>CM057483.1:146162351-147402122 GCA_030035585.1 Dugong dugon | reverse complement strand
TTCTTTCAGTTTGAGAAATGCCAAGTGTATTCTTCCCTTTTGGTTTTCTACCTCCAGGTCTTTGCACATTTCATTTTAATACTTTACTTTGTCTTCTTGTGCTGCACTTTGAAATCTTCTGTTCAGCTCTTTTACTTCCTCAATTCTTCGCTTCGCTTATTCTACTCTACTTTTCAAAAGCAAGTTTCAGAGTCTCTTCTGACATTCATTTTGGTATTTTCTTTCTTTCCTGTTTTTTTAATGACCTTTTGCTTTCTTCATGTATGATATCTTTGATGTCATCCTACAACTCATCTGGTCTTCGGTCATTAGAGTTCCATGCATCAAATGTATTCTTGAGATGGTCTCCAAATCCAGGTGGGATATACTCAAGTTTGTACTTTGGTTCTCGTGGACTAGTTTTAATTTTCTGCAGCTTCAACTTAAACTTGCATATGAGCAATTGATGGTCTGTTCCACAGATGACCCCTGACCTTGTTCTTACTGATGATATTGAACTTTTCCATCATCTCTTTCCACAGATATAGTCAATTTGATTCCTGTATTTTCCATCCAGTGAGGTCCGAGTGTATAGTTGCCGTTTATGTCGTTGAAAAAAGGTATTTGCACTGAATAAGTCATTGATCTTGCAAAATTCTATAATGTGAACTTCTACATCATTTCTATCACCAAAACTATGTTTTTCAACTATAGATCATTCTTCATTGTTTCCAGCTTTCACATTCTAATCACACTGCTGGTATTTGAAATACCAGTGGCATAGCTTCCAGCATCACAGGAACACGCAAGACACCACTGTACAGCCAATTGACAGATGCGTTGTGAGCTGTTTTTCTATAAGATATTCGTAAGAATTCCTTGGTAAAACAGTTCTAGGTTCAGATAATTTTAGGAAACACCAGAATCAATACAGGTAAATGTAATGAATGCCACTGTATCACTTCTCAAAACCTATATTTTGCATTCTGAATCTTTTAATGTGTATTCTGAATCGCCAAAAGGCGTTCACAGTGTCCAGCAAGTCTTACAAGTGTTTGAAAACAGAACTCTTTTTGGACATAATACCTATTAATATCTATTGGGAAACATACATTACATGGAATATAATTTGGAAACTGCTGCTGTAAGGCCTTCTAGAATATGAAACATGAAAAGCTGTATATCATTTTATAATAGCTATTGCTATTAAGTCATCTCAATAATATTTATTGAGGACATTCCCTCGAAGGCACCATGCTGAATGGCTCTGTAAGTAGAATTCTGTTCTACTTCATCATTATACTATGTCTCAGATCAGATGCTTCAGGTATGAACACAAATAATTTTGACTAGTTAAAAGGAATTTCATGCAGGCCAAAAGAGGCGTTACGAGTGTGATTAATTAAAAATGCACTTCAGTTGCCTAATTTCCTTATTTACCACTGTACACTGTGGTTAATAAACAATGTCTGAATTCCTTTCAATGTGGTTCGGTTTAATATATTTTGATTATCGTCATTTTTTAATTTTTTTTAATATGGGCAAGGTTGGTCCCTAGACAAAGTTTTCTTCTCTTTTTAAACTTGTTTCTCACTTCCTATGAGTTTCTTTTATGTGTGTTTCACTATACTGGAAATGCAATTATGTAAAATATTTATAAAATGTAATCAATCCCCTTCTCTAATTTGAGAATCAATTTACCTCTGAATCAACTAGTAATTTCCATGGTCTGCAAAGTAGTTACCATGTTTTTCTAATTGTATTCCATATGTGTTCAAAAGGGAGACTAATGGTTCACATTACAATGGTATGGAACTTTGGCTGCAAGGAAGAGGTGTTTAGAAATTAACTTTGATGAGAAGGTTTTTCTTGAAGATCTATGAGATACAAGGGCCCAGCCTTTCTAAGCCAGGGAGGTACATCACTTGTCAGGGAGAACTAGAAATCATAGCTCTGACTTATTCTCATAAACTCATATTACCATAGCTCTCACCCTATTCTCATTGCTCAAGTATCTCCGACACTTCCCATTAAGCAGACGGATTGAGTCAATGATCCAATATGGAACAGCTGTGATACATGGGATTTCAAATCAATATATCGTAGAAAGACAATTGGCCTCCTAGTGCCCTGGCTTCCCTTTGGCTTATGCAGAAATTCAACCCAAGTCCAATCAGTGGAGGACAACTCATCGGATGCCTTATCTCCACTCACATTCAACAAGATCCAGCCAGAGCTGCTATGCAGAAAGGTTTTCACATGATGTCTTTTTCCTCAACAGAGGCAATGTTTCAGGTACTTTGAGACTTCATGGCCTGTCAAGTACACACATGTTGAAGTAATGCAGGCAAGAGATTCTGCTGACAACTGATGGAAAGTAACATTTAAATCTACAGCTCAGCCTTTGTGGGCAGCATGAGAGAACTCTAGATTAAAAGCTTTATGTTTTTATATTTACTGTTTGGAGGGTTTTGTAATTCACTAAGTTTGTCCTCATAAATACAGATAAATGTATGCATTTAGACAACATGTTGGATAGGTATCATTAACAAGTGGTAAACTACATATACGGCCATTTAAATTTTTCTACAAATAGTAGTATTGTTATTGTTGTTAGTTGCCATCAAGTTGATTCCGACTCATGGTGACCCTATGTGTGCTGAGTGTAAGTGCTCCATAGGGTTTTCAAGGCTGTGGCCTTTCAGAAGCAGATCGCCAGGCCTGTCTTCCAAGGTGCCTCTTGATGGGTTCAAACAGCCAAACTTTCAGCTAGTAGTTGAGCGATTAACCGTTTGTGCCACCCTGGGAATCCTACCAATAGTGACAGAACATTAAAAAATATATGCATGCAATAAGTATGTGTTTGTCTTTAAATTAGTGGTTCTCAACATTGTTTTCATTCTTAACACTGTCCCCAGGACCCAACACGTTTTTATGTATAATACTCTCTTTCAACACATCATGCTTCTGGGATGGGAGCCATTGGCATCCGTCTTCATAGGTGGGGGAGAAGGGGACAAAATTTGAAAATATATTGATGAGGCTTTTTTCAGAGTACAGTTGACTTATCTGACATAGCCAAGATCAACAGTCATTAAAACAGAAAATCATAAAACTAGATTACCCCAGTACCAAACGCACTGCCATCAAGTCAATTCTGACTCATCATGACCCTAAAGGACAGAGTAGAACTTCCCCATAGGGTTTCCAAGGCTGAGATCTTTATGAAAGCAGACTGCCATGTCTTTCTCCCGTGGAGCGGCTGGTAGGTTCGAACCACTGACCTTTCTGTTAGCAGCTGAGCACTTAACCACTGTGCTGCCAGGGCTCCTGTATTTCAAGATTACAAACTTGAAATAAACATTTTTACTAATAAAAAAAAATGCAAGTACATGCATTTCTTAATTTTGTCATGTAGAGTCCTTAAGTATTAAGTATTGTTTTTCTTCTTGAGGTTCTAAGTCTTTCTTACGCGAACCCTACTCTCAAGGCATCTTCTACAATTACCAATTTCAATTTTTTTAAATGGAGTAAGAACATAAAGGTAATTGTGAAGAGAATCCTTCTGTATGTTCTATTTGTCCTTAGTCTTTAAGAGTTTATTCATCCACACCTAATTTAACAATTTGTTTTACTGATTCTCTTTAATTCAGTCTTTCCAAACTTTCAACTTAGTTTTTATAAAAACAATCATTACTTTTCATTTTGGCAGTCACATGCCATGCTTTTGCATAATTTGCAATTATATTACATAATTACAGTATCAAGTAAGCTAGTAAAAGCAGGTTTTGGAACAAACACACCTGACTCTTGGCATGTAGGCAACTCCACCGATCAAGGCAGCATTCTTGCAGCAAGCAAGCAGAGTGTTGAGGGATCAGAGATGTCCTTAAATCCAGAAAGTCCATTTTTTAAAAGCTCCTGATCTCAAAAAACTCCTTCCAATAGTTTCTGATAAGTCTTTCTTAGGGAAGCTGCCCTCTGCCATGCTTTCCTACTCACCCTCCTCCTTGAGAATTTTCACTTTAAATCAGTTACTACTATCTGTTGAATACTACCTTCTTCCTGAATGAATTAATTCCTGCTTCCTGTAAAAACAGATTCCATGTATATTTTTAGCCCTCTGTATTATGCAGGAGGATCATTTCCTGGTTTGCCTTAGTTTACAGGCCCAACATGGCCCAGGTCAGAACAAGGAAAAAACTCACATCAGCATTGTTTCTCTACTTTGCCCCCTGTCCTGAGCTAGCTTGTCAATGGCCTAAGTCACCCGGTCTATCACAGAATGTTTTCAGAGGCTACAACACAACTTAAGCAGAATGAACTATTAACATCCTGAATGTAATACGATTTAAGGAGGCCCCAGGAATAAGATCCTTATTAAAATTAAAAAAAAAAAAAAATCATTGGGGCCTTTGAAAGGACACTGCTCAAAGACCAAATCAAGAGATTGAAGTTACCGGGTCTAGGAGGCATCCCTCCACCACACCCTGCATAGGAACAGCCAAGGAATAAAGCCACTATTCCCCATCCTAAGTGTACATCAAAATAAGTGTTGTTTTTTTTTTTTTTAAATACCGATATCTGGGTCCTCTCTTACAGTTACCAAATTAGAATCTTCCAGAGCAGGAGCCTAGATTAAGGAATTATTTATTTATTTTTTAAATTAGAGATGATTCCAATGCTCAGCCAAGTTTGAAAAATTGCTGGAATAAATGTATGAAACATATTTGTATTTTTGGGAAAGCAAGTTACTAAATGATAAATGTTTTCCTCCTTACATATGGATATGGTGTTCAGTCTAGGATAACGTCTATCTTGGCAAATATAGTCATTGCAGAAACTTTGAAAAACACACCTTCTGATGGAAATCTGCTTGGAGAAAAAAGGTGGCCAGCTCAGTGAATGGGTGCCAGGCAGGCATCCTCTCTTCCAAGTTTCTTAGCTGTTTCCTCTGGACCCAACGGCATGTTCTTGCTTAAACCAGCTACCTTACAAAAAATCAATGTGCATAGTAATCACCTGGAAAGGGTGTTTAATGTATATGCTGAGTTTCTAGGTCTGGGATGGGGCCTGAGATTCTGCATTTCTAACAGATGCTCATTTAGGAAACATGGGGACACAGTTACCTCTAAGAAGAATTCATATACTCTGAGCTAGAGTTCAGTCCAAAAATCATACTTCACTCTAAAGCAGGAACAGTCCTATTGCACTAGAAATGCTATACACCAAAGATAACAGATTGAGAAAAAGGCAAAATGCTGTTGCTGATGCTCCTGGTCCAGGGACCACACTGCGTAATCAGGAGTTAGGCAGAATTAATCCACGAGTTTTCACCAGCTGCATATTCTTGGCAGTCAAAACGTAGGTCTGCATTCTCTGATATTTGTTTTTCATTTACAACTGCTAAAATGTATTTACTACTATCCAAGAATTATTTCTCCCCCAAAATATAAAAGAAAAGAAAGGCAAAATCAACCCTTTTATTACTTTGGAGAGATGAAGTGTGGGTTGTATTCATGCTGGACAGTTAATAGTGTCAGCTTTTGCCTATGAACACTGGGAACTGGGTCAGCTCTGTAAAACTGAGGAAATCAGATCAGCTGATTCCCTAATGGAGCTAACCACCTGTAAACAATCTCCCTTTCAGGCTTACATAGGTAAATATCAGTGGCATATTTGTTTCAGGTTTATTTGTTAAGTGCAGATGTTATAGATGGTTGGTAAGTGTAAGCGCAGTAAACATGGTGGATGTAATGGGACTTTTTGCCTTTTTCTCAATCTATTATCTTTGGTGTATGGCATTTCCAGTGAAATAGGACTTTTCCTCCTTTAGAGTGAAGTGTGATTTTTGGACTGAACTCTAACCCAGAGTATATGAATCCTTCTTAGAGACAACTGTGTTCCCATGTTTCCTCAATGAGCATAAATATTTTAGTAAATGTTGTCTTCATTTGTCTTCATGCAGCCCAGTGAATATCTGGGCCCTGGCGTACTGAGGGAAAACTCTCTTATTCACTTATAAAAAGGCATATAATGCAGTGAAAGTTGTAAACCCTTCTCAAATCCTAACCAGCTTTCTCTGAGGTCCTGTGGACAGATCCACTGGGGAGAATTTACTATCATCTTCATTGCTACTCTCTGCCACTCTGTGTTTGCATGTGGACACCAACCTCCATTTGTCAATATTTGCTGGGTCCTGCTCATGCCAGGCAGTATACTGAGCCCATGGATACATCCTCAAAGACTTGAGACACCTTGTCCCTCAGGGACTTACAGTCCAGTTTGTCTCAATTTACACAAGCAACAGAGCAGAAAATTATCCAGCTAAAAGTTAATAAAAACTAAACCTGTTGCCATCAAGTCAATTCCAACTCATAAGCAACCCTATAGGACAGAGTAGAGCTGCCCCATAGAGTTTCCGAGGAGCACCTGATGGATTCCAACTGCCGATCTTTTCGTTAGGAGGTAGCACTTAACCATTACGCCACCAGGGTTTCCAAAAGTTAATAGTATGTGTAATTTTAAAGTACTTTTCAAGATCCATTGTCTCTTTTATCTTCAGTAGCACTTCTGGACAGTAAAAAGGAAAGAAAACTGTATAGGTATAAACTAGGCAATAAGTAAGATTCACTGTGGTGAAGTGGAAGATGAACTACCCTGGGACAGATGGGGATTCTAATAACCCATGCATCGTGTATTAGTCCTTCCTTTCTTCCACAAACATTTATTGAGCACCTACTATGTGCAATCAAAAGATCATAGTTTTAGGGCAGCAGTACATTTCAGGTACAATATAGGAATAACTGCTGTCACAATAAGTAGTTGACCTAACACAGAGATTTCAGTTGTCTTGTGTGTAAAAACAGATAATAATATCCACCTGGCCAAAGGCAATGAGCTGGAACAAGTAATTTCTGGTTTTCCCTCTATGCAATAATATCTAAGAAGGAGAGAGAAAGGAGATAGGAAAACTATGAACCAGAGCTTAAAACAATTTTCTGGGGTAATATCAGTGGTGAAACCTAACTTACAGTTCCTCTCATTGAATATGAGTTTCATCCCCCCACCCACTGCCCTTCCCCACTCAGGTATCAGTTTTCATTTATCAGTTAACCTTTAGCAGCTGGAACTCAGAACATAGGCCCACATGCCCTTTTCTGCTTTGGACAGAATAACTATATTTAGATATTCCAGCTTGTCCCTACTGCATAAAATCCCAATGGGTTAGTAGTCCAAGGCCATATGGAACTTGTTGACTCGATGGCACCCAACAGCAACAACATGGCTGTCATACACCTGTTCTTCTCCCTAAGGCATGATATTAAAAGGAAGCAAAGGTGGTCACCAAGCAACATTAATGTCTTTGATCTAGGGAACCAATGCTGTTTTTGACAATGCGTGAAATAGTCGTGCTTCTCTGTGGCTGCCCTGGTACCTTATATTGACTTTTTTTTTTTTTTTTACCACACAGTGTCTATGATCTCGTTCCCTATAAAATCAATTTCCTTTGCCCTGTTCCAAAAACCCATCTTCCATCATTTTCACACTCCATCCATTCTTTTTCCTGTTCAGGGCAATCACTCTCTCACCAAGAGTATGGCCAGATAGAGTCTTCCTTTCTTTCAGGCCCTTAAACCTAGCAAATTTTGTCTTGAAAGGGCAACATGTTATGTTGTCACTCATGTTTTTTTTCTCTTGGAAGTTTTTCACCTGTTTAATAAAGGGTCTAACGTTCTGACCAGAATTCAGCCCTGGAGGTGCCAAAGCTCATAACTATTTTAAAGATCTTCCCCTCTACCTAGCGTCTCTACATTTGGGCACCTACCCCAAGTGTATCTCCTTTACCTCATGGTAACATGACTGTACTAGAATGCCAATGGCCTTCATTAGCCTTGCTAATCTATGAATCCTGAACCCTCCTGAAATTCATTAAAGGAAAAATAGCTAATTGGAAATGAATGTAAAGATGCCCAATGGGATTTCAAAACTACGTCTTTCGAAGTGATATGCTTTGGCCTTAACAGAGTGTTTATTTATTTAATTTCAGGCTCCCCTTGGTTTTAGTGACAGGGTTAGTGGAGGAAACATACCCAAATGTCTTGTAAACTGTCAAGCTGAATGATCATCTCAAGGGAGCTCAGAAGGTATCATGTTTTCAGAGTTATCTTTCTGGAGCTTGGAGTGTATCTGCTGACAGATGGCTCCCCTGGGTTATGGTGATGCAATGCTGTTAACACAATTGCACAACCTGAATTAGACAAAGCATTTTGATTAAAATAACAACCAAATGGAACTTTGAAATAACTTTTCTTTTCAAGGTCTTAGAAGTTTTGTTACAGAAACTATTTGAAAGTTATTAATGATGATTGGCCCTAGTTCAAGGTAAAAAACCAGTAATATCCCACATTCCTCTCTTTTTTATCCCTTAGATTAATATGTGGCCACTTACAGAGAATCTTTCAGCCAAGCTATGGCATATACACATTAATAATGCTCTTTTGTATTTCCAGATCTTATTTCTTCAGAGTAATGGAAAATGCTACCCAGCATTGTCTTATTAATCTTCATAATGCATGCTAGGGGGCTAGGTAGGTGGCAGTTGGCATTATCCACTTCTTATAGATTTTTAAAAATGGGACAATGGATACAAAATACGTCAAGAAACTTGTTAACATTCACAGTGGAAGTTGAGCAGTGGAAATAAACTATTACCAGAAGAACTCTTATCCTCTATTGCTTTTCAAAAGGATTATCTAGAACATTTATTAATTTTTCTCATGAATGACAAGATTGTCTATATTGTATTTGACATGTGGTGGTTTTCCAGTCTGCAGCAGGCTGTGTATGCAATGTGTGCATATGATGAATAAAATACTTAGGTATTTGATAGATTGGGATTATTTTGCCCTCTAGAGGCAGCTCAATAGAAAGAGGCAGAGATTGTCATTCAGTGTTCAGGATGGAAATATGGTATATGAAAATGGGCAGGGGATCTTGAATGGTATAAGGTGTCTCATTTGGCTCCTAGTCTCCCAGTGGACCAGATTGGGATAGGACAGGTGGGGTTCAATGCCTTTGCCCTAACCACATACAATGGATGTTGAAAAAAATGACCCAGAGAGTAAAGCTTTGTTTTAAGTTAGATACTTCAACTACTAGCACCTCCGGGCCTATCAACTAGTTCAAAATTTACTATGCTTTTTCTTTCACTGTAGGCTCTCAAAATATGGTAACCTAATGGATATATGAAAACGTAGTTAGCGATACAAACTAATGCAATTCTTTAATTGGCAGAGTGTTTGACTACCAGCTAAAAATACTGTTCTTTATTAAGTTTGTTTTCCTTTTACATGCACATATTCATATGCAAACACAATTTAGGCTAGGTGTTTTTCTCCCCTTTTCTTTAAGGCTGGCATTCATCATGCTACTTATTACATAATAGTCTATCATATTACCATGATTACTCTTCTGATCATTTTTAAAAATTCGTTCCCAAGTGGTGCGCCATTTGATTTGCTGTTTTATCTTTGGAGTGATGTATTTATGGAACATAGGTGTAAAGAAAGGTAGAGAGCAGTAGCAGATCAAGTTTATTAAGCACCCATTGTATGTCAGACCAAGCACTTTGACATAGAATAGCCCATTTAACTCTCACAACGAGCATCCAATTAACCTTCCCATTTTGTAGATTACGAAACCAAGTCTTAAAGAAGCCAGTTAACTTACCTGGGGTCACATAGCCACAGAACTGAAATGTGAACTCATTCACTTTTAACTCATCAGGTTGGCGAGCAGCCCTGCCCCCTACCACAACTCCCACTCCCAGTTCTAGAACCAGTGATTGGACTCAGTCTTTTTCAGCACTGTCAGTTACAGAAGTTGGTGTCGTCATACATGCTGTGGCCCTCCCACCTCCAGAACATGGCAATGACAACATCATTGATTTTGATTGCCCTAAGATAGAGAAGGGCTTGCTAGTGGCGGAGGGAAGACCCAGATTCATCCAGGGCTCAACAAGCTTCACTGGGAAAATGGTCACAGCCGTTGTCCTGCCCTGCCAATTGCTACCATTTAGAGAATAACAAAAAAAATTACCTATAGCTTCACAGTTTACAAAACCCACTGACGTTAAGAGGTATCAAGGGGCATATCCATGAACACCTAACCTTTTAGTGGTGGACTCTGGAATTGAATCCACATTCTTTGATGGTAATTCCAGTGTAATCTCAACTGATCCACTTGGCCTCAGCCTATTGTAGTAGTTGCTTGGTTGCTAATACCTTTAAACAGAACATTAAAACTGGTTGTGTATTTTTCACAACATCTTTCATTTCAGATACATTCTTAATACATCAAGAGGGACATTCTATATAAAGGTTTGTCTCTACATGATGTGTTAATGAAGAATGGCAGGGGAAAACAAAACAAAAAGCCTTGTAGTGAAGTTCTCTCAAGCCAAACCACAGCTGTTTGAAGACTGACAATCTGATATCACACGACTGCCAGTACTCCTAATTAATTGACTTTACAGGTTTTTAGATATTCACTGGTGTGTCTTGTATTTATGGCTAAAAATGTACACTAACAATCTACAGCAGTGTTACGACACAGATAGCACGTTTTCAAATGCTGCCATGGATGAAAAGTTCTCATTTACTCTGGCTCTGTTAAGGTGAACCACTTGAGAGTTACAGATGCATTTATTACCCAGCACTTTCCAAATGGCAAGAACATTTGTTGCTAAAAGTCTCTGATGGGAAAGAGGAATTTGGGACCAAGGCTAAGGTTAGCTAATACTTCTTGAGCCACACAGGGTGTGAACAGTGAACTCCTAATGCTACCTGTGACCACTGAGCCTGAATAATGTTTAACGAAGGCATCCACTTTTAACGTTCTCAGTATAAATTCAGGGTTTTTCTTAAACCTTCCTCCTTTCTCTGAACTGAGCACTCTTTTTCTTTTTCTAAGTTCTTACATAATGTGATCTGCTTCTTTTTACGTGTGCATTGTATTCCACCTTGTACTGGAACTATTTATGTATCAACCTATCCCATTCACTCCCCTGTACCTCCCCTAACTCATTCCTTAAGAAAACTGTACTTCCCAAGAGGGAGGGGCTTGTGCAGTTGTGTGTGTGTGTGCCAAGCCTCTAGCACATATTAGTGTCACATATTGATAAGTTTGTCACATTTAGTGTTGCTTTATATTAATGAAAACATGAATTAATGAGTGAATGAATTAAATGGGTAACGTACTTTAACTTACTACATAGAATCAAGTAATTAATCCAAGCTAAGTTATACTTTCAATCAAAACCACAATTCTACTAATAAATCTGGATATTTTTGCATAAAGCTACTAGAATTCCTAGTCAAATATTTTGTTAGCATCTCATGCCAAAACTTCCACTGATCGATGATTTATTGCAATAATAATTATCCAAAATCTCCAAGTGTAGGTATCAGGTTTTGAATATTAGTGTGCTGGTGCTCAGCGAGTCTTTCTCAGGCTTTTACATGTATTTCTCAATGTGGTTCCAATTTTAGCAGATGTTATGGATTGAATTGTGTCCCCCAAAATCGTGTCCCCTCAGCTAAGCCATGATTCCCAGTACTGTGTGATTGTCCACCATTTTGTCATCTGATGTGATTTTCCTACGTGTTGTAAATCCTACCTCTATGATGTTAATGAGGCAGGATTAGAGGCAGTTATGTTTATGAGGCAGGACTCAATCTACAAGATTAGGTTGTATCTTGAGTCAATCTCTTTTGAGATATTAACGAGAGAAGTGAGCAGAGAGACAGAGGGAACTTCTACCACCAAGAATGAAGAACCAGGAGGGGAGAATGTCCTTTGGACCCAGGGTCCCTGTGCTGACAAGCTCCTAGACCAAGGGAAGATTGACGACAAGGACCTTCCCCCAGAGCCAACAGAAAGAAAAAGCCTTCCCCTGGAGATGGTGCCCTGAATTTGGACTTCTAACCTGCTAGACTATGAGAGAATAAATTTCTGTTTGTTAAAACTGTCCACTAGTGATATTTCCGTTATAGCAGTACTAGATAACTAAGACGGCATGCAAATATTTTATTTGCTATCAACTTACTTAGCCTATTTGTTAAAAAAAAATAGTGTTCATTGTATTTTTTGAAATTCTACATAATATCTTGCTAGTTGCAACCTTGTTGTATTATCGTTCAGGTACAAAGAAGATTAGGGGAGGAAGCCAATCATGTCTGTAAAACAAAAGTGGAAGTCATTCACAAGTATAATTTGCATCCATCATTTGCACTTATCTCCTGAATAGTTCTGTATTAATGCTAAATATAATCATGCTAACTTCCCTATGAAAAGCATAAAGAATTGGACACCATTTTTCATCAAATGAAAATTGATGCCATCAATTTCAAATGTACCACTCTTTTATGAACTACAGAGGAAGGGAAAAATGCTGCTAAATTAAATGATGATGTTAGTGATTGGAAGATATATCTTGGTTTCAGAGATATTAAAATGTGGTAAGAATCTGCGTCTTAAAATAGATGAAATATGGTATTGGTTCAGTATTCAGGGAATGTATACTTAATGCTCTATACTTTCAGCATCATGATTTCCTTCTTTTTTTAAGGGTGGAGATACGCAAGGTGTTTCATGCCACATACTCTGCTAGGAATCTGTCTAAAGCCTAGCGTGCATTGCAAGACCTGTAATTGCAACTCCCATCTCTGGATATGTGAAGATCTATGCACTATCTCAGATTCTTACATGAGAACTTAAAGCATGTGCTGCAACAGCTTTCTAGAAAGTGGCATCTGTCCCACAGAGTTTTTAAATCCTTCTTCAGGCACTTTTCAGCGTGCTTTCTTGGCCTATCCTATGGCAGACTAACTCAAAGCAGTTGGCTCTACACAAAAAGTTAAATATTCTTAAATATTAAAAACATTTACTAATATTGGTATAACGTCCCCCCCCCCACCTTCTTTTAAACAAGTCTCAATTTATCCTTCTAAGCTTCTTCATTGTCCAGAGTTTTAAAGCATTTGATTTTCAATTAGCTAGTAACAAAGCAAACACATTTTTTGCAATCGTCCAAAGTTTTAGTGACAGGCAAAGAGAATATGACTATACATTTGCACAATAGATGTAAGAAAGTGAGGTGAAACAGGACAGTGACTATGGGGAACCCAAGCCCTGCTATTTCCTGTTCTACACATATTTGACTTTCAGTCCTACAATAGCTGTCCAGTCTAACCTCTGCGATTGACTGACACTTGTCAAGCGGTTCATGTTTTACGTTTCCCTTAGCAGTGACAAGCAGGGGAAACGTTGTTTCCTTGCTCAGATGCCTCACTACATGTGCATAAAATGACCTTGGGGTTCCTTGTCTGTAAATGAGTGAAAAGAGACACTGTAGACACCTGCTCTGCATTCCCTCCATATGAAAGGGGAGAAAAAGGATGTCCAATTTTACATTTTGAATTTAAAATTAGTCCCTTTTTTGACCTTTCCCAAGGCTTTCATTCTGTGTTTTTTGATGGATCATTCCAGATCAAACCTGTTTACCTTTTGGCTCCGTAAAAACGACCTGCTTATTTCCCACTGCTAAACCTGCTTCTCCTACAGTCTTCCCCATGTCAGTGAAAGGGTTCCATTTCCTCAGTTGCTCATAGTAAATACCTTGGGGCTATTCTTTACTTCTCTCTTCTTCTCAGACCTCACATTCAAACTCTCAGTAAATCCTATCAGCTTTACCTCCAAATACATCCAGAATCCAATCAATTCTCACGCCCCTTTTGCTATCATTCTGGTCCAAGCCACCACCTTCTCTGTCTTGGATTATTTTAAGAACTTCCTAATTAGTCTGTGTCCAGCCTCATCTATTTGTGTGCTTTTCTCCACAAACAGCCACATCAGTTCATTTAAAGCTTAAGTCAAATCATGTTTCTTTCCATCCCCCTCATATTAAAATCCAAATTCCATGCCAGGGCATAGAAAGCCCTGCCCCTCTTTACCTGGCTGACAGCATCATCTCTTCTTCTCTCCTTTCCTGCCTCCATGTCAGCCACACCATTTACCTTGCTGTGTTTGAACGCACCATTACTCTCCGGCTCAGAACTTTGGAAAGTGCTTTTCACTCTTTTTGAAATGCTCTTCTCCAAGATATGCATCCTCGAGATTTTCTCCCTTACTCCTTTCAGGGCCCCTGTTTCTCCATCACCTTATCAGAGAGGCCCTTTTTGATTACTGCACACCAAAAAGCCACCTCCTTCCACCTGCCCCTCATTTCTTACCCTTTTCATGATACTTCATCTGTCTCCATATCGCTTATCACCACCTAACAATTAGTTTGTTTTGGACCCCCTCCAGTAGTCTCTCAGTGCCATGAGAGCAGATATGTATCTGTTCCTTTCATGTCCTTATCACCAGAGTATACAACGGTACATGGTACATAATAGGAGACCAATAAACACTTGTTAAACGAATATGTTTTAAAGGCAGACTGTTACTAAATGAGACTAGGCCAAATACACATATAGACCGACCTTCAATAGTATATAGCATGTCATGAAGCTCCATATTTACACATATGGTTTATATTTACACGTAAGCAATACGTAGTCTTTGAAAATATTTTCAAATTACCTAAATATAAATATTTAGTGTTCTAGGGGAGTCTGTTGGCAGTTCAAACCTACCCAGAGGTGCCTCGGAAGACAGGCCTGGTTATCTGCTTCTGAAAGGTCACCACCTTGAAAACCCTGTGGAGCAGTTCTACTCTGCACACACAAAGTCGCCATGAGTCAGAACTGACCCACGGCAATTAACAACAACAGTTTTCACGTATGGTTCTTGTGATCAATGTATAGTTACTAGCAGTGTGGGCCACAATACTGTTGAAGCAAATATACATCAGCCCACAGTGAGAAGTTAACCAAACCAACCACAACAAATTAAATGAATAGTTATGGAGCTAAACCCACAGCATCTTATAATTGAAAAAATAAAACAAAAAACAAAAATAGCCGTAATTGAAAACCAATAGTCACCTCAAGACAACGCTGATAATACTGATAAAGGGTCCTTCCTGAAAATTGCAGGAATTCTAACTAACTGCCCATGAACAGGCCCAGTAGGGGCTCAGTGATGTTTCTGAGCTTTCCATAGCAGCCAGCCTTCTTAGAGGAAGGCTGAACTGCAATATTAGGGCCTACCTTCAATTCTGGGAAAGGCTACCCTTTTACAAATACCAAATGATAATAATTTTTACTAACTGCTTAGTTGGAGTCCCTGGGTGGCACAAACATTTAAATGCTTGACCACTAGCAGAAAGGTTGGCAGTTCAAACCTACCCAGAGGTGCCTCGGAAGAAAGGCCTGGGGATCTGCTTGTGAAAGGTCACAACCTTGAAAATCCTTTGGAGCAGTTCTGCTCTGCACTTATGGGGTCACCATGAGTTGACATCAACTTGACAACAACTAACAACAACAGCAGTGTTATAGGAGGGAAGACCATTGATGATTTTAACCCATGTGGCATTTAAAAAACTACATAAAACCTTTACTATTCCTCAGTTTGGTTTTTTCTATAGATGTAATATCGATTTCTTTTTCATATTGACCATTCCATTCACTGCAGTTTTGAAAATAATCATACTTATTATTTTGATGTCTTGTTTGGTTTTACCTATAAAGTTTAACTACAACCCAGATCAGGACTTATAATACTGTCCGCACCATCAGAAACGTACAGAACATGTGTCCTATATTAATGATTAGGGTTCACATTATCATGGATGAAATGCAAATCTTAGAACTGAAAATGTAGCTATGTTCCCAATTCTTGTTTCAGTCATCATTATCAAATGCACTATCAATAGAACTTGCAAAACATACTTAATGATAATGGACTAATACTGCCATTCTCTCACAATATGGTATTGACTGTGCTATGCTGAAAGTAGTCATTTCGTTCAATAGGAGAAATGAACAAGGCCTAGCCAAGTGAGAAAACAAAAATATATCCCACTCTATTTTGAGCAGCAAAATACAATTTTTATGTTTGTATTTTTCTCATAAGCAAATGCAATTTGTCTGAGAGTATGATCTTGAAGTAATCTACATGGGTTAAAATTAACAAAAATAACAAAACTGGTATAACACATGCTTAACGTTTAAGAATCATTGTTTTTGTATAAACACAATATATGACGGATAAATCATTATGCTATTGGATCGACCTTTTTACTTACTGGAAATTGGTGTTCTACTTTAGATGCATGCAAATAACCCCATGTCTATTTTAGGATAGATTTAATCATAAAATGATTTACCTGGGGCAAATGAGAATAAACTCACTCACATGAGTAATTAATTAATTAATTGAGGTGTTTCAAGGAATAAATTTAGTTCACGTAAATAGGAACTTTTGTCTCAAGGAGTCATGCAGTGCTCTGTATTGCCATTTGGCCTAAACTATGTTTTTCTAGAAGACATTCTCCTGAGAGTCTTTTTGTCATTCTTTGTTGTAACTTGAGGTTTGTAGTGATGTGCATGTATATTTAGTACCATGTTAGGGTCTATAGAAACTGATGTTTCACTATTGATACAACTTCATTGAAAATCATTCTGGATCAGTTTCTAACTAGAATTATTACTTACATATATTCTTTCAAGCTCATTAACCTGCTGACATTGAGTTGGCTCCAACTCATGGCGACCCCATGTGTTACAGAGTAGAACTGCTCTATAGGGTCTTCTTGGCTGTAATCTTTATGAAAGCAGATTGCCCAGCCTTTCTTCCACAGCACTGTTGGCTGGGTTTGAACTGCCCACCTTTGATTAATAGTCAAGCACAAACCGCACAAGCCAGGGACCTTGTAAGCTCATAGCTGAGGATAATTAATATTGTAGAAAATTTGAGTCTATTTACAATTGATCTTTAATCACAGAGTGATAGAGAGAGACTTTTTGTCACTAATATCTATATAATATTATCGATAGACTTGTACCTTGTCATGGACAGGCTTCTTCAGCTTTCATTTACTACAAAACTTCACATCAATAAAGTTCTAGGGCTGATTTAGTTTAAATTTCTTATATCAAGTGTTTATTCTATATTTCCTTGAGTAACCCTAGGGATTGATAATAGTTAACAGCCATTACATCCATACTTCTACTAAATAATTTTTCTTCTCTTCATTTGTGAACCTGTTATTCATTTCCAGGCAAAGGGAAGTATTTCTTAGTGGTCATGACAGTTTAAACATTCTGAAACTTAAAAATAATTCATTATATATGAATAGTGAGGATGAGAGAGTATTTTAAGATCCTTTACACCTGAGCAGAAAGTTTTGTTTTTCTTTTTCTTTTTTCAAAAATCAGATGGAGTTAGCACATTGTTATGGATTGAATTGTGTACCCCCGAAATATATGTTAACTTGGTTAGGCTGTGATTCCCAGTATTGTGTGATTGTCCTCCATTTTGTGATCTGATGTAATTGTCCTATATGTTGTAAATCTTAATCTCTGCCTGTGGTTAATGAGACAAAACTAGGTTATGTTACAGAAGACTAGGGTGGGATACAATAGCTTTACTCAGATCGCAGCCCTGATCCGATGTAAAGGGAGTTTTCCGGGGATGTGGCTTGTATCACCTTTTATCTTGCAAGAGATAAAAGGAGAGAGAAACGAGCAGAGAGAGGGGGACCTACAACCTCCAAGAAAGAAGAGCCGGGAGCAAAGCGTGTCCTTTGGACCTGGAGTCCCTGCACTGAGAACCTCCTAAACCCAGGGGAAGACTGATGCCAAGACACGTGTAGATCTCCAAGGGACGCTGGGCTCACAAATGTTGAAAGGAGACAAGGGCCTTCCCCCAAAGCTGACAGAGAGAGAAAGCCTCTCCCTAGAGCTGACACCCTGACTTCGGACTTCTAGCCTCCTAAACTGTGAGAGAATAAATTTCTGTTTGTTAAAGTCACCCACTTGTGATATTTCTGTTATAGCAACACTAGATAACTAAGACACATATTAACTCTTCCAAGTAAGTAGGATCCACTTACATAAAGGGCCATAGTAGTATGAGAAATGATAGTCCTTTTATCTGAAAACATTAATGAAACTTCCAAATATTAGACCCAGGGGTAATTGCTATAATGATAGTTGTGTGCATGTTAGGACAATTAAAGTGCCAAAGAATTCTCATTTTCTTTCTTAGTTTTATGTCTAAGTAAAATTGATAGTGCATTATTGAGATTTGTTCAGGATCCAATTATTAAAATAAAAATGATGGTCTCATCATTGTATTCACATAGCACATTTATCCATTTTTCTTTTGATTTTTAGCTTATACTTTACCTAATACAGTTTAGTCAAGTCCCTGAGGCTTATTATTATTTTTTTAATCTTTGATAATCTATACTAATGGACTACAAGAGTAGCAATATAATCTAATGAAGTGGCTAACCCAGGATTTTAGGAATGAACTGTGATAGTTTAAAGCAGATCATGTTTGTTTAGCCTAATTTTATGACTGATTCATATTTACTAAGTAGGTCTTGGCTGGATGGGATGTTCAGAATTTCTTAGATTCAGGTAGAGAGTTAGACAGTGCCAGCTTCTAGATGTAGAAGTAGAAGCCAACCAAAGATTTAAAGCAAGCACTATGATTCAAAATTTGGTGTCACCTGATAGTTCTCAAAGCCCAATTCTCTAATTGGCTTTGATACAATTGCATATTAGATAACCGGATTCATTATATATGTGACCAGGACTTAGCAGTTATGTTTATTACTCTCTTCCTTGATATAGCTATCAAGCATGTTCTGTCCATGAAAAATGACCAAAATAGTAATGTTAAAAATATGGAAGAAATTACATGCACCCTATTCCTAACTAAAAGTCACATGTCTAATTGAAATGTCTATTTTGGATGAAAACGTTATGAATTGTAGTCCCGTATATACGTTTCTGATTGTGGCAATCTTAAAAAAATATATTTTTTTCCTTTTCTTCTACATTTAGTACTAGAAAAAAGTGAGTCGTAGCTAATATAACATTCAAAGAAAATTAACATTTATCCTAGGGCATTACAGGTGTTGCAGCCTGTCCCATTCATTAGAGCATTTTGTACTTACTGGCAAAGCGACTCTCCTCAGAAGAGAATCGGCTGAACTTCTGTATCTTAGCCAGCATCAATCACTTTGATTAGGGTCTCACTCCATGAACCAGGCGGCTTCTCTTCCACAGCAGCTCCATATGTTTCCCACAGCTGTTCCACTTTCTAGGCGGAACGTGACTCTCCTCGACTCAGAGTTTGTGTCCCTGTCAAAAAGACAGAGTTTCCTTTATTCTTTTGAGTCGCCCTACTCGCTTATAGCTTGGAATATTATTTGTGGCCCCTCCTGAATAAGGGCACTGTAGAATAAGAGAAATTATGTTCATGAATGTTTTGATAACTGAAATACTTATATCAATGCTCATGCTAAGGAGCTGTTTGAAGAGCATGGAAAGGGTGGAAAAGGGGCTTATGAAAGGATTTCTCCAAGGAAATTTTCAGTGTGCAGCCCAGTGATGGAAGGCTACCATCATTTTTGGTTTATGTTCATTTGGGTAGCTTCACTTTTCTTTTTTTCTGTGGTTGGTACGTGCAAATTTCATCTTGGAAAATAAATTCTTTTCCAGGCCACTCTGCTTGGGAATTATACTATGATAAACCCGAACAACTATCATATGTTGACTGCGGGGCCAACAGAATTGTCTGTGTGTATTAGAAGCTCATCTCAACTTCCTTAACACTTAGGATGTTCACTGTAATAGCTTCACTATATGAAGATATGTAGAGTAAATAGGATGGGAACAAAACAGGTTCATAATAAAAGAAACAATAATTTCTATAAATAGAAACTTGGTTCATTCGTATCTAAAATTATAGAGTTTTGATAGAGCTTAATGTGAAAAGGCGAACAAAGCAGAAAAGTCTTTGAGAAAATGCTAGAGTACTACCTGAAGCTTGCTGAACAAACTTTTTTTTAGGGAAATACAATAAAGCTTTTGAACTTGAATTTCTGGGATTTGAACTGAAAGATCAAACATAACAATTACCCTGTTGAAAGAATGATGCTGGGAAGTCTTTGCATGATTTGGTAAGATTTTTCATATATAGCTGATGTCGTTAATCAGAATAGCTACCGAAATCAAAAGACATTAGTTACCACATTGCAAAAGTTCTAAATGAAATCTTATCTATTCATGGATTCGAGAGGGTTATATGAGCAGTCATTATCACTGATAGCACCCAGGTCTTCCAAACGAAACAAAACACACACACACACAACTCTAACAGGGCAAAGCAATGGGATTTAATTGATTCCTGATTTTAGCGGACTTGTACCCTTGAGTTTCAAATGGCTCTGTTCATAGCAACTTTCCCTGCTTGTGGAAATCTGGTAGTGCTTTACCAAAATATCAGTTGATGATGTTGTTATTCTTTTTCTCAAAGGCAAAAACACTAGAATACTTCAACTTTCCACAGAGAATTACACATTCAAACTAAAGTCTAGTTTTTTAAATAGGAGAAGGGAGAGGCAGATGAAGTAATGTAATTACAAACTTGATAGGGGGTTGCAAATGAATAAGCAATTGGCAATTTGAGTAGTTAAGACCCATTCCACCTTTTATTATAGCTAATGTTTTGAGTTCATAAATCCATCTTCATGTAGGAATGCATGCACACACACACTCATTTTTAGTATGCATAACAAAAGTCAGTCATTCCCTGACACAGGGCTAATCCTTACATGTTTAGCCCACAATTCCATAAACTACGTAATTCCATTCATCTGGGCCAGTTCTAGCTCCGAAAGTACTCTGTGTACCAAACTCCCTCTCTTTCTAGTTTCCTGATCACAGTGTTCAACATCCACAGTTTAGCCGATCAAGTTAGACGTGGGAGGTAGGTTTTGGTTAGAGCTCTCACACTAATGAGTAAATCATTGGAAAACCTCAAATTTCCTGAAATCATTGGCATGTTTCCTAAGAGCCAGGTAAATACCTCACTGGGATATCAGGTAGCACATGATAAATAGAATTGTTCTAGCTAGAAGTAGGAAGATATTTTATGTGTGAGAAAAGTGATCATGGGTTATTTCTTTCTGTTAAAGAATCTGCCTCCACCCCTCAGTGGGCCTACTTTTCAGAAATCCCCTGGATTCATTGATTGTTTCCTCCCTATGCTTCCAACTGAAAAGATTATTTAGAAGCTTTACTGTGTCTTTTTTAACATTTTGTTTATTTGGTTATTTCTAAACAATATACTCAGTAGAGATTTGCAATGAAAAGAGAAGGTGAGTAGAGGGGTCAGACCAGGAATAGCAACAAACCAAAGAGAAATCCCCCTTAAAGAAATTAGAAAGCATCATCCAATGTCAGCAAAAGCACAGTGTTAAGGAAAACTCATTGATCTAATATTTAACAAATCGTTAATATTTTGTCTGCATAAACCACATATAAAAGCCAACCCACAAACATGATTACTACAAAACATAAGATATAAAGAAAGAACAGCAAGCGATAGTTTACACACACACACACACACACACACACACACGCACACACACACACGAAAGGGAGGGTGTGGAATACAACTTTATTCATTTTGAAAGCCCATGGTAATAAACTGCCAAAAGAAAGAGGATGCCAAACCCCACTAGTTATTAATTTTATTCATATTTAGCAAGTATTTACTGAAAGATTCCAAACTTACTCAGAGATCTTCACTTTAAGAAGCTTATAGGCTGGTGGGGGATAGGTATTTATTCATTGAATTAATACCAAGTGCTTCCAAAGTATCAGAAACACATTTTCAAAGATAGGAAGATAAATAACACATCACCCCTACACTCAAGAATTTCTGAATCTCAATAATCCTGAAGATCTTCTAATACTTTCTTTTCCCTAATTCTCTATTTTCCCCACCATTGGCCCTCTTCAATTGGACACCAAATCTTATGATTTCCTCTCCTAATTTGTTCATAAAATTAATTGCATTCACTTGTTTATTCACACGTCCTTCCACTGGCATTTGACTTCTTAATGATTAACACCCCACCAAAAGCAAAAACCAAACCCGTTGCTGTCCAGTTAGTCGATTATGACTCATAGTGACACTATAGGACAGAGTAGAACTGCCTCATAGGGTTTCCAAGGAGCAGCTGGTGGATTTGAACTGCAGACCTTTTGGTTAGCAGCCAAGCTCTAAACCACTGTGCCACCAGGGATCCAACACCCCACAGTGGTGTCAAATATTAGCACTTAACAGTTTCTTGAATGAATGAGCAAATGAATGCACAGATGACAAAAAAAAAAAAAAAAGATTTATGAACACAGAGTAGAGGAAGATAATTTCTAATGGGTGGTCTCAACGAAAGGTTTATGATTCATATGAACTATGTCTTAATCTCTTGAGAGTTAGAAATTCTGAACATGAGGAGTTGGGGCATATAGATCAACTGCATTCTAGGTTATTTCTACTTTAAGAAGTTGAAATGGGTAGCTTTAAATATGATTCCAAATTTAAGGTTTCATTCTATATTTTCTTCTTTTACACGCAAGTGCTTTTTCAAATGGATATTAGAATTTCAATTTAATGACAGTTTTTTAAAGCAAAATTTTACTTCTTTTCCATGTTGGAAAACATTGCAAAAAATAAATAAGGTAGCATTTTGGGATTGTCTTTATGATAAGAGATTGAATGTAATTGAGGAAGAGCTAGTTGACAAATATTCGGTTTTCATACATTCATAGCTAATAACTTCCCAAGACAATTTTGTCATATTTTGTTACCCAGATCTAACTGCACTCATCCAGAGAGACTAAAGTAGTCATTTTTTTCCCTCTCTACCTCATCAACGAAATCTTACCTATTACTATAACCAATAGCTTATATGTTCAAAATGTATCTGGAATCTTTACCACCTTTTAGTTCTAATATTAACCTCCCTGACTTCCCTTATCCTGGTTTTTTCTTACTTGTATATTATTGTACACACTGCTGCTTGAATTCTCTTTCTAAAACATATCTGGTCATGTGATTGCTAATGTTCCAACACTATTCATGAATCCCCATTGCCTGTAGACTGTAAGCTTCTTGAAATGGCATTCAAGGTGCTTAACAGTCTGACCCATATAAACAATTTCAGCCTTTTCTCTGTCACTCCCCTTTCTAGCCCCTCCAACTTTTTGTAACCCAGATAACCCCCAGGCTTCATGTGGCCCCGTTTTTAAATGGTATCAAGTTCAAGGGGATAGTCTGGAATCCAAAGGGTAAGTAAAACTATTTCAGACTTATTTCATTTATCTCTTAATGAAACACCAAGGCAGAGGGAGGACTATTCATAATTCACAGATAACAACTTAAATATTCCAATGTCCTAACTGGGCATGGTCCTCAAGGACAGTCTTTCATTCATTATCTTCTCCAACATCGCCTCCTCATTCTCCAAAACTGTCAACTCATTGCTTTCTTTTTCTATTCACTACCCCCCAGCTTGTTAGTTGTAAATAAACTGAGCCTCCTTGTTTTCTTTAACGTGTTATCTGCTTCACTCACTACTCAGTTTTTGTTTTGTTTTGTTGATGTTTTCACACAAAAGAAAAAGGAAATCTCAGACGCTGATACTACAAGCAAGAGCTCTTTTCTATCAAAAGTCAGGGAAATGGGAGAAAAATTTAAATAATAATCTTTAGATAACTTTTGCCCTTATTACACGTCTATCCTATATCACAGTTATTCAGCATATGCTACTGATAGAGGTTCCTGCTTTTTTCCTTTTCTTTTCCTTCTCATTATTCAAAATTCAAAGTTTCCTCAGCTTAGATGCCCCAATTTCTCAAGACAGAATTTGCTGTACCCTTCTCTATGCTTTCTCTGCTTTTTATTTATTCTTCTAGTGCACTGTCTGCCTTGAACAATTAACGTCTTGGCTGTTTCCTAGACTGTGAAATACTTAATGGCATGGACAGTGGTCTTATTCATGCTGTTATCCCCGGTACAAAACACAGTGCCTTTTACATAGGAGAGACTCTATAAATGCTTGTCAGATTGAATTGATTTGAAGAACTATATTTCAGGGGTAGGTGTATATAAATTCATAAGTGGTTATACTTTAGATTGTCAATAAAATCTGCCTAGTTTTGAAATCAGAAAGTTTATCTAGTTAATCACTTAAGAACATTTATAGCTGATTTCAATATAAAATCCAGTCATATGGAAGGCAGGAGTCATGCAAAATCATAACCAATGTGTAGTGGCAAATTAATTTACTCCCCACATTTATGATTTTGTTGGAAGTATACAACCGATATTGGACCAATGCTACAAAAGCATCTCTTTAATCTGGTCAGCTTCACCTCGAACATAAATTGTCTTTATAAATATGGTTATAGATAAATTGCTTACTTTTGTGTATGCATGATAAATATATTTGTGGGATGGATGTTGCATAATTCTAATTTTTTATATCATGTGCAATACCAAGGCTACTAATATAAGTATTTAAATTAAATATATTTTGAAAATACTTAATTTGGTTGAAGTTTTGTATCTAAGATTATGGAAAAAATTTGTATTTTAAAAAAATTTTGGTTTTTCAATAGGATATATAATACCTTTTAAAAATATTTTATCTTGGTGATTCTAACTGAGGGATTCTAGCAGCTGTAATATTACTGTACACTAATTAGGCAAGTGAAGATGTAAATTATATAAATATGCTTTAAAATATCTTGATTTAGTCACTGTGGAAACTGTCTTTTTTATCATGTGGAGTCATCAACAGTTTTTTTTTTTTTTTCTTCTTAAATCAGCCCCTACATATAATATAAAATTTCCATATTTAGTTAAACTTTCAAACTTACATTGGAAATATATGAAAGCCAATTAAAAACTTTTTAAAGCTCAAGGAAATGCTAGACACTTTTAAAATTTGGAGATAAACTATGTAAACAGTTTAAACATGTTAAAATATAATTAAATCTATAATTTTGTAATAAAATATAAGAGATGTTTTTCAGACCTGAACTTAAGAAATTCTGCATTAGATTTTGCTCCTTGATATAAAGAAAAGTTAGTTTAACAAACTTGCTAAAGGAAATAACTCATGAGCCATTCTTTGGACCTACCACATATGGGCAACAAGAGGGCAAGTTTAGGTAAGCCAATTCTTTATAAATAGGAAATACTTCAAAATATTCACCTTTGTTAAATGTTGGTTGTTTATGGCTATTGTCTTCTGAAGCTACTTGATAATGAGCACATCTATTATTCTTTCATGCTCTCAGATGCCATAAGGAGCTGTGGTTTACTCGCTGTCCCTGCAATTTGTTTACCACTAGCACACAATAGCCCACCCTGCTTTGATTTTCTTGCCATCTCTTCCCTTCCTCATTGCTGTCGTGTGGTGACCTCCTGGTGGTAGCTCTATTTTGTTTCAAGCCTCAGACTCTACTCTCTCCACCCTCACTGTCAACAAATTACCTTCCTTCCAACCTTGCAAGGGAAATAGAAGCCACCCAATGGAATTTCTTTCACTTCTTCCACAGATTTGCACAGTCATTCATTCATCCTTATCACCTCCCCTTTGGTGTGCTTCCTCTAGTGCAAGCTGAGGTATTCTTTGGGTCTGGAGCCCATTTCCAAATTTTCCCTCCCAACTGACTCTTCCCCTCCCCTCCAGAACCTAAACATGTTCAAATATTCCCCCATTTAGAGAAGAAATACGACAAGAAAAAAATATTTTTTTCACCATAATGACTGTTTCCTCCCTTGACCTCAACAGAACTTCATGCTCAAGTCTCTGGGCCTCACCTTCTTGTTTCTTTCATGGCTCCTCATTCCCTGTTGTTGTTGTCATCGGATCATTTCCAACTCATAGCACCTTATGTACAACAGAATGAAACACTGCCCAGTCGTGTGCCATCCTCACAATTGTTGCTATTTTTGAGCCCATTGTTGCAACCACGATGTCAATCCATCTCTTTGAGGGTCTTCCTCTTTTTTTACTCACCCTCTGCTTCACCAGGCATGATGTCCTTCTCCAGGGACTGGTCCCTTCTAATAACATGTCCAAAGTATGTGAGGCGAAATCTCACCATCCTCATTTCTAAAGAGCATTCTACTTATTCCAAGACAGATTCTCATTATCTGCCCACTCCTTAAAGGCACCTTAGCTCTCTGTCTTAATTCCTCTGCTCACTCTAAAAAAATACAAGAAATCTAGCACTGTTCTCAACAGAATTAATTTCTCTGTATAATAGAAGAAATGTAACACGTCCTTTTCATTTAATCCATCAATACCATATTTTTATTATTAGAATATAATAGTTAGCAAATACAGTAGGTAAATGTTTATTTGATTAATACTAACTAAATCACTGAACAATACTTACTAAAGTGTTTTTACAAACTATAAAACAGTATTCAAAACTATAAAGTGTTTTTACTGATCGATTTGGCAATTGTAACACCTGGTCTGATGAGCTTGCTTGTTTGAAACTGAACAGATGCAGGGTGTGATGATATTCCACATTAAAGTTACGAATGAATAGATTTCCTTGCAATTACAGTGACATAGTGAAGGTAGCTAAGATATATATATATATTTGCCAATGAAGGAACTGTATAAATTTCATGTAATTTAACATTGATTTATAAACTAGCCTTTGGAAAATGGATAAGAGGCTTTTTGTTGGTAATTTTGTGTAGTTGTTGTATGATTGTTCTTCAGTTATAAAAATGGAGACTTTTAAAAATCTAAATGCATAATAGCAGGAATTCTGAATACAAGGGGTATCAGATGTAAGGAGAACATTATTCAGTTCCATAGTTGTATAAGTTTTTTTTCTTCCTTTTTTATCGTACTTTAGGTGAAGGTTTACAGAGCAAATAGTTTCTCATTAAACAGTCAGTACACATATTGTTTATGACATTGATTAACAACCCTACAACATGTCAACCCTCTCCCTTCTCGACCTTTTTTTTTTTTTTTTTTGGTGAAAATATACATAGCCAAAAATACACCACTTCAAAAATTTCTACATGCACAATTCAGTGACATCAATTACGTTCTTCCAGTTGTGCTGCTATTCTCACTTTAGATGAAGGTTTACAGAACATAATAGTTTCTCATTAAACAGTTAGTACGCATGATGCCCTATGACAATGGTTAATAACCCCACTGCATGTCAACACTGTCCTTACTCAATCTTGGGTTCCCTATCGCTAGCTTTCCTGTCCCCTTCTGCCTTCTAGCCCTTGTCCCTGGACTGCTGTGCCTCATTAGTCCTGTTTTGTTTTATGGGGCTGCCCAATTCCTGGCTGAACGGTAAACTTCGGCAGTGACTTCACCACTGAGCTAAAAGTGTATCTGGGGGCCGTACTCTCGGGGTTTCTCCAGTCTCTTTCAGGCCAGTAAATCTGGTCTTTTTTTAGTGTGTTAGAATTTTGTTCTACATCCTTCTCCAGCTCTGTCCAGAACCCTCTGTTGTGATCCCAGTCAGAGCATTCAATGGTGGTAGCCGGGCACCATCTAGCTGTACTGGACTCAGTCCAGTGGAGGCCTTGGTAGCGGTGGTCCATTAGTCCTTCGGACTAATCTTTTCCTTGCATCCTGTTTTCTTCACTCTCCCTTGCTCCCGAAGGGGTGAGACCAGCAGAGTATCTTAGATGGCTGCTTACAGGCTTTTAAGACCCCAGATGCTACTCGCCAAGGTAGAACGTAGAACATTGTCTTTATGAACTGTGTTATGCCAATTGAGCTAGATGTTCCCCGAGACCATGGTCCCCACAGCCCTCCGCCCAGCAACTCAGTCCCTCAGGGAGTTTGGGTGTGTCTATGGAGCTTCCATGACATTTCCTTGTAAAAGTTATGCTGGCTTCCCCAGTATTATGTACTGTCTCACCCTTCAGCAAAGATGCTGCTTATCTATTGTCTATTTAGTATTTCCCCCCACCCCTCCCATCCGTCGTAACCAACAAAGGTTGTTACTTTTTGTGTGTAAACCTTTTCATGAGTTTTTACAATAGAGGTCTCATACAATATTTGTCCTTTTGTGATTGACTTATTTCACTCAGCATAATGTCCTCCAATTGCATCCATGTTATGAGATGCTTCACAGATTCCTCATTGTTCTTTATCATTGTGTGGCACTCCATTGTGTGTATGTACCATAGTTTGTTTATTCATTCATCAGTTGGTGGGCATCTAGGTTGTTTCCATCTTTTTGCAATTGTGAACAATGCTGCCATGAACATGGGTGTGCATATGTCTATTCGTGCGACGGCTCTTATTCCTCTAGGTTATATTCCTAGGAGTGGGATTGCTGGATCATATGGTATGTCTATTTCTAGCTTTCTAAGGAAGTGCCATATCATTTTCCAAAATGGTTGTATCATTTTGCATTCCCACCAGCAGTGCATAGGAGTTCCCATCTCCCCAAAGCCTCTCCAACATTTTTTATTTTCAGTGTTTTTGATTGGTGCCAGTAATGCCAGGGTGAGATGGTATCTCATTGTGGTTTTAATTTGCATTTCTCTAATGCCTAGTGATCGCGAGCATTTCCTCAAGTGTCTGTTGGCCACTTGAATGTCTTCTTTGGTGAAGTGTCTGTTCATTTCCTTTGCCCATTTTTTAATCGGATTATTTGTCTTTTTGTTGTAGAAGTGTTGGATTTTCTTGTAGAGTATGGAGATTAGAACTTTATCTGACTTGTACTGTCCAAATATTTTTTCCCAGTCTGTAGGTTCTCTTTTTACTCTTTTGGTGAAGTCTTTTGAAGAGCATAGGTGTTTGATTTTTAGAAGATCCCAGTTATCTAGCTTATCTTCTGGAGTTTGTGTGTTGATGATTATGGTTTGTATCCTGTTAATACCGTGTATTAGGATCTGTAGAGTTGGTCCTATTTTTTCTTCTATGAACTTTATAATTTTTGGCTTTATATTTAGGTCTCTGATCCGTTTTGTATTAGTTTTTGTATATGGTGTGAGGTATGGGTCCTGTTTCATTTTTTTGCAGATGAATATCCAGTTTTGCCAGCACCATTTGTTAAAAAGACTGTCTTTTCCCCATTTGATGGACTTTGGGTCCTTGTCGAAGATCAGGTGACCGTAGGTGGATGGATTTACATCTGGGTTCTCAGTTCTGTTCCCTTGGTCAATGTATCTGTCATACCGGTTCCAGGCTGTTTTGACTACAGTACCTGTATAGTAGGTTCTGAGGTCAGGTAGTATGAGTCCTCCTACTTTCTTCTTCTTCTATGGTGCTTTACTTATTTGGAGCTTCTTCCCTTTCCATATAAAGTTAATGATTAGTTTTTCCATCTCTTTGAAGAATGTTGTTGGTGTTTGGATCGGGATTGCACAGTGTTTGTAAATCGCTTTGGGTAGAATTGTCATTTTCACAATGTTGAGTTTACCTATACATGAGCATGGTATGTTTTTTCATTTATTTAGATCCTTTTGGGTTTCTTGCAGTAGTGTTTTGTAGTTTTCTTTGTATAGGTCTTTTATATCCCTGGTTAGATTTATTCCTAAGTATTTTTTTAGGGGCTATTGTAAATGGTATTGTTTTCCTGATTTCCTTTTCATTGTTCTATTTATTGGTGTATAGGAATTGAACTGATTTTTGTATGTTTATCTTGTATCCTACTACTCTGCTGAATCTTTCTATTAGTTCCATGAGATTTCTCATGGAGTCTTTAGGTTTTCTATGTATAGTATCATATCATCCGTAAACAGGGACAGTTTAACTTCTTCATTACCAGTTTGGATGCCCTTTATTTCTTTTTCTTGCCTTATTGATCTAGCTAGAACTTCCAGCACAATGTTAAATAGGAGTGGTTCTAAAGGGCATCCTTGTCTTGTTCCTTTTCTCAAGGAGAATGTTTTCAGCCTCTCTCCATTAAGAATGATGTTGGCCGTTGGTTTTGCATAGAGGCCCTTTATTATGTTGAGAAATTTCCCTTCTACACCTATTTTATTGAGAGTTTTCATCAGGAGTGGGTGTTGGACTTTGTCGAATGCCTTTTCTGCATCAACTGAGATGAACATGTGATTCTTTCCTTTCCTTTTATTTATGTGGTAGATTACGTTGATTGATTTTCTAATGCTGAACCACATTTGCATACCTGGTATGAATCCTACTTGGTCGTGGTGTATTATTTTTTTTGATCTGATGCTGAATTGTATTGGCTAGAATTTTGTTAAGAATTTTTGAATCTATATTCATGAGAGATACTGGTCTGTAATTTTCTTTTTTGTGGCGTCTTTGACTGGTTTTGGTATAAGGGTTATGCTGGCTTCATAGAATGAATTCGGAAATGTTGCTTCCTTTTCTATGTTCTGAAATAGTTTGAGTAGTAATGGTACAAGCTCTTCTCTGAATGTTTTGTAGAATTCTCCAGTGAAGTCATCTGGGCCAGGGGTTTTATTTTGTTGGGAGTCTTTTTATTGCCTTTTCAATCTCTTCTCTTCTTATGGGTCTGTTCAGATTTTCAACATCACTTTGTTGTAGTTTGGGAAGGTAGTGTGTTTCTAGAAATTTATCCATTTCCTCTAGGTTTTCAAATTCATTGGAGTATAGTTTTTCATAATATGCTGTTATGATCCTTTTTATTTCAGTTGGGTCTATTGTAATGTCCCCCATTTCATTTCTTTTTTGGGTTATTTGCATCCTTTCCTGTTTTTCTTTTGTCAGTCTGGCCAGTGGATTGTCGGTTTTGTTGATTCTTTCAAAGACCAAACTTTTGGTTTTGTTGATTCTTTCTATTGTTTTTCTATTCTCTATTTCATTTATTTCTGCTCTGATCTTTATTATTTCCTTTCTTCTGGTGACTGGGCTTTTTTTTTTTTTTTTTTTTGCTGTTCTCTTTCTATTTGTTTGAGTTGTGTAGTTAATGTTTTGATTCTGTCCTTTTCTTCCTTTCTGATGTGTGCATCTATTGCTATAAATTGTCTTCTGAGGACTACCTTTGCTGTTTCCCCAGGGTTTTGGTATGATGTGTTTTCATTCTTGTTTAAATCTAGGAATTTTTTGATTCCATCTCTGATTTCTTCTGTTACCCAGTGGTTTGTAAGCAGAGTGTTATTCAGTTTCCATGTAATTGATTTGTTTCCTTGCTGTTTGTGTTATTAATTTCTACCTTGATGGCATTGTGGTCAGAGAAGATACTTTGTATTATCTCAGTGTTTTGGATCTTGTTGAGGATTGCTCTGTGGCCTAAGATGTGGTCTATTCTGGATAACGTTCCATGTGCATTGGAAAAGAATGTGTACTTTGCAGCGGTTGGAGGGAGTGTTCTATATATGTCTATGAGGTGAAGTTGGCTGATTGTGCCCTTTAGGTCTTCTGTATCTTTGCTGAGTTTCTCTTTAGATGTTGTGTCCTTTACTGAGAGTGCTGTGTTGAAGTCTCCTACTATTATTGTGGAACTGTCAATTTATCTTTTCAGTAGTGTTAGAGTTTGTTTTATGTATTTTGGAGCCCTGTCATTGGGTGCATAGATGTTTATTATGGTTATGTCTTCATGATGGATCATCTCCTTAATCATAATATAGTGTCCTTCTTTGTCTTTTATGGTGGATTTTGTTTTAAAGTCTATTTTATCTGAGATTAGTATACCCACTCCTGTGCTTTTTTGGTAGTTGTTAGCTTGATGTATTTTTTTCCCAACCTTTGATTTTTAATAAATTCACATCTTTGTTTCTAAGGTGTGCCTCTTGTAGACAGCATATTGATGGATCCTGTTTTCTTATCCATTCTGTGACTCTCCGTCTCTTTATGGGTGCATTGAGGCCATTTACATTCAGTGTAATTATTGATATATGTGAGTTTATTGCTGTCATTTTTTAATGCTTTTTTTTTTGTGTGTGTGGTGCTGACATTTTCTTTGTTCCTCTTACTCTCCTGTGCTGAGTTCCTTTTGTTTATGGATTTTTTTAAATTTCTTTTGTTTTTTTAGGTTTTGTTTTTACTGAGAATTTATGTTTTTCTTCTTTATTTTGATGAGTAGGTTTGTTAACTTTCTTTGTGGTTAACGTGAAATTTACCCTCTTGCTTCTAAGTTTGAAGTAGTCTATTATTACTTGGTGTTGCCTTGCCTTCCTCTCCATTAGAAGGTTCTATACCTACACCATTTATTCCCTCTTATTGTTCTGATGCTGTTATCATTTATAGATTAACCTCTCTGGTTCCCTGTTGTGGTTCTTTTGGTTTTGCATAGTCCTTAAGAGTTCATTCCCTAGGTTGATATCTGGCTAGTACAATCCTGTGTCCTATATTCAGCCTGTGGTCTGATACTGTTTGTTCTCAGATTGAAGGACTTCCTTTAATAAGTTTTGTAAGTTCAGTTTGGTTTTTACATAGTACCTTAATTTCTGTTTATCTGGAAATGACCTCAGTTCACCATCATATTTGAACGAGAGTTTTGCAGGATATATTATTCTTGGCTGGCAATTTTTTTCTTTCAAGGTTTTATATATGTCATCCCATTGCCTTCTTGCCTGCATGGTTTCTGCTGAATAATCTGAGCTTAGTCTTATTGTTTCTCCTCTGTATGTGACTTTTTGTTTTTCATGAGCTGCTCTCAGGATTCTTTGTTTGTGTTTGGTTTTGGTGAGTGTGATTATGATATGCCTTGGTGATTTTCTTTTGGGGTCTCTCCTATATGGGGTTCGTTGCACTTCTTGGATGGCCAGCATTTCATCTTTCATGATATTGGGGAAGTTTTCTGTCAGCAGTTCTTCAATGATCCTGTGTTTTCTGTTTTCTCCCCCTGTTCTGGAACTCTGATCACTTGAAAATTTTTGATTTTGATTGTATCCCACATAATTCTCAGGGTCTCTTCATTTTAGTTTGTTCTTTTTTCTGAGTTTTCCTCAAACAGAGTTGCATCCAAGTGTTTGTCTTCAATTCCGCTGATCCTGTCTTCCACCGTTTCAAATCTGCTCCTCAGCCCTTCTATGACACTGTCCATTTCGGAAATCTTATTGTTTATCTTTTGGATTTCTAATTGTTGTTTTTGTATAATTTCTAGTTGTGAATTTATTTTGGTATTTTGTTCCTGCATTATTTTCCTGAATGCTTCCTTTTTTTTTTTTGTCTATATTTTCCATGAATTTATCTACTTTTTCCTCATTTTTATCTGCTTTTTGCTTTAATTCTTAGATAATTCTCAGTATTAGAGATTGGAGTTCCCTATCAGGTAGTTCTAGTGCCTTTTCTTCCACTGGAAAATCATCTGGTGTTTTATTTTGGACACCTACTGGAACCATCCTGTCCAGTTTTTGTAAATGTTTTGATATTGTCTGCTGTCTTCTGGGCAGTCAGTAGTTGTTTTTCCTGTTTATTGATTGTAGATTTGTTTCGTCCTTTTTTTTTTTTTTAAAAAAATAAGGCTATGTCTGAGCAGGCAGGCTTTGTGTTCTTTGCTGTTTGCTCCTCTGTGGGTATGATACTTTTTGCCTCCTTCTCCAATTGGCATTGTCAGTCGCTCAGATATGGTACAGCAGGGCAGTTCTAGCTGAAGAGGAGTTGCTGGGATGGGTTGTTTGTGGCACTTACTACAGCCACCAGGGTGGGTCAGTAATCAGTGCAGGGCAGGTTCCAGTAGGCCATGCCTGTGCTGCTTGGTGATGTGATGTTAAGTGCACGGTGCAGATAGGCAGGATGGAGGGGTGAGTCTGTGATGTGTGGAGCTAAGATGCGTATGGGAGAGAGGAGAGAGGAACAGGAGTCAAAGACATACAAACAAACAAAAAAGAGTGCTAGGGTAGCTTGCCGTTGGAGTGGAGAGATAAGAGACTATGAAATGGAGAAAAAAAAAGGGAATAAGAAAAAAAAAAAAGAAAGAATGAATAAATAAAAATTAGAAAGAAAAAAGAACAGCAAAGCTTCCAAGGATCCCACCAGTGCAGCTATGAGGTCTGAGGAAGTTGTTCCCAAGTGTTGCAGTACAGCCTGGCTAGGAGACGTAGAGGTATTCAGCACCAGGTATTCAGGGGACAGGAAGAGAAGGAAGGTATAGAGAGAGGAGGAACTGAGTAATGAAGAAAGACAAAGAGGGAAAAGAAAACAAAACAAATTTAAAAAAAAAAGAAGCTAACCCCCCCCCCCAAAAAAACAAGAAAAACAACCATGAAAAAAGACATGCCCTCAGGGATCCCTCTGTGTGTCTGCGCAAGCTGAATGGGTAGGTCACAAGCCGCACAGCACTGTCCGGCCAGAATGGGCTACCAACTCAAGAAAAAAAAAAGAAAACAAACAAACAATTCAAAACAAACAAACAAACAAAAAGCCCCGGGATCCCCCCAGCATGGCAGCATGGACCGGGAAGCAGTTCCACACTCGAACGGAGCTCCACAGCCCCTCAGGAAGAAGCTAAGATGGCGCACAGAGCCAGGTATTTGACTGAAAGGAGGGGGAGGTGGTGAGAAGTAAGGAAGAAATCAAAAGAAGCAGAAAAAAGCAACACCAGCGGCCAACAAATGGCACTCAGGGAGTCGGCCAGTGCTGGTTGATGGAATCCAAGCAGCCGGTGCTTCCCAGCCAAGAGACTGTGGCTGCGGGAAGCAGAGGAGGCCAAGTCGGGGTGAAGAAGGGTAGGGGGTAGGAAAGCATATATCGCTGTTTATCGGCTGTTCTGTCTCCCCCTGGAAGCTCCGTGAAGCTGCTTTCTCGTACCCCCTATTTGCTGGTCTCTGATAGGAGTCCAAGATGGCGGATCCGTGCTACGTTAGCTGATAGGGGACCTCTCCATGTATGTCTCCTTGCTCTCTGTTCTCTGTCAGTTTCTTATTCCATTTGGTGCTTGGCTGAGTTCTTTGTCTCTTCATTTGATGTTTAGGGTTTCAGGACTGATGTTTTCTCTGTTTGGCTTAGTTTTTCATATCTTTGCTGTGGAGGGACGCTGTGGTGCCTCTGCCTAGAGCACCAAGTTGCCAGAAGTCCTGTTGTATATGTTTTTTAATGTAATTTACATTGATTTAATATAATATGTTATCAGACAAGAGAATGGTATTCCACTAGAGTTAGTTAAAGGTGATGGAACCGAATTTCAAATATAAAAGGAAGCTTTAATTTACCTGATTGATTGTAGGTAATTTGAGTATTTTTTACTATAGCAGTTAAAATTAAAAATCAAAATTCCAGTTCACTAGAAATGTTGTAATGATCATATAATATGAAGAAAATCTTCAGACTGACCCATAATATACTAATCTTCACCTCTCCGAAGAAAGCATTTTAAAATTATATTCCACTTTAATAAGTAGATCAAGCACATTACTAAAAATTATGCTGGGAATACAGACTGATTCCTCAGTTAACACTGTATTCAAATATCCATTAAAAAAAAATTGCATTGAATTTAAACCTTCTACAATATAAAAAGAAATTCATGAAGGTCAAAAGGGGGCATATTTAAACCCAAGACAGTTTTAAGTGTGGGTTGATAGTGCAAATAAGGAATTGAAGTGGGAAGAGTTAGGAATCTTATTAAATTTTTCAGGAGGTGACTCAGTCTTTGGGAAACTTCAGAGATCATATTTTCAAAAATCTAGTCTTCTCCACAGTATTTTCATATGACCATTCATCTGTTATAAACAAAATTAAACCTTTACCTCTTTTCTTACCATAAAATATGAAAAAAAAAATCTCAAAGTTACATAAAAGTTTCAAAAACAATACAAAGAACATATTGTTTCTGAACCAATTGAGAGTAAGTTGCTGAGATTATGCTCATCAACTCCAAATGTTCTGTGTATTAGCTACAAATAAGGACAATTTCTTACATAGGCCCAATCCAACAAAGTCAGAACTAACAATTAATACATTACTTCAATGTAATCCTCAGACCTCCCTCAATTTTTTTTCCAGTTCTTCCAGTAATGGCCTTTATAGCAAAAAGATCTAGGCCATCATTACACATTGCATTTAGTTGTCATGTTTTTTAATCTCAGTCAGTCTGAAACAGTTCCTCTGTCTTTCCTTGTCTTCATGATCTTGACGCTTTTCAAGATTACAGGCTAGTTACTTTGCACATTGTCCCTTCATTTGGATCTATCTAATGTTTCCTTATAATTGAATTCAAGCTACACATTTTATCAGGAATATCCCAGAAGTGATACTGTCATCTCACTGCATCCTATTAGGTGGTACACAATTTTGATTTGTGATTTGGACTGATATGTTACTAATGATATTAACTTTGATCACTTAAGATTGTGACTACCAGGCTTCCCCACTGGAAAGTTACATGTTTTGTTTGTTTGTTTTGCGTGCTGACGTTGTCCCAGGTTTGACCAGTTGAAGTTTCTCCAAGCAGGCTTTTGTGTCCTCATAATTCTTCAGCACATCCTTACTTTCTGACACCATAGGACGTTGCATCCTCATCTTGTCCTTTCCCTGCGCTAGCTCTGGAATCAGTCATTTCTGCTAGGAATCCTGGTTCCTTTAGTGGAGAATAGTATTTAGAAACTAAGATCAGGGTATAAAATGTGCACATTGCTATTGAGCTATGGCAGGTCCCAAATTCTCTCAGTTGTTGTTGTTGCTGTTGTTAGGTGCCATCCAGTCAGTTTCGACTCATAGTGACCCTATGTACAACAGAATGAAATGCTGCCTTGTCCTGCACCATCCTCACAATCGTTGCTATTTTTGAGCCCATTGTTGCAGCCACTGTGTCAATCCATCTCGTTGAGGGTCTTCTTCTTTCTCGCTGACCCTCTACTTTACCAAGCATGATCTCCTTCATCAGAGACTGGTCCCTCCTGACAACATGTCCAAAGTATGTGAAATGAAGTCTTGTCATCCTTGCTTCCAAGGAGCATTCTGGCTGTACTTCTTCCAAGACAGATTTGTTTGTTCATCTGGAAGTCCATGGTATATTCAATATTTTTCATCAACACTATAACTCAAATGCATCAATTCTTCTTCAGTCTTCCTTATTTATTGTCCAGCTTTCACATGCATATGAGATGATTAACAATACCATGACTTGGGGCAGGTACACGCTTGTCCTCAAAGTGATATCTTTGCTTTTTAATACTTTAAAGAGGTCTTTTGCAGCAGATTTGCCCGATGCAGCACATTGTTTGATTTCCTGACTGCTGCTTCCATGGGTGTTGATTGTGGACCCAAGTAAAATGAAATCCTTGACAACTTCAGTATTGTCTCCTTTTATCAGTCCAAGTAAAATGAAATCCTTGACAACGTTCTTCACATTCAACATTCAACATTCTTTACCAACACCGTAATTCAATTCTTCTTCAGTCTTCCTTATTCATTGTCCAGCTTTCCCATGCATGTGAAGTGACTGAAACTACCATGGCTTGGGTCAGGTGTACCTTAGTCCCAAATATGACATCTTTTTTTTTACACTTAAAGAGGTCTTTTGCAGCATATTTGCCCAATGCAGTACATCATTTGATTTCTTGACTGGCTGCTTCCGTGGGTGTTGATTTGGATCCAAGTAAAATGAATTCCTTGACAACTTCAATCTTTTCTCCATTCATCATGATGTTGCTTATTGATCCAGTTGTGAGGATTTTTGTTTTCTTTATGTTTAGGTGTAATCTATACTGAAGGCTGTAGTCTTTGATCTTCATCCATGAGTGTTTCAAGTCCTCTTTGCTTTCAGTAAGTAAGGTTGTGTCATCTGCATGTTGCAGGTTGTTACTGAGTCTTCCTCCAATCCTGATGCTGCGTTCTTCTTTGTATAGTCCAGTTTCTCAGATTATTTGCTCAGCATACAGATTAAATAAGTATGGTAGAAGGAAACAACCCTGATGCACAACTTTTCTAGTTTTTAACCATGCAGTATCCCCTTGTTCTGTTTGAAGGCCTGCCTCTTAGTCTGTATACAGGTTCCACATGAGCACAAACTGTCTCTTGTAGACAGAGCTAAAGAATGTGTGTGTGTGTGTGTGAGAGTGTGTAAAATGGTTAAGTGCTCAACTGCTAGCCAAAAAGTTGGAGGTTTGAACCCTCCAAGAGACATCTCGGAAAGCAGGCTTGGAGATCTGTTTCTAAAAGATCACAGCCTTGAAAACACTGTGGAGCAGTTCTATTCTGCACACATGGGGTCGCCATGAGTCATAATTGACTCGACAGCAGCCACCACCACCACCACCACCACCACCAAAGTACACACACACACACACACATATATATACATTCACATTATATTTATTTATGTGCTATCTATCTATCTATCTATCTATATATATATATATATTGAAGACCATGAGTTCACACCAATTCCATGCCATTATTACCAGGTTCGTTGTAGTTTTCTCACTTGACATATTTGTAACTCCCTTCCACAGTGAGAAACCTGGCTTCCACTATCCTGGATATATTTACTTACTTGATCAATCCCTCTTATGTAACCAATTTCCTGTTGCTGTTCTGATCCCTTTTCCCCTGTGCATTTGCCCCCTTCACCACACTAGGGCTCCAACACCTTGGGCCAGGCTCTCAAACCCAAGGATACCATCCTCCTATTTTAGATTCTGACACCCTAGGCCAGGATTAACCCTTTCTCTACATTTTATAAGACACCAGTTCTTTCATCAATGTTTAGCTTAGTAGTTTATTTCCAGTAACAGTGGGTGAATTTATTGTTTTATCTTCCTATTAATGAAAAATAAAAATAAAATTGATGGTGCTATTTTAAGATAACATTATCTTCAAATCTGCAACTATTATTTAATGTGTGTTCCTTTTCTAAATAAAATTAATGGAGGTTAGGTGAGGTGGTAGAGATACATGTGCACATTTACACATGCACACATACGCACACTTACATAAACTGATAAACTGTGCGTTCATGCCTGTAAATACCTTTGACTTCAATATTGTATATTAAATTATGAATTAGATTATTAGAAGGTATTGCAAATAACAGCACTTTTGCCTAGTATGTTAAGCTTTTAAAATATGCCAGTGCTGCAGTTACTGTGAGATCTTGCCAAATGGAAAAAAAATTATTTTCTTTACTAAGTATAGATTGACTAGACCTCTAGAATGTTCAGTTACACAGACATTTTTAAAATAGGGTCTAAGCTGAACATTTGTTCAAAAAAACTGTTATTTCAATGATAATATCTTAGAATTCAGGAACTGTCTTGTGATAAAGTTAGAAAACTGAGAAGATACCTCCCCAGGCACAACAGAGGGCAGTTAATAATAGGCCATTTCTGAACAGTACCAAACAAAGGCAACATCTACAGGGGAGACTTTGCTCTAGATATTAAGTCCTTCCTTTTTCTCTTTGTCAGCATTCATCTGCTTTGATCAGGAATGATAATCTAAAAATAGATTTCAGCTAAGGCAAAATTTTGGAACACAAAATTTATTTCAAATTTATGTTTAAAAATAAAGCAAGAAAAATATAATTGTCCCCTCTCTACTTACTTCTCCCACTTCTTCTAATTTTGAGACTACTTCAAATAAAATGATGACTTCCAAACAAGCAGTGGGTGGTCTCCAACAGAGAATGTTGGGGGAGATACCAGTTTCTGGAAATGCTACCTTGCAAAATTTAACACCAATATGGTAGCAGTAACAGATGTTTATCTGATGACAGAATGCAAAACGGTGATCCTAATGTTTATGTGTTAGATTCCAGATTATATTTCTGTACTGAAGAGTGGATCCATGAATTCCTATTCTTACATTACCTATAGCTCTCACAATAAAAACGAACACATCCTAAGCTACTCCAGAAAGGATAGTTTGTTGACTGAATATGTTTATGTGTCAATCTATGAAATTAATCTGCAACCATGAGAATGAAAAGAATTCATGTTTTCCAAATCTAATTTAATAGTTTTAATCTCACCAGGTTCAAATCCTTTTATAATCTAAAAGAGCATTAGCACTTTTTGGTGTCCTACCAAGAAATCTCTTGCAGTCTATGTTCACTGGTTTGCTATTTCTCTTTGTGTGTTCAACATTCTGTTTCATACTCTGGCTCTTACTTTAGCACATTTTGTCTTCCTTTTTTGCCTGATTTTCTATATTTAGCCCCAGGGAACTGGCTGTACCATTTTTTGGGGCCAAACATAGCTTTGGAGTCCTTATAACTCATCATCTAAAGCCTTAGGCTATCAGGCTCGCTCCTCACAGAATCCCTCCCACTTCTAGGGTATTGCATATAAATAAAGGAAGGATTTTCACCATTCACAGAACCTTCAAAATATTTAACGTTGTACCTTAAGGCTCAGGGAATCCAACCTATCCTTTTTGGGTCGAACTACTTTTGCCTAACTTCCATTGTTAACCTGTCCTGAATCTACCTCCACATTACAAACAAATCCTGAAAATGAGCCCTGGTGGTGCAGTGGTTAAGAGCTCAGCTGCTAAACAAAAGGTCGGAAGTTCGAATCCACCAGCTGCTCCTTGGAAACTCTCTGGGGCAGTTCTACTTTGTCCTACAGGGTCACTTTGAGTCGGCATCGACTCCACGGCCACAGAAGACTGCCTGAAACATTAAGAAGATACAAGTTAATATCTCATTCATTTATTCAAAAATATGTTTCAGCCACAATTGTAGATGCTTGGAATTCAACAGTGAACACAACAGACAAGCCCTGTGCCATGTGTATAAAATCAAAAGCAAACCCACTGCCATCAAGCCGATTCCACTTGTATGTTTTATTCTGCACTTATAAAATCTAAGTAACAACAGTATCAGTGATATAATTGCTTTTTCCTAGTCTTATGGTCCTGGAGCCCTGGCAGCGCAGTGGTTGAGAGTACAGCTGCTAACCAAAAGGCTGGCAGTTTGAATCCACCAGCCGCTCATTGGAAACCCTACGGGGAAGTTCTCCTCTGTCCTATAGGGTCGAGATGGAGTCAATGCAATGGGTTTGGTTTTTGGTTATAGCATCATAGAACTCTTAATCTGCCCTTCCCCACTTTGCTGCTTACAGGCTTCTAAACTTGTAAAAAATATAGTACAGGAAACTGAAGAATAAATAGTATATATATGTATATTTTCTTCACAAAACTAGTTTTATTAGCAGCATTACACCTATTGAATCTCAACATTTTTCTAGCATTTGACATAAACTAAAGAGTTAATTTAAAATATTCTTCTCTGTATCCCTGATGAAATGACTACTGATGTGTAGCTAGATCTAGTCTTTCGCTATTTGATGCAAACAGTTTAGAAATATTGCTACCAATATTCAGAAAAGTAAGTGGTTGTGACTATGTTATAAAATTGTTAGCAATTGGAATAATGCCACTAATAGGTACAAGACGATTGTTAAATGGTATTGAAATAAAACAGATTTCTCGGGTAGAGTTTAAAATTAAAAATTATCTTAAAATACAGAGAGATTCACATTTTTTTAAAATTTTAAACAATCATACTTAAGTCAAGGGAAGTTCCTTTAAATTCAAATAGCTATGATTCTAGAATAGTTAAGTTCAAATACACTTAAATAAGTTAATAAACACATTAGCAAGTAAATTCCACTGTCATGAGTTTTCAAGGAGTTGTGAAAAAGAAGAAGACCCTCAACAAGGTGGATTAACACAGTGGCTGCAATAATGGGCTCAAACATAGCAACGATTGTGAGGATGGCACAGGACCCGGCAGTGTTTCATTCTGTTGTACATAGCGTCACTATGTGTTGGACCTGACTTGAGGGCACCTAACAACAACATGGAGCCCTGGTGGCACAGTGGTTAAGAGCTCTGCTGCTGACCAAAAAGGTCAGCAGTTCGAATCCACCAGCAGTAAATTGGAAACCATATGCGGCAGTTCTACTCTGTCCTATAGGGTCACTATAGGGTTGCTATGAGTAAGAATCGACTCGATGGCAACAGGTTTGTTTGTTTGTTTCTTGGCTTGGGGAATTTAGCCTAATAAACATAAGTCAACTAAAGGGTAAAACAGGATGGCCTGTAATTGTTTTCAATTGAGTTATTTAGTGTTTTAGAGTTAGAGAGGTTTAGAAAAAAATAATACCTATGGAAAAGCACGGCGATCAAGGTAGACCTCATGGAGAAAGTAAGGATGAAGCTGCATCTTGAAAAATACATTGAATATGAATATGCATAAGGGGGAGTGGAAACATTTATGAGATAAGTTATAAAAGGATATTTGTAATGTTCACATAATTGGAGAAATCATTTGCTTTAAGAAGAAGGTGCTGCATGAGAATTGAAGGGAAATGCAGTTTTATTTTTCCCCATGTGTTTCTTTAAATTTTTTCCCATACAAACATTTATACATACATTGTTATGTGACTCTAATTGCTCTCCCCATACTGTGACAGTACACTCCTCCTTTCCACCCCTGATTCCTCATGTCCATTCAACCAGCTCCTAACCCTCTCTGCCTTCCCATCTCACCTCCGGACAGAAGCTGCCCCTTTGGTCTCTTGTATTTACTTGACTAAGAGGCACACTGCTCCCGAGTATCACTTTGTGTCTCACAGTCCAGTTCAGTCTCTGTTTGAAGAGTTGGCCTTGGAATTTGTTTCATTTCTGGGCTGATAGAGAATCCAGGGACCATGCTCTCTGGGGTTCCTCCAGTCTCAGTCAGACCATTAAGTCTGGTCTTCTTATTGAAATTTGAGTTCTGCACCCCACCTTTCTCCTGCTCCATCAGGGACTCTCTGTTGTGTTCCCTGTCAGGGCAGTCATTGGTGGTAGCCGGGCACCATCTAGTTCTTCTGGTCTCAGGCTGATGAAGTCTCTGGTTTATGTGGCCCTTTCTGTCTCTTGGGCTACTACTTCCCTTGTGTCTTTGGTGTTCTTCATTCTCCTTTACTCCAGGTAGGTTGAGACCAATTGATGCATCTTAGATGGCCGCTTGCAAGCTTTTAAGACCCCAGACGCCACTCACCAAAGTAGGATGCAGAACATTTTCTTAATAAGCTTTGTTATGCCAGTTGACCTAGATGTCCCCTGAAAGCATGGTCCCCAGACCCCTAGCCCTGCTACTCTGTCCCTCAAAGTGTTTGATTGTATTCAGGAAACTTCTTAGCTTTGATTTAGTCCAGTTGTGCTGACTTCCCTTGTAGTGTGTGCTGTCCTTCCCTTCACCTAAGATAATTCTCCTCTACTTTCTAGTTAGTGAATACCCCTCTCCCTTCCTCCCCACCCTCGTAACCATCAAAGAATGTTGTCGTCTGTGTTTAAACTTTTTCTTGGGTGTTTATAATAGTGGTCTTATACAATATTTGTCCTTTTGCGACTGACTAAGTTCACTCAGCATAATGAGCATCCTTGTCTGGTTCCCATTCTCAAGGGGAATGCTTTCAAAACCTCTCCATTTAAGATGATGTTGACTGTTGGCTTTGTATTAATCCCCTTAATTATATCGAGGAATTTCCCTTCTATTCCTATTTTGTTGAGAGTTTTTATCATGAGTGGGTGTTGGACTTTGCCAAATGCCTTTTATGCATCGATTAATAAGATCATGTGGTTCTTGTCTTTTGTTTTATTTATGTGATAGATTATACTGATTCTTTTTCTAATGTCGAACCATCCTTGCATAGCTGGTATAAATCCCACTTGATCATGGTGAATGATTTTTTTGACATGTTGCTGAATTCTATTGGCTAGAATTTTGCTGAGGATTTTTGCATCAATGTTCATGAAGGATATTAGTCTGTAGTTGTCTTTTTTTGTGATGTCTACCTGATTTTGGTACCAGGGTTATGCTGGCTTCATAGAATGAGTTTGGGAGTATTCCATCCTTTTCTATGCTCTGAAATACCTTTAGTAGTAGTGATGTTAACTCTTCTCTGAAAGTTTGGTAGAATTCTCCAGTGAAGCCATCCTGGCCAGGGCTTTTTTTTTTTTGTTGTTGGGAGTATTTAAATTACCTTTTCAATCTCTTCTTTTGTTATGGGTTTATATAGTTGTTCTACCTCTGTTTGTGTTAGTTTAGGTAGGTAGTGAGTTTCTAGAAATTTGTCCATTTCCTCTAGGTTTTCAAATATGTTAGAGTACAATTTTTCATAGTATTCTGTTATGATTCTTTTAATTTCAGTTGGAACTGCTGTGATATCACCCATCTCATTTCTTATACGGGTTATCTGCTTCCTCTCTTGTTTTTCTTTTGTCAGTTTGGCCAGTGGTTTATCAATTTTGTTGATCTTTTCAAAGAACCAGCTTCTGGTCTTGTTAACTCTTTCAATTGTTTTTCTATTCTCCATTTCATTTAATTCTGCTGTAATTATTTCCTTTCTTCTGGTGCCTGAGGGCTTCTTTTGCTGCTTTCTTTCTACTTGTTTCAGTTGCAGGGTTAATGTTTTGATTATGGCCCTCTCTTCTTTTTGGATGTGTGCATGTATTGCTATAAACTGACCTTTGAGCACTGCTTTTGCTGTGTCCCAAAGGTTCTGGTCGGGTGTGTTTTCATTCTCGTTTAATTCTATGAATTTCTTTATTCCATCCGTAATTTCTTTTATAACCTAGTAGTTTTTGAGCAAGGTGTTGTTCAGTTTGCATGTGTTTGATTTTTTTTTTCCTTGCTTTTTCTGTTGTTGATTTCTACTTTTATGGCTTTATGGTCAGAATGGATGCTTTGTAATATTTTGATGCTTTGGATTTTGTTAAGGCTTGCTTTATGGCCTAATATGTGGTCTATTCTGGAGAATGTTCCATGTGCATTGGAAAAGAAAGTATACTTGGCTTCTGTTGGGTGGAGTGTTCTGTAAATGTCTATGAGATCAAGTTGGTTGATCGTAGCATTTAGCTCTTCCGTGTCTTTGCTGAGCTTCTTTCTGGATGTTCTGTCCTTCACTGAAAGTGGTGTGTTGAAGTCTCCTACTACTATAGTGGAGCCGTCTATCTCTCTTTTCAGTACTCTTAGAGTTTGTTTTATGTATTTTGGAGCCCTGTCATTGGGTGCGTAAATATTTATTATAGTTATGTTCTCCTGGTGTATTGATCCTTTAATCATTATATAGTGTCCTTCCTTATCCTTTGTGGTGGATTTTACTTTGAAGTCTATTTTGTCAGAGATTAATATTGCCACTCCTGCTCTTTTTTGAGTGTTGATTGCTTGATATATTTTTTTCCATCCTTGGAGTTTTAGTTTGTCTGTGTCTTTAAGTCTAACATGTGTCCCTCATAGGCAGCATATAGACAGATCATGTTTATTTTATCCAATCTGCCACTCTCTGTCTCTTTATTGGTGCATTTAGTCCATTTACATTCAGTGTAATTATTGATAGGTATGAGTTTAGTGCTGTCATTTTGATGTCTTTTTTGTGTGGTGTTCACAGTTTCTTTGTTCCACTTAATTTCCTGTGCTGAGTCGTTTTTCTTTATGAGTTTTCTTTTCATCTTTTTCATTGCTGTTGATTTTGTGTTTGCTGAGTCTTTATATTTGTCTAGTTTTTTATTTTGACTTGTAGGATTGCTAGTTTCCTTTGTGCTTACCTTAATATTTACCCCTATTTTTCTAAGTTTATACCAGTCTTTTATTTCTTTATATCGCCTTGACTTCCTCTCCATATGAAAAATCTATGTCTACATTTTTTAAGGCTCTCTTTTTTGTTTTAATGTTGTCATCTTTTACATATTGACATCTGTTCCCCTATTTTCAGTGTTTTAGGTTTGATTTACTTTTGTGACTTCCGTATCAGGGTTCATACCTGGTTGCTCCATCCTGTGTTCTAGTCTTGTGTTGTTATCTGATGTTACTGATTTTCTAACCGGAGGACTCCCTTTAGTATTTCTTGTAATTTTAGTTTGGTTTTTGCAAATTCCCTAAACTTCTGTTTATCTGGAAGTACCCTAATTTTGCCATCATGTTTGAGAGACAGTTTTGCTGGATATATAATTCTTGGCTGGCAGTTTTTTTTTTCCTTCAAGGCTTTCTATATATCATCCCACTGCCTTCTTGCCGGCGTGGTTTCTGCTGAGTGGTCCGAGCTTATTTTTATTGACTCTCCTTTGTAGATTACTTTTCGTTTATCCCTAGCCGCTCTTAAAACTCTCTCTTTATCTTTGGTTTTGGCAAGTTTGATTAATAATATGTCTTGGTGACTTTCTTTTGGGATCTACCTTATGTGGGATTCGATGAGCATCTTGAATAGATAGCTTGTCATCTTTCACGATATCAGGGAAGTTTTCTGCCAACAAATCTTCAACGATTGTCTCTGTATTTTCTGTTATCTCCCCAATTCTGGTACTCCAATCACTTGTAGGTTATTCCTCTCGATAGAATCCCACATAATTCTTAGGGTTTCTTCTTTTTTTTTTAATCCTTTTGTCTGATTTTTATTAAATAAGTTGGTGTCCAGTGCTTTATCTTCAATCTTGTTAATTCTGACTTCCATTGCCTCAATTCTTCTCCTATGACTTTCTATTGAGTTGTCTAATTCTGAAATTTTATTGTTAATCTTCTAGATTTCTGATTACTGTCTCTCTATGGATTCTTGCAGCCTTTTAAATTTGTCATTATCCTCTTCTCTAATCTTATTAATTTCCTCTATTGCATGTTCTGCATTTTGCTTAATTTCCTTCCTCATTTCTTGAAGAGTTCTGTATATTAATCTTTTTTATTCTGCCTCTGGTAATTCCAAGAAATTTTCCTCCTCTGGAAAATTTCTAGGTTCTTTATTTTGGGAGCTTGCTGAAGCCATCTTGGATTGCCTCTTTATGTGATTTGATATTGACTGTTGTCTCCAAGCCATCAATAAGCTATTATATTTATTTATTTTATGTTTGCTTACTGTGTCCTAGCTTCTTGTTTTGTTTTGCTATGGCCAAATAGGTGGTTCATATGGGCTAGTTTGATTATTGGCAGCTTTGAAGCTCTAATGTCCTGTCACCAGGTGGTTAGATCTGTTACTAGGTATGTGAGCTCAGGAGTCCGCCCACTCCTGCTGTATGGATTCAGCTCACTTGCCTGGATAGATAGCCACCAAGTGTGTGGTGTAGGCTCTCACTTACAGTCCTAGACAGGCATGGGTGATTGGTGTAGTCATAGGCATGTGGCTTCACCAGGGGAACACACTCTGAGCAAGGCAGGGGGCTGATGGCCACCCCTGAGTGTCCAAGATGAAGGCGTATCCCTGTTCCCTAGAGGGCATAGGTGGGTAGGTTTTGCAGCCGGACTATGACTACCTAATGCTGTTGGCTTTAAGGACTGCGGGGCACCTCTTATTCATGGGCTCCTATCGCAGGTGGCTTTGTGGAGTGGGTGGAGCCAACAGTCCTCAGGCCCCTGATGTGAGTAGGTGAAGACCCTGCTTAATTGGCAGAGCAATGTCAAATGTCAAGAACCTGCCACTTCACAGCTGAAAGAGTTGAAGTTAGAGCTCTGGTATATACCCTGTTGTACTGTGGTAATGAAGGCCTATGCTGTTGAGATGGGCCCACACAAGTCCATGCAGGGGGAAAGGTACTCAAATTCTGTGGATCCCTTAAGCCTGTGCCTAGGCAAAGGAGCTGTGCCTCCCGAGGATCGTCACTTGCCTGCCTCACTGCTCACCCACAACCTGCTCAAGCCTAACAGGCTCAGGCTCTCACCGTGTCAGATCTAGCAACTCCTCGCTGCTTCCGAATCATCTCTCCCTCCCCTTTCCACTCAGTCCAGTTCCTCAACTCTGCCTTTGATGTTCGGGGATCCCAGATTGCCATATATAATAGAATCACTTGTTTTTTGGGGTCTTTGTAGTAAGAGGGTCCACCAGAAGTGCCTGACTACTCTGCCATCTTGGTCTCCTTCCCAGATGTGAAGTTTTAAATATGAAGGAACAATGTTCTGGAGTGCCTTGAAGTGAAGATTTTGACTTGATGTGGGTGAGAAAGAGAATGGCTTATTTTTTTAAACCAATGTATAATTTTCAAAAAGGTAAACACTACTCTCATGCAAATACAGAAAAAACACATTTCACTGATATATTAACCCATTAATAAGGGAACCAGGAAGATGGTAAAGTTCATTTAAAGAACATCTTTAGGAACCAGGCATTTATAGACATTTTGGAAACAAAACAAAGATTGTTACAATAAGTTCAGTAGGTCAGTCACAAAATTGGTTAAGGTCATATGGGACAATAAAACCATCACTTTTGGGATTATTTTCTCTGCTGGATAAAAATTGACAAGTTAACACATGTCTGGGTACTAACCAATTAGTAAATGCAAAGTCAAATATAGGTATATTCTCCTAGAATATTAAATAACCCTGGAGTAGATTTGTGGCATGATATAGAACAAACATAAAATAGACATGCTTTCATTACAGTTTCCTGCAAAGGCCTTGTTTCCAAGTGTTGAATAATTTTTCTTAACACTGAAGAATCTCATAATGAAATCATAATTTAATGAAATTTGCTCTGGCAAAATTATGTAGAATGATAACATAAATCTTCTAAAGTACAATACAAGATAGTGTATAAATAAGTGCTAACATTTGAGACCAGACAAACATTTTCTTCAATGATTCAGTTATGAGATGGTGAGATTCAAGAATATGAATATTGCAATGGAAATTGAAATCAAAACATGTAGAGATATTTTCTTAAAGTAAAAATTAACAGAACTTGGAGGTTTGCTTAATGTAAAGAAATAACAAAAACAATAAAATTTTAAACAATAACAATTCATACTGATTTTGTTTTGTGTTGTATAAATTCTGCTCTTTATATCTCTGTTGGGTATTTTCTTCCATCTATTATACGTTGAATCTTACTATGTTCTTATTTGATGTCTTTCAGCCTCCCTTTTAATTTTTATCTTCATTTCAGCCTATTCTCTTACTATGATTCCCTTGGCCCAGCTTCTTTTGCCAAGGCCATGCATTTTAGCATTTCATGGATGGCATCAGGACATTTCCTAAAATTCTTTTCTATTTTCTGTAGGAAAAGAAAATCAAAGAGTCATTTTCAAAGTTTCAAGGTTAATATATCCATTTTGATTCAGAAAATTTCCACAGACAACTTCTTGTTGTTCTGCTCACAGACCCTTAAATGAGAAGAGCTGTATGTAGAACCAATATTTGGTAACTGGCAGCATTTATGGATAGAAACCCATTTCTGGGCCTAGTCAGACTTTACCCAGTACTGCTCTCCCAACGGAGGTAGAATTTTCTCCAAATAAAACTACTACATCCTCTGACCATGCTAGAAAATCAGAAGCACTCTGCAGTTAAATATATTTTTATTTAAACTTTTATTATAGAAATTTCTAAGTATATACAAAAGAGATAATTATATATGAAAACTCATATGCTCATTACCCACCTTCAATAATTATAAGTATTTTACAAATCTTTGTACTTACTTTCTGTACAGGTATTATACATGGAAGTCTGCATCTCCAGGATACATGGCTTCCAGATTTCTTTTCTCTATGCACATTTACACTGCTTTTCCTGTAGCACCTACCTATCTGAGTATGCAATATGGTCATCCATCCACTTGTGTTCCCCAACTATATATTTTAAGCTTTAAGCTATAATCTCTGAATGGATGGGGAAAAGAGGAACCCATGGACAGAAAGACAGAAGGAAGAAAAGGAAAAAGAAATATAAATAAGATTGTGTAGTTCAAAGAACTAGGGGAGAGAATGCTTAATTTATAGTTAGTGTACTGCTGTATTCTATAGTAATGGAGCTGTACATCCTTGAGTATATCCCAGTTATTCCTGTCCAGAGGGCAAAATATTCATAGTCCACACTTGCATTTCTTCAACTTAACCCCATAAGTACTACAGGCAATAGAAATTACCTCTAAAGTTTGACACCTGGCCCTGTCATATTTTTAAAATCCAGGGCTATTTTTCTAATATGTATTTTAATAAGTACCTGTGTACAGCATACCAGGCATTGCTAAATTTTTACAGATAAACATGGAAGTTGCTCTATGGACTTATTTCCCTGAAATGTTGGACCTGCTTCCACAGTCTAGCTTCTTACAACCTTCCCTATTGATTACTCATCCAATGCCTTTAGACCCATTAATGAATGGATGAGTGTGCAGGGAAGGCATTTACCCAACCAGCTGCAAGAGAAATCATTGCTTCATACCCAAGTTTGGGCCAGAGAGAAAAAGGAAACATTTGCTCAATCATGAAACATAGACCAGTGAATATCAGACTCTTACCATCTTGCCAGTCAGATGGATCCATTCTTTTCGTGCAAGAAGGATAAATAGAGTAAGACTTAGGAGAAAAGGCAGGAAGAATTTTTCTAGTATAAAACATTCAAAGGAAATATTTGGAGGAAGCAGACCATTCCTCTTAACAACACTCTGTGAAGAAATAATTATTGACCAAATAAGTTTGGGAATACCCTCCAGCCCCTCATGCTACAAGGATCACACAAAGCCCTGTGTTTTTATCATTTTACACTGATTTGAATGATTGTCTCTTTTGTTACACTCTATTCCCTGAGGCTCTATTATAAAGAAGAGAGAGGAATTGGGGGGCTGGGTTCATGCCAGACAATAAGTCCATACTATATTTTAAAGAAGCTAACAGAAAAAAGAAGAGCAATATATATTTATAGAGTTTGTTATATTAACCTTCCTATTTACCATTTCTGGTTCTCTTCATTTGTTCCTGTGGATTCAAGTTGTTACCCTCTGGTGTAATTTCCTTATCTAATATGGCTTTGCCCCCAGTCATCTCTTTTTGTGCTGTTATTGTGAAATATATTATGTAATATATATGTTATAGGACAAACAATACAATTATATACATGTTGTTTTATTCAATTGCGTTTAAATAAGAAGGGAGAAGAAACGTGTTTATTCTGTCTTTTATAATTACAAAATTACCTTTACTGGTGCTTTTTGTTTTATTGTTTTAGTTTTCTGTTTTTTTTTTTTTTTTTTTTTTTTGGTGAGGATCTGTATTAGGGTCACTTGCTTTCAGCCTGAAAAGTTTCTTTTAGTAGTTTCTGTAAAGTAGCTCTGCTAGCAACAAATTTTCTCAGTTTTTGTTTGTAAGGGAATGTCTTTATTTCATCTCCATTTTTTTTTTACTTCATGAAAGGTAGTTTTGACTGATATAAGATTCTTGCTTGACAGATTTTTTTTTTTTCTTCTAGCACTTTGAATATATCATTCCACTGCTTCATGATTTTCTTTGTTTCTGATGAGAAGTAAGCTGTTAACCATATTCAGGTTACCTTGTATATGAGTTGTATTGCCCTTGCTACTGTCAAGATTTTATCTTTGTCTTCATCTTTCAGCATTTTTACTATGATATGTTTGGGTATGTATTTCTTTGTGTTTATCCTACATGGAGTTCATTAAGCTTCTTGGATGTGTAGATTACTGTTTTTCGTCAAATTTGAGAAGCTTTCAGCCATTGTTTCCTCAAATATTTTTCCTGCTCCTTTCTATCACTCCTTTCTGGTACCTCCATTATGCAAATGTTGGTGTGCTTAATGGTGTCCCACGTTTTCCTGAGACTCTGTTCAATTTTCTTCATTATTTTTTCTCTTTGTTCTTCTGATTGCATAATATTTATTGTTCTGTCTTCAACTTCACTGATTCTGTTTTCTGCCAATTCAAATCTACTGCTGAGACTCCATAATGAATTTTCCGTTTTGGTTTTTGTATTTTTTAACTCCAGAAGTTCCATTTGGTTCTTTTTTATGATTTCTATCTCTTTATTGATAGTCTTTATTTGATAATGCATTGCCATCATAGCTCCCTTTACTTCTTTAAACATGTTTTCCTTTAGTTCTTTGAACATATTTGTAGTAGCTGCTTTGACATCTGTTAAATCAGACATCTGGTCTCTCTTACAGGCATTTTGTATTGCCTACTTTTTTTCTTGTCTGTGGATCATATTTTCCTGTTTCTTTGAATGTTTTATATTTTATTTGTTGAAAACTAGACATTTTCGATAAAATATTGTAGCAACTCTGGATACTGATTCCCTCATACCCATTCAGGGTCTTGTTTTTGTTCTTGTTTGCTTAGTGACTTGGCTGGACTATTTTAATGAAGTCTATTGTATCTTTAATGTAAAGCCTCTGATGTTGCTCTCAGAGGGTGCAGCTGTGGGCATGCACATAGTCACCCTGGAATGACAGTGGTTTTAGCAGGACTCTCTCTGACTATCTATTTACCTGATCTCTTTGTTAAGCTGTCTTTCTCTGCTGGTATTAGACCCAGTTTCCAGGCTACACTAATTGCCTGCTGATTTCTCTATTGTTTTGTTAAATACACTGGGACATAAATTGCTCCACAGTCTTTCAATTAAGCTTGAGACTTTTTGCAGAGATGGTTTTTGATGCAAGTCCATGAGATTTGTTCTGACCCCAGGAGAGCTGTTCTTAGCTGTCTCTTTCTCTGGTTCTCGCTCATAAACTAGCTAGCCTATAGGTTAGTTTGTTGTTCTTAATTGCTTAGCACCAAAATCTCCATTGTTTTTAGTAGTGCCCTTAGACTTTAACTTCCCCACACTCTGTTTAAAATAAAGTCAATTTCTTTAGAGGATTCTTGAGAGTTCTCTTTTCTAGTGGACTGCCTCTCTTCCTGGACAGAATCTCTGAGCCCATGAGCTGGAGCTTGGGGAAGGAATAGTGGCCAGGAATTTAACCTCTGCAACTCAGAGCTGCAAAGGGATGAGAAATGCTGGTGGCCTGTCACTCCTATGGAGATACTATAGCCCCTGACTGGGTTCTGGAAGTAGAAAAAGCCCCGCTTTTTTGGCCACATACACCCAGTCTAGAGCTTCTGTCACCACTCTGAGATGGGGATAGGAGAGTGTCTTAGTTATCTAGTGCTGCTATGAGAGAAAGACCACAAGTGGGTGGCTTTAGGAAACAGAAATTTATTTTTTCATAGGAGGTTAGATGTCCAAATTCAGGGCGCTAGCTCTAGGGCAAGGCTTTCTCTCTGTGTCAGCTCTGGAGGAAAGACCTTGTCTCTTTTGAGCTTCTGTTCCTTAGTGATCTTCACATGGCTTGGCTCCTCTCCCCCATCTCTACTTGTTTAATCCTTGCTTAATATGGTTTTTTATATCTCAAAAGAGACTGATGTAAGACATACCCTACACTAATACTGCCTCATTAACATAACCAAGAAAGCCCATTCCCAAACTGTATGTTGTAAAGTGTCCTCAAGTCAATTCCAACTCATAACAACCCCATGTACAACAGAATGAAATACTGCCTGGTCCTGCGCCATCCTCACAATCATTGCTATGTTTGAGCCCATTGTTGCAGCCATTGTGTCAGTCTATCTTGTTGAGGGTCTTCCTCTTTTTTGCTAACCTTCTACTTTACCAAGCATGATGTCCTTCTCCAGGAACTGGTCATCGTGTCCAAAGTACTTGAGATGAAGTCTTGCCATCCTCACTTCTAAGGAGCATTCTGGCTGTACTTTTTCCAAGACAGATTTATTCTTTCTTCTGGCAGTCCATGGTTTAGTCAATATTCTTCTCCAATACTATGATTCAAATGCATCAATTCTTCAGGTATAGGGATTAGGATTTACAATACATTTTTCTGGGGGACACAATTCAATCCATAACAGGGTCGGAGGGATGAGTTGTGGTTCAAGTGCTACAGATTCTTGTTGTTCTTACCACGATTTAGTTTGTTTTCCTGAATAAATGTTGCTTCGTTTGTTGTATGCCCTTAGGACAATTTCCAGAGGCTTCAAATGGTTGTTTTTTAAAAAATTTTCACCAGCTATGGTTGTTTTTTGGTGAGCAGGTCTACGGATCTCCTCACTCTGCCGTTCCAGAAGTGGAAGTCTTCCATGCTGTATTTTAAATGCTTTCTAGAATCCCTACTGTGTATAGATTAAAAACATTTAAGTGTTAAGTACTTCTGTTTGTTTCATGTTACTAGCAAGGAAAAGAAAACAAGGTTTTCCAAATACCTTTAATTCAGATTAAGAACTAGTAAACTCTCAAAGCAATACAGTAATGCCTTACTGAAATGAGGAAAAGGCTAGCTTCTCAACCAGCATTGGACGTGGGCTTGGTTGGTTATGTGAAAGAAAATATTCCCTCATTGTGAGACTATAGAACTCTTTGATCGTTGAAATGTTCCACTGAACCACCTATTTTATACCAGCTATGAGCCTAGCTAGAATTTAAAATGAATGCAAATACCAATGTTTATAATGCAGGCTGCAGGGTAGGAGGGACAATTGTTCATTCTCCCCTTTCTCAACTTTCACTCTTAGAACACAGCAAAATGTTGTAATATGGAGTCAGACTGCTTGTGTTTGAATCCTGGCTTCATTTCTATGAACAGTAGACTTTGGACCAATTACTCTAAGCTTCAACGTCTCACTTAAAAAATAGAAGTAATGATAGGACCTACTTGTAGGGTTATTATGAGAATTACAGATGATTGATCATTCAGGTGAAGGGCTGAGCAATTCCCTAATGTATATCAATACATTTAATATGTAATTAAAATTAGAAAACATAAAATCATTTATTAAAAATCATCCCCTTATCAGCTTGACCTAATCATTAGAGAATTGAATTCTACAAACCTTATTGTTTAATGAAGTGTAGATATGTGAAATAGACAAGTATTTTTCAACTGTTCTTAAGTTTACTAGTTACAATTTACTGAATTTTCTTAACCTTTTAAATATTTCTAATAATTTCTTCACAACAATAATGCTTTTTATTAAATATTAGCCTTGTACATATAAACTTATTTTTATCAAAATAGATAAAATAAACAATGAAACTATTGATACTGGATGTCTTTCTATCCATCACTCTTTTTAGTCACTTACTTTTTTTGAGAACTCAGATTGTTTTGTGTATACCCGTCATGAAGTACCAGAAATGAGATGAACCTTTATGTGGGGCTTTCTTCCATCTGTTATACATTGAGTGGCTTTTACCCATCTCCTGCTATTGTGCCAGGCAATCTACTGGGTTTTCTGGAATGCAGAGATGAGTGAGAAATGTTTTCTTCAGCCAAAAGAAGGAGATAGCATGGATCACACAATTAACATAAATTTTGATAAGTACTGTTGGAGAGACACCTACAAAGTGTTATAGAAACACAAAAAGGAAAGACTACCTAGAGATGTAGGGACAAGTTTCAAAGAGGAAAGGGAGACAATGTCATTGAGGTTGGTTATAAAAGCCAATGAAGAATTTTCCAGGTGAGATGAGATACAGAAAGGCCATTTCTGGCATGAGGAACAAGAGACATAAAGGCATGAAATAATTAAAGCGCTTCTGTTGTTGAATAGATGCTGCAAAGTTCAGGTGTTGGGAAAGTCTGGTGAATGGGATACAGAAAGGGAATGGGATGGAATACAAGGAATAAGCTAAAACCAGGTTGTAAAGAACCTTTTATGCCTTATTAAAGAGTTTGGATTTCATCCTGGTGGCAAGGGGGAGCCAGAGAGGATTTTAACGTACAGAAGAGACATGGTCAGTTAGGTCTTTAGACAGGAACTCTGGCTGCATTGTGAATGATTGAAGAGCATGGTGCTTACATTTCTATTGTAGTCATCTAGGTCAGGGAAGGTCAGAGCTGGATAAAAATAGCTGGATACAAGGCAGCTTTTCTCTTCCATGCAATAGAGTGTTTCCCTCCTAATCTCCCCTCTCTTCCAGCAAATGCATTTTGTCTTATGTTATTAAACTAGTAAAGCTATTAAGCTTCAACTGCGTAGCTTTCTTTGCTTAGCCAGCTCAGGTAAATTGCTTTAATGAAGTCCATATTGTAAGGGAAGCATATACTTAGATGCATTTGAAACTGTGCATTTTAGTGCAATGAGGAAATTGAAGTACATAGTGAAATGCTTTGAAATGTTGTTACTAATGATATTATCTACTACCTACATAATGTAATGTACATTTAGAAGGAATAAAGTTAATTTTGTGTATCCTCTGTCCTAATGATGAGGAGAAAAAATAGTAACTATCTGGGGACTTAATGTAACATGTAAGTTGTTTTACAGTGAGCTCTTTTCTACTAAACAAAGGAAAATAATGAGAAAAATATATCAGTGTATGAATATGATAATTACTTGATTTGGTAGCTGAGATTTATATATGACTTTTATAAATGATTTCCAAAGCCTATTCCTTTTGCATTCTATTGCTATCTATAACTGCAGATTGTTGTAAAGGTCACCAAATGCCCCACTAAACACATTCACCCACCATACCCTTCTTTGTCCAGAATTTTCCTATAGACCACACACACATACACACCTTTCCATTTTGGATATTTTCCAGAGAAGCCTGGGCATGATCTTCTGTCATGCACTTCTATCAAGACATCTGTATTTTTAAAGCAGCTAATTTTTATTTCTTACTTTTTTTTCTCATGCTGGAGGGCACTTTTAAAATTGTTCTCCTTTCCTGAACATTACCAACAGCCCCACCAGCCATTACGGATGCTGCCATTGAGTTAACACACGGGGTGTATAGATTTACAAGTAGGAATGAAATTATATTAGAGATAATAGCTCTTACATTGCTCAAGAATAGATCACCCCATGACCATCTGGTCCTATATCAATTCATTTCTTTTATAATTCAGGAATTAGTTAGTGTTTTTGGAGTGCATGGAATTGAACCATGTCTAGAAGCTTTGCCTTATATGGGATTCTCTTGAAATTTATGAATCCTTCTGTTATCTTGGTGAAAAATACATTTTAAAATATTTAGTAGTACAAAACACATTTCTGTCTTTATATTCTTAGGTTTCTTGAAGACAGTTATGATCCAAATAAAACCTGTTTTTCATTTTGACATCCTACTTTGGTTTTAATTGTCATAAGCACTAAAACGATAGGGATTGACTCCAAACTGAGTAGACTGTATTGGCCGGCTCACCCTGTGCTTCTAGAGCCATAATTTTGTCTTTACTGTATGAACCTTAGAGTGTTTGTAATTTTCTTTGAAGTAGCAAATATCAGCACCCTAATTAACACCTTCCCCCCTTCCTCTCCCGGTACTTGAGAAATTGGCTGCACTACAAATGGAACAGAGGCTATGAAACTTAGCATGGGCCTGACACAGATGGACTTCAATTGTTTCCCATGCCCTTGGGGCCCTTCCAAGTTTCTTTTGTGCAATAATTTCTCCAGATCCTGTTTCCCATCACCTAATGCCATGTTTTTCACATTGTTCATTGCCCAAGCCTGAGGCATCATGGCCAAAATTAGCAGTGGCCACATAAATCTGGCCATGCTGGTATACTTCATATGGTAGGAGGATGGAATTTGTAGGAAGAACTAGAGAAAAGGTTTGTGAACACCTCATGGTTATTAACATTTTTGATGTATACTTGGGCTACACTAGCAAATGAGTGTTTGATAATTTCTAGAGATAGTGAAAAGTGGGCTGTAAATGACTTTAATAGAGAAAAAAGTTTTAAAATATTGACTCATGAAGTTAGTAATCAACCCATTGCCATTGAGTGAACTACAACTCATGGTGACCCCATGTGTTACAGAATAGAACTGATTTCCATAGGGTTTTCTTGGCTGTAATCTTTATGAAAGCAATTCTCCAGGCCTTTCTTTTGTGGTGCAACTTGGTAGATTCAAACTGCCAACATTTAGCTTACCTTATTTTTACACAAATAACGTGCACACTATACATTTTTTTTTGCCAACTGTGCAACCCCCTCATGTATTGTTTTCCTAGCCACACTATGCACAATTATTTGTGTGGGTGGGTTTATTTATGTAGGCGTATTATTTGCAAAAAAAAATATGGTAGTAGACAAGTGCAAACTGTTTGTGCCACCCAGGAACCTGAAGTTAATAATAGATTAATGTGAGTTAAGGCTGTTCTTTCTTTCTTTCTTCACATATCTAACCATATTGCACAAATAGAGAGTATTACTTATCTTTATCAGATATGATCAGAAATCAGAATCAATCCATGAAATATACTTTATATGACTTAAACAAATAAAACAAAATTAAAAATCGCATCAGCATGTAATTAAACAAAGTTGAGGTACATGAAGATTGAAGATGAACTACTAATTCTTTGCTGGTCTTGAGAGCTCTGACAAGGTAAGCCTGTTGAATTCTCCATTGTATGGCAGCTCTCCATTAACATAATTAAGATTCGTGTTTTGGTTGTAAGAAAGACTCTGCCCAAGTTAATAAAGAGGAGGAAATTTATACGAAGGACACTGAGTCAGTCACAGAACTGTTTTCTATACAGCCAAAGCCTCAAAGATGGACAGGAAATGGCCATTTCTAGGAAGTACAGTATCAGGGATACATGAATATTCTCTCTAGAACATTCTAATCAGAATAACCCTGCTCCATTTATCTTCCATCTTTGAGTGCCCTCACTCAAGTTCCAAATTCCTAGGGGGGTGCCTGATTGGTCTCTCTTGGGTCTTAAGCTCATTTCTTGGACTGAAGTGAGGAGGGGTCACTGTGGTTGACATTATCACCAGGATCCCATTAATTAGGGAAAGGCATTACTTGTCTTTGTTTGCCTGTTTTTCTAATTGCTGGACTACGTTCCTGCCTGAGTCTCTTACCTGAGCCATCAAATGGAGCAGGATACAGAACGTCTTCCATGTTGAAATGAGTACTCCATCCTTTTGAATTTTTAAGATTTTATAAACTGAAATGAACAATTATCAAAAAACAAGCAAATGAGGCTAACTAATCTGCTTGTCATCGCAGTTCCTGTCTCTGTTTGCTTTGTTATTTTCACTGGAATTGCTAGTTTTTGTCCTGGGAATCTACTTTTATTTAAATGAGAGAAGAAATCTAAATAGTTTACCTGGAGGTATGTTTGGGTTCATATCAAGTTTAGAAATGAATGAGTTTTTGTTCTATTTCTGAACCTGATTCCTAACTATCTCGAGAATTTATTCCTTTTCATGCACCCCCAGCACCATTTCTGGGTCTGTGCAGTACTTTCAACTCAATAAACATCTATTTAGGTGTACTATGTGTTTGTTCGGAGACGGTAAACAGATTTTATCACATGTGCCAACTCTGATAAATCAATAGAGGCTTATAGTGTGCTGTGAGAAGTCTTGTGAGGGAAAGAATCAATTAACAGCATCTGTCATGAAAGAGGAAAGGGAGTGTGGGTATAGCTTCCATATACTTTCTTTCTCTATTCTAGATACTATAGGGGATAAGAATATAAGCCAGAGGTGGTCCATCCCTTCAAAAGTTTATTATAATCTGGTTGGAAAGACTGGAGGAAGCATCCCAGTTAGGGAGTTCTACTAGTATCCTCAGTAAATGAGAACTCGGGCTAGGGCAATGATACCGGAAATGGAAAGAATAGCATGGATGAGGGAAATATTTTAGTTGGTAGAGCTGGAAAAACACTGTGGACACCCTAGCACTGTACAGACTTTTTTGGTGCCTAGAACCTTGAAGAAGGGAAGCTATGTCTTTTTGCTGTTTTGTTTCCCTGGAGTACTTTCACCAGTTTTTCTAGTTACATCCTTAGGTGAAGCTCAGCTTTTCTTTCCATTATATTCAGTGTATTCTTACAATAGGTCATGTGGTCCTAATGCTGCATTGTGTCTCATTAATTTGGTAATCTATTCATTAATAGTCCCTTCTCTGCTCCATGCCAACTTCTTTTTAAACATGTAGCCCCCATCTGATGGCTGCAACAGGGTAATTAAAGTAGGTATTGTAGACAAAAAATGACCTGACTTTACCCACTTTTGAGAGTCCACTGATGGATTCTATGGCTCCTCATGAAGGAAAGGAAGTGATTCTATAGACTTTTATCATCATTGGTTTATGATATCAGAATGCCTTAACCGTAAAATGCAAACAATAGTTACTATTTTAGTAATGCAGTCTCAAATTACTTGGCACTTCTCTCCTAAATGAGGAGAGTAACGTAGAGTCCTTTATTCTCGGAAACTGGTCTGACCTCCCCTCCTGCTTGGTGGTAAAGTAAACTACTTTTGGTTTTATTAAACTCATTCTAATCTGATCATTTAATCAGTCTCTTTAGTTTTAACTCAGTCTCATTTGAAGATTGCTTTGCATTTGAGATTCATCTACTTCTCTCTAAAATAGCATCTGGGGTATGAGAAGAGGCTTTCATGACCAAGTGCAGTTGAAAAGAAATGAATATCCTTACGTCATGCTGATTCCTGAGGGATTGATGGCAGGTTCCATCCATTGGACATCCTGCTGTCATCTGCTAACTGAAGTAGACAGTTAATAAAATTCATAGTACATCCTCACTCAGCTAGGTTTAGGCCCTGTAAAGAACTCTGGCTTATTCAGCCACCATAAACCCATCTCTAGAAGTGTCTGCCTTGACTTCCATCTTTCTCCAGGTACAAGCTGGAGAGGAAACCTGACCCTCTTTACACGGGGTCCAATGGCTGACCTACAAAAACTGCAGAAGGCTTGGGAGGGCAAACTAGGCCATCTTTCTACCAAATCATGTCAATCTAATTCGTAAGCTTAGTTATCAGCTCTTATGTCTTCATAGTCACTCTGCACAGCAGCCTCCTCCTAGTGTTCAAATAGGGACAGAAATGTCATCACTACTTCTCACAATTTATGGAACATATTTCTTCCTCTGGGCTGAAGCACAAGGAAGGGAAAATAGAGATATACATCTCCCTCCCCTACGTTTCATTTTTTCTTCCCATGAGTCTTCTGAGACCAGAAGACAAGGTCTTCTCTTTCATTTCTTCAGTCTCCCTATGTCTAGATTTATGGCTGAGCTTCTGTAGTGAACATAGAGTATCTTTTCTGGAATGCTGGGAATTTTTTTAAAAATAAAAGACATTGAACAATAACTTTTTTTTGCCATTGCGTTTCCTCTAAAGCAATCCTAATCCAGTTCTGCAATTCCACCCCATATTTACCCCTGCTTTTTTTCTCAGTCAGGAAAAATAAAATAATCTCATTCTTAATTTTCATATATCTTAATCATATTGCATTATCATTACCAGTAAAAGTTACCATCAAGTTGATTCTAACTCATGTTGATGCCATGTTTATCAGAGTAGAACTGTGGTCCAGAGGGTTTTCAATGGCTGATTTTTCTAGATCACGAGGCCTTTCTTCCAAGATGCCTCTATGTGGACTTGAACCTCCAACGTTTCAGTTAGCAGCTGCGCACATTACCATTTGCACCACTCATGGATTACACATTATCAGTAGATAATAGAAATTATAGACATTTTATTTATTTTTCTTGGTGATATCCATAAGCTTTATCTCTTCTTCCCTCTCACTAAACTTTCAATCTTTTAATGTTTGATTTATTACAATAGTTTTTAATTTGTCTCTTGTCTCTTTTTCTCTTCCCACTCCATTCTATTTTACTTCTGTTGCCAGACTACCTACGTAAATAACGCATGCCTTCTATGTTTGTTTGCCAACTGCTCCCTCCCCCTACTTGTAAGTGCACTATGCTAATCTTTTTTTTAACAGCAACATATGAAAAAAAAAACTGGCATAGTGGTGCTTACAAAAATACCTCATGGGTGGAGGGTGCTGTTGGCAAACAAACGTAGAAGGTATGTGTTATTTGCATAAAAATACAGTATTCTTCTGATCTCTCTGCTTTTACTACACCATTTTTTTTATTTATCAAGTAGACTTATCTCATTATTTATCCAGTATATTCTTTCAATCCTAGTTGTCTTAGTTACCTAGTGCTGCCTTAACAAAAAAATACCACAAGTGGGTGGCTTTAAAGAACAGAAATTTATTTTCTCACAGTTCTGGAATCTAAAAGTCCAAATCAGATTCTGGGCTATGTCGATTCCTTCCATGGTCCTCTGTCCTAGTTTCTGGTGTCTGCTGGAAATCCTTGGTGTTCCTTTACTTGTAGATTCATCATCACATGTCATTTGCCTTCCCCCTGTGTGTGTGTGTGTGTGTGTCTGTGTCTATTCCACTCTTATTATAAGACAACTCTCAGAAGTGATTAGGTTTAGTATCTACCCCACCCTGCTGCAGAGCCCTGGTGGCACAATGGTTAAGAGCTACAGCAAGCTATATCTGCTAATCAAAATGTTGGCAGTTCAAATCCACCAGCTACTCCCTGGAAACTTTATGGGGCAGTTCTACTCTGTCCTATAAGTCTAAATCAACTTGATGGCAAAGGATTTGGGTTTTGTTCTTTTTTTTAACACTGGTGTGACCTCATTAATATAACAAAAGAAAACTCCTATTTCTAAACAAGGTCATATTTATAGGTACGGGGGTTAGGACTTCTATATTTGGTGGGGGGACCCAATTCAGTCCTTAACACTTATCTTGCTGAGTCCTAAGGCCCTTATTCTCTTATTGTATTTTCCTTACTGATAATCGAAAAAAACAAAACCGGTTGCCCTTGAGTCGATTTGGACTCATAGTGACCCTATAGGACAGAGTAGAACTGCCCCATAGGGTTTCGAAGGAGCCGCTGGTGGATTCGTACTGCTGACCTTCTGGTTAGCAGCTGAGTTCTTTACCACTGTGCCACAAGGGCTCTTCCTTACTGATACTGCTGCTAAATTTATTCCTTCCTCATGCCTTTCGTTTATCACATTACTTCCTTACCGATAAGACATACATACACTGTCTATTTCTTTAGAGCCTAGTTATAAAACCTCCTGAGTGAAGCTGACTCCCTCCCTAACTGCACTTCCTTCTGCAGATTCATTAGAGTACTTAGTCTGTAGAACATATCTTGATATGACATAATAAATTTTGTTATTTTCTATTTTTTGTACATATCTTTCTTAATTATTAGCATCATAAAAAAATGAATTGCGCTCAGTATTATTCTACTGCTTCCACAATGTCTAACAGGCAGTGCTGAGCACTAAATACTTACTTTATTAAAGAAAATATAATGGAAATTAAAAAAATAAAAGTGCACATAGCAAAAAAAAAAGTGTTCATCATCGGGTGGGATGATGAGATATGGCTGTTGTTTTTGCAGTTTTGATTTATTTTCTGTTTTCATTAATAAACATGCACCATTCTTATAATTTAAGACTATGTTAGTTTCACAATAGCCTAATTAAATTATATTGTATCCAAACTATTGGACTGTGCAAAGCTGTATTTACAGAACATCAGTAAGTCTGCAGTTAATCATAAAGCAGTATTTCTGATGTTCATTTCCAAACATTTTATCTACATTATTAACTCGGAGTATTTGCAACATGCTGCTTCTCAGCTGTGACCATGATTATTCACTCACATATATATTTCATCATTGAAGAGAAGCCCTTAATTTCTCCTTATTCAATTTTAAACTAAATCAACCCGACATAAATCTTACAAATTAGACTTGTTTAGAACAGATTTAGATCAGAGATTTGAACCCAGCTACACAAGATCTGGTAGATTTGGTAAATAATCAAGGCTTTTTATTTCAATCAGTGGTCATATTATAGTTTTCTTAGAAAAATTCAGGTATTTAGACATAACACTACTTTTATATTTTCCATATATCAAATGATAGGGTTAATTTAAATGATGTATTGTTCCTTTCTAGATGTTACATTCTGTGGTTGTATGATTTGCCTGTCAGATTCTCTAGGGAAATGTGTATATTAGAGTTAGTGGAGTCTCACAAATGGTAAGTTTCTCCGTAAAATACAGACACTTTTAGACACTGAAAATACTTTACATAGTGGATAATAAAGGTGTTGGGTAATCTCTTTTGTTTGTATGTTGGAAGATTCCGTGAACTATAAATAGAAATAGTTCACAACTAGGATGAAGAAAGCAAGAGAAGAGTCTAACTACTATACTTAGAAATTACTTTGGTTGAAAAAGAGCATTAACATATTCCTGTGAAGAACTATATAATTGCTCACTTTTGGAATAAGAAGTTCTTCAGCTCTAAACTAAGCTGAAGATTTTGAAAAAAGAAAAAAAAGCCAGATAAAATAGTTCATTAAATGTCGAATTTATGGCATAAGCTTATCATTTTCTCATCAGACTTAGACCAACCTTGATAATATTGTTAAGAGTAACATTTTTTCAAGGATGAAATGTTCTTGTTCAATTTCTGTATAGAAAAGAAGTATAAATGAGCCCATTGTCTTAGTATTTGGACACACAGGTCATCTTTGAAATGTTTTCCACTGTTAAAAGGAAAAAAAAAAAAGTAAGTTCACTTAGCCTTGAGTTAGGTAATACCCAGGACTGATTTGTAGAAGAAAAATCTATCTAAGATATGTATAGTTCAGAATTCAGAAGAGCAGTTATTTTTGCAAGAGAGGGAAAATGTTAATATTTGGTAGGGACACATGGGGCTTCAAAGTATTGGTATTATTCTGTAAGCTATGTAGTGGTTACATGGGTGTTCATGTTATTTTTATACCTTATATATGAATTATATATATACATATATAGATTCTTTTGTGTGTATGAAATACTATGTAATAAAATGTATTTTAAAGGTGAGTTACAAAACAATCTGTAAAGCACGATGTCATTTTATTTTTAAAAACACATATCAATATATAGGGAACATATATGGGAAAGATATACTCCCAAATGTTAATGGTGGTTATCTTTGGGAAACAGGATGATTTTACGTCTTTACAACTCAGAAGAAATTAAACACAATGCAACTCTCCTTACAAAATAAGAACAGCATCAGATGACGTCATTAGAATCTTCGCAAGAGATAACAGAAGAAGGTAGAACTTGAATAGCAATGAAAGGAATTTCAGATTTTGGCCAAGAACTCAGTGACTCACAGAAGCTACACAATAATGTCCCATGTGTGCATTGCATTCCACAACAGTTAAAAAAAAAAAATCACCCCCAGAAAAACTCATTTTGAAGTATGTGAAGCTCCAAGTCAGCTCAGCATTACAGTTTTAGCAATATTAAATCAAGGCCAAGTTGATTTGGCACCTTTGGAAGAACAGACACTAGAAAAATGTCTGGAAAACACCTTACGATACCTGAACCTAATCCCAGTATTTACAGCATTTTAGTGCAGTGCTCTCTGAGGACCTGCTGCATAAAAACCGGCTTATCAATGTTTAACAGACTTCAGTACAATGTTGAATATAGGATTACAAACAAATAGAATCACATGAGGTAAAATCATTACGTTCCAGACCATTGGCAGCTAATTGAGGAAAGGGGAATGGGAGGAGGTAATTTCTATATTTAGAACAACAAAAGTAAAAATAAAGACACTTTAAAAATCAGAACATATATAGAAGATTTATGTCACCTTATTCTTTAACCTCATTTTAGAAAGGGATTCAAGAAAATGGCTCACCAACAGAAAGGACAGCATAAGAGGAGTTGATCATTACATAAAGAAAGGCAGCAATATTAAGTGCTTTTTGTTGTTGTTGTTGTTCAGGCTTAAAATTAAATTTAGAACATTTTACCAAAGCCTTTTTTAAAACAAAATACTTCTGACAATACAGCTGAAAAGCACATGCATAAGATAAATGCCTTGAGGCTTAGAAAGTTGCTTAAAGGAACATCTTAGACAAGACAGAATATTCTTATTATAGTTCCGTGAAACCTTAAAAGGATAAAAGGCAAAGATCTTCCAGTAAAACTCCCTTTTGTATTCCTTTTCAGTCTAATCTAATATTGGAAATTATTTTTTCCTTCTCATCAAACCAAACTGAACTACATTTTTTTTCCAAGCTAATGTTTCAAAATACCATTTGACTTTCTTCCTTGAAATGACATTGAAGGAGACTTTTTCACAGTGAAAGATAAACTAAAAGAATATTATTGAAATAAAATTTTTTGAAAATTTGTAGCTAAATCAATCCAAGTACAAACTAGCACTTTGTACTCAATATAAACATCTCCTGCAGCCCCAGAAATGTTGATATGCAAGAGACAACGCTGTCCTGGACATAGATGCAATTGATTGATTCAAAACCCACTGGTTAAAAATTATATCAAAATCTTTGATGTTTCTTACTGCAAAAATGGCGTGGCGGGGGCTTCTGACCGCCTGTAACTTCTTGAGGGGGAGGATAGAATCACCATTAACATCAGCCCAAGGCTGATTCCTATGAGGGAGAGATCAGACATGCCTCCTCTCTCCAACTTTTTTACCAATTCTGAAACCAGCCATCCCTCCCATGGCACTGTCTACTTCTCTGCTGGGTTCAATAAGTCATTGCAATGGCCATACAGAACTCATAGACCACACTCACAGTTGGTGGGTTTATTAGGGAAGTAGCAGGTTACAATTCAGGACCAGGAACAACTCAGGATACAATTCTCTGATCAGGACAGCTTCTCGGTCGTGCCTGCAGGCAGGCCTCTCCCTCAGCCCCTGGGCTTCTCAGGCTGGCCTCTGCCCTGCTTAGGCAAGTGTTACAAAGCTCTTTAGCTGTACCAATAAGTGTCCAGAGGCACCCCACTCTTCCGGTAAGCCTCCTGCTCAGCTCTCACTCTCTGTGGGCCCGGAAGCCCACCACATCATCTCCTGCCAGTCTCCTGGTTCTACTGCTATTTCTCTGCCACTGCTTCTTGCTGTCTTGCACCATCTTCAGTGTTACAGCTCTCTCTATAGCTCTCTGTGTATCCTTGGTCTAGGAAGTTCTCAGTGCACGGACATGCTCTGCTCTCATCCCTTCTTGGCAGTAGTGGGGTCCCCCCTTTCTGCCTCTGGGATGGCTCATTTTAAGCCTAGCAGGATGGTAAAACTGAACAATCCCCTTGTTAGGGTTCCATACACATTATTTTCATGGTCCCACCTCCAGAAGTGTGCCATGAACCTTATTTGCATTATTATCAAGCTGCCCAATCCCCTTGGTGGGCCACAAGCACTTTATTTGCAGAGTCCCACCAAATCATTTGGTGGGAGTTACAAGACCATGGCTAGAAGGGCCATATAAAAGCAATCCATTGCACTGCACTTACCTTGAGATCAGATATCCTAAAATAATTAAATATTATTAAAAACAAAATACAGGGAACTTGAACGTAACTACAAATATTTTAAGTTAATGATTTGACTTTATATTAGGAAAACTGAAAAAAACAAAACAAAACAAAAAACAGCGTTTGGGTGGCTTGATTTATCTCCAGTGATCTACCCCAAGCTAAACCTTCATGGATTTTAGGCGAGGTGAACTTTATTTTCCACAGAAAAAGAACAGGTACATTTTGTGAAATGACAAGGATTTGTTTTTCCCCTCAATGACCTATCACATTCTTCAAAGGGTAAGAAGCGAATTAGGTCAACTTTCAAAAGACTGGCTTTATTCTTTTTTGACTGTATAATAGAGTCAAAGTGCAATTCTTTGAATTTTTGAATATGTTCTTTTTTTGAACTAATATAGATATACTTGTTCCCCCCACAGCTTTCACATTTTTTGTTTTCAATTAAATGTAATTCATTTTATACATTCTTTATTTTACATAGGCGCCCTGGTGGTTCAGTCGTTAAGCACTTGGCTGCTAACTGGAAGGTTGGCAGTTTGAACCCAACAGCTGCTCTGCGGAAGAAAGATGTGGCTGTTTGCTTCTGTAAAAATTACAGCCTTGGAAACCCTATGGGGCAGTTCTACTCTATGAGTCGGAATCACTTGATGGCAACGGGTTTGGTTTGAGTTGGTTAGTTTACATATTATATATATATATTTTTTTTCCTGCTGATTGGGAAATATATTTACAAAACTCAAAATATAAATCTGATAATAAAGGAAGAGATATTTTACTCTGGAAAACTATGTCTTAAAACAAAACAAACAAACAAACAATAAAACCCATTGCTGCCGAGTCTATTCCGACTCACAGCGATCCTAGAAGACAAAGTGGAACTACCCCATAGGGTTTCCAAGGAGTACCTGGTGGATTCGAACTGCTGACCTTTTGGTTAGCAGCCGAGCTCTTAACCACTGCACCACCTTATGATTCAGTAATTCCACTTTGATATATATATCAAATAGAATTTATATCCATGTTTACCCAAAGATATATACTAAATGTTCATTTACTAAATACTGTAGTAACATTATAGGCAGTCGCCAGGTTACAAATGTCTGACTTATGTACAACCTGTGGTTATGAACCAACCCCCGTAAAGCCTATTATATTAAAAATTTGAGGTACATACAATGGTTTGTAATAACAAACGGGCACTACTTTGAGACATGCATCAAAACATTATTACTGTATTATTATGTTAAAGATGTTTTAGTATCTGGAAGTGTTTCTTTAAGGTTTTTTATGCATAGAAAGGTACACTACTATATACCAAGACAAACATTTGACTAACTGATGCTAGTTACAAACTGTACCTAACTGTTCCTACTCACATACAAATTCAACTTAAAGACAAATTTAGGAACAGAATGCATTTGTAATCCTGGGACTGCCTGTATTCATAATAGCCACAAACTGGAAATGATTCAAACAGCAGAATGGATAAATAAATTGAGGTTTATCCCTACACTGCTCATTCTCATTGCTATATATATATATAGAGAGAGAGAATTGCTATATATATATAGCAATGAGAATGAATAGTCTACAACTACATGCAACAACATGAGTAAATGTCACAAATATAGTGTTGATCAAAAGAAGCCAGATACAAAGGAGAACATCCTGTATGATTCCATTTATAAAAGGTACAAAAATGAGAAAAATAATCTATGCTGCAAGAAGTTTGAACAGTGTTCTCTTTGGAGGGTAAGGGCTAATACAGACCAAAGAGGAAGTTTCTGGATCCTGGTAACATTTTGTTTCTAGAGCTAGGTGCTGGTCTCCAGGTATGTTCAATCTGTGAAGAGTCAATGAGCAGTCAGGCTGTGGCATATGCACCTTTCTGTATGTGTATTACATTTCCAGCCATGAAAACACGTACCCCCAGGCTTCTGCTAAGTAAACAATAACCATCCTCATGGTCTAAGAATTGAATATTAATTACATGAACCCAAATGCATCCTGATGGATACATACTCTCTGAGAAGGATCCAAGTATTCAACCAATGACTAACATTTTAACATTAAAGATAACATCATGTAACAAATTCAGTCTTATTCTGAGTGAAAATGGATCAGGTCAGACAGAAAGAAAAGTTTCCTGAAGAAGACTGCTATATTTTCAAATAGACTAGGAAGACCCCTCCTTCTGTGGGTCCTTAAAAAAGGGAGAGATAATCTAGTAGTGTTTCTTTGTTTTAAAAAAGTGGGCAAAGCTTCAAGGTTGATGTTGTTCTTTTTAAAGCACTTACTGCCAAATCCTAATGAAACCTCTTTTGGATTGAAATGTTTTCTTTCTTTTCCTACTGATAACTATAAATTGAGTAAACGTCCCAATAAGGCAGGAAAAGTCTCTCAAATGCAAAGTGTTTTCAATGCACATATCACAAGGAACATATGCCAAATCAAACAGCACCATAAAAGCTTGAATTCAATAAGAACGTTCCAACTTGAAAAGTTTATTTTTAAAAATGCTCTCAAGCCAAATGTAAGTTTGCATACATTACATGCTTTCAGCAATAAGAGAAAGGGTTTTGTAATTCCAATGAGTGAGGCCCTGGAGCCAATTGGAGAATAAGTAATAATTTCAGATTTGCACACTTGCAAAGATTCTAACTTCTTGGGAAATATTTCAGATCACTGAAAAAGTTTACCTTACTAGGGAAGAAAAAGAAAATACTCTTAAATAATATAAAGAAAAGTTCATTTAGAGCTTGACTGAGTGACTAGATCTTCATGTAAAAGAACAGCTCATGAGCATTTGGTTTTTGCCCAAAGGTACAAAAGAAGGGACTCTTTATGTGTGTTTAGCCATGAACTGAGAAACTGAGCTATATATATTTTACTGGGCATGTTACACCTCAGTGAGCAAAAGAGACTATAGGAACAATAATAAAACAGTGGCAAATATGTACTTTAAACAAAAATTAAAGACAAGGTATAGTAAGAGAAATAAGAAAATATGAAATAATAAAATCCTGTACAAATGGAAAATATCAACTGTTACTTGTTTACAATTTGATAGATTTTAAAGAACATGGCATATTGGATAAAAACACGGGCTAGGAACAAGAGTCTTTTCTTTCTACCTAGATTGTATTTGAATTTCTGCTCTGCTACCAAGTAGGATAGCAACATCACAATACATACATACCCAGGGAATGATTCTTATGTTCATTATTTTTATTTCCAAAGTTAAAAAATATATTTGTAATGAATTTTCCTTGAAGTAAATACTACATTTTCGTGAGACTAATAATATAACCTTTTATGATGTTTGGTTAGGTTATTTTCTCAAAAGTCAAGAAAAGACGTTATCCTTATCTCACTCCATCTCAAATTTTCTTTCAGATATTTTCCCCAAGTATTTTAGAAAAATTAATTTGTATTAAGATCCTATTGTGTCCTTGTGATAAAGGATGCAACACCAAAAAAAAAAAAAAAGGATTAGAATAGCATCCCTCTTGCCCTTAAGACACTTTCAAATCAATGTGAAGGCCTGTTGTTGAAGTGACAGAGAGGGAAAGTGAGGGAGCTGGTCAATTACAGCTCAAGATTTCCAAAATTTCAGAGGGTATCCTAATAGTAGGGTAGAATTACTCTTCCTTAATAGATTACAACCCCTTTGAGAATATACCCAAAGTTTTATTTCTGTCCATAAACTTTATGATTTGCAAAATGTCTGACACACACTCAGTGCTCAAAAGTATTTTATAATATAGTATTTTCTAGTTAGATGAATCAGTGAGTGAATCAAGGAATCAATAAAGACATATTGCCAAGGAATAAAGAAAGGAAAGAAAAATTTAATGGAGTCAGTCTAGTTCAGGTCAAGTTTATAAAGAATTATATCTTTCCTTAAGGATAAATGAAACACATTCTAGGTAGAGAGTATCTGTTTAAAAGTAAATTGAGGAGGACTTTTTTGTGGGGATAGAAAGGAGAAGGCCTTCATGAATGTGGAGCTTGAGTCTATGGAACGGGGAAGAGCTGTGAGATCCCCTTGCACCAGGTAGGTGCAGCCTGCTGATGGCTTTCAGGATTGAAAAAGTAAAAATCCATGGTAGATTACTGAACTTGTAGTGGGAAGTTTATAACAGCATTATGAATGGATGGTTTGAAGGAGAAATGGTCAGAGACAAAAAGGCCAAGTAAGAATTTTCTGAGATCACATATCTACCATAGACAAAAGTTTGTTGGGTGGTAAACCAAGAGCAAGATGGTAGTGACCGAGCTGTCCCAGAAATGTTATAAAGAGAGAAGCTCCAAAACATGGCAATAGGACTATGGAGGTTAAAAAAGAAGCAAGATCTCTCAGACTTTACAAAGGAGAAAGATTTGTGTTTATCCTTTGTACATTTTAATTTCTGACAACTCCTGTGATTATCTATAGCTGCAGAAACACCTCTGAGTATTTGCTAAGAGCAGTCTTTTTCAGGGTCTGTTCTAGGGACACTTTTTTTTCGTGTCACCATGGCAACACTGCCAAAATAAATTATCTGTAAAGTTTCATTCCCTACTTCAAACACTTTAGTGGTAAGATACTGGCTAAAAGGGATCATTGTATTAAAATATATATGGATTTCAATTTACATAAAAAGGCTTGATGCCTTCCATTTTAAAGAGTTTCATGCTGAATTTTTTTCCTTTGGTTCATTGACTGAATGACTGATTAATGAATCCAAACCAAACCTGTTGCCATGGAGTCATTTCTGACTCATAGCAACCCTATAGGACAGAGTAGAACTGTCCCATAGTGTTTCCAAGGCTGTAAATCTTTACAGAAGCAGACTGCCACATCCTTCTCCCACAGAGCGGCTGGTTGGTTCGAACCACAGACCTTTTGGTTAGCAGCTGAGTGCTTAACCACTGTGCCACGCAGGGCTCCTGGACTATTGAATATAATGATGGACATTATGGATCAGTTACCCCAAAGGCATTTAGGACATTCTTCTCCATTGTCTTCCTTTATATAGAGGCTAGAAAACTATTTACCTTCCAGACTTCCTTGCAGCTAGGGGAGGCTATGTCTCAGAGTTCTTGTCAAGAAGATGCAAGCAGAAATCCTTTGATAGAAATACCAGGAAAGATCTTTACCAGGATAGACTCAGCAAGCATTCTCCATCTCCATCCTCAGTCTTTTGAATTTTCTCCTTTACCCTTCTCCCTTCTGTCTTCCTGGAATGTAAGCACAATAGCTGGTTTACCGAAGCCATTTTGTGAACAAAAAGATGAAACCCACAAATTAAAAATGGTAAAACAGAAAGATAGAAGGAACCTGGATTTTTGATGGCATCCTTGAGCTACCACACCAATGCCTGAATGCCTGACTCTGTTTTTTTTTTTTTTTTAAATATATCAGAAAATATAATTTTATCTAGTTAAGCTACTGGTAGGTTTTCTGCTCTTTGCAGCTGAACACATTCCCAAAACTACCCATCTTGTACTGGAATTGGTATATACAAGGATGTATATGATAAAATCTCTATTCTCAAGGGCCTCAAAATCTAATAATATTAATAACTGCTATGTATTGAGTGTAATTTTGCAAGCTGATGGGTTAAGCAATTTACACAAATTATCTAACTTAACCCTTAAAGCAACACTGTGAGAGAAGTACTCTTTTATATCCCAATTTTAAAGATAAGTTCTTTAAAGTAGAGAAGGCCGATATGCATGAGGTCATGTATCTAGTAAACGCTGGAGCCCGGACTGGAACCCAGAAAGTCAGACTCCAGAACCAAGCATTTAAGCACCACACTAACTATGAAGTTATAAAATAAAACATATTAATAATTAATAATATATGAGTACAGTGTTATTGAGGATCTTAGAAGTTACAGGGGGTTTGTGTCTAATGTAAAAAAGACTAAAATGTTATTTGGACTAAATAAGGTAACTTCTATAAAGTTCTATAAAGTGCTGCTTGTCAGATAGTAAACTTTTCACAATTAAAAACCAAAAAAAAAAAAACGTGTTGCCATTGAGTCAATTCTGACTCATAGCAACCTTATAAGACAGAGTGGAACTACCCCATAGGGTTTCCAAGGAGCAACTGGTGGATTTGAACTGCCAACCTTTTGGTTAGCAGCCAAACGCTTAACCACTGCACCACCAGGACCCCTTTTCACAATTGCTCCTGTAATAATAGTTATTATAAATCATCAAACATTTTGTTTCATCTCCCAAACATAAACACATTATAATTTATGGCTGCAGGCTTCAAAGGAAGTTATTGAAACTTGGTCTGTAGGTATGCCCTTACTTTGTATGAGAGACCAACCACTGCCGTTGAGTCGATTCCAACCCATAGCGACCCTTTAGGACAGAGTAGGAGTGCCCCATAGAGTTTCTAAGGCTGTAAATCTTTATAGGAGTAGACCGCCACATCTTTCTCCTGTGGAGCAGCTGGTGGGTTCAAACTGCTGATCTTTTGGTTAGTAGCAGAGCGCTTTAACCACTGTGCCACCAGGGATCCTTTAATTTGTATACATGTAAGAAATCATAATTTTTAATCTGCTGTTTAAAAATCTTCCTAGAATTATAGATTAATACCACCAAATTTTAAAGTTTTAAGAACATTATTAAATACCTAAGAAGGCCTTTATCCTTACAAAGCTTCCATTGTAAAAAAAAAAAAAAAAAACTAAAACTTTAATTTTAGCCTTTTATTCTTTTAAATGCCAAGTAACTAACAATATTTTGTAAACTCTTTCTTTAATGTTACTTTATGTCACAGAAAGTGTATTCTAACACAGTGCTTCTCAAACTTTAAGGTGGATTGCATTTCAAGGACCTGCAGAGTCTGATTCAAGGACTGGGATGGGGCTTGAGGTTTTATATTTCTAACAAGGTCCCAGGTGATGTCAAAGCTGCTGGTCGACAGACCACACTTTGAGAAGCAAGGTTCTAATATGTGAAGTATTACTTCTACAGTGAAACTTGGTAATGAAACATTTAAGCAATGATACATTATAATCGAACAGTGATGAATTCATAGCGAAAGTAAACAGGATAACCACAGAGAATGCATGTTTAAAGTACCAAGACTACAAGGGTAAGTGGAAGTGGAAGGTGCAAGACATAGTAAAGGGACGATACAAGACAAAAGAGAAGGAGCAGAGTAGGAGGAAGGGCAGAGAGGTGGTGGTGGCAGCGGCAGGAATGTGGCTGCGTAGCATGTTACCAAAGGGAACAGGGCAGAGGTTTATGGGAAAGAGAATGCTATAGAGGGGAAGCAGAAAGAAGGGAAAGAGTAAACACTTCCTGCTGTGGGGGACCACTCCCTGCATGTGACTGTCAATGTGTGGGCCCCAATAAACAGCTTATGGTGCAACACTACCTCGTGGTCATTTTTCCTCATCAGCTGCAAATTCTCTCAAACACACTACACCAATTCATACTGATATTTGATAGAAATGCATAAGGGGCTGAAAGCTTAAACAACCCCTTGCATGCCTTGGGCATATGAGGAAAAATCCTTAATGATAGATTCTTCCTCTTCTTCACAAGTGCAGAAGCATCGGTACTTCCTCTGCGCTTTGGAAAACAGACCATGTCTTATGCGTACATTTAAGTTGCTCGAATGTGTCTGTAGTTACTAAAATATGAGAATGAGAACCTACCTTTTCTTGTGGTTTCAAGAGGCCATCTAAGATTCCTATAGGCTTTTGATAATGGGACCTTATGAAAAAAGAGTCAAAGTAGAAGTAAAAACAACAAAAGCAACAACAAAATTTGGCAGGCAAGGCAGTGTTCTTTAGTTTATTTTCTATTCCTCTTCTGTTTCCCAGAGTGCATTTATGATTATTAGTGAAAGTGAAAAAAACAGTGAAAGTATGGGTGCCCCAATACTTTCTTGACCTTAGTTGTAGGTTTAATTCTCTAACTGAATAAATTAACTTATCAAAGTTGGACTCAAAGACGAGCTTATTCATTAACTTTGTAGTTTTAAATGAGTTGTTTCAGATTTATGGTCCACTGATCCCCCTGACATGGAATCATGGACTGGAAGGGTGTGCCAGTGGGTCCTTTCTTTTCCTTTATTTTTTTGGAAGAGCCAATATTAGGCTAGCGTTGAATTTTTCTCAGCCTGGTACACTTTCTACATGTTTCTCTGAATGATCTCAAACAATTCTGAGATGACTTAAGTGCATGCTTTTGAAGTTAAATATGGAAATCTTAGCCCTTTGGTTCATGTATAGGCCCCTTGATGAATCTCTTCCACCATAATACCTTAAAAAACATTCTCTATTCATATATACATATATATATGTATATATATACATATATACGTGTATATATACATATATATGTGTGTGTGTATATATATATATGTATATATATGTTTGTTGTGTGCCTTTGAGCCGATTTTGACTCATAGTGACCCTATGTGACAGAGTAGAACTGCCCCATAGGGTTTCCTAAGTCGTAATCTTTATGGGAGCAGATCACCAGGTCTTTTCTCCTGCGGAGTGCTAGTGAGTTTTAACTGCAGACCTTTTGTTTAGCAGCTGAAATTTAACCACTGTGCCACCAGGGCTCCATTTATATATATATATATATAAAATGGTGGCATAGTGGTTAATAGCTCAGCTGCTAACCAAAGGGTCAACAGTTCAAATCAACCAGGCTCTCCTTGGAAACCCTATGGGGCAGTTCTACTCTGTCCTACAGGGTTACTATCAATTGGTAGACTCCACGGTGACAGGTTTATATATATATATATATATATAATAAATATATGTTACATATATATTAAATATATATGTTACATATATATTATATATATATGTTATATATATATAATATATATATGTTATATATATATATATATATAATATATATGTTATATATATATATATAATATATATATGTGTGTGTGTGTGTGTTGTTGTTGTGTGCCGTCAAGACAATTCTGACTCCTAGCGACCCTGTAGGACAGAGTAGAAGTGCACCATAGGGTTTCCTAGGCTGTAATCTTTTAAGGGAGCAGATCGCCAAGTTTTTTCTCCCACGGAGCCACTGGTGGGTTCAAACTGCCAACCTTTGGGTTAGCAGCCTAGTGCTTTAACCATTGCACCACCAGGGCTCCATGTACGTATACATGTGTGTGTGTATGTATGTATACATACATATATATTGCATTCAGCTGCTAACTGAAAGATTGGCGGTTAGAACTCAGGAGCCGCTCTGCAGGAGAAAGACGTGGCAGTCTGCTCCTCTGAAGATTATAGTCTTGGAAACCCTATGGGACAGTTCTCCTCTGTCCTGTAGGGTCTCTATGAGTGGAAATCGACTCGACGGCAACGGATTTTATTTTGCGTTTTTTTATATATTACATTTCTTTTATCTTTTTCTCACTCAAATAATTTTCTTACTTCAAAAAAGTCTTTATTTCAGGGAAGCTGTATTTTGAATTGAGTATTAGCATGTGAATAAATTAAGAAACAATTTGATCAGCTGTTATTGTATAAGCACTAGTAATAACCACAGTGGGTGAATATTTTGAATTTCTATCTAAACGATGGTTTTTATAATTGGAAACTGGCCTCACATTATAGGTATTTTACTCCAGTGTTTGAAAAAAAAAATCAGATGGAAATTAGATTCTGTATGGGTAGACATACCTAGAATCAAATTATAATTACATTAATGTGCATAGACTAATTTTACAGCTACATAGGCACTGACTGTGACAATATTTCCCTTTAGGCAGAAAACTTATAGAGCAGTTGGATCATAAGAACAATGACCATATTTGCAGTTGTTCCATTAACTGTTGTTTTATTTTTTCTAATTTAAAAAAAAAAAAAAAATCCCTAACCAGGGCACAATTAGATAAAGGAAGCACAGGAATTTTTTTTTTGTTGTTGTTTTACAGCTTTGCACTGAGCGCTGAGCAGTATATTAATAAGCATTGTCTGACATTTTTGTTTCTATTAGACTTAACTATTTTTCAAGTGAGTCATAAAAATGTTCATGGTGATTATCAAAGGTAATTAAAAATTCAAAGAGTTGTTGATGCCTCTTTAAATGTAAGAGAATTATATTTTGTGTTCATCTATCAATCAATCTTATTTTGAAGTGGTATGAACAAGACACTTGAACTGCTAGGACAAAAGACATCAATATCAATTTGCTTACAGATAAGGCCAATCTCATTTTCTCCAGGGTACAAACATTTTACTTGCCAAATAAACAACGAAACTTTTATCAGATAGGTCCAGGATTTGGGGATTTAATTTTTATTGCCATTAAAAACAAAACAAAAAACTGTTTTTTTCAAGGTTCTGGAAAAAATGCAAAACATCCCATTTAACTTCTTAGCTCCATGCAGCTTTTAAAAGAATTGGCAAATGCACTATTGCCGTGAATTCAAATCACATCAAGTAAGCTCACAGTATGAAACCAATTCCTCTAAGAAGGCACCATTATTCCTTGAGAAAATCATGAGATGTGTCTCATTTATTACTTTACAAAAAATTCTGTACAATGTTGCTTTACATGCTGCAAATAGGTAAATCTTGTCAGAATTCCATTAATTTTATTTAATCTATCTATCATCTATGTATCTGTCTGTCTGTCTGTCTATCTATCTACCATCTATCATCAATCTATCTATCTATCTTTCTATTTATATCTATCTATCTATCATCTATATATCTACCATCTATCTATCTATATCTATCTATCTATATCTTGAGCTTACCATGTTCCAAGCACTATGATATGACGTGGGTTTGTTTCAAGCAGGTGGTTCTTAACCCTGAAGTATTGGGAATATCATGGGGAATATGTTTGAGGTGGATCTTGAACATCTGTTGCCTTTAAAATGAAAACCAGTGAGTTACTAAGAGAGGGCCCCTGAACTTGTGGAGGCCACCATCAAGTGAACCAATATGGTGAGAATTGCCTTTCTTACCATGACTCTAGCTGTTAACAAGAGAAAGGAAAACTAGTACCCTTTTAAAATTTAGAGGAGAAGAAAGGATAAACAAGTCTATGAGGACATAGAAATAAAAGAACACATGTCATTTGCATGGAAAGCAGCATCATATTTTGTTGAAATGTATGATTTCCATGTCTTCTTGGGTGGGGGGCAAGAATACTTAGTCTATCCCATTGCCGTCAAGTTGATTCTGATTCATAGTGACTCTATAGGACAGAGTAGAACTGCCCCGTAGGCTTTCCAAGGCTGCAAATCTTTACGGAAGCAGACTACCACATCTTTCTCCTGCTGAGCAGCTGGTTCCAACTGCTGACCTTTTGGTTAGCAACTGAGCACTTAACCAATGCACCACCAGGGCTTCTACTTAGTCTATACTAAGAATAAAAAATAGTAATATGGCCCATAAAAATAAGGACTTTTAAGATACATGAATGTGGAATTCTCAACTAATGTAAAGAAAATTGTGCCTTTAAAGCAAAAGCCATAAAAAATAAATGGAATTCTCACTTAACTGAAATTAGAAATCAATGAAAACAGAGAAAACTATACACAAAAGTCCTAAAAGTTGTTGTCTCTAGATGGTGAGATTAGTAATGATTTTTATTTTCGTTTTCATGTGTATTTTCTAAAATTTCTTCAATAAACAGGCATTTCTCTTAAGTTAAAAAAAAAAAAAACCTAGAAATTTAAAACAAAGCCAAGAAGAAGTTGTTGTCAACTAAGATACAACTAAGAAACCACCTAATAACAACCATTATCCATATTGACTAGGAAGGCATTTACTGTAATTTTCAGAAATGTATTACATATTTTAACATCATTTTTAGAGGAATCATTTTCATCACATTTTAAAATGGATATATATATATATATATATATATACGTATATATATAAAAACTAGCTACATTTATATGAAAGTCAAACATTTCCCAGAAGACTTGTAAATTTGGAACTGGTTTTACCGGTCAGTGTTTCTGAAGTGGGTATGTGTAGTCAGTACAAAAAACAATGTTCAAGGGTACCCAGACTGACGTGTAGGTGCTTAGGCTGAGAAGGGTGAAGTGGAGGGAAAGATTGGACCAGGTAGAGTAGACAGCAAGGAAGAAGAAAAAGATTGCTATTACTTCTTTTCCTGGCTCCAGGATTTTGATGCCCCTCTTAATCACACTTAAACACGTCTTTGATCAGACTCTTTGCCACTGGGCTTCCAGGGAAGCGCTGGGTAGAAAGGGTTGGATGGATACCTGGGAATGATCCCTCAGGGCTGGGATAACCTGCCATCTGGTTCCTGGAGAGAACTCATACATCAAGTCTGGTTGAAGATCAGGTCCTTTGGGCATGGGGCAGAGGCATAGTATCCAATACTCAGCAGTGTTCACCAAGGCAATGAATTTAGCTTAAGAGCATTGTACTGGAGTTCTAGCCTTGACTCCACCTCCTACTATATGACTATATCTTTAACAACCTTAGTCAAATCTCTTCACCTGTCTGATCCTCACCTCATCAGCTGCAAAGTGGGGTAATAATAGTACCTACCTAGGAAGGTTGTAGTGCAGTCTCTGGGTGGTGCAAACGGTGAAGTGCTCAACTACTAACTGAAAGGTTGGTGGTTAGAACTCATCCAGAGGCACCACTGAAGAAAGGCCCAGCAAATTGCTTCCAAAAGGTCACAGCCTTGAAAAGTCTATGGAGCAGTCTACTCTGCACACATAGGGTTGCTATGAATAGGAAACTGACTCGACGGCACTAACAACAACACAACATCTTAATTTCAGACTTGTAATTAGGATTCGGGCAAATTACTAAATAGACCTAGAAGTCACAATAACTACTGGGTTGGAGGGGAGAAGGTAGGTAAGAAATTAGTAACATATTGAAACAAGAGAGTACTGTCTGTCCTTTCAAAAACTCATTGTCCTGTATGGCACCTATTGGTTCAGAGGGAGACAAAGCCCAGCTACTGTAAAAATACAAAGATAAGAAAAGCTCATCTTCTAGCATCCATTGAAGGGTTGTTGAGCATGTGTGTGAGCATAGTGATGCACATTATGTTTATATGTGTACAGTATATACACTTGGGAGCCCTGGTGGCTCAGTGGTTAAGAGCTACAGATGCTAACCAAAAGGTTGGCAGTTCGAATCCACCAGCTGCTCCTTGGAAACCCTATGGAGCAGTTCTACTCTGTCCTATAGGGTCACTATGAGTTGGAATGGACTCAAAGGCAATGGGTTTATATACACTTGAGTATATACTGTACACATTATGTTTATATGTGTACAGTAAAGCACCTGAGTAATAGCATCTGGTCCTTTAATGAGTTTATATTCACGTAATCCAAACTGCTAACCTCTCCCCTTTTCAGATATTCCACACAGGCTGTGGTCAGTGTCACTTGTTGGGAGCCAATAGATGGCATTGTTGTACCAGGCAGCTCCATCTTTTCTTCAAAATACAAGGTTTTCCAACATTATCCAGATCTTTGTGAGTTTCTCCAACATCTTTATATAAATTGTTTGAAAATCGCTGTGGAGAAAGCTCTCAGCCTCTATGGTTTTGACATGCTTTTCCACTACAAGTAGAGAGGAATTGGGTTATTTCCTTCTTGAGTTACATAAAAGTCACAGGATCAAATCTTTCAACCTTCAACATATTCTAATTTTCCAACTTATTATTTTCATTTTATTTAAACTATAAGCACAATCTTAGTACTGAACGTAGAGGGAGAGTTCTGCTTTCCACAGCCTGGTTCCTGACCTAGAGAATGGCAGCCAATTCTATAATGCGGCAGGTCTTTTAGACTCAGTGAAAAACCCATTTCTGTTGAATTAAATACAGTTATCTTTAATAGCAAATGTGTGGTCAACGTTTTTGGTCATTTCTGCTTTAATGAAACCAAAATGTCTTTTTCTTTCTCCATAGAGATGGAATCAGATTATATATGAGTTTCAAAAGCCATCAAACTCTTAAAGAGTTGAATTCCCATTAATTACATGTAAGAGTTTTCCTCTCATTTTGAGCTTTTATTAAAAAAGAATTTAAAAACTTCTCCTACTTGAACTGCTTTCTTTCTATGAATATAATTTGTGGGACAGTTTTCAATAATCTAGGTTAGTGGGGGACAGGCAAGGAAAATTTATAGAAAATATAAAAATTCTGTTTAAAAATTTCCCCTATTTCTTCTAAGCTTTCAAACTAGCTTTAAGAATATCAATTTTCAAACCATCTACTTCCCTGATTAACGGGAGGTGCTACTGAACAGTAAAAGAACTAGTATTATGCGCAGGAAAAAGCAGAGAAATAGGAGCTTGAGATAGGTGCCCTGGATTAGTACAGAATGCAGTGGAGTTGAGATCCCCACAGATCTCTTCATTACAATTGTTCTTTCAAAGTGGCTGTTGACTGGTATTTATGCCTGGCCTCAAAACTTAGGCTATACAAGGACAAGTATCGTATGCTCTCACTAATATGAAATACATAGAATTAGTAAGTATACATTGAGAGCAGAGATTAATGGTGGTTACCATGGGGTGGGAGGGAGGGGAATGGGAAGAAATTATTGTTTAGGAAGCATGGAGTTTTAGTTTATGGGGGCAGAAAATTTGGCAAAGGGCATTGATGATGGTGTACAACATTCTTGATGTAATTGATCTCACCGAACTGAATACATAAAAATTGTTGAGTTGGCGAATGTGATGTTACCTATATTTTTTACAACAATAAAAAATACAAAGCTATACAAAGGCTTCCATCTCTCTGGAATGAAAAGACGAAGAAAAAGACCTCAGAAAATAAAACTCTACAATTTGTTTTGAGCGTGCTGAGCTGAATCAGATGGGTTCCCCCTCAGTTTCCTACACCATCAATTCTGGGCAAAACAGGGAATGCAGAAAGGTAGAAAGAAGCTGTACTTCACATGTGTATATTCATTCATAGTTCTCTTCTTTCAAGTAGACAATCTAATGATGACCATGAGGAAATTGGAGAATAGATTTCTAACTTAAATTAAAATGCACTTTTGAGTAATCCAAGCTATGTCTACCCTAAATCTAGCAGTGTTCTCTTCCACTTCTTCTTTCCACTGCTCCCCTCTTCACCAGTGAAAAAAAATGACCCAAATAAGAACATTAATAAAATACAGGTGTATTTCTAGGACAAAAGGCATCAATATCAATTTGCTTACAGATAAGGCTGATCTCATTCTCTCCAGGGTACAAACTTTTTTTTCCTGACAACTGGTGAACATTGAAGCATGATATGCTTGAATCTGTAGAGAATAACAGTAGTGACTAAAATTTTCAGGGCCATAGACTAAGATTATTTCTCCATACGGATATTCCATAATCATTTATTGCATTAAATATCACTGCTTGGGAGTTTATTTCCACTTCATTTGCAAAGTACTATGTGTTCATTTATAATTTAAAAAAAAAATCTACCTTTTCTGAAGACAATAATTTGGATTTTCTACAACCGCCTAGTATTTTTTTAATGTAAACAAACAACAAGCAATGCATAAATGTCAACATTTTCTCCCAGTCACTTTGAAATATGCCCCAAGCCAGATCTGTATAGCAAAAACAAAGAGAAGATTCAACATTAACCACATAATTTAGAATTTTTTTCTAAATTAATTTTTTTGTTGTGTAAGCTTAATTGTCTGATTTTCCTAGATAATTGCCACAACCTTTTGATACCATGGGTTAAAATACTGAGGCCAGAAAATGTTACCAGATAAAGAGTTCTGAAAAACAGATAATGTGCATGTTATATGGAAGTCCCAAGCAAGAAGAAAGTGCTATGAAGACTTTTTGAACTTAAAAATAAGACTGTCTGGAAAGCTGGTGATAGGGAACCCAAGGTTGAGAAAGGACAGTGTTGACATGTCGTGGGGTTGTTTACCATTGTCAGAAGGCAATATGTGTACAAACTGTTTAATGAGAAACTATTCTGTTCTGTAAAACTTCATCTAAAGTACAAAAAAAAAAAAAAAAGAATTATCTATGTGAGATCACATTGACAACAGCAACTCAAAAGGTTTGATGGGAAGCCTGGGGGCAGTGAGTTGAAGATAATGGTGATGGAATAATTGGGAAAAGGATAGTGAGAATAGCAGCACAACTGGAAGAACGTAATCGATGTCACTGAATTGTACATGTAGAGATTTTTGAAATGGTGTATCTTTGGCTATGCATATTTTCACCAAAAAAAAAAAAAAAAAGTCCTCCAAGGTCGAGAAGGGAGAGTGTTGACATGTCATGGGGTTGTTAACCAATGTCATAAAACAATACGCATACTGACTGTGTAATGAGAAACTGTTTGTTCTGTAAACCTTCACCTAAAGTAGAATAAAAAATTTTTTAAAAAAAGATGGTCTAGGAGGGGGGCAAGATGGCGCTCTAGGCAGAAACACCACGCCGTCCCTCCACAGCAAAGATCCGAAAAACTAAGCCTAACAGAGAATCAACAATCCTGAAACCCTAGAACACCAAATGAAGAGATAAAGAACTCAGCCAAACACCAAACGGAGTGAGAATACTAAAAGAGAACAGACAGCGAGGAGAGACTCAGGCAGAGATTCCTTACCAGCTAACGCAGCGCGGATCCACCATCTTGGATTCCTATCGGAGACCAGCAAACGGGAGAGCAGCCTTGCAGAGCATCTGGTCGGAGACAGAACGACCGGTAAACTGCGGTGCGCGCTCTCCCACCACCCACCCCTCTCCGCCTCAGCTGGGGATCCCCTGCTTTCCGTGGCCAGGGTCTCTGGGCTGGGGGGTGCTGGTGCTTGGATTCCGCGCGCCTGGGCTGGCGGCTTTCTGGGAGCCGTTTGCTGGCAGCTAGCGAACCTTTCTCTGCCGCCTCCCCCTCCTTTTGCCTGGGTGCCTGGTTCCGAGTGCCCTCTCTGCTCTCTCCTGCGGGGCTGTAGGGCTGCGTGCGGGCGTGTGGCTGTTTCTAGGTCTGGGCTCCTGCGTGGGTGGGATCCCGGGGCCTTTGTTCGTTCGCCCCTCTGCTTTCCGTGGCCGGAGTCCCTGAGCAGGGGGGCGCCGGTGCTTGGATTCCGCACGCCCGGGCTGGAGGCTTTCTGGGAGCCGTTTGCTGGCACCTAGCGAACCTTTTTCTTCCGCCTCCCCCTCCTTTTGCCTGGGTGCCTGGTTCCGAGTGCTGTCTCTGCTCTCTCCTGCGGGGCTGTAGGGCTGCGTGCGGGCGTGCGGCTGTTTCTAGGTCTGGGCTCCCGCGTGGGTGGGATCCCGGGGCCTTTGTTCGTTCGCCCCTCTGCTTTCCGTGGCCGGAGTCCCTGAGCAGGGGGGCACCGGTGCTTGGATTCCGCGCGCCCGGGCTGGAGGCTTTCTGGGAGCCGTTTGCTGGCACCTAGCGAACCTTTTTCTGCCGCCTCTCCCTCCTTTTGCCTGGGTGCCTGGTTCCGAGGGCCGTCTCTGCTCTCTCCTGCGGGGCTGTAGGGCTGCGTTCGGGCGTGTGGCTGTTTCCAGGTCTGGGCTCCCGCGCGGGTGGGATCCTGGGGCCTTTGTTCGTTGGCCCCTCTGCTTCCCGTGGCCACGGTCACTTAACCCCGAGACTACCGGCTTCTTGGAATTCGCGCCCCTGAGTGGGGGCTCTCTGGGTCCCATTTGTAGGCACTGACTGCTGGTGTTGCCCTTTTTTTTTTTCTCTCAATTTTATTTTTCTTCCTTTTTTGATTAGTTTTGTCATCTTTTACCTCTTTTTCTCTTTTGTCTTTCTTCATTGCTTAATTTCTTGTCTCTCTATCTCTTCCTTTCTGATCCCTGAATTCCAGGCGATGTATGCCTCTGTACCTTCTGGCCAGGCTGAGCTGTGAAAATTGAGACTGACTCCCCCAGACCTCATAGCTGCATCGGTGGGATCCCTGGGAACTTTGCAGTTCTTTAACTTTTCTGATTTTTATTTGGTCATTCTTTCCTTTTCTTTCTCTTCCCCCTCCTGGTTTCCTCCATCCCATAGTCTCTCATCTGTACATTCCAACGACAAGCTCCCCTAGCATTCTTTTATGTTTGTACACTTTTTGCTCCTCCTCCTCTCTCCTCTCTCCCATATCCAGCTTAGCTTCACACATAACCATCTTCCCGCTGCACCCTACCTACCTGCACCGTGCACTAGACATCACATCACCAAGCGGTGCAGGCACGCCCTATTGGAACCTGCCCAGCACTGACTACCGACCGTCCTGGTGGCTGCGGTGAGTGCCACAAGCAACCCATCCCAGTGGCTCCTCCTCAACTAGATCTGCCCAGCTGTACCACAAGAATGAAAAAAAAAAAAATCTACAATCAATAAACGAGAGAAATATCTACTGAATGCCCCGAAAACAGCAAACAATATCAAAACATTTACAAAAACAAGACAAGATGGCTCCAATAGGCGTCCAAATTAAAACACCAGATAACTCTCCTGTGGAACAAAATGCACTAGAAGTACCTGATACGGAACTCAAATCACTAATACTCGGAATTTTCCAAGAACTGAGGCAAAAAGCTGACAAACATGAGGAAAAAATAGACAAATTTATGGAAAATACAGACAAAAAATTGGAAGAATTCAGGAAGATGATGCAAGAACAAAATGCCAAAATAAATTCACAACTCGAAATTATACAAAAACAACAATTAGAAATCCAAAAGATAAACAACAAGATTTCAGAAATGGACGGTGTCATAGAAGGGCTGAGAAGTAGATTTGAAACCATGGAAGACAGGATCAGTGGAACTGAAGACAAACACTTGGATACAACTCTGTTTCAGGAAAACTCAGAAAAAAGAACAAAGAAAAATGAAGAGACCCTGAGAGTTATGTGGGACACAATTAAAAGCAAAAACTTACGAGTGATTGGCATACCAGAACAGGGGGAGAAAACAGAAAACACAGAGAGGATCATTGAGGAACTGCTGACAGAAAACTTTCCCAATATCATGAAAGATGAAAAGCTGGTCATCCAAGAAGCTCAACGAACCCCATATAGAATAGACCCCAAAAGAAAATCACCAAGACATATCATATTCACACTCGCTAAAACTAAAGACAAACAAAGAATCCTGAGAGCAGCTCGGGAAAAACAAGAAGTCACATACAGAGGAGAAACAATAAGACTAAGCTCAGATTATTCAGCAGAAACCATGCAGGCAAGAAGGCAATGGGATGACATATATAAAATCTTGAAAGAAAAAAATTGTCAGCCAAGAATAATATATCCTGCAAAACTCTCATTCAGATTTGATGGTGAAATTAGGTCATTTCCAGATAAACAGAAACTAAAGGAATATGCAAAAGTCAAACCAAACTTACAAGAATTATTAAAGGGAGTTCTTCGATCTGAGGACAAACAGCTTAAGCCCTCAGGCAGGACCTAGGACCTAGGACGCAGGTTAACATGAACCAGATACCATTCTAGGAACTGAACTACAGACGACTTTCCAAAAACAAAAGATATACAACAGGGAATCAGAGAAATCAATCAAAGGATGACAACAACATCAAAACAATGAAAGAGGGAACAAACGGCATAGGTATAGAACCTTCTAAAGGAGAAGAAGGCAAGGCGATACCAAGTAATGGTAGACTGCTTCAAAATTATAAAGATAAGGGTAAAATTCATGGTAACCACAAAAAAAGTTAACAAACCAACTCATAAAAATAAAGACGAAAAACATAAAGTCTCAACAAAACCAAAACCTACAAAAACAAAAGAAATGAACACAAAATCCACAAACAAAAGGAACTCAGCACAAGAGAGTAAGAAGAACAAAGAAAACTTCAGCATCACAAAAAAAAGCACTACAAAATGACAGCAACAAACTCACATCTATCAATAATTACACTGAACGTAAATGGACTCAATGCACCCATAAAGCGACGGAGAGTGGCAGAATGGATAAGAAAACAGGATCCATCTATTTGCTGTCTACAAGAGACACATCTTAGAAACAAAGATGTGAATTTATTAAAAATCAAAGGTTGGAAAAAAATATATCAAGCTAACAACTACCAAAAAAGAGCAGGAGTGGCAATTCTAATCTCAGATAAAATAGACTTTAAAACAAAATCTACCATAAAAGACAAAGAAGGACACTATATAATGATTAAGGGGATGATCCATCATGAAGACATAACCATAATAAATATCTATGCACCCAATGACAGGGCTCCAAAATACATAAAAAAAACTCTAACAGCACTGAAAAGAGAAATTGACAGTTCCACAATAATAGTAGGAGACTTCAACACACCACTCTCAGTAAAGGACAGAACAACTAAAAAGAAACTTAGCAAAGATACAGAAGACCTAAAGGACACAATCAGCCAACTGGACCTCATAGACATATATAGAACACTCCATCCAACCGCTGCAAAGTACACATTCTTTTCCAATGCACATGGAACGTTCTCCAGAATAGACCACATCTTAGGCCACAGAGCAATCCTCAACAAGATCCAAAATGCTGAGATAATTCACAGTATCTTCTCCGACCACAATGCCATCAAGGTAGAAATTAACACTAGAAAGAGCAAGGAAAAAAAATCAAACACATGGAAACTGAATAATAATCTGCTTACACATCAATGGGTAGTAGAAGAAATCAGAGATGGAATTAAAAAATTCCTAGAATCAAATGAAAATGAAAACACATCATACCAAAACCTTTGGGACACAGCAAAGGCAGTCCTCAGAGGACAATTTATAGCAATAGATGCACATATCAAAAAAGAAGAAAGGGACAAAATCAAAACATTAACTACAGAACTCAAACAAATAGAAAGAGAACAACAAAAAAAGCCTACAACCACCGGAAGAAAGGAAATAGTAAAGATCAGAGCAGAAATCAATGAAATAGAGAACAGAAAAACAATAGAAAGAATCAACAAAACCAAAAGTTGGTTCTTTGAAAGAATCAACAAAATCGACAAACCACTGGCCAGACTGACAAAAGAAAAACAGCAGAGGGCACAAATAACCCAAATAAGAAATGAAATGGGGGACATTACAACAGACCCAACTGAAATAAAAAGGATTATAACAGAATATTATGAAAAACTATATTCCAACAAATTTGAAAACCTAGAGGAAATGGATAAATTTCTAGAAACATACGGCCTACCCAAACTACAACAAAGTGATATTGAAAATCTGAACAGACCCATAACAAGAGAAGAGATTTAAAAGGTAATAAAAAAACTCCCAACCAAAAAAAGCCCTGGCCCAGATGGCTTCACTGGAGAATTCTACAAAACATTTACAGAAGAGCTCGTACCAGTTCTACTCAAGTTATTTCAGAGCATAGAAGAGGAAGCAACACTTCCAAATTCATTCTATGAAGCCAGCATAACGCTGATACCAAAACCAGGCAAAGACATCACAAAAAAAGAAAATTACAGACCAATATCTCTCATGAATATAGATGCAAAAATTCTGAACAAAATTCTAGCCAATAGAATTCAGTATCATATCAAAAAAATAATACACCACGACCAAGTAGGATTCATACCAGGTATGCAAGGATGGTTTAACATTAGAAAATCCATCAACGTAATCCACCACATAAATAAAAGGAAAGAAAAAAATCACATGATTATCTCAATTGATGCAGAAAAGGCATTTGACAAAGTCCAACACCCATTCCTGATAAAAGCTCTCAATAAAATAGGTATAGAAGGGAAATTTCTCAACATAATAAAGGGCATCTATGCAAAACCAACAGCCAACATCATTCTTAATGGAGAAAGGCTGAAAACATTCCCCCTGAAAACAGGAACAAGACAAGGATGCCCTTTATCACCACTCCTATTTAACATTGTGCTGGAAGTTCTAGCTAGAGCAGTAAGGCAAGAGAAAGAAATAAAGGGCATCCAAATTGGTAATGAAGAAGTTAAACTCTCCCTGTTTGCAGATGATATGATACTATACATAGAAAACCCTAAAGACTCCACGAGAAATTTACTGGAACTAATAGAAAGATTCAGCAGAGTAGCAGGATACAAGATAAACATTCAAAAATCAGTTGGATTCCTATACACCGGTAAAGAGAACGATGAAAAGGAGATCAGGAAATCAATACCATTTTCAATAGCCCCTAAAACGATAAAATACTTAGGAATAAATCTGACCAGGAATATAAAAGACCTATACAAAGAAAACTACAAAACACTGCTGCATGAAACCCAAAGGGATCTACATAAATGGAAAAACATACCATGCTCATGGATAGGCAGACTCAACATTGTGAAAATGGCAATTCTACCTAAAGCAATCTACAAATACAATGCAATTCCGATACAAATACCAACAACATTCTTCAAAGAGATGGAAAAACTAATTATTAACTTTATATGGAAAGGGAAGAAACCTCGAATAAGTAAAGCACTACTGAAGAAGAAGAATAAAGTTGGAGGACTCACACTACCTGACTTGAGAACCTACTATACAGCTACAGTACTCAAAACAGCCTGGTACTGGTACAACAACAGAGACATTGACCAATGGAACAGAATTGAGAACTCAGATGTAAATCCATCCACCTACGGTCACCTGATTTTTGACAAGGGCCCAAAATACATCAAATGGGGAAAAGACAGTCTTTTTAACAAATGGTGCTGGCAAAACTGGATATCCATTTGTAGAAAAATGAAACAGGACCCATACCTCACACCATATACAAAAACTACTTCAAAATGGATCAAAGACCTGAATATAAAGCCTCAAACTATAAAATTCATAGAAGAAAAAATAGGACCAACACTTCAGGCCTTAATACATGGCATTTACAGGATACAAACCATAAACATCAACACAAAAAACCCAACAGATAAACTAGATAATTGGGATCTTCTAAAAATCAAACATCTATGCTCTTCAAAAGATTTCACCAAAAGAGTTAAAAGAGAACCTACAGACTGGGAAAAAATTTTTGGACAGTACAAGTCAGACAAAGGTCTAATCTCCATAATCTACAAGAAAATCCAACACCTCTACAACAAAAAGACAACCAATCCTATCAAAAAATGGGCAAAGGAAATGAACAGACACTTCACCAAGGAAGACATTCAAATGGCCAACAGACACATGAGGAAATGCTCGCGATCACTAGCCATTAGAGAAATGCAAATTAAAACCACAATGAGATACCATCTCACCCCGGCATTACTGGCACGAATCAAAAACACTGGAAATAACAAATGTTGGAGGGGCTGCGGGGAGACGGGAACTCTTATACACTGCTGGTGGGAATGCAAAATGATACAGCCATTTTGAAAAATGATATGGCGTTTCCTCAGAAAGCTAGAAATAGACATACCATTCGATCCAGCAATCCCACTCCTAGGAATATATCCTAGAGAAATAAGAGTCATCACTCGAATAGACATATGCACACCTATGTTCATGGCAGCATTATTCACAATAGCAAAACGATGGAAACAACCTCGATGTCCATCAACAGACGAATGGATACACAAACTATGGTACATACACACAATGGAGTACTATGCAACGAGAAAGAACAATGAATCGGTGAACCATCTCATAACATGGATGAAACTGGAGGACATCATGCTGAGTGAAATAAGTCAATCACAAAAGGACAAATATTGTATGAGACCTCTATTGTAAAAACCCATGAAAAAATTCACATGCAAAATGTAACAATCCTTGTTGGTTACCAGGGATGGGAGGGGGGGGGGATACTAAATAGGTAATAGGTAAGTGGTAACTTGGGTGAGAGATGAGATAGTACATAGTACAGCGGAAACTAACACAACCTGCACAAGGAAAGGTCATGAAGGCCCTATAGACACATCCAAACCCCCCGAGGGACTGAGTTGTTGGACGGAGGGCTCTGGGGACCATGATCTCGGGGAACATCTAACTCAATTGGCATGACACTACTTATAAAGATAATGCTCTACATTCTACCTTGGTGAGTAGTGTCTGGGGTCTTAAAAGCCTATGAGCGGCCATCTAAGATACTCCACTGATCTCATCCCTTCGGGAACAAGGGAGAACGAAGAGAACAGGATACAAGGAAAAGATTAGTCCGAAGGACTAATGGTCCACAGCTACCAAGGCCTCCACGGGACTGAGCCCAGTACAGCTGGATGGTGCCCGGCTACCACCAATGACTCCTTTGACCAGGATCACAACAGAGGGTTCTGGGCAGAGCTGGAGTAGGATGTAGAGCATAATTTTAACTCCCAAAAAAAAAAAAAAAGAAGACCAGATATACTGGCCTAAAGAATACTAGAGAAACCTCGAGAGTGTGGCCCCCAGACACCCTTTCAGCTCAGAGGGGAAGTTACCTTCAAGGTTCGATGTTAAGCCTGGGAATGGACACCCCAGTAAAACTAAATGGGACTAACGATGTACAGGAGTCCGGTGACAAGGGCCAGAAGGCAGAGGGAGAGTAGGAAACTGATGATAAGGAACACAAATTGAATAAGGACACTGTCGATGTATTGTGAGATTGTTGACCACTGCTATAGGGCAACATTTGTAGTAACTATTAAATGGGAGGCTGTTTTGTCCTGTAAGCCTTCATCTTGGGCGAGAATGGCAGCACAATTGGAAGAGCATAGTCAATATCACTTAAATGTGTAAGTAAAAAGTTTTGAAATGGTGTTTAAATAAAATAAAAATAAATAAATAAATAAACAAACAAAGGAGACTAAAGAGGTACAATAGTCCACTGACAAGGTCCAGAAGACAGAAGGGGACAAGGAAGCCCCCTGGTGATAGGGAGCACAAGGTGGAGTAAGGATATTCTTGATGTGCTGTGAGATTGTTAACCATTGTCATAGGGCAACATGTGTAGTAACTGTTAAATGAAAAACTATTTTGTTCTGTAAGCCTTCATCTTAAGTGAGAATAACAGCACAGTTGGAAGAGCGTAGTCAATGTCACTGAACTGTGAATGTAGAAAATTTTGAAACGGTGTATCTTTGGCCATCTGTAATTTTCATCAAAAAAAAAGGGTGAGAATTTAGAGGCTTAATACGTTGTGGGGTTGTTAACCAATGTCAAAAAAAACAACATGTGTACTACTATTTCATGAGAAACTATTTGCTCTGTAAGCTTTCACCTGAAGTACAATAAAATATATATATAAAAAAAAAAAAAAAAAAAAAAAAAAAAAGATGGTCTAATGTAACCGGTCATTTTATAATGTGTGCAAACATATATTAGAGGAAAATAGTTATGGAAATATTGTGATTTTTCTTAAAGTTTGCTCTAGATACATGGCTTTGTTGCTCAACCTTTTATTATTTATCAACTTATTGTGAAAATAAATGCCATATAACAAGAAAATATGACATTTATTCATACTTTTATCTAGCAATGAACCCTGAGTCTCTATTAATGTTGATTTATGATGTAATCTGTTTTAATGTTTATAGTGTAGATAAAATAGTGCCCTCTGTAATGTCATACAATCATCTTAAATGATGACATTACTTTATATATATTTTTTTCTAGACTTCTTGAGGCAGAGCGTACATTTAGAGGTCAGCTAGTTCTGCTTGGCAATTTAAGATCTTTCTCTCCAGCACATTCTTAACTACTTTTAGAGGTATCCACAACACTTTTTAAGTAGCTCTCTGTCTTAGTTACCTAGTGTTGCTGTAACAAAAAATACTGCAAATGGGTGGCTTTAAAGAACAGAAATTTATTTTCTCAATGTTCTGGAGCTAGAAGTCTGAATTCAGGGTGTGGGCTCTAGAGGAAGGTTCTGCTTTGTCTCTTTCACTGTCTAGTAAAACAACAGAACCAACCAACCAACAACAACAAAAAAAAAAAAAACCTGTTGTCATCAAGTTGATTCTGACTCATAGTGACACTATAGGACAGGGTAGAACTGCCCCATAGGGTTTTGAGGGGTTTCAAGGGTGTAAATCTTTATGGAAGCAGACTACCACATCTCTCTCTTACAGAGCAGCTGGTGGGATTGAACAGCCGACCTTTCAGTTAGCAGCCAAGCTCTTAACCACTATTTCACCCCTTCCAGCAATCCTTGGTGTCCTTGGGCTTGTAAACTCGTCTGCCTCCTTATCACATGATGTCTTCTCCCTACCCGTGTGTCTCTTGTGTCTGTTTTCTCTTTTCATAGGCCACCGTTGAGAAGGGAGGGAGCCCTGGTGGTGCAGTGGTTAAAGGGATTGACTGCTAACCAAAAGGTCGACGGTTCGAAACCACCAGTGGCTCTGCGGGAGAAAGGTGTAGCGCCAGCTTCCGTAGAGATTTACAGCCTTGGAAACCCTATGGGTTCCCTCTGAGTCATAAAATATGAGTCGTAATGGACCTCATAGTGGTGGGTTTGGTTTGAGTTTATTGAGAAGGTATTAGGTTAGGACCCACGCTACGCTGGTATATTCTCATTACCACAACAAAAGATTAACCCTATTTCCAAACAGGATCGCATTCACAGGAACAGGGGTTAGAACTTCAACATAAATTTTTGGGGACACAATTCAATCCATAATACTCTATAGATAGATATTGTCATATATTAAAATAAAATCTACCTCCTGTAAGTTCCACACTTTACAAGTAAGAATAAGCTTTCAAACTAGCTAACCACTAAAGCTTTTTCACTGGCAACTTTCTGAATATTTCAGGATCACCATCATATTTTCTCTAAATATTCTTTATTTCCTTTCCTAACTTATTTAAGTACTCCTCATATGGTATGGTGTTTAGACCCTTCACCATTTACGTTGCTCTTCCCAGGGCATTTTCTAGCTTGCCAATATGTCTTTGAAATTTCAATCCCTGGTGTTGCAAAGTAATATTTGGAGCCCAAACAATCAAGTTATGATGGATTAAACGTCAAGAATAACAATATTAAGAACCCAAAAAACAAAGAATATGAATAAATTGGGGAGGGGGAGAAAGGAAGGAAAAGATGAAGGAAAAAGAAAGCAGGAAAGCAAATGCTATGGGTTGAACTGTGTCCCCCAAAAAAGATATGTTGAAGTACTAATCCCCAGTATCCATGAATATGACCTTATTTGGAAATAGGGTCTTTGCAGGTATAATTAATTAAGTTAACATGAGGTCATACTGGAGTACCCAAACTAAACCAAACCTGTTGCCATTGTTGGGATTCTGATGCATGGTGACATCATGGGTAGGATGGCCCTAATCCAATATGACTAGTGTCTTTATAAAAAGAGGAGAAGAGGCAGACAGACACAAAGGGAAAACTACTATATGAAGACGGAGGCAGAGATTTGAGTTTTGCTGCCACAAGCCAAGGAACATTTGGAGCTACCCAAAACTGAAAGAGACAAGAAAGGATCTTCGACTAGAGCCTTCAGAGAGATCATGACTCTGCTAACACCCTCAACTTGGACTTCCAGCCTCCAGAACTGTGAGAGAATAAGTTTCTTTTTTTTTAAGCCACCCATGGTGGGCTACTTTCTTACAGCAGCCTTAGAAAACAAATATAGCGAGCAAGCAAGCAAGGAAGGAAGCAAACACTTGATATATGCGTCAAGTCTTTGTTGAGACATTTCATGGTGTTTGACATTATAAGAAATATAAGCGATTCTACCATGAGATTGCCAGATAAAAGGATTTCATACTATCATATGGTGTTCTAATGTGGCATCATAACTTATTCTTTGCAAATAAGATTTTTCTTTTTCCTGTGATCTTCATAATCTGATGTAAGAGACATGAACTGAGACAGCCACAGCCCACGAGGAGTCAGTAAGAGTAAACCTTCCTAGGCGCCCAATGTTGAAGCATGAAATTTAAGGCAAAAATATGTTGCTGAAGTTTGATTTTTACGTGCTCGTGTATTTATTCTGAAAACAAATATCTTATCATTGAAATCAACCCACTAAACCATTAGGAATATCAACAAAGAACGAAAGTGACTTCTGAGTGCTCTGTATTTTGTTCTTAGCTCAGACTATTAGAAACTTGGGAAAATTCAGTAAATACCTGTGTATAATGATGGAATAGTCCCTAGCGGCTTCCAGGCTGCATCAGGCTGTGATGTATTTTCTGGGAACCCACCAACATTTTATATTCAAATTTTTAACTACTTGCCAAAATATTTAATAATCTAGAGGTTTCACATTTAAATCCTGATTTCCAATTCTTTCCAAGTTTGGACAATCTGATAACACTTAAATTGCATTTCTACAGGGCTACAATCAACTGGGGTTCACTTAACACATTTAGACGGGGTGTGAGCTCACCAGTTTATCATCTACCCTCTCCAGTTTGCCATAATGCCACTCCTTCTTGTTAGGCACCATATTATACACATTTCTAGTTCACCACTGTAGATAATTGAGTGATATAAACCATCAACACCTCTCAGCCTTTCTCTTGAACATTCATATTCAAATTCCATAGGCATACCTGGGTTTCATAGTGGTCAAAGAGCTCAGCTTCTAACCAAAAAGTCAACAGTTCAAATCCACCAGGGGCTCGTTGGAAGCCCTATGGAGCAGTTCTACTTTGTCCTATAGGGTTGCTGTGAGTCGGAATTGACTCAATGACAATGGTTTTTTTTTTTTTGTTTTTTTTTTTAATGTACACTTACTGACTGTGTGACCTTGGGCAGGCTAACCTCTCTGCCCTTGAGTTTCCCTATCTGTAAAATAGGGATAATAATAGTACAGACTTCAAATAGTTATAAGGATTAACCTAACAACAATAACAAATGTTAGTAAAAATTATTATCATTATATAATTCAATTTAAATTATATTATTCTATTTTAATATAATTCTATTATTTCACATCTAAAGTTAAGCTTCCAATTTAGGGTCCTTATTCATCTATATATCCCTTTAATTTGAGTGGAATCTCAACGTATGCTTATCGAAAGAATAAATGATCACTGCCTGTCACTGGGACACCAGATAATGTTGCACAATACTAAAATAAGCCCTCATTTTCCCTACTTTTTTGAATTATGTAAACGTTAACTATTAGGACTCCCTAGGTGTTTGTTAAGCTAATAAAAAGCAATACTTATCATGTATGAATATCCTAAAATAACAATATATTGACTTAAAAGCCTTACATTGAATAACACAGTACAATTCTTTCGTTCCCTTTAATTACGTATTTTCCAAAGCAGATATCTTTATTTTAGAACTCAAGTCCAGTCATTTCTATAAAGTGTGACTATTTGATTGTACTTAGCCTAACAAGCTCTCTCAGTGGTTGTTAAACTATTTTAGCAATGAGGTTAGTTTTATTTCATTGATAAAATAAAATCTATTCATCCCAGGGATGTTTTGTCCAAGATTTTGTTCTATAAATGAATAATAAAAACAACTTGATTTTCTATTGCGTAGCCCTTTTTGTTGGATGGCAGGTACAGGTTTTTTTTTTTTTTTTAAATATTTTTCCCAGAACTTGGGAGAGCAAAGACGTAATGAAATGTGTAGTCATGCCCCAATTTCAGTGCTCCCAGGCTGAAGTCAGCACATAATAGCTCAAACAGAAGCGAACGCTGAGATGCAAGCCTGTCAAAGACTAAACCAGGGATTATCTCAGTGATGCTCCCATGCCTTTGAAGAAGGCTCCCTTTGGTGGCTTTTCAAGCAGTTGCTTGGCTACCTAGTTCCCAACAATATTAATCTTTCTGGTCTCTCTCTTCCTCTCTAAAAACATAAACTCGGTCTTGTAACGTTTTATCCTGTACTCACGTAATTTTTGTCAATTATTTCTTGACAAAAATTCTTATTTTATGAATGCAACCTTTATCTGAATTGCTAACTACACTCTATGTACCACAGGACAGGATTTTCATTTCCTTTAGTATTATCCCAGTATTAAATGCATCAAATTGTTATCTATAAAGAACTTTAGAAATCATTTAATCCAGATCTCTTTCTTCTCATAGATTACTGTAGTAATGGGAGAGTTTAAGGGGGCTTCTCAGGTTCACATGGCTAATTGGAGGCAAGGCAATTCCTTGAACTTTGTAGCACACCACACAAGCCACTAGTGAATAAATACGGACTGCTGAATAAAAGCATGCCAAGCAACACAAGTCTGACCCTCCAGTGGGCATGCTTCTGTATTTAACTTAGGCAGAACCTCACCTTGGTGCTAGCCATGAAATATGGTTAGTGGCTTATTAGAGTACCATGCTCTCTTTTTTTTTTTTTTAATTAATTTATTTTTTATTGTACTTCAGGTAAAGGCTTACAGAACAAATAGTTTCTCATGAAACAGTAGTACACATGTTGTTTTATGACATTGGTTAACAACCCCACAGCATGTCAACCCTCTAACTTCTCAACCTTTTTTTTTTTTTTTTTTGGTGAAAATACACATAGCCAAAGATACACCATTTCAAAAATTTCTACATGCACAGTTCAGTGACATTGACTATGCTCTTCCAATTGTGCTATTATTCTCACTTAAGATGAAGGCTTACAGAACAAAATAGTTTCTCATTTAACAGTTACAACAAATGTTGCCCTAAGACAATGGTTAACAATCTCACAACACATCAACAATATCCTTACTCAACCTTGGGTTCCCTATCACCAGCTTCCTTACCCCTTCTGCCTTCTGGCCCTTGTCACTGGACTCCTGTACCTCATTAGTCTCGTTTGGTTTTACGAGTCTGTCCACTCCCAGGCTGAATGGTGAACCTCGGAGATAACTTCACCACTGAGCTAAAAGGGTGTCTGGGGGCCATACTCTCAGGGTTTCTCCAGTCTCCTTTAGGCCAGTAAATCTGGTCTTTTCTTTGTGAGTTAGAATTATGTTCTACATCCTTCTCCAGCTCTATCCAGGACCCTCTGTTGTGATCCTGGTCAGAGCAGTCAGTGGTGGTAGCCGGGCACCATTTAGCTGTACTGGACTCAGTCCGGTGGAGGCTTTAGTAGCTGTGGACAATTAGTCCTTCGGACTAATCTTTTCCTTGTATCCTCTTCTATTCATTCTCCCTTGCTCCCTAAGGGATGAGACCAGTGGAGTATCTTAGATGGCCGCTCACAGGCTTTTAAGACCCCAGACACTACTCACCAAGGTAGAATGTAGAGCATTGTCTTTATAAACTGTGTTATGCCAATTGAGCTAGATGTTCCCCGAGACCATGGGCCCCACAGCCCTCCGCCCAGCAATTCAGTCCCTCAGGGAGTTTGGATGTGTCTATGGGGCTTGCATGACCTTTCCTTGTACAAGTTGTGCTAGTTTCCCCTGTATTGTGTACTGTCTCACCCTTCACCCAAGATACCACTTATCTATTGCCTATTTAGTATTTCCCCCCCACCCCTCTCATCCCTGGTAACCAACAAAGATTTTTACATTTTGTGTGCGAACGTTTTCATGGGTTTTTACAATAGAGGTCTCATACAATATTTGTCCTTTTGTGATTGACTTATTTCACTCAGCATAATGTCCTCCAGTTTCATCCATGTTATGAGATGGTTCACAGATTCATTGTTGTTCTTTCTCGTTGCATAGCACTCCATTGTGTGTATGTACCATAGTTTGCTTATCCATTCATCTGCTGATGGGCATCTAGGTTGTTTCCATCGTTTTGCTATTGTGAACAATGCTGCCATGAACATAGGTGTGCCTATGTCTATTCGAGTGATGACTCTTATTTCTCTAGGATATATTCCTAGGAGTGAAATTTCTGGATCTTATGGTATGTCTATTTCTAGCTTTCTGAGGAAGCGCCATATCATTTTCTAAAATGGTTGTATCATTTTGCATTCCCACCAGCAGTGCATAAGAGTTCCCATCTCACAGCAGCCCCTCCAACATTTGTTATTTCCAGTGTTTATGATTCGTGTCGGTAATACCGGCGTGAGATGGTATCTCATTGTGGTTTTAATTTGCATTTCTCTAATGGCTAGTGATCGCGAGCATTTCCTCATGTGTCTGTTGGCCATTTGGATGTCTTCTTTGGTGAAGTGTCTGTTCATTTCCTTTGCCCATTTTTTAATAGGATTATTTGTCTTTTTGTTGTAGAGGTGCTGGATTTTCTTATAGATTATGGAGATTAGACCTTTGTCTGACTTGTACTGCCTAAAAATTTTTTCCCAGTCTGTAGGTTCTCTTTTGACTCTTTCGGTGAAGTCTTTTGAAGAGCATAGGTGTTTGATTGTTAGAAGATCCCAGTTATCTAGTTTATCTGTTGGGTTTTATGTGTTGATGGTTATGGTTTGTATCCTGTTAATGCCATGTATTAAGGCCTGAAGTGTCGGTCCTATTTTTTCTTCAGTGAACTTTATAGTTTTAGGCTTTATATTCAGGTATTTGATCCATTTTGAGGTAGTTTTTGTATACGGCGTGAGGTATGGGTCCTGTTTCTTTTTTTTTGCAGATGGATATCCAGTTTTGCCAGCACCATTTGTTAAAAAGACTATCTTTTTCCCATTTGATGGACTTTGGGCCCCTGTCGAAGATCAGGTGACCGTAGGTGGATGGATTTACATCTGGGTTCTCAATTCTGTTCCATTGGTCAATGTATCTGTAGTACCAGTACCAGGCTGTTTTGACTACTGTAGCTGTATAGTAGGTTCTGAAATTAGGTAGTGTGAGTCCTCCAACTTTATTCTTCTTCTTCAGTAGTGCTTTACTTATTCGGGGCCTCTTCCCTTTCCATATAAAGTGAATGATTAGTTTTTCCATCTCTCTGAAGAATGTTGTTGGTATTTGGATTGGGATTGCGTTGTATTTGTACATTGCTTTTGGTAGAATTGTCATTTTCACAGTGTTGAGTCTGCTTATCCATGAGCATGGTATGTTTTTCCATTTATGTAGGTCCCTTTGGGTTTCATGCAGTAGTCTTTTGTAGTTTTCTTTGTATAGGTCTTTTACATCCCTGGTCAGATTTATTCCTAAGTATTTTATCTTTTTAGGGGCTATTGAAAACGGTATTGCTTTCCTGATTTCCTTGTCATCGTTCTCCTTATTGGTGTATAGGAATCCAACTGATTTTTGAATGTTTATCTTGTATCCTGCTATTCTGCTGAATCTTTCTATTAGTTCCAGTAGATTTCTCATGGAGTCTTTAGGATTTTCTATGTATAGTATCTTATCATTTGCAAACAGGGACAGTTTAACTTCTTCATTACCAATTTGGATGCCCTTTATTTCTTTTTCTTGCCTAATTGCTCTAGCTAGAACTTCCAGCACAATGTTAAATAGGAGTGGTGATAAAGGGCATCTTTGTCTTGTTCCTGTTTTCAAGGGGAATGTTTTCAGCCTCTCTCCGTTAAGAATGATGTTGGCCATTGGTTTTGCATAGATACCCTTTATTATGTTGAGAAATTTCCCTTCTATACCTATTTTATTGAGAGTTTTTGTCACGAATGGATGTTGGACTTTGTCAAATGCCTTTTCTGCGTCAATTGAGATGATCATGTGATTCTTTTCTTTCCTTTTATTTATGTGGTGGATTACGTTGATTGATTTTCTAATGTTGAAAAATCCTTGCATACCTGGTATGAATCCTACTTGATCGTGGTGTATTATTTTTTTGATATGATGCTGAATTCTATTGTCTAGAATTTTGTGAAGAATTTTGCATCTATATTCATGAGAGATATTGGTCTGTAATTTTCTTTTGTTGTGATGTCTTTGCCTGGTTTTGGTATCAGCGTTATGCTGGCTTCATAAAATGAATTTGGAAGTGTTGCTTCCTCTTCTATGCTCTGAAAAGCTTGAGTAGTACTGGTACAAGCTCTTCTGTCAGTGTTTGGTAAAATTCTCCAATGAAGCCATCTGGGCCAAGGCTTTTTTTAGTTGTGAGTTTTTTTATTACCTTTTCAATCTCTTCTCTTGTTATGGGTCTGTTCATATTTTCAACATCAATTTGTTGTAGTTTGGGTAGGCTGTGTGTTTCTAGAAATTTATCCATTTCCTCTAGGTTTTCAAATTTGTTGGAGTATAGTTTTTCATAATATTCTGTTATAATCCTTTTTATTTCAGTTGGGTCTGTTATAATGTCCCCCATTTCATTTCTTATTTGGGTTATTTGTGTCCTCTCCTGTTTTTCTTTTGTCAGTCTGGCCAGTGGTTTGTCGATTTTGTTGATTCTTTCAAAGAACCAAGTTTTGGTTTTGATTCTTTCTATTGTTTTTCTGTGCTCTATTTCATTTCTTTCTGCTCTGATCTTTACTATTTCCTTTCTTCTGGTGGTTGTGGGCGTTTTTTGCTGTTCTCTTTCTATTTGTTTGAGTTCTGTAGTTAATGTTTTGATTTTGTCCCTTTCTTCTTTTTTGATATGTGCATCTATTGCAGTAAATTGTCCTCTGAGGACTGCCTTTGCTGTGTCCCAAAGGTTTTGGTATGATGTGTTTTCATTCTCATTTAATTCTAGGAATTTTTTTATTCTATCTCTGATTTCTTCTATTACCCAGTGATGTGGAAGCAGGGTATTATTCAGTTTCCATGTAACTGATTTTTTTTTTCCTGGCTCTTTCTATTGTTAATTTCTACCTTGATGGCATTGTGGTCAGAGAAGATACTTTGAATTATGTCAGCATTTTGGATCTTGTTGAGGATTGCTCTGTGGCCTAAGATGTGGTCTATTCTGGAGAACGTTCCATGTGCATTGGAAAAGAATGTGTACTTTGCAGCGGTTGGATGGAGTGTTGTATATATGTCTATGAGGTCAGGTTGGCTGATTGTGCCCTTTAGGTCTTCTGTAAGTTTGCTGAGTTTCTTCTTAATTGTTCTGTCCTTTACTGAGAGTGGTGTGTTGAAGTCTCCTACTATTATTGTGGAACTTTCAATTTCTCTTTTTAGTGTTGTTAGAGTTTGTTTTCTGTATTTTGGAGCCCTGTCATTGGGTGCGTAGATGTTTATTATGGTTATGTCTTCATGATGGATTGTCCCCTTAATCATTATATAGTGTCCTTCTTTGTCTTTTATGGTAGATTTTGTTTGAAAGTCTATTTTACCTGAGATTAGAATTGCCACTCCTGCTCTTTTTTGGTAGTTGTTAGCTTGATATGTTTTTTTCCAACCTTTGAATTTTAATAAATTCACATCTTTGTTTCTAAGGTGTGTCTACTGTAGACAGCATATTGATGGATCCTGTTTTCTTCTCCATTCTGTCACTCTCTGTCTCTTTACGGGTGCATTGAGTCCATTTACATTCAGTGTAATTATTGATAGATGTGAGTTTGTTGCTGTCATTTTGTAGTAATTCTTTTGTGGTGCTGAAGTTTTCTTTGTTCTTCTTACTCTCTTGTGCTGAGTTATTTTTGTTTGTGGATTTTTTTTTCATTTCTTTTGTTTTTGTAGGTTTTGTTTTTGATAAGACTTTATGTTTTTCCTCTTTTTTTATGAGTATGTTTGTTAACTTTCTTTGTGGTTACCATGAATTTTACCCTTATCTTTCTAAGTTGGAAGCAGTCTACCATTACTTGGTATCACCTTGCCTTCCTCTCCATTAGAAGGTTCTATACCTATGCCGTTTATTCCCTCTTTTATTGTTTTGATGTTGTTGTCATTTACTGATTAACTGCTCTGTTTCCCTGTTGTATTTCTTTTGGTTTTGGATAGTCCCTGAGAGTTCATTTCCTAGATTGGTATCTGTCTGGTACAATCCTGCGTCATAGGTTCTGCCTGTGTGCTGAAGCTGTTTGTCCTCAGATCGAAGAACTCACTTTAATAATTTTTGTAAGTTTGCTTTGACTTTTACATATTCCCTTAATTTCTGTTTATCTGGAAATGCCCTAATTTCACCATCAAATCTGAACGAGAGTTTTGCAGGATATATTATTCTTGGCTGGCATTTTTTTTCTTTCAAGATTTTATATATTTATATATATATTTTATATATATTTTCATCCCTTTGCCTTCTTGCCTGCATGGTTTCTGCCGGATAATCTGAGCTTAGTCTTATTGTTTCTCCTCTGTATGTGACTTCTTGTTTTTCATGAGCTGCTCTCAGGTTTCTTTGTCTTTGGTTTTTGCGAGTGTGATTATGATATGCCTTGGTGATTTTATTTTGGCGTCTCTCCTATATGGGGTTCATTGAGCTTCTAGGATGGCCAGCTTTTCATCTTTCATGATACTGGGTAAGTTTTCTGTCAGCAGTTCTTCAATGATCCTCTCTGTGTTTTCTGTTTTCTCCCCCTGTTCTGGAATTCCAATCACTCACAAATTTTTGCTTTTGACTGTATCCCACATAACTCTCAGGGTCTCTTCATTTTTCTTTGTTCTTTTTTCTGAGTTTTCCTGAAACAGAGTTGTATCCAAGTGTTTGTCTTCAATTCCACTGATCCTGTCTTCCACTGTTTCAGATCTGCTTCTCAGCCCTTCTATGATACATCCATTTCTGAAATCTTGTTGTTTATCTTTTGGATTTCTAATTGTTGTATAATTTCTAGTTGTGTATTTATTTTGTCATTTTGTTCCTGCATTATTTTCCTGAATTATTCCAATTATTTGTCTGTATTTTCCATGAATTTGTCTGTTTTTTCCTCATGTTTGTCAGCTTTTTGCCTCAGCTCTTGGAAAATTCTGAGTATTAGAGACTTGAATTCCCTATCAGGTAGTTCTAGTGCATTTTCTTCCAGAGGAGAGTCATCTGGTGTTTTATTTTGGGTGCCTACTGGAACCATCCTGTCCTGTTTTTGTAAATGTTTTGATATTGTCTGCTGTCTTCGGGGCATTCAGTAGTTATTTTTCTCATTTACTGATTGTAGATTTGTTTGTTTCGACCCTGTTTTTTTTTTTCTTAAATTTGACTATGTCTGAGCAGGTGGACTGTGTGTTCTTTGTTGTTTGCTCGTCTGTGGGCAGAATACTTTTCACCTCCTTCTCCAATTGGCAGGGTCAGTCACTCAGATATGGTTTGGCAGGGCAGGTCTAGCTGAAGAGGAGTTACTCGGATGGGTTGTTTGTGGCACTTACTACAGCCAGAAGAGCTGGTCAGTAATCAGTGCAGGGCAGGTTCCAGTAGGCTGTGCCTGTGTTCCTTGGTGGTGTGATGTCAAGTGCACGGTGCAGGTAGGCAGGATGCAGTGGGGAGATTGTTACATGTGGAGCTAAGATGGATATGGGAGAGAGGAGAGAGGAACAGGAGCCCAACACATACAAACAAACAAAAAAGAAAGCTAGCAGAGCTTGCCATTGGAGTGGAGAGATGAGAGACTATGAAATGGAGAAAAACAGAAAGGGGAAGAGGAAGAAAAGAAAAGAATGAATAAATAAGAATCACAAAGGTTAAAGAACCGCAAAGGTCCCAGGGATCCCACTGGTGCAGCTATGAGGTCTGGGGAAGTCGCTCTCAGGTGTGGCAGTGCAGCCTGGCTAGAAGGCATAGAGATATTCAACGCCAGGTATTCAGGGAACTGAAAGAGAAGGCAGATATAGAGAGACGAGAAACTGAGCAATGAAGAAAGACAAAAAGGGAGAAAGAGGGAAAAGAAAACAAAACAAATTTAAAAAAAAAAGAACAAGAAAGGCCCCCATAAAAACAGAAAGAAAAAAAAAAACCAAAAAAGAAATGTCCTCAGGGATCCCTCTGCACGTCTGTGCTAGCCGAGGGGGAAATCTCCTTGCCACGCAGCACCGCCTGGCCAGAAAGGGCTCCCAAATCAAGAAAAGGAAAAGATAACAAACAAACAATTTAAAACAAACAAACAAACAGAAGCCCCAGGATCCCACCAGCGCAGCAGCCCAGACAAGGAACCAGCTCCACACTCGAACAGAGCTCCACAGCCCCTCAGGAAGTAACAAAGATGGCGTACAGAGCCAGTTATTTGAGCGAAAGGAGGGGGAGGTGGTGAGAGGTAAGGAAGAAATCAAAAGAAGCAGGAAAAAAAGCAACACTAGAAGCCAACAAATGGCACTCAGAGAGCCAGCTAGTGTAGGCCGGTGTTTCTTGGACAAGAGACTGTGTCCGCGGGAAGCAGAGGGGGCCGAGCGTGGGTGAAGAAGGGTATGGGGTGGGAAAGCGTATATCACAAATTATGGGAGCTCTGCAGCCCCTCAGGAAGAAGCAAAGATGGTGCACGGAGCCGGGTATTTGAGCAAAAGGATGGGGAGGTGGTGAGGGGTAAGGAAGAAATCAAAAGAAGCGGAAAAAAGCAACACCAGCAGCCAACAAATGGCACTCAGAGAGCTGGCCCGTTCAGGTGCGTGGAATCCCATCAGCCGGTGTTTCCCTGACAAGAGACTGTGGCCGCGGGAAGCAGAGGAGGCCGAGTGGAGGTGAAGAAGGGTGGGAGGTGGGAAAGTGTATATCGCCAATTACCAGTTGTTTTGTCTCCCTCTGGAAGCTCCGTGAGGCTGCTTTCTCATACCCCTTGTTTGCTGGTCTCCGATAGGAGTCCAAGATGGCGGATCCATGCTGCGTTAGCTGGTAAGGGACCTCTGCACGAATCTCTCCTCACTCTCCGTTCTCTGTCAGTTTTCTCACTCCCTTGGTGCTTGACTGAGTTCTTTATCTCTTCATTTGATGTTTTAGGGTTTCAGGATTGTTGTATTCTCTGTTCGGCTTAGTTTTTCGGATCTTTGCTGTGGAGGGACGGCGTGGTGCTTCTGCCTAGAGTGCCATTTTGCCCTAATCTACCCATGCTCTCTTATGGATTATAATCACATGCTAAACGGCTTTCTAATTTGTTCAACCAAGATGGGGTGGGCTGGCTGTTTTATTATCATGACTTGCTGATGCAAGCCCTGTTTGTTAAGGCGACTGTGCATCTTCTGATCTTAAGAAATTTTGTCCCTGTGATTTTCATGGGGCTACATTTGGATATATGCATCATGAGTACATAAAGAAATAAACAGAAGTTCATCCAGTAATATTTGCATCATTTGAAAACAATGTTTAAAAAGCAAAAACCTGTTGCCATTGAGTCGATTCCGACTCATAGCGACCCTACAGGACAGAGTAGAACTGCCCTATAGGGTTTCCAAGGAGCAGCTGCTGGATTCAAACTGCTGACCTTTTGGTTAGCAGCTGAGGTCTTAACCACTGCGCCATCAGGGCTCCCTAAAGACGATGTTACCACCCCCTAAATACTTTGCAATTTTCTTCCATTGATTTCTATGCAAATAAGCAAATACAAACCATACGCCTTCCTGAAGAAAATGACACATCAGCACCCTCAAATATAACAGCAATAATTGGATAGGATAGTCGTTTTCAACTATATCTATCAAAGACTTAGCACTATGTTAGCCACATAGGGATGGCTTAATACATAGCTGTTCAAAGAATACAGACACATACACACACCACATAACAAATCAAAAATGTGAAGATAAAGAAGAATGTATTATATTCTTTTGGTTTTATATTAGTCTCATGTTGATTGTGTTGAAGCCCTGAACATTCAGACACATATTTATTCCCATAACTACACAGAAACACCATGATGAGAAGATCAAGTAGATGATCACACAGCTTTGTTTATGACTGTCTGCTGAACTCACGACGTCTGCCACAGTTTTTACACAAAGCAGAACAGGATTCCAGGTGCAGGTAAAAGAAGACAGACCAAAATTTCATGTTCTTTGGGGATCTGATTTGACCTAAATGCACTCTAGAGCCCTTTAGCAGTATGCCATGGAATGGAGAGTAGAATTTTCAATTTAGGTTACATAGCTGCCCAAAGCTAGACAATGATTTGGTTTCAGTTGAGTGATTGGTAACAATTGCAATATGGGTATGCCCCAAAGTAGCTTTTTATCAGAATATACTTTAATCCTATCATGTAAATGTTTAAATATTGGTTATTTATTTTACTAGGTTAAATAAGCAAAAACTACTGTAGTTTCATTGTAAATGTTCTCATATTTTTACAAGGAAGAAAAAAATGTTATTTGGGATTTTCTGCACAGTATCTGAACCAGAACAAGTTATTACACAGTCATCCTTTATGCATGGGGTTATTATGAATAGCAAACCATATTGTGGTAAGTTACCTTCACTGAGAAACTACTTCTAAAAATGGGAACATAGGAGAACTCAGTTTCAAAGTTACGTATACGCCCGTGACGTTGTGAAGTCAACATTTTATTTTCAGAGGGCTATGTTAATGGTTGTTCAGCAGCATCCTACTATGAGTATACTGAAGATAGTATGGTAATCAAGAACTTAAAGTATGGCAAAGCCTTTTGCAGGAATTCTATTTCAGAGGTTCCGTATAAAATATCTGTCACAGTAGCTCTTATAAAGATATGGCTTCAAAAGATAATTTATTGCAAATAGGTAGTCTGCACTTTGTACATCCGCAACAGATTTGCTGCCTCCTGTTTGGCCTCCTTCAACCAGAGTTATGCCATATCACTGCCAGTAGAAGAAGGCGTCATAGTAGATTCATTTCTTACAGAGTGAGAATATAGATGGAAGTATAAAAAAATTCACAGGCAGATGAAACTCGTAAAATCTGAGCTAAACATTTCAAAACTAGAGTAGTAATCTTTTCAATATGTGTGTGTCATTATTGATTACAGCACTATTGTACATTCTCTGATACAGCACAAAGGCAATCAATGACTTAAAGAAATTAACAACTTCCTCTAAAACAGTGAAGCGTATTGATCAGAAAAAACTAACGAGTGATTCTAATGCCTTTTTCTAGGGAGCAAAAGCCCGCTGATCCCTTGGATAATATAGATTAACTCTTATATAAATTAGGGCAGGATAGTCAAGTCAAAAAATATTTGCTGTGAAGAATAATAATGGAGGGAAAGCAGAATATCATTTGAGTGCACTATCCCCAAAACCGGCGCCCTGGTGGCACAGTGATTAAGAGCTCAGCTGCTAACCGAAAGGTCGGCAGTTCAAATCCACCAGCCACTCCTTGGAAACCCTATGGGGCAGTTCTACTCTGTCGTGTATGTTCACTGTGAGTTGGAATCGACTCGAAGGCAATGGGTTTGGGTTTTGGGGATTTTTTAAATTAAAAAAAAATTCTCCACTTATTTCATGGACTTTAATAGCCTTCTAATACCTATATAGGAGCCCTAGTGCACAGTGGTTAAAGTGCTCAGCTGCTAACTGAAAGGTTGGCAGTTCAGACCCACCAGCTGTTTTATGGGAGAAAAGACCTGACGATCTGCTCCCATAAAGATTACAGCCGAGGAAACCCTATGGGGCAGTTCTACTCTGACACACTGGGTCACTATGAGTCAGAATCTACTCAACAGCAAAGGTTGGGTTTGGAGTACCTATACAGACACTTCCAAAAATCTTAAAATATGACATAAAACACTCTTGATGATTACGCATTTGTTTTTGCCTTGGCCTTCCCCTTTGTAGTTCTCTAGACATAAATAACAGCTCTCATGTCAAACATGATTCAAACCTCCTAGACTTTGCTCACACCATCCCCTCTTCCTGGAATGATACACCTACTACAAGCACATACACACACATACATTCACCTTCACCTATCACTGTGGTTGTGAAATGAACACATTAAAACTTGGCTCACCCCAAGTGACCTTTGCCCCATCCCATCATGTAAAATTATGGCACCTTCTATCCTACCTATAATTCTCTTGTAACACCTGTCATTCAACAATGTGAATGGTACCCCCTGGAATAGTGCAATACAGTTGCTCCTAAGACTTTATTTCACACACTTATTTACTTGTCTACCTCTGCCTGTTGGACAATATGTAAAGGTAGGATACGTGCTTTATTTATCTTTGTGGTCCCAAAATATAGCCCCGTGATTAGCACATTTTAGGTTCTGAATAGATATTCACTGAATGTATAAATAAATGGATGGATGGATGATTTTTCCTTCTGGAATTTTTTATTGTTGATGATAGCAATTATATATTAAGTATGCCATCTCATGATGGACCTTTGAACCACAGGAAAAAACAAATATGGCCCAGAAAAACCCATGAGGATGTATTCATTCTGAACTTTCATCAACCGCAATCTTCATGTATGTCATAACTGAAGTTGGGCAATAATGATCTAAATTATCTGAATGTGCATCATTTCTTTGTCTGAAAGTAAAAGTAGGGTAAATATATCCTTAAATTCTAAAGTCTTTCTTATAAAAATATTTTTAACTTCATTTGAGATGCTAAATTCACCCTCATTTGTCTGGAAACTATTGTTATACCCCTCCTGAGTTCTGAAAGTGACTGTTTTGTGAAGGAGCTGTTAAACTGCTGAGTAAATAACATGGCTTTTGGAATTATCATATTTACACATATCTGTATAACAGACCACAATATCTCCAAGGATTTGTTACTGTAATTACATAAAATCCCACATATAGGGTTTCTCCTTCCTTTATTCATGTACTATTTTTAATTGTCCTGGGCTATACTTAGTATAGAATAAATAATGACCTATTATCTCTCCATGGACTTGTCATAGGAAGTAGATTGTTATCATGAGTAAAACAACTTAACACTTTGAATCTTCATGGAACAAAATGTATCATCCAACCAGGTAATCGCTAATCTATGGACTTTGGTTATAGAACTTTTATTGGCCTTCAAATCTATGATCTTATTTTTCTGTGGGAAACCAAAATTACCTGGTTGTAATATCATGTCATTAGGATTTTATTTGCAAGTGTAAAAAGAGATAGAGCTACTCTCCAATGGTTGAAAATTACTTAAATCGCCTTAATTTTTCTAAACCATGATTGAAAAACCTCCCTCTTTGTTTCTTATCCATTATATTGAAGTTCTTCAGGGTCTTATTATGGGATGGCTTTTCTTTTGTATCCCCATGCTCACTGTCCTCATACTGCCGGCTCAGTTACTGCCATAGATTAGTCTATGCCTCTGTGACTCTTAGACTTTATGACCGTGCAACCTCTCTTCCTGAATGTTCAATGGACTGCTGCTTGGGCACTTAAAATGCGGCATATCTGAAAGGAAACTGTATTCCTTTCCAAATTTACTTTATCTCATGATTGCTCCAATATTGGCTACTGTCTCCATCAACCATCAAACTGGCTATCATATCCTCTCAATAAATCCTGGCATGCTCCTTACTCTTTATTTCATCACTATTACTTTATTTATGATATATTATGAAGATTGTTGTTGTTAGGTGCCATTGAGTCAGTTCTGACTCATAATGACCCTACATAAAATAGAACGAAACACTGCCCAGTCCTATGCCATCCACACAATCGTTACTGTGTTTCAGCCCATTGTTGAAGCCAGTCTGTCAATCCATCTCATTGAGGATCTTCTTCTTTTTCACTGACCCTCTACTTTACCAAGCATGATGTCTTTCTCGAGGGATTGGTCCCTCCTGGTAACATGTCCAAAGTACGTGAGATGTACTTGTACAAGGCAAGGTCATGGAAGCTCCATAGACACATTCGAACTCCCTGAGGGGCCAAATTGCTGACCATGGTCTCGGGGAACATCTGGCTCAGTTGGCATAACGTAGTTTATAAAGAAAATGTTCTACACTCTACCTTGGTGAATAGCATCTGGGAATCTTAAAAGCCTGTGAGCAGCCATCTAAGATACTCCACTGGTCTCACCCCTTCAGGAGCAAGGGAGAATGAAGAAAACAAGATACAAGGGAAAGATTAGTCCAAGGGACTAATGGACCACAAGTGTCATGGCCTCCACCAGACTGAGTCCAGTACAACTAGACGGTGCCCCGCTACCACCACTGACTGCTCTGACAGGGATCATAGTGGAGGGTCCCAAACAGAGCTGGAGAAAAATGTAGAACAAAATTCTAACTCACAAAAGGAGACAAGACTTACTAGCCTGACAGAGACTGGAGAAACCCCTAGAGTATGGCACCTGGACACCCTTTTAGCTCAGTAATGAAGTCACTCCCGAGGTTCACCCTTCAGCCAAAGATTAAACATGCCCATAAAACAAAATGAGACTAAAGGGACACAATAGGCCAGGAACAAGGACTAGAAGGCAGGAGAGGACAGGAGAACTGGTAATAGGGAAATCAAGTTTGAGAAGGGAGAGTGTTGACATGTCGTGGGGTTGTTAACCAATATCATAAAACAATATGTGTACTAACTGTTTAATGAGAGGCTAGTTTGTTCTATAAGCCTTCATCTAAAGTACAATAAAAAATAAAATAAAATAATAAATAAAGTACATGAGATGAAGTCTCACCATCCTCGCTTCTAAGGAGCATTCTGGCTGTGCTTCTTCCTAGACAGATTTGTTGGTTCTTCTGGCAGTCCATGGTATATTCAATATTCTTCACCAACACCATAATTCAAAGGCATCAATTATTCTTCGGTCATCATTATTCATTGCCCAGCATTCACATGCATATGAGATGATTGAAAATACCATGGCTTGGGTCAGGCACACCTTAGTCCTCAAGGTGACATCTTTGTTTTTCAACACTTTAAAAAATTCTTTTGCAGCAGTGCTGCCCAATGCATTAAGTCCTTTGATTTCTTGACTGCTCCTTCCGTGGACGTTGATTGGGGATCCCAGTAAAATGAAATCCTTGACAACTTCAGTATTTTCTCCGGTTATCGTGATGCTGCTTATTGGACCAACTGTGAGGATTTTTGTTTGCTTTATGTTGAGCTGTAACCTATAATGAAGGCTGTAGTCTTTGATCTTCAGCAGTAAATGCTTCCTCTTCACTTTGAGCAAGCAAGGTTGTGTCATCTGCATAATGCAGGTTGTTCATGAGTCTTCCTCCAATCCCGATGCTGTGTTGTTCTTCATATATGTAGTCTGGGTTCTCAGATTATTGGTCAGCATACAGACTGAACAAGTATGGTGCAAGGATACAACCCTGACACACACCTTTCCTGATTTTAAACCATGTCGTATCCCTTTGTTCTGTTTGAACGACTGCCTCTTGGTCTATGTACAGGTTCCTCATGAGCACAATTAAGCGTTCTGGTATTCCCATTCTTCCCAATGTTATCCATAATTTGTTATGATCCACACAGTTGAATGCCTTTGCATAGTCAATAAAAAAACAGGTAAACATCTTTCCGGTATTCTCTGCTTTCAGCCAAGATCCATCTGACATCAGCAATGATAGCCCTCGTTCCATGTCCTCTTCTGAACCTGGCTTGAATTTCTGGGAGTTCCCTATTGATGTACTGTTGCAACCATTTTTGAATTATCTTCAACATAATTTTACTTGAGTGTGATATTAATTATATTGTTCAGTAATTTCCACATTTTGTTAGATCACCTTTCTTTGGAATGGGCACAAATATGGATCCCTTCCAGTCAGTTGGCCCGGTAGCTATGGTCCAAATTTCTTGGCATAGACGAATGGGCGCTTCCAGCGTTGCATCCATTTGTTGAAACATGTCAATCGTATTTCATCAGTTTTGAAGATTAGAAGCTCTTAATTTAATGTAGTCAAACTGATTAATTTTTTCTTATGGTTACTGCTTTGAGTCTTATTTAAAGAATTCTCCCCGACCCTAGGATCGTAGAAATGTTCTCCAACATTTTCTTCAAACTGTTGAAAATTTTTCTTTTTACCATTAAACCTATAGTCTACCAAAGAAAGTACATCTTTGTTTTGGTGCATGAGAGGGATTTAATTTCTTTTTTCAGTACAAATAGTCAGTTTTCCCAGCACCTTATGTTGAGTAGTATTTTCTTTCCACACCGGACTGCGGTAGCTACCTCTGTCCTATGTCATACGTATTAGAATAAAGGCAGCGCCTGTAGCAAATAATCCCTCAAATTTCAGTGGCCTACTACAATGTGGCTGATTCAGATCAGTGCGTCCATCCCCATTTTGTCTCCACCACAAGGATGCTATAGTCTTCTGTATCTAACTGGAAGATGGAAGAAGAAAGGGTAAAGAAGCATGCCGAATTCTTAAACACCTTGGCCCACAAATGATTATATCACTTCTGTTTATATTCCTTTGGTAAAAACTAGTTGCATACCCTATCTGGATGCAAAGGGTCTTGAGAAATGTAGTCTTCTAATGGACAGCAGCTTCTCGAGCCATGCCTACAGTATGGAAGACTATGAGATTGGAGTGGGTGGCTAGTTGTCTTAGCTACATCAAGTTTCCATACATACATTTGTCTTTTTCTATTTTGGAGAGTAAGTCCTTCCACCTTATTGATCGTCTTCAGACCTGTCTTAGCAATTCTTTGTCCCTTTGTCAAGTAATACAAAGGGAGAATAATGTGGTTCAGTCAGAGAAAGGATGGAGGGAGAAGGGGGAGGGAAATAGTACAAATTAAAGGCTATTGCAATAGTCCAGCAATTTGGTAGAATGATCTGAACTAATGGGGTGAAAAAGGAGAAAAGGAGTAAGAACCAGAAGTAAAAGTCACTGTGAAAGAAGAATCCACAGAATTTAACAAGTGGTTTGATGTGAAGTAGTGAAGAAAACTAAGATTATCATGAGATTTTTATACCCAGGTTATTGAAAGATTGGTAGAAATATTAGCAAGTAGGAAGTCAGAGGGGAAGATCAAGCAATGCCTATGGCATATGCTGATAATGTGTTCAGCATAGAGTTCCAAATACAAAACAGTACTTGGGAGAGAAGCTAAGACTGAAGAAATTGCAATTATAGAGGTAAATATATACAGATAGTTAGTGGAGCAAAATGAAAGCACTTTGTGTAAGGCTGGACAGAGATATTCCCCGAGGAAATGTTCACATTCAGAAAGCCTGAGAAGAGTCAGCACTGGAGATAAGGAACTCAGGTCAGGGTGTATGTATTTCACATATATTATCTCCTGTATCTACCTAGTAAGGTGGTGGTATTGTAACAGAAAAGAATGTTTCAAAAAGAACAAGGTGCTCAGCAGTGTCAAATGATGCAGAAGCAATAAGAAGAAAATGAGAATTAAGGGAGAGGGATCATGTGATTAGGATGTGATTGATGAGTTTTCCAGAAAATAAGTTTCAATGAAAAGAGGGAAAAAAAAAAAAAAAAAAACAACGCAGAAGGATTTAACTTGGGGATTAATCCAGTGCAAGCAAACATTGAAATGCAAACAAGACTTAATTTAGTGGCAAAAGGATTGCAGCAAGGCTGAGAGAAGATGCTTTTGATTTAAAATAGAAAAGATGAGCTCTGTGACAAACATACTGTCTGTACATAATAGGCACGCGCTAAATACTTGTTGAATTAAAAACTAAATGTTCAGAGTCTGAAGAAAAAGAACCAGAGGGAAGGACAGATACATAATTGAAAGGTACTGAATTGAGAAGGTCTATGATTTAAAAAATTCCAACAATATCTATCAGAAACACTGCTCCGTGGAATTGCACAGATAAAGCATAAGATTTGGACTTTTGTGGTTGTTATCTTTTTTTGTACGTGTTTTTAAATGTAGGGCAAGCATAGGAAAAGAAAACAAGCATTGATAAAATATTACTTAAGAAATGGCAACTCACTATCAGTAACAACAAACATTTACCATTTAAAAGGCCAAAAAGAGATGAAGTTTGTTTAAAAAAATTCTCACTTGAAAACATGTGTATGAAAGTACATAGAGGAAGTGTTCTTAATATAGCATTTTCTAGCTCATCTCAAATGTTAGCAGCCCCTATTTATCTTGGGCTTTCAAAACCCATCTTCCGCAATCATAATATGAAACACTTGATGCAGATCCCACATGTCTGTTATTTGTTGTTCACTCAAATGTGCCTGTTCTGATGACTTTTGAAGTCCCCAAAGCAGTTTTGTCCACGTTGAATTTTCTCTGTCTCTCAACATTGCAGTAGTTGTTGAATGTTGTTTCACTAGCAAGATCAAAAATTGTTGACACATTTAAAGGGCTAACACACAAAGGATTGACTCAAATATCAACAACAACTGCAAGTTGGGCCAGCATTCCAAAATGTGCTGTTTTTAGATTTTAATCTGAAGTCTAAAATTTGTGTTGCATAAATATTTTTCTTATTCAGTATAAAATGTTTGCATAAATATCTGTTTCCTACCTAAGTATTGAATTACTAAAATGTAATATCTTACATAAATGTAGTAGCAATGAAATATAGATAATAACAATAATCGCTTTACAGGTATCATCTTACAAAACACAGTAACCTTTTGTGCAGACATAATTATTATTCCTATTTTAAGAATACGGATGGGCAAAGATCACAGAGAATTTCAAATAAATTGCTCATGGTTACAAAGCCAGGAAATGCTGGAGCTGGATTATAACCCATGCATGTTGACCCTAACGTATTCTCTAATCACCAGAGTCTATTGTGATTTTATATTAGTCTAAATGCAGAGCTGAAGTTGTGGGAAGTGTTCCTGTATCTAACCATTTATATTCTTGAATAAAAATACATCTACAAATTTTCCCTCTATGATAATATCGTAGGGAAATAATCACGTAAGCCAAGCATAGGGATGGTCAGAGCAACATTATTTTTAACACTGAAAAATAAGAAACAAGTTAAATATCCACCAATGGGTTCTTGGCTAACTCAATTATAGTCCACTTGTACAACAGAATTCAATGTAAGCATGTAAATACAGATTTATTAACATGGAAAGATGCTCATCATATATTGTTAAATTATAAAAACAAGTTAAAATCTAGACTATATCATCAGGAATATACTCAAGTATTGACACTTAGTATTTCCAAGTTGTAATAGCATTATTTGGGGGATAATGTTTTGTCTGGAATCTCTAATTTTTAAAAAATGGATTAGCTTTGAAAAAAATTATAAAATGTAGAAGATATTTTTACATTACATAAGTTGACCCAAGTTTGCGACAGAATATATTAAATACTGATTTTGACCATGTACGCCTATATGATACCATGGCATGTATGAAACAATATTTTATAATTAGGTAATAATGCATTATTTTAAATACACTGTCCAAGAATCATTGACCATCTTATTTAAATATTAAAAGCATATGTGTTAATCCAACCAAATAAGATAAGAAAACTATTTTTGTAAGAAAAAAATCTGAGTACTTGGGACCATATTTTTCAAACTTTTGTTGTTCTCTCATAAATTATGTAAATATATCTTAAATATAGTAAATATAAGGTGCCCTGGTGGCACAATGGTTAAGGGCTAGGCTGCTAACCTAAAGGTCGGCAGTGTGAACCCATCCAGTGACTCCATGGGAGAAAGAGGTGGTGATCTGCTTCTGTAAAGTTTATAACCAAGAAAACACAATGGGGCAGTTCTACTCTGTCACGTGGTGTCGCTGTCAGTCAGAATTGACTTGATGGCACCCAACAACAACATAGTAATTGTATTAAAGTGTATATACATATATTTATGTAAATGTAAATATGTACCTTTAAAAATTTAAATAATAAAAGAATATACAGAAAAATACATCTACACATATTTTATCTTATATGCTACAAGTCTCTACAGGTATGAGCCACCACTGTTCCTCAAAATTAAAAGATCATTTTATAGAAGTGTTAGCAGATTTAATACCAGTTTGATTTTTTTTCCGTATGAGAATATTTAAAGGATAATATTCCAAAATTAAAAAAAATGTATTGTTTTTCTCACTTTTTTTCTTTTTAAATATTTTTGAGATCATTCCATAAAATTAGAGGTAAATACTTTTTGTAGGAGATAGTAAAAATAAGCATAGGAAAGAAGAAGAAAATACTGCAAAATTCCAAAACAAAGGAATAGAGGCCTAAAATAACAGTAAAGCAGAGTGAAGGAAAGACAAATGTTTCATCATTATCTCTCCGGGATTTCGGCAGTGTTAAAGAGGTTAACGGAATTAAAATTGAGTTAGGTAAAGATTCCATCAAAAAGATGATTGAAGTGGGGGAGGGGGGATTGACATTTTAATAAGTGCTTTTTGAGTAACCGAATAGCCATATGGAAAAGAACAAGATAAAACTGGATTTGTTCCTCACACTGTACACCAGGGCACATCCCAAATAGCTTAGAGACTTAAATGTAAAGCTAAAATCAACAAGAACTATAAAAAAAATAAAACCTAAGTGAATTTCTCTGTAACCTGAGAGTGTTCTGTTTTCCTATGGCTCAAATTCAGAAGCAGTAAGAGAAAAGACTGATCTATTTGCCTATATAAAAATTTTTAAGGTTATCTTTACATGCCAAAGTCACTATTTAGCAAGGTAAAAAGGCAAAGGACAAACTGGAAAACATATTTGCAACTTATCACAGACAAGGGATTGATATTCCAAATATCTAGTGAGCTTCTAAAACTAGTAAAGGAAAAGTCCAAAAACCGTATAGAAAAATTCATACTTCATAGCTTGTGCGCTGAAGAGGCCTAGAAACAATGATTAACCCATTAACAACAAGCACCTCTCTAAATAGCTTTCCTACTAAAAGACATCATATCTATTTGGAAGAATGCCTGATTCCTGGTCTGAGGCACAGAATGTTCAAGAAGAGCCTTGAACGTCTGATTATACCAGAAAGCAAGGAAGCTACTAAAAACTATTGGATATTTTGTCAAAAAACTCAGGAACCAACTTGAAGGGGTTCCCACTAGCCAATTATAGAAATAGTTGAGCATCAAAAAGAATGATATCTTCAATTAGATGAAACACGTAAAATATGTTTAAGTCAATGCATTCCGAACGCCAGTTTAAAAGAAAAATAACTCATTGGATGTTTTTGGAGAATGCAAGAGAATCAAATTATTACTTTTCCCACTAGTAAATGAAGAGAAAAATTCAAGTATATAGTCTTTTCTTCCAGTTCAAATAGTACTTCTGGGTAACATAATAGGTTGTGAGGGATAGTTGTGTTTATAGAAGAATTCCATGTAATAAACATAAGACAGAATGCTAGAATTAGAATATTACCATTTTGTATTCTCTGATGAAATAATGGATCTGGCCAAAGATCTTCAATGGCTTCTAACTATTAGGTAAGAATTTTATAATCAGCAGATCAGGGTGGCAACTCCTGAACAATTGACCAACTTTAACATTGTAAGAAGAGACATGCCTCTGAACTTTGTGCATCTTGATGTGTCTAAATAGGAAGTAGCAGCACCTCTTCTGACATATTCTTGCCAGAACAACGAACCTGAATTGTATCAACCTCCTCAATCAGTGCTGTCCAACAGAACGTTCTGTGATGATGGAAATGCTCTGTATCAGTGCTGTCCATTATTGTAACCACTAGTTCCATGCAGCAACTAGACACTAGAAATGTGGCTAATGTACTGAGGGCTGAGTTGTAAATTTTATTTAATTTTAATTAATTAAATTTAAATAGTTACATGTGGTTAGTGGTTGCCATATTGGACGGTGCAGCTTTGAATCTAAACATCAGCTTACAGGAAATAAAAAAGAGAGAACATGCTAATAACACCACAAGGATACAGTTAGCAAAATCCTGAATGTAGGTAACTTTACAGGCTCCACAATTTGGTTTCTTCAACAAATTAAACTAAGAGATAAAGAGGGAAAGGTAAATGAACGTTTAAAAAGGAAATTAAAAGACGTGAACAAAATGTAATGAGTAGACCTTGTTTGGATCACAAGTCAAACAAAACAATGGTGAAAAATTATTCATGAGACAATCAAGAAAATGTGACTACTGACTCGATATTTGATAATGTTGAATGATTACTGTTAATTTTAGGTGAGAATATGTTCTATGTTATTGTGTTTTATTAAAAAGTAATGATTCTAGCATTTAGAGATACATAATGAGGTATTTATGAATAAAATGGTGTGATTCTAGGATTTTCTTCAAAATAATTCTATGGTAGTGGTAGTGGTGCAGTGAGTATTTGAAAATGTAATATGAAAATGCCTATGAGAAACAGCCTGTGGAAAATAATACAGGGTCTTGTATACCATGCGTGTCAGTTTCCTATTGCTGCTGTAAGAAATTACCAAAAAGTTAGAGACTTAAAACAACATGAATTTATTATCTTACAGTTCTGTAGGTCAGAAGTTCTACACAATTCTCACTAGACTAAAATCAAGTTGTCTGCAGGACTGAATTCCTTTCTGGAGGTTCTAGGGGAGAATCCCTTTCCTCGGCTAATCCAGTTTCTAGAGGCTTCCTGCATTCCTTGGCTCATGGTCCCCTTCCTCCATCTTCAAATGCAATAAAGTCACATTTCAGTGACCCCTTTTCCTTCCATAATCACATCTCCCTCTAACCCACCTGGGAAAGTTTCTCCACTTTTAAGGACTCATGTGATTAGGTTGGGGATAATCTCCATATCTAGACATCCTTATCCTTAATTGCATCTGCAAACTCCTTTTGCTACTCAATCGTGCTGGCATAACTGGATATCCATCGGCAAAAAACTGAAACAAGACCGATACCTCACACCATGCACAAAAACTAACTCAAAATGGATCAAAGACTTAAATATAAAATCGAAAACAATTAAGATCATGGAAGAAAAAATAGAGACAACTCTAGGAGCCCAAATACATGGCATAAATACAATACGAACCATAAGTAACAATGCACAAGCACCAGATAAATGGGAGATCCTAAAAATCAAACACTTATGCTCATCATAAGACTTCACCAAAAGAGTAAAAAGACAACCTACAGACTGGGAAAAAATTTTTGGCTATGACAAATCAGATCAGTGTCTAATCTCTAAAATCTACAAGATGCTGTAAAACGTCAAGAACAAAAAGACAAATAACCCAATTAAAAAATGGGCAAAGGATATGAACAGACACTTCGCCAAAGAAGATATTCAGGTGGCTAACAGACACATGAAGAAATGCTCACGATCATTAGCCATTAGAGAAATGCAGTTCAAAACTACAATGAGATATCATCTCACCCCAACAAAGCTAGCATTAATCCAAAAAACACAAAATAATAAATGCTGGAGAGGTTGTGGAGAGACTGGAACACTTATACACTGTTGGTGGGAATGTAAAATGGTACAACCACTTTAGAAATCGATTGTGCACTTCCTTAAAAAGCTAGAAATAGAAGTACCATAGGATCCAGCTGTCCTGCTCCTTGGAATATATCCTAGAGACATAAGAGCTATCACACGAATAGATATATGCACACCCATGTTCACTGCAGCACTGTTCACAATAGCAAAGAGATGGAAAAAACCTAGGTGCCCATCAGTGGACAAATGGGTAAACAAATTATGGTATATCCACACAATGGAATACTATGCAAAGATAAGGAACAACGATAAAGCTGTGAAACATAACATGGAGGAAGCTGGAACTTATGCTGAGTGAATTTAGTCAATCGCAAAAGGACAAATATTGTATAAGACCACTATTCTAAGAACTCAAGAAAAGGTTTAAACACAGAAGAAAACGTTACTTGATGGTTACAAGGGTGGGGAGGGAGGGTGAGGGTTATTTACTAACTAGATAGTAGATAAGAATCATCTTAGGCAAAAGGAAGGACAGCACACACTACAGGGGAAGTCAGCACAACTGGACTAAACCAAAGCTAAGAACTTTCCTGAATACAGTCAAACACTTTGAGGGACAGAGTAGCAGGCGTAGGGGTCTGGAGACCATGCTTTCAGGGGACATCTACGTCAATTGGCATAACAAAGCTTATTAAGAAAATGCTCTGCGTCCTAGTTTGGTGAGTGGTGTCTGGGGTCTTAAAAGCTTGCAAGCAGCCATCTAAGATGCATCAATGGGTCTCAACCACCTGGAGTAAAGGAGTATGAAGAACACCAAAGACACAAGGAAAGTATTAGCTCAAGAGACAGAAAGGGCCACATAAACCAGAGACTTCATCAGCCTGAGACCAGAAGAACTAGATGGTGCCCAGCTACCACCAATGACCGCCCTGACTGGGAACACAACAGAGAGTCCCTGATGGAGCAGGATAAAGGTGGGGTGCAGAACTCAAACTCTGGTAAGAAGACGTGACTTAATGGTCTGAATGAGACTGGAGGAACCCTTGAAAGCACGGCCACCAGATTCTCTATCAGCCCAGAACTGAAACAATTTCCGAGGCCAACTCATCAGACAGGGATTGGACTGAACTGTGGGACATAAAGTGATACTCATGAGGAGTGTGCCTCTTAGCTCAAGTAGATACAAAAGACTAAATGGGCAGCTTCTGTCCAGAGGTGAGATGGGAAGGCAGAAAGGCACAGGAGCTGGTTGAATGGACATGGGAAATCAGGGGTGGAAAGGAGGAGTGTGCTGTCACAGTATAGGGAGAGCAATTAGGGTCACATATCAATGTATACATAAATTTTTGTATGGGAAACTAACTTGAAATGTAAACTTCATTTAAACTACAACAATAAAAAAAGGTCCTTTTGCTACTCACGTAAGGCAATATATTAATTTCCCAATATTAGGACGTGGACATCTTTGTTGTTGTTGTTGGGTGCTGTTGAGTCAATTCCGACCCATAGTGACCCAATAGGACAGAGTAGAACTGCCCCATAGGGTTTCTTGGGCTGTAACTTTATGGGAGCAGATTGCCAGGACTTTTCGCCTGCAGAGCAGCTGGCAGTCTGGAACTGCAGACTTCTCAGTTAGCAGCTGAGCACTTAACTATTACGCCACCAGGGCTCGTTGGGGGACCATTATTCTGCCCACCACATCCATTCAGTTACTTCCAGTTTAAAAACTGATTTACAGAGCATTTATTTGCCAGGCATCGCGCTAAACCAAAAACCAAATCCATTGCCGTCAAGTCGATTCAGAGTCATAGCAACCCTATAGGACAGAGTAGAACTGCTCCATAGGGTTTCCAAGGAGCAGCTGGTGGATTCAAACTGCCAACCTTTTGGTTAGCAGCCAGGCTCTTAACCACTGGGCCACCAGGGCTTTGTGCTAGGTCCTATTTAATACTTTAAATTATCCTGTGAAATTAGTTATATAGGCATTAAAAAGCATAGATAAAGAGGTGGGTCACCATTCGTTATTTGACTTAAGAAGCTTATCTTTATTTTTTATATAATAATTCCCTACAGTGTGCTTATTCAGTAAACAAGGAATCATCCAGCATCAAGAAAATATTTTATTTGTCTTTAAATTTTACTAGAAATACGACTCTTTCAGAAGCAGGCCATGGCTATTTAAACTCTTATAAGTCGTAGTTACTTGACGGCCCCACATGTGTTTTTGATTGTCAGCTGTAATAAAATCTCCATTTATAATTAAAAGCAACATGTATACATATGATGTGAATCTGTATTAACCGATTCGATGAAATACTATCTTTATTTGTAGTAATTACTTGCCGTGAATATTCCACAATAAATATTTTTAGAACTCAGTTTATTTGGGGTATCATATGTTTTGCTTTTTAGCTATCTCTTGCCTGTCTGTAAATTGGGGGCTTTTCCATACCCCCATCACGAGCCTAAAGGGTAACTATTGTCTATTTCTATTATTTAAGCTTCCTAAGAATGCATTTTATAGTACTAATTTAACAAAATAGGCTAATACCAATTACTTTCAAATTAGTGAAGGCAGAAAAAGAAGCAATTAATAACAGCAGAAAGATGAAAAGGTGCCAGGGTCAAGATGAACGTGATATAGAATCACTACTAGTGACTACTGGTTGCAGAACCTCCCAGTGTTTGATATTACTCTGACCTGGTGCCGTGAAAATATTCTGAAATACATAGAGCTTAGCTCTTAAGTTATCCTGAAGGACATGCTCAGGAAGAGCTTTCTTTTCTGACTGCCTAGCCATGCCCTTAGGCTAAGCAGCAAGCAATTTCGAAGGCCCAATGTAAAATATAAAAGAAGACAGTCTCGGAAGTATACGTGTAGTTTCGCATTTCAAGTTTATAGGTGTAAATGTATTCTGTCAATTATACAATAGCACGTTTCTAGAGCAGGTTTATGTTCAGGAAGCATGCAAAGAAAAGGAAGAATCCCTGAAATTGTAACTACTTTCCAGAAACTTTCTAAATAGATTAAAATCAAATTTTGTAATTAAGATAAGGATTCATATGATACATATGAAAAGATGAAACTGTAAAATCCGACTAATGCTTCTTTAATAAATGTTGTTATGACAAAATCTGTGGTAAAATGGGCAATCTCTATGGATGTGATTTTAAAATCCTGGGATAGCTCGTGACTGTACTCTATGTAGGAGTCCCTGAGTGGTGCTATGGTGCGAACAGTTAACATGCTTTGCTGCTAATCAAAAGGTTGGAGGCTCAAGCCTACCCAAAGGTGCCTCAAAAGAAAGGCCTGGCAACTACTTCCAAAAATTTAGCCATTGAAAGTCCTATGGAGCACAGCTCTACTCTGACACATGTGGGATCATCATGAGTCAGAAATGACTCAATGACAACCAGTATTTTACACTCTGTCTTTATAGCATTATTTTTGCTGGAAATATGCAAATGAAGAGCAACTGTGTCATGTGAGAAACAGCAAATATAATGCTTTTTTAGGTGATAGAAGTGATACATTTTAAAATTATTTAAGGTTTTTTTTTTTTTTGGAGCTGTGCTGTCCAATATGGTAGACACTGGATGCATGTGGCTATTAAGCACTTGAAATATTGCTAGTTTGAATTGAGATTTCAGTCGGAATCTGCTCGATGGCGATGGGTTTATAAATATAAAGCATACACCAGATTTCAAAGACTTAATATGAAGAATAGAATGTAAAATACTTTATTATTAACCTTTAATATTGATTACATGTTGATATTACATATTTTGGATATATTGGTTTAAATAAATATTTTATTAAAATTAATTTCAGCTATTTCTTTTCACCTTTTTTTTAATGTGGCTACTAGAAAATTTAAAATTACACACAGGGCTCACATTTGTGGCTTGTGTTTTATTGGTTGTAGACAGCATTGTTCCAGACTTTCCAATTGCTGAAACATTTTTTCCACTCTTTTTTGTGTTGACATTCTAATTTATAATTCCGTGGTAAAACTGCACAAATAAAAACAGATACAATGTGTGGTAAATGATTAAAGTACCAAAATTAGTATTGCCAAAATTCCTCAATAAACTTTATCCTCGAGTCTAGATGTGGAAGAGAATTGATCCAAAGTATGTTTATTAATGTGTCCTCCAATAAAAAACCAGAGAGAGGTACACAGGATACCATAGCTTTACATTTTAGTTCCTAGCCTACAGTCTATTCTACTCAGAAAAGTCTGTCTCACTATTATACACTATTTCTCCCGTAGATCACAGGAAATCATTTGCTATATTAGAATCCTCTATGGAAAAATAAATTGCAAAGAATAGTTTTAGAAAAGAGTTAACTCTCAACCTTAAGTTTTTTGGAACATATAAAATTTAAGCTACTGTTATTACCCTGTGGCCACAAAACAAGCTCTGTATCCAACGCTCAGAATCTCAATCCAACAAGAAGAGTTGGTGAAAGGGATTGGCAAAAAGACAGCAGGTGCTGGAAAGGGTTTTGTAGGTCAACCCACATTACTGGCACTTGAAATTGTCTTACAAAGGGAATAATTGAGATGGGGATCTCAATTTAATTAACAAGCCATGTGTCACCTTTTCTTATTGAGGGGAAAAAAACAACTCTACATTATTTCCATTAAAAAGGCACAGAGACTATAAAAGTAACGATAAAATAAAACAATAAAATTAAAAAGACAGATATTTATGGTAATGGATTTGACACTGCGTAATAATTAGGCATAAAAGATCAATTACTCATAAATGGTACATTTGGGCAGGAATAGTGTATGTACTGTTCACAATTGTATTTCCAAAACCTAACCCAATGCCTGGTATTTAGTGGAAGGAAAAAAAAAAGAATGAATGACTAGTATTATACATGCAAAGTAAATTAGGACAAAATGGGGAATAGAAAAGACAAAGGGGAAGTAATTCTAAGATTTCTCTGAAAATGGCCAAAATTTATTCTTACACCTCTTAGATTTTCTAATATGAATTCCTCTAGACTCCCGTGACCTTCTTAAACCAGCCTTTAAAGCAGCTTGGACTGAGTAGCACATTTTTATAAAATGACCTTCTGCGTCATTTCTAGGAATCATAGGTCAAATTAGTCAGATTTCTGTTCTAACACTGATGATTAGATCCACCCCCAGCAAAAACTGTAGTTAATTGCAATTAATAGAATTTAACGTGTTGTGTGGATTTTAGTTGTTAAAAGCATCATGTGGAGAAAGTACAAAGGCTGTCCAAAGTAAATTTACAAAATTGACTTTTAAAGCCTTTTCTTTCCCCCAAAAGAGTCATTGCCAGCTTAACGTATGTCTTAAAATGGATTGCTTGTTGCATTTATCATCATTATATTACACATTCCCTGGAAACTGCATAAAGGATACTCTTTATGCTGAATATTGTATCAGGTGCACTGAACTTTGAAAGCTGAATGTGTATGAGAAATACATGTGAAAAGATTCAGGAAGTCTCTGCATTTTCCAATTCCTTATTTACCCTTTGCTATTTGGAATCAGGTTTCGTCTGTGCAAAGCATGGTCACCTTACTCTAGGCAATACAGACTTGGGTTTTTGTCCTGACTGTCACTGTTTTGCTGGGTGTTACTTGGCGAAGAATGGAAGGGGAGATAAGAATTAGATCAAGTAAAAAGTCAGTAAGAAAGGGCATTCAAAAATGTATATGGAATTCTTTTAAAAAATTCTGGAATGGTCAAAAAGCAGAGAAGTTAGGCAAAATGAATAGAGTAAGGTGGCTAAGGGTTTAGATTTTGGAGTCACAACATAGTTTCTCTTACAACCCAAATATGCCATCTATTGTTTTTGTTGTTAGCTGTCGTTGAGTCGGGCATTGACTCATGGTAACCTCATGTACAATGAACAAAATGCTGCCCAGTCCTGTGCCATCCCCATGATCAGTTGCAGATCAGACCATTGTGATCCATGGGGTTTTCACTGGCTAATTTTCAGAAGTAGATCTCCATGCTTTTCTTCCTAGTCTGTCTCAGTCTTGAAGCGCTGCTGAAACCTGTTCTCCATCGTAGAAACACTCAAAGTCTCCACTGACACAGGACGGTTGGTGGCTATATCTTCTACACAATGTGGGTGATGACTCCACCAACATCTTAAAGTTGGTGGGAGAATTAAAAGGCATGATACATTTAATTTACTTAAAAGAGTGCCTGGTATATATGAAATGCTTAGTTTGTTGTTAGAGGGGCCGCTTCTAGCAACAGCTAATTTTACAGCATGGTGACTTGGACATAGGCTGGCAAAAGCAGATAACGTATTTCAGATTCAATTTTTTTCCATGTATAGCTTTGTGAGTGGATGGCACTTTTTAGTAGAAAATATGTTTTTTTCAGGGAGATAATTCCTAGAGGTGATTAAAAGTTTGATTATAACTACTTTTGGGTTTCAGTAGTTATATTTTATAATTTAAAAACACTTTCACAAAGTCTGTGATTAATTTTTCCCATTTAAAATTTTTATTCTCAGTAACATGCAGCATTAAATATAATTTGAATTTCACAAGACATCTTGGGAATTACACTTTCACATATTAAACTATGCAGAAAAAGTTAAATTTCATAGCTAGTCAAGAACTCAGAGTAAAAGGAAAAGATAAGATAGTGAAACATGGTTCATGGTCCTTAGAAGGCCTTTGAATGTGGTTAGTGATTTTCTAATGAATGCAAGTAACAAATTGAATACCCACCTATGAACAGAACCTAAATTAACAATTTAGAAATGAGAAAGTGACATAAAATTAAATGAAACTTTTATCTTCACCCGTTTTCACAGGGTCGTTTGTTGATTAAATTATCTCCTGTGCTTGCTGCTTGTCTTACTACATCAATCACCCGTGAATTTAAATTAGAGGCATTTTGAAAATGTAATTAGTAAGTCATCACTTGTGTCTACTGAGTAGTCAATTTATATTTTTATGGTACCTCAGCTATCGTGCGAACCTTTGAATAATTCATTTCTCACACGAAATACGGAAATTACCAATATTCAGCAAGTTGTAATTCTGGATAATGGTTCTTCAAAGGATAAAGAACAACAGTTAAGCTGCACCTTTGGTCACGCATGGCAATACGTAATTACTAACTGTAGTTCTTCAAGATCAACTTAATCTCTAATATGTAATTCAGACACCTGTTGAACTCTACAGTATAATACTTGGATAAAGAATCCAAAGGACTCATTTTATAAGCAGATGCTTTAAAAAAAATAGAGTGATTTTCAAACAACTTAGAATTTAGGCTTATTACTCTACAGTTAGGTTGTGGTGGTGGTGGTGGTGGGAATGGTGCTTCTGGTGTTGCTGCTGCTTGTCTTCCTCCTCCAGCTCCTCCTGCTCTTCCTTCTCCTTCTTCATCATCATCCATCATTATCATTATCGTCATTATCATCACCTAAGCTTACTAGGGAAAGCCTGGTGGTGCAGTGGTTAAGTGCCATGGCTGCTGACCAAAAGGTCGGCAGTTCGAATCCACCAGGTGCTCCTTGGAAACTCTATGGGGCAGTTCTACTCTGTCCTGTAGAGTCACTATGAGTCAGAATCGACTCGACAGCAACGGTTTTTTTTTGTTTTTTTTTTTTAAAAAGCTTACTAGATACAGGCAAAATGCTTTTACACAGATTCTCTAATTTGGTGGTCCTCAAATTCTAGAGGCATCAAAACCACCTGCATGACTTGTCAAAACACACAGTACTAAGTGCCACTTTCAGAGTTTTTGATTTAGTAGGTCTGAGAAGAGGCCTGAGAATTTGCATCTTTGATCACTTCCCAGGTAATGCTGCTTCTGTTGATCTGGGGATGACACTGTTGAGAGTCACTGCCCTAGCAAATGTTTCTTTGTCTCCTAATCTAGCCCTCCTTCTGTCTTTTTAATGCTACTATGTCTCAAAGGTACAGCATCACTGCTCTTTGCCTCACTTTGCACTGATCTCTGTGGATAATCTCATCCACACGTGTGGCTGGTGACTCAGAAATATAAACTGCCAGCCTTGATCTCTCTTTTGAAGGCCAGATCAATACATCGATTGCCTATGGTACATCTCCACTTGGAGATCCCACAGGCTTCAAATAAGATTTCATAAGCCAAACCTCACAAAGATTGTTTCAATCAATAATCACCAAATTTTCATTAGGAGCATATTTGTATGGTCTTAAAGGATCTCCTCACCAATTAATTATTAGTTGCAGAGGAAAAAATGATAACTATAATACTAAGTATACGTTGGAGAAGGAATCCCTGGGTGGTACAAATGGTTAAGTGCTTGGCTACTAACCAAAAGATTGGAGGTTTGAATCCACCCAGAGGCTCTTTGGAAGAAAGGCCTGGTGATCTGCTTCTGAAAGGTCACAGCCATGAAAACCCTAGGGAACACAGTTCTACTCTGACATGCGTGGGATCACCATGAGTCAGAATCGACTCAATGGCCATTGGGTATACATTAGACAAATTGACCAACACCTTGAAGGGGCGATTAGAATGACCATCACCAAGGAAGGGAAGATGAACATTGTGTGCCTGCCGATGTGTAAATGACATACAACATTACTTCCTGACTCTTTGAGCATGGCTCAAATACATGGTTTAGGCTGCAAGGCCCCTGCATAACTTTCTAGCTTCACAGCTCCCCACTTCCCACCTCATCGTCAACTCTACTGCTTTGCCAAGTTACTTGATTATTGAAGAACATGGTCTATTTTCTCTTGTTTTAGGGGTTTTATTTTTGTTGATCAGTTTACTTTGTCACCCTGCCATCATATCTTTGTTTGTAAAGTAAGTTGATTCACAAAAGCCTTGGGAACAATTTGCTAACCACCTCTCACTCTGATGTTCTTCTCTGGGAGGATACACGAAGAATGTCCTTCCAATAGCCTCTTGCATTTGCAAATATTCAAGAAAAAAAAATAATATGTATAGGGATAATTACCCAAAATACAGCAGTGCAGTTCCTTTGATTTTTGCACATAAATGCTGAAACATCATGATGGGAAAAGTGTTGAATGTGTTTTTTATTCACATTTAAGAAGTTCTAGACATCATTTATGATTTTATTTTGAAGGTAAATCTGTCATTGGCTTTTTTATTCTCATTAAATACATTTATCTACACTTGTCTATGTTGATCCAATGCAAGGGATGATTAACAAATGAGGACATGATCATTTACCTATAAACAAGCTAAGTAAACAGCAAAAAAAATTATGGATTTCTTACTCTGCTTAGCATTAAGGTCACTGTTTCATTGAGCCAAACGTTATCCAACTGCTGAACTATTTTTAAATTATTGAAATATTTTTCACAATATTTGGTGTATATACTTTATTAATTTCCAAAATCCTCCCACAGTTCTTGTTTTTAAAACATATCTTAGTCCCAAAGATATCAGATAAGGATTATGAACAATGTGCTTAATAATACTGTGCTCTCCCATGGACATTGCAAACGACCCGACCAGCCATGCTTCCTTGTGAGTGTGTGTGTGTGTGTGTGTGTGTGTGTGTGTGTGTGTGTGTGTGTGTGTGTATGTGTTGGTGGGGGGGAACTGCTGAAGAGCTCTAAGCCAAGCCTTTGATCTCCTTTGACCAAGAGCCCTGTAGTTATTCTACCTTCATAGAAAATTCTCTTCTATTTTTTCTTTGTCTTGATATCTTCACCCTTATTATTATTATTATCATCAGGTATAATTATTTTAGGAATCCTTGTGGTGCAATGTTTAAGGCTCGGCTGCTAACCAAAAGTTTGAACCCTCCAGTTGCTCTGCAGGAGAAAGACTAGGTGATCTACTCCCATAAAGATTACAGCCTAGGAAACCCTATAGGGCAGTTCTACTCTGTCACATGGGGTCACCAGGTGTTGAAATGGACTCGATAGCACCTGACAACAACAAATTTAGTTTGCTAAGCACATTTTGTAATCTGACATAAGTCCTTTTTTGTTGCTGTGTGCTGTTCAGTTGATTCCGACACATAGTGACCCTATAGGACAGAGTAGAACTACTCCATAGGGTTTCCTAGGCTGTAATCTTTACAGAAACAGATGGCCACATAGTTCTTCTGAGGAGCCACTGGATGGCTTCAAACCACCAACTTTTCAGTTGGCAGCTGAGCACTTAACCACTGCACCACCAGGGCTCCTTAAGTCCTTTTTAAAGACTAGTTTAAATGTGTCTAAACTAATTAGTTCTTCATTTAGTTGGACAGGTAGATTGATGAAGTAGATAAATACTCTAATTACTTATCCTGGGACATTCTCTGGGGGGAAGATTTAACAGAAGCATCCTCAGTTGCTACATATTTCTCCCCATAATAAAATAACTTCTAATTCTGAGGATAACTTTTTCCCAAAGGACCTGGTATGCTAATGAGCACATGTTTCTTGCTGGGTCAGATTCCTAGTGAGGGGCAGCCCAGGTATTAGTGATCTCACACTTGACTTCCCTGGCTAAAACGTCCAGGAACATCTATCAACCCCAAAACACATGACTCCTTCCCGATCAGAGTATTCCAGACCTTTAAGTTGTGTTTCTGATTCTAATAGTTATTTCTGCAGTGACTGGCTGGTGGAAAAATGACACACCCTCAATATCAATGCCTGATCCTCTGTCGCATAACAGAACCTGAAGATAAAACTTGTACATAGTGTTGCTTTCTCACTCTAGATCACTGGCTCAGAGCCTGAAAAAGAAGTCAAGTGACAAATCACTGAGTTTTCCCTCAGGTCCTGAACTATCAGCTGGGATATCACACAATTCTGATTTCATATTTTAATGCTTACCATGGTTTACATTTAACATGTCACAATTCATAAATCTGTGTCCACCCGATACATTTCTGCTAAATACTAATAAATGTGTCTATGGTTAAAAGAAATTGTTGTCCTGCTTCTTTGTCCACCCATTTTAGTCCCTCCAGAGTTCTCTGTTCTCTCTTCCCTCAGCAGGTTCATGGATGGTCATGCTCATTTTACCAGTTTGCTTTTACTCCCACACTCAATTTCCTTCCTGTGTGTGCCTCTCTAGCATCTAGCACAAACTCCAAGACGATGTTCCTTTCCCATGGGAATCGGAAGGGCACTAAATTCAGGAGCCCTCCTCTAAATCCATTTTACCAAATGAGCTTCCTATCTCAGGCTTCTTGTATAATGTTTTTCTAATTCTCTGGACCTACTGCTTTTTTATTTATTCTTTTGAGGAACTTCAAACATACACAAATGTAGACACAATGATATAATGAACCATCACGTACCTTTCACACAATCCCAACAACCACCAACCCATGGCTTATCCCTCCCCATCTTCACTCATGTTCAATTCTTCCCTCTGTTGCATTCTTTGCCACAGTTGCTGGGTGGTAAAAATGGTAAAGTGCTCAACTACTAGGTGAAAGGTTGTGGGTTTGAACCTACCCAGAGGCACCTCAGAAGACAGACCTGGCAATCTGCTTCTGAAAGGTCACACCCTTGTAAACCCTGTGGAGCAGTTCTACTCTGCACACATTGGGTCACCACGAGTCAGAATTGACTTAACAGCAACTAACAACAACATTCTTTTGAAGCAAATCCCAATCATCATATTATTTTACACATAGATAACATGGTGTATATGTGTACACACACACATAGTAAAGATTCTTCTTTCTTTAACATAAACATAAAAATAAAATAATTATCACACCTAAAATAATAGCAGTAATCCATTAATATCATCAAATATCTAGACAATGGAACCCTGGTGATGCAGTGGTTAAGAGCTCAACTGCTAACCAAAAGGTCAGCAGTTCGAATCCACCCGCTGCTCCTTGGAAACCCTATGGGACAGTTTTACTCTGTCCTACAGGGTTGCTCTGAGTCAGAATCAACTTGATGGCAATAGGCTTGGTTTGGTTTTTGGTATCTAGACAATATTCAAACATACAATTGTTTTACAAAAATTCTAAATTATTTTTTGTTAGGATCCAATAAAGTCCATGCATTGTTGTTAGTTGATTTATATTTTAAGTCTTCCTTAATTTATATGTCTTCCTCCATCTTCCTTCCACTCCCCACCCGCGAGCAAGTATTTGTTGCATGATTAATATTGTCTTGTAAAGTTTACCATAATCTGATTTTTACTGAGTGCATCCTCGAGATGTAGTTTAGTGTGTTTCTCTGTACTCCATAAGATTACTGTAACTTAAACTGTTAAATGAGAAGCTATTTTGTTCTGTAAGCCTTCATCTTAAGTGAGAATAGCAGCACAATTGGAAGAGCGTAGTCAATGTCACTGAACTGTGCATGTAGAAATTTTTGAAATGGTGTATCTTTGGCTATGTGTATTTTCACCAAAAAAAAAAAAAAAAGGTTGAGAAGTTAGAGGGTTGATATGTCGTGGGGCTGTTAACCAATGTCATAAAACAACATGTGTACTTCTGTTTCATGAGAAACTATTTGTTCTGTAAGCCTTCACCTGAAGTACAATAAAAAAAATTTTTAAAAAAAGATTACTGTAACTTTATTTTTGGCTTTCTGTTATGTGAGTTCATTACTGGTTCTCTCCTAACCAAACCCTAGAGGCCATACCAGCAAATAGTTTATGTGAATCCTGAAATCTTTAAGAAGATTTTAGAGGAATTATGTAAAGACTTGCACAATGCCCAATATCTGTCTAATGAGATAGCTGGACAAGAACCCAGTACCCCGGATTTGTAAAATCAAATATCCCTTCCCTCAAAGCATTCTGTTAGCTTTGTGATGGTGGCATGTCTGCCTCTTTATAAGTTTTAAATTTCCTGCAATAGCAAACCAAAGAGTGCATTTGCAGAATGTTCTCTTCACTGCAGGATGTAGTTCTAGTAAAGAATCTTACATTTATATGCATCTTTAAATTGCCAAAGGATTGTCACTATATAATCTTACAGCTTGGTGTTTAATAGTTTGGGCTTTTCATTCTGAAATCTAAATAGGAATCCTGACTAGGGCATTCACTCTGTGATCTAGAACAAGTTACATAATCTAGTTTCAAAACAAGTCAGTGGTAGAATCTTCCTCTTGCACAAATAACTCTCCAGTTGCTAAAGTCCATTTTAGCATCACCAACAAATATTTAAATGGGAGAATTGACTGTTAACAGCTAGGTAAAACTGTATCAATTTCCTGCAGTAACTGGATAATAACAGACTAACATTTAAAAGACAGTTACAGGAGTATGGGAGAAAAAAGAAATGTCCAAATGTCATCTCTTAATCTTTAACTAATATTTTTTTAATGTTTGGAGCTTATTTTGGTGTTTAAATTATTAAGGATATATTGAATAATAGCAAGTCAGGGTATTCCCAGTAGCATCACGTAGGTGCCATTTAAAAACAAGTCAAAATTGAGGACATTTTTCAAACGGCACTGGATCCACTCTCATGACAGTGTAAAGGAACTCTGGAAAGAACACTTGTGTATTTTCCAAGTAAACTTAGTTGCCATCTCTTGCAACCAACTACAGAAGGGTAGCCAGCAGCAGCAGCAGTTCCCATGGTTTTCCATTTCCCCCGAGGCTGCTTGCAGTGCTAGTGAAGCCAGGAAAGCAAAGTTGTCCCAAAAGCTTGGTGTCACATGGGAGGGTCTTTGAATTTCTTCTTGTCTTCAGAGAAAATTTTATGGAGCATGATAATAGCCATCAGGGAAGAATGGCAGGTAAGGATGGAAGGTAAGAGGAAGCATCTCAGGAGTTTCTAAAAAGAAAAGTAAAAGAATAGAAAATGGTAAAAATTAAGGCAGACATGGTAAGAAGAAGAGTTACACTGAAATTATTAAATAAAACTCAATAATGTACAACTCTGTGTACTCACTTTTTTTTCTTGCAATTCCATCTTTATTCTCCCTTTATCTTGATTTACTTGTCTCCTCTCATCCTTAGGGTATTGAAGAGGTTTTTTGTAAGCCATTTTTAACACTCAAATTTGCTTGGTTTTACTCTAGTACTATAAAACCCTCAAATCTCAGTGCCTTTTAACTGCAATGATTTACCTCTCTATCACGTTATACGCCATGTGGCAGCTCTGTTTATGGTCTATGTGTCTACTACATTCCTGGATCCAGGGGAAGGAATAACTGCTATCTGGGGCACAGTATTTTCAAGGCATAGGGGAAAGAGGAATGGTGAAACCATGCAATAGATTTTAAAGCTTGTGCTTGTGCTTGGAAATGCCTTGCATCAGAGCAGGTCTCAAGGCCATGCCTGATGTCCATGGCGTAGGATGTATATTCTACTCACAGAGAGGGGCATTATGGAGAGACTTTCCACAAGGGCTTCAGTATAAAGGGGCAGGGAATATTTTGAACAAATAATCTACTGTGCCACACAAATCCTTTCTGCAATAAGGTGCAGCTAGCAGTGTGAACTTTGCATTGATGTGTGTAAAGGGATACCATTAAGGTGGAAACTTAATCAACAATAGTAAAGATGGTTTTAATTCATTAAATTTTTTATCTAGTATCTGCAATATAAAAGAAACCTGGAAGAAGAAAAGATTAACAAATACCTGTACCATACATTCAAAATGCTCTCAATTCAGTGAAGAAAAGAGCAAAATCTATAAAAACAATATATATGCATTCAGCAAAGAGTGCTTTGTTCAGGAATAAAAGAGATGCTAGTTTGGAGGAAGTGTGAGTTAAATAAACTGTCAATCACTAAATTCTGGAGACTCTAGACAGTTTCTGTGTGATTTTGTTGGATGATTATGATAATTAAGATGATAATATTAATAACTGTTGTTGTTGTTTTAGTAATAATAGTCATAATAAACAAACAAAAAAACCCATTGCCGTCAAGTCGATTCCGACTCATAGCGACCCTATAGGACAGAGTAGAACTGCCCCATAGGGTTTCCAAAGAGCGCCTGGTGGATTCGAACTGCCGACCTTTTGGTTAGCAGCCGTAGCTCTTAACCAATACACCACCAGGATTTCCCAATAGTAATAATAGCTGGCCTCTATCGAACACTTACTATATGTCAAGCACTTTATAAAAAAATCTCAAAGTAGTCTCACAATTAACTTTTGACGTATGTACAATTATCACTCCTATTTTACAGATGAGGACATAAAGACACAAACACGTATTGAAAGATTGTGATTATTTATAAAGTCTGCTGAGCATGGGTGGATTAAGTGAAAAGCGAGAGGGAAACGTTTACATTCAGTTCGTAAAACATAAAACTGTTTTGATTAATATTAGTACATATTTCATACATATATATGTGTGTGCATGTGTGAGTATGTGTGTGTCTGTGTGTGTGTGTCGGTGTAAAGTGTCTATGTTTGTTTTCCTGGGATATTGATTGTGAATCTTTTCATAGACTAAGCTCATAAGACGTTTTCTTACAGAAGTGATCAAAGGCTATTTGCAAAGCAATCTCAATAAAATTTACAGGCATGAGTCCTAAGGGCAGAATCAATAGATAAGATGCTATATTTCTTTATAAGAAATATTGGGGGAAAATAAAACAGTATGAAGTGCTGATGGTGTTTTGAAAATTATTTTGATACTCTTTTACTTTTATTATCCTTACTATTAAAGTATAACTCTATCCTTATTTTCTGTAGAATCTACTTCCACTCTTTGCCTATGTGCTTCATAGTGAGGAATGGAAAAAAAAAAATGTAAGGAACGAAAGATTTCTACATAATGCTTTGTTAATGAGCAAAATTTGGACATTGTATCTTTTGTGTGGGAAATATAATATTCAGGGGAAAATATGGCACAATTAATCATTGTTCATTTATGCTTTTATTACCCTGGGGGTATTTCTGTAAATGCTCCATTGTTCTAAAGCAGTAAACTCTTACTTAATTTGCAAATGCCACATCTCTATTGTCTAAAAACGAACGATTTTGGACAATAAAATCATTTGTTTGGAGCATATCGTCAATATCAAATATGCACACTGAAAGACAGCACACAATCAATAGCTAATAAATTCACAAAAACTGTGAAGGGATATGCTAATATTTCACAGACAAAAACTGTTCTAGTGAAGGAGGAACACTTCCAACAGTTTTGCAGACAATGTTTTTTCATTTTTGTTTTTAAAAATTTCAATGTCAATAGTTTAAATTTTGCATGACATCTTTTAAGTAAAAACAGGAAAGTTTATAATAACTAAGGTTTTGATTTATATACTTATCCTATTAGTCTCTGACAGAGCAGGAATGAGCAGTATTTAACTTGCCAATTTGGACTTACACTATATTTATATATTACACTTAGCATTTATCACCATCAAATTTACAATAGTTCTTTGCTTGTTTTTGTCTCCTTCAATTAGAATGTAAACTCCATTAAGACAAAAAGTTTTGTCTTTTTTCACGGCTCTGCACTAAGTACCATATTATGTGTCAGCAATTTTGAATGAATGAATTTAATAGGAAATATTGCCTGGAGTCAGCCCTGCTTTACTTGCTAGTTTATTAATTGTGCAAAATATTTTAAACACCTTTTATGTACTTGGACTAAGACTTAAGAATACAATTCATTTTAGGATCTCTTAGGTTAGTGGAGAGCAGGTATAAAAATATATGATCCCATCTGGTGGTATAAGAAGAAGGGTAAAATTTGGGCTTTATGCTCTCTAGTTTCAGCAGGAAAATTTCTCACACCTCGAATTCTTCTTTTATTCTGCCATTTTTACCTTGTGGAAGCAGTGGGGCAAAATGACCAACTGGAAGAAGTGGCTTAATAAGCTTTGCAGAAATGACCAAACCCAGTAAAAACAAAAGAACAAGGCTATCATCTTAACTTCTGCTTAAGATCTTAGTTATAAAATTAACTCACATTTCAATTTCCAATTCAGTTTGGTTGCTGTAAGACTGGTCACGATCCCGGACAGGCAGTCAGTCCAAGAAAGTTTGGCACCATTCTTAATTACGCTTCTTTAGGCTGGAGTTCTGGTAGTTCCTTGATGTAAACAGATCCTGCTAGAGTGAGAGACAGAATGAGAATACGCTGGGAGCAATTGAAGTATCTATTTAATTTCCTTCTGAATCAGTCCATAGCCCAAAGATTCAGCGAAGTAACAAAATAGACTGTTATGGGTTATGGTCTCAATGCTAGCATTTGAAAACTCTATTGATGCAAGCATTATGAGTCACTGATTGTTCCTCTATTCTGGCAAGAATAAAAGGATGTAGCCATGATACACAGTCATCAAGGGATGGCGCATTCTCAGATGAACTCACTACCTTGCTCCTTCTCCCAGGCAAAACACAATCAAGTCACTCACTTGGAGTTAAAACAAATGTCAGTCATTAAGCCAAGATGTTTTCCTCAATATCTAAACGGTTTAAATGTGAATTTCTTGCATAACTGTTCTTTCAAAAACTCCAAGAAGGTGATTTTTATTGTGTTTTTGACGAATATTCTTTACAAAGTCTATGAAAACACTCTATCTTGACAGGATAACTTCTTCTCTGCTCAGCAACAGCAACAACCACAACAAAAAACAAACCATACAGTTGAAACAATCATATTTCATCATTCTGAGTCAGCTGAAATCTTTGGAATTATCAACCTCTTCCAACATCCTGAGGTAGCAATTGCACAGTGGATAACTGGGACGTAGTTTAGTCCAAGCTAATGATTTTCTGAAGCCTTCGGGTGGTTTTATTTATTCTGACAGGTACAGAGCTAATGTTCTCATGAAAAGAACTGGCTGCAGTTCAAGCTACTCAGCTAATTCCGGCTTCATTGTGGTATAATCTTAATTTTAGATGCTTAAAGCTGCCTCATTCCTATTGATACCAGCACCCTAAAATCTCACCTTGCTTGATAATCATTTGTTTCTGGTCTCTCTAACTTCTTTTTCACTGCTTTACTTAGGAGTAGAACAAAGAATCCTTTTAAACCAGAAATTATCATACTCTGCTGGATACTTTATATGATCAAAATATTTTGTAGACGCCACACAAGATAATTATGATACTGGTAGCCATTGGTTAAGAAATACATACTGATAAAAATCTACTTTTGAGTCAATAACGTTAAGCAGAAACTATGCTTTATTGAGTACTTCAGCATCTGCCTATGTTTAAAAATTAACAATACCTATTATTGTTCTTTTCTGCATTTTGACTTTCAGAAATCTTTCAATAATTAGGATAGTCTCTCCAAGGAACCTACCTTGAAGCATGATAACCAGAGGTTTGGAACAATTGACATCAGGTGGATGACATTAGGTGTTTCATGGCCCACCTCATTTGACATTGAACGTATACTCCAAGAAAAGTAATAGGGTGTGAAAATAACAGAGCAAAGTCCTGGTTTATCAGTTACATTTTCTAATTGCTCCCTGGACTCATTGTACACCAAGAATCCTGTGAAGTAGAGAAATAGATGTGATTGATAGAGATAGAATAACAAAATTTTAGATTTGAAAGGGATCTGAGTAACTATCTAGACCCCCCCCCCCATTTTTTTAAACCAATAATCCAAGAAGGTTAAGTAACTTACTAAGGTCACATAAGTAGTTAATGGAAAAACCACGTCTAAACTTGGGTTATACAAAACTTTGAAAGTCTCTTGAAAGGTAGCAAGAACTGTAGCAGTGTCAGGTAACACGATTGCAAAATTGCCCAGAAGACGGAGATGTGGAGGCAGAAATTATCACACAGCCTGGTGAGTCACTGATGTACTCTACACAGATTTAGAGGCAAGAGCAATAGGATGGGTGTCAGAAGTGGAAAGGAGAGTACAGTAGAATGAGTGCTGGATTTGGGATCGGAAGATCTCTTTTTAAAGTTCCAATGTGTCCTATGCACGTCCCTTAAATATCCCTGACCCTCTGATTCCTTTTCTCTAACAATGTGAATAAGAATACATGTTTTGCCTACCATTCAGGAAGATTCGAGAATCAAATTCAGTATCTGAAAATAATTTGTTAATCTGTAAAGAGCTTTAAGGTAAAATTGTAGTATACTTAAATAAACATTTATTGTGGCATTTTTTGGTGACAGGCATTGTGCAAGTTCCTGAGAATATAGTACTGAACAAAATAGATATCATACTTTAAGGATTTTTCATCCAGTACAATTATGACTTAGGTATCTCATTATATAAGAAGATCTGCTGGTGCAGTGGTTAAGTACTTACCTGCTAACCCAAAGGTCAGTGGTTCAAACCCACCAGCCACTCCAGGGGAGAAAGATGTGGCAGCCTGCTTCCATAAAGATTACAGCCTTGGAAACTCTATAGGGAAGATCTACTCTGTCCTATAGGGTCTCTATCAGTCGGAATCAACTCTGCGACAATGGATTTGGGTTTTTGATGTCATTATATAGTTTACCAGGAGCTTTCTCGTCCATTATCCTGCTTGAGCCTTTCAATAGTACTGAGGCAAACAGGATATATTATGTACAAGTGATAACAACAAGAACAACTAACATTCATATTCCTTAAGTGTAAAAGCAGAATTTCTGATTGTTTTAAATAGAGTTATGTGATAGAGCGGAAAGAAGGCCAAGATGGGGGCAATGGGAACTATGGCACCAGAAGCAAATGAAGCATCTGGGCATTCCTTTCTGTGTGGTGATGAACATCTTAGAGTCACATGATCATAATGAGCTCCTTTCAGAGATACAAGCTAGATATTACTATCCTGATATTATAAATTAAAAAACTAAAGTGCATATTCACCACATGATTGGTCCTAGATTGTACATCTAAAGAAAGAAAAGGCTAGAATTTGACTCTAGGATTCCTTGGCTCCAAATCCCAGGTTATCTGCATTGTACCATGCTCTTCCCACCACTCCAAGGTGCTGACCACATCCAGGAGAATATTGCTGCAGTGCTAAAAAAAAAAAATCTATCCCATTAAGCTCACCAGCTACTCCTCTTTCTGGCTCTGTTGTCTGTTAATGGTCCCAAAACCTGTCTAACTCATCAAGCTTAAAATCAAAGTTGAGTCACCATCTGATTCACTTCCACAATGTTTTTAGTCCCACTGCTTCCGTTTGGTTTTGACCTGGTTAATTTGCCTAGTAATTGTTGCCAAAGCTCCAAACTGGCATGGCTGGCTTGGGTTACTCACTTGCTTAATCCAGCTGTCTTAGTTTGTATTCACCCAGTAGCTGACCCTGAGACAAAGATTAAAGTGCTGGTAGTTTATTTGCGATGTGATCTTCAGGCACACCAGTTGGGGAGTGAGGAAATGAGATAGGAGAAGGAACACAGCCAATAAAGGGTGCATTATTATGCAATTTACCATTGTAGACAGCTGGAGCTTAATCTTAACGAGAAACCCTAGGAAGAAGTGTAAATGATCCACCTCAGGTTAATCTACCTAAGGATCAAAGGAGCTGGGATATTCATGTATCAGCTTCCATCAGTCATTGGTTTAGGGCTTCTCCCCAAGAGTTTTAAGTCTTCAACACTTTCTGTCTATAGTACAAGTGGAAAGAGCAAGCTCTGGCAGCTAGAGAAAGCCCACGGGCAAAAAGATTCAGGTCTGACAGTTGGAAGTCAGGCCAGAGTATGCAGAAAAGATATTGATCAGGGCAATGTGTCTGGGGCACTGACCAAGTATGCTCCACCAGCATATACATTGTTTCAAAGTAATCTTTTTTAGTGTATATCTCTGCCAGAAAAAAACTACATTATGCTACTCACAGTGTGTCTTGTGACTTCCAACGTCCATGCCTTTTCTCATACTTTTCCCTTTTCTTGAAATATTGTTTTCCATCCTTACTCTACTCCCAACTCCACATAGTCAAATGATACCCATATTTAAAGATCCACGTTATAGGTATTTGCATATACGCAGTATCTTACTTTATATCATACCTTCATATCATCCACTGGCACAGTGCCCTGCGCATACTATGTGTAGAGGCTTAACAAATGTTTATGGACTCATTGTCTGAAAGCATACCAACTAATGAGCTATTCATTGTTCAAAAAAAAAACTCAAAAATTCTAAATATGAAACCCTCTGAAATTGTTTTATACAAACTAGATTAGTTTCTGGCAATAGGATGGCTATGAGTGAGTAGATGGCAATGGGTTTCTTTCTTTTTTTTAATCGAGTGAATAATAACAATCAATTTGGTCAATTATAATATTTAGTACTTCCAAATAGCTTTCCATGATGAGGATTAGGCAACTGATACTTAAAGTAAAATACTCCTTGGTTGGTGTATTAGTTTACTATTGCTGCTGTAACAAATTACCACAAATTTAGTGGCTTAAAACAGCATAAATTTATTACCTTACAGTTCTGGAGTCGAAAGTCTGAAATGGGTCTCACTGAGCTAAAATCAAAGTGTTGGCCAGACTGTGTTTCTTTCTGGAGGCTCCGGGGGAAAATCCATTTTCTTGCGTTTTCCAACTATCCACATTCCCTAACCCATGCCCCTTTTCCCTTCTTCAAAGCCATCAATGGCTGTTCAAGTCTTTCTCACATTGCACCACTCTGACACTGCCTCTTCTGTCACCCTCTTCCACTTTTAAGGACCCATATGATTGCACTGGTAACAGTATTAAAAAACCTGTTGCCATCTAGTCGATTCCAACTCATAGCGACCCTATAGGACAGAGTAGAACTGCCCCATAGGGTTTCCAAGCAGCGCCTGGTGGATCCTAACTGCCAGCCTTTTGGTTAGCAGCCGAGCTCTTAACCACTGCATTACCAGTGGTGTCCGCTGATTAGCAACCTCAATTCTACCTGCTACCTTAATTCCCCTTTGCCAAATAATGTAACTTATTTGTAGGTTCAGGGAATTAGGATGTGGATATCTTTGGGAGGCCATTATTCTGCCTACCACAGTTGGGATGTCTTCCTTTTCCCTCCAACTCAATAAAATAATCCTATTTGTTTGAGTTCATCTGGTAAAATATTTAAAATGTAGTATGAGTGCCCTTGATGCTAGAGATCGAGTTATAATTTTAAAAAAGAGTCTCATGCTTCATAAAATAATATGGATGCTTCATTTTGAAAGAGAAAAGTGAATTTAGAAAATTAGAACTTCTGTGGATGTACATATAATAGTTTGTGACCAGAGGTTCAGCTATTGGCCTACTTTGAGCATTTCCAAAATAAACTTGCCATTTGTGTCATTATCATAGCTGATTATAAAGAAAATTACTTATATTGACCTCATTGAGCAAATTAAGCTCTTTAGCTTATGGGAATCTCTGTCAGGGAGTGTGGAATATTACATTTCCACTTGATTCCAATAAGAGTCAAAGGGCATTAGAAGGCTATGCTGCTCATCATTCAATGAAGTCCTCACAAAATAATTTAATCATGCTCTGTGTTCTAGAAATTGAATCATAGGATAAACATGTAAACTGAGAACAAGAAGGAAATGTACACTATAGAAGAATTAGGCAGAAAACATGGAAACAGTCTCTCATGACCCCTTTGTTTGTTTATTTGTTTGTTGATGGGGGAGAGGTTGCTCTCACAAGAAGCAGTCCTAGTTAAGCCTTCCATCCTATTCATTTAGAGCGTGAATAGAAAGCATGTAGTGGGAGAAATATGAGCTCTTTTAAATTAAACTTAAATATTAATCATTGGTGAAGTATGTCCTAACTCTTTATTATAATATATATCGTATTTTTCATTTGTTGTTATTACTTGCCCTCAAGTTGGTGACATTACGTAAAACAGAATGAAATGTTGCCTGGCACTGCTGTGTCATTTTCATGATAGTTGCTATGTTTGAATCTATTTGTGTGGCTATTGTGTCAATCCATCTCACTGAGGGTTTCCCTTGTTTTCTCTGACCCTCCACTTTACCAAACATGATGTCCTTTTCTGGTGATGGGTCTTTCCTGATGATGTGTCCCAAGTAAGCCAGATGAAGTCTTGCCGTCCTCACCTCTAAGAAGCATTCTGGTTGTATTTCTTCTAAGACTGATTTGTTCTTTCTTCTGGCAGTTCACGGTATATCCAGATTTTGAAATATATTACATTCAATCACTATCACTTTGGTATTCTATTCTTCTACAATATTAAAAGTTTCTTTAGGGCAGATAATCCATGTTATAAGCATCTTTTTATTTTTGAATTATACACATCCCAATTCCAGTGAAGTCGTTTCAGTTAAAAATATTTTTCAAATGCAATTTAGCATTAATGTTCACAAAATACTGATATGTACTTATTTATTATTATCATTTAATTAATTAGACAAGTGAGACTAGAAATGATTAAGTAACTTGCACACAATTACTTAACTGGTTAGTGTCTAACATGGTAGCTGTTCTCATAAAAACAAAACAAACCCATTGCCATCGAGTCGATTCCGACTCATATTTTTCATAAAATGAGCTCGAAATTTTTGATGAGTTGAATTAAACTGAATGAGGCATAGTCTTTTTGAAACTGGCCCCTCTACAGTGAAAGCTCCATTGTTGTCTTTAATTAAGTCCTTCTTTCAGGACTGACTAAAGGCCCAAGTTAACAGGAGCCCTCCGGTGCATTCATTGTCTTCATTAACTACCTTTGTTAGAAACACCATTCATTCAACAGAAATAGATGCCTTTTCTTTGTGCTGATTTATGATTTGTAAAAAATTGTGGAGATTTTCTTACTAAAATTTGGCATAGTGATCTGTCTCTTCAATCTTTCCTTTAAATGGGAAATAGTACTTAGAGTATTTTCAAATATGCATATTTTTGAGTGGGTTATAAGTTTCTTGCAAGGAGGGATTTTGTTATACTCTACCTTCACTATAAAACGATATTAGTAGTTACTATTTCAGAACATTATTACATGTCAGACTTCACTGTTGTGGCTGCTGGGTGCCGTTGAGTTGATTTTCGACCCATAGCGACCCAGTAGGACAGAGTAGAACTGCCCCATAAGGTTTTCTTGGCTGTAATCTTTATGGCAGCAGATTGCCAAGTCTTTCACCTGCTGAGCCACTCACTAGGTGGGTTCGAACCGCCAACCTTTCAATTAGCAGCTGAGTGCTTAACCACTGTGCCACCAGGGCTCCTAGCTTCTTCTAACTCATTGTCTTATTTTTGCTTTTATTTTTCTAACATTTATAAACATTGCAAATGTGACAGGCACACATAAATAAATTAACTAATTTATTTCTTACACCTATGCTCGTCAACAATATTGCAAGGGATACACTACTATCACAGTTTTGTAGTGAGGAATCCGAGCTAAGAAAAGTTAAACAAATCGCCAAAGGGCTCATAGCTAGCATGTGACAAAAACAAAGGTCAAACTCTGGTCTGTGTGACTCCAAAGATGGATTTATGTTCTTTTTATTGTAATTTACATGAGCCTAGCACAGCATACCCTGTTGAGGTAAAGCATATTTTGGATTGGATTGGATGAGATACAAGAGAAGATGGTGATTACAACACCTCCCAAGAGGTCCTCTTAGAACCAAGTGAGTATTTAGATTTAGAAGCCTACCAAAGGCCACACTTAGCATCAGATTCACTTACAAGGATCTAAAACAGGAATCACTACTTATCAGCATCAAGTGCCCTCCTCCCTTGTGAGTTGTCCTCTCAGCCATCTGGGGGGTGGTATGAGCCACCCAGTGGCTCAGCAGGTGAAAGACTTGGCAATCTGCTACCATAAAGATTACAGCCAAGAAAACCCTATGGGGCAGTTCTACTCTGTCCTACTGGGTCGCTATGGGTCGAAAATCATCTCAACAGCACCCAGCAACCACCACTGTGAAGTCTGACATGTAATAATGTTCTGAAATAGTAACTACTAGTATCGTTTTATAGTGAAGGTAGAGTATAACAAAATCCCTCCTTGCAAGAAACTTACAGTCCACTCAAAAATATGCATATTTGAAATTACTCTAAGTACTATTTCACATTTAAAAGAAAGATTGATGAGACAGATCACTACGCCAAATTTTAGTAAGAAAAACTCCACAATATTTTACAAATCAAAACATACCACCCCAAGCTACCACGGAACAATAATGACATTGGACAGATGTGGGAATCACCCAGGCTTAAAAGCCTCATTTCCCAGTAGCCAATATTTCCTGTATCAAATCTGTAGGTACAGTCTCTGGGAATGTGCCCGGTTATAAGTCGCCGCACTCAGGGAAGCCTGAAAATAAAACTTCTGCATCAGGCATGGAGCTCTGGTGGCACAGTGGTTAAGAGCTTGGCTGCTAATCAAAAAGGTCGGCAGTTTAATCCGCCAGCCATTCCTAGGAAACCCTATGCGGCAGTTCTACTTTGTCCTATGGGGTCGCTATGAGTCGGAATTGACTCCATGGCAACGGGTTTGGTTTTTGGTGGTTTTTGTTGTTGTTGTTGTTGTTTGTTTGTTTGTTTGTTTTTGTAGAGGTCCTTCTAGTCCACATGAAATTTACCAATCAGGGCTCACTTTTGCCATAAGCAATGTGGCATTGTAACATATTTGACATACTACTTTTGCTTGTTTCCAGGGGATCAGAGCTAGGAAGTTAACCAAAGATAAAATTTGAATGCAGAAGGGCAAAAGGTTTGGATAATGTATTATCCAAAAGAATTAAAAGTGTGGGGTTCTTGAAAAGTAGATATTGGAAATAGTTCTGTAATTAAGGATGACAAGATTTGGGTATGACCTCAAAACTGGTTGGCTAAAATGGGGTAGAGAAAAAGATCCTTGGAGTCCAGGATGTAAAAGAACTGAGAGGGAAGGTATTAGATTGAGCACTTTTGCGTATGTTGAAATAACCAAAATGGGGACAGTTAAATGGGACAGTGATCCAGGCTCTAAAAAAACAAAACCAAATCCATTGCTGTCGAGTTGATTCTGACTCACAGCGACCCCATGTGTTACAGAGTAGAAGTACTCCATAGGATTTTCTTGGCTGTAAGTAATCACTAGGCCTTTCTCCCATGGCACCACTAGGTGGGTTTGAACCGCCACCTTTTTGGTTAGCAGCCAAGTGCAAACCATTTGCACCATGCAGGGACCACAGGCCCTAAAAGTATGATTAAATGAGGGGAAATGACAGGAAGGTCTGCAAATGACTACAGCGTTGAGGGGAGATGGGTGATGGTGTCTGATAGCATGAATGTCAAATGAGCTGGGTTTATCGAAGGAAGAAGAGGACCAAGCATTCTGGAAGGAGTAGTTGAGAGAAAGGAATGCACTCATTCTAACTCCAGTCCCTAACTTTTATGATACTTATTTGAAGTTTTCTGAAATACCTGAGCGAAGCCATTCAGTGGTGAGCAAAAACAAACAACAAAAAAAAAAACAACCTTAAGGCTTACACGTAAATTTATATATATTACCATGTTTCTGTATGTGTATGTGTGCTGGATATGCATTCCTCCTGGTCATTTGCAAACGTAACTGTCGTTAGTTGCCATCGAGTCAATAGGATTTGTAATAAATGAATACTAAGACAAGCACACTGCCGATATTTATCCCAAGTATTTTAGTATTAATACAGGGGATAATATGGTACAGCTTTATTAATGGACTAAGGAGCCCTGGTGGGGCAGTGGTTAAAGCGATCGACTGCTAACTGAAAAGTCAGCAGTTCCAAATTACCAGCGGCTCCACAGGAGAAACATGTGGCAGTCTGCTTCTGTAGAGATTTACAGCCTTGGAACCCCTGTGGGGTGGCTATAAGTCAAAATCGACTCCATGGCAGTGGGGGTGGGTTACTAATGGATTATTATCTATGATAGCATAGCAGAAATGAGTCTGAATTCTAAATTCTCCATTTATTAGCTGCATAATCTCAGGCAAATTAGTTTATTTCACTAAGCTTTGGATTTGTCTTCTAAGAAATCAGTCTACCAATCTTACTTACCTCACAGGATAATAGTAGTCAGGATTAAATGAGATAATGCACGTGAACAGTTTAGCTCAGGGTCTGGACCTAGTAAGTACTTAATAAAGTTTAGCTTTTGTTGTTATTATTGTAATTACATTAAACCATGCATTAAAAAAAATAGTTTCCCTATTAGGTTAATAAAACCCACTGCCACTGAGTCAATTCTGATTCATGGCCACCCGATGTGTGTCAGAGTAGAAATGCACTCCATAGGGTTTTCAATGGATGTAATCTTACAGAAGTAGATTTCCAGGCCTTTCTTCCACAGTGGATGGGTGGATTCAAACCTCCAACTTTTGGTTAGTAGCCAAGCACAAACCTTTTATGCCACCCAGGAACCTGTTAGGATAATATGTAGAGTTAAAAGAAAGTAAAAAGGGTAACATGTTCAGTTACTTTGTGAAATAAACCATATTTAATATTATAATGATCAGCGTCCCATGTGGTAGAAGAAAGAGAATAAATAAAGGATTAAAAGCAGAAAACCATTTGTGCCCTTGACTTGAATTTCTTACCTTGATTCTGAATCATTTGGTTACTCAGCAAGACACTGAGAGAATCTTTCTATTTCATTAACAGTGCTATAGTTTTCAAAAGCATTTCTGTCCCCTGCCTCCACCCCAAACGACTCTAGAGTATAGCTATAGGGTACCTGGAGTTCCCAGCTCAATTCTGAATCACTCAAAAATGATCCTGATTGCCTACTACAATAGGAACACCTCAGCTATCTGTTAGCCAGCATTGGTCTTCATTTATAAAATACATGCTTTTAATTTGGTGGTGGAATTTAGCAATATCTCAGTCTGTGGTGTTAATATTTATGGGAAAAAATCCTCCAAATGATGCTTAAAGAAGCCTTGTCCAACTTGACACACATCTTTTAAAAATCTGGGGTTTTTTTCTATTGCTTTTTTTCTCTCTCAAATATGTCTATATCAGAGACTGAGCTCCATCTTTTACTATCTTTGGGATCTTGGATAAGTTACTTCATTGTTGTTGTTAGGTGCTGTCGAGATGGTTCCAACTCATAGTGATCCTATGTACAACAGAACAATACTCTGCCAGGTCCTGTACCATCCTCACAATTATTGCTGTGCATGAGTCGATTGTTACAGCCACTGTGTCAATCCATCTCGTTCATCTTGTTGAGGGTCTTCCTCTTTTTCGATGACCCTCTGCTTTACCAAGTATGACATCCTTCTCTAGGAACTGGTCCCTCCTGATAACATATCCAAAGCACATGAGACAAAGTCTTGCCATCCCTGCTTCTAAGGACCACTCTGGCTGTACTTCTTCCAAGATAGATTTGTTCATTCTTCTGGCAGTCCACGGTATATTCAATGTGCTTTGCCAACACCATAATTCAAAGGCATCAATTCACTTACTATCTCACTTTATTTCTTCATCTATAACAAGGGAATAAAAATGCTGACTTCACAGAGTTATCCTCAGGATTCTAATCAAGTAATGCGTGTTGAAATGCTTACAGAGTAGCTATTACAGGGAAAGTGTCAATTCTCTCTCTTTTCTGAGAAAGATCTAGTCCCTCCCAAAAAAATTTATCTGTTTTAATTACTTAACCACTAAAATCAATGAACTTGGTAAAATCAGGTACACAGCATTGTTTGTATGATATTAACATTGCCACTTTCTAATGGATAAATTGATATATACCACGTCATCATTCCACAATTCAATTTATGTGACAACTCATTTTTAACTCCCCTCTACTAGTATTCAATCTACAGCTTGTGGCACAGTGTACATAATTTTTGGCAGATGGTGGCTAAGTGCATTACATAAAAGATGCATTATTTACTGGATCAAAGGTCAATGTGTTCGTGATTTAATATGCCAAGGGTCAAACAGTCCAGAAATGTCTGCGAATTTCTGAAGTGACGTGCATTTCTGAAATAAAACTGCCATTTTTTAATGGATAGCACATTGACTGAGTAACCAAGCATACTTATAAGGTTTACGTGGCATATCTCATCAGTGAGACCCTGCATAAATCTATTCTAGTACTGATTTCCAGATCCTATCATTAAGTACATCAACATGCTTTTCTCCTTAGGTAAGTCTTTCTCAAGGAAATTATCACAATATTGCCCTTGGAACTGAATAGCCTTATATTGTAGAACACTACATTTTTTGAAAGATCATTTATTAATTCGGTACGTGTGAACTGTGTGGAGTATATTTTTCTGTTTTGGTCTTTGGATGGTGTCCTTTTTCTGTTTTCATTTTCTCGGTTATGTTCATAGCAAAACTACCATCATCTTCATAGTGAGGTAAAGATGAAAGTAACTCTACTATGATATGGACACTGCATCTCATCATTCTTAATGAATACAATAGTATGGGTGTACAATTTGACCATTTGATATGACAATTTTATTCTGATTTAATGATGGTGGTGGTGGTTGTTGTGTGCTGTCAAGCTGAGTCCTACTCATAGAGAAACTATAGGACAGAGTAGAACTGCCTCATAGGGTTTCGTAGGCTGTAATCTTTATGGGAGCAGATATCCAGGTCTTTCCTCCTGCAGAGTCACTGGTGAATTTGAACTGATGACCTTTCTTTTAGTAGCTGAGAGCTTAACCATTCCGTACAAAGGCTCCTTTAATGATGATAGATGGCTTTTATTTTTTTATTTGATTATACTTTTCTGTTCTATAAATATACTGTTTTTTTAAATTTTATTGTTGTAGTTTAAGTGAAAGTTTACAATTCAAGTTAGTCTCTTATACAAAAATTTATACATACATTTGTTATATTACCCTAGTTGCTCTCCCTGTACTGTGATATCACACTCCTCCTTTCTACCCTGGATTTCCAGTGTCCGTTCAACCAACTCCTGACCCTCTCTGCCTTCTCATCTCACCTCCGGACAGGAGCTTCCCGTTATAAAAATACGCTTCTTTAACCTTTTCATGGACCACGGGGTATATATGCCCATGTTACATTTTTCGGCCCCTGGAGGTTTGTTGGCAGACATTTGAGCCACTTTATTACGTTCTGGCATCATGGCAGATACTAGTGCAATGGCCTAAAAAACAAGGAATTTGGTCTGCACCACATTTGAGTGTTGAGAACCATTCATATGAGAGGATGCTTCCCAATGGAGTGATTGTGTGAAACCTTTGTGTTTTGGCTTCTATACAGCAAGATAAAGCTTGCAAGTGTGGTTGCTATTTCCTTTGTGTTATTGGAATAGTATGGTTACTGGCATTTGGGAATATTCAAATAAATGAGTTATTTTTGGGGTGAAAACAGTTTGTGATGCACTTCCTGGACCATGAGACCAACATGTCCCGTAAGTGTGATGTGCTTCATGGAACATGGTACCGATATGGCCCACTCTAAATCAAACTGCTAACAATTATGTGCAGCAAGTACAATGCTTATTTAGTATTCCGTGTGTATTTTTGGAAGGTTGAGTAAGATATTTTGACTCAAGTGTAACCAGGGAGTGTGATGTGCCATGGGACCAGTATGTCCTGCATGTGTGATGTACATCATGGTACATGGGACTGATATGTCCCACTTGCAATTGGTACCCCCTTTTTTCAAATAATAAAAAACTACCAACAATGATCCAGCATCCATTCCATTAGTGAAAAAACATAGCATCACCAAAAAATTAAAAATATTAATAATAATTTACCCATGAAAGGGTTAAAGCATTGTGAAAGGATTTTGTAATTTTATTAAACTGGTAGTAACCATAATACTGATGACAATGCTAATAATAGCTACTATTTTTTAATGTGTACTACTACCAAGCACTGTAGTATGATTTATATACCTGATTTCATATACTCAGTCACAGAATCCTTCAAGGTCACTATTATCTCATCTTACAGATAGCAAATCTTAAGACTAAGCAAGGAGACCAAGTTTCCATTGTAAATCTTGAAAGGAAAATGCTTTCATTATTCATTCTTCTATGAAACAAATATTTTTGGAGTGCTTACTATGTGCCAAGAACTGTGCCATGGACTATGAATAAAGCATTTAATAAGACAGACATCATCCCTGCCTTCAGAGAGCTTCTAGGCCATGAGAATAATTGACAGTTAATTTAGAAGGGTACGGCAAGTGGGAGGTACTACGTGAGCATATAGTAGGGAGACTTAGCCTGGGAGGAAAGAGGGCAACAAGTACCTTCCCAGGAAAGACTTAATCAGGTAAACAACAGTGCTCAAGTATAGCCACAGAGCTAGACAATAAGCTAGTGGTGATGCAGGAGAGAAAGTCCTGCACAGAGAATTTTTTAAGCCATAGTAAGAAATTTAACCTATATTCTAAGGGCATACTTAATATAGAAAGGCTGTATTCTTAACACGAACCGTAATCCAAGAAACAATCTTAAATTGCCACATTCCAATTGCTTGATGATTATTGAAGCTACTGTATTTTCATAGACATTTTCTGTCGCTGGGTTAAAATGACTTACCCAATTGAACTTTCACAACTATCTCTAGACGTACCTTTTGTTTTATAAGTAAGTGAAGTTTTAAAGTTTTCATTAATACTTTGCAACAGCTTCCCCCTAAATTTGGAAACGTTTATCTGAATAAAGAAATCAAGCTTTTGCACCTGCATCAAATAAGTTTATTCATGCTGTGCAATGGAGCCAATTGTAAAGTTTCAGTTCATTTCACAAACATTTGTTTAACTCCTGCAGAAGAGGCCACCCTTTTTGTGTGCTGGCCAGTTGTCTTCAACCATTTTGATCATGCAATTATATCAGTAAAAATATTTTTGAACAAATGTCACCAGTAGATGTATATTTTGTTTATTTACAAATAATTCACATATATTACTATATTAATATCCATTAAAAGCCTAAATAACAGAGAATTAAAGGAGTGGAATAAAAATAAATATACAAGGAAGATGTAAATTTTCATCTCATAGTCCAGTTGAACAAGTCTTAACTATCACTTGAAACTGTTTTGGATACTATGACACTGGGGGATACAAAAATGAATAACCTGTTATGTCTACCTTCAAGGAGGTAACAATATTATAATAAGACAAGTTCACAAAGGCAGAATACTGTGCTCTATGGCATTCAAAGGGAGGAGCTGGTGTGGTTCAAATCCAGGAGGGAGCCTTCAGGAGAAAATTAGTTGTACATTGGGGCCCATGAAAATGGATAATGGGCAGAAAAGACTGGAAGGACAGCTTGGCAGTGCTTTAGAGCAGTGTGTCTCAAAATTCATTGTGTCTGTGAATCAACAGGAGATCTGGGGTGGGGCCCAAGATTCTGCATTTCTAACAAGCTCCCAAGTGTTGCTGGTGCTGCTGGTGTGGGGAACCACTCTTTGAGTAACAAGGCTTTAGAGGACCTTCACATCTACAGAGAGGAATTTGTTCTTAATTTGGCAGGCAATAGGCAGCTTCTAAAGGTGTTCCCGCTGGGGTCAAGATGACCAAATTGCACTTTAGGCGAATTCATTCAGCAGTAATTTATAGATTGGAAAAGAGCAGGCTGAGACTGGAGGCAGAGAGATAAGTTTGAAGGCAATTACTATAGTACAGGTGAGAGGTAATAACGCCTCTGACCTAGGGCACTGGCAGTAGAAACAGGAAGTAGAAGATAGAATTGAGAAACATGGCAGAGGCAGAATCAACCTGAGAAGAGAGGTAACAAACTGACACATGTATGATATGTAAAATAAATTAAGCTGAGAGCTAGAGAAACTAATGAGAAATATGACCTTTTCTGTTCGTTTAGTAACTCGGAAATTTGAATTTCAGCTAACCACAGGAAAATTTCTGGTAAAAAAAAAATCACAAAATAAAATCAAAATGCTGAAAATGGATAACTGGCTTTGAATGTGCTTGTATTCTTCCCTGATTCTTATTTCCAGGAAGAAACACATGTCCTGGCAGTATATGTCTGTACAGGTCCAATAAATCTCAATGATTGTAAATAGTGCCTTATTCATATTGAGCAAATGTTTCCTGTTCATCTACCTCCAGCTGAAAACATTAATGTCCACATAAAAATCCCTGAAATTTTTGAGGCATAAAGAGGGTGGAGGTGGCAGTGAGAAATATATTTTCATTATGGCTCTGAACTTCCATAGCTGTTTTTTGATACTAAGCCACTTCTTCCTTTGTGACTTCACTTTATACTGTGCACACTAGCGATCATAGTGACCACTGCATTCATTTTACTTGATGAGTCTATGTCTGTCTCCCCCTACTGGACAATAATTTCCTTGAGCACCAAGACAGCCCTATGTACTTTGCATCTTCAGGTCCCAGAGCAGATGCTGAATAACTGACTTTTGAATGAATAAGTGAATGTCCTAGAACCTAGCACAGATGTGAGCAATAGAAAATTTTCTTTGTAGTAAATGAATAAGTGAGTGAGTGAATGAATGAATGATTCAGTGGATGAGTAAAATAATGAATGTTGACTTGGTTCTTAGAATGGCCATTCCATTTTTCTAGATAGAGTACCAGTCTTTTTCAACTCCAAGTATGTAATCAATATTTCACTCAAACATGTGCACATACTGTAAGTAGCCTTCATATTATATAATGACTTTGAAATTAAAAAGTTAAGACTAAATTTTAGTAGACCAATAATTTATGTGCTTTGCATTATGGTATAGTTTAAAAGTAAGTTTTATTTCTTAACTTCAAATTAATTCCCCGTTTTTTACTCATATAGATTTTTTTCATCATCTGTTTAACTTTCCATTTTTTTCTTTTGTTTAAATGACTTCCTTATACTCCAATATTTGTGTGTGTGTGTGTATGTGTGTGCGCGCGCAAGTGTGTGTGTGTATTAACTTTAGGAGAAACGCTAATCTCTTTGGTGAATATTCCGTTACTATCCTCAGTAGTATAATGTGGGAATCTTTTTCAGTGAGCATCAACATGCTTGAGTAAATAACTGTGGCAAATTCTTTCTGCACCATCAGGCACAGCCTCTGACTTCTGATTGTAACTATAGTTAGATATTCAGGACATCAATTTTTTAATTAACAGCAGGCCCAAATCTTTTACTGCAAAGTGTCTTGAATTCAGATCATGCTGCTGTATTGTTTCCAAACTTTGCAGGATACTAGCACATTCATTGTTCTAAATTAATTTTCAACATGCCTTTAAATGTTTATGTTTTTAAGAATTGTAGATATACCCAGAGCCTTGAAAACTATCTCGTTGAATCCTTTGTGGCAGGGATAGTAAAATAAAAACTTATTTTGGTTAAGTCACTTTGGAAAGGACATATAGCTAGGTAGCTATTGATAAAATGACACAACCTTGCTTGCTGAAAGTGAAGAGGACTTGAAGCACTTACTGATGAAGATCAAAGACACAGCCTTCAGTATAGATCACAGCTCAACATAAAGAAAACAAAAATCCTTACAACTGGAACAATAAAAAACATCATGATAAATGGAGAAAAGTTTGACGTTGTCAAGGATTTCATTTTACTTGGAATCAACACAAGCAATACTCACGGAAGCAGCAGTCAAGAAATCAAAAGACGCAATGCATGGGGCAAATCTGCTGCAAAAGACCTCTTTAAAGTTCTGAAAAGCAAAAATGTCACCTTGAAGACTAAGGTGTGCCTGACCCAAGCCGTGGTGTTTTCAGTTGCCTCATATGCATGTGAAAGCTGGACAGTGAATAAGGAAGACTGAAGAATTGATTCATTTGAATTGTGGTGTTGGCGAAGAATATTGAAAATACCATGGACTGCCAAAAGAATGAACAAATCTGTCTTGGAAGAAGTACAGCTAGAATGCTCCTTAGAAGCAAGGATGGTGAGACTATGTCTCACATACTTCGGACATGTTATCAGTCCCTAGAGAAGGACATCATGCTTGGTAAAGTAGAGGGTCAGCGAAAAAGAGGAAGACCCTCAATGAGATGGATTGACACAGTGGCTGCAACAATGGGCTTAAGCATAACAACGATTGTGAGGACCAGGCAGTGTTTTGTTCATTGTACAGAGGGTCACTATGAGTCAAAATCGACTTGACAGCACCTAACAACAACAACAACAATTGATAAAAGTGGAAAAAGAATGAAAACTCCCCAAATTCCCAGCCCAGTGATTTTTCTCTAATACCTTACTATATCATTAAATGACTTTATAGTTTTCTTTTGGCCATTAGAGATTCTGTGTTTAATGTTCAAACCATTCATTGTATCTATTGCAAACTAGATATAATATAAGCAAAAGAGGTACAGACTTCCTATAGAACACCATATACCTTACATTTGTAGTGGGCTCTTTTGACACATCCCCTGTTCATTGATGTTCCAAAGACTTACTGAATTTCTTGATTCTTTTTCCTTCTCGGCTTTATCAGTAAGAGTAATATTTAGTCATGTGATACTTTAGTTAGAAATTTTAACGTTACACTATCTATGTGTAAATATAATATGAATGTGCAAAGGGATTTTACCCCTCAGTCCAGCATCAGGCATTCACTCTTGGAAGGTTGTTTTGTGCCAGGAAGGCAGTCATTGGTATGTTGACAATAACTTTTGTCAATAATCATAGTTTGTGGCATTTCTCAGGAAAATGACAAGTAATGAAAGACCAGTGCACATGGCTCTTTTATGCTTTCAATTTTGACAGTAACAGATTGAATGAGTCAGCATTTTATACAGCCTATTTTATTCCATTAGCAAAGGAGAGTATCATGCAATAGGTCGTTGACTTTAATTCTACCTGCTTACTATCATGAATTAATCTTAATGGTCTAAAGAACACAGTCTCTTAAATCTGCCTCAAATCTCTCCATCTCTCCATTTCTACTACTAACAGCCTACTTCAAGCCACCATCACCCAAAAGATTGCAACTGCATCCATTGTAGCCCTATTCAGGCCATTGTTTCCCTTCTACAATCAGGCCTATGCTTTAAAAAAGCAAATCAGATTGAGGCACTTACTGGCATAAAACCATTCAGTAACTTTTCATTGTTCTTAAAAGAAGGTCCAAAATTCTTAATAGGGCCAACAGACCTCTGACTGATTTGTTCTCTTTCTCCCATTTTCATCCTATTCCTGTCTCCTCTCTCTCAGCTCCTACTCTCCATGAAAACATATACCTTGGCTTTGTCATCCCAGAGCCTTTGCACATGCTATCTTCTCTATCGCTAAAATGCTCTGCACTTCTCTGTCCAGCTACCTCCTTTGCATGCTTTAATTTCCAGATTTAATGTCACTTGTTTAAACTCACTGCCACTGAGTCGATTCCGACTCATGGCAACCCTGTAGGACAGAGTAGAACTGCCCTCATAGGATTTCCAAGGCTGTAAATCTTTATGGAAGAAAACTGTCACATCTTTCTCCCATGGAGCGGCTGGTGGGTTCCAACTGCCAACCTTTTGGTTAGCAGCCCAGCACTAAACCACTGCACCACCAGGGCTCCTTGTCACTTGCTTAACAAAACAAAAACAAAAACAAAAAAAACAAAAACCCTTTGCCGTCGAGTCAATTCCTACTCGTAGCGACCCTAAAGGACAGAGTAGAACTGCCCCACAGGGTTTCCAAGGAGCATCTGGTGGGTTCCAACTGCCAACCTTTTGGTTAGCAGCCATGCTGTTAACCACTGCGCCACCAGGGTTTCCTCACTTGCTTAGGAAAGCTTTTACTCACATCAAAGATTAGGTTTAAAATCCTGTTGCGTACCTCCCAACACCGTGTAGTCCTGCTTCATAGCAGTGGTCATAGACACAGTTAATTAACTGTGTAATTTATTTATTTTTATTATATTTAATTTAATGCAGTTTTTGTGCTAAGTAAGGCCATGTCTTCTTTGTTCACCGTTGTGCCATGAAAACCAGGAATATTGTTTTTAACATGCTGTGTTCTGAACAAATATTCCCTGAGCTATTTCTCACTGAATCTCAATTTCCTACTGGAATGAATGAACTCGAGGTCCATACATGCGTTGTGGGGGAGTGGTCTTCCAAATGGTGGTTTGAATCTCAAGGACCCCAACACGGAATTTTATTGGAATATCTCTTTATTTTAGCACTTAAAAATTATAGTGCCTATTTTATATTTTACTATAATATATTTGTAGAGTATTATAGATACACGATTTATTTAGTGATAGATGGAGAGAGAATATGTACTCAACCCTTCCTCCCTTCCTTTATTCCCTCTTTTTAACCTAATAATGTTGCTTGATCAAAAAAGTCTGGAGACTATTGATGTAGAATCTCTTGATTTGTTTTTTTTTACTTAATATATATTTTCAATCTATTTGATAAGCAGAGACAGGAATGTCTTTTAAATTCACTTTCTGGCCAAAATTGGTACCGAATGATTCAAATACTGCTCTGTCATAGTTTGTTCAAAAAGAGTTCTATTATTTTCTTTCTCAAATGAAGAGTAGTGGACAAAACAATAAAAGGTTTATATTAAAGACAATAAAGTTCAGAGTGTCATGAAATAAATAAATAAATACTTAATATAGGATGAATAAAAGGCATTTAAAATTAAGTATGCTTCTTCTCCCACCTACATTATCAAGAGCAGAGTAACATTAAATAGACCAAGAAATTAGCTTACTGGCAAATACCCAAATGGATTATTAGATGTAATGGTACCAATTTATCTAAATATCACATTTGCCTCTAATCTTTTTTTATTGAAATATGCAGCAAAAGGTGGTTTACATTCAACAGATAGTCAAATGAAAGTGCCATATTAAGGAGGCAACATCATGTTAATTTTTGGGTGCTTTTCTATTCCTGTGGCAGATTTATTTATTTATTTATAATGTTTTAATGGATTCTGTAGGCATTGCCTGAACATATAGTCATCGCCTCATTATGGTGTTTATTTTATTCTCATTTTGTTCTAAACAAAGACAAACGAAGATACAAAAAAAGAGTCATCCATAATGAGAATTTTTAACAGCTTTATTTATTTGCCTGACTCCTGGAAATTAGACTTTCAAGACTTCCTTACAAACTTTTAAAGACAATAGCTAGTATGAAAGAAAAAACAAAAAGAAAAGAAAATTTCATCAAAAAAAAATCTTGAATGACTCTATATTGAAAGACTAGAAGGTCATTTAGTTAAAAAGCAATTTCAAACTACCTGGTAGGATCTAATTTACTGATTTTTACCATGGTTTCTAAAGAAGTATTCATTGTTGCCTCTCTTAACTTTTAATGAAAATAATTACCAAATCTCTCTTTTATGTGGAAACTGAGTAAATAAATGGATCATTAACCTGAAAACACAATCAAGGGTACCAAAGTTTTGCAAATGGAATTTTACATATTGAAAAGAAGCAATGGAGGGGAAGAAAAATGTAATAACAATTAATTATATTTAATATTTACATGTAACTTATGGCAAAATCAAATGTCACTTTGAAACTTTGTTCCTATAATATTCGTTTAATTACAAAAGAAAATGTGTAATAAATTATTTTGGGGAGTCCTTCTTATACACCATAAGTCGCAGTTCAAACTATGTTTTCTACATAACCTGAACCAGCTCTTCTCACTATAAAATAGAAATTTTGTAAGGAATGTGCTAATGTTGTACCCTAACATCAATGATAGAGTAGGATTCTATACAGGTTACAAATAATTCAACAAATTATTGAATAATGCAAATCCTTGGATGGAAATAAAACATTTTGGATATTTGTACTTTTCAATATCAACAATGACTTTTTTTTCATTTAACCTAGTCAAGTTGCTGTGGAATCCCTCTTTCTAAATTATTTCTTAGTTCAGTTAGAAATCACTTTCCCTAGAAATCTATGCCAACCTGAAAACAACCAATATTTCTTGGATTTTTTTCTCAGGAAATGCCCCACTGGACCGTCCTTCTCTGACAAGAAAAAAAATTAGACATAACCTGTGAATCTTATTATTCATCTGACAAGAAAAAAAATTAGACATAACCTGTGAATCTTATTATTCATCTGAAGGACAGGGAATAGATATGTTTTCTCGGATTGCTATGGAAGTTTGACAAAGACTAGATATGAAGTTGAAGGCTGGTATTTGAGCTGACTTGCAAATGTATTTTCTCTGTTTCTCTTTTTCAGTTTAGAAGTTCAATATAAATATATGATTTTGGATTACATGAACCATTCTACCTTTCTTTATGGATAGGATGAAAGTTTCCTTCCCTAGTAAAATGAGAAATATAGTTAGTGAATATTCAACATATATGTAGAAGTGATTGGTGCATGAATGTTTATAGCAGTTTAAGATGTCAAATTGAAAATTCACTATAAATTATGAAGAAGAAATTCATAATTATCTAACCTCTTGATAAAAAATTCTGAAGTCAATACAGCTATATAATTACTTTTGATATTAGAGATGTACGTTTTATTTTTATTTGAACTCAGCTATCTTCAGGGAAGTGTTATTAAAGAAGCTTTCTCTGCCTCCAGCCATTGTAATAGATGTGTTAAGGACACAAAACTTAAGACAATGGTGAGAAATTCTATTTAATAAGCTAGGACCATGATTTAAATTTGGTATGGATGGTGGTTTACTTCCTATTACTGAATGTTGCACCCATTATATAGAAGTCATAGGATAAAATTGATGTGTTGTTAACTTTGTTTTTGGTTTGTGACTTTGGAAAGACCCCATGCGTTACAGAGTAGAACTGCTCCATAGGGTTTTCTTGGTTATAACCTTTAGGGAAGTAGATTACCAACTTGTTTCTCCCGCAATGCCGCTGGTTGGGTTTGAACCACCAACCTTTTGGTTACCAGCAGAGTGCAAACCGTTTGTGCCACCCAGGGACCTTATATAGAATAAAATTGAAAGAACATGGGCATTGGAATTAAAATGTAGGCCTGTGTGAATTGCCTTAACTACTCAGGGCCTTAATGTTTTTACCTATAAAGCAGGCATTAGACTTCCTGCTTTACCAGAGAGTGGTGGTGATGGTGTTGTGATTATTTAACAAAGCCAAAGAACATAAATCATGTAGCATAATATCTAGATAATACAGAATTATGTTAGTACTAGTTCTATTGCCTTTTTGTAAGTTTGATTAAATATAAGAAAGCATTATATAAAGCAAGTAAAACTTATCAAAACAGGATGAAGATAAAATCTATAACTCTAAGTAAGCACTAGCAAGAATTAAGAGATATATACCAAAAACCAGACCAAACCCATTGCCACTGAGTCATTTCTGACTCATAGCGACCCTATAGGACAGAGCAGAACTGCCCCATATCTTTCTCCCACATGAGATACATAAACAGAGGTAAAGTTAGTTAACATTTGGGAAATACAGTGTTCAATCACAAATTAAGACTGTAGACATAGAACAATAATTATCTGAGAGCAAACTAAATATCATGTCTATGTTTCTAAATGTCAACACAAATGAGAAATGGAGAGAAAAAATAAAATTTATTTTGCTTTCAACATAGCACCACATGCTTTTGAATGTTTATTATGGATTTTTTTTGGTGTAAAATAGTCTTCTTGATTGAGAGAATGTGAATTTGTGTTCAAATAGTACATTTCAAGTTGTTTTAAGTTTCTTACTAAATTGAAAATAAATTCATTTTACCAATAATAACCTCACGATGTTTTAATAGCTGAAGGTTTTTTGAATCATTCAACTGGTTTGATTAAATTTAGCTTAATAGCACACATGGTGCCTTTTAGTGTCAATAAAATTATATTTTTAATGTTAATAGAAGTCTAAGTTAGCAGTATGAATGAAGTTTTTCAAATTTAAAGTTTCTTTAAAACTCTTTTATGACTATTGGGATATACAGTTGCTCACCAATATTTTCAGCCTCTTAGAATCATTGGGAAGCTGATTTCCTACTGATAGTGCATGCTGCTGCAAGGCAGGGGCCTTTATGACTATTTGAAACTGAAAAAATGGGCACACGCCTGTTTCTACAGGGTGTTGTATGAGGTGTGTGCATTTTTGGTACGAAAAAATAGAAATTTTGAAAAAAATTTTGAGGACACATATGTCCCAGTAGACTTGGGAGAGACTCTGGGGGTAGACTTAGTGGGACAAGATGTGTCCATCTGGACTCTAATGGTAGGCTAGTGGGAGGAAGCAAGAAAAAAAATCCATACTCCCTAGCAAAAATTCCACAACACTCAATGATTCAGTATTCTTCCATTAATGAAAACACATGGTATCAACAAAAAATTCAACACAGAAAATAATTGGGTCTGGAAAGGCTTAATACTATATGGCTATATAGTACTGGAGTCCTTGGTGGTGCAAACGGTTAATGCCCTTGGTTGCTAACCTAAATGATGGCAATTTGAGTCCACGCAGAGGCACCTAGGAAGAAAGGCTTGGTGATCTACTTCCAAAAAGTCAGCCATTGAAAACTCTGTGAAGCACAGGTCTACTCTGAGACACATGAGTTGGAATCCACTCAACATCAACTGTTTTTTATATAGATATAGCTAAAACCCTCTTACAGAATTTACTTATGAAGCTAGTTGTATGATTTTAGACTATATTCCTTGATTTCAGCTTTTTGCTAAGAGCAATGGTGCTCAAAGTGTGGTTTACAAACCAGCAACAGTATCACCTGGGAACTTGTTAGAAATGCAAATTATCAGGTCTCACCTAGACCTACTGAATCAGGAACTCTGATGTTGGGGGCCAGTGATCTGTGTTTTAACAAGCCCTCCAGGTGATTTGAATGCACACTGAAAACATAACAAATCCATATCTGACACTTTAATGCCATACAGTAGCATGGGCAGCAGTGAAACAAAACTTGTGAAGTGAGAGGCCTGATCAGAGAGGTCCAATGGGTCTTTTGTGATTGAAAAGAGACACACCAAGGAAGTCAGGGAATCAAGATGAGAATCAGAGAGTCATTGGATCACTTTTTTTCAGGAACTCTATTCAAAGATGGGGAATCAAGATGGGGTGGGGAGGCATTGGAAGAAGAACTAGTGGATTTGACGTGAACATGTAGGTGGCCACAAGCCTAGAAGGGAGATTGCTATCTTTCCTTGCAAGTCTTGGGCTTGCTGGAAAACCCAAACAAGGAAACCAGCTTGCAGTTTTACCCTGGTAGAGTGGTGGTTCTCAGATTCCATTGTACTTAATAATCCTCTGAGTAGTTATTTTAAATATTTCTGAGCCACATCCCCAGAGACTGTGATTCAGGAAGTCCAAGGACCATACTTATAAAAACAATGCCAAAGGATTGTAGGTAGGCAGAGGGTTTTACTTCGCCACCCTATACAAATCAGGATCATTAGCTGTATTGAAAAATATCTGATCGAAAACAAAGAAATAAGAAAATAAATATTCAACTCAAAATATCTCAGGAAAGCTCTTTGTTTAAGGAAGTCACACATATGGAAAGTACTTTTTGGAAATTTCTGGTATCAGCCGCTTAAGGGACTAAGCATAATCAGTATCTGAATACTTTTTATATTGTTAAGAGCAAAGAATGACTAACTCCTCCCTCCATGGTTTTCTAGTGTTCTTCTCTAGGAAAGGAACAGAAAATTTATGTCTTTACGGTCCACTAGCTACCTTAAATGTAGTCTCATTTTGGCTGATCTGTAAGCACGTTCCTTATCTTTACTAACATTGATTACAAGGCCAATCTTTCTTGTAAATTTGCTCAAGTAACCTGGAAGCTGAGGCTACTCTAATTGTTTCTAAGCTATCAGAGCAATTCAGTGGTAGAGAGATATCCTGTAATTTGAGGATTACAATGACATATACATACTACTTCCACAGAGTAAGAGGGAACCTAAAAGGTAGAATATAGAAGATACCGGTAGGGAAGGCAAAAATAAAGCACAAAAGAATAAGGAACTTCATCTGGATGATATCAAAGAAACTTTGCCAAAAGGCAATGTGAAAATCTTCAAAGGAAGGCCACATGATGAAACCACATTTATTAATAGTTAAACCCATATGGCAATATATTGATAAAACTAAATAATCATCAAATTTAAAGTGATTTATAGTTTGTGGATACAGTGTGATCTGCGTGGGGGGTGGGATGATGGATTCCTTGTGTGGAAAAAGAGTGTTGATTTTCAAGGGACACAATTCCAGACAAACTATGTTTACAAAATTGTTTTGGCTTAGCTGATGGTAACCAGTCACTTGTGATGTGACTCAGAGCCATGGAGAAAACATATCAAAAAGAAAAATGAAATATATTAAAGTTTTATTGCAAAATGCATGTGATATTTAGATTACATTTTCTTATAAAGACATTGCTAAGTTATAATACATATCAAATGAAAGCTTCTGAGCTCAGGTGAGAGATAATAATAATCATTTGTGTACAGGGAAGTGATAAATTGTTAATGATGGGTTTATTTAATATTTTACTATCATTTAAAACTCACAGAAACTTCAGAAATAGATTTATACTAAAAACCAATATGCTTTAATGACATAGAAAATTACTATTCTGGTAAAGTATGAAAAATAAACTCTCTCTTAAAAATGCATAAGGGGTGATTTATTTAAATTGTGGCTAGTTTATTTACTAAATTTGGTAGATGAAGTTCTATAGTAAGAGTAAGGAGGCTTATATAAAAAGATTCAGGAGTCTCAACTTATGAACCAAGTAAAGACCTCATGTTCAAAATTAATATGTGTTGTCGTATTCTTCTTAAAATGCTCTAGGATAATTAATTTTTAAAGAAAAATAATGGTGATCCTTTTGTCATAGTGACAAGTACTAGTTTATGTTTTGAATTCAGGGTTGTTTTTTCCTACTGCCTTATTGAAAAGCACAATATGTCATATAAAATATATATACAAGTGCTTTGGAAAGCAGACTAAATGAGTTATGAGAGCGGGCTGAGCTTAATCAGTTTATTATTTCTTGAGCTTAGAAGCTACAAGTAAAAGTAAAATGCAATTCGATTATTGAAAATGGCACATATTGCACCCTGTAGTTTCCCTTATAGAGGGAGAAATAGGGAAATGATAGTTGCTAGAATTTAGGAACTACATGTAAGCAGCTTCTTTAATAATAATAATAATATATAACATATATTATTATTAAACATATATATATATATTCCATGTAGAAATGGGAGCATCAAAATTTTTTTCTTGAAATGGTATGTCACTTCATACACTAATTTTCTTCACTCTAGCTTAGTAGTTCTAAAACTTTAGCCTACATCAGAATTACCTGCAGGGGGCTGGTTAAACACCCATTTCTGGGCCCCAACCCTGGAATTTCTGCTTCAGTTACTCTGGGGTGGGGCCCAATAATTTGCTTTTCTAATAAATTCCCAGGTAGTGCTGATGCTTCTGGTCCAGGGACCACACTTTGAGAACCACCATCCTAACCTATCATTAGCAAATTTGAAACCTAAAAAAAAGGAAAAGGAAAAACAAAAACAAAAAAAAACAGTTCATAGGATTCATCAGCTATGTTATTATTACCATTTATTGTGAATTCTTAGATTTTATATTTTTACAATGAAAAATCTTGAACTTTTACAAAGGTTATTGAAAGGGGAACTTTTTTTAATTAGATTTTTTTTTTCTTACCTGGCAACGAAGTAAAGGAGCCATATTTATGTCTCATAATTATTTCTGGGCTTGCAAACAAAGGCACAGAGATTCTATTTGTGGTGGAATAGACTTTCTGTATGGTGAATGGGCATTAGTTTGAAAAACATGCTCCCTTTTTGTGGTATCGTATATCTCCCTACTCTACCAAACTCATCAATGTTCTTGACCAATGTATGCCTGCAGGTTTCTGTCATTGGCAAACAGAAGGAGACTAGACAATGATTCAAATGAGGTTGAAAAAGACCAGAAGGCACTTCATTTCAGGACTCCAAAATGACTCTACACTTTGTTCTTGGGATTTGGATATGACCATCTTGACTCATCAGTCTTTCCAGCATCCTTGCTTCCTTTACAATTAAATTGAAGTCTGGCATCAGAGGAACTGGGGCTCTGTCAAGCAGTATACATCTTCTCTCGCCAGAAAAGAGAGAGGATTGTCCACTCAGTTGACCCAAATTCTGCTTCAGTGGAGAAGACAAAAAAAAAAAAAAAGGAGAAGCATTTCTGCCAATTGGAGAACATTTCATGGTGCGTGGTGATTTGTTGACAATGGATGGACTAAGGATGCCTTTCTCTTTTTCTCTGAAAGAACAGGCTGGTTTCACTTTAAATCTCTTCTTTTACCGACTCATGTTAAAGATTTGTTGAATTAGCTAACCATTTCATTACGTTCAGAATTGCAATAAATACTCTTAACAAACTATTCTTTCCTACCATAGTTACTCTTACTTCTCCCAAATACTCTACTGCTGTCTCCAGTTGAATAGGCTTATTTTATTTTCTGCACAATTTTCACAAAATGCTTCAGTTCTTTTCCAGAGCACAAGTGATTAATTTCATTTCAAATGTATTTACTTTTCTTATAATATAGTAGTCACTATCTATATATATAAATACCTTTGCATAAAGTGTGACATTTAAAATAAAAGTATTTTGTTATTACTTGCCTTGTTTAACTGAATTAATATTGTTAAAATACCAAACCCTCTCTCTAACCAGTCTAAGTTTTATTTTTTGTGTGTTCTAGGATAGTGTGGGAGATAGAATAATGGCTCCCAACATGTTCACATCCTAATCCTCAGACACTGTGAATATGCTACCTTACTTACATGGCAAAAGGGACTTTGCAGATATGATTAAGTTAAAGATTATCCTTGATTATCTACTGGACCCAATATAACCAACAAGAGTCCTTATGAGAAGGAAGGAAGAGGGTCAGAGCCAGAGCAAGAACTCTAAGTTAAGCTTTGGTAATCAGTGTTATTACTGACTGCATGCTAAGTTTGAATAGGCTCCTTCCCACCCCCTTTTTGACAACCCCAAAACATAAATGAGATTCTCTTACTGGCTTTCAGTAATGGGTCTTTACTAGACTGTGTAAAGGGAGAATGAGGTTTCTACCTCATTAGCGACTAGAGCAGTGGTTCTCAAACTTTTGCTTGTACCAGAATAACCTGGAAGACTTGTGAAACACAAACAGCTGGGGCCCCCACCTCCAGAGTTGTTTCTGAATCTGAAATTCTGGGATGGGACCAGAAATTTATATCTCTAACAAGTTTCCAGGTGATGCTGCTGCTGGCCCTGGGACCACCCTTTGAGAACCAGTGTGCTAGGTGATCCATACATGAGCACTAGTGACCTAGAACAGGGTGTCATCTTGGAAGATAATGAGAAAATGTCTTCTTACTGCCTTTTGATCAAGTTAGGAACAACGGAGCACGCACACACACACACGCGCACACACACACACACACACACACACACACACACACACACACACACACACACACACACACACACACACACACACACACACACACCCTTTCTCTCTGGGGATTCCACTAAACCTAGTATTTGAAGCACTTTGTTGAAAGTCTCATTCAATAATCCATGTTACAATGGTGTAGAACTTCAAGATATAAAGATGATTGTCAGTACAATGAGAGCTACTATCTTAAAAAGAGAAAATAAATTGAGCAACAAAAGGTAATGTTTTATATGTAGCACCTCTGAAAGTCTGCAGATATACCTAGGCCTTATTTTTTTTTTAATTTTAATCCTCTTGCATCCCTTTGAGATAGGTAAGATTCAAGTATTATCCCTCTTTTTCATGAAGAAGAGACTATTTTCATCTTTTAAGGGAGCAGTGGGACCTCATTTAGGCTGTTTTTCCTTGTTTTCAAATCTGCTTTATCAATTGATCCACATTACCTAATGCAGACACATTTCCTTTATTGTACTTTGCTATATTGCTTAGAATTTAAATGTTAGAGTGAAGTTTTGGATTCCTGTATCTCTTTACCGTGTGCATGTGTGTGAGTGTGCATGCAAGCAACACACACATGCTCATGCTTGTGTATGTATCAAACCATTCCTGTGAAACAAAAAATGGGAGGGTGTATTTGATTAACATGGAATATATATCCATGTTTTCATTGTTCTTCTTTCTTTTGATAAATATTATTACTTGTATTTTATTTTTTATCTGTATTATAGCTCCCCTGTGTGAGATATTTAAAATTCTGTGGAAAGTGTTATATGGTGATTAGGTACCTGGGCACTGGAAGCAGACAGATCTGCATTCAAATCATGCTTTTTCCATTTACTAACATGTGACCTGGAAGAGGTTAATTAACTTCTTTTAGTCTCAATTTCCTTATCTGTACCAAAAAAACCAAACCCGTTGCCATCAAATCGATTCCGACTCATAGCAACCCTATAGGACAGAGTAGAACTGTCCCATAGGGTTTCCAAGGAGTGGCTGGCGGATTGGAACGGCTGACATTTTGGTTAGCAGTGGAGCTCTTACCTACTGCACCACCAGGCTCCATCTGTAGTGAGAGCAATAATAGTCCTTTCCTAGAGTTCTGGTGAAGATTAAATGATATAATACACGTAAGGCTTTTAGTAGGAGTCCCTGGGTGGTGCAAAGGGATAAGCCCTGGACTACTAGCTGAAAGGTTGGCTCTTCAAACCAGGGCTTTGAACCCGTTTGTTCAGGTTCAAACTCCTGCTGAGAATTTGCATTTCTACCCCAGATACACTGAATCAGAATCTACACTTGAACAAGATCCTCAGGTGATTCTTATGTATAGTAAATTTTGAGAACCACTGCTCTACTAGTAGCTCTCAGAATTGGTCCCTAACCAGCATCATTAGCATCGCTTGGGAACTTGTTAGAAATGCAAATTCTCAGCAGATGTTCGAACCTGAAACCATGATTCAAACCTACCCAGAGGTGCCTCGGAAGACAGGCCTGGTTTCTGAAAGGTGACAGCCTTGAAAACCTTATGGGGTGCAGTTCTGCTCTGAAACACATAGGGTCACCATGAGTCAGAATCAACTTGATGGCAAATAACAACAACGCTCTTAGTACGCTGCATGTTTATAATAATTAATCATTACTATTCTCAGCTATTGCATTGTATGTTCTTGCTACCTATATTTGTAAAATAGAGCTGCTGTGGCTCCATGGAGCTCCGACTGAATCTCTTGATCATAAGAACATTTTGCTTCAGAATCTCAACCCATGGCTGTTTATATTCTAACGGAGTAGGTATTATAACTGCTTAAAATGGGTGTGGATGTTAGCTCTTAAGCTCCTCCTTTTGAAAGGTACATTGTACTTTGAGTACCTTGGCCATAGCACCTAAAGTTAACTGATGGGGCAAACTTTAGAAAGAATTAGGTAAAGCATTTATCAACTTATTTAATCAAGAAATAATTATAGAATGCCTATTATGTACCACACACTCTTCTTTGGGGATTCAACAGTGAACCAAACAGATAATTGGCAATTATATTCTAGTAGATTGATTGCTCTTGAAGGTGCAGAAAATAAAGGATGGCAATTATATTTTTATAACCGATAAGTCACCTTTGTCTCCCACCTCAGGTTTTGAAAAAAATGTTCCCTTCTTTAATTCTCATAATATAAAGCAGGTGTAGCTGAAGACAATTTAGATTCATTCCTACAATTCAGCTAGGATCCTCACCATTTGTAATAAATTAGCTGTAAATCATTTTTGACATCTAAAATCCCAAACACTGAGTTACAGATATTGAGCATTTAAGAGGTATATCGAGTATCAGCTATTTTTGTTTCAACATCCATCCACCATACTGGTAATAGTACCCAGATTTTCCTCCAGGGATCCACTCCTGCCCCCACTTCTGATTTACTTGCATCAGGTGAGGCTAGACCCTGGCCTCCGAGGTGGAACCCCTGACCTTGGCCTGAGTTAATCAATGCATTCATTCCTTTAGTCTCACTGATTAGTTCACAGATGAGTATGTGCCTTGCAACCACCAACGAGGCTCAGTAGAGTTTATCTTGGGGCCTTGGCTTGAGTGACCAGGAGGTCCAGTTGGAATTAAAATTGAGAAGCTGTGAAGCTGGAGCTGCTGCTGTGTGTAAAATGTGAGAATGAATTCACTCATGAAGGAGAGCAGATCTGAGCCAAGCTCAGAGACAGAGAAACTGAATATGGCGCTCTGATTTAAATGAAGCCCACCTTTGGGCTTTTCCATTCTGTAACATAGCAAGCAGAAAGTTTTGTGCCAGTTGATTTGCACACAGTTTTGTTGCACTGATGACTCTGATCTACAAGTGGCAGAGCCAAGGTGATATGACTTTCTGAAATGGCGAGAAACCTTTTGTAAAATTGCAAAGAAAGCAAAGCAAAATCTTCCTTTGACTTGTATGTAGTTGAATTACTAGATAAATTGATGTATATTATACTTTAAAGGGAGAATGAAGAAAACCAAAGACATAAGGAAAATATTAGTCCAAAGGACTAATGGACCACATGAACCACAACCTCCACCAGTCTGAGCCCCGAAGAACTAGATGGCGCCAGGCTACCATCACCGACTACTCTGACAGAGATCACCACAGAGGATCCCTGACAGAGAGGGAGAAAAACGTAGAACAAAATTCAAATTCACAAAACAAAACCCAGACTTACTAGTATAGAGACTGGAGGAACCCCCAAGATTATGGCCCCGGACACCCTGTTAGATCAGATGTGAAGCCACTCCCGAAATCTACCTTTCAACCAAAGATTAGACAGGCCTACAAAACAAACAGTAACACATGTGAGGAACGTACTTCTTAGTTCAATCAAGTATATGAGACCAAATAGGCAACAGTTGCCCAAAAGCAAAGGCAAGAAAGCAGGAAGGAACAGGAAGGTTTGACAAATGGACCGGAGAACCTAGGGTGGAAAGGGAAAGGGGGAGAGTGCTGACACATTGTGGGGATTGCAATCAATGTCATAAAACAAATTGTGTATGAATTTTTGAATGAGAAACTAATTTGCCCTGTAACCTTTCACCTAAAACACAATAAAAATATACATATAAAAAGATTTTACATGTTTATATTAAACAGAGATATGTTCTAGACTCATGTAATTATCAACAATTTTTTCACCTACATAAATGCTCAAAGGGGCATTCCAAAATCATCCAAGTTGTGGGACAATGTTTTGTCAATTGGAAATGACATACATATTACAAAACTTTTAACATATGTGCCCCCCAAAGTTGTCCATGTCCTAATCTCCAGAACCTGTGAATATGTTACCTTACATGGCAAAGGGACTTTGCAGATGTGTTTAAATTAAGTATTTTGAGATGGAGGAGATTATCTTGGATTATTTGGATGGGCTTGATATAATTACAAGGGTTCATATAAGAGGGAAGCATGAGGGTCAGAAGGAGAGAAGGAGATGTGACTCTGGAAACAGGTCAGAGTGATCCAGGGCCAAAAGCCAAGGAATGTGGGCAGCTTCTGGAAGCTGGAAAGGGCAAAGAAACAAATTTTTTCCTAGAGCCTCTAGATGGAACACAGCCCTGCCAATTTTCGACACCTGATCTCCAGAATTGCAAGACAATAAATTTGTCTCGTTTTATGCTACTAAGTTTGTGATAATTTGTTACAGCAGTAATAAGAAACCAATACATGGCCCAACCACTAAATGCCACTGTTGCCTTCTAATCAATATGACAGCAAAAATAAATCAATTGTTTTCTAAAATGCCCCCTGTGAAGAAATATTGTTCTGATTTTTCCCTTTTTCTCCACCCCTACTGCCGCCGCCTCAGTTTACCCTGCTCATATCCCACCTGGATCAGGGTAGACATTTAGCATCTCTCCATTCATCAGTCTTGCGTACTTCCAATCCAGTTTCCCCACTCTGGATTACCAGAATATTTTTCTTCAAATCTAAATCTAATTTTGTCATTCTTTTGCCTATACATCCTCATGGCCTCCAAAATTTCTATAGAATAAAATCCAAGCATGTTAATTGGCTGACAAAGCCCTCCATGTTCTAGCTCTTGAATATTTCTCTAACCATCTACCTCAACACACTTTCAGCCCTCCCACACCCTGTGGTCCAAACTGTCATCCCCAGAACATGCTAGGTTGTTTTCTTGCTTCCAGCTCTTTGCTTAAGCTGTCCTCACTGGCTGAAATGCACTCCTCACTCCTTCTTATTCCAGTTCCCTTTACAAAAAATCGTTTGTCTTGCAGTTTTCAAAACTCAGCCTGTTTTCAAGACTTTAACTCAATGAAATATTTTGTCATGCCCCTAGTCAGAAAGGATCATGTTCTTCTTTAGGCCCCCATTTCAGCCTTTATATAAGTCCATTGTATAATATAAGGAGCCCTGGTGGCGCGATGGTTAAGCACTCACCTGCCAACTGAAAGGTCAGTGTTCAAACCCACCAGTGGCTCTGCAGAAGAAAAGACCTGGCTATCTGCTCCCATAAAGATTTCAGCCTAAGAAAACCTATGGGACATTCCTACTCTGTCCTATAGGGTTGCTATGAGTCAGAATTGACTCGACGGCACACAACAACATTATAAAATATATTTACCATCACCCTGACTTGTTTTCATATCTTTCTCATTTCTAGACCATGAGTGCCTAAGTGTGATGATTGGTGTTTTACTAGTCTCTGTGTTCCCAGCAACTAATACATTATCTTAGAGAGTAGTAGGTGCTTAATAAAGATTTGATTAATTAATTAATCAATGCTCACCTGAACTCATATGAGGACATTTGATGAATATTATATCTTGATCTAAGCTGTAAAAAATTATATTTAAATTATTACTAAGCCTAGGTTTGTTCTCTGCAAAGTGCCACTTACCATGCAGAATGTAGAATGACATTGAGTCCTTTAAATTATATATTCTTCATCAGGACTGTGATCCTATTTTTATTTTTCAAAGTTTCTTGATGAGTACTTTGTGAGCGTACAAGTGAATAACGTTCTCAAGTCAAAACGCATTACATAGATCACTTCCTCTTACTACGCTGGGCTTGTCATAGAAGAGAATTTTGTCAGTCTATACAAGATGGATTATTTTGTTCTCAAAGCCATGCTGACTTTTCTTATTCCATGAAGGTCTAACGAATGTTCATGGAGTTAATAGTACAATGTTAAAACCTGTCATGTCTACCACTTTTAATGATAATTTTTAAATGATCATGGGTAATTTGTGATTTTAAAAATTATATTTTTAGGTGTCAAGGTAATAAGAAAAGATTTTTGTCAAGTGAGTCACTAAGTAAAACTTTGCATTTATCATTCATACAATTACAGAATATTTAATGGGCTGGAAATAGTCCTTAGCACTTTCTTATTAAATAAGCATGGTGATAAATTTCTAATTAAGTCTATATTCTTAGATTCTGGTTTATCTTAGAGGGACTTAATGGCATTGGTTCCTTACCTGACTTTATCCTTAACTTGCTGTATGACCTTGGGGAAATTACTTACCCATGCTAAGCCTGCCTTTCTTTTAATGGTAAAATGGCAATAAAAATATTGGTAATCTCAAACAGTTAGTATGATGTGACTATCAAATGAGAATGCATGTAAAGCAATTAGCATAGGGCCTGGCTCAATGTCAGTGCTCAGTAAAGATTAACGGTAAGTATCATTACTCGTTCTTGGATTCCTATTGCTTTATTGTTTATAATAAAATGTTCTTCACTTAGGAGGCAGTCTATGAATGCTGCTAACTCCTTACTCTGCAAGTCATAAAACATAAATGAGACGGAAACTTTGATCTCAAGGTGATTTACAATAAAACAGAGGGGGATGTGACAAATCAACAACTTCGTAAGGAAGAATACAATTAATTGCCTAAGAAGGTAAAATGTGTGACAGGTGCGTAAAAGCAGTAGCAATGGCATTCATTGGCTGGGCTCATGTAGTGAGGTGATGGGACAAGAAAAGGCTCTCTTTAAGCATTTAATAATGGGTCTAATTTTCATGACGGAGGTAAACATATATTCCAAGCAAGGAGCAGAGAATGAGTAAGAAGAGAGAGAGAGTGGGAGTACTTTTGCCTGAAAAGTACAGTACATAATTACAGGCGAGTTGTCGTAGAGAGAAAGGAAGTAAGGTAGGAGTCAATGCTTGGTGCACAGTGGGTACTCAATAGGTATTTGTTGACTGTATGAATCAGTGAACTGTGTGAGAAAAGACATCAAAATGACAGGCCAAATCAGTGACGAACATGGTTGGCATTAGGAAGGCATTGGCAATATTGGAGAGGGAGATGACATGATTGAAGACATACTTTATTAGGAAAGACATATACCTAGGAGAGATTGAAGCAGGAGGACACTGGATATGGAGAGAAGAGCTAGCAACACATCTCAAGCGTCCCGAGGAAACGCAATTAGAAATAATCATGATAATCTACAGTCATTAGAATCAGTTTCTCAAAAAAACACATGCTGAGCATTTATTATTTGTAAGAATCAGTGCTAAGTGCTGGAGACCTAGGATGGGTCCCTGCCCTCATGCAACTCAGTGGCTATTGAGGATCACAAACATGAAGTAAAATTGTAAGCAAACAAATTGTACAACATACTGAAAAGGAATACAGAGTTCTATCAAAACAGGTGACATGGGAATCTTACCAATTCCGGGGCATGCAGAAAGCTTGCCTTGAGAAATCTAAAGAGGCATTGTAACATAAATCATGAGTTCTGGCTTTTCAATTGGTTCTGGTTTTGACTCTATGCCCTCCCCTTCATTTATAACTGTGATACCTTGGACATACTGATAACTTTTCTGAGCCACAGATTATTCATTTAAATAAAAAGATGTCATGCCATCTCATAGCATTGTTGAGGGGTCTAAGTCAAAAGAAATAAGATTTTGTATGTAAAGAGCGTAACATAGCACTTGGCCCATAGTAGAAGTGCAATAAAATGGTAACTGTTACTATCAACTTAACAACGCATGGGGTGTTGAGGGAGGAGCTTCTAGAGAGGAGAATTCAGACTTTGAGTCTGGATGACTAAGATAACACAACTGAGTACAAATATGAAAATATAGAGTAGGGACTATTAAAGAGAGGGGAGTGGAGAAGAGGCATCATTAGTACCATGATGAGTTAGAAGAGCTTCAAAGACACAGGGGATGCAATTCTCAAGTAGGTAATTGAAAAGTCTGGTTGTGAACACAGGAAATAGCCATATAAAGGCTTGATAATCAGTGTTGTGGATGGCAGGGATTGATAATGCAGAGGAACCATGGGGATAGATCCACAAAGAATTTTTAAATTTTGAGGGCAGAAGGAAAATATGAGTCTGAGAAGCATCTAGAGAAGGAGCCATGAGGATAGTAAAAGAAAACCTGGACAGCATCTGACATAGTACATATAAAAGTTCAATAAATGTTTCTGAATCACCAAATGAAAAAAAAGTCAGCTTATCTAAACTAAAGGGAGGGTACATTTCCAGAAGAAGGTGGTGGTGCACAAGTTTCAAGATTAAGAGAATTCAGAGATTATGAGCCCAGAGAAACAGCTGTAGATTTGGCGATTATGGGTTCACTGGTGACCTTAAGCAGGATGGAGGAGACAAAAGCAAGGTTAGAAGAAATGTGCGAGGAAGAGTAAGCAGCAAATGTGGATTATCTTTTAACAAGTTTGGAGGGAAATGAATGGAAATGGGAGGATAACCAAGGGGAGAGATTTTTTTATGAAACAGGACTACATGTCCAGGTAGAGCAATGTGTCCACAGAAGGGGACATATTAACAATAAAGGTGAGGGATAAGTTGTGGACCAAAATCCAGGGGAAATAGAAGGTAAAAGGATTAAGGGAGCTAGAGAAGACATCTTGAAGCTAGAAGAACAAGGACAAACTAAGTAGAGATACAGAGATACATCGATGGGGAGAAAGGGGAACCTGAGGAAGCTCAGGTCATGTTGCCATGATTTTTTTTTTAATAGAGAGGATCTTTGTAGAGAATGAGAAATTGGGCATTAGATTTAGAAGAGTGGAGAAGGATTAAAATAATTACTGAGGAGATTGTCACAGGGCACCCCTGGAAGAACGAGAACATCATTCACCTCTCCAGATAGCATTAACTTAGGAAGAACAGTGTAAGTTTGAAAAATAAACCCTTCAAATAATACATCGATGATAGTCCTGAGAGGCAGTTTTAGTTCACTCACCCTATTATTGGTTTTAGCATTTAGCATTTTTGCTACCTGTCTCAAAATAAAACTCACTGGTAATAGACTTTTTCATAACAGTCCACAATACACTTTTAAAATTTACTTTAAGTTGACATGTGGGCTTTTGTTTTCTTTTCATTCACACAAAATTACGGCACATACAAAATATGGCAATGCTATAAAAAGAAATGATTATCATACCCATTGTTTAAGGAGCCGAATACACACAGCAGAGATGAAAGCACATTAAAAAAGCACTAGAATGAAAAATGATGTAATTAGTCTTATAAGGCCTCTTTGTGACCAACTTGGACAGACTTCCTGGCCAGTGTGATAGGTTATGTAGAAATCAAGTATTAGGGTGCCAGAAAACAGTTTGACACCGTGAGGACACTCCTTTAGTCCAATCTGTGACAAAGGCTAGAAACTCTACAACAGTAAAAATATTAAGGAGTCAGCTTAATTTGGGAAACCTAAGAGGGGGAAAAAAAAAGACATCTCTCTGCAGGAGTTGCCTTGCAGGAAAGAAAAAGAGAATATAAGGAAGGGAAGGACGAGAGATAACAACTGTATTTGTAATCCTGTTCCCAGAAGCGTATCATTAAATTACCATGGTTACCCGAAAAAGACAATTCATCTCCAAACTGGCAGATACTAACAAGATTTAGTGCTATGTCTTTAATATGTACTCTTGTTCTACTAATAATTATGATGATAATAATAGCTATCATTTATTGAATGCTTAGTAGATGGCAGGTACTGTATTAGGTATTTGTAGGCACGAATCACACTCCAAGGTAGATTTTTTTTTTAATTTCTATTTTATAGGTAAGGAAATCAAGACGTAACTAATAAGGGATAAAATCAGGATTTGCAGCTTGGTCTATATGGCAACAAAACATATGCCCATTCCACTATTCTGAACTGCAGAGTCTAGCATGGTGCTTGGCTTATAATAAGTTGAAGAGTGAGTAATAGTCTATGAAAATAACTACTAATCTTCAAAACCTTTTGTCAAGAATGGTGACGGGTCTGAGATTTTGCCCTACTTGCAAAATAACAAAAGTCTGCCACAGGTCCCTGAGTACTGGCAGAAGACACAGACTGCTGGGTTAGAGACAAAGAACCTTATTACTCATTGTAATAGCAGTTCCTCAAACACCAACTCCCACATGGTGGCATGAAGAGGGTCAGATGGCACCTGCTCACACAGTGAGTTGTGTGACAAAAGAGGATTTCTGGGCTTAAGGAACCTGTATATTTTATGCTGGAAAGTATACTGCCTGCCCTTTTCTCTGAACCAAAAACCAAACCCGTTGCCGTCAAGTCGATTGTGACTAATAGTGACACTATAGGGCAGAGTAGAACTGCCTCATAGGGTTTCCAAGGAGCGCCTGGTGAATTCGGAGTGCTGACATTTTGGTTAGCAGCTGTAGCTCTTAACCACTATGCCACCAGGGTTTCCAAGGGAGATAATATCTTTATCTTCCAAGGCTGTTTGCTATACAACATCTTTAAAAAGATAGTCTGGAACAAAGGCAGTCAGTGCCTCTGTTCACAAGACTTACATAATGCTAGAGACCCATGGAAAATTGTCTCCCCAAATGTTCCACTTACATAAATGTATTAATAGGAACATGGCCACAACCCATCCCATCATCACCCTAAATCCTCTTTTGTTAAAACCGTTGTTTATCTTTCCATAGGCTTTCTAGAAGGAGACTCTAGCCCTAATACAGGCATACTAACATTGTCCAGAAGGTAGCTTGAAATTGGAAGGAAATATATATGTACTTGGCATGAGGGAACTTGGCCATCTCTGAAAAGCTGGTCTAAACTGTGCCCCCTGCTTTACCAAGTAATGCCAAATCAAGCCAATTAAATGCAGTTCCCAGGGGTATTCCTCTCTTTGTAAATGCAAAGTACAGGCAAAATAAGGGTTGGGGGAGGGGAACTCGGCCCCTGTTGAAACTAGAGTAGCTTTTCCAGGAGCCTACAATGCTTACAGACTCAACCCAAACTGATGGATTCATTCGTCTTCCACAGAAATGTTACTCAGAGTCTTCACGATAAATTTCCATTCCCATAAGCAACCTCTGCATGTCTCTTCCTTTGTGACTCTGAGAAATGTGACTGGCAAAATAGCACTGTATTTATCTTACTAATTTTAAGAGCCACCACTCATCTGTCAGTTTTTTATACTGTGGTGACTTGCGTGTCGCTGTGATGCTGGAAGCTATGCCACTGGTATTTCAAATACTAGCAGGGTCACCCATGGTGGACAGATTTTAGGGGAGCTTCCAGACTAAGACAGATTAGGAAGAAGGACCTACCAGTCTACTCCTGAAAAAAATTGGCCAGTGAAAACCTTATAAATAGCAGTGGAACATTGTATGATACACTGCTGGAAGACGAGCCCCTCAGGTTGGAAGGCACTCAAAATAAAACTGAAGAAGAGCTGCCTTCTCAAAGTAGAGTCGACCTTAACAACGTGAATGGAGTAAAGCTTTTGGGAACTTCATTTGCTGATGTGGCACAACTCAAAATGAGAAGAAACAGCTGAAAACATCCATTAATAATTGGAACATGGAATGTGTAGAGTATGACTCTAGGAAAATAGAAAGTCATTAAAAATGAAATGGAATGCATAAAAATCAATATCCTAGATATTAGTGAGCTGAAATGGACTGGTATTGGCCATTTTGAATCAGACAATCATATGCTCTACTATGCCAAGAATGACAAATTGAAGAGAAATATTGTTGCATTCATCATCAAAAAGAACATTTCAAGATCTATCCTGAAGTACAATGCCGTCAACAATAAGATAATAGCCATACGCCTACAAGAAAGACCAGTCAATACGACTATTATTCAAATTTACGCACCAACCACTAATGCCAAAGATGAAGGAATTGAAGATTTTTACCAACTTCTGCAGTCTGAAATTAATCAAACATGCAATCAAGATGCATTGATAATTACTGGTGATTGGAATGCAAAAGTTGGAAATAAAGAAGGATGGGTAGTTGGAAAATGTGGCCTTGGTGAGAGAAATGATCAAATGATAAAATTTTGCAAGACCAACGACTTATTCATCACAAATATCTTTTTTCAACAACATAAATGGTGATTATATACATGGACCTCACTGGATAGAATACACAGGAATCAAATCAACTACATCTGTGGAAAGAGACGATGGAGAAGCTCAATATTTAATTAGTCAGAACAAAGCCAGAGGCCGACTGAGGAACAGACCATCAATTGCTCACATGCACGTTTAAGGTGAAGGTGAAGAAAATTAAAACAAGTCCACAAGAGCCAAAGTACGACCTTGAGTCTATCCCGTCTAAATTTAGAAACCGTCTCAAGAATAGATTTTATTCATTGAACACTAATGACGGAAGACCAGACAAATTGTGGGATGACATCAAGGACACCATACATGAAGAAAGCAAAAGGTCATTAAAAAGGCAGGAAGGAAAAAAAAAAAAGACCAAAATGGATGTCAGAAGAGTCTGAAACTTGCCCTTGAATGTAGAGTACCTGAAGCGAAAGGAAGAAATGAATTAAAAGAGCTGAACAGAAGATTTCAAAGGGTGACTCAAGAAGAGAAAGTATTACAAAGAAACGTGCAAAGACTTGTAGTTAGAAAACCAAAAAGGAAGAACACCCTTGGCATTTCTCAAGCTGAAAGAACTGATGGAAAAATTCAAGCCTCCAGTTGCAGTTTTGAAGGATTCTATGCGCAAAATATTGAATGACAGAGGGAGCATCAAAAGAAGATGAAAGGAATACACAGAGTCACTATACCAAAAAGAATTGGTCAACATTCAAACATTTCAGGAGGTAGCATATGATCAAGAACTGATGGTACTGAAGGAAGTAGTCCAAGCTGCACTGAAGACATTGGTGAAAAACAAGGCTCCAGAAATCTACAGAATACCAATAGAGATGTTTCAACAAACAGATGCAAATCTGGAAGCACTCACTTGGCTATGCCAAGAAATTTGGAAGACAGCTACCTGGCCAACCAACTGGAAGAGACCCATATTAGTGCCCATTCCAAAAAAGGTGATCCAACAGAATGTGGAAATTATTGAACAGTATCATTAATATCAGATGCAAGTAAAATTTTGCTGAAGATCATTCGAAAGTGGTTGCAGCAGTACATCAACAGGAAACTGCCAGAAATTCAAGCCAGATTCAGAAGAGGACATGGAATGAGGGATATCACTGCTGATGTCAAATGGATCTTGGCCAAAAGCAGAGAATACCAGAAAGATGTTCACCTATGTTTCAATGACTATGCAAAGGCATTCAACGGTATTGATCATAACAAATTATGGATAACAGAAGAATGGGAATTCCAGAACACTTAACTGTGTTCATGAGGAGCCTGTACTTAGACCAAGAAGCAGTCATTCTAACAGAACAAGGGGATACTGCATGGTTTAAAATCAGAAAAGGTGTGCATTAGGGTTGTATCCCTTCACTATACTTATTTAGTCTGTATGCTGAGCAAATAATCCAAGAAGCTGGACTATATGAAGGAGAACGTGACATCAGGATTGGAGGAAGACTCATTAACAATCTGTGTTATGCAGATGACACAACCTTGCTTGCTGAAAATGAAGGGGACTTGAAACTACACATATGACACAACCTCAATTGCTGAAAACAAGGGAACTTGAAGCACTTACTGATGAAGATCAACGATCACAGCCTTCAGTACGGATTATACCTCAACATAAAGAAACAAAAATCCTCACAACTGGACCAACAAGCAACATCATGATACACAGGAAAAGACTGAATTTGTCAAGGATTTCATTTTACTTGGACCCTCAATCAATGCCCAGGGAAACAGCAGTCAAGAAATCAGACGACCTATTGCATTGGGCAAATCTGCTGCAAAAGACGTCTTTAAAGTGTTGAAAATCAAAGATATCACTTTGAGGACTAAGGTGTGACTAACCCAAGCCATGGTATTTTCAGTATCCTTATATGCATGCAAAATCTGGGCAATGAATAAGAATGACCAAAGAAGAATTGGTGCCTTTGAATTATGGTGTTGACGAAGAATATTGAACATAGCATGGACTGCCAGAAGAACGAACTAACAAATCTATCTTGGAAGAAGGACAGCCAGAATGCTCCTTAGAAGTCAGGATGGTGAGATTTCATCTCAGGTACTTTGGACATTTTATCAGGAGAGATCCGTCGCTGAAGAAGGACATTATGCCTGGTAAAGTAGAGGGTCAGTGAAAAAGAGGACGACCTTCTACAAGAATGAGACGGATTGACATAGTGGCTGCAACAATGGGCTCAAGCATAACAATGATAAGTAGAAGGGCAGCAAAAAGGAGGAAGACCCTCAATGAGATTGACATAGTAGCTGCAACAGTAGGCTCAAACACAGCAATGATTGTGAGTACGGTGCAGGACTGGGCAGTGTTTAGTTCTGTTGTACATAGGGTCACTATGAGTTGGCACCCTCTTGAGGGCACCTAACAACAGCAACAGGACAGAACTGCCCCACAGACTGTAATCTTTACAAAAGCAGACTGCCGCATCTTTCTCCCAAGGAATGGCTGGTGGGTTGGATCCACTGACTTTTTGGTTAGTGATGGAGCTCTTAAGCACTGTGCCACCAGGGCTCACTTATAATAATAATATATTATAAATAATAATGATAGTAGTAATAATTTTAAAATAACATGGTTGATGTCAATACAATTTGAGAAAAATTTTATTTTGCTGCACCCCTCTTTCTCACAAAATCCTATGCATTTTAGTTTTGTTCTACACTAGATTTCTGCTTCACCTCAATAATTTCAGTATTTCCCATTTGATAAATTATAAATAGTTAATTACTCTCTGTCCCTCCAGAGCTACTTAAATTATTACAGAAAATAGGACTCCAAATTTTTAATGTGCACTAGGGGGAAAATATCACATTGGCAGTAATAATTGGTAATTAAATGCTCTTAAAATTATTGTTGTTGTCAGGTGCCATCAAGTCGGTTCCAACTCATAGTAGGACAGAACCAAACACTGACCGATCCTGCACCATCCTCACAATCATTGCTATGTTTGAGCCCGTTGTGGCAGCCACTGTGTCAATCCATTCTGTCGAGGGTCTTCCTCTTTTTCACTGACCCTCTCCTTTACCAAGTATGATGTCCTTCTCCAGGAACTGGTCCCTCCTGATAACATGTCCAAAGTACATGAGATGAAGTCTCACCATCCTCCCTTCTAAGGAGCGCTCTGACTGTACTTCCAAGACAGATTTGTTTGTTCTTCTGGCAGTCCATGGTATATTCAATATTCTTCACCAATGCCATAATTCAAATACATCAGTTTTTTAAAGTTTTCCTTATTCATTGTCCAGCTTTCACATGACACATTAAAATTATTTAATTACTGTCTGTGAATATGAGAGGCGCTCTGATGGCACAGTGGTTAAGCTCTACAGCTGCTAAGCAAAAGATCAGTGATTTGAATCCACCAGCTGCTGTTTGGAAACCCTATAGGGTCGCTATGAGTCGGGTTTGGTTTGGTTTTTTGGTGAATAGGGGAAGAACAAGAGGAAGAGGACAAGAGAGCATGATTTATTTCTCCACCAAATTTTTCCACCATTTAGTACAAAAGTCTCATTCTCTCTCCATATATGTGTGTATCTGTGGGTATTACTGTGAGTGTGTATGTATATATTTATTTATTTATAAATTGAATCTGAATCTGAATCATTCAAAAGTTGCCTGGGATACTGTGTGTTCCATATTTTATCATCTCTACTCAGGCCCTATGTATCAAATTTGTATGTAGGTAAAAACACTTTCAAAACTCTAAAACCGTATACAGCTAATACAGGATATTATTACTGGTAATAATATAATCCAGACATGGACCTTGCATTGTCTAAAACATTAGGAAAGATATAAAGACAAATGTCATGTGTGCCACAGGTTAAGAGATATGTCATTAAGAGCATTGACCTTCAAGTTCAGCAGACCGTCTTTGAATCCTGAGTATCACACACACACAATTAGGTATAATATAAGGATGGATACAATATTTCTGATAGTACATATATATATATTTTAAAGTACAGTGCAAACATAAGAAAGATTAAGTTTTATTGGTTTATTCTCCAAAGCTATTTTACTAGCAACCATTTTCCTTGTACTGAGTCTCAGACTGTGTGGTACCTGTCCCAGAGGACTTCTATTGATATTAATTTTGGCTAGTTTTGAGGATTAGTTTGAGGTTGCTGTGATGATGAATTGAAAAAATGCTAGTAAGGTGCATAGCACAGCTGATGGGATATAAACCAAACCACCAGTTGCCGTCGAGTTGATTCTGACCCATAGTGAGCAATCAGTTTATACATATTGCCCATTTCTGTATTCTTGTCAAGAACCATTTTTGTAATACAGAGTTTACAGAAGACAGTTCCTTGCTGAAAAGGATGACAGATATTTGGTAATTGACTCCAATGTATGTCTAACCATAATTGTGAGTTTTAATCAGCACTTCCTTCTATACTTTAGAATTGTCTTCATGGAAATCCTTTTATCCATTAAGTACCATTTATGTGTTATGCCAGTACACTCAGAATTAAGTCAGAACTTTTTCCCTATGAAAACAGGATGAATCTTGTAACGGCCCTTATAAACTTAATGAAAGAATACTGATTTAAAAATCTAATATCTGACTCAATTATACACTTGTTTATGGAGGACCGACTACATATAATTGAGATAACTGGAAAATAAGCAAATGACATGAATCCTGCAATAATAAGATTAAATATTTTATGGTTTAAAAAGGTGATGTGGCATAAAATAATTTAGTATAAGATAGCGTATAATAGCTACACCATTCAACCTATGGGGTTTTATCATGGTTTTATCATCCCTCAGTGATGGTGACTCTCGTTGGCTGCAGGTCATTGCTACTGTCAGACCCAAAGTTCAAAAGAGATTTTATTATGGTCTTGTAATGTTTTAAAGTGCCAGCATCCCCTGCTTTTTTCAACATATCTCTGTTTTTTATTGGAGACAATAATAAAACCAAAAAACTAAACCTGTTGCCTTCAAGTCAATTTCAACTTATAGCGACCCTATAGGACAGAGTAGAACTGCCCCATAGTGTTTCCAAGGCTGAAATCTTTACAGAAGCAGACTGCTACATCTTTTTCCCATGGAGCAGCTGGTGGGTTCAAACTGCCAACCTTTCGGTTAGCAGCCAAGCTCTTAACCACTGCACCAACAGGGCAATAATAAAGACTTGTAAATGTTTCTGTTTGTGGTACACATCATTAGACGAGGGAAAAATTGCAATCCCTCTATCAAACTCCAAGTGAGGATACTGACTGAGTCAGTGGGCACTTTCCATTTTTCTAAGTAAGAGTATAAAATAATATCTTTCTGGCCCATTTGAAAATGGTTATTTAGAATAATAAAATGGGTTACTGGTTGCAATCTGTAAAATTTGAGGTGCATCAGTCCATCATCAGGGGAGAAGGCGATGGTGAAGACCTCCTTTCCATTGTTAGTGGCATGTTGATTTGATTTGTATCTGTCCTATCTTACATTCTCTCTAGTGTATAAAGTTTGCAAAGTGCATATGAAAGTATGGTACGTGCAATATGCTGCTTCAAATAGCAGTTCTTGAGAGACCTATAATATTAAGGTAACAAAGATACTAGTATGTATTTAAGCAATTATTAAACGCATTAATAGCTCTAGTAACCTTCATTCAACCATTTCTCCGAAGATTTTTATGTAGAAAACTTTAGAATAGGCAAAAGTAAGTGTAATGATGAGGAAGTCCTTTGATGTGTTAGAAGACTTTGACAACTTGATGTAGAAGCACGCTGTTGAACCATATTTCCTTCTAGGTAATGTTATTTGATATTATGATTTATAGAACTGTGTCATACTGCAGTTGCTACCCAGAAACCTTGTATTTATTTATGTGAAACAAAGGAAATTGTATCATTAAGAATTTTATATAAAGCTTTAGTCAATTTTTTTTGTAGAGTTTGATGCAGTGATCTCAAGTGGAAATATAAAGCAAAAAGTTCACATCCACACACTTGGAGTAGATAATGCTTCCTTTTCATGCATTTAGCATCATGCTATACGTCCTTGGGATTTTTTTTCTTTTTTCTTTTGTTATTATTTTATTTTATTTTTTATTGTACTTCAGGTGAAGGCTTACAGAACAAATAGTTTCTCATGAAACAGAAGTACACATGTTGTTTCATGACACTGGTTAACAACCCCACAACATATCAACCCTCTAACTTCTCAAACTCTTTTTTTTTGGTGAAAATACACATAGCCAAAGATACACTGTTTCAAAAAGTCTACATGCACAGTTCAGTGACATTGACTACGCTCTTCCAATGGTGCTGTTATTCTCACTTAAGATGAAGGCTCACAGAACAAAATAGTTTCTCATTTAACAATTACTACACATGTTGCCCTATGACAATGGTTAACAATCTCACAACACATCAACAATATCCTTACTCAACCTTGGGTTCCCTATCACCAGCTTCATTGTCCCCTTCTGCTTTCTGGCCCTTGTCACTGGACTCCTGTACCTCGCTAGTCTCATTTGGTCTTAAGGGGCTGTCCACTCCCAGGCTGAACAGTGAACCTCGGAGGTAACTTCACCACGGAGCTAAAAGGGTGTCTGGGGGCCATACTCTCGGGGTTTCTCCAGTCTCCTTTAGGCCAGTAAATCTGGTCTTTTTTTTTTTTTTCTGTGAGTTAGAATTATGCTCTACATCCTTCTCCAGCTCTGTCCAGAACCCTCTGAGAGATCCTGGTCAGAGCAGTCAGTGGTTGTAGCTGGGCACCATCTAGCTGTACTGGACTCAGTCCAGCGGAGGCCTTGGTAGATGTGGACAATTAGTCCTTTGGACAAATCTTTTCCTTGTGTCCTGTTCTCTTCATTCTCCCTTGCTCCCGAAGGGATGAGACCAGTGGAGTATCTTAGATGGCCGCTCACAGGCTTTTAAGCCCCCAGGAACTACTCACCAAGGTAGAATGTAGAGCATTGTCTTTGTAAGCAGTGTTATGCCAATTGAGCTAGATGTTCCCTGAGACCATGGTCCCCACGGCCCTCCGCCCAGCAATTCAGTCCCTCAGGGAGTTTGGATGTGTCTATGGGGCTTGCATGACCTTTCCTTGTACAAGTTGTGCTAGTTTCTCATGTATTGTGTACTGTCTCACCCTTCACCCAAGATACCACTTATCTATTGTCTATTTAGTATTTCCCCCACCCCCACCCCTCCCATCCCTGGTAACCAACAAAGATTGTTACATTTTGTGTGTGAACTTTTTTATGGGTTTTTACAATAGAGGTCTCATACAATATTTGTCCTTTTGTGATTGACTTATTTCACTCAGCATAATGTCCTCCAGTTTCATCCATGTTATGAGATGCTTCACAGATTCATTGTTGTTCTTTCTCATTGCATAATACTCCATTGTGTGTATGTACCATAGTTTGTTTATCCATTCATCTGTTGATGGGCATCTAGATTGTTTCCATCGTTTTGCTATTGTGAACAATGCTGCCATGAACATAGGTGTGCCTATGCCTATTCGAGTGACGACTCTTATTTCTCTAGGATGTATTCCTAGGAGTGGGATTGCTGGATCAAATGGTATGTCTATTTCTAGCTTTCTGAGGAAGCACCATATCATTTTGCAAAATGGTGTATCATTTTGCATTCCCACCAGCAGTGCATAAGAGTTCCGATCTCCCCGCAGCCCCTCCAACATTAGTTATTTCCAGTGTTTTTGATTCGTGCCAGTAACGCCGGGGTGAGATGGTATCTCATTGTGGTTTTAATTTTCATTTCTCTAATGGCTAGTGATCGTGAGCATTGCCTCATGTGTCTGTTGGCCATTTGGATGTCTTCTTTGGTGAAGTGTCTGTTCATTTCTTTTGCCCATTTTTTAATAGGATTATTTGTCTTTTTGTTGTAGAGGTGTTGGATTTTCTTGTAGATTATGGAGATTAGACGTTTGTCTGACTTGTACTGTCCAAAAATTTTTTCCCAGTCTGTAGGTTATCTTTTTACTCTTTTGGTGAAGTCTTTTGAAGAGCATAGGTGTTTGATCTTTAGAAGATCCCAGTTATCTAGCTTATCTAATGGGTTTTGTGCGTTGCTGGTTATGGTTTGTATCCTGTTAATGCCATGTATTAAGGCCTGAAGTGTTGGTCCTATTTTTTCTTCTATGAACTTTATAGTTTAAAGCTTTATATTCAGGTCTTTGATCCATTTTGAAGTAGTTTTTGTATACAGCGTGAGGTATGGATCCTGTTTCATTTTTTTGCAGATGGATATCCAGTTTTGCCAGCACCATTTGTTAAAAAGACTGTCTTTTCCCCATTTGATGGACTTTGGGCCCTTGTCGAAGATCAGGTGACTGTAGGTGGATGGATTTACATCTGGGTTCTCAATTCTGTTCCATTGGTCAATGTATCTGTCGTTGTACCAGTACCAGGCTGTTTTGACTACTGTAGCTGTATAGTAGGTTCTGAAGTCAGGTAGTGTGAATCCTCCAACTTTATTCTTCTTCAGTAGTGCTTTACTTATTCGGGGCTTCTTACCTTTCTATATAAAGTGAATGATTAGTTTTTCCATCTCTTCGAAGAATGCTGTTGGTATTTGGATCGGGATTGCGTTGTATTTGTACATTGCTTTCAGTAGAATTGTCATTTTCACAATGTTAAGTCTGCCTATCCATGAGCATGGTATGTTTTTCCATTTATGTAGATCCGTTTGGGGTTCATGCAGTAGTCTTTTGTAGTTTTCTTTGGATAGGTCTTTTACATCCCTGGTCAGATTTATTCCTAAGTATTTTATCTTTTTCGGGACTATTGAAAATGGTATTGTTTTCCTGCTTTCCTTTTCATCGTTCTCCTTATTGGTGTATAGCAATCCAACTGATTTTTGAATGTTTATCTTGTATCCTGCTACTCTGCTGAATCTTTCTATTAGTTCCAGTAGATTTCTCGTGGAGTCTTTAAGGTTTTCTGTGTATCGTATCATATCATCTGCAAAAAGGGACAGTTTAACTTCTTCATTACCAATTTGGATGCCCTTTATTTCTTTTTCTTGCCTTATTGCTCTAGCTAGAACTTCCAGCACAATGTTAAATAGGAGTGGTGATAAAGGGCATCCTTGTCTTATTCATGTTTTCAAGGGGAATGTTTTCAGCCTCTCTCCATTAAGAATGATGTCGGCCATTGGTTTTGCATAGATGCCCTTTATTATGTTGAGAAATTTCCCTTCTATCCCTATTTTATTGAGAGTTTTTATCAGGAATCGGTGTTGGACTTTGTCGAATGCCATTTCTGCATCAGTTGAGATGATCATGTGATTCTTCTCTTTCCTTTTATTTATATGGTGGATTACTTTGATTGATTTTCTAATGCTGAACCATCCTTGCATACTTTGTATGAATCCTACTTGGTCGTGGTGTATTATTTTTTGATATGATGCTGAATTCTATTGGCTAGAATTTTGTTGAGAATTTTTGCATCTATATTCATGAGAGATATATTGGTCTGTAGTTTTCTTTTTTTGTGACATCTTTGCCTGGTTTTGGTATCAGCGTTATGCTGGCTTCATAGAATGAATTTGGAAGTGTTGCTTCCTCTTCTATGCTCTGAAATAGCTTGAGTAGTACTGGTACAAGCTCTTCTGTAAATATTTTGTAGAATTCTTCAGTGAAGCCATCTGGGCCAGGGCTTTTTTTGGTTGGGAGTTTTTTTTATTACCTTTTCAATCTCTTCTCTTGTTATGGGTCTCTTCAGATTTTCAACATCACATTGTTGTAGTTTGAGTAGGTTGTGTTTCTAGAAATTAATCCATTTCCTCTAGGTTTTCAAATTTGTTGGAGTATACTTTTTCATAATATTCTGTTATAATCCTTTTTATTTTGGTGGGGTCTGTTGTAATGTTCCCCATTTCATTTCTTATTTGGGTTATTTGTGTCCTCTCCTGTTTTTCTTTTGTCAGTCTGGCCAGTGGTTTGTCGATTTTGTTGATTCTTTCAAACAACCATCTTTTGATTATGTTGATTCTTTCTATTGTTTTTCTGTTCTCTATTTCATTTATTTCTGCTCTGATCTTTACTATTTCCTTTCTTCTGGTGGTTGCGGGCTTTTTTTGCTGTTCTCTTTCTATTTGTTTGAGTTCTGTAGCTAGTGTTTTGATTTTGTCGCTTTCTTCTTTTTTGATATGTGCATCTATTGCTATAAATTGTCCTCTGAGGACTGCCTTTGCTGTGTCCCAAAGGTTTTGGTATGATGTGTTTTCCTTCTCATTTGATTCTAGGAATTTTTTGATTCCATCTCTGATTTCTTCTACTACCCACTGATGTGTAAGCTGGGTATTATTCAGTTTCCATGTAGTTGATTTTTTTTCCTTGCCCTTTCTATTGTTAATTTCTACCTTGATGGCATTGTGGTCAGAGAAGATACTTTGAATTATCTCAACATTTTGGATCTTGTTGAGGATTGCTCTGCGGCCTAAGATGTGGTCTATTCTGGAGAACGTTCCATGTGCATTGGAAAAGAATGTGTACTTTGCAGCGGTTGGATGGAGTGTTCTATATATGCCTATAGGTCAAGTTGGCTGGTTGTGCCCTTTAGGTCTTCTGTATCTTTGCTGAGTTTCTTCTTAGTTGTTCTGTCCTTTACTGAGAGTGGTGTGTTGAAGTCTCCTACTACTATTGTGGAACTGTCAATTTCTCTTTTCAGTGTTGTTAGAGTTTGTTTTCTGTATTTTGGAGCCCTGTCATTGGGTGCGTAGATGTTTATTATGGTTATGTTTTCATGATGGATCGTCCCCTTAATCATTATATAGTGTCCCTCTTTGTCTTTTATGATAGATTTCATTTTAAAGTCTATTTTATCTGAGATTAGAATTGCCACTGCTGCTCTTTTTTGGTAGTTGTTAGCTGGATATATTTTTTTCCAACCTTTGACTTTTAATAAATTCACATCTTTGTTTCTAAGGTGTGTCTCCTGTAGACAGCATATTGATGGATCCTGTTTTCTTCTCCATTCTGTCACTCTCCGTCTCTTTATCGGTGCACTGAGTCCATTTACATTCAGTGTAATTATTGATAGATGTGAGTTTGTTGCTGTCATTTTATAGTAATTCTTTTGTGGTGCTGAAGTTTTCTTTGTTCTTCTTACTCTCTTGTGCTGAGTTACTTTTGTTTGTGGATATTTTTTTCCATTTCTTTTGTTTTTGTAGGTTTTGTTTTTGCTGAGACTTTATGTTTTTCCTCTTTTTTTTATGAGTATGTTTGTTAACTTCTTTGTGGTTACCATAGATTTTACCCTTATCTTTCTAAGTTTGAAGCAGTCTACCATTACTTGGTATCGCCTTGCCTTCCTCTCCATTAGAAGATTCTATCCCTATGCTGTTTATTCCCTCCTTTATTGTTTTGATGTTGTTGTCATTTACTGATTAACTTCTCTGATTCCCTGTTGTATTTCTTTTGGTTTTGGATAGTCCACGAGAGTTCATTTCCTAGATTGGTATCTGTCTGGTAGAATCCTGCGTCCTAGGTTCTGCCTGTGAGCTGAAGCTGTTTGTCCTCAGATCGAAGAACTCCCTTTAATAATTCTTGTAAGTTTGTTTTGACTTTTACATATTCCCTTAATTTCTATTTATGTGGAAATGACCTAATTTCACCATCAAATTTGAACGAGAGTTTTGCAGGATAAATTATTCTTGGCTGACAATTTTTTTCTTTTAAGATTTTATATATGTCATCCCTTTGCCTTCTTGCCTGCATGGTTTCTGCTGAATAATCTGAGATTAGTCTTATTGTTTCTCCTCTGTATGTGACTTCTTGTTTTTCAAGAGCTGCTCTCAGGATTCTTTGTTTGTCTTTGGTTTGGGCGAGTGTGAATGTGATATGCCTTGGTGATTTTCTTTTGGTGTCTCTTCTATATGGGGTTCGTTGAGCTTCTTGGATGGCCAGCTTTCCATCTTTCATGATATTGGGGAAGTTTTCTGTCAGCAGTTCCTCAATGATCCTCTCTGTATTTTCTGTTTTCTCCCCCTGTTCTGGAATTCCAATCACTCATTGATTTTTGCTTTTGATTGTGCCCCACATAACTCTCAGGGTCTCTTCATTTTTCTTTGTTCTTTTTTCTGAGTTTTCCTGAAACAGAGTTGTATCCAAGTGTTTGTCTTCAATTCCACTGATCCTGTCTTCCACCATTTCAAATCTGCTTCTCAGCCCTTCTATGACATCATCTATTTCTGAAATCTTGTTGTTTATCTGTTGGATTTCTAATTATTGTCTTTGTATAATTTCTAGTTGTAAATTTATTTTGTCATGTTGTTCCTGCATCATCTTCCTGAATTCTTCCAATTTTTTGTCCATATTTTCCATGAATTTGTCTATTTTTTACTCATGTTTGTCAGTTTTTTGCCTCAGTTCTTGGAGAATTCTTAGTATTAGAGATTTGAATTCCCATCAGGTAGTTCTAGTGCATTTTCTTCCAGAGGAGAGTTATCTGGTGTTTTATTTTAGGCGCCTACTGGAACCATCCTGTCCTGTTTTTGTAAATGTTTTGATATTGTCTGCTGTCTTCGGGGCATTCAGTAGTTATTTTTCTTGTTTATTGATTGTAGATTTGTTTGTTTCTTCCCTTTTTTAAAAGAAAATTTGACTATGTCTGAGCAGGCAGACTGTGTGTTCTTTGTTGTTTGCTCATCTGTGGGCACAATACTTTTCACCCTCTTCTTCAACTGGCATGATCAGTCACTCAGATATGGTACGGCAGGGCAGGTCTAGCTGAAGAGGAGTTACTGGGATGGGTTGTTTGTGGCACTTATTACAGCCACCAGAGCGGGTCGGGAAGCAGTGCAGGCCAGGTTCCAGTAGGCCATACCTGTGCTCCTTGGTGGTGTGATGTCAAGCGCATGGTGCAGGTAGGCAGGATGCAGTGGGGAGATTGTTATATGTGAAGCTAAGATGGATATGGGAGAGAGGAGAGAGGAACAGGAGGCAAAAACATACAAACAAACAAAAAAGAATGCTAGGGGAGCTTGCCATTAGAGTGGAGAGATGAGAGACTATGAAATTAAGAAAAACAGAAAGGGGAGGAGGAAAAAAAGAAAAGAATGAATAAATAAGAATCAGAAAGTTTAAAGAACCGCAAAGTTCCCAGGGATCCCACCGGTGCAGTTGTGAAGTCTGGAGAAATCGCCCTCATGTGTTGCAGTACAGCCTGGCTAGAAGGCATAGAGGTATACAATGCCAGGTATTCAGGGAACAGAAAGAGAAGGAAGATATAGAGAGACGAGGAACTGAGCAATGAAGAATGATGAAAAGGAAAAAGAGGAAAAAGAAAACAAAACAAATTAAAAAAAAAAAGAAAGAAAGGCCCCCAAAGAAATAGAAAAAAAATAAACCTAACGTAAAAAGAAATGTCCTCAGGGATCCCTCTGCACATCTGTGGAAGCCAAAGGGGAATCTCCCTGCCACGCAGCTCAGCCTGGCCAGAAATGGCTCCCAACTCAAGAAAAGGAAAAGATAACAAACTAACAATTCAAAACAAACAAACGAACAAAAGCCCCGGGATCCCACCAGCACGGCAGCCCAAACCGGGAAGCAGTTCCACACTTGAACGGAGCTCCGCAGCCCCTCAGGAAGAAGCAAAGATGGAGCACGGAGCCAGGTACTTGAGCGAAGGGAGGGGGAGGTGGTGAGAGGCAAGTAAGAAATCAAAAGAAGCAGAAAAAAAAAAGCAACTCCAGCAGCCAAGAAATGGCACTCAGAGAGTCAGCTAGTGCGGGCTGGTGTTTCCCTGTCAAGAGACTGTGGCCGCGGGAAGCAGAGGAGGCTGAGTCGGGGTGAAGAAGGGTGGAGGGTGGGAAAGTGTATATCGCCAATTACCAGTTGTTTTGTCTCTGGCTGGAAGCTCCGTGAGGCTGCTTTCTCGTACCCCCTGTTTGCTGGTCTCCGATAGGAGTCCAATATGGCGGATCCGAGCTGCGTTAGCTGGTAGGGGACCTCTGCATGAATCTCTCCTCACTCTCCGTTCTCCGTCAGTTTTCTCACTCCATTTGGTGCTTGGCTGAGTTCTTTATGTCTTCATTTGATGTTTTAGGGTTTCAGGATTTTTGTATTCTCTGTTCAGCGTAGTTTTTCGGATCTTTGCTGTGGAGGGACGGCATGCTGCTTCTGCCTAGAGGGCCATTTTTCGTCCTTGGGATTTTGATATACAGCATAGCTCTCAACGTGAAAAAACTTATTCTTTGGGGGTCAGAATGATTGATACACATGAAAGTGGGAACAATGGTATATAGTATGACTTTTACTGGAAAACTGGACTGGGGAGTCAGATGTCATCTAGATACTTTATCTAAAAATGTACTTTCATCATTGATTTTGTGAGAGAAATTTACTTGACATGTACACGATCTATTAAATGGGGATCATGCAGCCATCAGTTTCCATAATGGAAGTTGCTGTATTACTGAATTATTGTGAATCAAATTATGTTTGCAAATACAGAAATATATTATTGAGAAAATGCATGGATTTTGTTGTAGCGATAAAGATAATTTTGGTAAATTATTTTTCAGTAATATCACGTGGATTGAAAAATGTGATGTATCTCCGAAGCTTTGGTGGATTCTGATGTAGCCTGTTTAGATTTAGTTGAAGAAAAAAGGGGAACGGGTTTAATGTTTGCACATAGGAGCTGTTTCAATGCTCTTTCTTCATTTTTTATCTCATGGAAATTCTAAAACACACATTCATTCCCCACATCAAGGCCAAAAGCAATACTTTGAACCAGATTAAAGAGATTCAGACAGGGTTATCAAAGGAAAGAACAAGAACAAACTCTTACTTAAGAAAGTATACTCATATTATAGAGAGAAGGCAATCATAGGCTAATGTAGTGACAGACACATTACAGTTAGTAGATGGGAGGGAAAACAAAAAACAACTCTAGAACTCAATGTTGTTGTTAGTTGCCCTCAAGTGGATTTTGACTCACAGAGACACCATGTGAGCAGAGTAGAACTGCTCCATAGGGTTTTCAAGGCTGTGACCTTTCGGAAGCAGATCACCAGGCCTGTCTTCCAAGGTGCCTCTGAATGGGTTCAAACCTAAAATCTTTCACCTAGTAGTCTAGCAGTTAACCATATGTGCCACCCAGTAACTCTCTAGAACGCAATAGGGAAAGACAACCTAAAGTGAACTTTGAGCAAATGCCCTTCCCCAATAACTGAGGAAAAAGGTACTCACATATAAGCACGTGCTTAATGACTGAGTGAATGCCTGGAGTAAGAAATGTGAGGACCACAATGAAGCAGAACTGAACCAAGTAATCTCTTTGGCTTCACTGGCTAAGGACATCACTAGTTCCAAAGTATGAGAATCGTTACTGCTTTTAAGCTACTTCTGCAGGAAAATGCACGAGATTCTCTTTCCTCTGTGTGCATTCAAACATTCTTAGCAACTAATTTTTGTCAATGTTCTGAATGCTTTGGATTAAAAACCTTTCTTTCTATTGCTATGGAGTCCCTGGGTGACACGATGGTTAAGAGCTCAGCTGCTAACCAAAAGGTCGGCAGTTCAAATCCACCAGCCGCTCTTTGGAAACCCTATGGGGCAATTCTACTCTGTCATATAGGGTCGCTATGAGTGGGAATCAATTCAATGACAACAGGTTTGGTTTTGGTTTGGGGTTCTATTGCTGTGTATGTAAACATACATTTCTGAGCTACGTGGAGCTATCAGACCATTACAGTTAGGTACTGGTTCCAAGTAGGTAGAACCAGGTGAATCACAGCACCTTTTGCAGAATCTTTTTCTGGTGAATCACATTACTGCCAGGTTGGGCAGCATCTCACAAATGCCCCTGTGGTAGCTTTCTTTGTTTTTTGAGGATATCGTATATGATTACATGTTCCAATTACATCATTACAACTATGGAGTAAAGAGACTAATCCCAAATTACGGGTCTCTTTTAAATATGCACACATTGACAAGTATTTATAATTTCTTTTAGTCAAAATACTTTAAAAAGACTACTTTTAATTTACACTCAACACGGTTTTATGTTTAAAACTATTTATAGATACAATGATAGAGACTATAATGGCATGAGAGATTAATGCCATTAATCTGTAATCTGTAAGTGAAAAGGTTATGAGGAAAAACATATCTAAATGACCTAAGGTATTCTCTCAGTTCCTTACATTGTAGGAATCCCACAAGGAATAGTTGAAAATAAATACCAGGGAAAAGGAAAGTAGATATGTTGAAAAGTTACTCAGTAAAATATACTTAAAAGGCAAAAAATTAGTTAAATTTATAACTCGACAATACCAATTAAAAGCCAAGAAAGCAAGCTGTAATTTTATGATTAATTGTTAAAGATTTAGGGATTTCTCTCTCTCTCTGTTTTCGGTAAATTATTAAAGTACTTTTGTAGAATTGGCCATATTGATATTATATTTTCTGAAATACATATATAAGTCACCAAGTCTCAAATAATATGCATTATACATAATGATCATACTCACTAGAGACTCCACAGGAAAAAAGACCTGGTGACCTCTCCCCTAAAGATTTCAGCCTAAGAAACCCTATGGGGGCAGTTCTACTCTGTTCTATAGGGTCGCTAGGAGTAGGAATCAACTTGTTGGCACACCACAACAATACATAATTATGTTAAGAAATAAATGTCATTCAGGGAAATATTATAGTTTAAAATATTTTCAAACATATATATATAGAATGAGGTTAAATGTATTTGGTGTCCTTGCTTATTTATATAAGTAATTATGGTGTGCTTTAACTATTAAGGTAATGATTTAATCATTGTAACTATGAATAAATAAACACTACTTGTACAATGGGGCCCTGGTGGTGCAGTGGTTAAGAGCTCAGACCGCTAACCACAAAGATGGCAGTTCAAATCCACCAGCCTCTCCTTGGAAACCCTATGGGGCAGTACAATGTAATCATAAATCAACCTTACCTCCCAATTTTTTCTTTGAAAAGTATTCTGTGGGCTATTGTTCCTCAATCTCTACATGAAATTTAGTGCACATCTCATGACTGTTTGGGTCACTTTCAGAAAATAAAACATTCTCCTGTCAGTAATTAATATGTCCAGTAATAATCAAAACTCTGAACTTGTTTTAAAGTAGTGACTTCCTTCTTCATCCCGCTGCACCCCCCGCCCCAGTCTGGCCCAGCTGCAAGCTGGAAACTCACAATCAGGAAAAGTAGTTTGCTTTGGTTTCTTCTTTCTTTCCCTGCCATACATTTTTACATCTTTTTCTATCTCTTGAGAACTTGGTTTTGGATTCCTCACGAGAAGAGTACAAGGAAAAGAGGTAAAGAGATAAGCAGAGTGTTTACTTGACTGGTATTGTGGTGATGGTCCACAGGACGCTTCAGAGATGGCCATTTCATCCCCCATGGTGAAACATTTTACCTGTAATTTCCTTCACTGTACCTCTGTTTTAGGTTAAGGCAGTCTCCTCCCTCAGCCACTAGGCATCCAATAGATCTTCTTGCAACTTTCTGCTGAGGTCTGTGGCTCTCCCAGGGATTCCTTTTTCTCAGGACCTAAGATGAGCCTAAACCAGATCAGACATGGCCCACTTCTGTTCCATTCATGCATTATTTACTCTAAAAAATTTAATCCCAATATAACAGCAGAATGTATTTTAGTTGGCTATACAGTTCCCCAGCTAGACAGTCTACTCAGCTATAAATCAAACGGCAGTCTATGTATTTTTTGTTCTCCACAGAGGGTGAAAGTTTTCTCTTGACTCAAGGTGAAGATGAAAGTATTCCCCATTCCTTCCCATGGGGCATGACTCTGAGGCATACTGAGAGCTAACTCTTTACACTTTCGAGCCCTCATCTGTGTGAGTAGTTAAATAACATGGCAGATGAAATGTATCTTGCTCTTCAACTGACACTTAAATTTAAAATCTCATTATACATATATTTTTAGTGTTTCTGTAGTATGTCTAAAAAAGAACATATACTTATGGAAACAAGGTATCTGGCTTCCGTAACATGCATTTGGTGGAACAAAAATTTCTCTATAGTGAACACATTTACTATATGGGGTGATTATCCAAAACACAAGCATTTATCTAGACTCTGAGCTCTTTATTACAACCAACTAGTTAATTTCTTTCTTTTCGTAATGTGCTAAAAAGAACTGTAAACTAGAAAATAAAATAAAATAATTCAATATATATCAATTCATGAACCAATATTCTCAACATTAAATATCATCATAAGAGTAATGCTTTTAGCTTCAAATTCTAAGAACTAAATGCAGAAACAGCAAAAAAAGAAAAGCTTCCAGGGATGATATGTTCCAAAAAAAAAGTGATTCCACTAAAATCATTGAGGATATATACTATGAATTCATTATATTAAGACAAATGAGACAAAAAAATGTATGTAGAAATCTAATTCCCTAGATCTTTGTTATAGGAACTATTTGGTATATAATATGTGCATATGATTATGTTATGGTTGGATTCAGAACTTTTTATCTAACTATATTTTTTCCATAATGAAAAACTATTCAGAAAAATGTGCTGAATGTCAGGCAGACAATATTAATATGTTAAATGTCTATAATATTAACAGTAGTTACTTATGTACAGAATACCTAACTTCAAGAACAATCTAGATGCTAGCCAAAGAGTATTATTATTATTATCTTAGGTTAAGTGCTCTGCATCTACATGATAGGATTTGATTAGATAGCATGCTTATGAACATTTATCATAAACATTACAGCTAAAAGGAAAGTTGAGCCACTGAATATAACTTACTTTTTTTGTTTGTTTACAATTTACTTTGTTATGTTAATACTTGCTATGAGAATGTCATAATGATCAGACTTTCTACTTTGAGTTTTGTATCTGCTTTTTTGAATTGGCAATGGTGTTTATATTGAAAAGTAGAAACTTACAGTTAAACTGCACTACCAAAATACATTAGAATTCCTATCTAATTGTTTTTAATTGCTAAGGATTAAATCTTGCCTTGTTTAACACAAATTATCAGAACTCCCACATTGCCATCTTCTAAAATGAAGTTTTCCATTATTTCATTTATAAAACCATATTTCTCAATGGAAAATTCAGCAGAAAATAGAACTTATAATGACTCTTTCATTTAAGACTTTGGCAGAAAACAAAATGAACAGACTTTTAGACAGAGGCAGGTTGGAAGTGAGTGTGAATATAAAGGGAGTTCCTTTGTGCTAATGGAATAGAACAATTCTATATCTTGTCTGTGGTGGTGGTTGCGGGAATCTATACGTGCGATAAAATTGCTTAGGATTACACACACACACATGCACATACATACACATAAGTGCATGTAAAAACTGGTGAACTCTAAATAAGGTCTGTAGATTGTACCAGTGTCCATTTCCTGGTTTTGATATTGTACAAGAGTTATGTAAAATGTTACCATTGGGGAGAGCTGGGCAAAGGGACCACTCTGTAATAATTTTGCAACTTCTTGTGACTCTATAATTATTTCAAAATAAGAAGTGAAAAAAGAAAACAAACTCTTGAATATTTTAGAGTTTCCTGCATGGCCCTTAACCAAAATCATTGTTTTTTGTTAGTTTGTTTTTTAAGAGAGCTGACTTTTTTCACTATAGAATTGCTTAAAATTAAAAAAAAATAATAACTTGGATATTAGGAGCAGCATTAATTTCAAATATACTAAAATAGATTAAAGGAGCCCTGGTAGGACAGTGGTTAAGTGCTTGGCTGTTAACCAAAAGGTTGGCAGTTTGAATCCACCCAGCCGCTCCACTGAAGAAAGACCAGGCAATCCACTCCCGTAAAGATTACAGCAAGAAAACTCTATGGAGCAGTTCTACTCTGTCACATGGGGTCACTATGAGTCGAAAATCAACTCAACGGCACGTAACAACAACAAAATAGATTAAAGGAGCATTTTTTTAAAAAATCATTGAAACAGAGGATTTTGAATCTAAGTATGAAATGGAAATATATCCATACATAAATTAGAAAAAGATTGTTATTTTTAAAAATACTTCTGACTATATGTGTGTTCATTTCTTCATGAACAATGTCATTTATATTCATGTCATTGTTAGGAAATGGACTTCCTTTTTTTAAATTATTAACACAAGAGAATTTCTACAATTTATTATAAGTCCTATATTTAAGGGCTATCCAAAGCAAATAGGACCTTGAAGTCCAAATTTATTCCTCCATTCATCTACAAATATTTAATGTGTACAAATATGTGCTAATGTGTACAAACATGTAATCTATAGATGCTGGTGGAATAGCATTTGAAGGAAAAGAAAGGACAAGCCCACCGTCCTCAAGGAACTTGCTTTCTACTCTGGTGAGATGGAAAAAAAATTACATATGTTTCAAATAAAAATATCTAAATAAAACAAGGAGATTTGGTCTATAAAATTGGTCTAAGAGGAATTATTTGTATATAAAATTACAGTCATCATATTTAATAATAGAGCACAGAAAGTAGTATTAGTGTCATATTCAGTATTTAGAGGGGTCTCAAGGATAGAGTCTGTGTTTGTCTTTTTGTCTTGTATGTCCCATAGTGCCTTGCACAGAAGAAATGCCCCATATATACCATTGGAATGCATTACCATTGATCTTTTTGATCACTTCTCCCATAGAAATAGGTTCTCAGTGTCGGAGATCAAGTCACATAGTCACCTCATTTTATAGACAAGAAAACTGGTTTGGATTTAATTTGCTTTAACCCATGTAATCAGCAAATGGCAAAGATGAATCTTAGTTCTGGTCCTCTAACTCCAAATCTAAGAGCACTTTCAGGCTGGTAATAATTATCTCAGAATATCTTTTGAAATAGTCTTAGTAAAACATTTTCAAATTCATTCTCCTAGAGTCCTACCCATCTATCCATTTATGCTTTCCACAAATGTTTATTGAGCACCCTGTATGTACAAGGTATGGTTCCTAGGTGCTGGAGGTGAGGACAGAGCTATAGTGAAGAATCAGACATAAGTTCCAACTTCAACCCTCTACTGTTGAAAGACAGATAAGTCATGTACACAAACGATTATAGTACAAGGTAGAAAGTGGCTAATGCCACAAAGGAGGCAGAGAAAAAGTGCTATGGAAGACCACTGAAAGATCAATGACATCCATCTCCAGAGATCTGGAAAGGTTTCCCAAAGAAAGTGACTTTTGATTGGGACCTTGAATTGGGAGGATTGTGGCAGTGGAAATCAAGGCAGTACTTGGGATAGGTACTTTTATCTCTACAATATAGTAAATACACCAATATCTTCAAATAGTTTGCTTATTTATGTAACTAATTTCTAAATTTGAATCTGTGAACCTACAAGTTTCTCTAAAAACTACACTCCAAAGTCCAACAGATCCCTAAATTTCCTACACAATATGACTGAGTTTTCTTTAGTAATAATTACCAATGCTACCCCATCATCAAAATAACATGAAGTAAACTGCCAAAGCAGGCCAGATTTATTCTGTGACATCAACATGATGATCTCAAAAACGTCTAGATGGTAGATACTAAGCATCTTCAAAGGTGCTTAAATTCCCATCCTGTAAGATTTTTTTAATCTACAAATCAGAGGTTGCAGACTTATTTTGTACTTTGCAGAATATTAAGGGCTAACTAAGGTGGAAGCACTTAAAACTAATATACCTGCCCAACTTGAGTAAGCTATCCTGAGAATCTCTCTTCTTACAACACATAACTACCAACTGATTTGTGCTAGCTCAGCATTACAATAATAAATATCATATTATGTCCTTTGGGGGAACTAACTGAAATATAAGTTCAGACAAATCTACATCCTTGTAAAGTGATGACATTTTGTTATGTGGCTTTCTTACCTAAACCTGACTTGAATAATGGACAATTAAGTCAGTGCATGCAAGTAACATCCTCTAGACTCATCAACAGTAAATGCCTAAATTATATTTGGTTTTATCCATACTGATGGTATTGGTTTATTGGCCTGACTGTGGAGAAGACTGGAGGACAGAATAATCCCTTAACAATTACTAGGTGAAGGCTTCTCTTTAACCCATCATGATTGCTTTGTCTATATCACCTGGTATCAGACTCACCCTTCTAATTAGCAGTGCAGTCTTTCTCCACTATCCCCCCTCCCACTTTAGCTAGAACCCTGTAGGGAATCCCATGCTTGCCTGGCTGGGCCATGACTCATTGCTTAGATCTGGCCACTTTCTTCTCCTGGGGACATTTAATTCATATACCTTAAAACACAAACTCATGGTTTGTGGAAAGGGTATTGCTCCAAAAGGAGCAATAATAATACTGCATTCCTGCTTGACCTCTTATCTGGTGTATATTTTCCTAATCATAGAGACAAGCTCTTGGATAGAAATGCCAGTCTTGCTCAAGTCCAAGTTCATTTTTCCCCTTTAGACATGATTTTAGGATTCTTAGTCTTAGCCACATCAGTGCCCTTAGTCTGTGTCTCATCAATCTTGTCGGCCCTTAAGGTTCCAGTCTATTAACAGCAAACATATATCTGTACTTCTTCAAAGTGAGTGTTTCATTTAACTGAATTAATTAATTTCTTTTTATTTTGTTAAGAGAAGTTGAACTAAAACACATTAGGTCAAGTCCAGAGGTTGTCTGAAAATTATCATTTTTGTTTCTACTTATCTCAGAAATGTAGAAATCATTTCAAAAGAAATAAAGATTTTATCACAACCAGGGCGTGATTTAGAAAAAATAAACTAGAAAGTTTCATCTACAGTTTTTTTTTTACATATCTCATTTCTGTTTGGGGATTTGTCCCAGGCTTTTGAAAAAAGAGGGATTTGTATATCTGATTTCATGCTGCGCTTCTCCAAAGCCCATTGTCAGACCACACTCTAACGAAAATCAGGCTTGACTTTGTTGAATGCGTAGCTACCTGGTGGTACCAATGTCCAGCCAAAATCTCTATACTCTCAACCTATTCTCAATTGTCAGCAGCCATTCTTAGAAAGACCTGCTGATTTTTGAAGGGCTTTCTGTACCACATGGCATGTAAGGGATATTGTAATAAAAAATGGACAGTTTAGACTATCAATTAAATAATTATGTTTACGGGGTATTGGCACTGTAGTTCCTTAGTTCTTTAGAGAGGTATTTGAAGTTGAATTTTTACAGAAGAAGCAGTGTTCCTTCTAACTTCGGTACCTGCAATCATTCTTGATTCCCACATGCCTGGGAGTGGTACACATTAGGCACTAGTTGTCAAGCCTCATGAGGAGGATATCAACACACCTGAAGAGGACAAGGAGGAGCCTGAAGCAAGTTGCAAGGAACCAAGAACCTCAGACCAGAAGACAATGAGAATTTCTCATGAGATGCTAGTGTGTATAGATGATTTTGTTAATAACTAAACCAATTCTGTTCCATCTGACAACAAGGAGTAATCTCTTGGAATTAAAATGCAAGCCTGGGGTAGGTGAGAGAGGGTTTCAAGTTCAGGCTCATAGTGAATTCAGTTGTAGACAAATAAAAGTTATGACTTTGCAAACCCGAGTTTATGAACCAGGACTTATACCCACTATAACCTCTCTAGGAGCCCTGGTGGCTCAGTGGTTAAGGGCTCAGGCTGCTAACCAAAAGGTTTAGCAGTTTGAATCCACCAGCCGCTCCTTAGAAACCCTATGGGGCAGTTCTACTTTGTCCTATAGGGTCACTATGAGTAAGAATTGACTCGAGGGCAATGGGTTTATAATCACTCTAAAGAGCCCTGGTGGCTCGGTGGTTAAGAGCTTGGCTACTACCCAAAAGGTCAGCAGTTTGAATCCACCAGCCGCTCCTTAGAAACCCTATGGGGCAGTTCTACTTTGTCCTATAGGGTCACTATGAGTAAGAATTGACTCGAGGGCAATGGGTTTATAATCACTCTAAAGAGCCCTGGTGGCTCGGTGGTTAAGAGCTTGGCTACTACCCAAAAGGTCAGCAGTTTGAATCCACCAGCCGCTCCTTAGAAACCCTATGGGGCAGTTCTACTTTGTCCTATAGGGTCACTATGAGTAAGAATTGACTCGAGGGCAATGGGTTTATAATCACTCTAAAGAGCCCTGGTGGCTCAGTGGTTAAGAGCTTGGCTACTACCCAAAAGGTCAGCAATTTGAATCCACCAGCCGCTTAGAGGGAGAAAAGACTTGGCAATCTGCTCCCATAAAGATTACAGCTTAGGAAACCCTGTGGGGCAGTTCTACTCTGTCATATAGAGTTGCTATGAGCTGGAATCGACTCGATGGCACACAACAATAATCACTCTGGTGATGGTATGAAGCAACACTAGAAGAAGCTGTAACTGAAGGCAGAGTTAATGATAAGGAAGCCCTTAAATACTGCAGGTCCAAAATATCCATTACTATTAGCAGTTAACAGAGATTGTTGTGAAGATCAGATAGCAAGATGGAAAAATGTTTGTAATATATTATTGAAAAGATTAAGGTAAAAAATTGCACAAATACTTTGATTACAAATGTCTAAAACTGAGATACACGTCAAAAAGTACCAAAGAACATACACCAAAGTGATGAGTAATTTTGTTTGGTTGCTATTATAATCACTTTTTTTGTATGAAATATTCTTTTTGTAAATTTTCTCTCATGTAGTTAAATTACTTTTCAAAATTAAAAAGTAAATTATCGATTAGTTCAAAGATTAAAATATACTACAGACAATAAGCATTATTATGTTATTTCCTAATATAGACAAATACTTGGGATAATGGAATGAAAGGAATTGGCAGTAAGTTCTGACTGTATTTAGAGGACATTATTTTTCTGGATGTTGACAGACTGTCATAAAATTGAATTATGAAATTGTATATTCCAACTTTTACCTTTAAAACTTTGTTAGAGCACATACAATTTATACTCCATATTCATTAAGGGCGTACTGTTTGCTCAGGCTTCCTGTTACATTAATTTAAGTTTCTAAGGCTGTGCATTAAAGGAATAATTTTCGGAGTCTTAAATTCCCTGTTTTGAACATAGGTTTGAAAGTAAAATGCCCATTTAAAATATAACATATACTTATATAACATATATACATATAACAATTGAAGAAGCAACTCCATATTTTAAGAAAGAAAGCAGTCCCAGAAAATTGTACTGCTTTGCAGTGCCTGGATGTTATCATTGCAATTATGTTCCTAGGCAGAACCTTTCAGAGGCTGTGCATGGCCAAAGCTATCAACTTGAGGGTGGTTCTCTGGTTCAGGCTGGGCCCTCACTTGACTGCATTTAGTATTTATTCTTCCAGCTGGGGGCCTAGCAATTTCTGCTCAGAATAATGACATACTGATAAATTTTGAAACTGTAGAATGATCACTCATCCTAATAATAAGTTTTTTGCCATCTTTGATTATATGACTTTTCCAAATGGTTCATGTGAAATTTTAATAGGTTATTTTTCTGAATTCAAATCCACATTGAAAAGAGGAAAGAAAAATGCCACAGTTGAATGATTGCAGGTAGTAAGGTGAAGCATAATTTTTTCCCAACAAAATAATGTTTTATCATAAAAACATTAACGTATGCAAAGATTGGCATTTTTCATAGTGTATCTGGTCAGAATATAACATCTAGATCTGTAATAACTGATTTCTCTATTATAAAAGATATAAAGCTCATATTAATACTTAACACATTAATGCTATCAATCTCATATTAATATTACTATACAATATGACAGTTATACTGGTTGTGTTATGTACTACATAAATATTTTTTTAATTTATTTTTTGGTGAAAATGTACATAGCAAAAGGTAGATCATTTCAACAGTTACATTCTTCAAGTTGTGGAACCATTCTTGCTATCCTTTTCCAAATTATTCTACCACCATTAACTAAACTTACTGCCTAAGCTTCTCATCTAAACTTTTGAGTTGCTGTTGTCAATTTGATTCCACATAGATAATTCTTTGAAAGAAAACAATGCTCAAGACAGGCATACTTTACTAATTAAGCTAAACTATTGTTTGGTACAAAGAATACTTCAGGGTATAGTTTTGGTTTAAGGTTTAAAGATGATCCCAGGGCAATAGTTTTGGGGGATCATCTAGTGTTACTGGCTCCAGAAAATCTGGATTCCATTCAAAATTTTAAATACTTTTCCACATTTTCCCCCTTTTGATCAGGATTCTCCTATAGAATCTTTGATCAAAATGTTCAGTAATGGTAGTCAGGTACCATCCAATTCTTTTGATCTCATGGCATAGGAGACAGTTGTTACTACACGTGGATTTTTAATTCATTCTTTTACCTACTTTATGATTTATGGTACTTGATTAGGGGCAATAATTAACCTAGAAAAGAGAAACAAGAAAAAATAAAGATAATAATCCATTTCCCTCTGATAATTTCCAATTACTAAAGTCCATAATTTAATCTTGAATCAAATTTCATATCACGACCTAGAATATTATGTTTTCTACCAACTTTATTTCTTATTGACTACTTTACAAATATAATTAACCATACCTTTGGCTTAGTTATTTTTTAATAAATTTATATTTATTTTTTGCACGTTTTCCATTTGCCTATTTTGGAAGCGCAAATGATTTTTTTAATTTCTAAAATAAATTTTTATTTTTTGCCAAGCATATTTTTCACTGTTATCAATTCTCTGCATTTTGGAGAATTTTGTCAATTTTATAGTCATTGCTGTAACACTCATTTCTATAAAAAGTATGACATTGTGCCTGTTCTTTATTTAACGGCAATTTATATAATTCATCTATCAGAAGTTGTGTTCTTTAAAAGTCATAATACAAAGAATCCCAGAGGGGCTTCCATTCCAGGAACATACTTAAGAAATGGATCGTGCATATGCAAATGACATGGAACCATTGTGAAAATAGCACTTTTAATTTTCTTTCCTTATTAGACAGATACATGAGCAGTTCAATTAGCATTAAATTACTTTGACTTCAGTTATAGTCATTATTGATTTCGTTTTTATGAAGTGTCTAAGATTAAATGTGATTGTTTAAATTTCTCTATCTCCCCCCCACCCCCACACCCTTGGAAAAATTTTCTACAAGCCCTGGCTTATATTTGTGAATATAAATGTGTTACTGCCCTAAACTTACAGATGTAATTCAAACATTCAAACTAAGGAGATAAAATATGAATTAAGGCCAAAGTGTGGTTTTATAAGTTTTGTGAAATTCTCCCCAAATGGATTCAATTACAGCGTAAGTCTGGTCTCAAGTATTGGTGTTACCTATGGTGTTGTCAGTATCATTTGGTGTGATAGATTCTGGCTTCAGACTGCATGGCCTCAGAAACTAATTTCACCTCTTATCAACCACATGAACTTGTCAATCGCTTAAACTGTTAAAGCTTCAGTTTACTCATCTATAAAATAGGCATTATAATAAATAGTAGATACTACATAAGGTTACCTTCAAGATTAAATGATTCAAGTGCTTGGCACAATATCTAGCAAGGAGTAAGGGCTAATAAATGTTAGTTTTTATAAATTGTATTAAATATGAATAGTATCAAATAAGTACAAGTAGAGAAAGAGGCTACCTCATCCATATCATAAATTTATTTGAAAACTGGTGTCAATAAGATATTTCAAATTTTTATTTTCATTTTCCTATATCACTTGCTCTTATATTTCCTATTCTCAGTCTATTTTCCTTTGTGATTTCCTCTATGTAAAGAAAAAAAAAAACTATTTGTCACATTAAAAATCAAAACGTTCATCATTTAAATGTGAATTCTGTTGTTTTCAAGAACAGGTAAAGACCTCTTTTCTTCCGATTTCTATCAGGAGAGCCTTGAGAAACCATATGTTTGGGGCATTTGCTGTGATTAATAATTCTACCTAATATCCTCCCAAGACCTACATTGACTTCCAGGGTTATATTTCTTTTTTGCTAACAAGAACAGTGCTAAGAAATATGGTTCATTCACCTGAGAGAAAGTAAGACCTTTGAGAATATACAACCTACATATGGATTGAAGTTCATTTTAAATTATAACTGAACACAGAGTTTAAGAAGACAAATTTGACAGTTAATCTTGGGGTCAAAACAGCTGAATGTACATAATTTCACACTCTTGGTCACTTTCTAGAGAAATAAATATGATAGTAATTATAATATTTTCTCAGGGTAAAAATAATAGGATGGATTTTCACATGGATTATCCCACTGTATTGTTACAACAGTGTTGTAAAGTAAATAGAACATAATTTCTAAAGAAAACAACAGTAAGTACATATCTATGTATGTACTTGCATCCTGTCTTACTACCAAACAAATGGATATATTTCTTCAGTGATACATATGGTAAATGTATAAAAAATAAGTGTGGAAATTGGAAGGAATAATGATTGGAAAAATAAGGTGAAGTCAAAAACAAAACAAACAAAAAAACAAAAAAAACCATTACCATGGAGTAGATTCCAACTCATAGCGACTCTATAGAACATGATAGAACTGTCCCTAGTGTTTCCAAGGAGCAGCTAGTGGATTTGAACTGCTGACCTTTTGTGTAGCAGCCGGGCTCTTAACCACTGAACCACCAGGGCTCTAAGGTAAAGTTAGGAGTGAGATAATACACTCAAATTATAAGCATAATGTCCTATAAACGTTGTTCCAGTTGGTACACATTTGTTTAACTTAAGAGTCCCATTGCTTTTATAGATGAATCAGAGAATATGTCCAAAACATTTCCCCAAATTCAGACGTCATCTAAACTGAGAACTTAGCCTGCATCCCCCTAACCCCACACACCGCCCCACAGGCAAGAGTTGTATTTTATGGCATTTTTGCCTCTTTTTGTTGTTGAAAATCGGAATGGCTAAATTTCAAAATTTTGTTCTGTATGTGGAAGTTTTGATGTATTCTGCCTTTGCTAAAACCAAAATGAAAAGAGATGCCATAACCATTTCCTGAGATAAATTTAGAACTTCAGAGATTGTTTTCAAGTCACAAAAATAAAATAAAATAAAAATGATTGAAGTTAAATAATTGTAAAAAACAAAGCAAACTAGCTTTTCATTTTGCAATATCCTGGATCAGGAGGACAAAATAAATGAACCATTTAATATCCAAACTGCTCTGAAAACCCTAGTTTGAGCCAAAATCTGTATTTTGACCATTTTTATTAAGCATGTCTGCTTTCTAACCCAATCAAAGTAAAAATAGCAGTGCTCATTATTTATTTGCTTAAAATACATGATGTTTCATTACATTTGGTTAATGCTGTGTTGAGTAATATCCCCTGAACAGTCTGGTGGATAACTACATTATCCTAATTTCTTTCTTAGGATTTCTAGTATGGTTTCTCAGAAGAACCATTCTAATCATGCTGACCTTACATGAGATGTTCTGGAGGAATATGTGCACTTATCTTAGAAAGTATACTTTAATCAAATTTGCCTCTATGCTACCATTTTGACTTCTCTTTAAATACCTAACATAGAACAATCATGAACATCTGAAGGCAATAATTCATACCAAAAATAATAGGCTCCACTAACATATTATGTTACAAATGAGCAGAAATATTAATATTAAAACTTCCTATCAACACATTGGAAACCCTGGTGGTGTAGTGGTTAAGAGCTACAGCTGATAACCAAAAGGTCAGCAGTTCAAATCCACCGGGCACTCCTTCAAAACCCTATGCGGCAGTTCTACTCAGTCCTATAGGGTTGCTATGAGTCAGAATCAACTCGATGGCAATGGTTTTCTTGGTTTTTATCAACACATGAGCAAAATAATTTTTAAAAACAAATTTGAAACAGTTTAATAATGAAAAACTCAGGTATTATAAGCATATACATATTTATAAATATTGATCTAGCCAGCTATTTTCAACTGATTTGAAATCACATTTGTTCCCTTTGGAAATGTCCAAGAGAGACATTTACATACCTCCTAGTGGGCTATTAAGATGTGTATTTGTTTATACTTCGTACCAAAATAAATACACATCTGATTTAAGCAAGAAGGATACAGTACACAAGATTAAAAAGGGTTTTAGCAGATTCATGAAAATAAGATCCATTTTAGAAATCTCATGCCTGATCTGGTTTGGTTGTGGCAGAAACAGGGTAAACAGGGTGAGTGATAGGTTCCCAAGGTAATTTCTCAGAAAATCTACTAGAGCAACTTTGTTTTAACATCATTTGTTAGGATATAATGGGGAAGAAAAAAAGTGTGTGTGTGGTTTTTTTTTTTTTTTTTTTTTTGCAATAATAGAATTACTTTTCACACAAATATAATCTAGTTCTCCCAAAAACATATTGTTGCCATTGCTTTTAGATAATTTCAACTGTTTTACAAGGAGGTGCTCCATTTTTAGATGTAGGCATTCACATTGTTGAATTGCAAGATTAAATCCCTGATGAAGTACCGTATCTCTGAATGATCAGACTTCCAACAGACTTAGTCAACACAAAACTCCAAATCTAAAAACTCAAAATGAATTTGACGATGGGGAATAGAGCCTTAGGAAACAGTCCTGAGCATCAAGAGCAACAACCAATTGACTTAGAATCCTTTGTCAACCAGTTAGAGATTTAAGTCCTAACTAGTCTTTCTCCATTAGTACTTCCCAGAGTAGGAACAACACGCTAAAATCACCAAGCAAGTGAGGTCTAGGGGGTGGAGTGAACTATTTAATTTTAATATTTCTCACAGTAGACTTCCAAGCAATTTCTGCTTCCTGCGTTGGGAGAAAGAAGGCGTTCGCTTTCCCATTTACAGTTGAAACCATTAGGGCCCAGAAATGTCAAATAATTACAGAAGATTATACTTCTAGGAAAAAAAAAAAAAGAAACTAGTACTAGAGCCTGATTCTCCTGTCTTCTAATCAGGACACTTTTCCAGACATGGTATTGATAGCATTGCCTAAAATGTGTTTATTTTGATGTTTTTGTAGTTACTTTGAACTGATCGGCAGTAGATTGAGGTAACCATTCAATTCACGACACCCAATCTATGTTAGATCCTTTTCCTTTATGTATCTATGCGAGACTACATGTAATATACATTCTCTTTTTAATCCGAACCCACATTCCATTTCCCCTCCTCCCTCTAAAGCAACCATTGTGCTTAAATGGTATCTTTTTATTTCAATGGTGTTTTTATAAAATGTAAATTGTTTTCTTCTTATAAATTATCATCCCTGTAAAATACATTCTGTTAGATATTTTCTTTTCTCTCTCTCTCTCTCTTTTTTTTTTTTTTACTAAGCACCCTTATTTGTTAGACTCCTTCCATATTGCTAGGTGTACTTCTGCTCTACCACTTCTAACTGCATGGTGTGTACATACTGAACCTTTGTGAGCATTAGGAAAACTAGGCCTATTCCCCGCTATTCATTTCCTTGCCAGACAACCCCTTGGCTAGGTGCTCTTCTATAGGCATAAGCTGCACATCCGTACACATCTGTAATGAGGGCTTTGGGAGTGTATCCAGCCAGTTTTACCTATCTCTTTCTCATTGATGGATACCCTGGTTCCCTCCATCTCCCACCCTTACAAATAATACTGTAATGAATACCTTGGTATATGTCTTTTATGGACTTATGTGAAACTTTCCCTGGGATAAGTGCCAGTTGTGGAATTGCTGGGTCAAAGGGTATGTATAGACTTAATTTGACTAAGTAGTAACAGATGGCTAGGCAGATTGCTGCCGCCGTCTACTCTACCACCGGTGGCGCATCAAGGCTCCTATGTCACCACATCCACGTGGTTCCTTCTTTATTTCCTATAACTCTGCCTTGTCTCCCCAACTGTAGTGGAGGCAGGGACCATGTCTTGTACTTTGAAAATTGCCTGGATTAGAAATCACAGGAATTTTTAAACTAACGGTGATTATATTTTAATCCTGGCAAGTGAAATTCAACCAACATTCAAACCGTTCAAACTGATCCAAATTAATCAGATGTCTTGTTAGGTACATACAATTGGTGTTGACTTAATGCTTAACCCCCAATTAGGTTTGTTGTGTTTTGTTTTGATTTTATATCCGTTTTGGTTTTTATCCCATCCAATTAAAAAATAATGATAGAATTTTACCCATTGATTTGCTGTTGTAACTATGACACAGAATGAAAATGGTGAAAATAAATTTGACACATCTAAATGCGTCAAGTACTAATGTCATGGATCATGGGGATTTACTGTTGCAGTTTGGGAAGTTGGTATAATAGAAATCGTGATGTTCTTCTTACAGAATTTATAATCAGTCAGAGCCCAGAGATCTGACTTTCATGGCTAAAAGCTCTGAATTTGGAAACGCTTCCCATTGATTTGGTAATGTTTTAGATATTTCTTAAAGAAGGGATATTTAAATGTAAATGGCTCCAATGTGCTTTTAGATATTTTAATCTGTTCATTTAATGTAGTCTTTACTCTCTTGCTTTCCTAATAAAATAAATGACAACGATCTAACCTGAGCCAGTTGTAGAAAATTATGCATTCATTAATGTTATCATAAAGTATATAATGTGATGAGTGACATTGACTGGTCCACTCAGTGTATCATTGGAATTGCCTTTTCCCCAAGCCCAGATGATAAAAATCTCATTCCAGGTGCGGCTTGAGAGCATGCTTCCTTTGTTCTTTACAAAAATGCTGGGTAAATAGCAGGAAGTCAGTAAATACATGCCAACTGACTGAGTAATTTAAAAAATGAAATCTCCTACTATTTTGTGACTCTATATAGAAACTATGTCTCTTCAACTCTACATGGAAAGTAGATATTCATTGACTGCTTTGCCACATCTCAGCCTTGGACTTGTATGTGAGCACACACTACTTTTATGCCATCTGTTTTCTTGTCTTCCTTGTTCAGCTGCTTCTGTTGGCGAGGAATCTAAGCTGAGAGCAATAGATTAGTTGTATTCCATCTTGTAACAGCTTCTCTATCTTTGATGCTTTGCCAAACACACACACAGACACACAAATCCTAAATGAAATATTCTCTCATCTTCTTCTCTTGTAAATAAGCGTGGCTAATTTTAGTAGCAGTTGTGGGATGGAGGTGGGGGCAGGGCTAAGGTAAAGACAAAAACTGAGCAAAAGAGCCGTAAAGAGTCTGTTTAAACTGAACACATCTTCTCAAATTTTTCACTCAATGTTCTTAATGGAAACATTCCTGTGTTCTAAAGAATCGATGGCATCCTGTTTGTGGTGTTGTTGCTTACTTGGCTACAAGTGTCCTAAAATAGCTGCCCATATAATTTATTATACAAACTGGAGCATTTTTTATCCTATTAATAATTTTGTCGACAGCGAGGGTGAAGAACAGTGACTTTTAAATTCCCTACTTCCATGTTGACTTGAAAGCTCAAAAAGCCTCTTATAATTGATGCAGAAACATTAGAGAGCACCTGAAAATAGCCACGGTAGCTGAGAAAAACCCATAAAGCAGAAATAGTAAAGCCTATCAGATGCTGAACCGAGAAGCAAAATGATGACTCAAAGACATGGAGGGTGTGAAGTAGAGATGGAATTCATAATCCATCTGAGACTTGATCTTGACAAACAAATACTGAGAATTTTAATATAAAATGTTAGAAGAAATTAATCATTGCAATAGTGATAGATACAGTTACCATCTTATTTTACCTGCTCTCTCTATCTACCTGCTCTCAGTCCTTGATGCCTTGGGTTCATCTGCTCTTCTTTTTCTATACTGCCACTCTTGATATTCTCATCAATCCTCATGACCTTAAATAAAACACCTATATGCTAATGACTCTCAAGTTTCCATCTTTAGCCCAAAACCTTCTATTCACTTCCAGACTTAGATATCCAACTCCCTATCAACATCTATAACTGGAAGTCTAATGGACATCTCTGTACGTCCAAACTTGAACTCTTGCTCTTCCCCATCCCAAACCCATGATTTCCAGTTCTTAATTGATAGCAACTTCTTTGTTTGTTCAGCTAAGTGCTTTGGTCTCATCCTGATTTCTTTCCTCTTTTCATACCTCACTAATTGGTTAGCTCTAACGTTAAAATGTATCCAGAATTAGACCACTTCTCATCTCCGTTGCTAATCTTCATGCGCCTTACTCCCACCTTAGTCCAAACCACCATTATCTCTCCTCATGACTAGTGCACTGGCTTCCCAAGTGGTCTGAATTCAACACTCCCTAGCCATGTCTCTAACTATCTATTCTCCACACAGTAGCCAGGATGTTCCTCTTAAACCAAAGACCAGAAGGCATCTTTGCTGTGTACCCAACACTGCAGTGGCAGCCATTTAACTCAGAGGAAAAGCTAGAGTCCTTACAAAGGCAAGCAGGTTCTTCATAATGTGGCCTCCTGTGCCCTCTCTGACCTCATTCATTTGTCTCATCCCCACTCAATCCACTTGAGTCACAAACACTTCCCACTGATAGACACAATCCTCAGGGCATTGGCACTGCTTGTTCTTTCTCCTTCCGGATATCGTAGAGTTAACTCCTTCATGTCAAGTTGTTGCTATGTCCACTACTCAATGAGGCCAATTTAAAATTCAAACATCCCTCCCATCATCCTCATTCCAGCACTCACCCAATCCAGCTATATGTTTTTGTTTTTGGTTCATAGTATTTATCATCCTTGAATATACTCGGTACTTGATTTCCTTTAATGTATGTATTATAGTCTTACAACAGGAATATAAGCTCCACATAGGTACAGATCTTTGTCTATTTTGTTCAGAAATAATTGCCAGGTACTTAGAAATACCTGGCATCTCCTATATGCTGAATAAATATTTACTGAATGAATAAATAAAGTGAAAAACCCAGTGACTGCAAGCAAATGAATTATCTTGTGTCTCAAGTTCTGTAAACTGAAGGGATCAATTATGATGGTCTCTGCCTGTCAACCAAGTGTAAATATGTGCTTCTTGTATGGATCCTGATTCAAAAGATCAAGAGTTTAAAAAAATAGGTACCTGGGATTTATTATACTATTCTCCCTACTTTGTGTATGTTTGAAATTTCTCATAATTAAAAATAAAATAAAATAAAATAGGTAGGCTCTGAAATCCCTCACTACTGGGAAAATCTTTGATAAACAGCAGTAACCTTGGATTTCAACTAAGCGACAAATTACCTTTTAAACTATATATTACTAGTTAATATATCATTGAAAATATAAATACGGAAGGCTACAGGACTTCTTAAAAAAAGAATTCTTGTTTATCTTATGTCTTTTGCATATGTATACACAGACATGTAGAGAGATATATAGATTGTGTAGTGTGGACATACAAGCAGTGAGACACCATTAGATGAATCGGTACTGAATCATGAGTCATTCTGATAATAAAATATAGAGGAGAAACAGATGAGATCATGGATATAACTATTTTATAAAAATGGTCTCATCCCATAAAGTACAGAGAAGCAGAACATTATAAATAGGACAGTTAGGTGAAGTATATATGAAGAAGAATGCAGCATTAGGATTACAGGAAGATTCATTAACAACCTGCAATATGCAGATGACAGAACCTTGCTTGCTGAAAGCGAAGAGGACTTGAAGCACTTACTGCTGAAGATCAAAGACTACAGCCTTCAGTATGAATTACACCTCAACATAAAGAAACAAAAATCTTCACAACTGAACCAATAAGCAACATCATGACAAACAGAGAAAAGATTGAAGTCGTCAAGGATTTCATTTTACTTGGATCCACAATCAACGTCTATTGAAGCAGCAGTCAGGAAATCAAACGAAGTATTGCATTGGGCAAATCTGCTGCAAAAGACCTCTTTAAAGTATTAGAAAGCAAAGATGTCATCTTGAGGACTAAGGTGCGCCTGACCCAAGCCATGGTATTTTCAATCACCTCATATGCATGCGAAGGCTGGACAATAAAAAAGGAAGATTGAAGAAGAATTGATGCCTTTGAATTATGGTGTTGGTGAAGAATATTGAATATACCACAGACTGCCAAGAGAAAAAACAAACCTGTCTTGGAAGAAGTACAGCCAGAATGTTCATTAGAAGTGAGGATGGCAAGACTTCATCTCATATACTTTGGACATGTTATCAGGAGGGACCAATCCCTGGAGAAGGACATCATGCTTGGGAAGATGGCGGGCGAAGAAGAGGAAGACCCTCAGTGAGATGGATTGACACAGTGGCTGCAACAATGGGCTCAAACATAGAAATGATTGAGCCCAGGGCCAGGCAGTGTTTTCATTCTGCTGTACGCGGGGTCGCTACGAGTTGGAAGCAACTCGACGGCATCTAGCAACAACAACAGGCGCAGAAAAATAAAAGGATTTGGAATTATTATTCTTTGAAAATCTAGGGGAAAAGATAAGGAAAAGAAAAGCCATAATAATTAAATAATTTCACCATGATTCCTGGTGGCTGTTTCCTTCTTATATGACAGACTATCCTGGCGTGGGGTACCAAAATTAGATAATAAAAATCACAGAGATAGTGAAGAGCTTTTGCTTTTTTATTCCATCATTTTGTTTTCCTTGTCTCAAACTTTTTTGTTGTTTGTTTTATTTTTTATTTACATTTTGTAAACTGTTCCCCCCTCCCCTGCCACAATCTCCTGAAGGTTTTTGGAGCTTGATCTGGTCCATTTCTCACCTGAACCACACTAAAAACTATCTCCTGGTTCCTCCTCGATCCTCAAGGACATATTATATCCCACATTCTCACCTGAGCACAACTGGAAATGATCACTCCCTCCTTAAACATGAATCTTTTCAACAAATACTTTCTGCTTTATAGTTTTAGTTAGCTCTCTGCGTGTTTTGTAATCAACCAAAATGGATTTAGCTTTTTTTCTTCTTTGTATTTCTTAATGCAGTGGTTTTCAAACTTTTCTGATACATTGACATATATATAAGACTGCCACACATGTAAGTGATAGCCCCTGGAATTGGGCAGTGCTTAGCTTACACAATCGTGTACATGGCCTGCAACTCAAACAAAAGTTTCCTGAGGCAGCATTTATTCTTATTGCCTTCTCAGGGTCCAACCTCAGCCTCACAGAGGATGGCAAGGAGTAGCAAGACTCCAAAGGAATGGCTAAGCAAGCATGAGGTCGGCTCAGCACAACTCCATAGGTGTTGAATGTAGACAATGAGATTCAATGGGTTAGAGTATGACTCTTTCATACTCACACTACAGCATACAGCAGGAGCATCAGCATGATAGTGCCAGTTCCCTTGCCCCCAAGTAACATGAGGCGACACAATAGGCCCAGATGATGTCTTACACACACAGTGGATTGTGCCACACCTGAGAAATCCAGGGCCAAGGGCTCAGTATCCCTGCAGCAAGTAACAACAAGAAAGTCCCCCTCTTCTGGGGAGCAAGCAGTCTAGTCATGCTGAGGTCACCTTGACCTACTTAAATGCCTAAGTGACTAGCTACAGAAACTGCTCAGTATCAGGAGATGGTTATGCCTTGTAATTTGGCGCACTTGGCAAGGACATACAGGGATGCATGTGGCCCATGGCGGACTGCCTCTCCCAACAAACCTGTAATGCACTATAGTATTATTTATTATTTTCATTTTGGTAAAATGCTGGTCAAAACCAAATCAATTAATTTCATGACCCATTAACGGGTACAACTCACAATTTGAAAATCACTGTCTTATGTACCTAATAAATGCCTTGCAGATTCTGGTTCAACAAGCCATTATTAAATACTTAATATTCGCCAGATATTGTGGTCAATCCTCAAGAGGCAATGTGTTATAGCAGAAGGATCATACTCTTTGTACCAAATATAGTTTAAATTCCCATTTTGCTACTTATAGGTAGTAGTTTAGTCATTGTTTAGTATACTGTTTTTAATTACTTTATTTTATTCTTGTGAAGCTAAAATATGATAGTCTAGGTAAGATATCTTGTATAATGCCTGGTAGGTGGTAGAGCCACAATAAGCCCCATCCTTTTTTTTAACTCAAGAAAGAAATTAAGGCTATGTGTAGTTGAGTGATATGCAGGGGTCATAGACCTAAAACATGGCGGAAGATAACTTTACTGATTTATTGCTTTTTCTTAAATCATAATATTATTTAGGATCAGATCACCTATTTGATGATTTGAAAGTTTATATTTTACTAAGGTTTAAAAATTAGTCTTAAATCATCTGTCTTCCATGGATTTTTTTTTTTTTTTGCAGTGAAAAAGAGCACCTAAGTTAAAGAAGGAAATATTTAAGAGGTACTCTAGAGAGATTTCATGAGCATTGTAATTATTGACTGAACTCTTGAAATTTACAAAACGCAAATCACGTACACCCAGGATTCACTCATTTTTATCACAGGCACACACAAACTCATTCTATGCTCTTGCCAGCAAATGGAATATAAAATAAATTTGAAGCCCAGTGAAGCAAAAACCAAAGCAAACCAAACAAACAGAAATCTGAGATTGTTTTACAGAGGTTTGTGTTGCCTTCTATCCTAGATGCAACTTTGAAAATTACATGGTTATTATTACTTGCTATTCATCAGTTTTAGTTAAAATCTTTAAAGACAATATCAACCAAAATATTGTATTTACTTTTATTTGCATAAAAAAGAATCACGTGTCTCCTCTACCAAGTGAGCACCGTGACAATGTAAATTGAATATACATTATTCTTTATAGTGCAGGATCATGCTGTAGTGAACATGAAACTATTGCCCAATAAAACTTCTTTGGAATGGCAAAGTTTTATATGAATATCAACCTAGAAACATTTGACCATAGTTTTTATTTTGTAATGTTTGGCTTAACCATTGTTCTATCTTTGTTACCATTGAGTGATGATTATCGTAGCTTATTTCTACAGTCTCAGGAAAAACATGGAAGCTTGAAATATTTTTTAAAATAGCTATTTTCTCATATCTCCTAGGTAGGACATATTCAGAGCCTAACCAAAGAAAATTAAAAAAAACATTCTTTGTATTAATTCTTGTTGAGAAATATTTATAGTATTCCAGAGCTACACTCTTTGGGGGTAACTATCGAAATGGAGTTAAGCAATTAGGTCCTGTTGCTGTATCTTGTATGTTTGCAGTCTTGGTTACTAAAAACTCAGAAACATCAACCTGAAATTTTTATTACTACCTTAAAGTTAAAGTGAAGATCATTATTAAAATGCTACAGTCAAAAAGCTTTTATTATTAAAACAATAATATACAACTATTAACACTTTCAAAATTTTGTTTATTCATCTTTACTCAGGAAGCAGAGTTGATGTCAAATAAGGCAAAGAATATTGAAGGATATTAAGGAAAAATAAGGTATAGTGCTAGGAGTCATGTTAATGGCATCGGAATATTAAATTTTAATATTCCTGTACTTTAGCCACTTAAAAATGAATCATTTTTAGCAATCATATTTTAGCAATCTGGAATTTCATATGAGAAAAAATATTGATTTACCTCTCCATCTGTATGTCAATACACATATTTCTTGAGTAAGAGCTAATATTTCTGAGTAGACATGAAATCATTTTGAGTCTATTCAAATGGAGAAGGGTGACTAACAGTGGATTATATGAAATGCAATCTTTTGAGTCAGCCCATGAAATGTACAATTACCTATTGTGTTACTCATTTTCAATGTAAACAAAGTTCCAAAGCTTATTAGAGTCAGAATATATATTCAAGATAATTTAGTACATACATTTTGATTAATACATAAGAAAACTGGGAAATGAGTGAAATGGCCAAAGTGTCCCACTTGTTAATGGCAGAGCAAAGACCCACATCTAGATACTTAGCACTTAATCCACTCTACAGAGAAACTTTATTTCATTTATTCATTCCTTCAGATAGTTTACAAATACTTATAATGTGCCAGACACTTTGCTATGTCCTAGATATAAAAATGGAAAAGACACCGGTCTGTCACTTAGGGAGATTATGGTTTAGCAAGGAAGAGAGCTAATAATAGGAAGAAGAAGACATAATTACAGGGTAGCATGGTAACAGTTGTACTAAAAGTCATCACAGGGTCCTAGTATTGCGCCTAATATCCTTTGACTGGTGAACAAGGAAGACCTCAGGTTTCACTTGAGTTGCATTTTGAAAGATGACTGGGATTTCATTGGAGTAGACCATGTGACCAGTATAGGAATGACAGGTTGCTTAGTGTGGGAATATGTGAGGCAGGCTGAAAACATATCAAAGCTTGATGGCAGCCATAAGTTATATTAAAGTCATGAATTAGAATGTTATCTTGAAAGTTATGCATCATTTTAAAAAGATTTTAAGCAGAGAACTGACACAATTATATATAGATCTTGTAAAGCTCCCTTTGCAAGCAGTGTGTATGAAAGAGAGGTAAGGGGGCCAAGAGACCATTTAAGAAGCACCGGACTAAGGCTGGTCTCTTACAATTAAGAAAACAGGAAGATATATAAAGGATCTAGAATTAGTACAGAATGTGGTAACACAAGCTATAGGGGTTAAGGAAAGGGAAGAGTCTAGGAATACTCCTAGTTTTCTAACTGGAACTCAGAACTGTTTTCCTCTGTGAGAGAAGCGAAGAAGAGGAGCCTATCTGGGGGATGGATGATGAATTGGAAGGATATGTTGATTTGTATCTTGGACAAAATAGTTGAGGTTCCTCTTGAAGATGTGAATGGAAAAGGCAAAGTATCAGGTCATGAGTTCAACAAAGAGGTTTGACTATTCATCTAAATGTGGGAGTCATTGGCATATATATGGTACCTGAGGTCTTAAATGAATAATTTCTTTTATAAGCATAATTACAAAGCTGGTTCCTATGAGGCAGAGGTTGAAGATGTCCCAAATGTCCAACTTTTCCAAGCTGCTGTACCACTGCATCATCTCTAACATCAACTACTTCCTTTCCCCTTAATGCTCTCCCTCCTGTCTTTGGGTTCCCTAATTTGCTGCAACGTCTCATAGAACTCACAAATCATATCAAGGAAATGGCTCACACTGTTGTGGAAGCTGCCAAGTCCCAGATTTGTGGGTCAGGCATAGACTTCTCCCTGGCCCTCAGTCTCTGCCCAGAGGCAATCAGCTTTCTGGCTCTGTAGGCCAGGAAGCTCACTGCACTGTCTCCCGCGGGTCTCTGCTGCTGGTCTCTGCTGCAGGTCTCTCCTTCTTTGGTGGTGATGGGATCCCTTCCCTGTTCTGGAATTGACTTTTTTTTAAGGCAAATCTGACCAATCCCCTCAGTGGGCCACAATTATCTTATTTGCACATCTCTGCCCAATCACCTGGGTGGGACTCACAAAACCGTGGTTAGAAAGGCCACACACAAAAGTAATTAATCATACCACAGGTCTGAAGAGTGAATGGGTTAATGAAAAAAAGAAATTATAGAGGAGAGGATCTGAGGGCTAATGTGAAAGCCCTGGAGAAAGTTGACGCATGGTCACAAGTCTGATCTCATTATTACTGTCTTACTTTAGGCTCTCTTCCCTTCTTATTCAGATGACTGTTGTTTGCCTCTTAAATGATCATCCCCCTTCACGTTTGACCTGCCTCCAAATCTAGCCTTCATATTGCCGCCTGGGTGGTCTTTCTAAAATCTGAAATCTGATCAGAGCATAAAAGCCTCCAATGGCTCTCCATCTCTTCAAATTCATTATCTTAGTATGAAACGTTTCATGATCTGGCTTCAGTCAATCACTCCAGCCTTACTTCTTGCTGCTCTTCCAGAAATATCCTTTGGTTCGTCATCATAGAACTACTTACTGTTACCTCTGAGTGTGGGTGGAAGATGTTGGGAACATTCTAGCCTGATAGTTGCCATTAACTCAGTGAAGTTGCAAGCAAAGTAATCTGTAGAAACGAAGAGGAAAAGTAGTAATGTAGGAGGCCTGGGGGAGAAGTAAAACTCTAGAATAGTGACCAAGACAATAGGGACAGTCCTGGACAGTTACTAAGATTGTCAATCAGTGGTAAGAGTACATTTGAGGTTAAGAGCTCTTTCACTTCCCTAATCCTTTATGCTCAAACCTTCTTCTAGCTTGAAAACTTGAATTGTAATTTGATTTTTTATAGTGAATTGCTTCCTCCCATCCCCATGGGTGTTCTACAACATAATTATTAAATTGAGTGTAAAAGTGGACTTCATTTTATGGAAAACTCACTTTGGCCAGTTCAACATCAACAGCATAGAAAGAGAACTGAGGTCATTTTATGGAAAATTAAAAAGGACTATTTTGATTCTTAAAATTTTCATTTTCTTCTTTAATTCTGTGTAAAGGAACTTTAAAACTGTATGCTTTTAAAAGAGGCTATAGTTTCTTTGATGATGACTTTAATCCTGTGTAAGATGACAACTAAGTTAATTGAAAAATATGTTTGAAACTCACCTTACAAACTCCCCACCTGGTTGAAAATTAAACACCATTGAATATTAACGACAGTTATTTTGTTTTTCCTTAGACCATCTGATATGTTTTTCTATTCATGTTATGCCATTTGAATATAAAATAATAATTCTCCACAATTAAAAACCTGTATGAATTGAAAGATATTTCCATGTCCAACATATCTAAAAATCTCAAAAAATTGCATAAAACATTAGTACATTTTTGGAGACTCTGTTTCCTCTTATCTTCCAAATTCCAAATTGAATACAGGAGATAGAAATAATAATCAGATTATAATTCTGAACAATGCTGAATCCCTTCCGATATAGAACCTTTAAAACATGGCTTCATTACCATAACGAGAGTGCTCCCTCCTTTTTGTTGCAAAAGGGAATCTGGGAACTGATTATGGCTACGTGAAAATTGTAAATGTCAGATCTCAGTTTAATTGTGGTGGAAATATGTGGTAGCTCATTCTGAGTATTAAACAGCTGTGCAAATATTGGCAGAGCAGAAAGTCTAACATAATATAACTAATACTTAGATGTTCAGAGGTTCTTGTTTAAAAAGAAGAAGAAGAAGAAACCATGAATTAAAATCCTATGTAGGAAAATAAAGGTTAAGATGCAGTTTATAAATCAGAGTTTCTCAATCCTGACTATGCATTAGAATCACACGGGGGGCTTTTAAAATAAACCCATGCCTGGGCCTCACTGCCAGAATTCTATGTCAATTGGTCTAAGGTATTAGAATTGTTTTTGAAATAAGGTTAATATCTGATTATGCTGTCTAGCCAGGATTGAGAACCACTGTCTACATATTTCAGTTATAAGAAATAAGGTGGAAAACATATCCAATGTGATCAGAATTCTTCCTTGCACAACTGTCACGCAGTGATGTAGTTAACAAAAATTAAGTTGATTACCTGCAGTTTTACGATGAAACTGGCCAAACACATCTTTCAAAGATAAATGAAATGAAGACAAGGCCAGACAGAAGTGTATTTCACTCTGTCTTTTGTGATTTCACATATACATGCTTGACTAGAACTACTAATGCTCAGTGGAACGAATCATCCTGACAATGCATTTCTATAGACCTTTGGAAAGTCTCATAAGTAAGGCATGGCTGAAATCATACAGGAGGAGTATTTATCTTGAAAACGAAAATCCCTAAAGCAAGAAATTTAGCCATTATTCCAAAATGGTAATGCATACACACATACATGTACATATATATACATGCACATATACCATATTTCTGCAAAGACATGGAACTATAAAATGTGCAGTGCAAAAGTTGTGTATGCATATACATTCACAAAACAAATGTAAGTGCAAGCACAAGCAAAGCTATACCATTGTCTCAATGAATTTCCTCATCCCTTTAATGTAGTGTATTACCTACCGTATTCACCTGGTAGAAGAAGACTAGGTTGATTTCCAACATAGAATTCACCTGCAAGAATTCAGTTTTGTCGCCATTAAAGATATATGAGAGAATGTGCCATGCAAACACAGAAACAGCACTCACTTTGGGGTAACAAGCCTTAGACTAAATCTTATTTCTGCCACTTACTAGTTGTATGATGTTTGGCAAATTGCTTAACTTCATGAGCCTTAGAAATCTCATGGATAATAATGTTATCTGCCTTGAAGTATTATTGTAAGGATTAAAAACTGTAAGCACCATGAGGACAGAATGTTATGACTGTTTTGTTTCCTGACCTCATGCTTTTAGAACAATGCTTGGTACCTAACAGGTGCTCAGTCAATATTTGTTAAATGAATAAATGAAATATTAGTACATTTAATTGGCTACCTGGCACTTAGCAAGCGTTCAAAAATGGTAGTTAATATTATCCCTCTTTTGTTTCAAAAGATGTTTGCCTAACTTGAGTCATAAGGGAATTGAGATATGATACTATGAAAGTGGAAGTGGGTCCTTCAAAAAATTATCTGTATCTCTCTTGCACTAATATCTGAAATCTGATTATATGATGCTTAGATAAGAGCCAAAATGTACTCAAGGGTGGAAAGATTTTGCCCTGCATGAGTGGAAGTCCTGAAGAATGTGGTTTATCACAGTTCTTGGCAACCACTTGCAGGGTGGCATGCTTTAAACTGGGGCATTTTTAGACCTAAGCTGAAAAATCCATTATGTATGTCATGCTCCACCCCTCTTCCCAGAGGAAGAATCAGGTTGTCTCCTTTTTTTTCCATCATGGACAGGATACAGCCATGCCTCCAGTTACCCAAATCAGAGGCCTGATAGCATCTTTGATGCCTCTCTGTCTCAAACTGAACTATTCCCCACCAAGTTCTATTGATATTACTTCTGGAATATAGCTCTTAAATTTGATTACTTTCCATTATTCTCCTTATCTCTACTTGACCACCTTCTTGACCCTACTTCTTGTAATTTTTTTTCCCCGCATTCTAGTCCAAATGATCCTTTTGAAAGACAAATTTGAAAAGGACTCCACAGTTGGGACGGAAAAAAAAAAAAGTGGTTCCCTTTTGCCCTTGAGGCAATGTCAACACTTTTTAAATGACCTACAAGTCCTTTTGTCTTCTGGCCCCTGTGAACTCCATTGGTGTGTGCGGAGGTGGGGGGCACATGTGCGTACAAACACACACACATCTCTCTCTATTTTCTTTGATACCTACAAGCAATTTAACATTCCCTTCAATTACAATTATTGGCCACGATCATTGGGGGTTATTAACAGTATCTGTGACTTTGTGACTAATACAATTCAAAACCATTTTCTCATCACATTACAGTTGTAGATTTCACAAATATTGTTTGTGTTCATTGTTATGTCAAAATTATAGTAGTTATTAGACCTGTCACTAGCTCTTGTCATATGTGTTAAGAACTACAAAATTCATTTTTCTTAACATTTTGATAACTATCTCTCAATATAACTGGTTTCATCATCAGAATGCCAAAGGTGTCCATCCCACACACACACACACACACACACACACACACACACACACACACACACACGCAGTTAAGAAGCTCTGCATTGAGAAATGAATTTCAGATTCTGATGGAATCCAGATTTTCTGGACCCACGGAGGCTGAATGAGCTCCTGAAACTATTGCCCTGAGATAATTTTTAAATTTTAAACCAAAAATATCCCCTGAAGTCTTCTTAAAACCCAACTGTTGTCTAGCTTAACTAGTAAAGAATGTCTGTCTTGAGCATTGTGCCCTTTTAAAAACTATCTATATGGGATCTAATTGACAACAGCAACTTAAGAGATTAGTTTGGAAATTTAGAGGGCAGTGAGTTTGTGTTAATGGGGGAGGAGCAATTCAGAAAACGAGGGTGAGAATGGTTGCACATCTTGGAGAATGTAATCAGTGTAACTGAATTGTACATGTAGAAATTGTTGAAGTAGTGCATGTTCTGCTGTATATTTTCTCAACAACAGAAATATAATACATTATTAAAAAAGAACCTGTGTTGTATTGTAATCACCTGAATATTGTTTGCTTGTGTGTGTGTTTTCCCTACAAGATATAAACTCCATGAGGACAGGCCTTGCTTTGAATGATAACTTCCAGACTGACTTTTAATAAAATGTTGAATTAAATTGAATTGAAATAATCCCTGAGATATGGATGTAATTTCAGGTGGTGATTTTAATAACAACATTAGCCTTTAGTACTAAAGATATATGAAAGAATGTGCCACTCAAACACAAAAATAGCACTCATTTTGGGGTAACAAGCCCTAGACCAAATTTTATTTCTGCCACTTACTAGTTGTGTGATGTCTGGCAGATTGCTTAACTTCCATGAGCCTTAGCAGTCTCATCGATACTAATGTTATCTGCCTTTGAACTCATACTGTATTATCAAGCTTAGCATTTTCAAAGTGTTAAATTGAAATCTTAGAGAGTCATTCATTCTCTAAGTACTGTTTGAAGAGTCTGTTCTAGCCCATGGGTGTAAAATTTCAGACTGACTGGATACTGGAAGGATAAAAAAGATGATATGTAGCCCTGGCCTTCAAGATCTCACAGATTAAGATCTAGTTCTCCAAGGGTAGACCAAAGTTTGCTTGGGCATAAGGTTTTATAACTTTTATTCAGATAACAATAAGAATCTTTATCATCCTTGCTTTTTATCTATTCCCTTATAATAATAGCAATAATCATCATCATCTCAGGCAACAGCATCTCCAGTGGGGTAAATTTGGCCTGTTGCTTAAAAAATACATTTAAATTTATAGTCATATCATATTTCGTTTCATTTTTTCATAGCTTTTTAAAAAGTATCATTCTGTTATGACATTTTCTGGGCTTAGTCATAGAACTAATGTGAACTGTTAGGGAACTTTTAATTAAATGTCTTTATTTTATTTTTTACTAAAGAACATTTTTAGTCTTCTGTAAAGACAAGTGAAAATCATTTGATAAACAACATAAAAGTGATTGAGTATGAAAATTAAGCCTATGAGCAGATGAGAGACTTCTTACATGATTCACTTAAAATTAATAGTAATAATAATTGTCCATGGCCTTATACAGAATATCAGAATGGTGTGGTATAGAAGTACGTGTGTTTGAATTTGTCAATATCACCATTGTCTGTCTAGATGGATAAAAGAAGAAGTTGTGGATATTTATAGCAATGATATCTATTCATAGCTCTAGAGGCCTGATAAAGAAGCCAGAGAGTCCCCACAAGATGAAATTTGGAATAAGGCACGCTCCAGGGTCTAAGACACACTTGACTTTTAATTCATTTTACTAAGAGAAAAAAATAGTGTTATACTGAAGTCTCAGTGTTATATTTTGCTTTAATTATTTTCTCTGAGCACTTGGCAAATAGGTTGTATCATCTGCTTACAACAGATTTAAAAAAAAACTGCTGTCAGTTTTGGTCAGTGACAATGCAAAAGGTACAATTCAGTTCTACGTACAGTTCTTACCTAATAAATTTAAATTCTTAAATAATCAGGTAAGCCTGAGTGGATCCACCAAAACTGTAGAAAATCATTAAAGATAGAATAATAAAATACTTTAGGGGCTTTTTAAAAACTGAATGCTCCAAAGGATATTATTATATGCTAGTTTTACCAATTGCATAAGCATGGAGAGGTTTTTTTTTTTGTTGTTGTTGTTGTTTGTTTGTTTGTTTTTAATGTGAGTCAAAGAGCTTTCAAGACATTTGAGTCACCTGCGTGGACACAGGCTTTTATTATATTAATTTTGGTGTGGTAATTTAAAGTGTTCTTCTTAGAATAATTGGCACTCTAAAATGCAATTCATTAACACATTTTTATAGAAAATAGTGAGGGCTCAAATGAACTCAAAAACACAGTTTGAAAATGCTAAGATTAAAAGCATATAATGACAACACAATTAAAAAGTCAAAAAACACAATTAAAACTAAAGAAAATAAATCAATGAATTAATAGGATTAAGGAAGCTTTGCCTTCTTTTCATACAAAGATAAAAAGCCACTAATGTGATTTTAAGACTAGCTTTTCATGAATGGAGGTTTTAATCTATTCAAAGCCTAAACCAAATTTAAGAATTCGAAAAAAAATCTCTAACATTTTGATTTGTACTCAGGAGAGTTTTGATCAGACTAACACATTTAATTTGGCAGCCTCCTTTTTGATAGATACGTTGTTGTTGCTGTGCGCCATCGAGTCGATTCTGACTCAGAGTGACCCTAAAGGACAGTGTAGAACTGCCCCATAGGCTTTCTTAGGCTTTAATCTTTATGGTAACAGATCACCAGGTCTTTCTCCCGCAGAGCCGCTGGTGGGTTCGAACCAATGACCTTTTGGTTAGCAGCTGAGTGCTTAACCATTGTACCACCAAAGGATCATTTTTGACAGATATAGCTACCTCTTTAGTTTGTGTTGGTTACTAAAATGAATCAGTTCCAATGGATTTGGATGCAAAGTGATAAGTCAATAAACTGAATTCCATTTTCCATTGATTTTCATTGTAAAACTGTTGACTTTTTCAATGTGACAAACATCTCCCTTTGGAATGAATAATTTTTTAAATAAGTTAAAAATTGAATGAGAATGAGATTGTGACGCAGAACGTTGCTAAAACTCTCTTTTCTTTGTACGTTTGTAGCACTTTGCATCACTCCCCCCCCCGCCCCAATCTTTTAATTTGCCACCTTAGCTTGCTTCCTGGACAGAGAAGCATTTCCTCCTATAACAGCTAATACCCACTGAGTGTTTTCTCTCTGCCACGTAATGTTCTAGAACATTTACATCTAGTCATCTTCTTGATATCCTCGTTTAAACTGGTAGTTCTGAAATCATCCACATCCCCATTTTACAAATGAGAAAACTGAGTTAGAGGAAGGTTAAATAACTTTTCCTAGGCCACATCAGTAGTAAAAACTAGACTTTCAGTTTAAGGTACTCTGACTCCAGAACATTCACTTAAAACTTTTATTTTATTTTTATATGCAACACAAATACTGAAAATATATACAAAACAAATTTACAGTTGATGACCTATTGTAAGGTAAACCCGCTTAATACTATCCCCTATGTCAGGAGATAGAACCTTGCCAGCCACTCTAGAAACTCTCCACATGCCCCCTCTTAACCACCCCCCGCCACACACACACAAGTGTAACCACTGACTTTTATGGGAATCATATTCTTACTTTTCTTCAGTTTTATCACTCGAACATGCATCCCCAAAGTTGTAGTTTAGCTTTGCCTAACTTTTTTTTTACATAGTTTGTTTAAGTCTCTTTTAATCTGTAGATTTTTCCCTTTATCTTTTTTTTTTTTTTTTTAAGCAGTTTATTTGTTGAAGAAACCGGGTAGTTTGGTCTGAAGAACTTTCCACGGTTCACTTTTGCTGCCTGTGTTTTTGTGATGTAGTTTAACTTGTTCCGCTGTCCTTAGTGCTTCCCGTCTACTGTCTCACCTTGCCTGAAGATCACCAAGCTCTCCCTTCCTTCCTGGCTCTCTGAGGCTCTTCAGCCACCTCTGAATGTGGATGATGGCGAACAGGGCTGGGCTGCAATCATTTGCTTCTCCAGTAGGCGTCACAACCTCACATACATTCAGCTCTGAGGCACTGTTTCCTCAATGTCCGTCCAAGGACAGGTTGCAGGGATGACCGTACGCGTGGATCTGAGGCAGAATGAGAACAATAAGGAATATATAATACATTTTTTCATAAAGTTAAATTAATCCTATATAACGAAGGGTTTTTTATTGTGATATTTCACTTGTCCTGCTGTTTTGCTGTCATCATTTTTTTGTTGTTGTTGTTCTCATTTTTTTGTATTTTTGTTTTGCTGATATAAAAAGTTAGAAACCCAGTGTCAGTCATCATTATGTTTTATTATGCCAATCTACAAAAATCCAAAAGTTTCAGGAACACTACTTTAGCCTTAAAAGTCCTACATAAATTTGCAGTTTTAATTTTCATGAAAGAAATTACTGTTCCTAACCAATCCTGTATGATTAACATAAGAAAATTTTTAAAATAATAAAATTTCTCTGTAAAGTCCACCTGGAGAAAAGATACCTGTGATTTTTCTGAGCTTTTGAATAAAGCTTGTTCTAACTCAAATGCATTTTTCCACTGAAATTGCTATGCTACTTTATGGAAAGGAGAAAAGCAGCCTTCCTTTTTTTATACAGAAAACTTTTAAAAGTTCATCTCATAGAAGGTGTGGAGAGAAAGGTAGCTAGGTCATTCTCGTATGGATGTTTATGGATCTATTCCTCAGACTGCTTCTGTTCACATAGCCCGTGTCATCAAAATCCGTGTCCCTCATAAAACGACAACATAAACTCTCAACACAGGGACAACTTTGCTTTGTGAGGAAGATGTTCTAAATTATAGAAATTATTGTTAAGAATTAGCCACTCCTGCCTATTCTTTCGGAATATATATTGAATAGTGTGATCTGGGGTACTTTATATTAGTGGGAAAAAAGGCAAGCCAACCTCCTTTTCTTTCCTGACTTAGCTTATTACATCTCCAGTGCTTGGGAATTGTGTGGTACATGATCAGTCACAGGACACTGCTATTTATTGAGCCTCCATGGTCACTGGTTGATGTGGCATTGAATATAACATTGTATTGTTGCTCCAAGCCTTTTTGCCATTGTGCTAAATGACTCAACCCATCAGAAGAAATTTATAATGGACATATAACTCACCTATTTAGTCTTCGTGAGATTGATTTGTTGTGAAGTTACTGACTGCAATGTCTTTGAGAGGGTAGACCTTCATTTCGAATAAAGATAACCTCATCTATGGATTTCAAAGCATGTCTGTAAACTGCAAGTCTGTATTAAGGAAATGGGATGATGCCAGCTGTTAAAAATGAAAAAAAAAAAAGAAGTGTGAATGGGTTTGGAACTGGATTGCGTTATAGAGAGGTATTAAATTAGGAATCTCAGAGCATATCGGAGGTTAATATTGTTTGAAAGTTTATTTTGAATCCTCTAGAAAACTTATCGCTCTTAATTAGGTGATGTAATTTCAACATTCCCGGGCCCACCGCTCCCTACAATATCAAAACCTTCCAAGCCCACTCCCTTTATTGTGGCCTCTCTGGGCGCTTTATCATTATGGTCTTTTGTTTTTTATAACTGTACATATTTTTGTTGTCTCCCAGGCAACCAAGAGCTTTTTGTCAGCCTGCTTCACCTCCCCACCCCTTCTTAACATTCCTTTGTTGCTGTTTGGTGCCGTGGAGTCTATTTCAACTCATAGTGACCCCATGTAACAGAATAGAACTGCCCCATGGGGTTTTCTAGGTTGTAATCTTTACAGGAGCAGATTGCCAGGTCTTCCCGCAGAGTGTTTGGGTGGGTTCGAACCACCAACCTTTCAGTTAGGTTAGCAGCTGAATGCTTAGCAGGGCTCTTCACATTCCTCACACTAGAAGAAACTTGAAAACTCACATTTCATTCTCTCTGGATCTCCAGGCATGCCGAGGTTTCACAAGTTCTTCAAATTACCACAAGCTTATCTGATGAATTAATTCATACTGAAGTGCTAATGAGAGGTGATTGCCGATTAGGCAAGGCCATTCTTTAGCCACTCACATTATAATTGTATTTTTATTAGTGACCCTCCAGAAGCAATTCGGATGACTGGAGTTGAAAGAAAGTTCTGGAATGATGATGGCCCAGTGAAAGACTGATACATGAGACCTTTGGCAGCAGCAGGAGTCTCTAAAAACCTCTAACAGGCAGTCTGAAATAGACATAGGTAAAATCTTGTAAAATCCTAGTGACATTTTAAAGAGAACTGTTATAAATAATCTTGTATTACAAGTTCAGTCTGTCCTGCATTTATCACAAAAATACCCATCATCTTTTGCCATAAGAAACTAGAATTGCTGGTGTCTCAAGCCACAGACTTGAATTTTGCTGCCTTGCTTTTTCCCTTTGGCATTTACTGTGCAGATGGAATGGTTGAGAAGGAGAAGGAAGGTGGGGGGGGGGGGGCGAGTATAGCCACTCTCTGCCGTTGCATTTGTTTATTTTCTGACTGACCTGGCACAGCATAGGCGGAGGCGATGCATGTTTCCTGACATTGGGCCAGTGATGGATAGCCTGACCTTCAAAATGAGGAACATCTCCTCTGTGGGTGAGAGTATAGCCGTGCAAATGCTTTTATCCCATATTGCTCGGCAGTTTGTTACCAGTTCCGATAAAAAGTGCCCAACCCGCTGAGTTTGCTGGAGCTTGTATATTGGTTTTAGTTGGAACATTTTGGCAAATTAAGGGCTGAGTGAAACCATAAAATTGATTTTATTTACAACAAAGCCTCGTGGTGTCTCTCGGTTCCTCTCACATCCCTTTCCTTCAGTCTTTGAGGTTGTTTCTGTACATAGTTCATCTGACTTTGTAATGAATTTGCATTGGTTTCAGTTAAAGGATAATACTTCCCCTTGGTGTCCCTTTAATTGATATTGGGCATGGTCTGCTTTCTTTTTAGGCTTTGCTTCCCTTAAACCTCCCTTCCATCTCTCATTCTTTATCAAGAGTCACTGACAACTACTTTGTGGTGAACAGATTACATTTCCGATATCTATTCTGAGCTGGTTTACATTTCCTCCTCAAACATTACAAAGACAGGATGATACAGCAATACATTTTTTATAGTGTTGCTTCAATATATGCACTGTCTTAAAAGATTTGAATACACTTTCTTTCTGGAAATGCTATTATCACACTTACAGCACCTTTTAGGGACACAAAGGACTCCATTCATTTCTGAATAAACAGGAGTTGTAGGAAGGGGAGTGGCCTACAAGTCAGAAGACCTGGATTCTAGTCCTAACTTTGCCAACAACTGGCTGTATGATTTACTTCTTTGTGGCCTCAGTTCTTTATCTATAAAATGAGGAGAGTGTTCTGGATCAATGGTTCTCAACTCTGGTTGCTCATTCAGATCACTTGGGGAGCTTTCTAAACTATACCAGTTACCAGCCCCATCCAAGATTAATTAAAAAAGGAATCCCTAGATATAAGACTAGAGCATTGGCATTTTTAAAAAGCTTTCCAAGTTATTCTAACGTGCAGTCAGGGTTGAGAACCAATAGACTAGGTTATTCCCAAGTCCTTTACAGCTCCAAGATTCTATGATTCTGGTCTCTAGCAAATCTTTTGGTTATTTTCTTTCCATCTTTGGAGTTAAATTAAAAGTATTAATTGAAGTAGACATGTGCTTTTTAATCTGCACGTGTAGTCCTCAAGAGAATAACCAAACATCATGTGTGTCTTACGCAGTATAGTTTTATACTGCCATTCTCAAACTTTATGCATAAAGTTGCTGATAGTACTGAGTCCTGATTCTTCCCCACCCCAGTTGATTTCAATTCCATTGGTATGGGATGGAAACCTCAACTCTACATCACTAATAAGCACCCCAGGTGATTCACTTCAGGGGAATCCACCGATCTCAAGTCTAGAAACACTGTCCTAGACCCTGCAGAGAAGGCATTTTCTAGCTTTTTGCTAAATAATAAAGGTGCACAAGGCATGACTCCATTGATTTCCTATAAGATGTCTGGAGTCTCTGTCTATTTGATTCAACAGTACTGCTATGGATGGCATTAGTGGCAAACTGTTAAGATTGTGCATAACAAATTTTGAGTAAATTTTGAATTTTCCTGAGAACAAGGTGACAAGTTAGAATTGTAAGGGAGCCATCTAGTGGATAAGCCTATAGACCTGTTGCATTTTGTCTTAAGGTTTTTGCCTTACGAGTTTCAGCAGAATTTAAATTTAATTACATATACAATTAAGTATAGATACAGGCATATACATTGACTATGTATGTTTATGTATTTGATTTTATATTTACATTATATATTAAATTGTCTTGGTTTTTTATTTTATGTTTTTGCCCTTTCTGTTTCAAAAAATAATTTACCGTATTTGATAAATAGCAGTGTATACTTCATCTAGTTCAGCTGCTTTTATGAAACAAGGATAGAGATGAATAAGACATGATTTTTCCATAAAATAAAATGCTTAATCTCTTGGTAAGGACGTAAAGATACGCAAGTAACTAAAAATCTATATTTTTTAATTCCTATTAAATGTTCCTTGGATTTAAATGTAAGAGGTGTTTTAGGACTTAAAAATAGTTTTTGCAATTAGAGAATGCAGATATAGTGTAAAGGAATCACAGTCTAGGAAGCATTATGTTCTTTATATACTCCGAAGTTTTTAACAGCATGTAACAAATGCACTGGACTGATTAAGACACTGCCAAAAATATACATAATGCTACTTACTGAATCATTTACAACCATCAAATAGTCATTCCTCAACTGAGCATCCTCCTAATTTCTTGCATGTTACTTTGGTAGTGTTATAAAGATGAGTTAGACGTTTGAATGGCAGTGTTTGCCAGTTATACACAGAGACAAGAGGCAATTTTATAGGACAGCATGATGCTCAAGACTTTCATTTTTCTAAGATCCACACGTTAATTTTAGTATATTGCCACAAGAAGCATTTTAAAAGTGTAACATTTTAAAGTAAATTGAAGATAGTCTTCTATCACAGCTTACGTTGTATCAAGTTCTTGTGCAGGGTCATGTCTCCTTCCCTTACCCTCAGGCCTATGGGGGTCCCATTCATTTCTACCTGACTCAGCTATTCAAGTAACTCCCAGGTTTTCTTCCCCAGTGCTACTTTCTCCCACCCCTCCACTCCAGGATCCAGGCTTTCAGATGCCTGCTGGATATCACTTCCTGATATTCTTTCAGCTCCCCAACATGCCCAAAATCATATCAGTTATCTTTGCACTGCTCTTGTGTCATGTATTTCAGTGAAAGGTTTTTACATTCCTCTCAAGGGTAGAAGATTCTAGTCCTCTTTAATCGTCCATTTTTCTAATCCTCCTCCCCCTATTTCCTGTTGGTTCTACCGCTAAAAGCTATCTGGCATCATTCATTCAAGATACTCTGCAAAATAGGGATAAGGAGGTCAGGTCCTGTGGCAGCCAGAATTCCAAGATGGCCCCCAAGATTACCACTCCCTGGTGTACTTGCCCTGCATAATCCCCTCCACCTGAGTGTGGGCAAGACTGTGAATATGATGGATGTCACTCCAGAGATTAGGTTACACCACACTGCAAAAGTGAAGAGAATTTTGCAGATGTAATTAAAGTCCCAAATCAGTTGACTTTGAGATAATCATAAGGGAGATTATCCTGGATGGGCCTCACTTAATCAGGTGATAGCTCTTAAAATAGGGGCTGGATCCTTTCTGAAGAGAGAGATTCTTCTACTGGCCTTGGGGAAGTAAGCGGCCATGTTGTGAGAGAGACACATGGTAATGAACTATGAATGGCCTCCAGGAGCTAAGAGCACCCCCTGACTGGCAGCCTGCAAGAAAACAGAAACCTCACTCCTATAACCACAGGAACTGAATTCTGCTAATCACCACCTGAGTTTGGAAAAGAATCCAGACTCCATAAAGAAACACAACCCAGCCAACACTTTGATTGCAGCCTTGTGAAACCCAGAGCAGAGGACCCAGATAAACTGTGCCTGGACGGCTGACCAACAGAAACTGTAAAGATATAAATGTATGTTATTTTAAGCAACAACCTTCAAACTAAGCTCTCTCGTCTCATGCATCCCCCCGAGTTCTTATCTGCTGCAAACAGAGTTATCTTTCTTAAAACTAGACTGAAATATAAGCTCCATGAGGTAGGGGAATTGTGGAGCTCAAAGCTGTATCTCTAGAAGAATGCTAGCATGAGATATGTATCTTAGAAGAATATTGCTTTGTATCTTAGAAGGATGCTACCGTATTGTATGCATGTTATAAATATTGACAGACTGACAGAAAGAATGAATGAATGAATATCATCTATCCACCTGTACAAACACCAAACCTTTGATGCCCACCTCCTTTTACCTATAGAGGGATTCCTTTCTGATATAAGAATAGGAAGGCTGTATAACAAAGCGCTTAAACATATGGGTTTTGGAGTCAAAAATCCTTGAGCTCAAATTCCAACTCTACTGTTCTCTAGCTTTTTGACCTCTGGGAAGTTGCATGACTTCACTGAGCCTCAGTTTCCTCATTTATAAAACTTGACAACTTCTTACCACTCTAGACTGTTTTAAAGATTAAATAAGACAATGCATTTAGCATAACACAGTGCCTGGCCTGGGCAATGGATCAATAAATGCTAGTTCTGATGATAACTTTCAAGGCCTTCTACAATCTACATTTCCCTCCTGTCCTCCAGCCATATGAAGCAGGTACTTCCGTGTCTCCTGCCTTTGCAGCACGATGTAGAGAAAATGTACAGATGCTGGTTCAGTTTCAGGTTCTACTCCTTCTGGGCTATATAACCTGGAGCAAGTTTCTTTGTAGCCCCAGTTTGGTTACCTGTGAAATGGGGATAATTTTAATATATAGCTCACAAGTTTATCTTGCCTCTATCCCTACATAAATCAGCCACATAGAGCCACAGTTAAAAGTGGTGATGGAGGCCACTTGCCATAAGGATGATGTGATGGCTGTTTTTCAAAATATTATAAAGTATGTCTTTATGAAGACCCATGCAAAGGTTTTCTCATATTACTATTAGAAGTAGTTATGCAGCTCCTGAATAATTCATTTTTTGTTTTGTTTTTCATTTGACCAGGCTTTCGTCTGTCACTTTGCTGCTAACTGAAACAATCTGTGCTTGCTTTATTCCAGAACTTGTTCTACATCTCTATCTTTGTCTTTCCCCCCACCCCCTCACCAATTTCTAATTTATGTTTTCCTCCTATGTTTAGGTAAATTATCTTGAATTCTTTCCAGAAAAAAAAAAGCAGAGTTATAGTAAATATATACATATTTTTCAAGGTTGTTAACATATATAAAAAAACACTATACAGGTATCATTTGTGTGAGTGTATGTGTGTTTTAATGGCAAAATTAACAGATTGTTAAGATAAGATAAGCTGTTATGGGAAAACTGATACCAAAGCAAAATTCTGTAAAAACAAGTCCCATTTATTGCCATTGAGTATTTCATAGATGCAATTCATGAAAAGGCAAACATAGTGATTTTTTTATATCACTCATTTAATTAAAATATCCCAAATGCTGTAGCATAAGGAAGTACATGTCCTAGACAGACTGTAATTTAAAGAACTAATGTTGGTTTTGAAATTGGCACACTCTTCCCTCGCAGAGGTATGGCTGAATCTATGCTATAGCCGGTCGCTTTTCCACATGATTCCATTTGAAAGTCAATCGGTGAATCATCGCTGATGCCTCATTGAACATAATATTGAGCAGCAAGATTTCTGTACTCTACTGATGTGCTTAAGCAGCACCAAACAGCCAGACACATCAATAGAAATATTGGTCAGATCATTTGTCTACTATTCTCTAGCGAAAACAGATTCAGAACTTTCTAATTTTTAACTGTTTGGGTCACTCTATTCTAATAAAACATGCTTCTGTATGGAGACATGCTAACACTTCATAGTGGAGAAATAATCAAGAGGCTTAATTGAAATAAGACCGCATTTGTAGATGTAGTCCGTCTTTCAAATAATTCAAGCACTATTCGGTTTGCAGACTTAAAAGTAAATAACTACTCTATGACTTTATTGAACAAGGATATGCTAAGTATTACCAAAGTTATGCTATATGTTGAATTGGGGGACCGATCACACTATGAGATTGTTAGCAAGATGATTGAGCTCTATTCTGGTTAGTTTAGATAGACTGCATTCTATGCTGGCCCTCACTGACTTGAACCAAAAAGATAAACTGCTTGTGTAGGCAGCAAAAATTAAACTCTTTTAGGGTATTTATCCTTTTCCTTAACTTTTTTTCCAGTTCATGGTCACAACTGCAACATCTTATATATTCAACATTAGAATTATGGACATCTGTATTTAACTGATATTGTGAAATTGGTATTCAGTTAAATAAAACCATCCCTTGCAATAGTGGGCGAGAACTTGCCTTTCACCTAGAGCCAAGTTCGTTAGAAATTCATGCTCACAGCCCAGAGAAAAACAGAGTTTTTATGAGGTTTCAACAAGTAATGTATCTGCATGATGGGTTGTTCCAAGAAACCGAGCAAATGAAAATGTCAGTTTGCAGAAACTGTCAAAACCAGCATAACCTAATTTAGAATTGCTGCTTATTTAATAAACCACCAGTAGCCCTACCAGATAGAGTTCTGCCAGTTTTGCAGAAAAGTACTCATTTCTATTGCACTTAAGATAGGTTTATAGACACCCTAGGCTCTGCTAATGGGAAAAGAGCATTAATTAAATACAGCACCCAATCACTAAACAGCTGCACGCACAGTTAGTGTCCTTAGCTACGAGATGCCAGAAGTCTTGATCTGAGCAAACCTTGATATGTCAAAGTGAGACTCCAGTTTGCATGCAGTTATAAAACAGGATGCCTTGCTCTGTGACTTGACCATGGCACACCCTCTAAAAATATAAATTGGTAAGTAATTTTATTAATGTACATTACTTGAGTTGGCATTGCATGTTATCCACTTAAAATTGTTTAATATAGTAACTTCTACAAGCAGTACCAAAATCAAACGCATCGTTGTCAAGGCAATTCTGACTCACAGGGACCCCGTAGGACAGAGTAGAACTGCCCACATAGGGTTTCCAAGGAGCGGTTGGTGGATTCGAACTGCTGACGTTTTGGTTAGCAGCCAAGCTCTTAACCATTGTGCCACCAGGGCTCCTCTAGAAGCAGTGGCAGGTACTTATTCTGGACCCTTAGTGTTTGCAGCCATACACCCTCTTTGTGAACATCACCTCTGATTTCGTTGTGAAACCAGTGTGTTAGGCTGGTTATGGGTAACCGTGCTTCATAGAGAGTACACCCACGTTCAGTGGAGCACATTGACCTCTGCGTTTCTAAACTAGAAGTGAAGACACATTGAAGGAGATGACAAGAGTATGGGAGGAGGAAAGGTATGTGGAGAGGCACAGAATAATTTGATTGCGAGTTTCAAAGACAGACAGCAAAAGAATGTAATCACTCATTTCTCTGCGGGTCAGCACAGTAGAAATTTATGGGGAGGCTGTGGCGGGAACGATTTGGGAGCAGCTGAATGAAGGCAGTCCCTATAATATGGAGACTTCATTATTGCTGAGAATGGAAAGAAATGCAAAGGCACAGTGCACCGGTCTGGCAGCAAGCTGTGCTTTCCCAGCACAGTAGATTCCTATTGCTCAAGAGTATTAGAGAAAGACCGACACACCTGCCTCTGTTGTTCTCGAGCTGAATGATGATTACAGAACTTATAAATGGCCTTTCTTTCCTCTCTCTAATGTTTCCTCAAAGGTGGGAGAAGGTAGATTATCTGGCTATCTAAATATTAACTGGGATTGTTATATCATGCAGTGGGTGTTCTATGAATGGTTTTGATTGACAGTTTTAGATAATACAATGTTGTTGTTTTTCTGAACATCTTTAATCATAGGCTCCCAACTTTACATTTATTCTGCTTTCACCATCTATTATTGTCATTTTGGCTCCACAGTCCTCTAACCTAGAGTCCTATTGACACATTTTTGTCATTGTGCAAAATTACTTTCCCACAACCTCACCCTTGTGTAATTCATTTTCATGTGATATTCCTTAACTATTTCCTCAATCACGTATGAATCTGGGAGTCACCTCATCCAGCGTAACAACCTCGCACATGGTTTCTTTACTCTAACTTGTCTCCACTTCTTTCTAGCAAATACACATCACCTAGACCCAGTTTGATCATCTGTTATGTTTGGGAGAGTAGACACATCATTTTGGCGATAGCTTCAGTTATTCACGATTGTTCATCATGAAACCACAATCACCTGTAGTAACTAATAGACACGTTGGCAGGCACATTGTCAGCCTTAGAGGGTAGATGTGGGCATGTGTAATCTGGAGAACAAAATGTCGAAGAAGTCAGAGGCAGATGTGGCTGTCATCAGTCATAGAATCTTATTAGGTCATGGACTAGAACTTTATTTTCCAAACAAAAAATGGATAATCCCTCTTTTCCTTATCAACGACTTCTTAGTATCTCCTGAATTAGTGTTGCAAATAATGAATTTCTACAGACGATTTTTATTTCTCTATATTTTACAAAGCATTCATTCAAAAATATGACAACCTTTAAAAATAAGTTTTATTTACCCAATATGCCTTCCAAACTAAGAAAAATGGAAATATTAATAAGAAAACATTTCTCTTCATGTTCTGTGTTGCAATTGTATAATCTGACTCATTTGCATTTGTCTATGTAGAATTTATCTTGCATAGAGTCTCATCTTCGCTCCAGAAGGTGGAATAGTTGTCTCCTTTGTCATTACTCTTGCTTTATGTGACGGAGAATTGCTGAATTATACTACTTTTTAAAAATATAATCTTTTTTTTACACGAAGACCTTCTTGAATATCACAGCACATTCAGTTTTCAATTAATCAATAGTAAGTGTTAAAAAAAAAAGTAGTATATATTGAAGTTCTATTGCTGCTGTAACAAATTACCCAAAACTCCGTGGTTTAAAGAACACAAATTTATTAGCTGACAGTTCTGGAGGTTAGAAACCCAACACAAGTCTCACTGGCTAAAATCAACATGTCGGCAGGGCTGCATTGCTTTCTGGAATCTCTGTGGGAGTATCCATTTCCTTGCCTTTTCCAGCTTCTAGAAACTGAAGGCATTCCTCGGCTCATGACCCCCTCCAGCCCCCTCCTCCATCTGTCTGATCATTCTCCCATAGTCACATATTCCTCTCTGACTTTCGTCTTCTTGCCTCCCTCTTTCAATTTTAAGGACCCTTGTGATTATATGGGAACCACCTGGATACTCTAAGATAATCTGTCTATATTATCCAAGAAAGGACAGCTGATTAACAATGTTAATTCCATCTGCAACCTTAATTCCCCTTTGCCATAGAACCTACCATATTCACAGGTTCCGGGACTGGACATCTTTTGGGGGCCATTATTCTGCTTACCACATAGTTGTATGAGGGTATGTAAATATATTTTTTACCGAAGTATGCCCATGAAAGCAAGCATGAGTAAATACATTAAGTACTTTTATGTTTTCAACTTTGGCACTAGGTGTTTACCTATAGAATGAAAAGAAATCAACCTGATTATACAGTGTGAACTTGGAATCAATTTGAGGGCTAGAAGCTGTTCATACAAATAAATTCATGTACACAACTTCTGAAATTTGAGTACAAGCTCATGAAATTTTCCTCAACAAAAAGTAATAGTCTGTGACAGTAATATATAGAGGAAATTCCAGATTATAACTTCAGATTATAAAGAGAACCAATGCAGAAATTTGCTAACATCTCCAAATTTCTACTGTGAGACACTAAGCATTTCTCATGTCTCCTTGACCTATATTCCCTGAAGAAAACTTTGTGTGTGTGTGTGTGTGTGTGTGTTCTGCCAAATGGTACTATTTTTCAAGCCCAATTCTAATTCCCTAAATTGAGGCATAAAGAGGATTAAGAGCAAGCTCTCAATAATCACTCTCTCATCCAGAATGTCATTGACATTGTCACACTGAGTGAGTACCATGTGAAACTTTTGTTGTAGGGTTGAAACATTTACATATTGGGGTGAAAAGATATGATAGTTTTGATTATTCCTATGAAAATAGGGCATCAGAAGAGATATGATACAGGGTTATATTCTTAAGGCCAACATGGTATATAATGACATTGAGTAAGATAAAAAATGGATTTAGGGAACCCCTCCCATTTGGGTTAAACTGAGCATTTCTTCACCATGATACAGTAGGAAAAAGTGTTGGATGAGGATACTAGAGACCTAGTTTCTAGTCCTGGCTCTATCTCTAATTATCTGTGTCCTTCTGAACAAGGACCTCTTTTTGCCTCATTTTCCTCATTATAAAAATGAGTTTAGGTGGAATTATCACTGAAGTCCTGCATCATTCAAAACTTTTGTGATGTTGTGCTGTATTCCCAGTCTTGGCAGGCCGCCACTTGCTTCAAATTATCTATGGTGGTTCATGAGAGAACGCAGGGGACAAAAAACGAAAGATAGCAAATAGATGTCATATGACAAAGATCTTACAACTACTAATGTTGGAAACAGAGAGCTCACTGAACGCCTGAGAGCTAAAAAGGACTGTTTTGCACATGTTTTACTACATTACTGTTTTCTGAGTTCAATTCTAATGGCAATGGCAAATGTGAAGGGGCCTTAAAAAGAAATAACACTAGAATGTTTTACTATAATTCTGCCTTACTGTGTATGGAATAGATTTAATACTAGAAAGTTGACAGCAAGGTGAAATTGTCTATATAAGATTTTTTTTTCCCCCAACTGACTTCTTTTATAGAATTGAAGCTGCACTCCCAGGGGAAGATAAATGATTCCACAAGATGCAGTAAAAATCAGAGAATGTTATCATAGTAGATATAGGATGGACTACAACCAAAATCTATCCTACATCCACATTTCACTGATGAGGACATGCAAACAGAGAGACTTCATGATTCACCCAAGGTTACACAGCTCATTAGTTACAGAGCCAGGACTGAGACCAGACCTACTCGTTCCTACTTCAGCTATACTCAAACTTTTATACTTGAATTTTATATTGTGACACGGTATTCAAGAGGGGTTTGGTTAAATATTGATAGTGTTCAACATCAGTCAGGACTTTTAATAGTAGTTAATATTTAAATGGTGCTTAAAGCCAAATAGGAGCCCTGGTGATGCAGTGGATAACAGCTCAGCTGCTAACCAGTAGGTCGGCATTTTGAATCCACCAGCCACTCCTTGGAAACCCTATAGGGCAGTTCTACTCTGTCCTATAGGGTCTCTTTGAATTGGAACGACTGCATGGCATTGGGTTTTTTTTTTTTTAAAAAAAAAAAAAAACAAATAAATAAAATAAAACCCAAACCCACTGCCAATGAAGTGATTCCGACTCATAGCGACCATATAAGACAGAGTAGAACTGCCCTATAGGGTTTCCAAGGCTGTAAATCTTTATGGAAGCAGACTGTCACATCTTTCTCCCATGGAGCAGCTGGTGAGTTTGAATCCCTGACCTTTTGGTTAGCAGCCGAGTGCTGTAACCACTGTACCATCAGGGCTCAGATAAATGGTGCTTAGCATGTGCCAAGTACTATTCTAGGTGATTTACTCATACAGTTTGGTTAACAAATTTAATCCTCCCAATAACCCTATGAGGTAGTTCAGTTTCTACCCCTATTTTATAGGAGAAGGACCTATGCTCAATGTGCAATTTGAACCCGATTGGAACTGCATTCTTTCATTATTACATTCATGTGAGATGAACCACTTTATTACTTGGATCTTTAACTTAGGTATACACTTTGCCCTGTAACTTGAGGCTTATTCATTTATTCAACATGTAGTGATTGAGCATCTACTATATGTACAGGACTGTACCTGGTGTCATGGGGGCTACAAAGCATAATATAATTCAGACTGCTAGCATGCATGATAAAGCAGCATAACTCAAAGTATAATAAATAGCATTAACAACAACAATTATTAGATATTACATATTTAATACGGACCAAGATTTGTGCTAAGTGCTGTACGTGTATTACTTCGGTTAATTTTCACATCAATCACTTAAGTCATATTTCACACATTTTATGCATGATGGAACTGAGTCTTGAATAGGTAAGCAATTTACCCATGACCACAAAAGCAGTGGCAGAGTTGACATCAAAACCAGGTCTGTGTGAACGAAAAACCCCATTTTATTTCTACTACTCTGCTCTGAATCTAATAACCCAGTCCCAAGGAATGGCCAAGATGGGAGACTATTACATCTGAATGCTTGGCCAGAATCCCTCTTGACTTGTTTTTGCCCATATCTTATAGGTACCTGGAGTCTTCAGCATCTCCCTGTCATGGTCCTGAGGTGAAATCCTGGAGTTCATTTCCAACCTTTCTACTTAGGCTTTGCCTGCCAATTAAATTTAAGACCAGTGTTTCACCAAGTATTTTAGGACTCTGAGTGATGGAATGAACAGAAATTGAAATACGCAACTAACTTTCTAAATATATGATCTTAATTTCAAAAGTATTTTTTTCCCATTCTCGCTACTCTTCTACTTTATTTCCCATTTATCCAATATTGTTTCTTGTCTGCCTCTGAAGATCTCTTCTCTAGGATCTGGAGCCTCCTCAGATTCAATCCCTCATTTAGGAACTGTTGAGAGTCTCTCTCTTTTCACAAATAATGTGGTTTCACTTTTTTATACCTATTGAATGCCACTCTGGGCAGAAGAAGGATTGCATCTCCCTCTCTTAGAGGGTCTTGAATTCTGAAATAGCTCTCAATCTCTCTTCCTCTATCCTTCTCTGGAGCACATGCATGTAAGCATTGCATAATTCCATGTTATCTATTTGTTTCCAGTGTTGTGGTGACTCACAGCTTACAGTTGTAACTGTATATGTATTAAATTCAGATAGAAACTTGTCAAGGCAAACACAGTCTCCCTGACACTGATGCTTGCAGACAGCTCTAGGACAGAAAGTTGATAGCTGCATTAAAATTTTTGCAATTGGCTGCCATAGAAACCAATGCAAGAGTGACTTTGCACTGAAATATGACATCTCAGGAATCTGTCTGGCGAATCTGACACAGAAAGCGAAATAAATTAGAAAGCAGTTTTACATAGAGACTTTTAGATCTTCAAAACCTAAGTCTCAAAGCACTTGAACAAAGTAACTATTTAGAAAAAGAAAAAAAAAAAACATTGGTTCTTGGCATTTTTAAATTCTTAGAGAAGACTTTCTTTAGATGTTAATAGCATTTTGATGGGAGAATTGCTCTATCTGGAGCATTCAGCTCACCTTAGAAATGATTTAAATGATTTAAGGAAGATTTTATGTTACAGTTTTTAAAAATTAAGGCTCTGATTTTCCATCCCTAAAATAAAACTGGCATAAAATTTCAGAAGTCAAGGTTTAACGGCAAATAAACATATTGGCAAAACTGTTGAATAATGATTATTTTTGCATTTGAAATGCAACGGCATTCATATTTTATATATCGAGGCGTATGTGCTTCCATTCACTATACGTATGTAAGCAATAAACTTTCACCTGTCCAGATTCCACGGAGAATGAGTTACCTGAGTATTCTAATTACTGAGGTGCCTCAAATGATTAAACTACTAGCCAAAAGGTTGGTGGTTCAAACCCACCCAGAGGCTCCTTGGAAGAAAGGACTGGTGATCTGCTTCCAACAGGTCACAGCCTTGAAAACCCTCTAGAGTGCAGTTCTACTCTGTACACATGAGGTTGCCATGGGTCGGAGCCAACTCCACAGCAACTAACACTAACAACAACAACAATTCTAACTACTAGAACTTCCACTTCAGCAGTTGAACCAAACCTGATGATACTCAGATACCAAAACAAAAATACCTTCACATATATTTTAGCCACCATGCAATTCTTCAAAGATGTACTTCCTGTCGTAATTTATGGGATATCTCAGATATACGTTCCCTTTTCTCTCTTGGTGATTCTTCATGATACTTCTGAATATTAGTTATTGTGATCTCCTAGTGCTTTGGTGTAGGTACAAGTAGAGAATCATATTTCTTAACATCTCTTCCCTTTTTTAAGACTATGGACTTGTACAAGATGCCTTCAGCAGCCACAGTAATGCCTCAAGGACAACTGAGCCAGATACAAGTAGTTAATTGCCTCCCCAAGAGGTCTTTCCCACCTCAGCATTACCCATACCCAGACTCCAGTCCTAGATGCAAGAGAAATGTCTTCTGCCTTCAGGTGCCACAGTGATGAGATATACTCCACTCCACCCCTGATTGCAGTCCTACTTCTCATCGACCTCCTACTCATACTTTCAAATCACCACCACCGTGTTGCCTGGGCAGCTGATGACAGGACTTGGGGCTTACTAACTCCAGCCGTTTTTATATAACAGTCAATATGGCTGCTATGAATGATTTCCATTGAATTGTTTCCACTTGCCTTGATTTTCCTCCCTTTTTCTTTCTTTTGCCCCCTGTTGCTACTCCCACTTTTCTGTAAAAAGCTTGTTTATGTATAGATTACCAACTCATCAGAAAATATACTTCCTTTCAAGTGGGAAATCAAATAATCACAACCTGTTGGGTACTATTTTAATGCTATTGTCTTCTATGTTGTTGATTTGTTTTTGGATCCACAAGGAATGCAACGAGGAAAGGTTCGTAGTCCCTCCTTCCTTGACCCCGGTTGTATTGAAGTCTAGAGCTGTTCTCAGAGTTTGAAAGTCTGAAAGTTTGGTCTTAGAAGGAGGAAAGTGTAGCGTGTATGCACGTGTGTGTACATATGCGCTCATTGTAATACTCAGAGTAGTTCTATGCCTGATTTAATTTTGCAATATGTTTATGCTTCACATAGGATGAAACACAGATAAGGATCCCCATCCCAAACATGTGGAAGACATACTATTTTTTTTTAGGTTGAACGGGAAAGAGAAAATCAACAACCAATGATGTATTCATACCTCAGCTGGGTTCATGGATTTTATTTTACATGGAGCACACAACTGTGTTTGGTAAAGGGTTTATGAAACAAAACAGTGTGTTTATTTATTCATTTACTTAGTTTAGTTTGGACATGTGGGGAAAAAAGAAAAATTTCAGTAGAATCCAATTATTTCAATGACTATTACACAAATGATACTGTACTCACCTGGCTCCAGGGCCAGGTCACACAGACATCAAAGACATTAAGAAAAAAAAATAGGAGCGAGAGATAAAGAACCAAGAAAGAAATACAAAACAGGGTCAATAGCGGTGAAAACGTAAGCTTATTAAAAAGCAGAAGCTTTGGGAAAAGGCAAAACAAATGTCCTTTGTATAGTAAGAAGGAGGGATTTAAAAGTTCCTCCTCGGGGTTTAATCTAGACATCATGGAAAGGAAACAGATATTTGGTGGGAGAAATGACATGAAGAGATTAAGAAGATAGGAGAACAAGTGAGGCCATGAGTTTTTGCTGTGGCGTTTGAAATGGTTAGTGGAACCTGCTAGGGTTCTTGAGGCTTTCTCTCTCACCTGGGGAAGGTACTTTTATCTTATAGGTACTTTGATTGTACAGAAGTAGAGAAACTAGGGTGGGTTTCTAAAGAGGTAACGGTTTTAGATGTCTCAAATCTTCTCTATATAACAAAAGAAAAAGACAAACACAAACAAATAGAAAGTTACATTCAACTCATATAACAGACAAGATAATATTACAGTATATAAAGAGCTCTTACAAATCAATAAGAAAAGACCAACAACCCTTTACACAAATGGACATAGGGTATGAATAGGCAGTTCATAGGAAAGGGAATTCAATTGACTTTGAAATATATGAAAACATATTCAACTTCTTTTATAATAAACTAAATGTAAATAAACATAAAAAATTTTCATCTGTCAGGTTGACCAAGTTAAAAAAAAATTAAAGTGTAGAGCATCATCTGAAACACTGCTGATGTGAATTAAAGTAATAGAGCCTATATGAAGAGAAATTTGGCAATATCTATGAAGACTAAGATGGTATATACAGTTTGACTCAGAAATTCTTGAATTTTTCTTGCAGATACATTCATTCGTGTGTGAAATGGCACATTATCTGTGTGTATGTGTGTATACACATACATTCATTGTTTTGGGAATTGCATAAGATTGGAAATTATTTAAATATCCACCAATAGAGGACTAGTCAGGAAAATTATACTTCATCCTTACAATGGATACCATTCATTTGTGAGAAAGAGAGAGGCAATTCTAAATATACTAATATGGAAAAATCATGAAAAGCTATTATTAAAGGAAAAAATACATGGTACAGGACACCATTGTTCTGCACCATGTATTTTTTTCCTTACAGTATACTACCTTGTGAAAGAATATGCACGCGCACACACACATACACTGGATAGTCATAGAGTATCTTTGGACTGTGTATTCCAGAAATTGGTTAAGGAGGCTGCCTCTACAGAAGGAAATTATTTAATTGAGGAGATTGAGTGGGAGGAAGACTTACTTTTCAATGTATATACTTTCATACCCTTTACATTTCGTATCTTGTTGTATGGCCTATTCATAAAAAATATTTAAAAACTAAACATTTTGGAGGAAAATAAGAATAGTGTCTGGAAAGTTATACATTTGGCTAGAATTACTTTTGCTTTACTAGGAATCCGATAATAGTGACCATGATACAGGAAGAAGAAAAACTTTCAGAGATATTTTGACATCAAACTGAGATCATGTTATAATTTTTTCCTGATTAATATTCTTAAATGATTATGGAGAAGATATCATGACCCAGAAATGCAATAATCCATCACGGTATCTCGTTTACATCCCATCAACACTGACGGCACTCTACGTTACCTTTAAAAAAAATTTCTTTACATCAGAATCTCAGTTATTTAACCACTTTCCAATTATTAAGCAATATATGAATCAGACTTACAGTCTGTATTCAGAACAATGAAGATCAAAATATGTATTTCTTATAGCAATTATAGATTAGAGAAGTGAAAATGGGTTTCAGAGTATGAAAAGAGTAGAGAACAAGTCAAAATCTTACATGAATATGAGAGAACATTTTAGTTATAATTAGAAGGCCTCAATGGCCTGATTTTCTTCATTAATGCTGAGTGATATTTTTGAAAAGTATGTATAACTTCAGATGCCCAAATGCCAAAACAGTGAAATAAGGAAAAGGCATACGAAATAAAGGAACTTCAATTTATTACCCAATTTACATCAAAATGTTTTTCTAACTGCTAATGTAAAATATTGTATAGGAAATTTTACACATCATTTTATCTACCATCTCTTTCCTTGAGGTGTTAAAATGATTTTATTTCATATAATAATTTGGAAAATCACGCACAAGCTGACATAACTTAGATATGTAGACTGTAGTTGTGCGTAAGAATTGCTAGTTCAATTTTTTTCCCCCAATGTACCTCAACCTATGTCCTGTTTACTAGGAATATCATAGTCTTCTCTTTCACTGCACTTTATTTCATTACCATGCTCACCACTTACATTTACAGTGCCACTTAAGGAAAAAGAAATCCTAAGGGAGTAAGAAAGAAAAGCACAAATGAGAACTAGGAACAACACAACAACAATAACAACAAAAGTTCAGCTAAATAATTAAAGATATTTGATGAGCCTCCTGGTGATGTCCAAGTTAATGAACTTGTGTTAGAATAGGATGGGTATTATCTAAAACCTATTGCTGTAGAGTCAATTCCAACTCATAGGACCCTACAGGACAGAGTAGAACTGCCCCATAGGGTTTCCAAGGAGCGCCTGGTGGATTCAAACTGCCAACCTTTTGGTTAGCAGCCTAGCTCTTAATCACTGCACCACAAGGGCTCCTGAGTATTATTTATGCTTCCCAATTTTTGGATAAATGAAGAAAGCATTAAATCATTAATCTATAGCCTGTGGATAAGATTTCAGAGGGGGAGTTTACTAAGCACTGAGAATGCCATTCTTCTGAGGCTTCTCATTCCTTATTAGCATTTGGAGCTCAAAATAGAAAATGATTTCTCCTCAAAGTAACGACAGAGGCCATTTCCTCTTTCCTTCAGATCTCTTCTTAAGTGTTGCTCTCTTATTCCTTTTGTGGCATGATGTCTATAGTATTGAATTTTATTTCTCTTCATTGTATCACTAAAAAATAAGAAGCTTTCCACAAGGAAAAAAGAAGCGTGTTCAGATAAGACCAGAGGCTTTCTCTGATACCTTCAAGTATACACCTATTTGTGTTGGCAATGGTATGTTGGCTGTTGTCCAGCAGTTTAATTGGCCCTTGTTTGCCTAATCTCCTATAACAGATAATGTTATTACAGAATCTTAGAACTCCAAAATCCCCCAACAGACAAAACAAGCCTTTTAATGAGAATCACTTCGTTTTACCTGGCATTTGGCTTGGTTTTAGCCACCTCAATCTCATCTTGCTTGTGAGAAATGCATGATTTTTCCTAACAACCACGCTAATTCTAAACCAGGAAACATTTATTTTGGATCATTTCTTTTCTGGAATGTTTCAAAGTTCAGGAAAGTAAAATTGAGAAGGAATTTAACTTAGGCTGAAATGGGAAGAAGACAAAATTAAATTAGAGTTTATAACCTCTGTTTTGCAACTAGGTTGATGTTAACTTGTATCCTGAAAGACAAAGTACAAAGGACATTGACTCTTTTTGATTTTACTGGTTTCCCCTAAAATAAGAAATCAATGTAAATAATTTGTCTAGGTTTTGTACCTTTTATTTATATATTTAGTCATGCTTGCGTTCAGTAAATGTTTAGTGAGTTCTTTCTGTGTTTCAGGTGCTGTTCTAGGCATCGCTCGTAGAGCAGAGCAAAACAACCCAACACAAAAGAGAATGCCTAACACTAACAGAACTTATATTTCAGTTAGTAATAAGTGTTTGAAGAAAAATAAACGAGGATGAGAGTACAGGATGTGTGGGGATGAGTAGATACAATTATATAACAAATATATATCTATTTCCATATATATGCATATACACACACACATAACTATAGTTATAAATTATGTTATAGGATGGTCCCTGATAAGTTGACTTTTGAGAAAATCTAAAGGAAGTAAAGGAGTGAGTCATGTAGCCATTTGGAAAAGTGAGAATTACAGACAGGACACAGAAAATGCAAAGGCCCTGAGGTGAAAGCATCTTTTTGTGTTTAAGGAACATCAAAGAGTGACATGAATTGTGGGAAAATGCTAGAAGATGAGATGAGAGAGGTAGGATGAGAGTGGTACAGATTAAGTACGGTTTTGGTGATTCTGGAAAAGGTTGAGAATTTTTTTTTTTAAACAACATGTATACAATACGGTGGTTAGCTTTGAAAATCAGGGCCATAGAGAAGAGATGAAAGCAAAAATAATGCACAAGAGAGCCAATATAACTTCTATGGTTGCATACCAGATTTCTTTCTGAGTTTCCTAGCAGATAGAGCATAAAGAGGAATAAAAAGTTCATATATCTTGTTAAATAAATAAATGTATTTAAAATAGTAAGGATAAATATAAATGAATATATAAATAAAATACAAATGTTTTTAGGTTGTAAAGATAAATACATATATATTATTAGAAAATTTTTGATCTTACTTTACTTCTTTGTTAATCAAACATAGCTTTTTCTTTCTTTCCCCTATTTTTTATTTTTTTCAGTTCTTCAGTATTGACTAAAGAAATTTCCACACTCTCAACACTGTATAATCCCTTCTAGTTTTATACAAAGTTGCAGATGATAAAATCTTGTCATTTTCAAACTCTCCATTGCCAATTGCGATTTTCTTGACTTGCCTTGTACACGAATATATTTTTATTTCAATCCCAAGATTCAAGTGAATAAATCCAGTGCTTTTTTAACAGAAAGCACATGTTAAATTCTCCATGTACCAAAATGAAACTTGCTTCCCTTAGTGTATTGATTATCTCTTTTTATTGACTGCCTCTTTTATAAGTCATTTTATAAACTCTTAAATTGGGATTAATGCAGTTTCATATCGATCTGGTAAATACTTTATCATGTACTGTAACATTTCAAGTTAAAATACACTGTGAACACCAAAAATAAACCATATTTTCTACTAATGAAATCATAACTCGATTTTAAAAATAATGTCCATCATTATCCATCATACAAGAAAATTTACCTCTCTGAGAAGCAATAAGAAAATGAACTAGTATGTCTAAGACAATTATTAGTTACCTAATGTTTGGTAGTTCAGTGGTTAAGAGCTCGACTACTAACCCAAAAAGGTCAGCAGTTTGAATCCACCAGCCGCTCCTTGGAAACCCTATGGAGCAGTTCTACTCTGTCCTATAGGGTCTCTATGAGTAGGAATCAACTCAGCGTGGCAACGGGTTTTTTGGTTTGGTTAATATTTATAAAAGTGGATAAACCCAAGTAGACATATGAAAATAATGCGGATTGTATGAAGAGATGGGTAATAGGAAACTATTGCCCTTATAATTGGTCATGTTAAATGACGAGGTAGTTCGATTTCAACAATTTTCTCAGGATTACATTCTAAAACGGATAGTGAGTTAAGCAGGCAGATTAAAAATACCCGAAAGTAATGCAATAGTAAAAGAAACACACTGGGTAGGAAGAGTTAAGTCTTGGATGCTAGAAGTCAGGGACAGATTAAAGAAAAATAATATACAGGCATAATGATGAAAGATAAGTTGTCTATGGGGACATGTAAAGGAGCCTGGAATAATAGTAATAGTAATAACAATAGTAGCAGCTAGCATATATAGTGCTTACTGTGTGACTGGAACCAATACAAGAATTTTCTACAAACTGCTCGTTTAATTAGCGCCACAACCCTATGAGGTTGGTGTCATTATTATCTCCATTTTACAGATGAGGAAACTGAGTGAACCAAGAGGATTAATTGGATCCTAATACTCAAAGCCTTTGGGGTCCAAGGTGTTAATTGATAAAAGTGGTAGAGTTTGATATGTGGAGTACATCACTTCATATTGATTATAATAGGTAGGTCCTGTCGGGAGACTAGAAGAGAAATTATTAGAAAATCCAGATAAGATAACTAGGACCTTTATCAGGCCTTGGTGCCCTGGAGCCCTGTTGGTGCAATGGTTAACCGCTCTGCTCCTAACTAAAAGGTTGGCAATTCGAAGCCACCCAGGGGCTCCATGGGAGAAAGACCTGGTAATCAGCTCCTGTAAAGATTACAGCCTAGAGAACCCTATGCGGTGGTTCTACCCTGTCACGTGAGTCTCTGTGAATCAAAAATCAGCTGGACAGCAGTTAACAACAACGCAGAGGTGAAGCTCTGGATTTAGGGGGAAAATTGCCTTAGGAGATCTGAAAAATGGCAGGCATTTCAGTGAACAATAAATGGATGCTAAGACCCTATTGAACTTATTCTATCAATGAGAATCACATTCAGAAATAATTTAGACACAAAGCAATTGGGCTTATAATTAGTGGGAAATTTAAGATGTAGATTGAGAAAATCTCATCTGCAATGAGAAAATTTAATCAGGTATAAAAGGGCAGAGAGGGGAGATATACCCACGAATATTTATCCTGAATTTACCACGAGAAAAGAGATACTATAGATGAGAAATCCAGCTGAAGAACCAAAAACTTTAATGAATCTGGAAAAAAAAAAAAAAAACTTCTAACACTGGGTGTATTTCCTGAGAAAAGATACAAGGGTCTTCTCTTGGTAAGCAAGGAGGAAATGGGGAAATAGAATCAACGTCACCATTTTTGAAATTTAATCTATTCATACACAGTTTATGTTTATGATTTATATTTATGGATGTGATATCCTACCCAGGGGCATCTTGTATGAAACCATTACCATACATGTTGCAAAATGCAGTACAGGCTTCTGTATACATGTATAAATGTTTCTGTGCATGTATGTACGTGTATGTTTGTGTGTGAGAGAGAGAGGAGGGAGGAGGGAAGCAGAGAGCTGCTGAGCAGAGAGGAGAAGAGAAAGGAGCGAGAGAAAAAGCAATTTAAAATGTTTTTAAACTATGAGAGGGTTATAAGATTATATTCATAGAAAAAAGAAATGATCCAGTTCAAGGTGTGTGCATTTATACAGCGGGCTCCTAGAGACTGGGGAACAAGTCAAAACACTTCAACGGAAGTGAAATAATCATATACAAGACAGATGAAATATTCCAAAGTCACCTTGAAATAAATATAAAATTGATGTTGGCAGCTTGACAGTGACAACAGTCAAGCGATTATACTGCTGTGAAACCACAAAAGATGCAATGGATATTTTAATCTAAAATATCATTTCTGAGGAAAAAGCCTGAAACTAGGAATTGTTCTTAAAAAGATGAGTGTATATTTCTTGATCAAGTGACTGTTCGCACATCTGACTTCGCTGCTTTTCATTTTTTCACCCTCCCGTGGAGAATAATGATAAAAGTATTATCATTTTCTAGCTCATTTTGCTCTTTAATTTTATTTCTTAAAATTTATCTAAGTTTTTGAAAGACAAGAACCTAATGCCCTCTGAGAGTGTGTCGTTAGATTTTAAAAAAAGGAACATTTTTGGGGACGGTTTGTATTACTAGAACACTGCTTTTCTTCAGAACTGAAATTAACCTTTTGCGTTTTCAGTAACTAAGTTATTTGTGTGTGTATGTACATATGTGCATGCACATGTGTGTTAAAGAACACTCATTATGTTTGCTCTTCTAAAACTATTTGGTTTCCAATTCTCCTATTTTGAAGCATAATTCTGTATTCCCCTTTTTACTTAGGAGGGGAAATAAAGTTGTTTTGGATATTTTCTTCTTCATCATCCATTGAATCACTTAGTCGAATCCTCCATCCTTCTCCTTTCTTTACTGAACTTTTATTAAGCACCTACAATGTTCCAGAAACTGAGTGCATTACTTTGGAAGGGTCTCACATTGTTCCCATCCTATCTACTCCAACATCAACCTTACAAAATTTCTCAAATGACCTCTTTATTATTTTTATGGTCTCCAATCTCTTCTTTTTTAAAAGCTGCCTGCATTTCACTATACAAATCTAATCTCCCATTTAAAAAATCACTATGTTTGATTGATTAATTAATTTGCTACTCCTTTTCACAAAGCGTTTCTGGCTGCTTACAATAAAACCATATGCAATTAAATAGTAAACAAAAATAATACCACGGGCAAAAATTATGTAAATAAGCCAACTAGAAGGACAACATTTTGTTGTGACAGCTTTTTAAAATGTTATTTTGAGCTTCATAGCAGTGACGATAAAAGGCAAGATACAGCTACCTGTGTAGGACTTGGCATCAGAGAGGAAGTTACATCAATCACTTGTTTCATTAAATTCTACCCAATCCTCTCATTCTAAAACTTGTTATAACTTTAATACCTCCGAATAAAAACAAAGCACTTAGATTGTCTTTCACATGCCTCCAAATCTAGTTCTTGTTTACCCATCTAACTACCCTTCCCATTTATACTCAATTTGAACATTCTGGAAAGTCTGGTGGTCACACTGAACCCAAATTACTTACTGTGAACTCTAGACCTAATAATTTCCCCCCTTGGTAGAACATCAGAGAGGCAATGAGGTGCAGTGGTTACAGAGTAGTGACAGCAATAACAGACTTGGTTTTACATTGATGCCTTTATTTCTCCTGGAAGAATTACTCAATCTCTCAGAGCCTCAGTTTTTCTGTCTGTAAAATGAGGATAATGCCTACCTTGTAGAGCTACTATAAGTAGTGAATAGGACAATATAATAAATATTACAGATATATTTCTTATTATTTGATTATTCATATATATTTTCCTAACTTGAGAACTGGATGGATTTGGGGAATCTAGGCACCGAATTATTCACTGGGAGTACAGTTTGAGCAGAGGTTGCCATTTGCTGAAGCTGAGGGGAAAGTTTGTATCATCTGTAGTAACATGGCTGCATATGGCCCTAGTGTAGGAAGCTGGTTTAGGAGTTAGTGAGATTATCCATAAAAACCCATAGAGCACGATATCCAAAGAATTCGTGTTCAAATGACTGCCTATTAATACATACGTATATATATTTGTTTAATGATATGTGAATAACCAGACCCTATAGCAGCCCTGCTGAATCATGGACTGATTGAAGGCTCAGTTAAGGGACAACACTTTTCTGTGGGGTGGAGGGAAAGTAGATGGTTGATTTCTTCAGATGCTCAGCAACTGCTTCATCATACTGCTAATTCATCAAGAAGTACAAGAAAGCCAAAAGCGCTGTAGGAATCTGGGGAATTGGGATCTCACCAAGGACCGTGACACTGAGCAAACCCAGCAATCTGGGTGCATTTCTGGGAGACATAATTCTAACAATGCCTACATCAGTTTAATAATTTCTATCCTAGCAAACCTCAGGGGTCTTCTATTGCCCAAGCCCTTTTTGTGGAACTCTCCCATGGTAAAAGGGTCTTGTTTGTTTTTTAAGGAAATGTCATTTTCATATGCCTAAGAGATTTCAGGAGCCCTGGTGGTGCAGTGGTTAAGAACTACGGCCCTCTAAGGCTGCTAACCAAAAGGTTGGCAGTTTGAATCCACCAGCTGCTCCTTAGAAACCCTATGGAGCAGTTCTACTCTGTCCTATAAGGTCGCTGTCGACTTGAGGGCAATGGGCTTGGTTTTGGTTTTAAGAGGTTTCAGATTCCTTTTACAAGGGAGAGAGGGAGGGCATGTCTTCTGCTTTAACGAGGGCCCTCTCTTAAGATGGTCACAGTACGCTGATAGTCCCGTCACAAATACTGTCTGTGCGCCACTGGGCCATTTATCCAGGAGTAGCATCTTTTGGATCAAACTAAGTTTTACCAAGCCTTGGTTGTATACATAAATAGATAAATAAACAAACAAATAAAGACAGTGATGATAATGATGGTTGTAATGGTGGTGGTGACGATGGTGGTAGTGGTGGTGGTGATGATGATAGTTAACATTCATTGGGAATTTATAATATGCTGGGCACCATGCTAAGTATTTGCTTAGATTACCTCATTTAATTCTGAAAATAACCCTATGAGGAGGGCACTTTTTGAATTCCTATTTTACAGTGAAGAAATGTAGAGAGGCTGAGTGACTTCAATGTCCACACAGAAAAGTAATACGAATCTGCTATATGTTTATAAAATGTCTATGTTGTCTTCACAGTGACAAATATGGGAGAATTTTCCTGTTTCCTTACCTCCTCCCACTACTATAAGTTAAATGAATCAAATATGAGACCAATAAAGTCAGAAGAGTCAGAGAGTTACATTTTTGCAACATATAAAATAAAATCTAAACAACTCACAGAAATACTTTGAGAAAAAATGAAGCAAAACACATTTATTTCTTTTTTTACTTTTTATTTTTTCTCCTTTTAGAAGCATAGCATATTTCTGAAACTTTTTGAAATTTATCTATTTATAACGTTAACACTGATGTATCCAGAGTAAAAATTTTTGTGGGCAAAGTCTTCCCCAATCTACTACATCATTTGAGTGCATGGAAAGATATTAGCACCGATAAGAAATAGTAGTAAAACTGATTTCACTTCAACAGCCTGTAGGTTGAGGTGACTGCATTTATCTATTTATATCTCTCTGTTCTGTACAAAAACAGCATCTTAAACGACGCAAATAAATAATAGTGACATTTTATCTTCCTTTCTAAAGTTGAATTCCAGAAGGTAGGAAAGATCCTTTCATGCTTACATTACCATGACAAACTGAAAGAGATAAATCCCTAACGGATGGGATGAGATGTGGGAGTTAGGGGATTAATGCTCAGATGCTTCATCCAATTTATTTTTCCTATTATATGTGTTAAAATATATATACCATATGTCATGCAGCATGTTTTAATCCCATCAAAATTTCTCACACAATTACTCAGGGGGGTACGTTATTATTATTATTATTTTTGCTGCAAAGTGTTCACTGCTAGAATGCTGACTTACTATTCCTTTGCTAGAGACTTCATAGTTTATTTTATGATAACATGTTGTTATAACTTCTCTGGCTGTAATTTTTATAAGTAAAATTAGTCCCTGAGGAATGTATTTTGAGAGCTGTTTGCTTAATGGTGACAGGGAAGGATAGAAATATTTCCAGAAAGCAATGTATCCTTCAGTTGTTTTAATAGAACAGAAATTCCTTTGACAGTACTTGTGAGAGCCTTTATTATATCCAGCATTTAAATTCAGTCCCTGAACTGGGGTTTTCCCAGATCATTTGAAGGTCAATTTTGGAGTAGCTCTTGTTTTCTATGTCACTTTTCAATGGTAGCACTTCACGTAGATGAGCAAATTTAGGGAAAAATTAATTTTTAAATAATATTAAGTATACATGACTTACCCCAAGTGGCAGAAAACTTGCATGTAATGGTCCTAGGGAAGAATTTTTTTTGTGCCACATTTTTGCTTAAAAAAAAAAAAAGTCAGTGAATGTTATTACGCAGAAAAGGACAGTTTGAAGTAATTTTCACTTCAGAAAGAAAAGAAGGTTCAAACTTTACCCCAAGAATTAAGATCATATTACCTCTTGGTTCATCTGTGTGGTACTTTAGATTTAAAGCCCAGTAAATATCCTTGAAATTTTCATTCATTTTACACAACGTTTTTCAGCTAACTCGTATAGTCTGGGGTCTACTCTGGCCCCCAGATTTTTTATTTTTACTAATCAGGGATCACTACAACCTTTATTTGACTTAAGTACTCAAATATAACAAAGCCGGAGGTATTTCTTTTTCAAAATTAAGTTGTTCCTAAATCTATGCACCTTGTTTCCAATCAAGTGCTCTAATTGTAATAACATTCCCCCACAGAGAAGCTATTAGCATTTATAGGCTATATTAAGAAGAAATAGTAAACACATGTGGGCACAATTCTAGACGTGCCCTTTCGGTTTTCTTCCTATTATATGATATAGCATAAGTGGATGTCAGGTTTGCAAATGGAATATTTTTATTAAACTAAGTCGGCTGGTCATGGTACAAATGCTGTCCTAAAAGTTTTTCTGTGGGACTTAATAAATGCATGGATGCAAACTGAAGCTTCACTTGACGTCATAACACCATTGGCAGTGTACTGATGGTAAACAGAAAATAGTTTGCTCCTCCCCTTCCCTGCCCTCCACCCCGTAAAGTTTACACATATCAGACCTCAGCTTCTCTTTGTAAGACTCAGATTGGATTTCCTTTGCTATCAGCTCTAGGCTCAGACTTCTACGACCCTAATTTGGCAGCTCTTCAAGGAGTTTATGGTGTAAGCTTTTTCTATTTCTAACAAAAAGTATAGCTCATATCCACCTTGTAATAGTGAATTCTGTTTGAAGTTTCATTTTCCAGAAGGATAGCATACTTTCTGAACTTTTTAAAAAATTGTTTCCTCCATTTCTACACTGAATAATCAGTAAATTTTAATTCTGGGTGAAAATAAACTAGTTTGAGTAAAAATTGTGCATTAACATTTTCTGTAATTTGACTTTGTAGTTCAGTTTAGCACAGAAACAATATAAAATATTTAATATGCTATAAAATAAATATTATGTTTGTTTAAACCAATGATATTTATAACTTAGATGCCAATTTTACTGTTAGATATTTAGTATATATTCACATTGGTCCAGATTTTCACAGAGAGTTTGAAGTTCTTAAATGCTGTTCTCTATAGCTTAGTTAGAGAAATCTGTATCACAGAAATCTAAAAAAAAATAATAATATAAGAGTAATTTTAATTTTAAATGTAAATGATGCTAACTAAGCTTATAATTAGGAAACCAAATTTCAAAATTGTATTACTATTGAAATTCTCATATGATTCTATATTTCAAAATAAAGTCAAATACTTAATATTGCCTATATTGCTATGGGAAATAAAACAGTAAACTGAAATTATGGCTTCTTATGAAATATAACCTACACACGGTATCATGGGTCATTTTGCTTGCTTCATTTCCTATTAGAAGAAATTTTAATGAAAAGCGTCAATAAAATATCGATTAAAAAGTGCTGAGGTGAAGTTCTTGTTTTTGAGTAACCTGTAATTAAAATTTAGTGCAACTGTTTTTAAAAGAAAATTTTAAAAAATTAACCTTGGTGATACTAATTATGGAATATTCAATTTGTGGATTTTTTTTCTTAGTTGTTCCACGAACACAGCATCCAGGACAATAGCAAAAACCAAAACAGAAATGTTAAGGTATAAATAAGAATATCATCATTGTTCACATTATTAAAAAAAAAACTGAAATAAATGAAGGGAAAAGAAGATACTGTGTAATGTTCTGCGTTTCATTAAAATAAAATGAAATCATAGATTGGAAGTAATGGGTGTTACTTCAGAGATCTGAATTCCTATCTATGGTCCTCCACTTTCTAGCACTATGACCCTTGAAACCCTAGTTTCTCATCTGGAAAATCAACAGTATAAAATTACTTACCCATGTTAATGATTGTTTTGATGATTAAATGAATGGGGAGTGTGAATTCTTAGCAGAGTGCCTGGCATTTGGTAAACACACCCGAAATATAAGCTAATATGGTTCTAATATCCTGGGTGTCAAAAGAGACCTTGTAGAAATCCACTTAGTGGTTCCCAAATGCTCAGCAGCCCTCTGACTGCTACTGGTTCTTCATAGAGATATTTTTTAAAACTGGTCAATCAAAGAAAAAGAAGATTACTAGTGATGTTTTAAACATAAAGTTAAATTTAAAGGCCTGTGGTTTTATTCTGAGATTATTTTTCCTTCACTTTTGTTGCTAACATGCCATTTAGTTTATATGACCTAGTTGTTGTTAGGTGCCCTCAGGTCGGTTCCACCTCATAGTGACCCCATGTACAAGAGAACAAAATACTGCCCAGTCCTGTGCCATCCTCACAACTGTTGTTATTCTTGAGCATATTGTTGTAGCTACGGTGTCAATACATCTCATCGAGGGTCTTCCTCTTTTTTGCTGACCCTCTACTTTACCAAGCATGATGTCCTTCTCCAAGGACTCATCCATCCTGACAATATGTCCACAGTATGTGAGACGAAGTCTCGCCAACCTTGCTTCTAAAGAGCATTCTGGTTGTCTGTACTTCTTTCAAGGTAGATTTGTTAGTTCTTCTGGCAGTCTATGGTACATTCAATATTCTTCACCAACATCATAATTCAAAGGCATCGATTCTTCTTCAGTCTTCCTTATTCATTGTCCAGTTTTTGCATGCATATGAGGCGATTGAAAACATCATGGCATGGGTCGGGCGCACTTTAGTCTTTAAGGTGGAATCTTTGCTTTTTAACACTTTAAAGAGGTCTTTTGCAGCAGATTTGCCCAATGTAATCCATCGTTTGTTCTCTTGACTGCCTCTGATGATGGTAAATGTAAGTCATATGCTTGTTTTATTTTGTTTTGTTTTAAAACACTTACTGGGCCATAAAAAGGTGGTAAGCTTACGTTAGCCCTCCCCTCTCATTTAATTATTATTATTTTTAATTTTATGACCATTGGAACTCTAAAAGTCTAGGAACCATCTTTGTCCCATGACAGTTAGTCATCCAGCCTTTTTAAAATAGTTCTATTAACTCTTCAGACATACATCCTTTTTCTTTAGTGGACAGTTGTAATTATTACAATGATTTTCCTTATTTTTCACCTCTTTGTTCCAATTCATTTTTATTAGAATTTAAATACTGGGGATAATTTATTTTACTATATGTTATGGAAGACAGAGAAATGGATAGCAAATGGTTAAGACTGGCATAAAGTTTCAAGAGCTAACTGTGGATAAAACTCTAATTGGGCATAATGTAGTGGCATAGATACACTTGAAGGGACATCTTTGAGCATCCTAACCAAATTTACCAGAGTATAGGAAAGGAAATTGAGTTGGAGGGTGACAAGACTTTCATTTCCGTTGTGCAATACTTGGGCCTTTGTCCTTTTTCTACATACCAGACTATGGACATTAAATTAAGAATTAAGACCCCTTGATATTTTAGCCTATCTACAGGTTGCAGATACAATTACCCTTTGACTTAGTAAGTTTGGCACTAGAAGATTATATAGCCTGGAGAAAGAACAAAAACAAAGAAAAAAGTACTTAAATGGCTAGTGCTCACTCAAAAGTGAATATCCCGTGAGTGAGAGAAAGTGCACGCATGAGAGTGTGAGTGTGTGTGTGTGTGTGTGTGTGTGTGTGTATAACTCAACATAATCATGGCATTAAAGGGTTTGGAGAATAGAAGAAATCACCCATAATATTCTATCAGTCTAATTTTATGTTTTTTTCTCGATTCTTATTCCATGTGTACAGCTATTTTTCATAGTTAAAATAAAAATGTATAAACAGTTAAAAATAATAATCTTTATTTCATTAAAGGATCCTAAACAATTTTTCCAACTCAAAATGGGCCTTCCTAAGTGTCTTTTAGTGGCTGTATAAAAGCATGTCACTCCACGATTCCCCATTGTTGACTTTTAGAGCCCTGGTGGCACAGTCATTGAAAGCTTGGCTGCTAACTAAAAGGTCAACAGTTCGAATCCACCAGCCACTCCTTGGAAACCCTATGGGGCAGTTCTACTCTGTCCTATAGGGTTGCTTTGAGTTGGAATTGACATGACGGCAACGGTGGTTTTTTTTTTTTTTTTGGTTTGGTATCTGCATGCAGATAACATCTTCAATGTTTGAATTATTTATTGGGGATAAATTGTACACCAATAGATAATCTTTTAAGCTCTTTATACATGCCTTTTGTATAACTTTCTAAAAGAACTGCAACCAGTTCTACAACCTAGACTAAATTCTTCATCTTCCTCCTTCAGAGCTCCCCAGCTCAGTAAATGGTGTCATTATCTACCCTGTTGTTCAACTCCAAAACCGGGCTTAGCACCTCTCTCTCTCACTCCTCTTCCTACCCTTCTAATCCATTGTTAAATGCTGTTCCCTCTACCTCATTGCAGTGGCTTCCATTGCACTTTGAATAAAATCCACGTTTCTTCATATGGTCTACATACTGCCCACCTAACTATGATCACTGACTCCAAGTGATACAGAGCAGACAAACTCCTCTTATACATGCTGCTTCATCTCTTCAAAATGTTCTTCCTGCACTTACCATGACTAGTTTCTTCGAGTTCTTTAAGGGTGAGTTCTAATGATCCATTTCAGAGAGGCCTTCCCTAGCCCTGTAATTTTAAGTAGCTATTTTCCCCCCTCATAGCATTGTTCCTTTCTTTAGTGCCCTTTTTGCAATGTATAGTATTATTAAATATACATTTGTTGGTTTACTTATTTAATATCTCTCTTCACAACTAGATATAACTCCTTTATGGTTGGATTACTGTATATGCTATGCCCAACATATTGCCTGGCACATTATAGTGAATCGATTGTCTGGGTTTGTGTTCTGGTTGTGACATGTATTAACTGTTGTTCTTAGGTACAAACATAAAATGTATGTGTAATAATAACAACACCGAACATATAGTCTTCTAAAGATTAAATGTAATTATTCATATACAGTAATTAGCATAGCACTTGGCACATTATAGGTTCTGAATACATATTAGTTAGTATTGTTGTCATCCTTTTTAAAAAGTACTATGATAGTCATGGGTTTAAGATGTTTGTCTTTGATTATCAGAGGTTGAACATTTTCCATCTGCATGAGTTTCTGGAATACAATCCATGTTTCTTCTCCCTTCATTAATATTTTTATTATGGAGATATCTGTTTTTACAATCTGTTCAATGCAAAGCACAATAGGTTCAATAATTAGGACAGTCAGAAATATAACCAAGATTAACTTTTTCTTTCCAAAGTAACTAAAGCACATTCAGTCTAAGTCTTACGTTAAAGTGAATCAAATGCTAATTACCACAAGATTGAATGATTGTGAATATAATCCTTTGCTAAGGAGAAATTTAGCATCATTTGAGCGATTTTATTTTCTATTTAAAGATGTCCAGGAACATATGGTGAAATTAAAGGTCATTGTTCCTCTGTTGAGCCTTGGTGGTGCAGTGGTTAAACACTCAGCTGCTAACTGAAAGGTCAGTGGTTCAAACCCACCACTTGCTCAGCAGGAGAAAGATATGACAGTCTACTTCCATAAAGATTACTGCCTTGGAAACCCTATGGGGTAGTTCTACTCTGTCCTATAGGATCGCTATGAGTCAGAATTGACTCGACGGCAGTGGGTTTGATTTTTTTGGGTTTTGGTTCCTCTGTTATTAGTGGTCTCAAAATATTTTGCTCATACCATCATTAGAAACAAATCATATTGTATTAGAGGTATGTATGTGCTTGTGCCTTTCACTACAAAATGAGGTCATTGAGGGCAGAAATTGTTTTACTCTTTATGCATGTGGAAGGAAATAAAGGATTGATTATTGAGCGTTTGTTATCAATGACCTTACCTTATAATTTTCCCCCAAGTAAAATATTGTTAATAAACATAAACTGGGCAAACATTAGTTGCAATCCAGTCAATATTTAGCTACCGTGAAAAAAATCAAGTGGAAGTGTTTGTGTCTCAGTTCAACATGATTCTCAATAAGGATATGGAAAATATTTCCTCATAGTAATGAGGAAAGAATGGAGAACACTAAGCTTGATTACTCCTCAGATATTTGACTCTCCTCCAATATATCCAGGCATGCTGTTCAAAGTACGGAGCTGATAAAAAATAAACCCTAGTCAAGTCATAGACTTATGTTACAGTGTTATCAAGTGAGTGGTTTCACCTGAGATAAGAAAACATTAAGTCTCTGGAACACACCCAACCACTCCTATTAGGCTTGAGATAGAAAGACACTGGAGGAGGAAGCGATAAGAGGTAGTCCAGGGGGTAAGTCTTTCTCTCTCTCTCTTCCTCCATCCCCTCTGTCTGTAGTGGAGCAGAATTCCCCTTCTTACCTTTAAATAGAAACTGCTGGGTTGGCCTGTTTCCCCAACAGTTTATGGACTCTCTGTGTTGGCATTTTTGCATACCTGGATTTTTCATAAGTAACATATCCTTGGATGGAGAAGCTCTGGGGAAAGGTTGATAAGCCTCTTCTTCTGTAAGAATTCTGAAACCATCTGTGGTTGCAGACTGAAATTAGTTCGAGTTCCGTTTCTAAGAGAGCATTTCCAAAAGTAGAAGGAGGGACATGACATGAAAGTTTTAGGGTGTCTTATTTTGTTTTTAGCTCAAGAAGATGCTTTGCAATAGATTCCTAAAAAGAGTGTGACTATAATATTATATCATGTCTTATCATAACTAAATATATAAATTTATAATTTTCAAATATGAATACATTATATACATAATATAACATTGATCCAAACATGGAAAACATATAAACTCTGCCCTCAGGAACTAGGTTCTCAATTACTGTACATGTACTTTTGTATAAAATACAAACTAGTGTAGATAAATATTGCACTGCAATTTTTAGCAAACTCTGTTTCTCGATTAGCCTTGTCAGAGGTTTAGCAACTTTATCGATCTATTCAAAGAACCAGCTTTAGGTTTTGTTGATTTTCTGTACTGTCAAACTCAGTTTCTACCTATAGTTTAAAGTGTATTTAATGTGAATCCAAGCTGCATAGTTTTCAGTTATTCCGAGAAGTTTAAATAACCATGAATTAATATGTGTCTGTAAAGCAGAGCCCTTCCATTAGAAATGAACTACTATTCATTAGTTCTTATGAGATTATCCATGCATGCTAGATATATAAATATGTTTCCTTCAAATGAGTCAGTATGAGCTGGTTGAAATGACCCCAACATGTTGCATTTATTTTGATTTGTTTATATTTTTATCTTATGTTTCTTAATTTGGCCTTTGGTCCTTGCTACACACTTCCTTTAGGTTGTATAATAGTCAATCAGCAAAGTAGATCACTGGAGGAAGATAATAACTGTATTATGACCTTTCCACAGTGTGGAAACAGAATAGAGTGCACGGCTATGCTTATAGATCAGATAACATAATTTGGATATACATCATCATCAAGTTGGTTATCTAGGCAGGCATGTTATAATGGGATTTTACTGCATTAATTATATACACAGGGAGAATCTACATCACAGAACCAAGTTTTGAATGTGTATATTTTATCTCTTTTTGGAATAGGTACTTGCAAGTTTTCACAGAGATCTAATTGATATTGTTGCTAATAGTTATCTTTTTTAAAATACTATCCATCCCCACTTGTTTTGTTTGCTAACAATATAGTTTAATAAGAGAGGCAACTAAAAATGGCAAAAGAGTGCATCTATGCATTTAAGTGAATAAGAAATAAATATAAACAATAAATATATGCGAATGTTTGGGCTGAAGAGAATGTCTAAATGTCTGTAGGTCTAAACAGCCCATTAAAGAATTATCTTCTTGTTTATGCTTCAAACAACTAATTGTCAGTTTATTTAAAAGGTTGTGCCTTAATTAGAGGCCATTAGTGGACATGAATTACTGAAACCGTTTTAAAGTTCCAATGTCGTGACCTTCTCACAAGGGAGCCAAGGTTTTGCAGCTCTCGTTTATGATAACACTCCCAGGCTGGCCCCAACTGGACCCTCTGATCCCAAACTCAGTGAACTGCTTAATGCTGATATCATTACGCTACATGCCACTGATTGGAGTAACTGTGCAGAGAGAGGTGCAAGCGAGCTGAGAGGCAGTCCCTCAGATAGCCCTCCTTTCAGAATAATTCAGAGCTTGTTTGGATATACTGTTGAAACTCAAATCCTTTTGCACATAAAATGGGCCCTACTGGTGTGTCTTTCTGAGGTACCCTCAACAAGAAAAGAACAGAAGTAGATGGGACTGTAAAAGTCCTCAAGTTAATTCTAAGAAAAAATAGTAATGAAGGCACTGCTGAACTTGGCACAAAGCAAATTTGAACCTTAGGGAATGAAGTTGAAAGAGAAAGGTATGCATGGATTTATCCATTTGTCTTTTTTTTTTTTTTTTTTTTTACTGAATATGCTTGGCTGGCCTAAGTTTAGAAACCATGAGAAGGAAACAAATTAGTAATTGCATTCATCATGGATTTGCCACATAATTCTATTCTCAATATTAATTGTTTAAAAGCATTGGATTTGATATGGAAATATATAATGGCATGTTTTTTGGGGGGTGGGTGAAATTCAAAATAGTAAGTGATGTGTTTTTGCATTTGCGAGTATACATGAATTTCACAAGGTAATATAGAGACCTACCTTTAATTTAAGGAGCCCTGCTGCACAATGGTTAAGCACTCTACTGCTAACTGAAGATCAGCAGTTTGAACCCACCAGTGGTTCCACTGGAGAAAAGACCTGGCGATCTGCTCTTGTAAAGATTACAGCCTAGAAAACCCTATGGGGGCAGTTCTGCTCTGTTATATAGGGTCGTTATGAGTCGGAATCGACTCAACAGCACACAGCAATACCGTTAACTTATATTGACTCATGAATATTTTGCTGTTATTGTAGGCTGGTAACTTCATTTTAATTTACTTTTCTTAAAATAGTAAATAAACTTATTTTTTAACATTTGGCTTTTGGTTAGATTTGAAATTTAGCTTTTAAATGAAAATGCTCAGGAAAAGAGAAAGCATAGAATCCTTTTTTTTTAGAATTCCTGTGTGAATATGTAAGTTTAAAGATTAAATTACTTATCAGTGGGTACTAAATGAGACATGATAGCTATCAAAATGTTTTCATTAGCAACAAAGGTTAATTGTATTAGAAGATATCACCAATTATGACCTGACAAGTTGAGGTAAGACACATAGAATAAGAGAATACATAAATAAGCAAGCCTCCTCCCATCAATAGCCACCATTAATAAGAACCCGCTGCAATTAAAGCTCACAATGATCCAATTAACAAATGGATGATGAATTTGAAAATCACCAAGGAGGAACCTAGATGGATATATAGATTTCAGAGTCATCACTGTAGATTTGGAAAATTGAGGGAAAAGACTACAAAAATACATGAAATAGAGACCAACTTATCAGGGCTACTGTTTTTTGTTTGTTGATGTTTTTGTGGATTTATAAGCAGGTAAGAAAAGAGTAGAAAGGGCATTGAATAGAGGATACTAAAATAGTATAAAAATATAGTTCATGTAGCTAGGATAGTGTGAAATGGATACTCTCATGCACTGCCTATAGGAATATAAATTGACATAAACTTTCTGGAAACAATTTGGTAAAACATATGATACCCTTTGACCCAGTAACCCTCCTTTTAATATTCAAGCTAAAGGCAAGATCAGAAATTCAAAGAAAACATATATAACATGACATTTATCATGGTATTATATGTATAATAAAAATTAAAACAGCCTAAATATCTAATAAAATTATGATGCATTTATAGAACAAATATATACACAGCTATTAATGATAATCTCTTCAAATAATATTTAAAGAAAATACATATTATATAATATTAATGGGAAATACAGAAAACAGAAGTCTGCTTCTTATAGGTCAATCACAATTATGAAATATTTTGTGAAGTTTTTTTTAAGTGCAAAGTTTAGAACTGTAAATATTTTAAAAAGTATTTTATTGTAAGTATGCATGGAATTTGAGTTCAGAAATAAAAAGCAGCCAGTAATCCCGCTCTAGGTGTTTGCTTTGATCTCTCGCTTTTTTCCCTAATGGGTCTCCTTATCTCTCTCCTTTTTCTAAGCTTTTTAATGCAGATCATCTCCACTCTCATCTCTCTAGGACTAGCTTTCTTTACTTATTCAGCTTCTCTTTCCCTACAACTTCGGCTTACATGTGATCATCATAGCTTCTCTGACCCTAAATCTACCTTAAGCTCTTTGTCTCTACTCAGAGAGGAGAAATCTGATTGGGCCAGCTCATCTTTTGTCACAAAACCAAGACATGGGTTACTTACCTGCCTAAGAATTGGCTGCCCTTGGTTAGGTGGCCATCTATGCACCTATCAGTAATGGCTGCTCTGGAGATGGGGACACATACATAAACAAAAGTCCTTCTCTCTTCAACCTCTTTACTCTACCACTGCCTGTCCCTGGGCCCACAAATTCTATACTGTATCCAAATCAAACTTCCAAGCAGACCCTGTCATTTCACAACTCACACTATTAGCCTACCTTCTCTCACTTCTTAGAATTTCTTAATCTCAAAGTCCCATCTCTTGCACTGAAGGCCTTTTTTGACTCCCATAGTGCTCTGTTCATGACTGTATTAAAGCACATATGACATTGTATTTCCATTATGAGAGTCATGTAAATGAACTGTTGACTCCAAACACGTGTGCCTTTGATACCATGATGTTACACAGTTTATGGAAGAAAACTATGAGACAGTTAAGGTTATTAACCGCATAACAGTGAAGTCGTTGGGGTGGGGAGCAACACACACATGCAAATACACATACATACAACTTAACCAAACTTGGGGTACTAACAGCCTGGCACATGAGACCTATCCAAGAGTATTATTTCTGAGGTATGGTTCTTTTCCCCCTACATAAGCCCTCATTCTGATGGTAGAAGAAGCGTGTTTAAAGTAAAGGCATCATCTTTTCAACCAAAACCAAAAACCCGTTGCCATAGAGTCGATTCCAACTCATAGCAACCCTAAAAGACAGAGAAGAACTGCCTCATGGGGTTTACAAGGAGTGGCTGGTAGATTCGAACTGCTGACCTTTTTGGTTTAGCAGCCAGATTCTTAAATACTGCACCACCAGGACTCCATCTTTTCAACACTAGACTAAAAAGTTTCCATTTGCTGCATGACTCAATTTTTTCAGTGAATATTTCCAGCAAATAAACAAGCACTGCATTAACTCCATGTTTTGTTTCAGTGGTTTCCTTTTGGACTGATTTCACCGAATGCTGTGTGTAAACTGGTCAGATAGAACAATAATTTAGATTTGCACAATCTTACTGGGAACTTTGAAACTTCTGTTGTCTCATAGGACCCAGAAATTGAATTGACACCTTGTTACTAAGCCAGGTTTTAGCAACAGACCCAGGAGTCAGTAGCTAAATTTTCTACTTCTTTGCATCAAATTTTCTCTTGAAAATGATGCATGCAATTCTGAAGGATGGCAAGGAGGAGCCTCTGTGAAGTGTTAAATATTTGGTTCACTGGGTCCTATCAGCAGGTAGGGCCTGCAGGGAGCTTGTTTATCCAGCAGAACGATCTCATTATGAGGACAGTGATGTAGTATAGTTTACTTCATACCCTGAAGCCATTCAAGGAAACAAGTGAGTGAGTGATATTCATTCCAGGCACTGTATTGTGCTATTATGACTTGCAATAACTGGTAGCATATTAAAATGGAGATCGGGGACTACAGCAACTTTGTTGAATGAAGTTCTAAAATTTTCAAGCTGTTGAATTATTCAGTATTTTACAATTTATAGAATAAAAGAATATGTGATTGAGTATTTCATGGCCCAGTGATGGAAATAAAGAAAGAGAATTCATAAGCTTTATAAATTTCAGAGTAAATATTTATTTTCATAATTGCATGGTACCTGAGTGGGACTCTATATAGGCATGTGTGTCTATTGCTGTTAAATACAAACATAAGAACTCGCCTTTGAAAAATAGGGAACAATAAAAGGAGAAACAAAACAAAACAAGCACCTTAATAAATGATCACTAACAACAACAGACAAAGGAGCACTAAACCACTGGCACAGTGGTTAAGTGCTCGGCTGCTAACCGAAAGTTTGGTGGTTCGAACCCACTATCCGCTCCACAGGAGAAAGATGTGGCAGTCTGCTTCCTGAAAGATTACAGCCTTGGAAAACCTATGGGGCAGTTCTACTCTGTCCTATAGGCTTGCTATGAGTTGGAATCAACCCGAAGGGAATGGGTTAATGGCAACTCACAACATTGCCTTGTTTAATTTTGAAAATAGCCATTGTTACCGGATTGAGAAAAAGAAGTCACGTTTGAGACAAATGTCCCCTCTTCCCCATGACAATACCACTGGGAACAAAGTAAGCTGTATATTTAGAATAAAGGAAGGAAACTCTGCTTAATGTAATACACAATAAGCTTATCAAACGCCTTGTCCCAGCCCCAGCAGTACCCAGGATACATCAAGTACCCTGTAAATATTTTTTGAAAGAATGAATGAATCAATGAATGCTTCCATTCCAGAGGTGGCACAGACTAAACATTGTAAATTCATTCATCCCTTAAAATAATTCCACAATTTTCTGTTGTCACAAAATATTAAAGGAAAAGGTCATGGTGTGGCATTATTAAGGTCTGGGGCTTTAGCCTTAGAGGCGTATATCCAGCAACCCAGCCAAAGAAAGGATATTGAGCTATATGAACCAAATAAAAAGCAAACTGCCACTCACTGAGAATTTAAACTTCAATGTAAATAATAGCTAACTGCAATAAATATTATCACGACTTACCATCTGCTAGGTCAGAAGATTCCTCTATTTTTTAATTTAATCAGTTTTAGTGAGTGGACTGTAAAGATAATCTCACTTAAACCAGCACTTGAGGGTCTTTTAATTGCTAAGTAACACTGAGGCAGCTAAACTTTGCTTTGAATTTTGGAGACAATAGTATTAACAATCGTTCAGTACAGTTATTCACATAAGTACCTCCTCCCATATTTATCAGCTTTCTAAAATGTATAGTATTTGCCTTGCACCCAGAGGCTGCACTCTCAAAGACAAGAAAAAAAATTATAATAAAAGAAAAGAAAAACCCAAGCCTGAATCCGTGTGATTTTCTCCTCTTTAAACATAGGTTTCCACTTACCATGTAGAAGTGATTATTTCAAGAATGTCTGAGAACATGTCAACAAAACCTCAGGAAAGTAGAAAGTTTAAGGTAAAGGCAACCTTCTACACTTGAATTTGTTTTGTTTTGGCTCTTGAACCACACATGAAAAGATACAAAAACTCCCCCATGATCTTCTTTTCTGAAGTTATTGCCATTTTTGTTCTTGCCTAAGTTTGACAGTGTTTATGAAAATACTATATAAATGAAGAACTACACAAATAAAATGAACTGTTATTTTTACATCCATGAATAAATGAGAAACAGAGGCCCTGAAGGAAGTCCACAGATACTGCCTTGTGATACCCTGAACGAAATGCAGGATGTCAATAGTTTCCTGTCATAATAAACATATTATTACACATATAAACACAGATGAATTCCCTGCAAAAAAGTGTGTAAAACTAACATAATATTATGTGCACATAATATTATGATTTTCATGAGACTTCTACAATGATAAAAATAGACTCAACATCACTAAGAAAAATGGCTCTAACCTTTTTTTTTAAATTCTCACTTAGGAAATTGCTTTAAGGAGCAATACACAAACTGTGTGGGTTTAATTTTCCACCACAGTCTCTGCAAGAAGTTAATCAAATAGACAATTAATCTGAAAGATATTATTCATACGAGAGCAAATGCATATTAAAATACACTACCAACTTTATTCCCATTTCCCTTGAATTTCTCTCTAACTCCAGGGAACTTGAATGCCCAGCAGAGCTCACAATATGAAAAAAGATACAGAGAAGTGCTTTAGTCACACAGACCAGATAATGGAAGCGATAAAGTTCTGCCATACAAATACAAAAACTTGTCCTCTGCCTCTTTGAACCTGCTCCCACTACTTATTTCCATTATGACATCAGAATCCTCTTGGGAGTCTTGGTTTGAAGCCTCAGAATCATCCTTGACTCCTTGTTCTCTCTCATCCCTTCTGTCTCATTAAACTCTGCATCCTTATAATTCTGCCTCTACAATTTTCCCCACATTTTTTTCCATGTCTTTTGTCACTTATTTTCTTTACCTCTTCTAGTTCAAGGACTTTGTAAGTGGTCTCCCTTCTCCTAGCTCTCCCCTTCCCACCCACTCTTGGTATTGCCACTAGAGTTATCGTCCTTCACAGAGAATTCCCGCCTTCTGCAATGACTAGCTATGAGTCAGAATCAACCCGATGGCAATAGGGTTTTTTGGTTTGGCATTGACTAGAGCAGTGGTTCTCAAAGCGTGGTCCCCGGACCAGCAGCATCAGAATCACCTGGGAACTTATTAGAAGTGCAGATTCTCAGACTCTACCCCAGATGTTCTGAATCTGAAACTCTGAGGGTGGAGCCCAGTGAGCTGTGTTTTAACAGGCCCTCCAGGTGATTCTGGTGCTCACTAGAATTTGAAAACTACAGGGCGACAGGAGTACATTTAAGTTTTCTTAGCATGGTGTCTTGCCAAACCCACCTTTCTCACCTTATTTTCACCTGGTTGCCCTCTTCTCCCGCCACCCTACTCCACCATTTCAGGACCTTAGCCTTGACTGTCTTATCTATGTGGGATATTCCACTGATTTGGAATTTTCTCTCTCCAATCATCAAGTTTTGAATTGTATCTCAATTCAAATTCTATCTCTTTCTTAAATCTTTTCTAATCTTCCCAGTCAGATGTATGCTCCATTCATTCATTTGGAAAACAAACTTCTTGTTCTATTCTCTAGCAATGCTGTCTTTACTCTTGGAATTACTTCATTTTACCTTGTATTACGTGTAGCTGCTCACACGCCTGTCCCTACTATAAGATTATCTCCTCAAAGACAACACTAATCTCAGTAATCCTTGTTTTAGAACAGTGAGTTGCACATAGTAGGTAGTCAATAGCCATATGTAGAGTCACACTGAAATATAATTTGAAATTTAATACATGATTATTCATGTGTTCCTTGCTGTAAGCAGTAGCTCAGTTGGGATTATTATAAAATTTAAAAACCATTTATAACTTGCAATATTTAAAAATAGAATTATATTCTGCTATATGTGTTAAAAGGAGCCTGGGTGACACAATTGTTAAGCTCTCGGCTGCTAACTGAAAGTTTGGAGGTTTGAACCCACCAACGGCTCCACAGGAGAAAGACCTGGCTATCTCCTCCCATAAAGATTGTGGTTGTTCTGTGCCACTGAGTTGATTCTGACTCATAGTGACCCTATAGGACAAAGTAGAACTGCTCCATAGGGTTTCCTAAATTGTAATCTTCACGGGAGCAGATTGCCAGGTATTTTGCCCCCGAGGAGCCACTGGTGGATTCCTACCATCAACCTTTCGGTCAGCAGCCGAGCACTTAACCATTGTTCCAAGAGGGCTACTTACCATAAAGCAGCCTAGGAAACCCTATGGGACAGTTCTATTCTGTCATATAGGGTCACTAAGAGGCGGAATCTACTCGATGGCACACAATAACAAAAACAACATATATGCTAAAACTAAAACAAAATAGAAGTAAATACGTGCCTTGAGCCCTGTTACACTCTTTTTAAAGGATCAAATCTCAGAATGAGTGCCCTGCCATTCAACAGGCCTTGTGAGGTGCCTCTAAATTGGGAAAGGGATTAAATTGGAGCACTGTTCGTTTGGTTTGTTACTAATCCAGTGTCCAACATTTACCCCAAAGGTATGAAATGCATGAAGCTGCCAATACTTTTTGACCTATCTGTATGCACATATACTTCTCCTTTTTGTGGTCAAATATAGGACTTTTGAGGAGATATACATGAACTAAATAAATAGCATTGTAGTATGTCTAATGAATGTAAAACATACTGTATCAAGTTTAACAAATCAGTAAGCATTTACTGAGTTCTGAACTATATTCTGTTCTGTGGGATTAAATTTTTGAGTCAAACAATGTATTGCTTTGCAATTTATAAAGGAAGTAAAATTGCACATTATTATTATTTTCCAAAGTAATAGGGTTACAAACACTTTAGAAAAAAATAGTAATGGTTGATTGTCCTGGCACCCAAGACACACATTTTCAGCACCAATTTAAATGGACATTTATTCAGTCACTCATTTATTCAACACACATTTATTGATTGCTTACTGTGTCCCAACAAGAGTAAAGCAAATAGACATAGATGTGGAAATAGATAAGATATACAATTAGAGATATTTAGATAGATGATAGATGATAGATAATGGATGGATAGACAGATAGCAAAGTCCCAATTCTCAAAGTCTCCACAGTTCAGTGATGAAAAAAATATATATAAGCAAATAATTATTCATTATGATAAATGATAAGGTGGGTATTAAATAAGTATAACACAGAAATAATAAATAATCAAAAGAATCTGACAACAGCAACTTGAAAGATGGTTTATGTTAATGGGGGGAGGAATAACTTGGAAAAGGAGGGTGAGTATGGCTGCACAACTTGAAGAATGTAATCAATGTCACTGAATTATACATGTAGAAACTGTTGAATTGGTGTATGTTCTGCTGTGTATATTCTCAACAATAACAATAAAAACAAAATAAATTATAAAAAATACACAAATAATTGAAAGAATGGAAAAAATTATTGAAGGTAAATTGGCATTGCTTTACTCTCAAAAGATAGGCCATATGCATCAAGGTGTTACATATCTATATCAATCCCTTATGTCCAGGGAGAAAAAAAAGAAAACAAAACAAAAGAATCCAGATTTTCTTGTAGTACAACATTCTGCTTGTGTTTGTCCGAATGATGGTGCCTTTTCCTGCTCCCGGTCAGTGTGGGAACAAAACAGGGACTATCCGCTATATTCCAGGTACTGTATTAGGCACTCTCTAATGCCGCTTTTAGACATTAATAAAAGAAAAACAACGATATAAAGATGATATGAATCTTAGCTGAATTTACTGCCAGGCAAAGCAGGGATAGCGTGATCCAACAGAGGATGGAGCCTTCAGATTAACTGTCAAAGAATGACTCAGAAACACTTAGCCTAAAGCATTGAGGATTTACTCACATATAGGTAGGTGCATACAAGGAAGAGGATCCCCTATGAAGACTACTTCTCAGGCCAAAGGCAATTGTGGAGCATAAAAAAGGCAAGCCAGAGGGTTTCACAAGGAAAAATAATTGGTCAGTTTAAACAATCCTTGATGGTCAGTTCAAGATTTGATCATTGTAGTGGAGCTTGGCCCAGGAAGATTGCTAAAACCCTAGTCCATCTGTTGAATCTAGATAGTGCAGTCGGATCCCAGATTGCAGACAGTCCAGGTTCACTATCAGGCTGTTTATCTGACCAATTATCTGCAAAGTGGTTGCTCTTGTTCTTTCTATTCTTTCTTCTGGGCCCTGACCACTATCTGCCTTCCCTCACTCCCTTTGAGATATGTAGCAGGAAAGTCTGTATGCGCAAGCCCAAGACCCAGGAAGATTTCCTTTAACAGTACCATGGCAACCCCACAAGGTAGATTTTTCAAGATGCAGAAAAGAAGGCTCTAGAACGTAAGTGGCTGAGAGTTAAACTTGGGTCTGGTTTGTCCAGAGTTTATACACCACCTTGTTATACTAGTACATACATTTCCCAACTCTATCTTCATTAACAAGCAAACCCACAAAGAGAATGAAAAATCTTGTTAATCATGGAAAATCTGAGTCATATATAGATTTGAGTCCCTTCTGGTTAAATTAAGAAACCCTGGTGGCGCAGTGGTTAGGTGCTCGGCTGCTGTCTGAAAGTTCGGCAGTTCAAACCTACCAGTCACTCCTTGGGAGAAAGATATGGCAGTCTGCTCCTGTAAACACAGCCTTGGAAACCCTAGGGGCCTATTCTACTCTGTCCTATAGGATCACTATGAGTTGGAATCAACTTGACAGCATTGAGTTTGATTTTGGGTTTCTGGTTAAATTATGTTCAGAAGAATTTCATTAAATATTTTGTTCTATATCCTTACATGGAGCTCGTGCTGCTCTCATATTTTCCAGCCGATTTGATTTAGCCAGAGAATCCCATCAGCTAAACCAATCCAGATTTAAATGTTCATGGTACATGGTGACTCTAATTTAAGGTAGACTTTAACGTGGCCATGTGGGTGGGTGGAACACCAGCCATGGAAGAGTGGCACTACCAGGAAGGGGCAAGAAAGTATACAAGAGAGTTTCTCCAGCAACAACTGATGCTGCATGTTGAGAGTCTCTCTCCCTAGTTTTTACTTCCACTCTGTGAAATAATGATGACTCTCCTCCTTTCACAGAGGAGAAAAGGTCATAGAGGGTCAGGCCTCCAGCTGCCTCTCTAACTTTGGCTCCTGCCCCTTTCTCTCCCATTCACTTCCTCCACCTACCCATCCTTCTCGCTCTCCCTTAAACACAACCAACATATTCCCATCCCAAGACCTGTTTTGAACTCTGCTGTCAAATTTGCCTGGTTTATTCACCACCCAAACATTAATTCCTCAGAGAACCCTTCCTTGGCCACCTTACTGAATGCAGCAACCCATACACTCTAGCTTCTTTACCTGCTTTATTTTTGCTTCCTGATACATTATATATTTTTTTATTATTATCTGTCTACTCTGAAGGCTGGAACTTTGTTTTGTTCACCACTCTATCCCCAGCACCTAGAGCCTTCCCTGGCCTATAGTGGGTGCTGAATGAATGAATGACATAGCCTGAGGCTCAGAGAAGTTAAGTCAATTTCCCACAGAGTTAACAGAGTTCTGTCTGACACTCAAGAAATAGCCCCAAAAATCTGGAAGAAGTGCCACGTGACATAATATTAAAGTAGAACTAATTTATAGAAGCAATGGGACCTAAAACCACTAGCTTTACAGATGTATATTTCCTTATTCTTCCTTTGGGGAGCGTGACTGTTTAGGGAGGGCAACTGTTTTAGTTCAAGAGGCAGTCAAGAGAGCTGTAAGGGTCCCCACTGATCATAAAGTAGTCAACTTATGACTGAAGACACTCAATGAATACTTACCTCGAGTTATGGGGAGTTCTCTGCTTGTCAGGAGCACAACATTCCTCAAATTCCCAAAAGAATGCAAGGAAAGATTACTAGGCAGTCAAGAGTCAATGTTGCTGAATTTCTTCTCCAGAACCTAAGAGTTTATTTCCCCCCTTTTCCTTTGTGAAAATATAAACACTCACCTGGCTTTCATTTGCCCTGGAAAGGGGTTTATTGTATTCAAGCAAAAATCTGTTGCCATCGAGTCCATTCTAGATCAGGGCGACCCCACATGTTACAGAGTAGAATTGAGTTCCATAGGGTTTTCTTGGCTGTAATCTTTATGGAAGCAAGTTGCCAGGCCTTTCTTCCTCAGAACCCACTGGATGGGTTCAAACTACCAACCTTTCAGTTAGTAGTCGAGTGCAAATCGTTTTCACTACCCAGGAACCTTGTATTCAACCAAGAGAGATTGAAAGATATATTAGATCATCAAAAAGAAATTTCTATGTAGTGCAGACCAGATTGTTATTCCAATCCAATGACTTGCTGTTTGGTCTCAGTTTGGATGGCCCTCTCCAGGAAAGATAAAAATCATGTCCTTAGTTCCTCTGGATCCCAGAGCCCCAAGAATACTGTGGGATTTCTGATGACCCCACAGCAAATGGGCTGTGGACTCTGAGGAACTGTCAACTCTGAAAACCACTTTTAAACATGCTTTACATAAACGCCATGTTGTTGATCAAAAAAGTGGCTTCCTCCCCTTATTAGATGATTTGGACAAGTGTTGGGCCCATGTCATTATTTGCTTGCTATTGGGGAAACCTATCACCAGCTGTAACTCTAGACAGCATTTCAAAAAGGGAAGAGTCACTCTCTGCAGTGGCCCAATGAAGGAAAAAAGTAGCAACAGTGGTGGAAAAGGACAAATACTAGAAAACACTGGTGTGGTTTGTAATGGGCCAGAAGACATCACAGGTGAGAAGAGGAGGTACCAGGAATTTGAGAGGCTGCTTATGGCTGAGCAAAAGGGGAGACCCGAGCTGGACAGCAGATCTCTTTTCCTTGCCTTTGAGAGCTTCACTTCCTTATTTTGTTTTTATGGCAGGTAAAAATGCAGCTGGTTTTCTCAACTGTGAGAGGTTTCCCTGTGTAGTGGGGCCAAATGGAGTGCAAAAGCTTGTGTTCACACAATCTTTCTTTGAAAAGACAATACAGAAGTGAATGGATTGAATTATAACGTTGAGTAAAAATAGTTTGAAATCTGGAACAGAGCAAAATATGCACAATGGATACAATGGATCCAGCCAGAGATTTAGATGTGACAGATGATGGCTGTGACAATTTTGCCTCTAAATTATCAGATGAATGATACTTATGCCAATGTTATATTTTTGTAATTTGACACAAAAGTGTACAAACTGTACTTGGTGCTCAGTTTAAGAAACAATGCACGAGTTAATAAAATCATAAGAAACAGTGTGTAACAGTTAATAAAATCTTAGTATCTCTAGAGAGATAGGCGCTTTCACAGATAGCTGTTGTGAAAGGAGATGATGAGACAGTTTAAAAAAATTTAAAAATATGTATAAAGTTTGAACAATGTATTATTTGATTCAGTAATTCACTTCTGGAATTCGATCTTAAGGAAATATCACCTTTTTTTCCTCAGGGGAGGGTTTTGGAGCTTTGTATATAAAGTTGCTTTGTTATCCCAGAATTATTTAGAACAATTAAACCTAGGGGAAAACATTGAAGTCAACTACCACCAGAAGAGTTAAGTAAATTATTATGTACCAGCATTATGCAATATTATGCAATTATTGCAAGATGTTAAGTAAAAAAAAAAATCATGATATAAAATGTTATAAAATATATGATCTCAACTGCAAAAAGACTGAATAAACAAAAGGAAAATAATATGTCAAAATATCAACAGGGGATTCCTTTGAGTAGATTATGAATGAACATTTTTTTTCCTCTTTTAACTCTCCTACAGTTTTCCTTTTTTTATTATTATTAGAAAACAAATCCTTTAAAAAACAAATCCCCCCCCCCCACAAGTGCACAGTATGCAATCCATGGGCTTTTGTGTGTTGGTATCACGGAGACCTGCTAGAATTCAGAGGCTAAGATATGACGAAGAATTAACTACATCACCAAGATCCTGTTTACCTTGGGACATACTCTCCCCTGATCAAGAGGGAACCATTACCTAGAAGAAATGTGGTAACAGCTGACCAAGGCCTGTGCCCACCTGAAAATAGCCTACTTTGAGAGAACGATAGACAATAACGTTCAAGCTTCGTCAGTCAAATGATCTTCTAGAAATTGTGTTTTTGTTAATTGGCAGAGCCTTGTGGGTAACAATTCTTACTACCCACACAAATTTCTCCAAAATATTTGAAACAACTCTTCCAAAATTGTTAGACTGTGCATAATTTCAAAGGCAAAAATCTGGAAACGTCCCACTCCAGAGAAGCATGATCCAGAAAGTGGAGATGGGAACAAAGTATTTTGTGAACCAAAGCATAATATAAAGGTGAGCTTTTGTCATGCTTTGCTGCTATAATTTCTGCTAATAATTTGGCGGCATCTCTGCTCCCTCCTCGAAAACATGTCTGCATTGCCAACTTTCGTTTGTGGAGTGCATGTGTCAAAAGAGGAGCAGCTAGTGCAGCTGAAGTGCAGGATTCACCTAATTAAGATCTAGCGTCAGTCTTTTTGTTCAGTGCCTGTGACAGCTTGTGTGAAAAATGACAGGCCGCTCAGTTCACTGCCTACACTCCCTAGCTGCTTTCATGTCTGAAGTTCAGCGTTTCCAAACCCGCTAAGGGCATAAACAAATGATGCCAAAGTGCCAGATATTTATTTTTGGTCATTGTATTAAAAGAGATAATAGAAGAAAACTACAGGCATTTTAGGCCTGTCTGCTTAATCTTTTTTTTTTTTTTTATTCCCAACATTTCCATTGCTTAGAAATTTCAAATGAAGAAATTATATATATATAATAAACATTTTAAAAAATCTCACCCCTTGACAAGCATGATATATGAGTTGCAGAGTAATTATTCCTCTCCCTCGCTGCTTATATTCAGTTAATCACCTACTCTTGCCAATGTTACATCCTAAACTTTTGTCAAATCCTATTTCTCCTTCTGTACTACCACTGCCTTACTTCAGACCTTCAGTAATATCACTCTCCTGGCTAAAGCTTTCTAATTTATATTGGGACCTAAAAATACACCCAGTGTAGCCTATCTAAAACTATTAGACCGGCTCTGTCACCCTCCTGATTAAAACTCTTCAATATTTCCTCATCACTCTCACGATGAAGCCAAACATTTTTACATCACATAGAAGAACCACAATGATGTGTCTGCTTATTTCTCTCCCCTCATCTCTTGCCATTTTCTGCTTTAAACTTGTTTCCTTAACACAAAGTCACTTTTCATCTCTGCAAAACTATTCTACTTCTTATTTCTGTGCTTTTGCTTTTGTGTTTGCCTCCATATCAAATATCTGTCCACTCATCCTGTCCATGGCTAACTGCTTAACTTTCGACAGGCATCTCAAACATTTCTCCTTCAACGAACACTTTCCTGACCTGCCCAGTGCATTTCTTTATCGTCGCATTTCCACAAGTGCTCTTAATTTCTATGTCTATCTTCTTCTATTAGATCCTGAGCTCCTTGAAAACAAGGGCTATGGTTTATATGTCTTGATACCTCCAGCCCTTAGGACTGAAACTGAAATGAAGCTGACTGTCACTATCCAAACAAACCAAACCAGTTTCCGTCAAGTTGATTCCAACTCACGGTGACTCCGTGGGTGTCAGAATAGAACTGTGCTACATAGGGTTTTCAATGGCTGATTTTTTGGAAGTAGATCACCAGGGCTTTCTTCCAAAACACCTGTGGGTGGACTCCAATCTCCAATCTTTCGGTCAGCAGTCAAGCACGTTAACCATTTGCACCACCCAGGGACTCCTGCTCTCCCTATATGAATATATAAATCTGTGTTAGGTTAGGCTTACTAAAACAGTGCTCAAGACAGGGATTTTGATGTGTATGATTTATTGATGGAGTGCTTTTCGGGGAGAACCTGTAAGAGCGGGAGAGGAGCAGCCAGGAACGGGGGAAAAAATGAGCAAAAGGGAGGTCTCAGGTAAACTATAGGCTTGGCCTGATTCACAGAGGAGCTCTGGAGCATAAACTGCACCATAAAGTTGTCCCCATTTGAGACAAAGGAGCCAGCCTTTTATATACCCACCTCAGTCAGTTATTGGTGGTAGATCTCACCCAAGATGGTGTAACTTTCCCATCAGTGTATCTCCTGTCAATCAAGGATAATTTTCAAGAGAGGTGGGCAACTGTGAACTGTTAGCATCCAACACTCAAAGTAGCTAGAGAATGGATACATTTGCTTAAGTAAAAGGGATCAGGATGGGGCACTGTAGCATCTACTACACTATCATGGGTGTCTTGATTATTTTATTTTATTCCAATGGACCTATCTAAGTAGATACTTTAAGACTAATAAAAAGCGCCATTTTATAAAGTCTTACATTTTTGTATTAGGATGCAATATGTGTAAGCTTTACAATTAGATGAATTTTTTTTTAAGAACTCAACCTTTAAGCTTGTTACTAAGGAGATATTTTGAGCTCTTACATATGGAGCAATAGTGATTTAATTAGAAATATGTTCCCTAATCTCATTTGTGTTTATTCACATTCTCCAGTCTATATAGCCTTTGTTCATAAAATGATACATCATTATGAACTTCCCATAAAGGAATTAGTTCTGAATCTTAATTCTATCATTGTCTACATATAAGCTCCCACAAGTTTATGGGTAGTGACAAAAATGAATGAATACGGTGCTTCCTACTCTCACCCCCAAACATAACTTTATGGCTTCCTAAACTCCCATTGACTTTGAATGAATATGTACTGCAGAGGAGTCATTGAACTAGAGCGTTTCCATGGAATCCTCCCTTCAGGGAAGAGTAGTGTTACGGATTGAATTGTGTCCCACAAAAATATGTGTCAACTTGGCTAGGCCATGATTCCCAGTATTGTGTGATTGTCCACCATTTTGTCATCTGACATGCTTTTCCTATGTGTTGTAAATCCTACCTCTATGATGTTAATGAGGCAGGATTAGAGGCAGTTATGTTAATGAGTCAGGACTCAATCTATAAGATTGGATTGTGTCTTGAGCCAATCTCTTTTGAGATATAAAAGAGAGAAGAGAGCAGAGAGACATGGAGACCTCATACCACCAAGAAAGTAGTGCCAGGAGCAGAGCGTGTCCTTTGGACCCGGGGTCCCTGCGCTGAGAAGCTCCTTGACTGAGGAAGATTGATGACAAGGACCTTCCCCCAGAGCCGACAGAGAGAGAAAGACTTCCCCTGGCATTGGCACCCTGAATTCAGACTTCTAGCTTCCCAGACTGTGAGAGAATAAATTTCTCTTTGTTAAAGCCATCCACGTGCGGCATTTCTGTTATAGTAGCACTAGATGACTAAGACAAGTAGCAATAGCAAACTTTATAAAATAGGCTTATAGAACGCTATTTTATTCTGAGAGAGAGAAAAAAATAGATTAAATACTACTGGCCTCGACAATTAGCTGGTAGTAATTTTTAAAATAATAATGAAGGTCATGTGGTAACTTACATAATGGAATTAACAGTGTCTGTAAGTAGGCTTTTGGAATGATTCTTACCAAGCTAACAGAGCTTATGTTCGGAAGTAAGGAAAAGCTGAAAATATCAACAGCAATTCTGCTCATCAGGGGTTGGGTTTTAAGTTTTTACATTCTCTTCTAAGATATAAGATGTCCTACTACTCAAGATAAAACAAAACAAACACAAACAAAACAAAAAACTTCATGGCTGTATATAAAAAATGCCCTTATTCGTAAGGACATGCATATTTAGGTATTTAGGGGCAAAAGGTCATGAATACTTTAACTTATTTTCAAGTGGTTTAGGCAAAAAAATTTTGATATGTGTGCATATGCAAGTGCACAAACACACACAGAATACAAGTGAAGCAAAATGTTAATAAAGAAAGAAATATTACTCATCACTTCATTCACTTAATAAAATACTTTCTTGTAATTGTTGAAAAGGGATATAAGTCCATCATTTATTTAAATGTGTTTATCCAAACAATTTGGAAGTATTTTGAATTGTTCTTTACAGTATTTGCTATCTTTTCCCAAAAGATATTAAAACATCTTAATAATTTGATAGTTTATTTTGAACACTGTGCAGTTTAATAGTAGTCCAACCTCCTAAACCATAATCCCCCAGCTATTTCCATACTAAAATGAACACAGAGTGTCTTTGATGTCCAAGGTGCTGTTATTTCTTCATTTCATCTTGACAATGACTCTGAGCTCTTTGAAACTATTTTTTTTAATTACCGATTGTTAAGTACTGAATAATTTTAATTTTCAGGAGTATTTATGATTTTCTTTCAACATTTTTCTTAGTAAGCATATTCTGGAAGTACACATTAATAACTGTATCTAGTCCTAATACAACTCGCCTTGTGTTCTCTTCATCTACTTTGTTACTAACTTTTTAGAACTTTCTAGACCAAATCTTTTTGCTGTTGGCTTCAAGCATTTTGCTTTATCTTACCAATCTTCTGAGAGTTTGACTAATTTCGTCTCATTGTTTATACTGCTACCTTGAAGGTGTTTCAGACTTTTTCGCTGTCAGTGATATCCATTATGAAAGATAGCTTCAGTTACAATAACTTGATTCTAGAACTATATTGTAATTCAAATAGTGGTGAAACAAGATAATTTCATGCTTATCACTAGGATTTTAACTGTGAAAATAAAATAAGATTCATTTTATGCAATGGGACAATGTACAAAATTTTGTTGATAAATATTGTGTGTAATTATATCATCATGGCGATTCTGTTTGTGCACAGTGCTGTCATGCTACTTGACAGGGATAATGGCAATGACTCAGATACTGATGATGTCCACCAAGCTTCCAACATATTTACTCTAGACAGTACCTAAATATAGCTGTTTAGTAGGAAATTTAGACCAACATTTGGTGATTGAAATTAACTAAATCAAAGAATGGTGTGAAATTGAAAACACTTTGATTAGAAAACAGAATATTATGGTGGTGGAGAGAATGAATTCTAGGGTCAGACATAAATGGATGAAAACCCCAGCATTTCCAGTTAGTAGCTGGTTGTAAACTCATTGCCATTGAGTCAATTCTGACTCATAGTGACCCTCTAGGACAGAGTAGAACTGCCCCATAGGGTTTCCAAGGAGTGGCTGGTGGATTTGAACTGCCAACCTTTGGTTTGCTGCAGTAGCTCTTAACCACTGCTCCACCAGGGCTCCTGGCTATGCAGCTTGAATTAGCCTCGTTTCTTCGATTGTAGGATTTAGTCATTAATTTGTTTATTCCCCCACATACTCATTCATTCATTTAACAAAAGTGCATTGATCTGGGCAGCAGGCACAGTTTTAGGCACTGGAGCTAAAGCAGTGAGTGAGAAGGACAAAGTTCCTGACCTCAGGGGGCTTACATTACATTCTACTGGGGAGACAGAAAACAAACAAGTGGATACATAATATAACATTAGACAACAGTTAGTTTTAGGAAGAAAAATTAAAGCAGAATAAGTAGATCAAGTGACCAGGATAGGAAGGTGGTGTTTCAAACAGGACAATCAGGAAATACTTCTTTGAGGAGGTGACATTTGGAGAAAGAGGGGCAGAAGTCATACCCTTGTCCTGGGCATGAAATTTCCTGATAGAGCCTACAGCAAGTTTAAAAGCCTTAATGGATGTTTTCATCAAGAGTGAATGAAAATTTATAAACTCCTTAGCACATAGCTAAGTGTTCATTACATGTTAGACATTGCGGTTATTTTAAAATAAGAAATGTAGATAGCTAATTCCATATATTACTTTTTTGTTTGCTCTGATGAACATCTTTTTTTTTCTTTCATCTGCATCATTTTCCTTCTCTTGAATTCTTTATTTTTTATCCAGTCTGAGGACCTCTTTTTACTTTTTTTCCCATACATTTTTTTTTTATTTTTTTACATACATTGTTATGAGACCCTAATTGCTCACCCCATTCTGCGATAGCACACTCCTCCTTTCCGCCCCGATTCCCCATGACCATTCAACCAGCTCCTAACTCTCTCTGCCTTCCCATCTCACCTCTGGACAGAAGCTGCCCCTTTGGTCTCTTGTATCTACTTGAGCTAAGAGGCACACTCTTCACGAGTATCACTTTATGCCCCACAGTCCAGTCCAATCTCCGTCTGAAGAGTTGGCCTCGGAAAATGTTTTAGCTCTGGGCTGATAGAGAGTCCAGGGGCCATGCTTTCCGGGGCGACTCCAGTCTCAGTCAGACCATTAAGTCTGGTATTCTTACTAGAATTTGAGTTCTGTATCCCACCTTTCTCCTGCTCCATCTGGAACTCTCTGTTGTGTTCCCTGTCAGGGCGGTCATTGGTGGTAGCTGGGCACTATCTAGTTCTTCTGGTCTCGGGATGATGAAGTCTCTGGTTTATGTGGCCCATTCTGTCTCTTGGGCTAATACTTTCTTTGTGTCTTTGGTGTTCTTCATTCTCCTTTACTCCAGGTGGTTGAGACCAACTAATGCATCTTAGATGGCTGCTTGCAAGCTTTTAAGACCCCAGACACCACTTGCCAATGTAGGATGCAGAACATTTTCTTAATAAGCTTTGTTATGCCAATTGACCTAGATGTCCCCTGAAAGCATGGTCCCTAGAACCCCCACCCCTGTTACTCTGTCTCTCAAAGTGTTTGATTGTATTCAGGAAACTTCTTAGTTTTGGTTTAGTCCAGTTGTGCTCACTTCCCCTGTAATGTGTGCTGTTGAGGACCTCTTTTTAATCTGTAGTGAGTTAAAGCCTGACTATGATACTTGGATGCTATTGCTGTTACAGGTCCGCTTTTTTCTGTCTTTGACATTTGTATACTCTGGGCAAAGTCAAACTTATTTATTTATTTATTTTTGCTAAGTATTTGATAACTGCCCTCTCTAATCTGGGAATCCACAAAGCCCCTCCACGATGATGATAAAGGGGACTCACATGCTCTGTTGGGATCTATTGTTCTGTGCGGGGATGGGTGGATGCCATTTGGAAGACGGTGCTTCCAGGAAACCCAGAAAAGCCAGGCACAACCCACTCCTATTATCCCCCTATCCCACCATGGTTTCTTCTTTATACTTCCCCTGATGCTGCCAGAAATCAGAGCAAAGTGATTACTTCTGCCTCTGTCTATAAGACCACTACTGGAGCTCACCCCACTTTTGTTTTTATTTGGTTATAAAAACATTTATTCCTGATTTTAGCAGTCTGGGTCCAATCATAGAAACTACACAGTAATTTGAACAGCAACGGTTTAGGGTAAAGATTTATTAAATGTAGCAGGGGATTGGAGTAATGAAGGATTGGCTAATAAGAAGGAAAAAGAACCCTGAAGAATATAGGAATGGCTGCCATTACTCGTAGGGCTGAGATAGAGCACCCAAGGAAGAGTCCCCATCCTCCCAAGCTCAGGACTGAGTCCAGACCTTGTTGGAAGAGTGTGGCCATGGCTTAATGAATAGCCAAGAAGTCGATGAGGTACAGTGTGGTTGAAACTTATTGGAAATCTGCCTCTGGAACTTTACAGAGATCTGCCCTCTGGGATGCCTGGGAAAGCTATGCACTTGAAGATGTCTCACAAGAGACTGCTAAAATATTGCCTAGTGGGGGAGTGGGGATGCGCCAGGGGAAGCTTCTGGCCACCTTGCACAGCAAGAGTCAAGTACTGGACAAGCATACAGTGCAGGAGCCTGATTCTGACTGCCAAGTGAGCACACTAGAACCAGCAAGCAAAACCCTTTCCTTCTCCATGTCTCTCCAGCGCTCTCTCCTGACAACCCTTCAGTACCAGAAATATTTAAAAGGCCCAGATTCATTTTCACAGAACAGGCAAAAAGGTGGATTTGGGGCTAAGAATCAATAAATTGATAACTGACAAGCTGACATAAACAAAGAATAAATACCAGCAGACTAAATGAAGAATACATTGTTTTTAGCAGGGTAAATTACTTTTCAGTGCCAAGAAGTTTTATTCATTGCTGCATCCTCTGTGCCTAAAGTAGAATTTGGCTCAGTAAGTATTTGTTGAATGCATGAATGAATGAATGATGAATGAGATTGTTATTTACATTTTTCTCTAATATTTTTCCTCTTTTTTTTATTGTAGCTGATGGATGCACTGATTGGTCTGTGGATATCAAGAAATACCAAGTATTGGTGGGAGAGCCTGTTCGAATCAAATGTGCACTCTTTTATGGTTATATCAGAGCAAATTACTCCCTTGCCCAAAGTGCTGGACTCAGTTTGATGTGGTACAAAAGCTCTGGTCCCGGAGACTTTGAAGAGCCAATAGCATTTGATGGAAGTAGAATGAGCAAGGAAGAAGACTCCATTTGGTTCCGGCCAACATTACTACAGGACAGTGGCCTTTACGCCTGTGTCATCAGGTATCCTTTTAATAGTATTACTGTTGAATCAATGAAATCACATGCTGCCTTCTCATACTTAAATGTTGCTGCTCTCCCCTTCACCTGAAGGTATTGTCTCAACATTTCTGTGTGCTGCTGCTTTCCAAAATTTAGAATCTAAATCATTAAAAGATGGGATTGGAATTTATATTGAGACATCATTTCTAGCTCATGGGGAAAAGAGATACCATCTGGGTATCTACTTGTGTTGCCCGAAATTATTGAAGACTATGAAATAAAATTTATACAGGAGGTGAAACATTACAAATAAAATGAAGCAAAGACTTGCAGAAAGGATGCATAGTTTATTGCTCAGTGGGTTGTAACATTTTGTTATTGCCCTTCACAGACAGATAGTGTGCAAGTACCTCTGGTTCACGCACATTTGCAAAGGTGATTTAGGTAATGTGTGTATGTTCACAGGTAGAGGAAGGTGGCATCGCCACGTTAGGGAATACCAACATTGCACTCCAGATCACTTTGTTAACTGAAAGCCCAATACCAAAGTTCCCCATGCTCTCTCAGGGCCAATACCAAAGTAAATACCAAGGAAAGCCATCACACATTTTTTGTCTGCTCTTGGAAGAGACATATGTAGTTTGCTTAATGATAATGCATTGAAACAGTATCCATGTAACACATCAGCAGTTAAAGTTCTCAGTTTGAGCATTTAGCCTTTCATGGATTGTGAATCACAGCCTTCATGGATGATTGTGGATGTCATTAGACTATTAGAACACTAGCAAAGAGGGGTATAGGCATATAGAGGGTGTGTTTAAACCTATTCATCTGTCCTTCTGTACTTTGACTTATTCAGATAAATCAAGCAAAATCTAAAACAGTTGAATCGGAACTTGGAGAATGTCTCAGAATCAGCTAGCATCTTTTTCAAATCAAAATTCAACTTCCACATCTAAACTTCTGATCAACACTTGTATCCATTTCTTATAGCTGCAAATTACCACATATTACCACAAAGCGGGTAGCTTAAAACAACAAAATTATTCCTCACCATTTTGGAAGCTAGAAGTCCAAATTGAGGGTGTCACAGCGCCCTGATCTCTCTGAAGGCTCTAGGGGAAGATATTTCCTTGTCTCTTCCAGCTTCTGGTAACCCCAGGCATCGCTTGGTTTGTGGCAACGTAACTCCAATCTTTGTCTTCGTCTTCACATGGCTGTCTTCCCAGGTCTGTTTCTCTTCTCTTTTTTGTAAGATAAGGACTCCAGTCACCTAGGACCTATCCTATTTCAGTATGACCTCATGCTAACTAAGTACATTTGCAAAGACCCTATTTCCATACAAGGTCATGTTCGTAAGTACTCGGGTTAGGACTTCAACATATCTTTTGTGGGGACACAATTCAACCCATTGCAGCACCTATCACTCCTCTGTCATAAGGGTCACGTCTCCCCCTCACTGTGATCTATAAGAATTACTGATATCTTGAGCCATGGCTACAGGTGTGTTAGGGCATCGAGATAGGTCAAAATCATACAAAAGTTGAAAAGAAATTTACCTTTTTAATACTGACAACATATAAGTTAGGATTAATGTGAAAAAATAAAAATGAATGAAAGCATAGAGTTAGCTTGGGAAAAAATGTCTAATGGATTTTAAAAAGAACAAATGCATTATTACTTTGGCATCTCTTGTTCGTTCTCTTAGGGTCTACCATTCATTTGCTGTTTAAACATAACTATTGAAGTATAGTTCTTGTGGGGGCATGACAAATAATTGTCACACTAGAACAGTTAAAAACAAAAGTACTGTTTGGACCAGCTGCTCTCACTTGACCAGTAGTAATTTGATTTTAATTTCAGATCTGCTGTGTTTCTTTTAAAACAGTCGTTATTCCGATTGATCATGCATGTGTGGAAGTGATTCTTCAAGATAGGCAAATGTGTGCCCTCATTTATCTGAGATTAGAATGGAGTTGAATGTCCACGGTTTAACACGTCATTTCATCGTTTACTGTTGATGGGAAAATAATGATGCATTCATATTAGTAATCTGAGTTACTAAAGCACTGAGGTTGTAACACATTGATACGTTTAAATGTACACTGTGATCTAGTGCTCTGAGAAATTGGCATTAAAATGCCTGAATTTGTAGTTGTTGATGATAAATGAAGGTGGAAAAATTCCCAAACTATGACATATGCTGTATGTTCATATGTCTATATTTTAATGGAAGGTAAACCTAAAAGACAAACTTCTCCATGTTTTATGTGTGTTCTAGAGAAAGGTGATAACCAGAAAGAGATAGTTTTGTCACTTAAATTGAAATATGCCAGATGATTTGAAGCTGGAATTGATATGGCTTCCTTTTCCAGTTTAGGAGAAAGAGGTGGCAGTCTGCTTCTGTAAAGATTACAACCTTGGAAACCCTGTGGGGCAGATCTACTCTGTCCTACAGGATCACTGTGTCAGAATTGACTCAACGACAGTGGGTTTGGTGGGTATTAATAGTCCACTCTTTCAATTTGTTTGTCCAAGAGGTGCATTAAATCCAACACATAGAAAAATCTATCTTAATACCAACCTCAGCAAATCTGTCTCCTCCTCAGGTGTTTCCTTTCTTAATAAATTGCATCACCATCATTCCAATAGCCCCAACTAGAAAACTGTCACTTATCCTCATTTCCTTCTTCTTCCTTACCTTGTCTTAATTACCAAGACCTGCCCAATTTACCTTAGAAATATCTTCTGAATTTATTCTTTCTTGCTCATACCAACTTCCACTACTCCAGGCAAATGCAATGTCCTCTTAAGTGGTCTCTCTGTATCCACTGTTTTTTTTCCCCAATTTAGTCACTGCACTGATATCAGAATTATGTATCTAACACAGAGATAATGTTTCACTTCTCTACCTATTAGCCTTTGGTGGCAACTATTACTCAGCAAAACAAAGTCCGAAGACTTTGCTTGGCATACATGGCTCTTTATAACCCAGCTTCAATCATATATTCCAGTCTCACCTTGGGTATTTCTCTCCCTGGGCACCTTGTGCTGTGTTCTCACCATCTTACTGTTTGCAGAATAAGGCAAGAATATTTTTCTTTTATTGCTGTAGTTTAAATGAAGTTTACATTTCAAGTCAGTCCCCCATACAAAAATTTATACATACATTGTTATGTGACTCTAATTGCTCTCTCCATACTGTGACAGCACACTCCTCCTTTCCACCCCTGATTCCCCATGTCCATTCAACCAGCTCCTAACCCTCTCTGCCTTCCCATCTCACCTCCGGACAGATGCCGCCCATTTAGTCTCTTGTATCTGCTTGATCTAACAGGCACACTCCTCACGAGTATCACTTTATGTCCCACAGTCCAGTCCAAATCCTGTCTGAAGAGTTGGCCTCGGAAATTGTTTTAGTTCTGGGCTGATAGAGAATCCAGGGGTCATGCTTTCCAGGGTTCCTCCAGTCTCAGTCAGACCATTAAGTCTGGTCTTCTTACTAGAATTTGAGTTCTGCACCCCACCTTTCTCCTGCTCCATCAGGGACTCTCTGTTGTGTTCCCTGTCAGGGTGGTCATTGGTGGTAGCCGGGCACCATCTAGTTCTTCTGGTCTCAGGATGATGAAGTCTCTGGTTTATGTGGCCCTTTTTGTCTCTTGGGCTAATACTTTTCTAGTGTCTTTGGTGTTCTTCATTCTTCTTTACTCCAGGTGGTTGGGACCAATTGATGCATCTTAGATGGCTGCTTGCAAGCGTTTAAGACCCCAGATGCCACTCACCAAAGTAGGATCTAGAACATTTTCTTAATAGGCTTTGTTATGCCAATTGACCTAGGTGTCCCCTGAAAGCATGCTGCCCAGACCCCTACCCCTGCTCCTCTGTCCCTCAAAGTGTTTGATTGTATTCAGGAAACTTCTTAGCTTTGGTTTAGTCCAGTTGTGCTGACTCCCCCTGTAGTGAGTACTGTCCTTCCTTTCACCTAAGATAATTCTTGTCTACTATCTGGTTAGTGAATAACCCTCACCCTCCTTCCCCACCCTCATAAACATCAAAGAATATTGTCTTCTGTGTTTAAACCTTTTCTTGAGTTCTTATAATAGTGGTCTTATACAATATTTGTCCTTCTGTGACTGATTGAATTCACTCAGCATAATGCCCTCTAGCTTCCACCATGTTATGTTTCACAGCTTCTTCATTGTTCTTTGTTGTTGTGTAGTATTCCATTGTGTGGATATACCATAAAGTGTTTATCCATTTGTCCGTTGATGGACACCTAGGTTGTTTCCATCTTTTTGCTATTGTGAACAGTGCTGCAATGAACATGCGTGTGCATATATCTATTCGTGTGACAGCTCTTATTTCTCTAGGATATATTCCAAGGAGCAAGATAGTGGGATCGTATGGTACATCTATTTCTAGCTTTTTACGGAAGTGCCAAATTGATTTCCAAAGTGGTTGTACCATTTTACATTCCCACAAACTGTGTATAAGTGTTCCAGTCTCTTCGCAACCTCTCCAGCATTTATTATTTTGTGTTTTTTCGATTAATGCTAGCCCTGGTTGGGGTAAGATGATATCTCATTGTAGTTTTGATCTGCATTTCTCTAGTGGCTAATGATTGTGAGCATTTCTTCATGTGTCTGTTAGCTGAATGAATATCGTCTTTGGTGAAGTGTCTGTTCATATCCTTTGCCTATTTTTTTAATTGGGTTATTTGTCTTTTTGTTGTTGAGGTTTTGCAGTATCTTGTAGATTTTAGAGATTAGATGCTGATCGGATTTGTCACAGCCAAAAATTTTTTCCCAGTCTGTAGGTTGTATTTTGACTCTTTTGGTGAAGTCTTTTGATGCGCATAAGTGTTTGATTTTAGGAGCTCCCAGTTATTTAGTCTCTCTTCTGGTGCTTGTGCATTATTACTTACGGTTCCTATTGTGTTTATACCATGAGTTAGGCTCCTAGCGTTGTCCCTATTTTATGTTCCATGATCTTTATCGTTTTTTATTTTATATTTAAGTCTTTGATCCATTTGGAGTTAGTTTTTGTGCATGGTGTGAGGTATGGGTCTTGTTTCAGTTTTTTGCAGATGGATATCCAGTTATGCCAGCACCATTTGTTAAAGAGATTGTGTTTTCCCCAATTAATGGAGTTTGGGCCTTTGTCAAATATCAGCTGCTCATAGGTGGATGAATTTATATCTGGATTCTCAATTCTGTTCCATTGGTCTATGTATCTGTTGTTGTACCAGTACCAGGCTGTTTTGACTACCATGGTGGTATAATAGGTTCTAAAATCAGGTAGTGTGAGGCCTCTCATTCTGTTCTTCTTCTTGAGTAATTCTTTACTTATTCGGGGCCTCTTCCCTTTCCATATGAGGTTGGTGATTTGTTTCTCTGTCTCATTAAAAAATGCTGGTGGAATTTGGATTGGGATTGCATTGTATTGATAAATCGCTTTGGGTAGAAATGACATTTTCACAGTGTTGAGTCTACCTATCCATGAGCAAGGTATGCTTTTCTACTTATGCAGGTCTCTTTTGGTTTCTTGCAGTAGTGTCTTGTACTTGTCATTACACAGGCCTTTTACATCTCTGGTTAGATTTATTCCTAGGTATTTTATCTTCTTAGGAGCTATTGTAAATGGTATTGCTTTGGTGATTTCCTCTTAGAGGTTATCTTTGTTGGTGTAAAAGAATCCAACTGATTTTGGTACGTTTAGCTTGTATCCTGAAACTTTGCTGAAATCATCTATTAGTTTCATTAGTTTTCTTGTGGATTCTTTGGAGTTTTCTTTGTATAAGATCATATCATCTGCAAATAGAGATACTTTGACTTCTTCCCTGCCAATTTGGATGCCCTTTATTTCTTTTTCTAACCTAATTGCTCTGGCTAGGACCTCCAGCATAAGGTTGAATAAGAGTAGTGATAAAGGGCATCCTTGTCTGGTTCCCGTTCTCAAGGGGAATGCTTTCAAACTCTCTCCATTTAGGATGATGTTGGCTGTTGGCTTTATATAAATGCCCTTCATTATATTGAGGAATTTCCCTTCTATTCCTATTTTTTTGAGAATTTTTATCATGCATGGGTGTTGGACTTTGTCAAATGTCTTTCCTGCATCAATTGATAAGATCATGTGGTTCTGGTCTTTTATTGTACATATGTGATGGATTATTTTGATTGTTTTTCTAATGTTGAACCATCCCTGCATACCTGGTATAAATCCCACTTGACCACGGTGAATTATTCTTTTGATATGTTGCTGAATTCTATCAGCTAGAATTTTGTTGAGGATTTTTGTGTCAATGTTCATGAGGGATATTGGTCTGTAATTTTCATTTTTTGTGGTGTCTTTACCTGGTTTTTCGTATCAGGGTTATTCTGGCTTCATAGAATGAGTTTGGGAGTATTCCATCCTTTTCTATGCTCCGAAATACCTTTTGTAGTAGTGGTGTTAACTCTTCTCTGGAAGTTTGGTAGAATTCTCCAGTGAAGCCATCTGAGCCAGGGCTATTTTTTGTTGGGAGTTTTTTAATTACCTTTTCAATCTCTTCTTTTGTTATGGGTTTGTTTAGTTGTTCTACCTTTGTTTGTATTAGTTTAGGTAGGTAGTTAGTTTCTAGAAATTTGTCCATTTCCTCTAGGTTTTCAAATTTGTTAGAGTATAATTTTTCATAGTATTCTATTATGATTCTTTTGATTTTAGTTGGATCTGTTATGACATCACCTATCTCATTTCTTATATGGGTTATCTGCTTCCTCTCCTGTTTTTCTTTTGTCAGTTTGGCCAATGGTTTATCAATTTTGTTGATCTTTTCAAAGAACCAGCTTTTGGTCTTCTTAACTCTTTCAATTGTTTCTCTGTTCTCTATTTCATTTAATTCTGCTCTAATTCTTATTATTTCCTTTCTTCTGGTGCCTGAGGGCTTCTTTTGCTGCTCTCTATCTACTTTTTCCAGTTGTAGGGTTAATGTTTTGATTATGGCCCTTTCTTCCTTTTGGATGTGTGCATTGATTGCTATAAACTGACCTCTGAGCACTGCTTTTTCTGTGTCCCAAAGGTTCTGGTAGGTTGTGTTTTCATTCTTGTTTGATTCTATGAATTTCTTCATTCCATCCTTAATTTCTTCTATAACCCAGTAGTTTTTGAGCAAGGTGTTGTTCAGTTTCCATGTGTTTGATTTTTTTTTCCTTGCATTTTCTGTTGTTGATTTCTACTTTTATGGCTTTATGGTCAGAAAAGATGCTTTGTAATATTTCGATGCTTTAGATTTTGTTAAGGCTTGCTTTACGGCCTAATATGTGGTCTATTCTGGAGATTGTTCCATGTGCACTGGAAAAGAAAGTATACTTGGTTGGTGTTAGGTGGAGTGTTTGGTATATGTCTGTGAGATCAATTTGTTGATTGTAGCTTTTAGATCTTCTGTATCTTTGTTGAGCTTCTTTCTGGATGTTCTATCCTTCACTGACAGTGGTGTGTTGAAGTCTCCTACTACTACTGTAGAGCTGTCTCTCTCTCTTTTCAGTGCTGTTAGAGTTTGCTTTATGTATTTTGGAGCCCTGTTGTTGGTTGCGTAAATATTTATTATAGTTATGTCCCCCTGGTGTATTGACCCTTTAATCATTATATAGTGTCCTTCCTTATCCTTTGTGGTGGATTTCACTTTAAAGTCTATTTTGTCGGAGATTAATATTGCCACTCCTGCTCTTTTTTGATTGTTGTTTGCTTGATATTTTTTTTCCCATCCTTTGAGTTCTAGTTTGTTTGTGTCTTTACGTCTAAGGTGTGTCTCGTGTAGGCAGCATATAGACAGATCATGTTTTCTTATCCAATCCGCCACTCTCTGTGTCTTTATTGGTACATTTAGTCTGCTTACATTCAGTGTAATTATTGATAGGTATGAGTTTAGTGCTGTCAATTTGATGTCCTTTTTTGTGTGTTGTTCACAGTTTCTTTGTTCCACTTAATTCCCTGTGCTGAGTCATTTTAATTTATGTATTTTCTTTTCATCTTTTTCATTGTTATTGATTTGTGTTTGCTGAGTCTTTACATTTTTCTAGATTTTATTTTGATTTGTAGGATTGTTAGTTTCCCTTGTGGTTACCTTAATATTTACCCCTATTTTTCTAAGTTTATACCATTCTTTTATTTCTTTTATCGCCTTGACTTACTCCCCATATGCAAAATCTATGTCTATGTTTTTTAAGTCCCTCTTTTTTGTTTTAATGTTGTCATCTTTTACATATTGACATCTGTTTCCCTGTTTTCAGTGTTGTAGCTTTGGTTTATTTTTCTGACTTCCCTGTCTGGTTTGATATCTGGTTGCTCTGTCCTGTGTTCTAGTCTTGGATTGTTATGTGATGTTACTGATTTTCTAACCAGAGGACTCACTTTAGTATCTCTTGTAATTTTGGTTTGGTTTTTGCAAATTCCCTAAACTTCTATTTATCTGGAAATGCCCTAATTTCACCATCATATCTGAGAGACAGTTTTGCTGGATATGTAATTCTTGGCGGGCAATTTTGTTCCTTCAAGGCTTTATACATGTCATCCCATTGCCTTCTTGCCTGCATGATTTCTGCTGAGTAGTTCAAGCTTAGTGTTATTGACTCTCCTTTGCAGATGAATTTCCGTTTCTCTCTAGCTGTTCTTAAAATTCTCTCTTTGTCTTTGGTTTTCGCAAGTTTGATTATAATATGTCTTGGTGACTTTCTTTTGACATCTATATTATGTGGTTTTCGATGAGCACCTTGGATAGATAGCTTACCATCCTTCACAATATGAGGGAAGTTTTCTGCCAACAAATCTTCAACAAATTCTCTCTATTTTCTTTTATCCCCCCCCCCTCATTCTGGTACCCCAATCACTCGTAGGTTATTCCTCTTGATAGAGTCCCATATAATTCTCAGGGTTTCTTCATTTTTTAATCATTTTATCTGATTTTTCCTCAAATGAGTTGGTGTCAAGTGCTTTACCTTCAGTCTCACTAATTCTGACTTCCATTGCCTCAGTTCTGCTCCTATGACTTTCTATTGAGTTGTCTAATTCTGAAATTTTATTGTTAATCTTCTGGATTTCTGATTGCTGTCTCTGTGGATTCTTGAAGCCTGTTAAATTTGTCATTATGCTCTTCTCTAATCTTTTTAATTTCCTCTATTACGTGTTCTGCATTTTGGTTAATTTCCTTCTTAATTTCTTAAAGAGTTGTGTGTGTTAATTTTTTGTATTCTGCCTCCAGTAATTCCAAGAAATTTTCCTCCTCTGGAAAATTTCTAGATTCTTTATTTTGGGAGCTTGCTGAAGCCATCATGGATTGCCTTTTTACGTGATTTGATATAGACTGTTGTCTCTGAGCCTTCAAGAAGTTATTTATTTATTTTATGTTTGCTTACTGTGTCCTAGCTTCTTGTTTTGTTTTGATATGCCCAAATAGGCTGCTCGTATGATCTAGTTTGATTATTGGCACCTTTGATGCTCTAATGTCCCGTCACTAGGTGGTTAGATCTGTTACTAGGTATGTGAGCTCAGGAGTCCACCCCCTCCTACAGTATAGATTCAGCTCAGGTGCCCAGGTAGATACCCACCAAGTGTGTGGTGTAGCCTCTCACCTACAGTCCTACACAGGCATGGGTGATTGATGTAGGCACAGACATCTGGCTGCAGCAGGGGGACACTCTATGAGCAAGGCAGGGGGCTGACGGCCACCCCCGAGTGTCCAGGAGGAAGGCGTGTACCTGTTCCCTAGAGCACATAGATGGGGGGTTTTGCAGCCAGACTATGAGTACCCAGTGCTGTTGGCTATAAGGACTTGGAGGCAGCTCTTATTCTTGGGCCCCTATCACAGTTGGCTAGGTGGCATGTGTGGAGCCACCAATCCTCAGGCCCCTGATGTGGGTAGGTGAAGACCCTGCTTAATGGGCAGAGCAGTGTCAAGTGTCGTGAATCTGCCACTTCACAGCTGAAACAGTTCAAGTTATGCTTCAGGTACATACCCTGTTTGTACTATGGTAATGAGGGCCTACGCTGTTGAAATGGGCCCACACAAGTCTCTGCAGGGGAAAGGGCACTCAAAGTCCTTGGATCTCTTATGCCTTTGCCTAGGCAAAGGAGCTGTGCCTACCCTGGGTTCCTGGCTTAGGGGAGTCGGCAGTTTAGTTTTTCTCCTCTTTGTTAATTTGTTCACTCTCCAAGGCCAGGAGAATGGCTCCAGGAGTGTGACAGATCCTACTTCTGGCCCAGGGGACTCGGCAATTTCTGAAGCTGGTCTGGGACTCAGTGCAGAGCAGGGAGTGGGGAGGTAAATGGGAGAGGGGTTTTTCCCTAAAGGGGATGTTTTTGATCCATGTGGTAAGCCATACACAAGTACTTATCTTTCGCCTATGAGGGCTGTTTCTCACTGCTTCTGGGTAGCCAAGTAGAGTCCCTGGCACTGGTCTCTCCCAGTACAGGAAACGCACCTCCCGAGCACCGCTGCTTGCCCACCTCACTGCTTACGCATGAACTGATCAGGCCTGAAGGGCTCAGACTCTTGCTGCGTCAGGTCTGGCAAATCCTGACTGATTCCGAACCATCTCCCTCCCCCTGCCACTCAGTCTGGTTCCTCAACTTTGCCTTAGATGTTCAGGGCTCCTGGATTGTCATATATAATTGATTCACTTGTTTTTTCAGGTCTTTGTTGTAAGAGGGTCCACCGGAAGCGTCTGACTACTCCACCATCTTGGCCCCACCCCCTAAGGTGTGAATTTTTCACCACTCTTTCACTTATTCCTTCATCTAAAATTCTATTCTTATTGCCTATCTCAATAATACATATTTATTTCTGAAGAAGATCCAGTTTATGCTGACCTTCTTTCTGCTGTTTCTAAATTCTCCAAAGACAATTGCTTCAGTTAACTATTGAAGGGAAAAACAGAACAAAACAATCTTTTTGGCTTAAAACAACACCATTTTATTTGCTTATGATTCCACAATGTGGGCTGGACTCAGTTGGGTGATTTTTCTGCCGCTGCTGCCCATGATCACCTTTGAGCTGGAATCAGATGGGTTGCAGGGTTGGCTGAGCCTGTCTCTACGAATTCTGAGGCCTTCTCTCTCTATATATGTGGTCTCTCTCTCTGTGTCTCTCCAGCAAGATGGCCAGACACTTTATATGGTAACTCAGAATGTATAACCACTAATCATGCATCTGTTTGCAACATGCTTGCTGGTGTCCCATTAACCAAGTGTAAAGCTAATATGGGAGGAGACTTTACAAGGGCTTGAATATTGGCAGGCATATGGTTCATTGTTGTCACCACCGAAGTAACAGATTTTGCCCTTTGCCCCATGATGATTCATCCCCTTAAACATGCGAAGTACACTCACCCCATTCCTAAGACCCAAAATGTCTCATCTTAGTATGGGATCTCATCATCTAAATCAGGCCTGGGTTTGAATGAGGCTCTTCACTTATATCACATTTTTACGCAAATAATGCACACCTTCTATGTTTATTTGCCAGCCGCGACTTCTCCCATGAGGTATTTTTATAAATGTCACTATGCCATTTTTTTTACATGTTGCTGTAAAAAAATTAGATCTGTCTTCACATACCCAACATATGATGTTGAGACAGGATTAGGATAATGATAGTAGTCCCATTTGAAATGTTGGGGAGAAAGATGGGAGGTACAGAATAGTCACTAGTCCACAGCAGTTCTGATATCCAGCTGGGCACATGTTGTCAATTCTTTAATTAGGGCCCAGTTCACCTTCCTGGGAGTAGTTCTCTATGACTCTTGGCTCCATCCTCTTCTTTTCCAGAGAAGGTCAAACACCCAGAGGTCTCTTTTCATTTTGAACTTTATCTGTTCTTGTAGTATAAGCTGGTATGATTCCTTAAAACATTTTGAGCCTTCTATGAACAATGAAACCTGTGAGAGCCAGAACTCGATGGGACTGCTTTGTTTTGCCAGGTCTTACAAGTTTTCTGTCTTTGACAAGGTGCAGTCTTACCATTTTTCTGTTGCTCTCTATTAGTGGAAAATATTCTCATTTTCCTTCCCTGACAGTCTTCCACCTTACACAGGTTCCAGCTTTCACAAGTTTTACTATTTTAAGTCATAATCTACTCCATTAAACAGCAGCCAAACTCACAAATATCTTCAAGACAAATACCTCTCTATATTGGTGTGGTCATTGGTCATTGTGGTGGGGCACAAAGTCCTTAAGATTCTTAGACACCCTTTTGTGTAGCTAAGGGGGTCTGTGAGGCATACCGTAAGACTCTTAAAACCCTGAGAGAACTTAGGATGCAACACATCTTGCTGAAATCTTCAAAAAGTCTCATAGCTGTACTCTAGATTTTATCTTTGCCCTGAGGCCATTTCTTATATTGAGACTATTTTGCTGATTGGAGATGCAAGCTCTGAGTTGGAAAAGTTTCCTCTAGATTTTGCTTGAAAACTGAAAACCTCCTTTTTTAAGTTATCTCTATCCATACCTTATCATATACATCTAAAAGAATCCAGCTGACGCTTCCATAGCCAGAGCCATAAGTTCATTAGTTATAGTTTCTCTTTTCCATGTTTCCATAGGTGGCAGTCCTGTCAAACATTACCCAGGTTACCTTTTTCCAGCCTCCAATAACAATTTCCTTATGCTCTTCCAGCCTTCACTAACAGTCTTTTTGAGTCCCACATTCTGCCCATGCCAAGTCCTAAAGCCAATGCCACATATTTTAGGTTAAGACCTGCAGTTCTCCATATGACCTCTCCAGAATAGTAGCTGGACTTATTTCATAATGATTAAGGGCTCCCAAATCATAGCATTCTAAGAGGACAAGGCCCAATAAGCAAGTATTTACAAAGCCTGTTTGCAATGCACTTGCTGATATCCTGTCAATCAACGTTTGAGGCAACTACACAAGAGTGAATATCAAGAGGTGTGGTTCATTGGAGCATCATCATTTTATACCTTTTTCTATGCCACCCCTACATTATATTATCATTATGTAGTTATCTTTATGTAGATTGCTAACTGTGTGAGAGAAAGCACATTCTTACTCTTCTTTTTATCCCTTGAAACCAGCACAAAATCTGACATTCATTCATTTAGCAAATATGAATTAAATGGCTTCTATGTGCTAGGAATGATACTAGGCTCTCTGGATCCAGTGGGGAGAAAGGCAGGCCCTACTTTCATGGAATTTACCACCAAGTGATACGTAGTAGGAACTTAACACATGCTTATTACAATGAATTGAGTCTCCGGTTTAAAGCATTTTGGCCCAGTGTTCCCCAAGGGACGTTCTGTGGAACACTAATTCCATAGGTCAGTGGTCTAATAAAGACCAAATCTAGAAATCTAGAAAATGCTGAATTAAACAGGTTTATATACTATTGGACTTCTCTGGGTAATAAGGTATGAATTTTACCCCAAATATATTATCATACACTTTTCAATCCCCCCTCAGAATCAATAGGAGATAGTCTTTGTCACAGAGAAGGCACTCAACAAATACTCACAGAATAAAATAATGAGTGAGTGGGTTTAGTGTTCCATGTAATACCTTGTGAAAAGCACTGCTTTAGCCAAATTAAAAGATTTTCTGATTTCTATCCTTTTCCATGAGAAAATTAAAAAATCCTACTGCTTATGGCATCTCTTATCCAAAACTAACAGAAATTGTGAATTGCTTTTCCTACATCATCATTTTAGTATTCTAAAAGACAGTTTTCTTTTTTATTCTTTCCCTGTAATATACACCCACTGTCACCAGGTGGAACTAGAAAGTAATATGTTAGACCTGTTGTTGTTATTAGGTGCTGGTGAGTTGGTCCTGATTCATAGTGTCCCTATGTACAATAGAATGAAACACTGTGTGGTCCTGTGCCATCCACACAATTGTTGCTATATTTGAGCCCATTGTTGCAGCCACTCTGTCAATCCATCTCATTGAGGGTCTTCCTCTTTTTCACTGACCCTCTACTTTACCAAGCATGATGTCCTTCTCCAGGGGCTGCTCCCTCCTGATAACATGTCCAAAGTGCATAAGATGAAGTCTTGATATCCTCAATTCTAAGGAACATTTCTGGCTGTACTTTTTCCAAAACAGATTTGTTTATTCTTCCGGTAGTCCATGATATATTAAATGTTCTTCTCCAACATCATAATTCAAAGGCATCTATTCCTCTTTGGTCTTCTTTACTCATTCTCCGGCTTTCGCATGCGTATGAGTCGATTGAAAGTAACACTGCTTGGGTCAGGTGCACCTTAGTCCTCAAAGTGACACCTTTGCTTTTTAACACTTTAAAGAGGTCTTTTGCAGCAGATTTGCCCAATGCAATATGTCCTTTGATTTCTTCTTTTTAAATTGTGATTTAGGTGAAAGTTTACAGAGCAAATTAATTTCTCATTTAACAATTAATACACCCATTATTTTGTGACATTGGTTGCCAACCCTGCAACGTGTTAACACTCTCCCCTTCTCGACCTTGGGTGCCTCGTTTCCATTTGCCCAGCTTTCCTGTCACCTTCTGCCTTCTCGGCCTTGCCCCTGGGCTGGTGTGCCCAATTAGTCTCATATACATGGTTGAACTACGTGTGTTATTGACTGCTGCTTCCATGGGCTTTGACTATGGATCCAAGTAGAATGAAATCCTTGACAACTTCAGTATTTTCTCCATTTATCATGATGTTGCTTATTAGACCTAAAGACCCACAACAAATAAACTACTATAGCTGTAATGCAATTTGTCTTTTATTTGAATTTGTGTGGTAGAATATATTTTTAATATTTATTAATATTTTATGTGGTCATTGTTTAAAAATCAAGTTTCAGATCCAAGGATAAATAGCAACGGTGTTATTCTAGAAAATCTTAAATATTTACACCCCAAGTAGTCTTTGTAATTTGTTCAGGGCAATCAAAGTCCATATAAATGTCTTCTACCCTACCCAGAAATTTTAATGATCATATGCTTATGTGTTCCAGGGACTTAGAGTAGTTTCACAATCTTGGTTTCCTGTTAAACCGCCTCTCTTAGCTGAAACCATAGTGTACCCTTCAGAATAGCAGTTGTAATTTATAGGTTATAAAAAATGCAATTAAGCCCACATAAGTGAGCTCTGAAAAAAAAAGCCATATACAATTGAAAGTCTTTAAAATTAGATTTCAAGTTTGGGTACAGAGTCTCTTATGTATGATACATTAAACATTGGGGAACTGCACATCGGGTAATCTTTCTATGCTCTTTTGGTGGGTATGCATGTTTCTTATTATAATGGACTTCAGTGAGATTTTCCAGTTGTATAATTCTGCAAATACATGGAAATTGGGCTGAAGTATTAGATCAACCAAGAACAGATACAAGTTTACCCTTCTTTCCATGTCTCAGATATGGAGGCATTTTCTAAGGGATTGAACTATTTTCGAACAGGGCAATAATTAGTGTGATTGCTATCTTTCTGAAGAGCTTTCTTTTCAAAAATAACAAACCCATTTAATGGTGGTAAAAGCCAAGAACTGTGAGAATTACCTACACAATCTATTGATTTTTTACCACCCAGTAAATGTACGTCTTCAACATAACAGCCTATTTTTTACTAAGAAGATGAAATAAATTCTGCTGGAGTGATGATGGGGTAGTTTCTTAGATCACTGGATTAAGAGAAGCTTTGTCTAATCCTGCCAAGTCTTATAAGAAAGAAAGCACGAGAACTCTTTGAAATCAATGGTATCATGTTCAGGACGGACAGAGAGTTATAAATTTTCTCCAGGAAGTATCAAATTAATATGGAATAGGTAGGCTACTGAAAAGATACATTTGCAAAATAATTAGGTGCATAAAGTTTAATTCTGAGCTCTTATGTTTGCATTCCTTTTTTTTCCATTTTAGGTAAAATGAATCACTATTGGCCATTTCCAGTCATGAATATAACACGTACATTTTTCATATTTCACTAATATTACTGACAGTTTATGGTATGATAAAATTGGTAATCTTGAGGAATGTTTTCAATTGCAAACAATATGTGGCCAGCATGCAAGTCACTTGCAATCCAGTAAGACTTTATTGGTGGCTATATTTTTGTATGGTGATTATTTTTTGTTTGTTTATTTGTAAAAACTCTTCTCCAAAAAAAAAAAAAAAAAAGCTGATCGCTAATGTTGGTGCAGTAAGCAAAGAGAAAGTAAATAGGCCTAATAAAGTAGTAGCTGCCGATCAACAAAGTTTGAGATGAAGTTGAATCTGAAGCTAAGACTATCTAAGGCTCTTTCTAAGTCTCATTTTATGTGTGGTTATTAAGTAAAAAATACAAACAATAATCTCTATGAATGTAGAGAAGATGATAAAGAGACTGCTCTTAAAATAGCTCATGAAGGACCTGTGATTTGATCAGGGACTTGAAGAATAAACAACACATGGCTAGGGTAGGTGTGATATTGAAACGTTTCTCTGTTAGGAAGATTTCATGAAGACTAGTACATGAGAAACTAAATAATGATCCAGAACAGGTGTTGGAAAACTTTTTCTGTACAGGGTGATATGGTAAATGTTTTAGGCTTTGTGAGCCATATGGTCTCTGTCACAACGACTTAGCTCTGCTATTGTAGTGAGAAAACAGCACAGACAATACAGATAGGAATGGACGGGGCTGTGTTCCAATAAGACTTTATTTCCAAAAACAGATGGTGGGACAGATTTGACCTGCGGGTCATAGTTTGCTGACCCCTGATCTATTAAATGCCTTCAAACTGCAAATGGTTAAACCAACAGTTGAAACGATTATTGTTATTCTCAAAGAAAAAAACCACAATCTATTCCTGAAAACATGAGTAGGTCAGTTTGGTTGGAAAATAGAGCTTTTGTAGATCATGTTTAGAAGGAGGGCTGTAAAAAATGGGAAATCATAAGTGGCAGGCAAGGGTCAAACAGGGAATGGAAAGCTGAAAACAGTTTTTCTGGCACGACCTTGCAGCATATCAGCATGTGAGAAATTGGAACATCAGAAACAGGTGAGGGGTTTTTACAATAATTGAGGCATGAGGCAATGGGACCTATGGTTAGAGAATTAATGGTAGGAATGGTGGAAAAAAACAGATTCAAGATTATTTCCGGAAGAAAAAAATCAATCAGATGATAGTTGATTGGGTATTTTTAACTTGATTGGATGTTGCTTTGGGAAACAAATAAAAAAGGAGGGCAAACGGCACATCTTAAGAAACAAAATTGCCTTGACTTTAAGGCATTGCATTAGGAAGCCCTTAAGCAGACTTATTCCAACATTGCTCTCCTCACACAGCATCATATTTGTTTGAACAAATAAAGGCAGAAGTCCTTTCTAGGTTCTCTATTGGTCAACCATTTGTCTTTCCCTTAGACTAAGAGTTTTTAAGGGCAGGGATTTATCATTTTGTTTATCTTTGCATCTCTGATTGTTGTTATTGTTTTTGTTGTTGTTAGTAGTGGTAGATTCCAATTCATGGCGACCCCATTAATGTAGAGTAGAACTGTACTCCATAGGGTTTTCAAGGATGTGACATTTTAGAAGCAGATCGCCAGGCCTGTCCTCTGAGGCAGCTCTGGGTGGGTTGGAACAGCCAACCTTTTGGATAGTAGTCGATCACTTAATTGTTTGCACCACCCAGGGACTCCACATCTGTTTACACATATGTAACCAATGAGATCTGAATAGAGAAAAATCTGTCAATCCTCACATTTTGGGGACAGGCTATTCTATATAGTATCTTAGAAATAATAGTGGCTTAAGCAAGAGAGATGTTAGTTTCTTAAGTAGTATGGATGTAGTCAGTTCAGGACTGATATGGCGACTGCCTAATTGTGTAGGCCACAGGCTTCTTCTGTATTTGCCACTCTGTCATCCCTAGGGTATAGTCGTCATCCTTATTTTCCAAGATGAAGCTCTAGCCATCATATCCATGCTATATTATAAGCGACAAGATGTAGGATGAAAGGAAGAAAAAAATCATGGTCCTTTCCACCTTTCAGAACAAATAAATCTCAGAGGTTACACACACCACTTCTACTTACATCTCATAGGCCAGAATTTATTCACATACTTGCACCAAGCTGCAGAGGAGGCTGGGAAATATAGTTTTAATTATGAGTACCCATGTGCCAAATAAAAATACAGGAGGTCTATTATTGACCCTCTTAAGCTGATTTATCTAGAAGAAAAGCCCAAGACAAGGATTCTTGTGCAAATGATTTAAGGGTGTTCTCTCAGGAGAAACCTGCAGTGGAAGAAGCCAGGCAAAGGTGTGTCTTCAAAAGTCTAGCTTCATCCCAATACCACCGGGAGCTCTGGAGCATAAATTGCACCGCAGAGTTTATCATGCCTTGAATTAAGGAGCCTCGGCTTTTATAACTCCACATTAGTTAGTTATTGTCCATAAGTCATCCCCAAGGAGCAAGGAGGGTGTGGTCTCTCAGGCATCTCTATCCAGGTGGCTATTGTCATGCTGAAATTATTCTGCAAAGAAAAGTGAGTGTGGATCTTGGCCAGTCAACTCCTACAGCCAGGGGCGGATTATCCAATAAGCAAGGCAAGCACGGTGCTTACCTTGTTTACCAGATCATCTGCAGTGAACAGTTTCACATTTTTCACCACATCAAACATTCTGCTTCTAGGTATGGCTGGCATCTGTCTCTCCCCCAACCTACAGCACCTTTCCACAGAATCAAACCCTCTTTTCAAATTTAGAATCCCTGACAGGGGCAGATGACCCAGTCAGCAAGGTAAGCATGGGCTTACCAGATGTGGTGAAACCCATGTGAAATTGTTCACTAGAATGAGTAAGTAAGCACAAGTAAGCCTGTGCTTACCTTGCTTATTGGATAATCCGTCCCTGCCCACAGTAGCTAGGGGATGGGTACACCAGCTGGTGAAGAATTCCTGGGTGGGATACCTAAAGCATCTGCTACACTGAGGAAGAAGAGGAGGTAGATATTGAGGGAAAATTAGTAACAGCTTTTTTTTTTTTCCCAGCCAAGAAGCATCCCCCACATATACTGAAATGGCTCAATATCCTATTACTGTTTTGTACATGGTAAGCTCTCAATGAGTATTTGTTAAGTGAATAATTCATATTCTTGAACAACCTTCTATTTTCTTTTGTGTTTTCATAGCCTTCTTTAAATTTTTTGAAAGAATTAAGAGAGATTAATATTCTTAATACCACCACACCTACTACCTACACCCCCAACACATACACAAGACTCCTGCCCTAACAGCTACTTGCTATGCTCAGATTTTAAGTCACACTCACCACCAAATATAGAATTACTTCACTGGCATTCCTTAAGAAGAATTGGCTGGCAAAATCCCTGCTCTTTCAAATGTTTCTAATTCTAGTTCCCAGAAAATTTCCCATTGGCCAGGAAATAAAGATTCAGCCAGGTTACTCTGATTAGAATATAAACAAATGCCTTAGGTTCCTCTTCCCTAAATCCTAGGTGAGTGACTCTTCTTATAAATTTGCTCTGGCCTAGATTTATGCTGGTTTTACAGTGACATGTCTGGCCTGCTGGCGGGTCTCCACTTAGTAACTGCTTCATGATACAGAATTTGAGGTTATAAAATAAAAACTTAAAAGGAGTAATTGAATAAGCATTTAACTGATTTCATTGTATTGCACAATTATAGATCTGTAACTATCCATTTTCTCCCAAGAAAGTCATAAAAGACAGTCCTATAAAAGAGTCAAGGTTATGGAGTGAATGAGTAACATTTGAAGTCTAGCCCAACGGTTTCAGGAAAAAGTCTTACATTCTACAAAAAGAAAGGAAAAGGGGGAAAAAAAGCATTATTTCACAGTGATATTAAATCCATTTAGGTTAGTTAGACTTTATATTACAGAAAAGCAGCTTCAACAAGACGGAAGTTTATTTCTCATATAAAGTAGTTATAAGATAGGCCTTCCTAGACTTGGATGATAGTTTCACAGTTTGTCGAGTCCCAGGCTCCTGTCATGTTCTTGCATTCTCAGCATGTAGGTCCATTCACAAGGTCACCCCCCTAGTGCTAGTGCAACTGAAGAGCTGAATTTTTAATTTTGTTTACTTGTAATTAGCCACATGTGGATAATGACTACTGTATTGATCAGCACAGCTCTAGAGTCTTAATGGCTTATGGAACTTTTAGTATCACCATCCATTGACAGCCTAGGATACAGTAAGATGCGTTTTCTAATATCATAGAAATGTAAGTCTTTTAAACCCAAGAGGGTCAAGAAATGATCCGAAGGAGATGTGTCTGTAAGCACTAGAGCAATGGTTGTCATTGCATGGATAGGCTAACTAAAAATCAGAGCAGTTAAATAGCTTGTCCTGAGATCCTGTTTTGGGAGAAGGACCTTCAGTTATGTGAGGACGTGATGGGGAGACTATTTAGAGTGGAAATACATTTGAGGAAAAAGAAGCTTCTTTTAAAGCATTTTAGAAGTTGCAACTTTGTATGAAAACTACTGATTTAATGTAATCAAGGTCCAAAAGTTTGGAGGGCTTATTCTTTGTTTTGAAATGGCAGTCATAAGCCATTCTTGGCTATTTCTTAGAACAGAAACTCTGTTAGATAGCTCTTATTTAGCCTAGAATCATGTAACTTAGATCTGGAAGAGACAATTAGATTTCATTGTAGAGGTGGCCCCATTTTATGGATTAACAGTTACAAAAACAAAAACAACAACAAAAGGAAGCCCAGAGAGGTTAAGTGGCTTTGTAAAGACCACAAAGCTAACATTTTCTAGCTGAAAGCCAACTATGGCTCTTCTGATTCCATACTCACTGAAACTCATAAAAATTCATTTCTTTAAAAAGTTTTATAATTAAGTTTTTTTTTTTTTTTTCAATAATTCAGGCACACTTTTCTCTACTTGGTTCAAATAAGTACGGTTTACGATAATCATTTTAATTCATTTTTAATGGTTATTTAAAGAATGATTACAATCATCTGACGACAAATTTTCACTCCCCGCTCCCATCTACCCTAAATGCTGAGGATTGAGCAGTCTTTTGGTCTTGATTTTATAAACCTATTCACTTAACAAAGCTAGCAATGAATTTACATTTAAAAAGAATACTATTTCTGTTATTGTAGAAGATTTGGAATTAGTTGCATGTGAGTTGATATGAATGAATTGGCTAGGAATTTTTGGTATTATATTTACTCAATTGATTCCAATAGAATATTAAGTATCCGTTCTACACCAGCCGCTACCTAGCTATCGGGAGCACAGCAGTGAGTTAAGCTAGACTAGGCTCTTCCCCTCCTGTAACTGGAAGTCTATTCTGGAAAAGAGACTTTGAAACAGTAATTACTTGTGACATGACTTTTAAGGAGAGGAGCAAGGTACCTTAAGATCAGCTAACAGGCCTACCTAACCCACTTGAGGGAGTATAGGCTCAACCTCAAAGGCCACACTCTTCTAACTGAAATTCAAGTGTACTTCTGGGATTACACAAAGAATTTCCAAGGGGTTAGTGACAAGGGTAGTTGTTTTTTTTTTTAATTGTACTTCAGGTGAAGGTATACAGAACAAATAGTTTCTCATGAAACAGTAGTACACATATTGTTTCATGACATTGGTTAACAACCCCACGACATGTCAACCCTCTCTCTTCTCGACCTTTTTTTTTTTTTTTTTTTTTGGTGAAAATATACATAGCCAAAGATATACCATTTCAAAAATTTCCACATGCACAATTCAGTGACATCAATTATGTTCTTCCAGTTGTACTGCTGTTCTCACTTTAGATGAAGGTTTACAGAACAAATAGTTTCTCATTAAACAGTTAGTACACATGTTGCCATATGACAATGGTTAACAACCTCACAAAACATCAACACTATCCTTACTCAACCTTGGGATCCCTATCACCAGCTTTCCTGTCTCAAGGGTAGTTTTAACAGAGTTAACTTCCAGAGCCTCAACTTCCATATGTACTCTTGTCTAAAACTGTCTGATAACTCACAATAGCACTTATGGCATACCTCTCTCCCTTCCAAAATTGTACTACGATGCATTGCCCCAGGGTATAAAAAGGCTTAGGTACCAAACCAAAGGATAGTCTGAAATATAGGTTTGAAAAATCAAGGCTACTTAAACCAGGGCTTCGAACTGGTTCATTTCTGTTCGAGCCCCTGATAAGAATTGCATTTCCACCCCAGATTTACTGAATCGGAATCTACATTTTAACAAAATCCCCAGGTGATTCTTATGTTTAATAAATCTTGAGACCCACTGCTCTACTAGTGGTTCTCAGAATTGGCCCCAAAATAGCAGCATTAGCATCACCTGGGAACTTGTTAGAAATTCAAATTCTCAGCAGGGGTTCGAACTGGAAAGAACTGGTTTGAAGTCCTGCCTTAAACTCAAAGATCTCCCTCTCCTACCCTATTTTACAGGAATTTCCGATAAATTTGGGCTTAATCCAAGAGAGTATGTTCTTAATTCAGAGAAGCCAAAGCAATAGATAGTAGTGTACTGAATCTTTTAAATGTTATTAGAATATTTTCTGGGACTATCATATTTTCAAGATGCATTTGATAAAACCCAGGGCTAAAATCTACTTGTTTTCTTTCATATTTGCTGTGCGTTATCCAAAAAAAATCCGTTAAAGCCTGTTTTATTAAACCATGCTATGAAATATTTATTCCAATTAGTCAATCCTCATCTTATTTCACTTTATCTAATGTTTAATATCGTCTCCTTCTTGTTAACAGATAAACTTCTTTAAACATACAAAAAAATAGATGTCAACTTAAAAATATGCAACTCGTTTTTTTTTTTTTTTTAACTTTTAAGGGCGATGCAACCAAAAAAAAAAAAAAAAACTTTGAAAACCAATGCTCAATGTTTCTCAGATTATAACTGATGTATACTTAGATTTAAAAAAAATCACCAGAGGTCCAACTACATAACTACTGAGCCAGAATTTCTGGGAAAACAGGGACCAGGAATGTGACTTTTCAGCATGCATTCGGGTGATTCTTATCCACATCAAGTCTGAGAATTTAGGTGTAGTTAATTCTTATCCTTTTAAGAGAATCATATCTCGTAAAAATTCAGGGACAACATGGTGCTTTATAAAATCATAAGTGTTGTATAATGAGTCTATTGATAGCAGACCTTGTGTTGGACACCCAGCAGCTAACAAAGTGCCCAGCACGTAGTAGTCTTAAGAGCTGAAGAATGGATGTGAATGAAAATAAAGTATATACCCCTTTGCTCTAAAATGTGCAAGGTGTACTCCATAGTTAATGTTTTTAGAATGACAATTTACCTCCACAGCTAAATTTAATTTACAAATGGAATCACAGATAGTGAAGACATAGCAGGGTGCCTTCCAGATTCCATTGCTGTGATCTTCAAATGAATGAGCACCACAGATTAGTCAAACTTCTGAAAATCTCTTAATTAAGGAAACAAGTACTTTGCAGAGTAACAGCCTATGTGTTAACCTTGTTGAGACAGTGTAGAAATTCCATGTACACAGCTTGTTGAAAAGAATGAAATTGTTGTCCTAGTTCCTAAATTGGAATTTCCAAGTAATTGTAATGAAAATTGCTGCTATGGATGTCTGTTCAAAGGCTTTGGTTTACAAAGTAAAGATTTGAAAATATCAAACTTTGTTGATCTCTGAATGTTGTTTTCTTTAATCAGATGAATATGACAGCTCTCTCTTTACCCTAACGGCCCCCCTGGAGGAAATAACACTTTTGTTTGTCTAAACAGTACTTAATGACTACTTTAAAATTAGAGTTTAAGACCTTTAACTCTAGAGTGCAAAGCTCTATGTCCTTGACTGTGATGTTTATCATGAATATTAATTTCTGATCTTAAAGTCAAGCCGTGAAGTTTTTATATATTGTCATGCCTTTCCCTTGACAATTTTTGTAATTGTAGTAATTTCCTCATCAGCAAGCAATGTTTGTGGCTTCCCTGGTTTAAGGAGGCTATAAAATTGGCAGTTCTGAATTCAGTCTTTTGTTTCAATGTGAAGCTTGTAGACTTGTTTACTCTGAGCAGTCACTAGACCTCTGATCTTAAAAGCATTATAGTTTTTACTGGTGCCCTTACAAGACAAAGGACTCAATATAGTTTTGACATTATAGGTTTTAATCATTACCTTTGGGATTACTTCCTATTAGGTGAGATTTATGTCAACTGCTGCAGACCCTTCTTCTGCTTCTCCTATAAAAATACTATTTTCTGCAGGATATCTATTATTTTCTTTAAAACAGATCCGTTGGTAGTGTCTAATCGTCAAATATCAGATTATTAATCAGTACCCAATATTAGAATTATTTAGACAATATACTCATAAACATACTCACACATACTTTTTAAATATGTAATTCAACTAAAATATTGTTTTGTTATTTATTTGTGCTATCTACAAAGATTTATCGAATACCTGCTATACATCGAACCAGCATTTTGTTCTGAGGATAGAAAGAAAAATGAACAAGACACAAACCAGTGAAGACAGACTTATAAAAAATTATCTGCATCACTGTATGGCAAATGCTGTTCAAGATAAAGACAAAGTGCTGTTACAACCGGGGAGGTTCAGGGATACACAGGACAGGGGGCATTGAGCCTGCCCGAGATGGATTTTGCTTAATAGACAAATAGAAAGGACATTTTGTTTTATACAGAGAGAGTGTCACGATGCAAGCCATGGTGATTTGGAAAGAGATGCTTTGAGAAGACCATAGCAATAGACATATGTGTCCAGACTGCAGAGTGCAAAGTGGTGCATGGAAAGATACAGAAGAAGCTAGAAAGGAAACTTGTGGAAAGATTTGGAAAAGTGCCTGTGGATAGAATCCCAGGCTCAGGAGTTTGAACTTTTTCTTAGGAGACAGGGTGATCTAGGATGGTCTAAATGCCATAGAGAAAATTACTCTGGATATTCAGTCATCCAGACAGTAATTTAATCAATTCTCTTAAGAGAGTTTCTTGGACAGGTGATGGTCAAATTTCAAAGCCAAAGTCTCTGTCCTCCAGAATCTTGCAGTCTTTTGAGAGGGAAAGTTAAGTAAGTCAACAATTGATATCTAATATATGACAAAGGTTATAAGAGTGGGAAGAAGAGAGTGATATAGGTATACAGATGAGGCATTTAATTCAGAATAAAAATCAGGAAAATCTTGAAGATAAAAGTGTTAAGAGTTTTGGTACCGGAGTAAAAGTTAGATGGAAAAGGAGGTTTGGAGGAGAAAGAGTATGGTGGGAAAATTGTACAGTCATACATGCCTTTTCAATTTTCTATGACTGTAGCTAAGTGTCCATGACTTGGGTTGTTCAGAGATGAACCTACAGAGGTAAGAAGGGATTAGTTCATGGACTTAGGTGTAAAACTAAAGAGCTTAAACTTTATACTAAAAGATACAGGAATCCAATGAAGGGTTTTAACCAAGTGGATGACTACGTTAGAATGGAGTTTTAGAAGATCATTTTGGCAGCAGTGTGTGGGAGACTGAATGGATGGTTTGGAATAACACCTAACTACAAGGTTGTTTTGGATTGGACTCCTCTAGAAGCAAATCCCAAGAAAGCAACACTAGAGGAATGGGAAAGCGAGACAGGGAAGAGAAAGAAGCTGATTCAGTGTGTGTTATAAAGCCAGTTACTCCTGTGGGCAACTGAAAATGAGGTCTACTGGAGAACTCTGGGAGACAGTATAGACATGCCCTCAGAATTATCCCACCCAAGGAGAGAGGAAGCTGGGGTATTTATTTATCTACCAACTCCCTATCTGTTCTTGATTGAGAATTTTTTCTAGGAACTTTAACTTGCCAGCATTTCTGGCTTGCCCTACAGGCAGACCGAGCTTGGCCCAAGGTCAAAACAAAGCCTTCGGACTGAGGGTGTCAGCTACGTGTAAGAAGCAGCATCCAAACCATAGCCATATGGGTAGGATACTGGCATTATATGCTACAAAGGCACAGTTTATTTTCTTGTGTTTGTTTGTTTTGTTTTTAACTGTATTTTTTAATGAAATTTGAGAAGTCATGACTTTATTTCCTTTGGAAGTTTTTAATATTTTACTTATGATTCCCATTAGGATACTCATGAAACATACCAACCACTTAACTTAATACATTGAAATACTTTCTGATGAAGTAAGGAGATGAAGGAAACAAGAATGAGGAGATGAAAAGCCATGGCAGCAAACAAAACATACAGAAAACCACAAGGGATGATTCAGATCAAAGATAGAACTATACACAGTGTTAAAAGGAAATATAAGAGTACAAAATTTGAGTCATAGTGTGAACTTGAAATAACTGGACACACAATTGCAGAAGTTTACTTTGATAAGTGGGAAGCTTTGCCATCATTTGTACTTGTTTTTTTTTTTTCCCTTGACAGCAAAAAAAACTTCCAAAGGAAATAAATTTATGGCCTTCCAAACTTTAGGAAAATCACTTAGAAACGAAAATAAACTTCACTGAAACTTCTTGACCAGTATTAGAGAGTTTTGGAAACCTTAAGAGTGTTAGTTGAGTTACTTCAAAAGAGCATTAGAAAAACACGTGTCCAGAGCAATTAGCACTCAGTAAAGTGCGATGTCAACTTGTAGAAAACCGGTTAGTTGCGAATTATTTTTGTCTGGGAGGGGTGCAAAGTAATACTTTTCAGCAGGAAAGAAAACCTCAAAGTTTCAGTTCTATGGCCCTGAGGATATTAAACAATTTTATAACTAACTCTGCAATCATATTCCAGCAGATTTTTCTTTCGATGATTAGAAATACCAGTCTCTGCTGTTCTTTTTGGAACCAGCTTTGTCATCCTTTTTGGTTCTTACTAAACCTTTCACATGTTCTCACTGTATATTTGTATGTGGTTCATGTTTTTATGTTTGTGAAAATTATACTATGCCATTTTTCTATCTCCCTATAATAGTTGGTCGCTGTGAGTCAGAATCGACTTGGCAGCAACAGGTTTGGTTCTGGTTTTATAATAGTTGGTAAAACAAACAGGAATCAAAGAAACTGAAACCAGAAAACGAAACCAAAAATAGCAACAAAAAAGACACATTAAACACAGATTTGGGAAGGGCAATAAAATCATTTCTGGAATCTGACTGATGAGACAACATGGGGAAAGCTAATGGGGTACGGAGAGGAATAAATGGAAATGATTGTCTTTGGAATGTGAATATTTACCTAATGGAGAGCAATAAATAAGAAGCATGACGATGTTAAGCATTTTATGTCATTGTCCCAAGAGCAGCTCAGTTGAGAAATCACACAGCAGAAAACATTTTCAAATCATAAGAAAAGTACGTGATAAAATAATTGGAGGACTCAGAAGCATCCAAGAATAAACAAGTTGTTCCCACTAACTTAAGTGGCTTCTACTCTTCTTCCTAAGTTTTCTTTGTAAATTCAAAAGTTAACTTGAATTTTGACATAGGCATAAATGGAGCTTGGAGCATTTATTTCTGTATTGCCAGGAGAAATATTTATCTTGATCTATTTAAATCCTTCCAGACATTTGTATTTATTTAAATTTGTAAAATTCCTTTTCACTGATGTTACTCTAAGTTTATTTTTTCATTGTCTGACAAAATGAACTGAAAAATCTAATCTCTGTTCCCTAAATTACATTTTTTCCCCCATGAAATTTCTAGGACTATCCAAATGATTGCAGTAAAATGGAGTATGGCAAATTGCCTTCTGGAGGGACTCTTCACAATTAGAAATTGCCAAAAGTAGAAATTAAAGAAGTATACAATGGGTTTAAAACCAGCTCATGGACAATGCTACAATCAAGACTTTTGCTTTGACTACTTTTATCTCATAATTATTCTTACCAAGTTCTAAGTATAAAAGACACTTTGTATGTAACAGGCACTCAATAAATGAAGATTAAATTTTAAAAGCAACTGCCTGCTTTATTCCCAATCTAAATACAATCAGTATGAATGAAGGAATACAGCAGTTTATAGTCTAAAGATTCCTATTATAGAGACATCTCAAGAAAATATACTCTACCAGGGCTTTCCAAAGATGGTTTTCATGGATACCAGTCTTTAGGTATAACAAGAGATACCTAGTTTCTTGGTCAACACAATTAGCATTGTCCAGTTGAACTTTGTGCAATGACAGAAATGTTGTGTATCTGTGCTGTCCAATACAGTAGCCACTAGCCACATGTAGCTACTAAGCACCTGAAATGTGGCTAGAACAACTGAACAACTGAATTTTTTATTTTTATTTGTTTGTTTAATTTAAACTAATTTAATTTAATTTAAACAGCCATATGTGGCCGGTGGCTACCATAATGGACAGCACAATTCTAAATTCTTCACGATTGAAGAAAAAGGTTTAATTTTTTTTCGCTTAACATACAAAACTTTGCTTAACTCAGTAGTTCCCAAATTTAGTTCATCGAGGAATCCTTGTTTTATATCTCAGTAAAACATGTGGGCACACTTTAAGAAAAAGGAATAAGAAGGTGTTCAGGGCCACTTACACATTATTTCCTATTTTATTTACGTACACATACACATACACACAAATCCTATATAATCTACAATATTATCAAAATAACCCTCAAAATTTTGACCTATTTGTACAGGGACAGATATACATACACACATGCATGTGCTTACGTGCACATACACATAGACACAAATCCTATATAATCTACAGTATTATCGAAATCACCCTCACATACGCATACACACAAACTTAAACAACCTCCCAAATGATTTCCTTGCATCCTCCTTCCTCTCCTAATCCATTCTAAATGTAAATCTCATTAAATCCCTTCCCAGATTAAACTCTTCAAGAGCTCTTTTAATTTCAAGATAAATTCCAAAGCCATTCCAGAAACCAAAAAACCAAACTGGTTGCTGTCAAGTCGATTCCAACTCATAGTGACCCTATAGGACAGGGTAGAACTGCCCCATAGAGTTTCTAAGGAACGTCTGGTGTATTCGAACTGCCGATCTTTTGGTTAGCAGCCATAGCACTTAACCACTGCTCCACCAGGGTTTCCCCAAAGCCGTTAGAGTAATTTAAATTTCCCTGTAAGATCCAGTCCTGGTTTACCCCTCCAATCTAAGAACCAAAGATTCTAGAACAGTATCTAGCATATAGTAGACACCCAATAAGTGTTAGCTATTCTTTCTGGGGATTGTTCTTTGTCCAGGAAGCCTAAAAAGGTAGTGAAATATCAGGGAATCGATACAAAGTGCAGCAAACGTACAAAAGAAAAGCAAGTCCTAGACACGTAAAAAAGAACTCACCCTTCCTAACAGCACTAATCTAACCTCTCCCTCAGCCTTCATACGTTCTAGCTTCCACAGATGAAATTCACCCGTTTATATCAAACCTTCCTTTTTACAGATGTTAATGTACATTTAAATCAATCTTGTCAACCCCCTTTTGTCCTAAAAAAGTGCAAGAGTTAGCTTTAAAAGTATTTAAAATGCAAGTGATGTGAGACTTATTGGAATCTTACAAACTAATTTTATTTTATTAACAGAGACAGTGTAGGGTACTTATCACAAACCCAGATCTAGCAAGGAATTCAATCATGACTCTGGAAGTGAGTGCAATTAATTAGCTTCAACTGTTAACTTGCCAATGTGACCACCAGCATAACCTGTCATTCAAGCAATGCTAAGTGTATTACTTAGTGCAGTGAAGGAGAGAGACACTTTGACAGCGTCTTGGTAGATTCTCATAAGAGACAGGTTGTAGGCAGATATTTATAGGGTTCCAAGTGGTTTAAAGGAGCCCTGGTGCGCAATGGTTAAGCACTCAGCTGCTAACCAGAAGGTCAGCAATTCGAACCCATCAGCCATTCCGTGGGAGTAAGGACCTAGGGACTTCTTCCCATACAGATCGCAGCCCTGGAAACCCTATGGGGCAGTCCCACTCTGACCTCATAGGGTCTCTATGGGTCTGAATTGGCTCAATGGCACCCAGCAACAGCAAGTGGTTTAAAGCAGATTTTTGAGGGCAGAGCTGCATTGAAATCGGGGAAAATCCAAGATACAATAGATGAGGGTTGGTGGACTCAGGGACTTCAGGACCTTGGAGCAAGTCTTGCTGAGTTAACTGTTATTTGATAAGTGAAGGGGTTTGCTCAGTTGAACTACTGTCCTGAAGGGGGAGATTTTCTTCCAGATAAAGAATGCATTGGCTTGTGACAAGGCTGGTTGATTATTCTATAGTTCAGATAAATGTACTGTCAGGAATCTTCAGAAGCCAATAATGAAGCTATATACTAGTTTACAGCCTTATTTCCTGGGTGAAGACTTCCTGGGACAAGTAAAAGCCACACTGATGGAGGGGCCTTGATAAGCTAGCTGAGTGAAAACCTTTCTGAGTTTCTTCAGTCATAAAACGGGGATAGCAATGGTCCCTTTTTTCTTTAATGAAATAACGTATAGTAAAGGTACAATGATTGTTAGACTTCTTCCTTCTTCTCATCTACTTTTGCTTGTCCTCCTCCTCCCCCTTCTTCTTTTAATCAACTCTTCCTAATGTGTCAATTCATTGTTTCATTCACGCATTCTAAAACATTCATCAGAATAATATATGCTACGACCTTTGTTACGGTGTTAGGAGTATAGAGAGGAAAGGGCTGTACACTAGAATAACTCATGCATTGAAAGACACTTGCCACTGAGACATGGTAAAAATAGGAGTGACATGCTGAAGAAGCCCAGGAGCTATAGAAAAGTCTGAAACACTTGTCCTAGTGAAGTTGATGTTTGACCTAGGCACTGAAGAATGACCAGCCAAGGGTCAGAAGGTCATTCCACCCTAAGGGAAAAATATTTACAAAGACTGTTGTTGTTGTTGTTAGGTGCCTTCGAGTCAATTTTTGACTCAGAGTGACCCTATATGACAGAGTAGAACTGCCTCATAGCGTTTTCTAGGCTGTAATCTTTATTGGAGCAGATCACCAGGCCTTTCTCCCTCAGGGCAGCTGGGTGTATTTGAACCGCTTATCTTTTGGTTAGTAGCAGAGCGATTAACTGTTGTGTCACTAGGCGCTATTAATTTCCATGCTGGGTTCCAGATATGAAGGAAAAATCAGTGTGATTCAGATAAAGATCCAGATGGAGGAGGAGCAGGAGATGAGTCTGGATAAGAAAATTATAATAAATAATAATAATAGAATTCAATATGTAATAACCATAATCAGTGTTTAAAATAAACATGAGTTGATTACAGCCAAAAGGTCAAGTGTTTTTTATATCATGCTAAGGAGTTGGGCTTCTGTCTTATATGATCCAGTGGTTCTCAACTTTTTTTTTGTACGAGAGAATCATCTGGAGAGACTTAAAATTGTCTATGTCTTGTCCTGCTCAAACCTCCCAGAGATTCTGATTTAACTGATCTGAGATAGAGCCTGTATTTTTTAATGTATTTTTAAAAAATGTTTTTGTGTTTTGTTATTTGTTTAAGGTTCCCCAAGTGTTACTAATGAATCAGCAAAAACAAACAAACAAACAAAAACAAAAAAAAAAACCAAAAAACAAACAAACCCACTGCTGTCGAGTTGATTCCAACTCATAGCGAACCTGTAGGACAGAGTACAACTACCCTTAGGGTTTCCAAGGCTGTCAAGCTTTACAGAAGCAGACTGCCACATCTTTCTCCCATGGAGTGGCCGGTGGGTTCCAACAGCCGACCTTTTGGTTGGCAGCCAAGCACTTAACCACTGCGCCACCAGGGCTCCTAATGAATAGGCAGGGGTGTAGAAAGCTGCCTCTAGTAAATAGTCACAACCCAAGACCTTGATCTGGTTGGGGAATTTTACATAAGCAAAGATGGGTCATTTCTGGGTGAAAATAGTTGGAGGCTCAATTCGATTCATTTAAGCAATAGTCTTACAGTCCACATGCATAATTCTGTAAGCAAGGAGTTAGAAGAGATTTGCTGGTGGAGCCATCCCCTGATCACCCTATTTAGGAGGTGATTCTAGCAGCAGTGAGAGGATAAATTGGGACAGAGTTGGTTTTCAGTCATTTCCTGCCCATCAGGAGCTTGGTTTCAAAGAAGAAAAGGAAAGAGGCTTTTGTGATGTTCTTAGTGATATTGGAGTTGTAGGCTATGGCTGAAGTAGCGGGCATGAAATTAGATGGACTCAAAAAACAGACGTAGAAGATGTTGGGATAAACTAAGGTGCTGGAGGAATAAAAGAAGAGATGGAGAACTCAGTCAGGAAAAATTCCTAGGGTTGTAGCTACAGAGGCAGGAGTAACAGATACGGGGATGGAAATAAGATAAGAAATAAGATACAATATTTGAAAGGGTTGAGTGTAAGCGCTTGAATAAATCATGACTAAGTCCTGAGGTATTATTTCTGCTCCACACTCTGTGGTCCCTCACTTCTCTTTCTGGGTATCTTTAACAGCCTGCTTTCTCTCCTCCTTTGTGTAAAGCCCCAGTGCCCTCAGGCAATTCCCAGACTGCCTTCTAGTTCCAAAATACTTCCTCTATTCTTCTAAGTGTTGGTTTTTCTTAGAGTAGATCTTATCTTTTGAATTGAGAAATGTGCTTATAGTGGGCATCCCAGGGGCAACACTAGAAAGATCTCAAAGTCAGCAAGCTTCCTTCTCCCATCATCAAAGGTCCTGGGGCACATTATGAAAAATGAAAATTAAAGTCAGACAGAAATCATATGTATTTTTTGTTATATTGAATTATAAATTAAGAATAATCTAGGGAGGATCAATGTGTTTTGTATGGGTGTGAATCATAATTCCAGAAGAAGACCAACTCTCAGTTGCCTGTTGTCTGTGGCTGTGGTTGTGGGGTGCCGTCGAGTGAGTGTTGTTTTTGTTGTTGTTATATGCCATCAGGTCAATTCCGACCCATAGTGGCCCTATGTGACAGAGTAGAACTGCCGGTAGGGTTTTCTAGGCTGTAATCTTTATGGGAGTAAATCACCAGGCCCTTCTCTTGAGGAGCCACCACTAGGTGGGTTCAAACAGCCAATCTTTTGGTCTAGCAGCCGAGCACTTAACTGTTACACCATCAGGGCTAAAACCCTTTAGAAGAATACCGTGGTTGCAGCTTTTTACTGGTTACAAGATAAACACTAGGAAATACGTGAAATAACTGTCATTAACATGACAACAAAAGCCAGTGTGTTTCTTGGATTGTTTTTTTTTGTGCCTCAAAGGTCAGGGGACTGATATTTTCTGGTAATTCATCTGGGATGTTAGCTATCTTTGACTTGTTAAATGTTTATCAGTGATAGCTAGTTCATGAATACTGTCATTTTCTTATTTTATTTTATTTTGAAGAATATGGTTTTATAGGTAATTGTTGGAAAATATTTTTACACATAACGCCTTGTTTAGGATAGCATCTACTGAAGCACAACAGAAAGATAAAAATTCTTGTAGCTGTGACGGCAATTTCAATCAGAAAGAAAAGCCTTAAAAAGCTGCATAAAATTTACTAAAATTTATGCTTCTGATTCAGTGCTATATGTTTGTTGATTTGTTTCGTTCCCTGAGGGATCAGTAGTGAATATGTAAGTAAAAGAGGACATGATTGCACATTAAATACAATATGTCTTCTGGGAAGACAGAGAAATCTTTCAACCTCAGCAGCATCCATATTTGTGTGTATGTGTGTGTGTGCATTTGTGAGAGAATTTATTCAATAATAACGATACCAGCTTCCATTTGCATGATCTTTTAACCATTTTTTTCAATGTCTTTCCCATATATTCTCTCATTTTAGTCCCCCAATAATCCTGTGAGGTAACAATAATTTATATTATACTCTTAATAAGACCCCTTTGACATGCACCATCTTATTTGAGATAAGAAGTTCTGGAAGTAAGTAATGTAATAATGAGGAGATAAGGCTTAAGTAGGATAATAACCTAGCAACCAGCAACCAGCTACTTGAGTTAGAACTGATACTCAAACTAAGTCTGCCTAACCTAGCACTGTGCTTGAGTCAGAGAAAACCTCAATAAATATTTGAAATTTAATTCGTAATTTATATAGACATAGCATATAACTTTCTCAAGGAATTTTAGCTTTCTTTTGAAAATGTGGACTATTATATCTCAGAAGAAGTTTGCTTTGCAGTTGAGTGCTATCAGAATGAGATTACTTAACTAACTTGAACCATATATACATCTTATTAATTCATGGGAAAGTGCCCCATGATATAGATTTAAAAAAAAAAAAAAGGTCATGCATGCTGGAAGACATACTCTGTGGATTATTTTGAAAGAACCAAATTATCGTAATACAAAATTGCTGCACGTGAAGCTGAGGGGGTGTTTTTCCCTTTGTTTCTGTTAGTAGAAACCTGCTCGTCTTCAGTAATTATTGATGAGCAGAAAGTAAAAGGCAATGCTGACAAACTAACAAAAATGCAATAAGCATGCGTAGAGTTCAATTCCTATTTTAATTCACAGAAAGATGCCTGTGAACCTGTGTCACCAATTGGTAGACTAAAAGAATAACCTCATGTAAATGCCAAATGTAATTACCATTTTCACAAATTTGGTACATGTTGGAAATGTCATTTCAATCAGGGCTAATCATAATATGACAGGAATAACTGTGATACCATAAGTGATAATGTTATGCTGTTCACTTTTTCTGAACTTGGTGGCAAAATATGCAAAGATAAAACTTTCAAAGATCCTGTAAAACATGTTCAAGTTTGTTTTTCCCGCTTTAATAAATATTTTCAGGGAAATGTTCATCATTACAGAACAAAAATTATTTTTCTACAACTCAGTTGTTTTTAGATTAACCCCTTGTCTTAGTCATCTAGTGCTGCTGTAACAGAAATGCCACACGTGGATGGCTTTAACAAAGAGAAATTTATTCTCTCACAGTCTAGGAGGCTAGAAGTCCAAATTCAGGGCGCCAGCTCCAGGGGAGGGCTTTCTCTCTGTGTCGGCTCTGGAAGAAGGTCCTTGTCATCAGTCTTCTCCTGGTCGAGGAGCTTCTCAGCGCAGGGACCTCAGGTCTAAAGGATGCACATGCTATGCTCCCAGTGCTTCTTTCTTGGTGGTATGAGGTCCTCATGTCTCTCTGCTCCCTTCTCTCTTTTCTGTCTCCAAAGAGATTGGCTTAAGACACCTGAGTCCTGCCTCATTAACATAACTGCCGCTAATCCCATCTCATTAACATCATAGAGACAGGATTTACAACATATAGGAAAATCACATTAGATGACAAAATGGTAGACAATCACACAATACTGGGAATGATGGCCTAGCCAAGTCAACAGATACTTTTGGGGGACACAATTGAATCCATGACATCTTCTCTTAGAAGTGTTTTCATCTTTTATGACCAGTGAAAAGAACAAGTGTTAATTCTTAAAGGATAATAAAAGACTTTGTAGTTATTGGTTATTCATGTTATGTTGCCTTTTTTTCCTTCCATGACTTATATATGTATGTGTACACACACAAGCACACACAGTATCATGTATGTATGTGTGTATATACACATAGATATAAAATTTAAATTAGTTTAAAACTTAGCTTGCTCAGTGTGCCTCTTTTAATTTTTCAGCTATGTGCTTCTTAATGATAATGCGTAAGGTAATTAAAAAACAAACAAAAAAAAAAAACTGAAGGACTTCAGGATAAATCTCAGTGAGTGTATCCTTCATCACATTATGAAGTTGATATGAATGTCATTTTGCTGCTCTCTCATTTGCAGATCCCTAATGCAGAAATGGAGCCCTGGTTGCTCAGTGGTTAAGAACTTGGCTGCTAACCAAAAGGTCGGCGGTTCGAATGTACCCGCCACTCCTTGGAAACCCTATGGGGTAGTTCTACTCTCTCCTGTAGGGTTGCTATGAGTCCGAATCAACTCCACGGGATTTTTTGGTTTGGAATACAGAAACAAGGAGCCCTGGTAGTTCAATGGGTAAGCACTTGCTTGCTGACTGCAAGGTGGGCAGTTCGAACCCACCAGGCGCCTCCTGAGAAAGATGTGACAGTCTGCTTCTGTAAAGATTACATACAGCCTTGGAAGACCTATGGGGCAGTTCTACTCTGTCATATAGGGTCTCTATGAATTGGAATTGACTCGCCGGCACAGGTTTTTTTGGTTTTGGAATGCAGAAATAGATTAATGGCAAAATTCTTAATTTCATCACTTGAACATTAATAATTGCGTGGTTCTCACAAAGTTCATCACATTTTAATTAATTTTATTTTAATTTCCTAATGCACTTGTGTAGGAACTAGTTAACAAACAGTTTATCAGAAGTATCCTTCCACTGGGAAGCTGCGATAAAGAGAAATAGTTAAACATTGCCTTGTGTACATAGATAGCCCTAGGAAGGGAGAATGCAGAAGAAAAGCAAAAGGGTTTTTTGTTGGTTCGTTTTTTGGTGTTGAGTACAAGGTAACATTAACAGAGGCTATAAATGCATTAATTTTAAAAATCAGAGGATCTTAACCTGTGGCTCAAGGACCCGTAGGGAATTCAGAGGTTACTCAAATGTCCTAAAAATGGATGAAAATTTTTATTTTTATATGCATATGTCCATTTTTATGGAGAAAGGAATGAAAACTTTTATCAGATTTTCCTAGAAGTACAAGATCATCAAATAGATTCGGACTACTGCTCTATATATTCATTATATTTAGGTCCAAATTGAAAAACAGACACATTTCTGGAAAAAAACAAACAGAAAGGCTATCATAAAGAACTTAATGAATTCACTTTGATTGATAGACGCAATCACATATAAGATTATTAAGAATTGAGAACCGAATATGTTTTTACAAGTAAAATGACATAATCTCTGCAAAACCAATGGAGTTGGATTTATGTGTAATGACTTTTCTCAAAGATTGGTTTGAAAGAACAAGTTTCTAAGGTTTCTAAATAACTTAATGTGAAGGCAAGTGATTTCTTAGAGGTTTTGATTATGGTCACATTGGAGAATTAAGAAATAAAGATCAAGATCAAGGTGATCTGCATTGCTTTGACAACTGCATACAGTTGGTGACTCAAAACACTCTTGAATCTCTAAAAGGTACAGAGAGAATTTTTCCCACAGACAGGAAGAGAATATCTCCTTCCAAGAAGTCGTTTGAGAGGACTGAGGGAAACTTTATGAGATGGGTTACACATAGTTTCCCGAGAGGGCCTTTGGTAGGAACTTACCTCTTGCTAAAATGCTGACATCCCTTTGGAGAAATTTACAATTACTAAAAAGAAACAAACTTTTCCTTTAAAATAAACGAGAGCTTGTAACAGTGAAGTACATTGGCATATATTTATAAACAGATACAGGAGCAGCTGTAATTCATTTCAGTTATTACTTTTTTATATTTTTGAAAAATACTAATGTGCGTATGTGTATATTGACTGTGTGTGTATGCACAGTTATGCAGCAATATCATTTTGAATTATCAAAAAGAGATTTGTTTCTTAAAGGTGGGTTAAATTATATCACATCTCTAGTTATGGAAAGAATAATAAATTGAGGCTTGATTTAATAACCCAGAATCCAATAAGATGACACTCTGCCTTTTATTAGCAACTGCTCTATGTGCGCATTTCATGGAGTGGCATGGAAACAGTATTTATGTCAATTATAAGACAGATCTTTGACTAAAAATAGAAGGAACAAATATAAGCAGAAATATAAATCAAAACATAAGCAATATAAATCAATTTCATCATTTATCATTAAATAAGGCTTTCTGATAAATGTTCTAACCTTTAAAAATGTTTTCTGAACCATATTCCCTGCTGTGAAACTTAAATCTTATAAAATTCATATGTAGCAAAAAACCCCTCTAATTTTCCAATTATATTATGAAAGAAAAGCAATTAAACTAAATAATGAGCCATCAGAATAGAAGAACACTACAGAAGCCAAATTCATGGAGTTGCTTTCTCTTGGTGTATAGTCTTGTTGTAGTTTTTCACAGTGATACGTATATTCTAAGTTCAACATATTCCCTATTCCAAAGATGTATCAGTTAGCTTTTGCTGAATAACAAACTACTCCACAATTTAATGGCTTAAAATAACCATTTACTTAGCTCACCATGCTGCTGGGTGTTTCTTCTGGTCTGGGCCTGCCATTCTCATGTATCTGTGGTCCATTGGCTGGTCTACTAGTGGATTATTAGTGGATCTATTATGGATATCTATTAGTGGATCCTGATGGCCTCACTCACATGAGTGTACTTCAATGGCTATCAGCTAGAGTAACAGGAGCATCTGATCCATGTGGCTCATATCCAACAGGCTAGCCTGGGCAGTATTCACGCGGTATCAAGGTAAGAGGAACAAGAAAGGAGGCTTATGAGGCTTATGCTCAGAACTGGCAAGGCACCATCTCCACCACGTTCTATTGGTCAAAACATGTCACGGGACCAACCCAATTTCAAGGGGTGGGAAAATATATCCACCTATTTATTGGAAAATTTGCAGAGTACTATGGTCACTGTTGTAGTCTACCATATATGTCTTTTTCATTTAATGCTATAGGAAACCTAAAGTAAGGAAATAATTGCTGTTATTCTGTGCCAAGAAGTCGATTCCAACTCGTAATGAAGCTATAGGACAGGGTAGAATTGCCCCATAGGGTTTCCTAGGCTGAAATCTTTACAGGAGCTTGTCGCTAGGTCTTTTCTTCTGCAGAGAGATTATATGGTTCTTAAGGAGCCCTGGTGGCACAGTGGTTAAAGTGCTCAGCTGCTGACAGCTCAGCAGTTTGAATCCACCAGCCCCTATGTAGGAGAAAGATGTGGCAGTCTGCTTCTGTAAAGATTACAGCCTTGGCGTTCTAATCTCTAAAATATACAGAAAACTTCAACACCTCAACAACAAAAAGACAATCCAACTAAAAAATGGGCAAAGGAGATAAACAGACACCTTACCAAAGACATTTAGGCAGCTAACAAACACATGAAAAGATGCTTGCAATCATTAGCCATTAGAGAGATGCAAATCAAAACTACAATGAGATACCATCTCACCCTAGCAAGAATGGCACTGAAAACAACAAATGCTGGCAAGGGTGTGGGGAGATTGGAACTCATACACTGCTGATGGGACTGCAAAATGGTGCAACCACTATGGAAAACAGTATGGCACTTTCTTAAAAAGCTAGAAATAGAAATATCACATGATCCAGCAATCCCACTTCTAGGTATATATACTAGATAAATAAGAGCTGTGACATGGATAGACATATTCATACCCATGTTCACTGCAGCATTATTCACAACAGCAAAAAGATGGAAACAACCTAAGTGTCCATCAAGAACAATGATGAATCCCAGAAACATCTCATAACATAGATTAAACTGGAGGACATTATGCTGAGTGAAATAAGTCAGTCACAAAAGGACAGATATTGTATGAGGCTACTATTATAAAAAGACAAGAAAATGTTTACACACTGAAAGAAATATTCTTTGATGGTTACCAAGGATGGGAGGGAGCGAGAGGAGGAATCACTAACTAGATTGTTGTTGTGTGCCATCTAGTGGATTCTGACACATGGAGACTCTACAGAGTAGAACTGCCACCCATAGAGTTTCCAAGGAGTGGCTGGTGGATTGGAACTGCCAACCTTTAGGTTAGCAGCCTGAGCTCTTAACCACTTCACCACCAGGGCTCCAACTAGATAGTAGACACATTTTAATTCTGGTGAAGGGAAAGGCAATACACAATGTAAGGGAAGTCAGCACAACATGACCAAGGCAAAGGAAGACACTGAAAGATATGCAAGAATAAAGGCAACTACAGTAAATCCTCACAACTGGACAAATAAGCAACATCATGGTAAATGGAGAAAAGATTGTGGTTGTCAAGGATTTCATTTTACTTGGGTCCGCAATCAACACCCATGGAAGCAGCAGTCAAGAAATCAAACGACACATTGCACTGGGTAAATCTGCTGCAAAAGACCTCTTTAAGGTGTTAAAAAGCAAAGATGTCACTTTGAGGACTAAAGTGCGCGTGACCCAAGCCATGGTGTTTTCAATCACCTCATATGCATGCGAAAGCTGGACAATGAATAGGGAAGACCAAAGAAGAGTTGATACTTTTGAGTTGTGGTGTTGGCGATGAATATTGACTGTACCATGGACTGCCGAAAGAACGAACAAATCTGTCTTGGAAGAAGTACAGCTGGAGTGCTCCTTAGAAGTGAGGATGACAGGACTTCGTCTCACATACTTTGGACATGTTATTTTGAGGGACAAGTCCCTGGAGAAGGACATTATGCTTGGTAAAGTGGAGGGTCAGTTAAAAAGAGGGGGACCCTCAATAAGATGAATTGACACAGTGGCTGCAACAATGGGCTCAAGCATGACAACGATCAGTGGGATGGCATAGGACCTGGCGGTGCTTCATTCTGTTGTACATAGGGTTGCTATGAGTGGGAACCGACTCGATGGCACCTTACAACAACAACAACACAGTAAATGCTATAATACATACAATTCTGCAACAACAGTAGTAACAATAATTTGGAAGTGAACACATAAGTAGATATGAATGCTAAATAGGTGTGGGAGGACATACGGGATTATACCCGCGTGCATATACATCTATGGTTGTGGATATTTCTACATACATATCTGTAAGGGCTTCATGTATATTCATATATATATAACAGAACAAATAGGGGTACTAGTTGTGAAACTTCTTAGACATAACCAAACACCTTGCAGAACTGAGCTACTGGGCTTGAAGGCTAAGAACCATAGTCTCGGGGGACATCCAAGTCAATTGGTATAACATTGTTCATAAAGATAATGTTCTACATCCTAATTTGGTGAGTAGCATTCGGGGTCTTAAAAACTTGCAAGTGGCCTTCTAAGATACAACTATTGGTCTCCTTCCATCTGGAGCAAAGGAGAATGAAGAAAACTGAAGACTCAAGGAAGCAATTAATCCAAAGAACTAATGGCCCACATGAACCATAACCTCCTCTAACCTGAGACCAGAAGAACTAGATGGTGCCCAGCTACCACTACAGACAGCTCTGACCAGGATCACAATAGAAGGTTCCAGTTAGAATGGGTGAAAAATGTGAAACAAAACTCAAATTCATAAAAAAGACCAGGCTTACTGGTGTGATAGAGACTCGAGGAACCACCCAGACTATTGCCCTAAGACAACCTTCTAACATGGAACTGAAGCTACTCCTGGACGCCACCTTTCAGCCAAATAATAGATTGGCCTATAAAATAAACAATAACACCCATGAAGAATGTGCTCCTTAGAACAATCAACTATATGAGACCAAAAGGGCAGCATTTACTCAAAAGCAAAGATGAGAAGGCAGGGAGGGGCAGGCAAACCAGACTAATGGAAACAGGAACCCAGGACGGAAATGGGGAGAGTGCTGACACTTTGAGGAGATTGCAACCAATGTCATGGAACAATTTGTGTATGCATTATTGAATAGAAAACTAATTTGCTGTGTAAACATTCACCTAAAGCACAGTCAAATGTTCCCAAAAGAAAGAAAGAAAGAAAGAAAAAACAACAATAAAAAAAGATTATAGTCTTGGAAACCCTGTGGGGCAGTTCTACTCTATTCTGCAGGATCACTGAGTCAGAATCGACTTGATGGCAATGGATTTGTTTGTTTGTTTTTTATATGGTTCTTTATGATTGGGCAGGACTTATGTGACTGTTTAAAAATAGAGAAATGAATGTATTTTAATAAAAGACATGCTTTCAGGGGACATCTAGGTCAACTGGCATAACAAAGTTTTTTTAAGAAAATGCTCTGGAAGCCCCATAGACACATCCAAACTCCCTGAGGGACTGAATTGCTGGGCGGAGGGCTCTGGGGACCATGGTCTTGGGGAACATCTAGCTCAATTGGCATGACACAGCTTATAAAGACAAAGCTCTACATTCTACCTTGGTGAGTAGTGTCTGGGGTCTTAAAAGCCTGTGAGCAGCCATCTAAGATACTCCACTGGTCTCATCCCTTCGGGAGCAAGGGAGAATGAAGAGAACAGGATACAAGGAAAAGATTAGTCTGAAGGACTAATTGTCCACAGCTACCAAGGCCTCCACCGGACTGAGTCCAGTACAGCTAGATGGTGACCCGCTACCACCACTGACTGCTCTGACCAGGATCACAACAGAGGGTTCTGGACAGAGCTGGAGAAGGATGTAGAGCATAATTCTAACCCACAAAAAAAAAAAAAAAAAAAAAGACCAGATTTACTGGCCTAAAGGAGACTGGAGAAACCCTGAGAGTATGGCCCCCAGACACCCTTTTAGCTCAGTGGTGAAGTTACCTCCGAGGTTCACTGTTCAGCCTGGGAGTGGACAGCCCCATAAAACCAAATGAGACTAACGAGGTACAGTAGTCCTGTGACAAGGGCCAGAAAGAAGAGGAGAAGGAAGCTGGTGATAGGGACTCCAAGGTTGAGTAAGGATATTGTTGGTGTGTTGTGAGATTGTTAACTATTGTCATAGGGCAACATTTGTAGTAACTGTTAAATGAGAAACTATTTTGTTCTGTAAGCCTTCATCTTAAGTGAGAATAACAGCACAATTCGAAGAGTGTAGTCAATGTCACTGAACTGTACATGTAAAAATTTTTGAAATGGCATATCTTTGGCTATGTGTCTTTTCACCAAAAAAAAAAAAAAAAGAGGTTGAGAAGTTAAAGGGTTGATATGTTGTAGGGTTGTTAACCAATGTCATAAAACAATATGTGTACTTCTGTTTCATGAGAAACTATTTGTTCTGTAAGCCTTCACCTGAAGTACAATAAAAAAAAGGAACATAAAAAACTGGGGGAGGAAAATCCACAACAATGACAATGTCCATGATATATCTCTTAGTTGTCTAGTGCCGCTATCACAGAAATACCAAAAGTGGATGGCCTTAACAAAGAGAAATTTATTTTGTCACAGTAGAGTAGGTTAAAAGTCCAAATTCAGGGCGTCAGCTCCAGGGTAAGGCTCTTTCTGTCAGCCTTCTCATCAATCTTCCCCCGGACTAGGAGCCTCTACAAGCAGGAACCTCAGGTCCAAAGGACTAGGTGGCGCTGCCTTCCTGGTGGTATGAGGTCCCCTACTGTCTGCTTCCTTCCCTTTCCTTTTATCTCTTGTAAGATAAGAGGTGGTGCAGGCCACACCCCAGGGAAACTCCCTTTACATTGGATCAGAGATGTGACCTTAGTAAGGGTGTTACAATCCCACCGTAAACCTATTTAACATAAAATTACAATCACAAAATGGAGGACAACCACACACATACAAAAAAAAGAAAATTTTCTGTATGCTACTTTGGTGAGTGGCATCTGGGGTCTTAAAAGCTAATAAGCAGCCATCTAAGATGCATCAATTGGTTCCAACCACTTGGAGTAAAGGAGAATGAAGAACACCAAAGACACAAGGAAAGTATTAGCCCAAGAGACAGAAAGGGCCACATAGACCAGAGACTTCATCAGCCTGAGACCAGAACTGGATGGTGCCCGGCTACCACCAATGACCCCCCTGACGGAACACAACAGAGTCCCTGATAGAGCAGGAGAAAGCGGGGTGCAGAACTCAAATTCTAGTAAAAAGACTAGACTTAATGGTCTGATTGAGACTGGAGGATTCCCAGAAAGCATGGCCCCCAGACTCTCTATCAACCCAGAACTAAAACCATTCCCAAGGCCAACTCTTCAGACAAAGATTAGACTGGACTATGGGGACATAAAATGATACTCGTTAAGAGTGTGCCTCTTAGCTCAAGTTGAAACATGAGACTAAATGGGCAGCTCCTGTCTGGAGGTGAGATGAGAAGGCAGAGAGGATCAGGAGCTGGTTGAATGGACACAGGAAATCAGGGTTGGAAAGGATGCGTGTGCTGTCACAGTATAGGGAGAGCAATTAGGGTCACATAACAATGTATGTATAAATTTGTGTGTGAGAGACTAACTTGAATTGTAAACTTTCACTTAAAGTACAATTAAATAAAAAATTAAAAACAAAATCTTAGGATTTTGATATGGGAACAGAGTGAACTGATTATAGATTTTCAGGTTAAAGTCATTTCAGAGATGAGGGTCCCCATTTATTTAATGCCCTGGTCTAAATATGTAATCCCAGGTTGTTTGACAGAGCAGAGTACTGGAGCCAGGATTATGTATGACTTTCACAGTATCTTAACACTTCAGAGACTCAGTTTTTGCATCTGTAAAAACAAAGTTAAAAAACAGTAATATCGTAACTGGCTAAAAAGCAAAAGCCATTTCCCAATGTTTTACTTGTATGAACCCAACTTTCTTGTCCCTGGAGGACAATTCCAAAACTGGACTGTTTTCATTAAACCCTCTATTCAATCCATTGCACCCGTACCCTTTCAGCCAATATTCTACCTGATATGTTGTTAAATCTTTGGGACCATCAGATATGAATGCTCTTTCTTTCCCTATTTCCTAACTATACATTTATTGATGATCACAACCAACCACTTTGTTTTTTCCTGTCTCAGAAGATGAGGGACTCATTTTCCACTTGAGAGATAATTATTTCACCTGTCCCCTTAATTCTATCTATTCCTTTTCTCTTTCAATTCTGTGGTCATCTTCATCTTTTCCTCTCTATCTTATAACTGCCATTCCATTTTTCTTCTCCTTTTCAAAGCCACCCTTCTCAAGGGAGTAAGCTAAATGCTCTGTCTCTTGCCTAGTATCCCACTTCCTCCTAATCTACTGCAATCCAGTCTCTACCCATCGCTGCACAAAAACAAATATTGTACGGTCAATGATGACTTTGTATTGGTAAATCTAGTGAATATGTGCGTGTTATTTTTACTAGGCCTCTCTCCTTCATTTAATAACGTTGATTACTCTGACTTCAAAAGTTTCTGTACTCCTGCCTCTCGTAACACCGCACTCTGTTCTCATTCCTCTGTGAAGTCTTTGTCAGTATTTTTCATGAGCTCGTCTTCCTCTAGTCACCTTTTAGATACGGATGCCACCGTGTTTCAATCCTGGTTCCCTTGCTCTTTGCACTCTGCACACCTTCTGGTGTTCCCATTGCATCTCCCACCTGTTTCTCCATCAGGTATTTCTATGTAGTGGTTCCACACGCATCGCAAACTCATTAAAGCCCAAACTCATAATGAGTGTGTCTCTCTCGCTCTTCCCTTAGCACACCATCCTTAGATTAGAAGCAAGGGAGCCACTCTTGTTCCCTCACTTCCTCACTTTCCCTTACTATCAGTTACCAAGCCTTGCACATTTTGCCAGCTGAGTGTTTTATTTTCTTGTGTTTCCTCTTTTTCATCCGTAGCACAATACCCTAGTTCAAATCTTCATTTCTTTTCTGATCTACTGCGATAGCAGGCATAGTTTCACATAACTGCACATAACACACACACACACACACACACACACACACACACACACACACACACTCGTTTACAAAAGGGTGGATCATTTTGGGATTTTGAAGCTTATTATACAATTTAAGGTATCTATAAAATTAGTTTTTTTTCCTAAGTGTCTTGTACAGTCATACATATAATTCTACATTGCTGCCGTATACGTGTGTGATTCATGTAATGTAAAATCAGTTTTACTTTATTAGTATTTAATGATATTTTAAATTTGTAAAATTTGCTAGTAGGGACTAAGCTATTTATATTCCACTTCTTTTTTTATTTATGTGAAGATTTAATTTACTGTAGTTAAAAAATAGCTGCTATTGTGTTTAACATTTTTATATTTTACTCTGTGTGGAATATCTCAATTATTTCTTGGTTCTCCTCTCTCTCTTTCACATAGCATCAGAAATTCCTTCATTTTGATAGATATTTAGACTAATTTATTAATGTTATGCTCACTATATATATCCTTCACATTTTTTAATTTGGACAATTAAATAGAATAAATCTGTCTTGGAAAAAGTACAGCCAGAATGCTCCTTAGAAGGGAGGATGGCAAGACTACATCTCACATACTTTGGACATGTTATCAGGAGGGATCAGTCCCTGGAGAAGGATATCATGCTTGGTAAAGTAGAAGGTCAGTGAAAAAAAGGAGGACCCTCAAAGAGATGGATTGACACAGTGGTTGCAACAATGGGGTCAAGCATAACAACGATTGTGAGGATGGCACAGGACCAGGCAGTATTTCCTTCTGTTGTACATAGAGTCGCTGTGAGTCAGAATAGACTTGACAGCACCTAATAACAATAACATGCGTATATGTCTCAGTCACCTCGCTGATCCTTTCCAAAAGAGGAATGTGCACTTAGTAATCATGTTTGTACCCACAGCACTTAGCGTGGGATTTGCCACATAGTTACCACTAGATAAACATGTTTTAATTAATGAAACCATTGAAGGTCACCCAGCAATATACTACCAGAGGACAGATGAAGTTTTCAAATCTTCATTTACTCACCCTCCATGTTCTTCCTTATCCAACTATTTAAAATTGATTGGTAAGAATTGCCACTGTCCTTTTCTCATACTTGTTTTGAATCCTAAAATTTGTTATTTTATTTTGTCATGTAAGTCCTTTCTACTTATCTGAACATTTTAAAGTCAGACACCATTTCACTTGGTTGATATATTTCACAAAGAACCATTAATATTGTTGTTCTTGGTTATTTAAATGCTATATGTCTACTTATTTGCCTTTAAGAATATTGTTATATCATTCAAAACCTTAGAAACTAGAAATACCAAAGACTTCTGTTCTTTCTTATTTATGTTATAGGAGGTTAAGATAAGAGAACATGACACCCAGGTAGTTTCAAGGCGTTTGTTAATTCATTGGCACCTGTCTTTGATCAAAGGGGCCTGCATCTTCTTTTCTTATTGGTCATAAGTTGGTTTGTATGTAAAGGCATATTTATGATCTTAGACCTCATCAAGTATACTGTCTCTCCAATTAATTTGTAGGCTTTCCAAGGACTATGTCAATTGTCCAAAGCAAAAGTTTCTTGTTGAGTTTGAACTCACATCAAATATAGGCAAGGTACTTAACAACTACTCCACGTTCAGGGCAGAAAATTTTTATAAAAGTAGCTTGTACATAGTGTGCCTTGTTCTATGTAGAATCTATGTTCATCTTTTAAACGTACTTTTAATAATACTGGAACAGATTAGTAGTATTAAGAATGCATTGTTCTAGAGGGTCATAGGCCTCACTCTATCTTATTGAATGAATAGCCTTAAAAAAAGATAATTGTTTAATTTATGCTTTAAATATCTATACTGACTTATTTGAAGAATAATATAGCCACCATTTGTTATACCTTAGTAGTAGTAACATTTCAGACAGTTTTTCTAATTCTCACAATGACCCTGCAAATAAGGAGACTATTATTATTTCTATTGCCTAGTTGAAAATTCAAGACTTAAAGAATTTATGTGACTACCGTTGTCATATTAGGACCGAGATCTGTACTAACTTTGAAAAACTCAAGAATTTATGTTCTTTCCTGTAAAACAACGATTTTCAGTATTTTTCCTGCTTTCGTATTTCCAGATGAGCAACACACTCCCAGTATTTTATACAATATTTCTCCATAAAAAGGAAAGAGAAAGATGTTGTATATAATCTGAGCCTGCTGCCTTTTGCACCCCCCTCCTAAACCCTAGAGGTTTCAATACCCATGATCCTCATGATAGTTATCACACCATATAGCAGTGGTTGAATGCTAACTTCAAATCAGGATCTCTAATATTCAGGTTTAATTATCCTAGGTACTAGAATGTTGGTATTTTTAAAATCTCCCTAGGTGATTTTAATGTGCAGCCAGGGTTGAGAACCAGTGACTGCTAATGGGAATGGAGTTTCTTTTAGGGGGCAAGAAAGTGTTCTAAAATTGCCTTGTGGTGATAGCTTCACAACTCTGTGAATATACCAAAAACCAATGAACTGTATACTTTCAATGGGTTGATGGTATGGTGCGTGAATTATATCTCAATGAAGCTGTTTAAAAAATTATGTGTAATCAAGATTTTGAACAAGCCCCATTTGAGACATATTCAAATGCAATTTTATTTTGGTTTTCCAGTATTCCTTTAGGAGCCCTGGTGGCGTAGTGGTTAAGAGCGTGGCTGCTAACCAAAAGGTCCACAGTTCAAATCCACCAGCTGCTCCTTGGAAACCCTGTGGGGCAGTTAAACTCTGTCCTATAGGGTCGCTGTGAGTCAGAATAGACTCGATGGCAATGGGTTTGGTTTTCTGGTACATGTATGTGTATGTATATATATACAATCATGCATTGCTTACCGTCCACGATGCATTCTGTGAAATAGGACATTATGTAATCTGCACATTGTACAAACACCATATTATGGATGAAGGTCCTTTCAAGCATTCACTTCCACAATAAGGGGGTTTTGTCCATATTAAAAATTTGCTGGGGCAAATAACTTCCCTGTACAATTAGTTTATCTAAGATTTCAACAAATTCTTCTGCTGCCTTCACATCAGCACTCACAGACTCACCACTCACTTTCACATCATGCATTGAAAAATGTTGTTTGAAGCACTTGAACCACCGGGAGCTAGCACTAAACTCCATATTGTAGTCTGGTCCTGGTTTTTCTTTAAGCATCTCGAACAAGCTTCGTGCATTAGCAGTGATGTCAATGTGCTGAGAGGGATTCCTTTTTGTGTCTGGTCCTCAATTCACATCATTAGCCATTTCCCTACAGCTGATACAGGTCCCTCTCACACTGTGATTCGCCTTGCAGCTTTCAGTGGAGCTGATCCTTTAATAGCTTGGAAAATTTTTTCTTTGTTTTTGAGAATCGATGTGATTGTCCAGTGCGATATGTCTAAATCCACTACGTCCCATTCTTTGATTGGGATTTCTGAACTCTATTATAAACTTATGGGGCCACAGATGTATATTTGGTCAGATGTTGCCCAAAGGGACATTATGTGGCACGTGACTATATATATATAAATGTATGTGTGTGTGTGTGTGTGTGTGTGTGTGTGTGTGTGTGTGTGTGTGTGTATTTGGTTGTTGTTTTTGTGTGCTGTCAAGTTCATTCAATTCCAAATCATAGCAACCCTATATCATACATGACAGAGTAGAACTACCCCATAGGGTTTCCTTAGGGTTTCCTAGGCTGTTATCTTTAAGGGAGCAGACCGCCAGGTCTTTCCTCTCGAGGAGTGGCTGGTGGGTTTGAACAGCCGACCTTTCGGTTAGCAGCTGAGCACTTAAACATTGTGCCACCCGGGCACTCTCTCTCCTTACCAGACTACTACTAGGAACCTCTCTTCTATAGTTTCTGTTTTGTTTTTGACAAAGGCAACTCCATCTCTATTCTGTGTGAAGACTTGTGACTCTTTCCTTCACTCCTAAAAATCTAGGGTTCACCTCCAGATTCTTCCTACTGGGGTTCCTCTACTTCTGTAGGTGGCCATTGGACAGAACCTAAGTCAACCCCATGTTGGCCCTATTTTCTGTATGTTTTACCCTTAGGGTGACTGTATAATTCAGCATCCAAACTAACACACTTTGTGAGTGAAAGGGGGCAATATTAACAATAACGATAGGATAACAGGCATAAAATGAGACTGCTCTTGGAAAATGGGACTTATGGACTTCCAGTCTATGACAAACACACATCCTTTGCCCCCAGAGTTTTGAAACACAGCATCAGGTATCCTGCTGCGGCAATTGATTCGCCTCTCTCAAGTGTGAGATGGGTCCCTTCCCCTGTGTCTTCCAACTACAAGGAACATATCCCATTGGTCTCCAGGAGGTCCTATAGAAGTCTCTGGCTGGAGATGAAGGGTGAGAACCCTCAATCCTTCCCCAAGGATACAGACAGAAGTTATCTCTAAAGAAATATCTGCACAGAATCCTCCCTCTGCACTTTCTTAAGCCATTTATAATCTCAAAGCTGGCGAGGAGTTCAAAAGTGAGGAACAGATGCTTACCCATTTCCTTTGGAAATCTCTATTTAGTGATTTGTAACTCATACTGGTATATCGCATCTGTTATAACTTGGTGCCTACTTCCAACTTCAATTTTAACATCTCGTTTCATATATATTCTTTTTTTGCCCACACAAATGTGAGAGTTATTTTTGAAACATAATGTCAAAAGAGGTGATTTGTCTTAGTGGTTAAGCGTGGCACAGTTTTTGAAGTCAGAAATCCAGGTTATTAGACTGATGTCTTTAGGGAAGTGATTTGGCTTCTTTAAGCCTTAACTTCCTCCTCAGTAAAATAAGGATAATAATAGTACCTACCTCATAGCTCTATTATCATAGTTATAAGAGATCATATATGTGAAGCAATTATCACACTACCTGACTTGTAGTTAGGTACTAAATAAGTTAACTATTATTATGACTATTATTCTTTTTATTATTATGATCTATAGTAAACTATTAATAGAACAAGAAAAATGAAAACAAATAAACAAAATGGTAGGAAATGTCACAAATTATTTTTTAAGATATCATTCCAAGGTCTTTAGAAGCAGGAGTTCCTCAGAGCACTAAATCACAGAAATATTCGCATAGGTTTACAGGATAAACCTGACATAGAGAAGGTGCTCAATTAACATTGAATGAATGGAATTACGCAATTCTTTAGCTGTTAGGTAACTTCACAAAGTACAGTATGTCAAACCATTATATTTATATAACGAATTTTAATTTAAATATCTTTAGTGACACATGTTAAAAAAAACTAATCTTTTCACAGAAAAGTGAACATACAATTTAAGTCATTGTCCAGATTCTCTAGAATTGTTGAGATGAGAGAAAATAGGGCATTAGTGGATATATGATGCTGATAATGCAGTATCCACTTTCAAATGGATATAATTCCATTTAATCTTGACAATAAGCCTTTAACAAAGCTATGATTTTCAACTTTTGTTTTCCCAGAAGCTAACAAAATAGACATATTTCTTACCCTTAAGAAGCTTACAATAACAAACTAATGTCAAGGTGATAGAGAATATGTATGTTACGGTGGTGGGTGGTGGGACATCTTTGTATTTGGTGTTGTTTGAGAAGGCCTCTTTGATACAATCCAGTTTGAACAGCAGCTTGAAGGATGTGAGACAGTGAGCCATATGAACAATGAAGGTAAAAAATATTAATGGCGGAGGAATCAGGAAGTGTTCAGCCCTGTGGCAGGGGCAGGATTTGTATATTCAAAGATCAGAAGAATGACCAGTGTGACGGCAAGAGAATGAACTTGTTTGTGGAGAAGTAATTATAGGAGATGTAACTAGATCAGATAGGATCAGGTGGATGGGATTTTAGATTTTTTAAATTTAGATGAAAAATTTTATTAAAAAGTTTCAACACCTTTGATGTTTATTTTTCTCATAAACATTACATATTTAAAATACTAAACAGAATTGAATCTCGTATTCATTTATTCCAAAAATTTTTATTGAGTGCCTAATATATGTAAATTGCCAGCTAAAAACCATTGCCATTGAGTTGATTCTGATTCATGGTGACCTTGTATGTGTCAGAGTAGAACTGTGCTCCATAGGCCTTTAATGGCTGATTTTTCAAAAGTAGATTGCCAGGCCTTTTTTCTAAGGTGCCTCTGGATAGACTCGAACCTCCATCCTTTTGGTTAGCAGCCAAGCATATTAACAATTTGCACCACCCAAGTACCAGGTAGACATTAGAAATACAGTGGTGAGCAAAAAACACATAAAATCCCTATCTTCATGACACTTATGGTCTATTAGGGAATACCACCTGCAGTCAACTAATCACATAATGACTGAAAACCCCTATCTTCATGACACTTACGGTCTATTAGGGAACACCACCTGCAATCAACTAATCACATAATGACTGAAAACAAACAAACAAACCCATTGCTGTAGAACCAATTTCAACTCATAGTGACCATATAGGACAGGGTAGAGCTGCCCCATAGGGTTCCCAGGGAGTGGCTGGTGGATTCAAACTGCTGACCTTTTGGTTAACAGCCCTATCTCTTAACCACTGCACCACCAGGGTTCCACATAACAACTAACCAACAAATGGAGCTGTTATACACTTAGATCTATGCACTGTACTGTTGACCCAGTCTCTGTCAATTGCTGTTCATTCATTTATTTATTCCACAAATACGTACCTGCCATTCTGAGCTAAAGGGTTGTGTGTATAGTAGAGGAGAAAAACAGATTCCCACAAACATGTCCATGTTTCAGCTTCTGACAATCTCCTCTCTACTTCTATGGTCACACTCTGACCATATAAGAAAAGGATGGCAGTTTATCAGAGGAAATCAGATCATCAGCGAATCAGCATGCTTAGTTGTATGTGTATTATTATAAGCTGTAAGACAACGGCCTGAAGTCTAGTTGACTCCTTGCACCTTTTATAGAACCAAGGACAAGGGCTGTGTGACAGCTATTTTTCCTTTTTATTCTTTGCCTACATTTGAAAGTTATTTAAATTATGGATGTTGAGTTTACTAGAAAAGTGTCAATGGTGATATAAGTTTTGGAAAAATGCCAGTAGACAAGAAAAATATAGAATTTTTAAAGTATCCTTGATTATTGTATTTAAAGACATCCATGTGTATATAAATAGTTTCAAAATTATATGGTAGCTACAGACATTTTGCATGTTTATGAAAATGTATCCAAACTATAGCTATTGAGTTTTTTTAGAAACCTGACCTCCATAGCAAATTACCTGTATTAAAAATATGTTTCTCTGTTTTATTCTTCTTGGCTTTATCTGTGAATAACTGTCATCTTTCGTTTTTAAAAACATGCACAAGAATATAATTAGCTCAAAATAAAATAAAAAATGCAAGCTACAAACATGCTTTTTTAGTATAAAAGGGCTTTGGAAATTTTACTGTATTACTTTAAAAATAACTGAGATTTCCCTAATTTTCTGAAATGTATGTGCAAATAATTATATATGTTTTTAATGTTTCTGTCATACTAGTGCACTTTTTAAAGTATAAAATTCAATTGAACTTTGCCAGCCTTGAATTTTATGCTGACTATGGACTATTTTACCCTAAATCGTTGTCAAAGAGATGAAAGAGCATAAATTTATAGCATGACCTTCTAATTTAAAAGTAAAAAAGATTAATATTCTCAACTTTAAATGAAAGTCATTGTCAGTAAGGGGATGTGTTGTTGTTAGGTGCTGTTGAGTCAGTTCCAACTCATAGCGACCCTATGCACAATGGAACAAAACACTGCCAGATCCTGCACCATCCTCACAATCGTTGCTATGTTTGATCCCATTGTTACACCCATTATGTCATTCCATCTCATTTGAGGGTCTTCCTCTCTTTTGGTGACCTTCTACTTTACCAAGCACAATGTCCTTCTTCAAGGACTGGTCCCTCCTGATAATATGTCCAGAGTACCTGAGACAAAGTCTCGCCATCCTCACTTCTAAGGAACATTCTGGCTGTCTTTCTTCCAAGACAGATTTGCTCATTCTTCTGGCAGTCCATGGTATATTCAATATTCTTTGCCAACACCATAATTCATATGCATCAATTCTTCTTCTGTCTTCCTTATTCATTATCCAGCTTTCGCATGCATATGAGGTAATTAAAAATACAATGGCTTGAGTCAAGCACACCTTAGTCCTCAAAATGACATCTTTGCTTTTCAACACTGGAAAGAGGTCTTTTGAAGCAGATTTGCCCAATGCAATACGTCGTTTGATTTCTTGACTGCTGCTTCCAGGGGTGTTGATTGTGGATCCAAGTAAAATGAAATTCTTGACAACTTCAATCTTTTCTCCATTTATCATGATGTTTCTCATTGGTCCAGTTGTGAAGATTTTTGTTTTCTTTATGTTGAGGTGTAATCCAAGGGGATATAACAAAGAAAAAAAAAAAAACCTCACTGCCATCAAGTCGATTCTGACTCATAGCAACACTATAGGACAGAGTAGAACTGCCCCATAGGGTTTCCAAGGCTGTAAATCGTTATGGAAGCAGACTGCCACATCTGTGTCCCACGGAGCGGCTGGTAGGTTTGAACTGCTGACCTTTTGGTTAGCTTCTGAGCTCTTTAACCACTGTGCCACCAGGGCTCCTTAAGAGGATATAAAAACAAACTTGTTGCCATCGAGTGGATTCCAACTTATAGTGACTCTATAGGACCAAATAGAACTGCCCCATCGAGTTTCCAAGGAGCAGCTGGTGGATTCAAACTGCCTACTTTTTGGTTAGCAGTCTTAGCTCTCCATTAACCACTGTGCCACCAGGGCTCCGGAAGACGATATAGTGCTGGCTAAAAGAATTGCCTTGCAGTTCATGACCCTTGAGCTCATGTTCATTATCTGTGTGATCTTGAAAAAGTATTTTAACCTCAATTTACCTCAAAATCCTCATCTGAAAAATGGGAGTTTTGATTATGACATGTGAATCATAGGGTTATTTTTTGAGATGAAATAAGATATTACACACAAAGGACTTCAAATAGTACCTGAAAAAGATAAAATAATTAACAAATATTAACTATTATAATAATTATATATTATGGTATTTCTTGATATGTCACCTCTTCTGGACTGAGCATCTTAAGGACAGAGAGACAGTATCGTATTAATTTGGCGGGGGAGGGTGCCCTCAGCAGTTAGCACAATGTCTATTCTTAAATACTTGAATAAATGACTCACTGAATGAATGAATTGTTGTCTGAGTTAACTATAAAGTGCTTGAGAGGTGTATGAATTTAATTTATTCAGGAAATGTTCTCTTTCATTATTATATGATAAATAGAATACAGGTATATATACATATATATGTGTGTGTGTGTGTGTGTGTGTATACATATGTATCTATATATACACTAGCTAAACCAAGTACATTTGAATATAGAATGATATAATCATAATGAGCCTAAAAATTATGAGTTTTGATGCTTTACATTTCCAGAAAGTTTCTGTAGATATTATTAAAAGTTTGCTTAGCTGGGTTATTAAATATTTGCTTTTAATTTTAGACCATAATTGGCTTAAACTAAAAGCTTGTTTTATTATTAAAAATATTGCTTTTTCACACGCATTTTCTGTATTACAACTCTCTGAGGGATGAGTGACAGAAACCTACCTCAAAATAATTTTAAAGAACTATATTGATTCAATAACAACACTATAGTGGTAGGACTGTCACTGTCCCAACTTCAGTTATGGCTGAATCCAGAAGCTTAATGAATATCATCAATGCTTGGTGTCTATCTCTACCTCGCTCTCTCTCCACCTCTCTCTCCCTCTACCTCTCTCTCTCTATTTCTAGCTTTTTTCTGTTCTTTTCCCTGTGTTGGCTTCATTCTCAGTCAGGCTTTATCCTTCTTGTGACTAAAATGGCCCCTGGCAGCCTCATGCTTACATGATCTCTTGGACCCATGTTTCAGAAAGCTCTAGATTTTTGTTTGGTCCAGCTTTGACCACATGCCCATTCTTGAACCAACTCTAGTGGCCAAGAAGATGTAGTACTATGATTAGCCAATCTTAGGTCATATATACACTGCTAAGGCCAGGGATATGGTCAGCTCCACCCAAACCACATGAACTGAGAACTGTGGTCTGTTCTCCCAAGCATATGCTGAACACACACACATGTTCTTACATGTCTCATCTCACTATGATAATGACCCTGTGAGAAAGTTTGAACAATTCTTTTATAAGAGAAGCAGCATGGCATACTGGAAAGATTTTGGAGGCAAATCAGTTTGAATCCTGTCTATTTTGGGTGTGTGCTCTTAGCCAAGATACATAGCATTTCTTTTTTCTTTTACTTTTTTATTGTGATGAAAATATACACAACAAAACATACGTCAGCTCCACAATTTTGACATGTAAATTCAGTGACATTGATTACATTCTTCAAGTTGTGCAACCATTCTCACTATCTGTTTCCTAATCATTCCACCACCATTAACATAAACTCACTGCCCCATAAGCAAAAACATCTCCAACTCACCCCTGATAACCACTAATAATTTTTGTTTTCTATATATTTGCTTATGTCATACAGTATTTGTCCTTTTTCGACTGACTTATTTCCCTCAGCATGATGTTGTCAAAGTCCATCCGTGTTGTGGCCTGTATCAGGACTTCATTTCTCTTTCTGGCTGAGTAGTAGTCCATTGTGTGTATACACCACATTTGTTTATGCATTTTCTTTTCACGGACATTTTGGGTTTTTTCATCTTTTGGTTACTGTGAAAAGTACTGTAATGAACACTGGTGTTCAGGTTTCTGTTTGCGTTCCTGCCTTCACTTCTTCAGATTATATACCTAGGATTGGGATTGCTGGGTCATATGGTAGTTCTGCTACATAATCTTTCTGAGTATCAACCACCTCACTGTAAACTTAGGGTAATATAAAAGACTATGGTGAAGATTAAATAACATGTCACATGAAGAAGAACCCAACCTGGTACTTAGCACATAGTAGATATTCAATACATATTAGATATATCATTGTAATTCATTCTTTGGCAAAACTACTTTAAGATTCAGCAAAGGGAATCAAGAGTGGAGACAAAGAATGATATCTGGAGAAATGCCATCCATGCTCTTTTTTAAAAAAAATAAACTTTTATTTTAGAATTGTTTTAGAGTTACAGAATTATTACAAAGATAGTACAGAGAATTCCCATATGCCCCAGACCCACTTTCTCCTATTACTAACATTCTACATTATATGGTACATTTGTCACGATTAATGGACCAGTATTGCTGCATTATTATTAACTAAAGCCCATACTTTACTCAAATCTCCTCAGTTGTTTTTTTTTTTTTTTTTTCTGTTCCCGGATCCTATCCAAGATACCATGTTACATTTAGTCATCACGTCACTTTAGGCTCCTCGTGACTGCAACAGTGTCTCAGACTTTCCTTATTTTTGATGACTTTGAAAGTTTTAAGGAATACTGTTTCAGTGTTTTGTAGACTGTCCCTCAATTGGGATGTACATACTCTCTACATGACTGAGGACTATTGATGCTGACCTTGATCACCTGGGTGAGGTAACGTTTGCCAGGTTTCTACATTGTAAAGTTACACTTTTTCACCCCTTTGCATACTGTCCTCTTTGGAAAAAGTCACTACACACAGCCCGCACTTAGGATGTGGGGAGTTATGCTCCATCTCTTTAAGAAAGAGTTTACCCATGCCTTTTTGACCCTGAGTTTTTAATATGCTGTCACCAGATTTCCGATGATATCTTGGTTTCTGGTTTCTGAGTTTATTCCCCGAAGATACATATCAGTGCTGGCATTTATATCCTGGCCACATATCACATTTTTCCTTTGCAATTTACCTCTTCTACCCTGGATTTTCCATTTGATCTCTCTTCTGAGCCTCTATAAGTTCTGGTCCAGTCCTTTTAGCACTGTAGCTTAGCCCACTGTCTTTCACACAATAGTGGCTGAATAAATATTTGTCTGCTGACTAAAAGAATGGATGCCATGGCAGACACTACTGGTTGCCTACCCAATATTCTGTCTTCCTTCCTTCCTTGCCATAAAAAATCTACATTTTAAAAGATCTCATATATTTCCTTTTATTGAGGTGAAATTCACATAACATAAAATTAACCATTTTAAAGTGAACAATTCCGTGGCATTTATTATATTCAGTGTTATATCACTATTACTTCTGTCTAGTTCCAAAACATTTTCATTTACCCAAAAGGAAACTCTAAACCCATTGAGCAGTTGCTCCCCATTCCTCCTTTCCCCCAGCGCCTGGCAAACATCAATCTATGTTCAGTCTCTATGGATTTACCTATTCTTGATATTTCACGTAAATGAATTCATATAATATGTGACCTTTTTGTGTCTGACTGCTTTCAGTTAGTGTAATGTTTTAGAGGTTCATCCACCTTGTAGCATGCATCAGCACTTCATTTCCTTTTGCGGCAAAAATCTACTTCTACTTAGGGTAGCCATGTGCACATCTTCGAAGAAAACAATATTCCCCTTCTTATCTTGCACGTAGGAGTGGTCATGTGGCACTGTTCTGGTCAATTAGAAATCCCTAGATAAGGCTTCCAGACAGTTTCCTTACAAAAAACTGGCTCACTTGGCAAGCAGTTACCCTTTACCCTTTCCCTTCTTCCTTCCTGAAACACAGACATTATGGTAAGAACTCTATACCTAAGGAATGTAACACAAGGACGTTAGGGTAGAAAGCTAGAAGGAGCCAAAGTCTCTGAGGACATCATGCAGCTGTCACACCAGCTCTGTTATCTGTACCCAGGACTTCTTTCATGTGAAAGAGAAATGAACAGCTGATGCACTTATAAATATTGATATAACAGTGTATATTTTACTCTGCATTAGAGATGCAGTTAAAATTATAGATATTTCCTGACCAACAGGTTTATCGTAATTCTGAATTAGACCTAAGTAAGAGATAGAATATTCAGATATCCACTGAAATAAATATTTTCATCATTTTTGCCATTGTCATCCTTAGCTTTGGCATATTTCCGTATGTCAAGTATGGTACAGATAAAAAGACTAGAACCTTATGTCTGAAAATGGAGTTTGCAGATTTAAAAAGTGAGTTAGATATCAATATGCTGACGTAGATTCCATCCTGACATAGGTAGTCACCCACTTCCAGGAAATTAAATGTCAAGAGCACCTCTGCAGCCCAGACTAAAAGTTGAGGCCCTTTGTGTTGCCTGCTGACACCCACTTAGGAGAAAATGAAGCGTGATAATCTTTGGAATATATAATCTATCGATTCCTTTATTAAAAGTATATGACAAATGGGTACTGAGATAGCTAGCTAGCTACCTAGCACACTTCTTTACTGTATAAAACAGACAGACTGCACAAAAGACAAAATAGGATATGTGCTTGAGTGAAATAGAGGGAACAATTGAATGCTGGAGCTGCTAATAGAGACTAGAATAATGATGACTTAAGTTGAAGGTGAAGATGAAAATAATTGAATCTGAAGGACAATGAAAAACCAGTAAGGGTTTTGAAAAGAATAGTTTGGTTGCTGCAAACTTTGCAGAGTACCAGAGTTACTTTGGTAGGTAGAGAATTTTCTGTTCCCTGAAGAAAATGAAATAATAAGGGATTGGAGCAAGAAGTATGCTGATATTAGAATGAAAATAGTGAACGCATTAAGAACATTCTTAAGGGTGAAAATAAACTCACAATAAAAAAGGAAATGGAAAAATGTGGAGGGATTCATCATGCTTGATGTGATTTTTATTTTTATGATGGCTTCAGGATAAACTTTCAGAGGCAGAGAAGTGATCATGGCTAAAACCTGAAAGCCAGAATAAGTCACTCATTCAGATACATTTATTGAGAACCTACTATATTCCAGGACTACTGTAGGCATCTGAGATTAAATTGTAAATTTAAAAAATAAGGCTTCCCCCCCCCCCATTAATCTTATTTTCTACTGGCAGAAACCCAGTAAGCAAATAAGTAAACAAATAAATATCCAAAGAGAGAAGGAATGGTGTCATATTTCCCCCAATTTAAATTCCATGTAGCGGTAGGAATATAGGATAAAATGAAGATACACATGATTGGAGGAGAGGGGTCAAGGATGTATCTTTTTCAGAGGCTGAATCATTTAAGGAGTATGTTTGTACCTGGCCATTAGTGATGCATATGGGCAGCTTCGCCCTTATTGTTCTGTCACAACAAAGGATGGACATTAGCAGAGGAAGACGTTGAAAAAGGCGGACACACATCACAACATGAAGCCCAACTTGGCCTCTTTTCAAATTATTTCTCAGTTTTTAAAATTGTAAGCATGTACTTAGAATGTGGACTAGTATCACCTGAATTGTCTAATTATGCTAACATGCAGCTTAAAATAATGATGGTAATAATAAGTTTCTCTTTAAGTTCAAGTAAACATCATTAAGAGAAGCATAAAGCAAGTGGAATGTGCTATGGCAAAGAAGCAGGATAATCAGGCACAGGAGCTGTGTCACAGGTCCCAGTGTTAACAGAGAATGAAGCCTTCATTTCTTTTTTTTTTCCCTGGAATAGAATTACAAATAGATGACGGAAAAGCTCCCTAGGACAAGTCAGCCTCATTACTTCTGGAGGTCTCTCTTATCAGTGCCTGGGGGAGATGACAATCGGTAACCCATCTGCCAAAAAGTGTTAATTACTTGGGTAACGAGAACAATATATTTACTTCCCATCTGTATTTATTATTTTAAATGAAAACAGCTTTAACCGTTTTTCTAGCCATTGAAAGAAAGCAAAGGCTCATTGGAAAAAAAAATATGAAAAATAAATAGAAGTCAAACTCACCTGAAATCCCACCATGGGAGATAACCATTATTAAACATGTGGTGAGCATTCTTCCCATCCATCACTTTATTATTGACTATACCCAGGTGGGAATCTTAAAACCAGTACAGAAGAGAGAATAAATGGGTCTGTTCCTCAGTGGAGTCCTTTGGGGTTTAACTCAAAGAACTGGACTGGTCTTAGTAAGCAAGAATGAATATATTTTGGTGATAACCCAAATAGCCAGAGAAAGTAGCTTTACTATTTTAGCAGAAATATTACAGAGCAAGAGGTGGCGGGGGGGACTTGCTAATTACCCAAGTAATTGAGTTAATGTTCCATAGTTCTTTGACTCTAATTTGTAATTTGATTTAATAATTCAAAGAAATTCTATCTGTCTATCTATCTGTCTATTCCCTGTGTATCAGGCACAAACGGTTAAGTGCTCGCCTACTAACCAAAAAGTCGGCTGTTCAAATCCATTCAGAGGCACCTCGGAAGAAGGACCTGACAATCTGCTTCAGCCATGAAAATCTTATGGAGTGCAGTTCTACTCTCTAACACATGGGGACACCATGAGTCAGAATCAGCTCAGTGACAATTGTTTTGGCAACTATTGTGTGTATATGTAATATATAGCTACATATATATATGCACACACATATATTTGTATATACACATATTTCTACCATACACCAAAATAAATCACAGATGGATTATAGCACAAAATGCTTTAAAAAATAAAAAATAAAAAGCTCTAAATATATCAGAGTTTAAATTCTGAGAGTGGGATAGGGAAGGCTTTCTTAAATAAAATATAGCATGGGGGGAAAAATGAAAGATGAAATTGATACATTTGACCTATAAATTTTTTTTTAAATTGCAAAGTGAAAAAAAAATTACACTGTAAGAAAATATCTGCAGTGTATAAAATCCACAAAGGATTAAAGCGAACAATTTACAAAAATTATTCTCTATAAATCAATCAGAAAATAAAACAAATCAATACAAACATGGTCAAAGGTTACGAACAGGTATTTCAGAAAGAAGAAAAATAAAATAACCAGTGAGTATACGAAAACCTGAATTCACTAGAAATCCAAGAAATGCATATTAAAAAAACAAGTCAATAGCATTTACTCTTCTCAGTGCTTCCTAAAGACAGGGGGCCTCAGAACTCTTATATTTTGCTGGTAGGAAAGTAAATTGAAACTGGCATTTGGAGGACAATTTGGCAGTTATCCACTAAAAGTAATGGTGCCTATTACTATAAGGTTTTAATTCTTAGGATCTAGCCTAGAGAGATACTTGCTTATGTGTACAATGAAGAATATTCATGGATTATAACTGAAGCATTGTTTGTAATGGTGAAGCATTTGGACTTTTCTAAATATCTACCAGTAGAGAAATGATTAAATAATATTGCTATGTAGTCTCATTGTGAAATACTCTTAACAATTAGAAAGAATGAGTTACCCCTTATGTATTGACATGGGAAACCCTCCAAGGTTTATTAAAATTATATGCAAAATACTACATACAATTTTTGTAAAAATGTCTGAGTGGTTGTGGCGTTGTCTTAAAACACAGTTACTCCTGGAGAAGTTGGAGATTAGAGATAACTTATACTGTTGGCCAAGGGAGACTTTAAGCTTTTTTCCTCGTGTGTGTTTGTATGTTTACCATTTTGGGATTTTTTTAAACAATAGGAATAGATTTGTATATTACTTGTATAATTAAAAATACACAAAAATTATAAATACTTAAAAAAAGAACATTCATGAAAGCAAATATCTGGCTGCAATGAATGGCTAGATGAATGAATAAATGAATGGGACTTTTTAACTTTCCCCTTTCTGTGAACAGATAATATATTTCATGTTTATGATGATAAAATATAATTTCAAAGATGAAAATATGGAATTTAGTGTGGCAAAAAAAAGCCACTAGGAATCCATAATTAATTTTATTATTTGTTTAATTTCAAAGATATATGATCTCTATTTCTATTTATTCTTACTCATTTCTGTTGAATTACTTTTCTGGTTGAAATGAAATGATCGAGTCAACCGCAAAAGACTAAGCGGAATCCTGGATCAGAAAAATTTTCTGAGCAGATCTACAACTTATTCTTGGGAACAACAGAAAGTATGCATGTTACTAAATAATGAAAACATGGGCATAAAAATTGAATATTTTCGTCTGCATGGCAAAGCTTTGAGAATACCTTCATGCAGTGTGCTAATACATGTCAATTTTCATTCGCTACTTGGCATCTTGTTCATTTGCATTAACCTACTTTATTTTGTATTGTACTTCAGGTGAAGGCTTACAGAACAAATAGTTTCTCATGAAACAATAGTACACATATTGTTTTATGACATTGGTTAACAACCCCACAACATATTAACCCTCTAACTACTCAACCTTTTTTTTTTTCTGGTGAAACTACACATAGCCAAAGATACACCATTTCAAAAATGTCTACAGGCACAGTTCAGTGACATCGACTATGTTCTTCCAATTGTGCTGCTATTCTCACTTAAGATGAAGGCTTACAGAACAAACTAGTTTCTCATTTAACAGTTACTACAAATGTTGCCCTATGACAATGGCTAACAATCTCACAACACATCAACAATATCCTTACTCAACCTTGGGTTCCCTATCACCAGCTTCCTTGTCCCCTTCTGCCTTCTGGCCGTTGTCACAGGACTACTGCACCTCGTTAGTCTCATTTGGTTTTATAGGGTTGTCCACTCCCAGGCTGAATGGTGAACCTCGGAGATAACTTCACCACTGAGCTAAAAGGGTGTCTGCGGGCCATACTCTTGGGGTTTCTCCAGTCTCCTTTAGGACAGTAGATCTGGTCTTCTTTTTTTTGTGAGTTAGAATTATGTTCTACATCCTTCTCCAGCTCTGTCCAGAACCCTCTGTTGTGATCCTGGTCAGAGAAGTCAGCGGTGGTAGCCGGGCACCATCTAGCTGTACTGGACTCAGTCCGGTGGAGGCCTTGGTAGCTGTGGACAATTAGTCCTTCGGACTAATCTTTTCCTTGTATCCTGTTCTCTTCATTCTCCCTTGCTCCCGAAGGGATGAGACCACTGGAGTATCTTAGATGGCTGCTCACAGGCTTTAAAGACCCCAGACACTACTCACCAAGGAAGAATGTAGAACATTGTCTTTATAAACTGTGTTATGTCAATTGAGCTAGATGTTCCCTGAGACCATGGTCCTCAGAGCCCTCCGCCCGGCAATTCAGTCCCTCAGGGAGTTTGGATGTGTCTATGGAGCTTCCATGACCTTTCCTTGTACAAGTTGTGCTGGTTTCCCCAGTATTGTGTACTGTCTCACCCTTCATCCAAGATACCACTTATCTATTGCCTATTTGGTATTTCCCCCCCCCACCCCTCCCATCCCTGGTAACCAACAAAGATTGTTACATTTTGTGTGTGAACTTTTTCATGGGTTTTTACAATAGAGATCTCATACAATATTTGTCCTTTTGTGATTGACTTATTTCACTCAACATAATGTCCTCCAGTTTCATCCATGTTATGAGATGGTTCACAGATCCATTGTTGTTCTTTCTCTTTGCATAGTACTCCATTGTGTGTATGTACCATAGTTTGTTTATCCATTCATCTGTTGATGGGCATCTAGGTTGTTTCCATCATTTCGCTATTGCGAACAATGCTGCCATGAACATAGGTGTGCCTATGTCTATTCGAGTGACGACTCTTATTTCTCTAGGATATATTCCTCGGAGTGGGATTGCTGAATCGAATGGTATGTCTATTTCTAGCTTTCTGAGGAACCGCCATATCATTTCCCAAAATGGTTGTATCATTTTGCATTCCCACCAGCGGTGCATAAGAATTCTGATCTCCCCGCAGCCCCTCCAACATTAGTTATTTCCAGCGTTTTTGATTCGTGCCAGTAATGCCGGGGTGAGATGGTATCTCATTGTGGTTTTAATTTGCATTTCTCTAATGGCTTGTGATCGCGAGCATTTCCTCATGCGTCTGTTGGCCGCTTCGATGCCTTCTTTGGTGAAGTGTCTGTTCATTTCCTCTGCCCATATATTAATAGGATTATTTGTCTTCTTGCTGTAGAGGTGTTGGATTTTCTTGTAGATTATGGAGATTAGACCTTTGTCTGACTTGTACTGTCCAAAAATTTTTTTCCAGTCTGTAGGTTCTCTGTCTACTCTTTTGGTGAAGTCTTTTGAAGAGCATAGGTGTTTGATTTTCAGAAGATCTTAGTTATCTAGCTTATCTTCTGGGGTTTGTGCGTTGATGGTTATGGTTTGTATCCTGTTAATGCCATGTATTAAGGACTGAAGTGTTGGTCCTATTTTTTCTTCTATGAACTTTATAGTTTTAGGTTTTATATTTAGGTCTTTGATCCATTTTGAAGTACTTTCTGTATACGGCATGAGGTATGGGTGCTGTTTCATTTTTTTGCAGATGGATATCCAGTTTTGCCAGTACCATTTGTTAAAAAGACTGTCTTTTCCCCATTTGATGGGCTTTGAGCCCTTGTCGAAGATCGGGTGACCGTAGGTGGATGGATTTACATCTGGGTTCTCAATTCTGTTCCATTGGTCAATGTATCTGTCGTTCTACCAGTATCAGGCTGTTTTGACTACTGTAGCTGTATAGTAGGTTCTGAAGTCAGGTAGTGTGAGTCCTCCAACTTTATTCTTCTTCTTCAGTAGTCTTTACTTATTTGGGGCTTCTTCCCTTTCCATCTAAAGTTGGTGATTAGTTTTTCCATCTCTTTGAAGAATGTTGCTGGTATTTGGATCGGGATTGCATTGTATTTGTAAATTGCTTTGGGTAGAATTGCCATTTTCACAATGTTGAGTCTGCCTATCCATGAGCATGGTATGGTTTTCCATTTATGTAGATCCCTTTGGGTTTCATGCAGCAGTGTTTTGTAGTTTTCTTTGTATAGGTCTTTTATATTCCTGGTCAGATTTATTCCTAAGTATTTTATCTTTTTAGGGGCTATTGAAAATGGTATTGATTTCCTGATCTCCTTTTCATCGTTCTCTTTACCGGTGTATAGGAATCCAACTGATTTTTGAATGTTTATCTTGTATCCTGCTACTCTGCTGAATCTTTCTATTACTTCCAGTAAATTTCTCGTGGAGTCTTTAGGGTTTTCTATGTATAGTATCATATCATCTGCAAACAGGGACAGTTTAACTTCTTAACTATCAATTTGGATGCCCTTTATTTCTTTTTCTTGCCTTATTGCTCTAGCTAGAACTTCCAGCACAATGTTAAATAGGAGTGGTGATAAAGGGCATCCTTGTCTTGTTCCTGTTTTCAAGGGGAATGTTTTCAGCCTCTCTCCATTAAGAATGATGTCGGCCATTGGTTTTGCATAGATGCCCTTTAGTATGTTGAGAAATTTCCCTTCTATACCTATTTTATTGAGAGTTTTTATCAGGAATGGGTGTTGGACTTTGTCAAATGCCTTTTCTGCATCAGTTGAGATGATCATGTGATTCTTTTCTTTCCTTTTATTTATGTGGTGGATTATGTTGATTGACTTTCTAATGTTGAACCATCTTGCATACCTGTTATGAATCCTACTTGGTAGTGGCGTATTATTTTTTTGATGTGATGCTGAAGTCTATTGGCTAGAATTTTGTTGAGAATTTTTGCATCTATATTCATGAGAGATATTGGTCTGTAATTTTCTTTTGTTGTGACGTCTTTGCCTGGTTTTGGTATCAGCGTTATGCTGGCTTCATAGAATGAATTTGGAAGTGTTGCTTCCTCTTCTATGCTCTGAAATAGCTTGAGTAGTACTGGTACAAGCTCTTCTGTCAGTGTTTGGTAGAATTCTCCAGTGAAGCCACCTGGGCCAGGGATTTTTTGGTTGGGAGTTTTTTTATTACCTTTTCAATCCCTTCTCTTGTTATGGGTCTGTTCAGATTTTCAACATCCCTTTGTTGTAGTTTGGGTAGGCCGTGTGTTTCTACGAATTTATCCCTTTCCGCTAGGTTTTTAAATTTGTTGGAGTATACTTTTTCATAATATTCTGTTATAATCCTTTTTATTTCAGTTGGGTCTGTTGTAATATCCCCCATTTCATTTCTTATTTGGGTTATTTGTGTCCTCTCCTGTTTTTCTTTTGTCAGTCTGGCCAGTGGTTTGTTGATTTTGTTGATTCTTTCAAAGAACCAACTTTTGGTTTTGTTGATTCTTTCTATTGTTTTTCTGTTCTCTATTTCATTTCTTTCTGCTCTGATCTTTACTATTTCCTTTCTTCTGGTGGTTGCGGGCTTTTTTTGCTGTTCTCTTTCTATTTGTTTGAGTTCTGTAGCTAATGTTTTGATTTTGTCCCTTTCTTCTTTTTTGATATGTGCATCTATTGCTATAAATTGTCCTCTGAGTACTGCCTTTGCTGTGTCCCAAAGGTTTTGGTATGATGTGTTTTCCTTCTCATTTGATTCTAGGAATTTTTTGATTCCATCTCTGATTTCTTCTACTACCCACTGATGTGTAAGCTGGGTATTATTCAGTTTCCATGTAGTTGATTTTTTTTCCTTGCCCTTTCTATTGTTAATTTCTACCTTGATGGCATTGTGGTCAGAGATGATACTTTGAATTATCTCAACGTTTTGGATCTTGTTGAGGATTGCTCTGTGGCCTAAGATGTGGTCTATTCTGGAGAACATTCCATGTGCATTGGAGAAGAATGTGTACTTTGCAGCAGTTGGATGGAGTGTCTATATATGTCTATAGGTCCAGTTCGCTGATTGTGCCCTTTAGGTCTTCTGTATCTTTGCTGAGTTTCTTCTTAGTTGTTCTGTCCTTTACTGGGGGTGGTGTGTTGAAGTCTCCTACTACTATTGTGGAACTGTCAATTTCTCTTTTCGGTGTTGTTAGATTTTGTTTTCTGTATTTTGGAGCCCTGTCATTGGGTGCGTAGATGTTTATTATGGTTATGTCTTCATGATGGATCATCCCCTTAATCATTATATAGTGTCCTTCTTTGTCTTTTATGGTAGATTTTGTTTTAAAATCTATTTTATCTGAGATTAGAATTGCCACTCCTGGTCTTTTTTGGTAGTTGTTAGCTGGATATATTTTTTCCAACCTTTGACTTTTAATAAATTCACATCTTTGTTTCTAAGGTGTGTCTCTTGTAGCCAGCACATTGAAGGATCCTGTTTTCTTCCCCATTCTGTCACCCTCTGTCTGTTTATGGGTGCATTGAGTCCATTTACATTCAGTGTAATTATTGATAGATGTGAGTTTGTTGCTGTCATTTTGTAGTTTTTTTTTTTTTTTTTTTTTGTGGTGCTGACGTTTTCTTTGTTCTTCTTACTCTCTTGTGCTGAGTTACTTTTGTTTGTGGATTTTTTTTTCATTTGTTTTGTTTTTGTAGGTTTTGTTTTTGCTGAGACTTTATGTTTTTCCTCTTTTTTTTAATGAGTATGTTTGTTAACTTTCTTCGTGGTTACCATGAATTTTACCCTTATCTTTCTAAGTTGGAAGCAGTCTACCATTACTTGGTATCACCTTGCCTTCCTCTCCTTTAGAAGGTTCTAGAACTATGCCATTTATTCCCTCTTTTATTGTTTTGATGTTGTTGTCATTTACTGATTAACTGCTCTGATTCCCTGTTGTATTTCTTTTGGTTTTGGATAGTCTTCCAGAGGTCATTTCCTAGATTGGTATCTGGCTCGTACGATCCTGAATTCTAGATTCTGCCTGTGAGCTGAAGTTGTTTGTCCTCAGATTGAAGAATTCCTATTAATAATTCTCGTAAGTTTGGTTTGACTTTTACATATTCCCTTAATTTCTGTTTATCTGGAAATGACCTAATTTCACCATCAAATCTTAACGAGAGTTTTGCAATATATATTATTCTTGGCTGTCAATTTTTTTTTTCAAGGTTTTATATATGTCATCCCATTGCCTTCTTGCCTGCAATGTTTCTGCCGAATAATCTGAGTTTAGGCTTATTGTTTCTCCTCTGTATGTGACTTCTTTTTTTTCATGAGCTGCTCTCAGGATTCTTTGTTTGTCTTTGGTTTGGGCGAGTGTGACTATGATATGCCTTGGTGATTTTCTTTTGGGGTCTAACCTATATGGGGTTCATTGAGCTTCTTGGATGGCCAGCTTTTCATCTTTCATGATATTGGGGAAGTTTTCTGTCAGCCGTTCTTCAATGATCCTCTCTGTGTTTTCTGTTTTCTCCCCCTGTTCTGGAATTCCAATCACTCACAAATTTTTGCTTTTGATTGTATCCCACATAACTCTCAGGGTCTTTTCATTTTTCTTTGTTCTTTCTTCTGAGTTTTTCTGAAACAGAGTTGTATTCAGGTGTTTGTCTTCAATTCCACTGATCTGTCTTCCACCATTTCAAATGTGGTCCTCAGCCCTTCTATGACACCATCCATTTCTGAAATCTTGTTGTTTATCTTTTGGAGTTCTAATTGTTGTCTTTGTATAATTTCTAGTTGTGAATTTATTTTGGCGTTTTGTTCTTGCATTATTTTCCTGAGTTCTTCCAATGTTTGTCTGTATTTTCCATGAATTTGTCTATTTTTTCCTCATTTTTGTCCCCTTTTTGCTTCAACTCTTGGAGAATTCTGAGTATTAGAGATATGAATTCCCTATCAGGTAGTTCTAGTACCTTTTCTTCCAGTGGAGAGTCGTCTGGTGTTTTATTTTGGACACCTACTGGAGCTATCCTGTCCTGTTTTTGTAAATGTTTTGATATTGTCTGCTGTCTTTGGGGCATTTGGTAGTTATTTTTCTCATTTATTGATTGTAGATTTGTTTGTTTTGTCCTTTTTTTATTTGGCTATGTCTGAGCAGGCAGACTGTGTGTTCTTTGTTGTTTGCTCGTCTGTGGGCATGATACTTTTCACCTCCTTCTCCAATTGGCAGTGTCAGTTGCTCAGATATGGTATAGCAGGGCAGGTCTAGCTGAAGAGTAGTTACTGGGACAGGTTGTTTGTGGCACTTACTGCAGCCACCAGGGCAGGTCAGTAATCAATGCAGGGCAGGTTCCAGTTGGCCGTGCCTGTGCTGCTTGGTGGTGTAATGTTAAGCGCATGGTGCACATAGGCAGGATGTAGGGGGGAGATTGTTATGTGTGGAGCTAAGATGGATATGGGAGACAGGAGAGAAGAACAGGAGCCAAAAACATACCAAAAAAAAAAAAAAAACAGAAAAGAATGCTAGGGGAGCTTGTCGTTGGAGTGGAGAGATGAGAGACTATGAAATGGAGAAAAACAAAAATGGGAAGAAGACGAAAAGAAAAGAATGAATAAATAAAAATCAGAAAGGGAAAATAACAGGAAAGTTCCCAGGGATCCCACCGGTGCGGGTATGAGGTCTGGGGAAGTTGTTCTTAGGTGTTGCAGTACAGCCTGGCTAGAAGGTGTAGAGGTATTCAGCACCAGGTATTCAGGGAACAGAAATAGAAGGAAGGTATAGAGAGACGAGAAACTGAGTAACAAAGAAAGACAAAAAGGGAAAAAGAGGGAAAAGAAAATAAAACAAGTTAAAAAAAAAAAGAACAAGAAAAGCCCCCCCCCAAAAGGAAAAAATAAATAAATAATTTTTTAAAAAAAAAAGCACAAAAAAGGAAATGCCCTCAGGGATCCCTCTGTGCATCTGTGCAAGCCAAGGGGGTTGGTTTCAAGCCACGCAACACCGCCTGGCCAGAACGGGCTCCCAACTCAAGAAAAAGAAAAGAAAACAAACAATTCAAAAGAAACAAACAAAAGCCCCAGGATCCCACCAGCATGGCAACCCAGACCGGAAAGCACTTCCCAACTCAAACAGACGTCCGCAACCCCTCAGGAAGAAGCAAAGATGGCACACGGAGCCCGGTATTTGAGCGAAAGGAGGAGGAGGTGGTGAGAGGTAAGGAAGAAATCAAAAGAAGCTGAAAAAAAGCAACACCAGCAGCCAACAAATGGCACACAGAGAGCCAGCTAGTGTGGGCTGGTGGAATCCAAGCAGTTGGTGCTTCCCGGACTAGAGACTGTGTCTGCGGGAAGCAGAGGAGGCCGAGTGTGGGTGAAGAAGGGTGTGGGGTGGGAAAGCATATATCACAAATTACCAGAGCTCCACAGCCCCTTAGGAAGAAGCAAAGATGGCACACGGAGCCAGGTGTTTGAGCAAAAAGAGGGGGAGGTGGTGATAGGTAAGGAAGAAATCAAAAGAAGCAGAAAAAAAAGCAACACCAGCAGTCAACACATGGCACTCAGAGTGCCAGCCAATTCGGGCAGGTGGAATCCAAGCAGCCATTGCTTCCCAGACAAGAGACCGTGGCTGCAGGAAGCAGAGGAGGCCGAGTGGGGGTGAAGAAATGTGGGGGGTGGGAAAGCGTATATCGCAAATTACTGGTTGTTTTGTCTCCCACTGGAAGCTCCATGAAGCTGCTTTCTTGTACCCCCTGTTTGCTGGTCTCTGATAGGAGTCCAAGATGCCAGATCCACGCTGCGTTAGCTGATAGAAGACCTCTGCATGAGTCTCTCCTCGCTCCCCTTTCTCTGTCAGTTTTCTCACTCCATTTGGTGCTTGGCTGAGTTCTTTATCTCTTCTTTTGATGTTTTAGGTAGGCAGGAGGTATCGGGGAGGTTGTTATCTTTGGAGATAAGATGGATATGGGGGAAAACAGAGAGGAACAGGAGCCAAAAGCATACAAACAAACCAAAAAGAATGCTAGGGGAGCTTGCCATTGGAGTGGAGAGATGAGAGACTATGAAATGGAGAAAACCAGAAAGGGGAAAAGGAAGAAAAGAAAAGAATAAATAAATAAAAGTCAGAAAGGTTAAAGAACTGCAAAGTTCCCAGGGAGCCCACTGGTGCAGCTATCAGGTCTGGGAAGTCGCTCTCAGGTGTTGCAGTACAGCCTGGCTAGAAGGCATAGAGGTATACAATGCCAGGTATTCAGGGAACAGAAAGAGAAGGACGATATAGAGAGACAAGAAACTGAGAAATGAAGAAAGACAAAAAGGGAAAAGAAAACAAAACAAATTTAAAAAAAAGAACAAGAAAAGCCGCCCAAAAAACAGAAAAAAGAAAAACAAAAAACAATGAGAAAAGAAATGCTCTCAGGGATCCCTCTGCATGTCTGTGCAAGCCGAGGGTGAAATCTCCTTGCCACACAGCACCGCCTGGCCAGAAAGGGCTCCCAACTCAAGAAAAGGAAAAGAAAACAAACAAACAATTCAAAAAAAACAAATGTACAGAAGCCCCGGGATCCCACCAGTGCAGCAGCCCAGACCGGGAAGCAGCTTCACGCTTGAACGGAGCTCCACAGCCCCTCAGGAAGAAGCAAAGATGGCACACGGAGCCAAGTGTTTGAGCGAAAGGAGTGGGAGGTGGTGAGAGGTAAGGAAGAAATCAAAAGAAGCAGAAAAAAAAGCAACACCAGCAGCCAACAAATGGCACTCAGAGAGCCAGCTAGTGTGCGCTGGTGGAATCCATGTAGCCGGTGTTTCTCAGACAAGAGACTGTGTCAGCGGGAAGCAGAGGGGGCCAAGTGTGTGTGAAGAAGGGTAGGGAGTGGGAAAGCATATATCACAAATTACTGGAGCTCTGCAGTCCCTCAGGGAGAAGCAAAGATGGCACACGGAGCCAGGTATTTGAGCGAAAGGAGGGGGAGGTGGTGAGAGGTAAGGAAGAAATCAAAAGAAGCGGAAAAAAGCAACACCAGCAGCCAACAAATGGCACTCAGAGAGCCGGCCCGTTCTGGTGTGTGGAATCCAAGCAACCGGTGTTTCCCGGAGAAGAGATTGTGGCCGTGGGAAGCAGAGGAGGCCGAGTCGGGGTGAAGAAGGGTGGGGGGTGGGAAAGCATATATTACAAATTACCGGTTGTTTTGTCTCCCGCTGGAAGCTCCGTGAAGCTGCTTTCTCGTACCCCCTGTTTGCTGGTCTCTGATAGGAGTCCAAGATGCCAGATCCGCGCTTCGTTAGCTGGTAGGGGACCTCTGCATGAATCTTTCCTCGCTCTCCGTTCTCTGTCAGTTTTCTCACTCCATTTGGTGCTTGGCTGAGTTCTTTATCTCTTCATTTGATGTTTTAGGGTTTCAGGATTGTTGTTTTCTCTGTTCGGCTTAGTTTTTCAGATCTTTGCTGTGGAGGGATGGCGTGGTGCTTCTGCCTAGAGCGCCATTTTGCCCCTGCATCGCATTAACCTACTTTTGATGTGTCTCGAATGCAGAATTCATCACCTGTTCTCCCATTTTACACCTGTGTGTGTGTGTGCACACACGTGTGTGACTATTGTGGGACAAGAATTGAAGCTTAATTAAAAGGAGTTTCTCACTAATTTTTTTTTTTTGGAAAGTTTCACTCTTAATTCAATAAACATATACACACATACTCACATACACATATGGGTTTACTGATGTAAAACAATACAAAGCATTCTTTTCCCATAAAATACCATCAGGCTTACTAGCATTTTATGGAGTGATTCCTTCTGAAATTGACCATAGAATTATTTTTACCACATCTTTAGAAATGTTATTTTATACTTTCAGGAAATTAAGCATTTAATTTAATTTTATTTCTTCAGTTTCTATGTTCTAGCTTCTGAAGAATAATAGGTAGTAAACACTAGTGTAGACTATAGCTCCCGTTATAGAGGGGTGCTTTGGGGGCAAAGGAAAAGACTCTCCTAAGTTAGCCAAAGAAAAAGGGGGATACCCAGGCTAAAACACAAAATTAAAAACCATTATACCTGTACTACTTCTCAGCCACTGAACTTATGCTCATTAGCCACATGGGCTCCCCTCTTGGCATCTCAATTTCTCCCTGTGAGACTGGTCCCTTGTAAGTTTTTGCAATGACTCCTCTTCCAACCCCGCCTACTTCCTGGATCCATTTTCATAATTCTTCACCTTGGCTACTCATTTTCTGTGCTTTTAGCTTTAAACCTTTGTATCCTACGTCCTCCCCCACCCCCTGCCTCATATTTCCTACTTCAAATTCTCAGGAAGAAAACTGACCACTCAACTTACATTTTTACATGTCCAGACAGGATTACTGGACTTCCCTTGAACTGGCTGACTTTGAGTTAGGTGCCTATATTAGTTTCCTATTTCTGCTGTAACAAATTACACAAATTTAGTAGTTTAAAACAACACAAATTTATTATGTTAAAATCCTAGGAGTCAGAAGTCTCACTAGGCTAAAATCAAGCTGTCTTTAGGGCTTCACTCCTTCTGGAGGCTCTAGGGGAGAATCCATTTTTTTTGCCTTTTCTAGCTTCTAGAAACTGCCCGCATTCCTTGACTTCTGGCCCTCTTCCATCTTCAAAGTCAGTAATGGCCAGTCATGCCCTTCTCATATCACATCACTCTGACACTGTGCTTCTGTCTTCACATCTCCTTCTCTGACTCTGACTTTCCTATCCAAACCTCTTTCCCTTATTCGGACCTTGTGAATTCATTGGGCCTGCTCAGATAATGTAGGATAATCTTTCCATCTCAAGATCCTTAACTTAACCACATATGCAAGTTAACACAGTCACAGGTTCTAGTGATTGTAGTGTGGCCATTTTGGTGGGGCATTATTCTGCCTCCTACAGTGCCCATCTATGGTGCAAAGTCACTTGTAATCAGTGTAGGTGTGTGTGTGAGGGAGATAGAATGGTAGCAGTTGGGGGTATGCTTGGTTGCCTTCAGCTGAACTTGAGCCTGTACTTTCAGTGGGGCAGTTTCACTTATAAGAGGTGGCTAAGCAAGCACCATAAAAGGTATCTCTTAGTGTATGGACTGGAGGGCAACTAACAACAACAACAGCAAACCATCAACCTTGAATTGAAAGGATTTACATATCAAACTTCCTGATAAAATTTCGATAAGTTACAGTTTGTAAACTAGTTAGAACAATGTCTGAACATAGTAAGCATTCTGTAAGTATTTGTACTTGTTAAATAAAACCAAAAAAATAATGTCTACAAGGAAGGGAGTTTTAAGCTGAATAGAAGATTTGCAAATGTGATAGTACCTCTTGACCCAGATAGTCAATGGATTTTGTGAATTACTTTCTTCAGGATACACTAAACCTTCACTATGGACTGTCAGCAGGAAATGTACCTTAATATATTTTTCCAGTGGTGGTTGTGATTATGTATGGATTATACAGTCACTTGCCAGATTTTATGATAAAACCAGCTTGACATCAAGAGTGAAATGTATAGACTGAAAAGTGGCAAATTAATTGGTCTATCCCATGCTTATTTATTGAACACTTATACTGTGCCAGATGTTACAGAGTAACAGACAGACCTTGTGCTTGGAGGCTTTTGAAGTATAATAGGGTGAATTCTTCTGAGTACACAAATACTTATAATACAAAGTGGATTACATTGTGGCCTAAAGAAAATGTAAACAATTCCAGCATCACAGCAACACGCAAGCCACCACAGTATGACAAACTGACAGACGTGTGGGGACAAACAAAGGGCTATAAAAGATTATAAATGAGACCACACATGTAAAGATGTCTTAGAGTAGGTCATATTTGAAATGATTTTGACTGTAAAGGGGAAAATTAAACAGGGGCACTCGGGGCAAGGGATTAATATTACCTAAGATAGAAGGATAGAAAATCCAAGGATATAAAATCGAAAACCTTGGCAGAAATAGAGGGTGTTGCACCTATGATCGTAGTGAGGGAGATAATGGAAAAATTCAATGTAGCTTTTACATCATATACTAGTATGAGGGGGTTGTACTTAATTCCATAGGAGGTAATGATTTTTGAAGAGGGAGATATGTCATCAAGCCTACTTTTTAGAAAAATTGATTTGGCTGTCATATATTAGATAAACAGAATGGAGACAAGATCAGAGGGAGGGATAACAGTTAACAGCTCATTACCAAGTAGCCTAAGTGAGAAATAGTGATGGCTTTGACTAGGATGTTGGAAAAGGAATGTAGAGGAGAGGGTGGGTGTGTGAGACATTGTGTAAATCAGAATCCACATGATTTAGCAACTGATTGAGGAGGGAAGGGAGGGGTCCATAATGACTGGTTTCCTGCTTGGATGACTAGGCTAATGTGGTATCAGAATAGAAACAGGAATTGGGCAGATGATGTAATCAGTTCTTTAACTGAATGGCTTTAAGCTACTAGAAGAATTTCGAGGGTGACTGTTTCAAACAAGTATTTGAAAATGAGGTTAAAATTTCTGGAGAGAGATAAAGAAAGAGAAGAGGATTTGGGAGTTTTAGACTAAAATAAACTTAGGATGGGGATGACGGGGGTATAGTTCATGTAGTCCTATGAGCTCATATGACTTGAGTTGTAACTCTTCTCCCTTTTCTGCCAAATAGCTTCCTGTCCTGTATTTGAACTGTGCGTCTATGACATCCTGAGGCAGGCATTTCTGTTTTGCACCATTCCGTATGAAATTTCTTCTTTATTCGGAATTCTCCAAAGTTCCTTCCCTTTGTGCCTAGTTCTACATCTTAGGACCCTACCCTAGAGCAATTCCAGTTCTTCTTTCTTATAAAAGCTCTTCTGATATTTTAAGAAAGCTATAAAGTCCCCGTTTAGCCTTCTCTTCCAGTAACTTAGCGAGTGTAAAGAGTGCTCAGAGGCTATGTAATATCTTTATACCTTCTTTTGCTGTGCTCCTTGCTAGAATTTTCCCAGACATGAATAAATTCATAGAAAACACAAAACAAAACTTGCATAGGTTCTAAGCACAATACATCTAACAGGAGAAATTGAATTTAAAAAATCCTTGATGGAAACATTAACCCATTGCCCTCCAGTGGATTCCGACTCATAGCGACTTTATAGGACAGAATAGAACTGCCCCGTTGGGTTTCCAAGGAGCAGCTGTTGGAATCGAACTACCCACCTTTTGGTTAGCAGCCTGAGCTCTTCACTGCACCACCAGGGCTCCATGGATATATACAGAAATATCTGTATATGCTTAATGCTTGTCCTTGGTTTCTTTGAAGTACTTGTTTAAAATTGCCAGCTGATAATTCTAATGTCTATAGTTTTCATGGAGCCCTGGTAGCACAGTGATTAAGCGCTAGGCTGTTAACCAAAGGGTGGGCAGTTTGAATCCACCAGTTGCTCCTTGGAAACCCCATGGGGCAGTTCCACTCTGTCCTATAGGGTCTCTATGAGTCGGAATCCACTCGATAGCAACAGATAGTAGTTTTCACAGGTTGATTTCTGTTCTCTGTTCTTTCTCAAGGCATCTTATTTCCTTTTGTCCTCAGTTATTTATTTATTTTTCCTATGAGTTGATCATTTTTCTTGGAATACTGTTTGTGGGAATTCTCTGAGAGCTAGGATGAAAAGGAACACTTCTAGAGAAGATTTTCATTTGCCTTGGCAGATGCCTAAGTTATAACCACTATGCGATCGCTGTGAATTAAATTCATAGCTTGAGGTTTTTTGGGACTATCCAGGCAATATAAATTTGTGCTGTAAATCTACCTTAAGGATGTTTAAGGGGTGTGGAGGGTCAAGTTGAGTTATGGTTCATCATTTTCCAGAGGATGTAGCCCTTAGATTTACTGAATGGAAGTTCTCTCTAATTTGGGATTTGACCCAACCTCCCTACCCCCACCCCTCCAGCCAAGTGCTGCCGTTAAACCTAGGCCTTAGCTATCAGGATTATTAGGATCAGTAAATGACCTTGGGAAAATATCTTCAATGGGCCACTTAACTCTTTGAGTTCTGGTCTCGCTTAGATTTTAGACTAGGAACTATTTTGTGAACTGTTTGATAATTTTGAGGAAAAAATCAATTTTTCAGTAAGAAGGTTGGTCCCAATCTTGTAACTTGCCGTATTACTAGAAATAGAACTTCTCCACCATTTATTATATAGGGGTTTTCTCAACCAGATTTTCTATTTAACATTTCAGAATTCTTGGGCATGATTCTACTTTCTTGCTACTGAAAGTGCTATTTCTAATATCCCTTTCAAATTTTTTCTCCTTTGGACAATTCATCGTCCCCCAACACCTTGAAATAGCTACTCGCAAAACGAATGACCTCAAAAGAACATTCTTGAGACTCAGGAAAAAATTCATTCATGGACTTGATCATTTCAGCACTATTCACAATAGCTAAAAGGTGGAAACAACCTAAATGCCCATCGACGGATGGGTAAACAAAATGTGGTACATACAGACAGCGCAATGCTACTCAACTATAAAAAGAAAGTTTTGATACGTGTTACAAACATGGATGAACCTTGAAAACATTATGTTGTGCCAAATAAGTCGATCACAAAATGACGAATATTATATGATCCCACTTATATGAAATATCTAGAGTAGGCAAACGTATAGAGACAAAACTTTATTAGTTATTACCAGCAGTGGCCGGGAGGGGGAAAGAAGGAGTCATAGATTAGAGGGCACTGAGTGTCTGTTAAACGTGACGGGAAAATTTGGAAATGGATAGTGGTGATGGTTGCACAACATGATGAATGTAGTTGACGTTACTGAATTGTACATGCAAAAGAGTTGAAATGACATTTTTGGTTTTATATATATATATAGAGAGAGAGAGAGCCCTGATGGCACAATTAGCTCAGGCTGCTAACCAAAAGGTCAGCAGTTCGAATGTAGCAGGCAGAATAAACCCATTGCTGTCGACTCGATTCGGACTCATAGCGACCCTATAGGACAGAGTAGAATGGCCCCCTAGGCTTTCCAAGGAGCAGCTGAGGGATTCAAACTGCCGACCTTCTGGTTAGCAGCCAAAGGCTTAACCCACTGTGGCACCAGGGTCCCATATATATACTCAGTACAATAAAAAAGAAGTAGATTATTTTAAAAAAGAACGCTCTTGGTACATTTTCTCTTCAAACCAGTACTTAGAAACAATAGAGAAGCAGGCAGTTAATAATATAACGTAGATGGTACTTGATGATATTTTTCATCTGGAGATATGAGCAGGAATCAAAGAAAGTATGAGTCTCATCATTTTATTTTCACATCAGATTTTTGTTTCCCTGCTATTCTTTCTCATTTGGAACATTTCAATGTACTGTGAATTAAAGAGGGTAACATACTTTTTTTAAATTTCTGGATTATAATATGTGAAAAAGTATATAGAGAATAATTCTTTATCTCTTCTTTTTTAAGTTGTTCTCAAATTTCTAAGTTGCTTAGCCAGCATTAATTATTTATTGAGCTGCTCCCCTGTCTCTGGCATTATGTTAAGTGCTTTGCATAGATTTTCTCATTTGGATTCTCATTACAATCCTATGAGGTGTAAATTATTATGGCTATTTTACAGACAAAATGAGACATACAAAATACGAAACAAGTCACTTTTTTGTTTAAAAGCATCTTTCATCTGGATTTATTTTGATGTGCATTTTAATTTTGATCCTAATACCAAGGCTATGAGTTAGGTCAGAGCCCTGGTGGTGAAATGGTTAAGAGCTCAGGCTGCTAACCAAAAAGTCAGCAATTTGAATCCACCAGCTGCTCCTTGAAAACCCTACAGGGCAGTTCTACTCTGTCCTATAGGGTCGCTATGAGTCGGATTCAACTCGATGGCACATAAAAACAACATGAGTTAGGTCAGATATTGTCATTCGTCTTTTATACATGAGGAAGAAGAGGCTTGGAGCAGTGAGGTGACTTGACAAAGCACAGTGATACACATAGCACTCAATCTCAAGGCTTCTAAGTCAGTCTACTCATTTTTCTACTATGCTCCACTTCTTTGGAAAATAAATACTGATGGTGGCGATGCTGACCGTGATGATGATGATAATGATAACTTTAGAGATTGTGCAGAGCTCGAAATTTAGAAAAGCATTGCTAATCAACACTAATTTTATCTAATAATACATATACCTTAATATCTAATGCCATGTTAAGAACCCAAGGGATGGACAATGCGTGAAGAGTTCTAGAAAGACCATAACAAGCACACTATACAGTTAGAAATGGCAATCTTTGTCCCAACAATTTCTTTAGCTTTGTCCGATACATTATTACTGTTAATATTATTGGAGATACTTTTCTTTCTCGTGTGCTTCACTTGACAGTCAGGCAATGTTTGTGGCATAAGGCTATCATCCCCAGATAGCAATTATTTCTTTCTTCTTGGATGGCAGGAAAATCTAGTCTGTAAATTCAGGCATGACGACCAAAATAAAAAAGAGTGAGAGGTAAACTGTTATGGTCATTGTGTAGAATTGTTCTTCCTTTTTTATTTTCAGATTCTTAATATAGTAAGAAAGTATAGCATAGAGCATAGAATCACAGAAAAAAGACTATTTTTGAGCTTTTAATAATTTGAGTATTACAAGAGCACGTTCGGTATAGTACAACTTTGGAATTTCTAAGACAAATACAATAGTAAGTTAAAATGTTCATAGAACATGTATTTTTGAAAAGGCTTTCTAGGACTCTTTTGCCTCTTTAGTAAATAGTAAAATAACAAATTTTTCTTTAGCTTAATTTTCATGATTACTCAGAATGAGAATATTTGAAGGTATACGGCAAAACTACCTCCAGAGGCGTTTAAAGTGATTATATTGAAACATGTAATTACTAGCTAATGATTAAAATTTTGCCATAGACTAATCTTAAATTTATATTTGAAATCATCATGAAATATGTGTTTCAGAGGTTTATATTGGATGCAGTATTTATATTGGAGGCACTATATTCATTCATATTTTCCTAATCTCTAATTCCTTATCATAATTGGCCCAGAATATCCCTCTTTCTTGAATATATGTATGTGCATGTCTGTATGTATGTACACATGGATGCATATATATATATATATATATATATATATATATATATATATATATATATATATATATATATATATATATGTATATACTTTTAGCCTCCACACTAATCCCATTACTCTTCAACACTGAAGCAAGCGTTCTAATGTATTCAATGCCTATCACTCAGTTATGGGGTTTATTAGGAAAGTAACAGGTTACAATTCAGGTTCAGGAATGCGCAGGCTACAGTTCATGGATCAGGACAGCCTCTTCTCAGCCGTGCCTATAGACAGGTATCTCTCTGGCCCTCGGCCCCTTGACCTGGCCTCTGCCCTTCTCGGGCAAGTGTTACAAAGCTCTTTTAGCTCTGTTGATAAGTACCCAGAAGCACCCCACTCTGCCAGTAAGCCTTGGCCAAAGATGCTCAGCTCTAGCTCCATGGATTGGGAAACCCACAGCACCATATCCTGCTGGTCTCCTGCCAGTCTCCTGCCTCTGCTGCTGCCATTTCATTGCCATGGCTCTCTCTCTCTTGGTCTGGTTCCAGGAGCTTCTCAGAACAGGCATCCTGGATCCAAAGGACATGCTGCACTCCTGCCTCTTCTTTCTTGGTGGTGGTGAGATCCTCCACTTCTCGCCTCTGGGATGGCTCATTTTAAGCCTAGTAAGATGGCAAAACTGACCAATCCCCTCATTAGGGTTCCATATGCCTTCTTTGCATGGTTCCACCACAACAAGGGTGCCATGCACCATATTTACATTATTAGCAAGCTATCATCCTCTGAGTGGGCCACAAGCACCTCATTTGCATAGTCCAGCCCAGTCATTTGGTGGAGGTTGCAAAACCATGGTGAAAAAGGCTATATGAAAGAAATGTGTTGAATTAGTATACTTTCATTACCAATATTGATTTTCCCATCAAATGATTTTTTAAGCTACCAGGCCAAGGATTTTTTAAAAAATTTTTTCCCATACAAAAATTCGTACATACATTGTTATGTGACTCTAATTGTTCTCCCCATACTGTGACAGCACACTCCTCCTTTCCACCCCTGATTCCCCATGTCCATTCAAACAGCTCCTAAACCTCTCTGCCTTCTCATCTCACCTCTGGACATACGCTGCCCATTTAGTCTCTTGTATCTACTTGAACTAAGAGGCACACTCCTCACGAATATCACTTTATGTCCCACAGTCCAGTCCAATCCCAGTCTGAAGAGTTGGCCTCAGAAATTGTTTTAGTTCTGGGCTGATAGAGAATCCAGGGGCCATGCTTTCTGGGGTTCCTCCAGTCTCAGTCAGACCATTAAGTCTGGTCTTCTTACTAGAATTTGAGTTCTGCACCCCACCTTTCTCCTGCTCCATCAGGGACTCTCTGTTGTGTTCCCTGTCAGGGTGGTCATTGGTGGTAGCTAGGCACCATCTAGTTCTTCTGGTCTCAGGATGATGAAGTCTCTGGTTTATGTGGCTCTTTCTGTCTCTTGGGCTAATTAATACTTTCCTTGTGTCTTTGGTGTTCTTCATTCTCCTTTACTCCGGATGTTTGGGACCAACTGATGCATCTTAGATGGCCGCTTGCAAGCTTTTAAGACTCCAGATGCCACTCACCAAAGTAGGATGCAGAACATTTTCTTAAAAAGCTTTGTTACGCCAATTGACCTAGATGTCCCCTGAAAGTATGGTCCCCAGACCCCTACCCCTGCTACTCTGTCTCCCAAAGTGTTTGATTGTATTCAGGAAACTTCTTAGCTTTGGTTTAGTCCAGTTGTGCTGACTTCCCCTGTAGTGTGCGCTGTCCTTCCCTTCACCTAAGATAATTCTTATCTACTATCTAGTTAGTAAATAACCCTCACCCTCCCTCCCCACCCTCACAACCATCAAAGAATGTTTTCTTCTGTGTTTAAACCTTTTCTTGAGTTCGTATAATAGTGGTCTTATACAATATTTGTCCTTCTGTGACTGACTAAATTCACTCAGCATGGTGAGTTCCAGCTTCCTCCATGTTATGTTTCACGGCTTCATTGTTCTTTATCATTGCATGCTATTCCATTGTGTGGATATACCATAATTTGTGTATCCATTCATCCATAGATGGACACCTAGGTTGTTTCCATCTTTTTGCTATTGTGAACAGTGCTGCAATGAACATGGGTGTGCATATATCTATTCGTGTGACAGCTTTTATTTCTCTAAGATATACTCCAAGGAGCGGGATAGCTGGATCATATGGTACTTCTATTTCTAGCTTTTTAAGGAAGCACCAAATCGATTTTCAAAGTGGTTGGTATCATTTTACATTCCCACCAGTAGTGTATAAGTGTTCCAGTCTCTCTACAACCTCTCCAGGATTCATTATTTTGTGTTTTTTTGGATTAATGCTAGCCTTGTTGGGGTGAAGATGATATCTCATTGTAGTTTTGATCTGCATTTCTCTAATGGCTAATGATTGTGAACATTTCTTCATGTGTCTGTTAGCCGCCTTCTGAATATCTTCTTTGGCAAAGTGCCTGTTCATATCCTTTGCCCATTTTTTAATTGGGTTATTTGTCTTTTTGTTGTTGAGGTTTTGCAGTATCTTGTAGATTTTAGAGATTAGATGCTGATCAGATTTGTCGTAGCCAAAATTTTTTCCCCAGACTGTAGGTTGTCTTTTGACTCTTTTGATGAAGTGTTTTGATGTGCATAAGTGTTTGATTTTTAGGAGCTTCCAGTTATCTGGTCTCTCTTCTGGTGCTTGTGCATTTTTAGTTATGCTTCGTATTGTGTTTATGCCATGTATTAGGGCTCCTAGCATTGTCCCTGTTTTTTCTTCCATGATCTTTATCTTTTTCAATTTTATAGTTAAGTCTTTGATCCATTTTGAGTTAGTTTTTGTGCATGGTGTGAGGTATGGGTTTGTTTTACTTTTTTGCAGATGGATATCCAGTTTTGCCAGCACCATTTGTTAAAGAAGCTGTCTTTTCCCCAGTTAACGGACTTTGGGCCTTTGTCAAATATCAGTTGTTCATAGCTGGATGAATTTATGTCTGGATTTTCAATTCTGTTCCATTGGTCTATGTATCTGTTGTTGTACCAGTACCAGGCTGTTTTGACTACCGTGGCAGTATAATAGGTTCTAAAATCAGGTAGTGTGAGGCCTCCCACTTTGTTGTTCTTCGTGAGTAATGCTTTACTTATTCGGGGTCTCTTCCCTTTCCATATGAAGTTGGTGATTTGTTTCTCCATCTCATTAAAAAATGCCGGTGGAAATTGGATCAGGATTGCATTGTATCTGTAAATCACTTCGGGTGGAATTTACATTTTCACAATGTTGAGTCTACTTATCCATGAGCAAGGTATGTTTTTCCAATTATGCAGGTCTCTTTTGGTTTCTTGCGGTAGTCTCTTGTACTTTTCATTGTATTAATCTTTTATGTCTCCGGTTAGATTTATTCTTAAGTGTTTTATCTCCTTTGGGGCTACTGTAAATGGTATTGATTTGTTGATTTCCTCTTCGAGGTACTCTTTGTTGGTGTAAAAGCATCCAACTGATTTTTGTATGTTTATCTTGTATCCTGAAACTTTGCTGAAATCTTCTATTAGTTCCAGTAGTTTTCTTTGGGGTTTTCTGTGGATAAGATCATATCATCTGCAAATAGAGATACTTTGTCTTCTTCCCTACCAATCTGGATGCCCTTTATTTCTTTTTCTAGCCTAATTGCTCTGGCTAGAACTTCCAACACAACATTAAGGGGCCAAAGTTTTTAAATGACAAGTATTTCCTCTTTAAAGAAATGCTTAAATCCTGATACATCATTCTTCATAAAACAGTATCTTTCTAAAATTCCTGAATGTTCAAGGGTGTAACTGAATATATGTGAATGTTGCTTAATGACAAATCTATAAAGTCTTAAAGCAGTGATATGTACCATTCTATAGAATGTTTTTCTTCCAACTTTTGATGATAAAATTTGGCTCTCAGAGATGAGAAGGTATATTGTCTCCTAGACCTAGCCAACCACAGCTGACCACTGACCCATGGCTGATCTTGGCTTGGCTTGCTAACCACTCTGGCTGTAGACTGAGCTAAGATGGCCTCAGATGAAATGACTGGGGAGACTAGAATCTGCGGTCTGAGATATTTATCCTCCAGACGCTAGCCCAGACATACCCTCACGTCAGTGGCAGAGGTGCACCAAAGGAAGAAGAAAGATGCACAAGCACTTTTTCAAGCCTCTGCTTCATGACTTCTAACATCTCATTGGCCCAAAGAAGTCACCTAGTAGGCGCAGACTCAGAGTGGAAGTTACATGGCAAATGAGGTCGATACAGGGAGGGGTGAAGGCGACATTAATGCAATTAATCTACCATACAAATTTAACTAATTGAATCTATGGTGTACAGTACATGGTATTTCTCCTACAACCTTCTGATTCCCTATTTAGAACTGAATCCTAAAAAGACTAACTACCTTAAACACACAAACACACACTCACCCTACTTTGCTCATTTTCTAATCTTATTGTATTTTTTACTGATATAATCCATTAGCTAATATACACATTTCTGCAGAGACTGAGCAAAAGGATAGCAGGCTTTTAAGTAGAAATATCCCATGGTATGGACTTTGTTTTCAGTATACAAGACAAATATTATCCACATGGCATTTATCAAATAAAATTTGTTTGTGTGGACATTTTTTTTACAAGCACACATTGCAAGAAAATCACGTATTTTAAAAATAAAAACAAGCTGATCATTCTACAAACATTCTACTTGCCTATTATAATGAAATCATGTGTTAAGTGTCACTCTTAAGGCAATGGCGATGGCATTTCCATATCAATTTAATTGCTTTGGATCAAACATTGAAAGATGAGAGTCAAGAGAGTTTATTAAGCTGAAATGAGGGCCAGTGATAAAAAAGTGATATTATGTCAACATCTGGAGGTCTGTAGCTATTTCCATTTTAAATCCTAAATTGCAATGTTTCTTAAAATATCATTGAATGCCATAGTCCTGGAATATAATAAAAAACAAAACAAAACCAAAAAAGGTTAATGCATCAATTAGGCTTGATAAATACAATTTGATTTGCAAACCAAGCTAGAATTTTCTCTAAATTGTTAATATTTGTTTGTTGTTAATGTACTAGACTAAGCTTTTGAAAGACATTATGTCTTGTTTAGTGTTGCATCTTCAAGACTTTCACATAGTGTCTGACCTGTAATAGGTGCTTAATAAATATTTATGAATGAAGGAATGCAAGGTAAAGTAACCCTTTCATAGTTACTGCATAGGATTTTAGGTGAGTGGTTGGGTACTACTGGTACTGGTAGTGCCTCCAACTGTGTCCACAGGTTACCTCCGAAACCAAACCAAACCCGTTGCTGTCAAGTCAATTCTGACTCATAGCGACCTTATAGGATACAGTAGAACTGCTCCCTAGGGTTTCCAAGGAGCGGTTGGTGGATTCACACTGCCAACCTTTCGGTTAGCAGCCATAGCTCTTAACCACTTCGCCACCAGGGTTTCAAAAAAAACAAAAACAAAATCAAACCTATTGCTGTCCAGTCGATTGCCACTAAGAGCGACCCTGTAGAACAGGGTAAAACTGCCCACAGGGTTTCCAAAGCTGCAATATTTACAGAAGCAGACTGCCACATCATTCTCCCGCAGAGCAGCTGAGCCTTAACTACTGCATCAGGGGGCCTCCTCGGTCATCATTAAATACACAGAGTCGCAGCAGCCACCTACTTTGAAGCAGGCTATGTGGAGTGGGACATGTGTGCGGCAACTAGATTGCTATTCAGAGGGTCTCTCGTTGAGATGTTTGATTTGTGGCTCATATTAGAAACCACCATTTGTTTGCTGTGTCCGCGGTATCCAGAAACTGATGGCACATTGTTTTACAAATCTATAATTGTGCTGACCTCATTCATTTGCATTGGAGAATTAGTGTCACTTTCAGGTGGTCCTAGATGCTCACTACAGCGATTTCATATTTACCAGACATGCTGTTTCAGATCATCTGAAACATAACCTTTAAACTTATTGAGAGTATTCTCTCCATTTCAGTTATTTTGGAGAATTTACTTTATGGAATGTCTAAGCATCTTTTGCAGCCCTGGTGGCAAAGTAGTTAAGAGCTACGGCTGCTAACCAAAAGGTCAGCAGTTTGAATCCACCAGCCACTCCTTGGAAACCCTATGGGACAGTTCTATTCTGTCCTATAGGGTCACTATGAGTTGGAATTGACTCAACAGCACACAACAGCACCACAACAGTAGCAAGCATCTTACAAATACTATCTTCTTTAATCCTTATAACACCAGTGTGAGGAAAGTTCTATTAAACATCTCTATTTTGCAAATGAGAAAACTGAAGCACAGAGAGGATAAATGACTTACCCATGGTCCCACAGCTAGTAAGTGACTATTTTCATATGCTAAGAACAGATAAACAAAGGGGAACTTTGTTTTACTTACATCAAATAGTACATACCCACAATTCAAAAATTCTAAGAAATACAAATGCACAAGAAATGGGGTAATTTGAAGTAGGAAGGTGTCTTAATGATTTTTCTTCTTGTTCCTCAGTTTGGCCTTGGAATTTTACAAAAGAAAACTTTTCTTTTACAGCTCTTCAGAATGATCTATGCTGAAATTATAACTTCAGGAAAGTCATCGTGGTTCAAAGCCAAAAAAAAAAAAAAAACAAAAATCTGTATTTAATTTTCTTGTGTCTTACATATAAATATTATTTTAACCTCTGTTTAAAGAGAAATTATATGCAAATACTTTTAAAAGTACCATTATAATATATATATCCTATTTTATTATAATTTCTTATTTAGTATTCTTCTGATGTTTAAAAAGACACAACATTCAACACAAAACTCGAGAATATGAATATATATTACATATATTTATACATATATATTGTAATTTTTAATCATTCAAGTAAAAGTACTAACAATATATAAATGCATACAAATTATGCAATCTATGATTGGAAAAAAACCAACAACAAAACCTAAAAAAGGATATTTATATTAATGTAGATTTTCAATTCTTTATTTTTTAAATATTGACTACCACATTTGATCCTCAAACCAATCCTGTGAAGTAGAGGCAATAGTTTGCTCAATCACTCTTTCACTGTAGCAAGATCTAGGCAATGAGGTGGAAATACAGCATGAATAAAGCGCATATCCCACCGTCTAGGATCTCATAATGGAGTGATTATGAGTGGTTACGAGCTCAACTGCTAACCAAAAGGTGGGCAGGTCGAATCCACCAGCTGCTCTTTGGGAACCCTGTTGGGGAGTTCCACTCTCCTGTAAGGCCGCTATGAGTTGGAATCGACTTGACGGTGATGGGTTTTGGTAGGATCTCATAGGAGAGGAAGAGACAGATGAGTAAATGGAAAATCCTAATGCAGTTTTCATTCTGCTTTACTTCTGAATGCTATGTAAATAGACTCAGACTTTGGGCTGAGTATTAAATGACGGGCCAAAAAGGGGAAAGAAATTCCTGGTTGAGGGTCTCCACCAATAAATGGAGGTGAGAAAGAATGTGGCAGATAGGGGGCGCCATAGTTAAGCCTGGCCAGAGCCAAAGGTGATGCGTGCAGAAGCGATAGTGATGCGGAAGAGAGCTAGGTGAAGTCTAGGTCAAGAAAGACCTCGTACAGCCAAACAAAATAACTTGAACTTGATTCCACAGAATATGAGGATGCAGGGAAGGATATTAATCAAAGGAATGTTTCATGGTCAGAAATATCACAGATAAAAATATTTTATGAAAAATCCATTTGCTGATGTCAGGACACTACAAGTAAAGAACCATTCTGCCTCCAATTTTATTATACTGTTACCTTAGTTCAGGTGTTAAGAAAGAAGTCTGAGAATTTCTCTAATGACACTTCAACATACACTAGTTGCAGTAAAAGTAATTTTGGATGATACCAATATACAGATTCTGTGTTCTTTAAAATTATTTTAAATTACTTGGTAGTTAATGGAATTATTTTATCAATTATTCTAACACCAAACGGTTAAGGTTCTGAGAGACCCAGAGAAGTGATGAATGCCATCTATCTTGCCTTGGTCAGACTTTTGTGTTTCACATGACAAGCACTAAAAAATTGGGAAGGGATGGGTCTAGAGAAAGCATAACTTTTAGGTGAGTCATACTCAGACTAGTTACCTTAGGTGTCATCTGAAAAGAGAATAAAATATTTTTAAAAGGGTACTTCCTAACCAAAATGCCATTTAAGTTATTTTTAGAATTATTAATGATGGATTGGAATAAAGGAATCAAAAGCGTGGTTATTAAACTTTCAGAAGCCACAAGGTTGGATGACAGTGGCCAGCATCTTGGAGGAGACCGATGGAATTTTAAAGGCTTTTATCTTTATTTGGATTTTAAAATAGATTTCTCTCATGATGCCACCCTCTTTATATTCTTCAACTTAAACATATATTTTCATTTTATTACCACTTTAGTGGTTAAAAAAAAAAAAGTGGTATAAAACCCATTGCCATTGAGTAGATTCCATCTCATAGCAACCTCATGTGTTACAGAGTAGAACTACTCCATAGAATTTTCTTGACTGTAATCTTTATGGAAGCAGATCACCAGGCCTTTCTTCCACATTGCTGCTGCATGGGATCAAACCACCAACCTTTCAGTTAATACTTGAGCACAAACCATTTGCTCCACCCAGGGACCTAAAAGCAGTATGTTGTTGTTAGGTGCCATCGTGTTGATTTTGACTCATAGTGACCCCATGTGACAAAGTAGAACTACCCCGTAGGGTTTTCTAGGCTGTAATCTTTACGGGAGGAGATTGCCAGGTCTTTTTCCTGCGGAGCCACTGGGTGGGTTTGACCCACCGACCTCTAGGTTAACAGCTGAGCACCTAATTGTTGCACCACCAGGGCTCCTTAAAAAGCAATATCGTCACTTCTGAAAAGAGAATACATTCCCCATTTTTCTCAAGTGTATGCCACAGGGAATCAAGATTGTGTTTCTTTTAGTTGATGGTTCTATGGGCTGTTTGTATCAACAAAACGTGTCATTCTATGGTTGTAATAGGAAAATACACTCCTTCTATGGAACAAATCACTGAAACAAGAAGCATTTAGCAAACTCTTTAAACTCAAGGGTTATGGAGTCATATTTATTTCAGCTTCCCTCCATTTTAAATTTGAAGCTGTCCATTTTAAATTGAAGTCAATTCCCATTCCATCAAACTAACATTTCGATTAAGTGGAACAGTGAACATTTATTACCCAGAGGTTTTTTATATTTTGTATGATAATGAAAAAATGAAATTATACACACTGTAATAGAGCAGTTTGTACACTATAAAGATTACCATTGATAATTTTTATAGTAATGCCTATATTTATGTTGTAAGAGGTACATTTAATTATTCCATTAAATCAAATTGAGTATGTGGTCAATGATTAGAAAAGTAACTGAACTTGAAAGTACACAGAACTATGTACAGGATTACCAACTGAAGAAGTACAACCAGAATGCTCCTTAGAAGCAAGGATGGAGAGACTACATCTCACATACTTTGGACATGTTATCAGGAGGGATCAGTCCCTGGAGAAAGACATCATGCTTGGTAAAGTAGAGGGTCAGCAAAAAAGACGAAGACCCTCAAAGAGATGAATTGACTCGATGGCTGCAACAGCGGGCTCAAGCATTTAACGATCGTGAGGATGGCGCAGGACTGGGCAGTGTTTCGTTCTATTGTACATAGTGTCGCTATGAGTTGAAACCGACTTGAGGGCACCTAACAACCAACAACAACAACCAACTGAGTGTATCTTCCTATAGATTGCATATTCCCATTCGTTTATATAGTTATCTTTCTGAATTTTTTTCATTCGTTGATAATCAAGTTGAATAATCTGATGTAGCTGGTTTTCCCATGGCAAGCTCTTAATTTTCAAATGAAACATACCAATTACAAAATTAAGGTTCTCATCACTAAGGTCTAGAGTTAAATACTGATATGTAAAAATTTGAAAGAACTAATCATGAATAATTAAGTTGAAAATAAACTATAATAATAATATTACTGCTAAGTGTATTTATGTTACATCACATAAAAGTCAACCTTAAAATCAATGGCAAATATGCCATGGAAAATTAATTCTTCAAAAATAAAATCTAGACTTAAAAATAAGCAAAGAATTCAAATACCTCAGTGTATGTATAATCCTTTATTAATCATTGGTAGTCCTTTTACTCTACCTACAAGTACCACATGGTGAATTCTCTCTGTCTGATAAAATTTGAAGCATTAGATACTTTGTATTTCATTCTTCAGTAATTGAGGGATGATTTGGATATATGACTCTTAATGTTATTTGCCAGACAATATTCTTAAATTCATTATTCATGTGGTGCTTATTATTTTGCAAACACTGCATAATATACAAATGCACCTGTTGTCTGCCATTCGTCTTGCTCCTCTATTCTGTCTTAATGATTTTGTCCCCAGCAGACAAGATAATAATCACAAAAGGAAAAAGGTAAAAGTTTCTTGGCTTACAATGGGCAAGTGAATGAAAAATGATAAGTTTAGATGAACCGATGAGACAAATTACAACAAGGACTTATAGGGAAAAGAATGAAAAACTGTGGTATGAAAATATCTTTAAGTATACTTTCTAATTAAAAATAATTTCTGTAGCTCCTATACAATATATTTTTAGGATAACAGAGTAAGGTAAGAAATTAAATGACTAGATCAAACCCTTGTCCCCTCACTGTTCATCTAACACACCACACTCAATTCTGCCTTAGGGCATTGACCTGGCTAGCCCGCCTTTATGGAACACTCTTCTCCTGAATATCCATACAGGTAACTCCCTCAACTTCTTCAGTAGTTGCTCGATGAGGTCTACCTTCTCAAAGAGGTCTACACACCCTATTTTAAAACAGCAACCCACTCCATGCTAGCCCCACTCTCACAATCCTCATCCCCAAGTCTCTTTCATTCACTATTATTTCTTGATATTATTAATCACTGGCTAACATTGAATATAATGATTTACTTATTTATTGCTTGTATTGTTCAGGCTTCCTCCTCCTTTTCTAGAATGTAATCAACAAAGGTACGCCTCTTTGTTTTGTTAACTACTATAGCTCAAGCACCAAAATTAGGATCTGGTACATTGAAAGCACTCAGTAGATATTTGTTGAGTGAGAGAACAAATGAATTCATGAATCTTAATCACTGTAAGCAAGCCAATTTTCATTGGTATAAAAATAGATGTGCCTTTCGTAAAACTTAGGTTGTAAATTTTTCCATTTAAGTTTGTTCTAATGGAACATTAGCAAAAATTGAATAAGTCAAACAAGTTGGAATTTTTTTAATATATTTTAAAGAAATAGCAATCATTTGCTGATCATAGATGCTTTACATTTAACACGCCTTACCATCACTAACCTTGACAACAAACTTACCCGTTGCCGTTGAGTCAATTGCAACTCATAGTGACCCAGTAGGACAGAGTAGAACTGCCCCAGAGGGTTTCCAAGGAGAGACTGGTGGATTCAAACTGTTGACCTTTTGGTTAGCAGCCGAGCTCTTAACCGTTTCACCACCAGAGCTCGGACAACAAACTTAGGAAGTAGATATTACTATTCACATTTTACAGATGAGGAAATGGAGACAGAGAGAAGTTAGGAAAGAGACACAAGGTTAATAAATGGTAGTGTTGGGATTTTGACTCCATGGTGGCTGGCGCCATAGTCCATGCAGTTTTGTTGGGTTTTTTTTGTTTGTTTGTTTGTTTGTTTCTTATTAAATCATTTCCCTGTTTTTATATTTTTATTTAAAAATCATAAGGCTGTGCTTCTGTGTAAAGTTGGTCCATCTAACAATGTAAAATACTCACACATTTAAAAAAAACAAAAATGAAGTAAAAACTCAGAATCCTTTTGATTCAATGCTCTTGTGCTTTTTAAACAAGAGGGGAAAAATAAATATAAGGCTTGGGATTTTGGAGTGGTTGCTGTACGTGTATTTTCCATTAATAATTGGAACATAGAATGTACAAAGTATGAATCTAGGAAAATTGGAAATTGTCAAAAATGAAATGGGATGATTGAAGATAGATATCCTAGGCATTAGTGAGCTGAAATGGACTGCTATTGGTCATTTTGAATCAGACAGTCATATGGTCTACTATGCCAGGAATGGCAAACTGAAGAGGAAATGTGTTGCATTCATCATCAAAAAGAACATTTCAATATCTATCCTGAAGTACAACACCATCAGTGATAAAATAATATCCATACACCTATAGGGAAAACCAATTAATATGACTATTACTCAAATTTATGCACAAACCACTAATTCCAAAGATGAAGAAATTGAAGATTTTTGCCAACTTCTGTGAAGCCCTGGTGGCGTAGTGGTTAAGAGCTTGGCTGCTAACCAGAAGGTTGACAGTTCGAATCCACCAGCCTCTCCTTGGAAACCCTATGGAGCAATTCTACTCTGCCCTGGTGGGTTGCTATGAGTTGGAATCAACTCGACGGCAACGGGACCAACTTATGCTATCTGAAATTGATCAAACATGCAATCAAGATGTATTGATAATTACTGGTGAGTTGAATGCAAAAGCTGGAAACAAAGAAGGATCAGTACTTGGAAAATATGGCCTTGGTGATAGAAACGATGCTAGAGATTGCATGATAGACGTTTATAAGACCAATGACTTATTCATTGCAAATACCTTCTTTCAACAACATACACGGTGACTATACACGTAGACTTCACTGGATGGAAAACACAGGAATCAAATCGACTACGTCTATAGAAAGAGACAATGGAGAATCTCAACATCATCAGTCAGAACAAGGCCAGGGGCCGACTGCGGAACAGACCATAAATTGTTGATATGCAAGTTCAAGTTGAAGCTGAAGAAAATTAAAACAAGTCCACAAGAGGACAAAGTACAACCTTCACTATATCCTACCTAAATTCAGAGACCGTCTCAAGAATAGATTTGACACATTGAACACTAATGACCAAAGGCTAGATGAGTTGTGGGATGACATCAAGAACATCATACATGAAGAAAGCGAAAGGTCATTGAAAAGACAGGAAAGAAAGAAAAGACCAAAATAGATGTCATAAGAGGTTCTAAAACTTGCTCTTGAGTGTAGAGTAGCTAAAGTGAACAGAATAAATGATGAAGTAAAAGAGCTGAACAGAAGATGTCAAAGGGCACCTCGAGAATACAAAGTAAATATAATGAAATGTGCAAAAAGCTGGAGTTAGAAAACCGAAAGGGAAGAACACGTTCGACATTTCTCAAGCTGAAAGAACTGAAGAAAAAATTCAAGCCTCAAATTGCAATATTGAAGGATTCTATGAATAAAATATTGAATCACACAGGAAGCATCAAAAGAAGATGGAAGGAATACACAGAGTCACCATACCAAAAATAATTAGTTGACATTCAACCATTTCAGGGAGTAGCATATGTTAAAGAACAGATGGTATTGAAGGAAGAAGTCTAAGATGCACTGAAAGCATTGGCGAAAAACAAGGCCCAAAAAATTGATGGAATATTGATTGAGATGTTTCAACAAATGGATGCAATGCTGAAAGTACATTTCCAAAGAAATTTGGAAGACAGCTAGTTGGCCAGCCTCCTGGAAGAGATCCATACTTGTGCCCATTCCAAAGAAAGGTGATCCCACAGAATTCAGAAACTATCAAATAATGTCATTAATATCACACTCAAGTAAAATTTTGCTGAAGATAATTAAAAAATGTTCACAGTAGTACATCAACAGGGAACTGCCAGAAATTTAAGCCAGATTCAGAAAAGGAAGTGGAACGAAGGATGTCATTGCTGATGTCAGATGGATCATGGCTGAAAGCAGAAAATACCAGAAAGATATTTACCTGTGTTTTATTGACTATGCAAAGGCATTCGACTGTGTGGATGATAACAAATTGTGGATAACAATGCAAAGAATGGAAATTCCAGAACACTTAATTGTGCTCAAGCTGAACCTGTACATAGACCAAGAGGCAGTCATTCAAACAGAACAAAGGGATACTGAGTGCTTTAAAATCAGGAAAGGTGTGTGTCAGAGTTATATACTTTCACCATACTTATTCAATCTGTATGCTGAGCAAATAATCCGAGAAGCTGGACTATATGAAGAAGAATGTGGCATCAGGATTGGAGGAAGACTCATTAATAACCTGCGTTAAGCAGATGACACAGCTTTGCTTGCTGAAAGCAAAAAGGACTTGAAGCACTTACTGATGAAGATCAAAGACTACAGCCTACAGTATGGATTGCACTTCAACATAAAGAAGACAAAAACCCTCACAACTGGACCAATAAGCAACATCATGATAAATGGAGAAAAGATCGAAGTTGTCAAGGATTTCATTTTACTTGGAGCCACAATCAACACTCATGGAAGCAGCAGTAAAGAAATCAAACGATATATTGCATCTGGAAAATCTGCTGCAAAAGACCTCTTTAAAGTGTTCAAAAGCAAAGATGTCACCTTGAGGACTAAGGTATGCCTGACCCAAGCCATGGTGTTTTCAGTTGCCTCATATGCATAGGAGAATCGATGCATTTGAATTATGGTGTTTGCAAAGAATATTGAATATACCATGGACTGCCAGAAGAGCAAACAAATCTGCCTTGGAAGAAGTACAGCCCGGAATGCTCCTTAGAAGTAAGTTTGGCAAGACTTCATCTCACATACTTTGGACATTTTATCAGAAGGGACCAGTCCTTGGAGAAGGACATCATACGTGGAAAAGAAGAGGGTCAGTGAAAAAGAGGATGACCCTCCGCGAGATGGATTGACACAGTGGCTGCAGCAAGGGGCTCAAACATGGCGAAGATTGTGAGGGTGGTGCAGGATCCCGCAGTGTTTTGTTCTGTTGTACACGGGGTTGCTGTGAAATCAGAACTGACTTGACAGCACTTAACAACAACAGCTGTACCTGTCTTCATTCTACCTTGCACTGGGTGCCTGTATGCCATGAAAGATGTTTTTGTTGCTGCCTCAGCCACAGCCACTGGACACTGCAAGATTCTCAACAGCTGTATCTGTGACTGCTGCTGTGGAAAAGCAGAGGGAATCTGGAATCTCTGCTGACAAACGCTTTGTTCAGGTCTTTTCTGGGCAGAAGCAAGCTGAGAGAACACAGCTACCTGGCGTAACATAAAACTTTGTACTCCAGTATGGTTAACGATAGCTTGCTGAGTGGGTAAGGCCTGTGCTTGACTGGTTGAACCTTGTGCAGAGTCCTGTCCTTCTGGCTGTTGAGGACAGGTCCTGGGATACTGAGGTGGTCGTTGTGGAGTAAACATATAAGGGTATGGCCCCATACAGCTGCATTGCACACTCTTCCTGGCCCCTATGCTTGGGGTCCTCTGCTCTGGTGCCCGCACTTCTGACTTGGTGGGCTGGACTGGGCAGTTCAGCCCAGCACACGCAGTTTTATAAGACCAGTACAAAAACTCTTCCTAGAGGTTGATGCAGTGTCATCTGTTTTTTTACCTTTGCTTCTGTGAAACAAAGAACAGAGAATTAGAAAACTGCAAATATAAAATGTGTCTGTCTGCTCTTCCCTCTCTCATGAAAAATGTAGCCATATTCATCCAACAAGCTATTTTTGAGAGTTGATTATGAGAGAGGTAATATGCTAAGATTGAGACAATAGGATCAGTGACACGTGTCCTGCCATGGAGGAGTTCGGTTTCCTTGGGGAGGCGAATAAGTAATCAGATAAATACACGGCGCTTCTTACTGTAATAGACTTCGCACCGAGTGATACAGGAGCACGGAGGAAGTGCTAAACATTGAAAATAAAAAAAAAAAAAAAAAACTATTCCCAAAGGAGATGATACTTGAGCTATCTTAAAGGATGAATAGAAATCTGTCAGATAAAAGGAGTCAGTCATGGCAATTCTGGAGTTGGAAGAAAAGCCTGAATTCAATCTATAAACGAGGATGTTGTCAACATCTAGTGGAAATCATATTCCAGAGAGTTTCCACTGAGAGTGAGGTGAATCAGGAAGGCATTCAAAATGCAATTGATCTAGTGCTCTGAGTAAATTTACAAGGCAAGCATTTTTAGCCTAATTTTTCAAATGAGGAAACTGACATTCAGCCAAGTTTAGCAATAGGTCTCAGGTTACAAAATGGTAAGAAATTGAGGCAGGATTCAAACGTAGATCTCTCTGACTCCAGAACCTGAGCTCTTTTCACTTTTCTCCAGAGGAGCATTTGGAAACATTGACGGAGAATTTGGTGGTAGCTGCCCAAGTGGATATTATCTTAAAATCACATGGAGGTTTTTGGTTGTTTTTTTTTTTTTTTTGTAATTTTTTCATAAATATGCTTTAAACTACATATTTTGAAGCAAAACTGGTAATTCACAAAGATTCCCCATTAGAACTAATCAATATGATTCTAAAGTTTACATGGAAAAATAACACCCAAGAATACCAAAAACCCAAACCCATTATCATCAAGTGGGTTCCAACTCATAGCGACCCTATATAACAGAGTTGAACTGTCCCAGGATGTTTCTAAGGAGTGGCTGGTGATTTGAACTGCCAACCTTTTGGTTAGCAGCTAAGCTCTTAACCACTGTGCCACCAGGACTCCACCCAAGAATAATGAAGTTTTTTGTTTTGTTTTAATAATGAGAAACGACAAGAGACTTGCCTTACTAGATATTAAATCTTGTTATACAGTGTGGCACTGGTTCATGAATTTCCAGAGAGATCAACTGAACAGTTGGAGAACTGAGAATTCCCCAGATATGTGGGAGTTTATTATATAATAAAGGCGAGATCACATATCAGTGGAGAAAAGATAATTTTTCAGTCAGTGATGCTAGAAAAGGATACCTGTTTGGAAAAATAAAGTTTTGTTTACTTTATTACTTCCATAAAATAAATACATCAAAGACAATACTGTAAACTACTAGAAGAAAATATGGGAGAATTTATATATATAGTTGTAGAGTGGAGAAGATCTTTCTAAATGACACAAAATCCATGAAGCTATGAAACGAAAGCTTGATAAAAATATTACATAAGAATGAAATGTCATCTGCATGGCAAACAATCAAAACAAAATTAAATGATAAAAAAAAAACAGGGAGAAATTACTTTCAGTATATTTCAAAAAGATCTAATATCCTTAATATAAAAAGAGATCCTACAGCTCTGCCGTATTATTTTACGTTATATTTAGTGTGCATTAACCCAAACCCACTGCCTGAGTCGATTCTGACTCATAGTGAGCCCATAGGGTTTCCAAGGCTGTAAGTTTCTATGGAAGTAGATTGCCACATCTTTCTCCTTCGACGCTGAAGCCGCTGGTGATTTCAAACCTCTGACCTTTCAGTTAGCAGCCAAGCTCTTAGCCACTGTGCCACCAATGTGCATTAGCTTAACTGTATCTACTATATTTCTTATTTACTTTTAATCTTTTATTCTGTGATCTATTTTTTTTGTTGTTGTTCCTATAGTTAACTTTATACTAATGCTCTGGTGGCTCAGTGGTTAAGCATTTGGCTGTTAATGAAAAGATCAGCAGTCCAAATACACCAGCTTGCTCCTTGGAAGCCCTATGGGGCAGTTCTACTCCGTCCTGTAGGGTAGCTTTGAATTGGAATTGACTCTATGGCAACGGGTTTGGTTTTTTGGTTTTATATAATGACCTTAATCCTCTTTTTTGTTACTTAGATTTTTACTGTTTGTTTTTCAGCTTTAAGTAATATTTTAATTCCCACATACATGTCAACCAATCAGGTTACTCTACATTCCTTTATCCTTTCTCTTTTCATTTTTTAGTTGTGTTATTTCTACTTTATCAGCGCAAATAACATTTACACATTATTGATCCATCCTTAAAACAAACAAACAAACAAAAAAAAAAACAGAGTAGAACTACCCCATAAGGTTTCCAAGGAGCAGCTGGTGAATTCCAACTGCTGAACTTTTGGTTAGCAGCTGAGCTGTTAACCACTGCACCCTTAATACCTCCTTTATTTTAGTGCAAGATCTTCAATTGAACATGCTTACTACCAAAATTTCCCCAAACATTTATCCATTTTCGGTTAGAAATTCTCATCCTCAACTTCCAAGAAGGGTCATATGTACAATATTTCCTGAGTTGTGGTTTTATAGTTTGTTTGTTTTTAATTTTTAAAACCTTGCTAATTATAAAATCTTTGACTCATACTCTTTAATTTCTTATAGGTTCTTGAAAATGTTTCTCTATTGTTGTGCTTTGTGTTTTCTTTGCTCTATAAGTGATTTGGCCTTTTTCTACAGAAGCTCTGACAATATTTTCTTTATTTTTCAATTGTAATAGTTTTACTAAGGTATTTCTTGGAATAGACCATTCTTTCTCAGTTTTCCCAGGTACATGCAAGTCCCTTTAAATATGTAAATTCAGAGCTATTATTTCAGCAAAGTTTTCTTGAATTATGTCTTAAAATATTTGTTCTGGGTGGGGCCAAGAAGGCGGAGTAGTCAGACGCTTCTGGTGGACACTCTTACAACAAAGACCCGAAAAAATGAGTAATTTGATTATCTATGGCAATCTGGGAGCCCTGAACATCAAAGGCAGACTTGAGGAACCAGACTAAGTGGTAAGAGGAGGGAGAGATGGTTCGGAAGCAGTGAGGCGTTGTCACCCCTGACCCGGCGAGAGCCTGAGCCCTTCAGGCGTGATCAGTTCAAGGGTGAGCGGTGAGGCAGGCAAGCATCAGGAAAAGCCTTTCTAATATAATCTTAAGAACACTGGGTAGTAAATAGCATTAAATGTTATATAGTGCCCAAGCCAGATAGGGATTGAAAGCTGAGAAATTATTGTTAACCTCAGTAACATTTTCTGAAAATATTTAGGAGAAAACTCAGACCATAGTAGGGAAGGGGATGAACCTATGCTGAAGAAGTGAGGAGAGCAGTTTAGACTACCACTGAAAGAATTGCATTAGTGAAAAGCAAGCGGTACCCCAGGAATACACAAGTGGCAGGCAGGGCCTACTGCCCAGAAATGGGCCTACTTGTGGCCACCAGAGTGAAAACTTCAGTGACTGATTCAGGCAGACTTGCTTCCAATCCTAGCTATTTCACTTACCAACTAGGAGACCTTGGCATGGACCTAATCTTTCTAGGACTCACATTTCTCCATCTGTAAAGTGGGAATGATAATCATGGAACCTGCTCACAGGGGTGTTGAGAAGCTGACAAGAGATAATACATGTAAAATCCAGTGCATGGTTAATGTTCAATAAAAGTTGTAAAAAAAAAAAAAAGAAAGGTAAGCGATAATTTAAGGTAGCAATAGAGGCGACACACACACACACACACAAAGACTACCTCATGCAAAATCTCTCAGTAATTCAATAATGGGTCAGATAAATATCGAATGCATAATGATATTATCAATAATGCAATTTTGGGTTTTTAGGAAGAGACATAAGCTTTCATATAGACTTCTATTTGATAAATGAGAAAGTAACATACCCAAAGCCACAATTCAAATTAATGACTTATTCGTGTTATGTGCTTTATACATTATAGACATAATAAAGGATAAATAATGACATCAGTAACTACAAAGTCAAATTATGCAGCAATACCTTGTACAATGTGGGTTTCAAATAAATCTGTATTAGTAAAAGAAAGCCAGAAGCTAGAAGCAATGTAATAGCTTTTGCAAATTAGCCGCCAAGGTAGTCAATTACAGTTGTATTTAATAGACTAGTGAACAGAAGGGTTGTGAGAGTGGGAATGATTACAATTCTGTTGTATAAATGTAGCTTTGGGAAAGCACTCGAGGAAAAGATGTCCCGTCAATCATTATGATATTCTTCATGTGTGTATGAAGAATAATTTGGGAAAAACCTGCATCCTGATAAGATTGACTAGAAAGGGTTTGAACTCCTACATTTGATAAACGTTCTCTCTCTTTTCCTCTTTTTTTTTTTTTTTTTTCCTTTCTTGCTATTATCATAATGGACTTTTAAGGAAGAAGCAGATATTGTAACTGGAAATCACGTATACAATAAAGCCATTTTCGATTCTTTGTAACAGTTGTTTCATATGAAAAGTTCATGAAAACAATCTTATAGTATTGACAGGAAAGGAGTTTTGGCAGCAACTGTTGAGAAGTCTCCTGCGTGACTATTCCACCTCCCCTCTGGCTAGGGATAAGTGTTTTTCGTTGAATTTCAAAATATCTGTTCCATGTACACAGCTGTTGACATCCACAAATATCTAACTATCCAGTCCTAGAATCCCCTTGGTGTTTCATCCATCTAAAACTAAGAAAAGGGAGCAGAGCTAATAACAGGCCCTCATTCATGGGTTTTATTTATTGATTTTTCTCCCCACCGTCGCATCTAGGGATGCCTTCCGCTTTATGCCTCTGCGTCAAATGCAGCTCTTGCTGGCAATAATATGAGACAATATTAACTGAATTTCACATGTATGGGACTTCACTCCCAGAAAAACTGTTCTATTCATACTGAACCTTTCTATAAAAATGAAAAGCTAGATCTGGAGAACAGAAATGGAAGAGGACTGTATTCACAGTAGGATAAGGAGATTAAATAGAAAAAGCTACGTGATTTCTCTCTTTTATTAGGTGCTGCTGGAAAGGAGATTAAGCTTTTAAAAAGTGGTGACCTTGATATAAATTCCATATTTAGCCCATAGTGAAATATTATGAATAATAAAGCATGCGTGAAACAACAGTGAGTGTAAATGAGAAGATTCAGAGATGCAGTGTGGTTGCTAAAAATCTAAGGGGTTAATCCAGTACTGCAAATAATAGTAACACTAATACATAGTCTGTAGCGGTTTGTCCATTTCAAAGTACGTTTACGTCAGGATGCTATTTACTTCCCACAGCGACTCTCTGAAGTAAGTATCCTTGTAACTTTATGGACAGGTAACGGAAGTTAAGAGAAGATAAATTACTTGTCCAAGGTCACACAGCTTGTTAAAGAATCCCTCTCCCCATGCAAACCTCCTCTTCTTGAATTCTTTTTTTTTTTTTTAATCTTATTGTGCTTTAGGTGAAAGTTTACAACACAAATTAGTTTCTCATTCAAAAATTTATACACAAATTGTTTTGTGACATTGGTTGCAATCCCCACAATGTGTAGGCGCTCTTCTCTTTTCCCTTTCCACCCTGAGTGCCCCGTGTCCATTCGTCCAGTTTTCCTGTCCCTTCCTGCCTTCTCATCTTTGCTTTTCGGCAGGTGTTGCCCATTTGGTCTTGCATACTTGATTGAACTAAGAAGCACGTTCCTCACGTGTGTTACCGTTGTATAGGACTGTCTAATCTTTGGCTGAAAGGTGGACTTCAGGAGTGGCTTCAGTTCTGAGTTAGCAGGACGTCCGGGAGTCATAGTCTAGGGGGATTCCTCCATTCTCTGTCAGACCAGTAAGTCTGGTCTTTTTTTGTGAATTTGAATTTCATTCTACATTTTTCTCCCACTCTGTCCAGGACCCTCTATTGTGGTCCCTTTCAGAGCATTCGATGGTGGTAGCCGGGCACCATGTAGTTCTCCTGGGCTCAGCCTGGTGGAAGATGTGGTTCATGTGGTCCGTTAGTTCTTTGCACTAACATTTTCATTGTGGCTTTGGTTGTCTTCATAATCCTTTGCTCCGGACGGGATGGGACCAATAAACGTATCTTCAATGGCCAGTCGCAAGCTTATAAGACTCCAGAGGCTACTCACCAAAGTAAGATGTAGAACATTTTCTTTATGAAGTATGTTATGCCAATTGACCTAGATGTCCCCTAAGACCATGAGCCCAAGCCCTCAGCCCCAGCAACTCAGTCCCTGAAGATGTTTGGATGTGTCTAGGAGGCTTCCGTGACTCTGTCTTGGTCAAGTTATGCTGACTTCCCCTGTACTGTGTGTTGTCTTTCCCTTCACCAAAGTTAACACTTGTCTACGATCTAGTTAGTGATTTTCCCTCCCCACCCCTCCCCTCCCTCGTAACCATCAAAAATTGTTTTATTTTCTGTGTGTAGACCTTTTCTTGAGTTTTTATAACAGTGGTCTCATATAATATTTGTCCCTTTTGCGATCAGCTTATTTTATTCAGCATAATGTCCTTCAGTTTCATCCATGCTACGAGTTGCTTCACAGATTCATCATTGTTCTTTATCGTTGCATAATACTCCATTGTGTGTATGTACCATAATTTGTTTATCCATTCATCTGTTGATGGGCACTTAGGTTATTTCTCTCTTTTTGCTATTGTGTACAGTGCTGCAACGAACATGGGTGTGCATATGTCTGTTCATATGACGTCTCTTATTTCTCTAGGATATGTTCCTAGCAGTGGGATTGCTGGATCGTATGGTATTTCTATTTCTATCTTTTTAAGGAGACATCATATCATTTTCCATAGTGGTTGTATCATTTTACATTCCCACCAGCAGCACATAAGAGTTCTAATCTCCCCACAACGTCTCCAACATTTGTTATTGTCTGTTTTTTTGATTAGTGCCAGTAATGTTGAGGTGAGATGGTATCTCATTGTAGTTTTGATTTGCATTTCACTAATGGCTAATGATCAGGAGCCTTTCCTCATGCCTGTTAGCTGCCTGAATGTGGTGTCTGTTCATATCCTTTGCCCATTTCTTAATTGAATCGTTTGTCTTTTTGTTGTTGAGATGTTCAAGTATTCCACAGATTTTAGAGATCAGACCCTTGTCAGATATGTCCTAGTCAAATTTTTTTTCCCGGTCTGTAGGTTCTCTTTTTACTCTTTTGGTGAAGTCTTTTGATGAGCATAAGTGTTTCATTTTTAGGAGGTTCCATTTATCTAGTTCATCTTCTGCTGTATGCGCATTTTTAGTTATGTTTGGTATGCTATTTATGCCATATTTTGGGGCCCTAGCATTATCTTTTTCTTCCATGATCTTTATCATTTTAGGTTTTATATTTAGACTCTTCCTGTATTCTTTATCACATTTTACAGCTTCATCCAAGTTTCCAAGCCTGAGAACTGGGAGTCAACAATTTGTCCATATTCCATAGCACATGTGATCTACACAATAACCAATACGTGTTTCCCATTGTGCACTATTGTTTTTAATGCACGTTGCCCATTTTCTCTATTCTCGTTCTTGTTTTTGTTGTTGTTAGCTGCCCTCGAATTGGCCTCCAACACATGACAACCCCATGCACAACAGAACAAAATGCTGCCTGGTTCTGCACCATCCCCATGATCAGTTGTGGATCCAACCATTGTGATCCATAGGGTTTTCATTGGCTGATGTTTGGAAGTAGATTGCCAGGCCTTTCTTCCTAGTCTGCGTTAGTCTGGAAGTTCCACTGAAACCTGTTCAACATCATAGCAACACTCAAATCTCCACTGTGAGATGAGTGGTGGCTGTGTATAAGGTGCATTGGCCAGAAATCAAACCTAGATCTGCCACATGGAAGGTGAGAACTCTGCCACATTGAAGGCAAGAACCACTACAACTCCCTAAACCAGTTGCTCTTGAGTCAAATGGAAACCCAATCAGTGTCAGAGTAGAACTGTGCTCCGTAGGGCTTTCAACAGCTTATTTTTTGGAAGTAGCTTTTAGGCCTTTCATCCAAGGTGCCTCTCGGTGAACTTGAACCACCAACCTTTTGGTTAGCAACCAAGCATGTTAACCATTTGCACCATCCAGGGACTCCCTCTATTACTATGGATATTGCTAAAACATAAGTCCTCACTCTGTATAAACTGGAATATTGTTGTCACCTCCTAATTGGTTTTCCTTTCTCTATTTCTCTTCCACCATCCTGCCATTATCTTCCTAAAAACAAATATGATCATGCTGCTTTCCTGCTCATAACCCTTCAACAAGTCCTCATTACTAAAAGATCACATATAAACTCCCATATGAACAGCATACAGTGTTCTCCATGACCCTACTCCTTTCCACATTTCCAACCTGTCCTTTGTCACTTCCCCTATGATCCACTGTGATATAACCCTGTGATCCACTCGTAGCAAACTCCACATGAATTCTCACAATGGGCCATTTTATTCCATGCTGTTTTTGTATATGCTGTTACAGATGATTAACATGCTCTGCCCCACACTAACCCAATTTATGAGGCCAACTTCTATTCACTTGCTTCCCAATATCAAATTCCTATTTAAAGTTTTAACTGACTCCTCTTACTTTGTGCCAGTCACTTTATTAAATGCTCAGAATACAAATATGAATTAGATAGGATTCCTCCCTGCACTCACAGTCTACTGAAAGAGAGGACAAGTCAGTGAGCAATCAAAAGACAGTGTAACAAAGGCTATGTTAAAAGGAGAGCAGAAGCAATACCTGCACCAGGGCTATGGATAGTGGAGTACAGAAGCATGGATCCAGAAGAGGTTCCTGATAAGAAGATTTTTGAAGAAAGTCTCTTGAGAGTGACTAGAAGAAGTTTTTTCTTTTTTTCCTAAAAAAATAATGATCTAAGTAGAGGGATCAGTCTGCACAAAGAGGCATAAAGGACCATAGCTTGCTAGTAGAAGTTGCACGTGGACGTGGGTTCAGGAGGAGATGATGAGAGACCTGGTATGTTAAGGAGTTTGGATTTTATCCTGAAGATCCCTGGGCAGGAAGGGGAAGTTGGTGAATGGAAAGAATGGTGTTAAGCATGAAGTTGACTTAATCAGATCTATATTAAAAGACGTAACCAGGCACTCCGGGCCTATGGTTCTTCTGCATTATGGATGTACGTATATTGCAGCCCTTATCACACTGCACTGCAATAATTTATTTATATATCCATCTCCCCTACTTACATGGGGATTTTTTATGTTCTTGGCATGCCATACATTTTGGTTGAAAAATGGACAACAACTTAAATGAGTAACATATTTTAAGTTCTATCAAGTCATTCAAGTTGTGTTCTTTAGTAAATCATGCCTAAAAATCACATGTCAATCAGCAATGTTACCATATGTGTAATCCTTATGTATGTTTTAACTCCATAATTTTGATGGGGAAAATATTCAACAGGGTCAATACCCAAAAGGAATGTTATTTTATGTCAACTGATTCTACTTAAGATAATCTAACAAGAGTGTTACTTTTTTTCCTCCTTAGCAATATTTCATATTCCTCATTTCTCTCCTTAGACCCACACGTGTGTGTGTGTGTGTTTTAATATTTTTCATCATATATTTAACATCACTGTATTGTATTAATTCTTGGCAACTTAAGTGTAAAATGTTTTATCCTACAGTGTCTTTGTTGACATGAATTCTAATATAATTTTCATATTCTAAACCTGTTTGTATTTAATAAAGAAATACAAATCATTAGACCATTTTCTATTTTGCTAAAAAATGACCTGCTTTTGCTAAGTTAATAAGTTGCTAGTATTTAAACCGTTGTTCTTCTACTGAATTGTAGGTGACTCAGATGAATGGCTCTCCTTTCTAGTCAGAAAAATCTAAAAATTATAATTGATTTGATTTGATACTAAAATTGAAATAGAAAGTATCGAAAAGAAACCAACTGTGAAATGTGCAGAAACCATATAGAGTAAAAAAACTCTCCCCACCCCCCACAAAAAAAACACAATTTAATTCTACTCTTCCCTTTTCTTTTTTTTTTTTTTAGATACATAATTAGAGGCCTCTGTAATGGAAAGGAACATGTAAATGTACCTTAATGTATTAAATTTGCCATGTTTAAACTGTGTTATTTGTAATATTTGCAAATATATAGTAATATAATTGGTTTACCTCTTTCTTTTACCTCAAGAGGGCCTTTAGGAATTTATGCATACTGTGAATTGAACACTCAGATATGTGTTTCCTAAACTGCTGTATCCGCCAGGACCCAGTCAGTTAAAGCAAATTCATTCCAGGTAGTTGAATACGGGGGATTTAATACAGGAGCAGGTTATAAATATGCTAGGAGAGCTGAAATGGCAGGGCATGGGTCAACCCAGAGGTTAGCCAATAGCAGGAAACTGCTACCACCCCTAGGTCTGGAGGGACAAAGAAAGGAAGTGGTGTTACCAGAACCCAGAAGCGGAAAGGACCGTGTCTCAAGTGGAAAAATCCAACCCAAAGCCAGTTGGCAGGAGAGCCTGTGAAATGGAGGACTTATTTATGGGATAAAGCAGTGAACAAGGCAGATAAAAGTCCCTCTTACACGGCCCTTACACTGTAATGGAAGAGAAAGTAGATCTCTATACAAAGAAAGAAAATCAAGAAAATATCAACTGATAGAGTAATGTACTAGGGAATTATGAGACTATTTTTCACCATGGATTTTTTGCATTGATTCTGATTTTTTAAAAATTGCGTTGAAATATTGTTTATCTTGATTACTGAGTTTTTAGCACTCCCTCAAGCACCTCACCGGAGTTCCAGTGGAACTATTGTGTAATCCAAGAAAAAACAATGTTGGTTTGGGCTAGGATGGCAACAGTGGAAATGGAACCAAAAAGGCAGTTTGGGGATACATTTTAGAGGAAATTTGTCTAGGACTTGTTGACAAACAGGATACAGAGCAGACAAATGAGGAAAGAGAAGAATTAAAGGTGTAGTCTAGCTATTTTGTTTGAGCAACTGGGCGGATTTTGTGGCCATCAGTAAATATGGGAAGGGTCAAAATAAAGATTTATTTTGGGTGCTTGTTAGGTCTGAAGTATTGTTTTTTTTCTTTTTTAACGTTTCAAATGTTGGGTTTGGTTCATAGTTAATTTTATATGTGAATTTTACCTCAATTAAAAACAAACAAGTGCCTCTAAGAATTCAAAGAGCATACCACTTACTCCCTTATTTTATATACAATGAGAAGCACACATAGTAACAGAGGAGGTAGTAAAATAAGTGGAAATAAATAAAATAGTTGCAAAGTGTGATTGTTATAAAGAAAATATACAAAGGGCTAAAGTGGGTAAAGAAGGGGGATGTCAGCCATAGGCTTCCCCAAAGAGATTATTTGAAATTTGTGTGACCTTGAACCAGTGCCCTGGGCCTCAGTTTGCTTCAGTGACATGGATTTTATTCTTTCTTCCCTTTTTCCTCTCCCTCACTTTTTGGAGAGTGATGAAGTGGTGAAGTTCAAAAGTGTTCTTGCCCAGGAATTACTCAGGCAGAGAAATACTGGTCTAGAAGTCACATGCTAAGGCCTCCTCAGCTCTAATATTCCAGGACTGTTGTTGCTGTTGTTAATTGCTGTCGAGTTGATTCCAACTCATGGTGACCCCACATGTGTCAGAGTAGAACTGCTCCATAGGGTTTTCAAGGCCGTGACCTTTCAGAAGCAGAGTATCTGGCCTGTCTTCTGAGGCACCTCTGGGTAAGTATGAACTGCCAGCCCTCCAGCTAGTAGTTGAGCACTTAACCATTTACACCATGCAGAGTGATCACTTTCTACCAAAAAAGGAGATAATTATTTCCAACTTATAGTTAGCAGAAGACTGTAAATGGACTTCAACTTACCAGTTAAAGGAAAAAAAGAAGAAGAAGAATTGCAAACAAGAAGGCAATAAACTGGAAGTTTTAGGTCTTAGCATCTGCCCGATGGTCTCACTCTAATCTTTTCACCAAGGGCTGATTTCAACCACAGTTAAATCAATAGGTCCTCCAGAGCCCTTCTGAAAAGGAAAATTAATCCAAACAAATCTCACATTTAGCTCCTGTAGCTATAAGCATAGTGTGTGTGAGAAAGATAAGATGTAACAGAGAGGCCATATGCACAGCTTCAGGAATCACCTTAAATGCTAATACAAAAAAAAAAAAAAGATCAAAATTGGAAGGCTTTAAGAGTAGAAATAAACTATCAAAGTTAAGTATATTTAAGGCTTAAAACTCAAAAGAGCTGCTTTTATTGATGCCCCTTCAACAATCTAACCTTGATATTTTTGACTTTCAACACTTTCTTTTCACAACTGATTAGACACCATAGTCAAATGCATGCTTAAGGAACCACCCTCTGGATCGGTCTGATCTGCTCAGGTCCGTAGTGAACTGAACTTTCATTGCTGGTTTGTGACACTTCAAAAATATTCTGTGCATTTGTTTTCATAAGAAGAAAGAACATGGCTCAAAAAATGATCAGTGAATGCTAGAGCAAACCATGTAAAACATAGAAGCATAGAGCAACTTAGTCCTTTAAAAGCACCGATCTAATCTAGACTTTCTTACACAGCATTTCTTAAAGTGGGAAAAGGTTGCTAAACATTATGGAAGTGTTATTATCCCCCCTAGGGACCTGAGAATCAACAAAATATACAGGTCAAGTGTTTAGTGATGTTGTTAGAAGATTCAGTGAGCAGTCATGTAACTGGTAATTCTGTTAGAGTAAGAAAGAGACACTGAACGTGACACATTATCATGCAAAGAGGCATCACTACAGATAATTGAAACTGTTACACTAAGGTATCACGTAACGTGGTTTTTATTATATTTTATCAGCTAATTAGGTAGATACAAAACTTCCCTTCCTACATGTATTTTTCTTTCATACTTCCTGCCTGTACTACCTAAATTTCCACAGCTTGGCCTGCCGTTGGGCCATGTAGTCATCCTTTAAAAGATGAATTTTTAAATCTCTGCGGGCTCTCATGCATGCCAAGTCAGAATCGCCCTCTATTTCAAAGTATCCCACTCCTGAGAAACCTGTGGAGGACTTCATGTGGTATACTGACTTCCAGAGCCGGCACTTAAAGTAGTTATTGTAATTTTATTTCTGTGTCATGTATTTGTTCCTTGATTATGTCCAGAACTATTTGTTGCTCCCAATATTTGCCCTGGATGTAAGATTTGATTATTTTCTCTCCCTTATAAGGTTGGACCCAAAGGCAATCTCTTTAGTCAGAAGCCAATTCTTTTGCAAACATATATATGTGTGTGCATATGTGTGTATACAGGTATACGTGTGTGTGTATATATATATGAAAGAAATTAAGAAGTTATGAAATTTCCATAAGCCCTACTTATTACTCTCTTTTAGCCCTATTTTTGGGGGGGGGGAAAGGAGGGGGTTCAGGACCCAGGTTTTTAAAGAAATCCAAGTTACATCGCATTCTGCCTTTCTCCATTGTAGAGTGTAAAACAATATAAAACCAGGGGCTAAGGGTGGGTAAACTTCATTTGCTTTAAACAATGCCATAGATAGATAGATAGATAGATAGACAGATGATAGGTAGACAGATAGATAGATAGATGATAGACAGACAGACAGATAGATAGGTATAGAGAAAGAGAGTTTAGGAAGCTAGATATGTGAATTCATGGATTCAGGTCACTGGCTATAGGGGGAGGCTCTCTCTGTCAGCTCTGAGGGAAAATCCTTGTCTCAGCTCTGTCACCTTGGTTTTCCTTGGTTCCTTGGTGATCTTTACATGGCATCTATTCCTCCCCCCTCCCCCACCCCACTGCTGTTTGTGCTTGCTTGTCACTGTGTCTCTGCTGTTCCTTATAACTCAGAAGTGATTAGGTTTAGGACACACCCTACATTGATAGGGTATCATTAACATAACAAAGAAAACCTTATTTCCAGACAGGTATAGCGATTAGGGGAGCCCTTGTGGTGCAGTGGTTAAGCGCTCAGCTGCTAACTGAAAGGTCAATGGTTCGAACCGACCAGCCACTCCGTGGTAGAAAGATGTGGCAGTCTGCTTCTGTAAAGATTTACAGCCTTGGAAACCCTATGGGGCAGTTCTACCCTCTCCTAAGGGTCACCATGAGTCAGAATCAACTCGATGGCAACGAGTTTTGGGTAGGGGTTAGGATTCCAACACTTATTTTGAGGGGACACAATTCAACCCATAAGACATAGATGTGTATTTCATGTGTGTTCCAGTATCATGTAAAAGACACCAATGAAATAGGAGTTAGGAGATGTGACTTCTAATCCTATTTCTTTCACTAATTAGATAGTAGAACTTGGACAAGTCATTATCTTCTTAAGGCATTTGGCCCCTCTGCTGTAACATCAGGAGGTTGGAAGAAGTAACTCTATGTGAGTTATTTGTAAAATATATTGTGTACCTGGTGTGTAGTGCTATGTCACCTACGCCAAAGAAAACTAAATCTTTTTTTTTTTTTCATCCATATTCACAAAATGGCACCAACTATAAAAATGGCAGTGCAGTGTCATCTAACCTCCTCTAACTTCACGAGGGGGGAGAATCATCAGCATCAACAGCCCAAAGCTGATTCCTATGAAGTGGAGCTCAAACATACCGTCACCCTCCAACCTTTTTACCAATTCTGACCCCAGCTGTCCCACCTATGGCAGTCTCTACTTCTCTGCTGGGTTCAATAATTCATAAGAATGGCTACACAGAACTCACAGACCATACTCACGACTATGGGGTTTATTAGGAAAGGAACAGGTTACAATTCAGGATCAGGAACAACTCAGGATACAGTTCTTCAGTCAGGACAACTTCTTGGCTGTGCCCGTAGTCAGGCTTCTCCCTAGCCCTTGGCCCTTCAGCCCTCGGGCTTCTTGGGCCTCTTGGGCTGCTTAGGCCTTTTAGGCTTCTTGGGACAGCCCAGCCTCTGCCCTGCTTGGGCAAGTGTTACAAAGCTCTTTAGCTCCACCGGTAAGTGCCCAGAGGTACCCCACTCTGCCAGTAAGCCTCAGCCTGAAGGTGCTCAGCTCTCTAGCTCCATGAGTCAGCAAGCCTAGCTCCACCAATATATGCCCAAAGGGATCCAACTCCACCAGGAAGCCTCCTGCCCAAAAGCACTCAGCTCTCTCACTCTGTAGGTTGTGTTGCCCACCATAGCCACCTTCCCTCGTGGGCTGGGAAGCCCACTGCACCATCTTGTGCCGTTCTTCTGGTTCTGCTGCCGCCATTTCTCTGCCACTGCTTCTCACCATCTCATACTGTCTCTGGTGTTAAAGCTCTTTCTGTCTCCTGGGTCTAGGAGATTCTCAGTGTAGGATGTGCTCCACTCCCGATTCTTCTTCTTGATGGTAGTGAGGCCCCCCTTCTCACCTCTGGGATGGCTCATTTTAAGCCTAGTGGGATAGCAAAACTGACCAATCCCCTCATTAGGGTTCCATACACCTTATTTGCTTGGTCTCGCCTCCACAACGGTGCCATGCACCTTATTTGCATTATTAGCAGGCTGTCCAATCCCCTTGGTGGGCCACAAACACCTTATTTGCATAGTTCCAACCAATCATTACAAGACCATGAATGGCTTAAAGGGCTATATTAAGTAATTCACTGTACCACAATATTAATATTCTTTCTTCACTGGAAAGAATAGTTGAATGTTGACTCTCAGTTATCAACAACTCTGTTTTCTACACATGTATGTATGTCTTGTCTAACCATTTTCATTTTATAAACATAGACAATAGCAGTCATGATTTAACATTTTGCCTAGATCGCAGTCCATCTGTTACAAGCAATAGACGCCAAGTAAATATATGTGGATGATTTTACCTTAAGTGCTGTAGGAGCTTTCTCCTTACCCCATTCTGTATCATTTCACTGACTACAGAGATCCACAGCGCTGTAGCAGTCAGAGCGCACGTTTGATAGTGGCAGATTGCACTTTTTACTTTGAGAGTGTGTAGATTCCCCTCAGGGGGATCATATGTTTATTAATGTGGCACAAGTAGCTTGCTGCCTGTTAGCTCTTCTTAGTAAATAGAACTATAGCATTCTTTGAATGTGGCTTTATTTTTAGCATTTTAAATCACCTCCTGATGAACGGAAACAGTAAACAAGTATTAAAACACTGAAAGTAATCTGAAAATAGTGCTATCCTGGGGAGTCTGGAATTCCAGACATTACCAGACAGTTGTAAATCAGCAGTCACCTCACAGAGCTAGGAAATAAAAGTCAGGAAAATAAGAATAGCTTAGTGTGCTCAGCTGGAGCCACTTTCTGAAGATTAGGGTCAGTTGCATTGATAGGTGAAAAGGAAGAGGGGCTGGGGTGGAGAGTCCATATTATTCCTCAACTTCAGTCATTCTTACTTAGCCCACTTAGATATCCCCCATGACCAGTATAAAGACTTGTTAGGATTTTTGTACTTCACACTAATTGAACACCAAAGAACTAAAGATGTCATCATGGTGATATTATCTAACCCACCCTTCTGAACAAACACTGTCTGGTCATATTGCAAAATGGAATAGAATGGAAATGGGGACAAGGGACACAGTACTAGTAACAAGAACTAACACTGAGTGTTCACTCTGAAAGGCACTGTTCTAAGTTCTTAACATGTTTTAATGAGTTTGACCCCTACAACAATCCTATGAGGCTTTGCTATTATTTTTTCCTTATACAAATGAGGAAACAGAAGCCTAAAGAGTCAGGTAACTTACCCTGTTTTTCAAAAGTAATGAGAAAGTGAACTGGAATCTGAACTCTGGGAGTTGGGCCTTGGGGTTCTTGCTCTTAACTGGACCCTGTCTATATATATATCTATATATCTATGTATATATATAATCTGTCTCATTTTCAATAAACCACCACCACCACATACTGCCATCGAGTTGATTCCAACCGACCTTTGGGTTAGCCATCAATGACTTTAACCACCGCTGTAAATCTCTATGGAAGCAGACTGCCACATCCTTCTTCCATGAAGTCACTAGTAGTTTTGGACCACCGACCTTTGGGTTAGCCATCAATGACTTTAACCACCGCTCCTTATTTAATACAAGGAGGTGTGATAAAACAGATAAAGTAATCAATTGTTTCAGGAGAAAGAAAAACTAAGACTCTTGAATTTGAAAGATTTATGTGGAAGGTTCAAAATTAGAATTCACTGACTTACTTCTTAGAAAGATTCTGTTCTTTTTACATGTAGCTCAGTTGGCATAACACAGTTTATAAAGAAAATGTTCCACATTCTACCTTGGTAAGTAGCGTCTGGGGTCTTAAAAGCCTGTGAGCAGCCATCTAAGATACTCCACTGGTCTCATCCCTTCGGGATCAAGGGAGAATGAAGAGAACAGGATACAAGGAAAAGATTCGTCCAAAGGACTAATTGTCCACAGCTACCAAGGCCTCCACCGGACTGAGTCCAGTACAGCTAGATGGTGCCCGGCTACCACCACTGACTGCTCTGACCAGGATCACAACAGAGGGTTCTGGACAGAGCTGGAGAAGGATGTAGAGCATAATTCTAACTCACAAAAAAAAGACCAGATTTACTGGCCTAAAGGAGACTGGAGAAACCTCGAGAGTATGGCCCCCAGATACCCTTTTAGCTCAGTGGTGAAGTTACCTCCGAGGTTCACTGTTCAGCCTTGGAGTGGACAGCCCCGTAAAACCAAGTGAGACTAACGAGGTACAGGAGTCCAGTGACAAGGGCCAGAAGGCAGAAGGGGACAAGGAAGCTGGTGATAGGGAACACAAGGTTGAGTAAGGGTATTGTTGATGTGTTGTGAGATTGTTAACCATTGTCATAGGGCAACACCTGTAGTAACTGTTAAATGAGAAACTATTTTGTTCTGTAAGCCTTCATCTAAAGTGAGATTAGCAGCACAATTGGAAGAGCGTAGTCAATGTCACTGAACTGTGTATGTAGAAATTTTTGAAATGGTGTATCTCTGGCTATGTATATTTTCTGGCAAACCAGGACAACTCGTACAAGGAAAGGTCATGGAGGATCCATAGACACATCTAAATTCCCTGAGGGACTGAATTCCTGGGCAGAGGTTCTGTGGGGACCGTGGTCTTGGGGAACATCTAGCTCAATTGGCATAACACAGTTTATAAAGACAATGCTCTACATTATACCTTGGTGAGTAGCATCTGGGGTCTTAAAAGCCTGTGAGCAGCCATCTAAGATACTCCACTGGTTTCATCCCTTCGGGAGCAAGGGAGAATGAAGAGAACAGGATACAAGGAAAAGATTCGGCCAAAGGACTAATTGTCCACAGCTACCAAGGCCACCACCAGACTGAGTCCAGTACAGCTCGATGGTGCCCGGCTACCACCACTGACTGCTCTGACCGGGATCACAACAGAGGGTCCTGGACAGAACTGGAGGAAAATGTAGAACAAAATTCTAAGTCACAAAAAAAGACCAGATTTACTGGCCTGACAGAGACGGGAGAAACCCTGAGAGCATGGCCCCCAGACACCCTTTTAGCTCAGTAATGAAGTCGCTCCCGAGCTTCACCGTTCAGCCAAACATTAGACAGCCCCATAAAACACAACGAGACTGATGGGGCACAACAGTCCAGGGACAAGGACTAGAAGGCAGTAAGGGACAGGAAAGCTGGTAATAGGGAACCCAAGGTTAAGAAGGGAAAGTGTTGACATGTCGTGGGGTTGTTAAGCATTGTCATAAAACAATATGTGTACTAACTGTTCAATGAGAAACTATTTGTTCTGTAAACCTTCATCTACAGTTAAAAAAATGGTTTAAAAAATTCTGTTCTTTTAGAATTCTAAAGCATTATACAAATATCACTATTATTCTAAAACCTGACTATTTTCTTGACACGTGTCCTAAGATAGGTATTAGCTTAACTCAGATAATTATTTTTCTAAAAAAAAAAAAAAAATCAGTGAATCCTAGCTTTGAATCTTCCACACAGGAAAACATAGATTTTCTTTCTCTCCAAACTATTGATTACTTTGTTTGTCTATTTTATCACACCTCATTATATCAAAGGAATCCCAGTGTGGTGCAAACGGTTAAGTGTGTGACTACTAAGTGAGAGGTTAATGGATTGAACCTATCCAGGGGTACCTTGGAAGTAAGGTCTGGTGATCTGTTTCCGAAAAGTCAAAAACCAAAACAGCTAAACCCATTGCTGTCGAGTAGATTCTGACTCATAGTGACCCTATCGGACAGAGCAGAACTGCCCCATAGGGTTTCCAAGGAGCATCTGGTGGGTTCGAAATGCAGACCTTTTGGTTAGCAGCTGAGCTCTTAACCACTATGCCACCAGAGCTTCTATGCTTAATAGGTCAGTTATATTTTTTACTTCTCTTTTAAGTTTACCAATTTTAGCATAAATCCAGGCTTGATTTCCTTCTTGATGGAAATCTTCCTTTATGTTTTCTGTTTTTCTTGATACAAAATCTCTATTGATTATTTTTTCAAGCCAAACCTGTATATAACTCAAAACTTTTTTTTTTTCAGCAAATAAAAAATGTACAGTTGGCTTGCTTCACTGACCAAACATTGTTTAGCTAGATGACAGTAGAGAGCCCTGTAGAATAAGCCAAGATACCATAAAACGGAGTTTTTACTTTTCTCTTCTTTTGAGTGAATTAAACACACTGCCTTGGTAGCACTTGCTTTTTGTTCTCACCAGGCCACCATATTTATTCTGCTCTGTTACAGAAACTCCACTTACTGTATGAAAGTATCCATCTCGCTGACAGTGGGTGAAAATGACACTGGACTCTGCTACAATTCTAAGATGAAGTACTTTGAAAAGGCTGAACTTAGCAAAAGCAAGGAAATTTCATGCCGTGACATAGAGGATTTTTTACTACCAACCAGAGAACCTGAAATCCTTTGGTACAAGGTATGGACTGTGGATGATTTTATTGCCTATGAATGGATTAATGTGCATCTTATTCTGGGGAAAATCGGATGAAAATTTTAAATGGGTGTGATATATAGCTCAGCTCTTCCTTCCTAATACAGAGCATCAAGTTGTGGTGGTCATTAAAGTCTCTGAACCAGTGACTTTGATACATTTTAGTCAATATGTGTATTGGTAGTTCACTGTAGTAAGCTGTGTGTTTATACTTTGTTTATATTGACAATTCTTTCAAGTCTATTACAGTCTGGATTGATAACTTCAGGAGCTAAAATATATTAAGCATTCACTTCAAAGTTCTTCATATTAGTCATCTAAAATGTCCCCACACAAGAAAGGAAAGGATTGATTTAACTCTTTGATAAAATGGTACATTAGTTCTTATTTGAATGTTACTACATGTAACTTTGTCCATATTCTAATCCTTTTCAACATAAGCACACATTCTAAAGAATTAACATCTGATGAAAATGTATAATATTATAAAAATAGTGTTAGAGTAACTTTCTTCACAAACCACAAGAAATTTTAGATTTGAGGAGAATAATCTAACCCCTGTTCTTCCCATTACATCATTTACTTTCACTAATGTTCCAAATTTGAACATATTCTTCAGCTTATTTGTATCACAAAAGAAAGAAAATATTGTTATTGAAAGTAGTCAAGAATATACAGTACACACACACACACACTGTTGCTATGTTGATGCTATGGACATCTCTCCAGAATATTTTATACATGGTTTAAAGATCTCTAGTATAAATTTGTTTTGTCCAACTCTCTGGAAGTAAGAATTTAGGAAGCTGGACCTCTTGGTAGAGGAGCGCTGGTGGTGAAGTGGTTAAAGTGCTCAGTTGCTAACCAAAAGTTTGGAGGTTCGAACCCACCAGTCTCTCTGCGAGAGAAAGATGTGGCAGTCTGCTTCCGTAAAGATTACTGCCTTGAAAACCCTATGGGGCAGTTCTACTCTGTCCTATAAGGTCACTATGAGTTGGAATCAACTTGAAGGCATTGGGTTTTGGTTTTGGACCTCTCAGTAACTAGATCCACAAATGTCAGAATACATAGTGTGAACCCTCATGACAGATTGCTTGTGAATGCAAAACCTGTTAGAAATGAAACAAGAAATAAACCTTTAATGACTTTTTGAAAGGATTTTTGCCAAAATCAGCAATGCCCTTCTCTAAGACTTTATTTCAATTCTTGATAATAAGCAATGGCGGGTTCAGAACAGCAAGGAAATTGTTAAAAGTTTTTTTTTTCTCCCTTTCCGTTGGTTTTCTATCCAAGACAATATTAAACGACACTCAGATATTAGCTATACTTGTTTCTGTTCCTGGGCTGGTGAGTTTTTTGTGTGTGTTCTTTTCTCCCCCAGTCCCCCGTTTTTAATTGTTTGAGTATTTCCCACCCTTGATTCTCTGTGGCTTGTCTGCCTTCCACAGGCAGACTCTGAGCAAGCCCTGGTGACTGCTTCAAAGGAGGGAGGTGTTAAGGGAATTTGACCCAAGGTCTCAAAGAACAAATATTTTTTGAGTACTCATATGCGGACATTCACAGTCTAGATACGCAATTTCTTAGTTGGTTGTTAGTAAGTTGTTCTTAAAAGTTGTGTGTCATTTCTCATTTTTGCAAACAGCATCTCAAAATGTCTGAAAGATCAGAGATTAAATACACAACACACCCACACAAACATATATTCTTTCTCTCTCTCACTCACTCTCAATTTAAGAAAAAAGCTGGCTTCACATCGGTCTTTTAGATGCTCCCACCATCACCACGATCATTTTGACCTTAGGTTATAAAGGCCATCACTAGTGGAGTGATGGGTGAAGATATAGAATGTGTGTAATTTAAGTCTTGTAACATTTCAGATTGTTTTTCCAGAGTTAGGGCTTACCCTCTTAAATTCTAAATAGATGAGATTTAAAGACTGCTTCTTAAAGTAGAAAACTATAAAAGTTACTCTGGTTAAATATATATTCCATATATTCAATGCATAGTGTTTCTAAACGAATGCAAATAGGATATTATATTTTATTTACTATGAATTGTTACTTGACCTAAAAGGCATAGAGCAGTGATTATACATATATATATATAACCTTCAAAATTTCAGTATCTGGATCATTTAAAAAATGACAATTTATGCAACTAATATAAGCATATAAAATGTATATTTTGGTCCAAAGTGACTGGATAATTGCCCTGCCCATAACACAAAGGCATTGAGCCACATAATCAAAATAATGGTGTGCAAAAATTTGATTTGAGAATAAATTTTTTTAGAAATAATATTACCACTGAAAAGTGTCAAAGGGTTTAAAGCTATTTTATCCTCATTCCATTGATTTGAAAGCTGGCTAGAGGAAATGGACTTCTGTTTTGGCAAAAACAGAATTCTCCTGAGCCAACATCATTATAATCCAAAGCTTAATTCAGAGACCATAATTTGGTAGGCCTATCAACAACAATGAAAGTACATATTTATGGGACTGTAAAGACCTGCATATAAATGTTGGCTTTTAAAATGGATTGTAGAATGCAAATTCTATGAAAAAAATTGAATTATTTTTAAATGCAGTATTAATATATCTCGAATATTGAAATAGAAGTATTTTCCTCTGTAGAATTAACTTTTTTTTTTTTTTTTTACTTTCCACTAAAATAATGTATTTTGTACTTCATGGTATCGGTAACAAGATGGTTAATTTCAAAATCATCAAAGTAAAGTATTTGCTTCTAAAAATAATGTCAGGATTAGTCTTAACATAGGTCTCCGTTCTTAGAAGTAATTAATCAATACATAAGTGATTTAGAGACACTAATATAGAAGATAATAAAGTGATTCTTGCTAAAAATACTTTTTTCAAATTGAGGTTAAACATATGCCTGGTTTCCTGGAGATTTGAAGAAAGAGTGAAAATCTTTAGCATTAATTTAAAACTCAGTCTTTTTAAAATATAAATTTAGTAACTTTTGATTTAGTTAATCAAAATACTTTTCTCTGTGTTTCAATTATTATATGCACTATCAAAATTTTGTTTTTCATGTAGGAATGTAGGACAAAAACATGGAGGCCAAGTATTGTGTTCAAAAGAGATACCTTGCTTATAAGAGAAGTCAGAGAAGATGACATTGGAAATTACACCTGTGAATTAAAATATGGAGGCTTTGTTGTGAGAAGAACTACTGAACTAACTGTTACAGGTAATTACAGTCCTTGATATTTCATTCGCAAGTAATGAGAGCACCATGTTAAGTTTAGCTGTTGTCGTGCATGTTGATATATTTTTTTTAATCTATGCATGAAAGAAGAACTTAACCCAATGCTAAGTGGATTCCTATAGGTGAAATATATTCCTTCTGGCTTTTAAATCATCTTACACTGAAATGCATTTGAAAGGTAAAAGGGAATATGTTCAGGGAATCATAGAAATGTTAGCTTTTGAAAGTACTTGAAATGATGAGTTTATAATTTCAGAAAATTATGCTTATCTTTTGTAGTGATATCATTCTTGGAAGCAATTTTCAATTGTGATAATACGGAATATATGAAATCTACATCTGTCTTCCTGTCTTGTTCCAAATAGAAAAAAAATTACTTTTCTCTCTATTCATTTATCACTCTATGAATCTGAGATATATATCCTTGTGAGCTTTAAAATAACATAATTTCAGGAATAAACAGCTAAGTACACGAGAGTACAATAGGGATCAGTTGCTGTGGTGGAAGAGCATGAGACGAAATTTAGAAAACCATCTGTAATCATACATCTACAGCTCAATAATCATATGACCTAGACTGAGTCACCACAATTTTCAGAGCATTCATTTTCTCATGTATAAAATGGAGATGATAAAATTTGCCTTGTTTATTTCAAAAAGTTTTTGCAAGAATCAAATGAGGTAATATGTATGAAATCAATTTGCAAAATATGAAATTATTCCAAATGTTCATCTTTTTCGTCACTTTTATGTCAAGAAAAATTGTATTCATAACTTTTTTTTTTATTTTATAGTGTACTTCACTAAACACGATTCCATGAGAAAAGGAGGGAGGGCGGAGGGCAACATTAGAAGGTTAAGGACATTTTTCTCATGTTCTTATTGAGAGAAGGTCTTTTCAGCAACTCCTTTATGGGCATCAATTCAATTAAAATAGTTTTTCTGTATATGAAGTCTCCTGGTAGTCAACTATATTTTGTAATAACTTTTCTTTTCAATCTTAAAATTATGATATACTTTGGCTTGACCACTACATCCTGCTTGATGGAATTCATTTGGTGAATAGTAATTATTCTGATTAAAAGAAAATTTATTTAAATGAAGAAGGACCTCTCTGGTAATGCCTCTGATAAAAGGCAGATCCAGTAAACAAGTGACACCTAAAATATATGATACACTTGAATAGTAAACACAGGGTCAGTCTTTAGCTTGTGTCTCTCATAAGTGTATGTACAATTTACAGTTGTTCGCAATTTAGATGTGTAATAGGCTTCTTTATGAAAAATCAAAATTAATGCTTTATTGTTCTTCCTATCATTTTAATGCGCTGGTGAAAACATATATGTGTCTGTCTACATTTGGGTTTTCTTTACAATAAACATTGAAATTTAATATTGTTTTGCTCTCAATATACACTGAAGTAGCTTTTCCAAGCAGTAGGAATTTTAAAATATAAAAGGAAAGAGACATATTCCAAATAGAAAATAGAATTCACGTCTAGTCTTTTTTCCTTGCGGTGTAGAATTAATCTTTGGTAAGGGTCTTAGTTACTTACTGCTGCTGCAACAGCAAAAAACACATGCCCACACACACAAGTGTGTGGTTTTAAAGGAACAGGAATTTATTGTGTCACAGTTTTGGAGGCTAGGGATAGAAATTCAAGGCATCCACAGGGCTAGGCTCTTTCTCTCTCTGTGGGTTCTAGAGGAAGATCCTTGTCTCTTTCTGCTTCTGTAGCCTCAGGCATTTCTTGGCCTTCCTTGGCTGCCTGTAGATGTATCTTCACATGGCATCTGTCTCCTTCCTTGTGTGTCTGTGGTTATTCTACTCTTTGGATAAGACACCACTCAGAAGAGATTAGATTTAGAACCCACCCTATTCCAGTATGACCTCACTAACATAAAAAAGAAAACCCCGCCTTCTACATTCAGGGGTACAGAGGTTAGTATTTAAGCATAACTTTCTGAGGGATTACAGTTCAATCTGTAACAGTAAGCCCATCTTCCCCCTTCCTAGAAATACTGGGATTCTAAACCATTATCTAGTAAGAGACAATTGAAGACAATCTCATGGAGATTGGAAACTGTCAAGTGGTCAAGTGACTTATATAAGGCTGTTTGGTAGAAGCAAGACTAGAACTCTTTTTCTCCTAAATGCTGCCCAGATCTACTATACTTTTCTAAGCTTCATTTCTCTAAAAACATCTCCTTTTCTTCAGAGGAAAAAAAAAATGGTGCCATTGAGTCCATTCCAACTTATAGCGACCCTATAGGACAGACTAGAACTGCTCCATAGGGTTTCCAACAAGCGGCTGGTGAATTTGAACTACCGACCTTTTGGTTAGCAGCCATAGCTCTTAAACACTACACCACCAGGGCTCCTTATAGGAAAAGGAGGTGTAATTATTTTTTGATACCCAAGTGGAAGTTAGTGAAAGTTTTCATTCAACTGATTATTATGAATACTTCTAGCTTATCTAGTCTTACCTGTGACACTGGGTTGGACAAATAAATGATTAAGCAATGTTACATTGTATATGCAATTTTGGGTGACTAAGAGAGCTGCATGCCCGAAAATTAAAAATGGTATTATTAAAATGCATTTTAGGTATTAACAGATCTATTGACAAGATTTATTTGTGCTTAACATTGCTTTAAATGATGTGACACTTGAACACGTTTACTTTGCTTGTGGCCAACTGAAAGAACAATTCTTAGAACCCGAATTATATCCCTCAGTAAAGCAACAAATGTGGGCAGTTCTCTGAATGGTAATGAATCACCATTTTATAGCTTGTTTTTCTGTATGTCATTATCATATTGTGCTCAATGTAAACATTATGCAAAGTGCGATATCATTTATTTTTAGTAGAAATGCCTTAGCAGCTAATAAATATTTTGAAGTGTATTAGACGTTTCTTTAAAAAAATAAAAAGGGGTCCTACATGTGATGAGGTAAGGGAATTTCTGGTTAAATAAAGTGACTAAATGTGCAGGCAATATTGGGAGCTTATAAAAACTGTGTGTTTCTAAGTAAGCAAAGTAGTGGTTCAGAAAATGCATCACAATGAAAACCAAAACCAAACCCAAACGCCCTGCCTTTGAGTTGATTCTGACTCATAGTGACCCTATAGGACAGAGTAGAACGGCCCCATAGGGTTTCCAAGGAGTAGCTGGTAGATTTGAACTACTGACCTTTTGATTACCAGCCAAGCTCTTAAGCACTGTGCCACCAGGGCTCCAGCACAACGGAAGGGAATAATAAACCTGCCCAGCAGTTTTGATATCTTTTAAACATTTGTTTTGTTTTATTTTGAATGTAAGATGCTTCAGCCTTATCTCTAACCTCTGCCCTTTGCTGTAAGCCTCAACAAGACGGAAGTTTTTAGTTCCCCAAATATCCTGCCTGTGATCCCTTATCCATGCCGTTCTCTCTGGAACGTTTTTTCTCCTCATTGTCGCAGGGCTGATTCTTAATCCTCCTTCAAGGCACAGCTCAAACGTTATCTTCTTTTTGAGGCACTTAATTCTTCATGCCTCCATAGCAGTTTTTAGTATCCCTATTACAGTACTTACCACATTGCATTTTAACTACTGATGACCAGTCCTCTTTTTCCCACCAGAGTATGCACTTCTTAGAGTCAAGGGCAACGTATTTTTTAATAAACTTTTATTTTAGATTCACAGAAAAATTGCAAAGATAGTGCAGAGAGATCTCATATACCTCATACCCAATTTCTTCTATTTTTTAACATCCTACATTAATATGGTACATATGTTACAATTAATGAACTAATATTAATTCATTATTATTAATTAAACTCCATATTTTACTCAGATTTCCTTCAGTCTTATCTAATGTTCTTTTCCTGTTCTAGGACAGCAGATTACATTTTGTTGTCATGTCTCCTTGGAGCTTCTTGTCAGTGACAGTTTCTCAGACTTTCCTAGTTTTTATTTTTTTCTCATTGTACTCTAGATGAAGGTCTACAGAACAAATAGCCTCTCACCAAACAGTAAGGACACACATTGTTCCATGACATTGGTCAAGAACCCCATGACGCGCCAACACTCTCCCTTCTCAACCTTGAGAGACTTTCCCAGTTTTTAATGGCCTTGACAATTTTGAGGAGTACTGGTCAAGTATTTGGTAGAATGTCCCTCAGCTGGGATTTGTCTGAGGTGTTTGTGATTAAGGTGGGGTATGTGTTCTTGGAAGGAAGACCACAGAGATATCACAATATATCACATAGATATATCACCATATATCACATGATCACCTGGCTGAGGTAGTGTTTGTCAGGTTTCTCCACTGTAAAGTTACAGTAAGTCCCTGGGTTATAAATGTCCGACTTAAATGGACAACTTGTGCTTGCCCTTTAACGTTATGTAAATTTTCCCTCACTTTGAAGCGATTGAACCAACCCCTACTGGCAAAAATTTCTTCATCACAATCACCTTTACTTGCTGCAGGTGCAGTTTTAAGTCAGCGAAAAGACTTCAAGCCTTTTCTGGCAGAAAAGTAAGGCTAAATAAGAACCGTATGCACCTCTTCCCACTTACTTACAAATTCTTAAAGACACACTTAAGAAAGGATCTCGTTCGTAACCTGAGGACTGCCTGTACTGATTTTTCCCCCTTTTCATACTGTACTCTTTGGAAGGAAGTCACTATGAGCAGCTCACACTTAAGGAGTAGGGAGTTAAGTTCTACCTTTTTGAAGGTAGAGTATCCACGTCAGTTGTTTGAACTTCTTCTGCATAGAAATTTGTCTATTCGCCTACATGTATTTATTCAAGCATTTATTTATACCAGTATGGGCTTATGAATATTTATTTTATACTTTTCATTATCTAATACTACCTTTTTATTTTGTTGTTCAAATTGTTCCAGCTTTGGCTATTGGGAGCTCTTTCAGTTAGTTCCGAGGTCCCTTTGACATATCCTTATTATTTTTAAAATACTAACCGGTACATATACACAAATCTGTAAATATGTCTCTGTGTAACCATCTATATCTGTAATAATCTGCACATGAGTTCATACTGATGTCTCCAACTCTAATCAATTATGACATGGATCGTTCTAGCCTCTTCCCTTTGCTTATCTATAGCCTTCCGCTCTAACAGAGAGAAACCTGGCTCTCACCATCCACCATCAATTTACTCAGTTATTCAGTTGCAGCACACAGACATAGCAATATCAGAATTGTTAACCTGTACTGCTGTGGGAAACAACTTTATCAACTAGAGTACAAAGTTATATTCAATTTATTTTGTCCTAATCTTACAGACTCCACTTACTTCCAAAGTTGCTTAGGTCAGCACCTTCCCCCACAAACCCCCTTCTTCAGTGAGTTTTTTGTTTACTTTGTTGTTGTTGTTTTTAAATTTCTGTGAAGTAATATAGTTAGAATGTTTTGTCACATTCTGCATTTCGTCCTGGAATTCCTCAATCTCCTAAATGATTTTTTTAATTTGCATACATTAAGGTTCACTCTTTGTGCTGTAAAGTTTCATGGGTTTTAACAAATGAATAGTGTCATATATCCATCATTACAGTATCGTACAGAATAATTTCACTGCCAATGAAAATCCCCTTCTATTCCATTTTCCCCTCTCCCTCCCAAACCCCTGGTAACCTCTGATCTTTTACCATAACAATAGTTTTGCTTTTTTCTAAATGTCATATGATTGAAATCATACAGTATTTAGCCTTTTTCAGAAGGGCTGCTTTCAGTTAGCAATGTGCACTTAAAATTCATTCACGTCTTTTCATGGCTTGACAGCTCATTTCTTTTTATAGCTGAATAATATTTCATTGTATGGATGTACCACAGTTTGTGACATCTTGGTTCTTCCAGTCTGGAGATTGTGAATAAAGCTGCACACACAGGATTTTGTGTGGGTGTAGGTAAAATCAGTTGAGTGAATGCCTAGGAGTGTGATTGCTAGATCATATGATAAGACTATATTTCTGGTTTTCAGTTTGTCCAGGGTTTTTTTTTTGTTTGTTTGTTTGTTTGTTTTTTGTGCAGTAATGGTAGAAGTGATGACTCACAAGCTTTCCAGCATGTCAGAGTTGAAACAGAAAGTGATAATGTCATTTTCAATTTTGAGTTCTCAACCCCAATGAGAATCTCACATAATGTCTGACCAATAGAAGTCACTCTCACTCAACAGACATGCATTCTTAAAAGAATTAATTTACTATCATGGACACACTCCAGTTTGAAACAATTGCTCTTAACTGACGTCACACTTTGTAAAATAGAGGGTCATCGAAAAAGAGGGAGACCCTCAATGAGATGGATTGACACAGTGGCTGCAAGAATGGGCTCAAACACAGAAACAATTGTGAGGATGGTGCAGGACTGGGTAACGTTTCGTTCTGTTGTATATAGGGTCGCTATGAGTCGGAACCTAACAGCAACCACAGCTCCTAATTATGTTTACAATTAGGCAAAATAATACCCTTGTCACCTGAAAAGTATAGAAAGTAGTGGAGTGAATAACTCTCAATCCAGGTCCCACACTCTGCTTTTGTTAATACTACCGAGTATTACATCAACCTTTTAATTTCCTGTATTATATTGCTGCTTTGTATTGAGCTTTAAGTTATATGGCGCTTTGGTAGAACGGTGGTTAAGAGATTGACTGTTAACCAAAAGGTTGGCAGTTTGAATCCTCCAGCCACTCCTTGGAAACCCTATGGGGCAATTCTACTCTATCCTATAGGGTTGCTATGAGTCGGAATCGGCTCAATGGCAATGGGTTTGGTTTTTGGGCTTTTTTAAGTTAAATAATATAAATAACATCACCTTCGTTATATTAATTGTTAAATCAAGTGCCTACCTGCAGCTGAACTTTTGGATACAAATGCAGGCCTGCATTAAGCTGCTTCGTGTTAGTTTTTAACATTTCGTTCCATCAAGATCTGTTTTATTCTTGATTCTGTATTCTACAATATTAGCTTCTTTTTCTGAACAAGTCAATAGATTTTTACTGGAAGATATCTCTGTTTTGATTGAAGTCATTGTTAAAAATATTACATTCAACAGACCCTATATAATGCTGTGTAATATGCTTTTATACATACACCTCTTTTCCATTTTTTCAGGAATGCATGATTTACCTCTCTTTAGGTAGGTTTTTTTTTTTTTTTCTAAATGTCACTAAGAAACCAGGAATCCTGCCCATATTTCTTCACTTTTTTCCTTTTCACTTAACAGTGAACTACAACAAGGTATATAAAGCATAAATGTGCAGCTACTTAGCATGTTGTCAAATGAACCCCGCTAGGTGAAGAAACAGAACGGTGCATGCACCACAGAATCTCCCTTTGTGTCTTTATGATAAAAATCCCTTCCACCTCACTAGTGAGTCCCACCATCGTGATTTTTTTGGTATTTGTTTTTATGTCTTTTTAAAGTTGTACTAGCTAATAGTGCATGCCTAAGCAATATAATTAAAGTTTTCCTGTTTTTGAAACTACATACAGACACACATGCTGTATTATTCTATCGTGTCTGGCTTCTTCAACTCAAATTATATTTAAAATTTCTGTCCATGTCATTCCATTTATCTTTAGTTTATTCATAACTCTTATACTCTAGTATTTCAGTATATGAATAGCCCACAGTTTGTTGATAGATGTTTGGTGTTGCTTTGATCTTTTTACTAATATTGTTAATGCTGCTGTTAACCATCTAGTGTGTGTGTGAGTGACTGTGTGTGTGTGTGTCCTAGGACATGCATTTCTGTAGAATTTTTACCTAGGAGTAGGTAGATTCACTAGTTCATATAGAGTATATGTATTTTCAAATTTACTAGATATTGTTAATTTTTTTCCAAAATGTTTGCACCAATACAGATTTTTACCACTGGTGTATGAATATTTCTGTTAGTCTACATTCTTGCCAACTTTTATCGTGTGTTTGCCTATTTGATGAGTATATTGTAGTATCACATTTCCCTCATTACTAATGAAGTTGAAGATCTCTGCACATATTTATTATTCATTTAGATTGCTCTTTTGTAAAGTGATTGTCTAAGACTTTTGCTCATTTTTTCCTGTTTTATACATATTAAAAAAAACGAAACCCAAACTCATTGCTGTTGAGTTGATTCTGACTCATAGCGACCCTATAGGACAGAGTAGAATTGCCCCATAGGGCTTCTAAGGAGTGGCTGGTGGATTCAAACTGCAGACCTTTTGATTAGCAGCCAAGCTCTCAACCACTACCCCACCATAGAAGTTCTTTATATATACTGGAAATTATCCCTTTGTGGGTTTAACTTACATTTCTTCATCTTGTGCACAAAAAAAAACATGAAAGACTTTTTCAGCTAGGGTTTGCTATATCCTTTTCTAAATGAGCAATATTATCTATTTAATGACCTATTGTAGACTTTGTTTTGATTGACATCACTATGAGAAATCAGGAGTTTCTAGAGTATATTTCAATTAAATACATTTCTGCTATTTGAGATTTTTAATTACAGGTAACAAAAACATAATTCCAGTTGGCTTTTTAAAAAATGGAATTTAATGGTTCACATAATTGAAATGAAATTCTCAGGCTTGGCTGGATCCAGGGTTTCAAATCATTTCAGGTATCAGCCTTTTCTTTTCCTCCGTTCGTGACCTTCCTCCAGGTCTTCTCCAAAATCTCCAATTACATAATGGACCATAACCAGGCTGCATTTTACTAGCTTACATACTCCAGCCAAGGCAGGACCTTCAGTGATAACATGAGAAAAAAAAAAAACCATCTATAGTTGTCGTTGTCCTGGATTAGATCATACAACCATTCCTAAGCCAATCCCTGCATCCAGGGGAATGAAATATTCTGTTCAGGCTGGATTCGGTCATGTGCCAACCCTACCATGGACTGAAAGAAGGGGAGAAGTCATAACCCAAAGGAAATTTGAGGTTCCAAAAGAAAATGAAGAATATTCTAAGGAACATAAAAAGCAGATGTCCATTACTTCTTCTAAATTTATGATTTCTTAAAGATTATAAACTGATTTGTTAATCATAAAATTCTGTTGTCGGTTACATAATTTTAAATATTGCTAATGAAAAATGTGAAAATATTCAAGTTTGTCTTGATATAAATTGTCATATCCTAGGTCTCCTTGCACAAAACTCTAACTCACACCCAGACTATAACTTTAACCCTAATGCCATGCCAGATTATTTGTAGGAATGTGAATATGGGGAAAATGTAATGTCCATAGGTGGTCCATAAGAGACCTAGTAATCCCAAAATAAATTAGAGCAACTTCACTATTCTTACAGTATGAACTATTCAGGCAAAAAAAAAAAAAAAAAAAGACATTAGCTATGGTGCTTGTTTTTGGATGTTAGGTCTAAGAAAAAAGGAATAAATACTACATAGGTTTTTGTTTTTCAGTAACATCGATTATATTATATGCTTATCACTTTTGCCTGTTTCCCTTTAGGTCAAAACATTTTCCTATAATTGTAAAAATACAGATTCAGAATAAAATAATAACCATATTTCCATCATAAAATTTGCATATGAGTCTGACCCGTCGAAAAGCCATTTAATTTCTAGACTGGAACATAAAGTAGTGAAGTAACGGTAAAAGAACGGATGGTGAAAAAATGATATGAGGAAAATTTTTCCCAGTTAAATACAAGAATGAGGAAGAAGAATTCTTCCGTCAGTAGGCACGTGAGGAAAGGGGCTTGCTACAAGAACGCGATGGTTTTTGTAGCATTTTGATACTTGGTCTAACATTTTTAATGGAGTTAAGGTAGCGATATATTTAAACTACTTTCAATCAACCATAGGCTGAATTTATGCTCACAAAAGGGACATCTACCTCCTCTGTTTATGGATGAGAAAGCGGCGGCAAAGAAAGGTGAAGTGGCTTTATCAAGGTCACAAAGCATCATGGTGACAAATTTAGGAATAAAATTTAATTTCCTGAACTTCATTCTGTAATTTACTCCACTGGGTAATTAATAGCAAGGCACTGTAGTTTTCGTATTAGCTCTCCTGACTGCTATGAAAGATTTATTATTGAAGTTCAACTGAAACACATTTTACTATGAGACTTTTAGTCCTTCTGCCACTGATGTAATTAAACGGTATATTTGTGGTCTAGCCTGAGGGGGGCGGAGTGATTACCTCTAGTTTTTTCTCTCTTTCTACACTGGTGTCTTCTATCGGCTTCTTTTTTAAGAAACTATTTTTTGTTGATTTCCTTTGTAAATTTAAGTGTTCTTTACTGACTGTAACTTAACAAGAATTGATGAAATTGATAATAGGACATATCTTCCCAGACATTACTTTGCGTATTTGGTAACATGCCAAAACTAATGCCCCAACAATCATCAAGATAATATTTTGTATTAAATGGAGCGTATTTCAGTCTTAGCTATTTTTATAAGTAAACATCTGTCAAATTTTGCAATTCAAGGACCATTTAGATTAATTCTATTTTTTAAATTAAAAGAGAATAAAGCTGATCAATACAGTGAAACTGAGTTTAATCCGTTTGACTAATTCTGAGTTGGAGTTCAATCCCTAGAGCAAAAACATGTCTCTTGAGTAATTTCTAACGGAAACTCTACTGAAAGAACTGACACGAATTTCCTTAATTTCTTGTTTAATGTCTCCATATACAGTAATCCCCCGTTATCTGTGGTTTCACTTTATCTACCCTTTACAATTTTTCAAGTGCTTGATAAGTACTTGGTATTTTCCTAGTAGATTTCATAAATTGCACCTGAAAGTAAGCAGTTTTCTCATTGTCCACTTCGTACAGTCCTTTGAATTTGAAAAACAAAGGAAATTTATTTCTGGAACTATGCTTGATCAGATGTCATCCTTCCCTGCCATGAAACCAAGAATGCTAGATAAAATAGAATAAATATGCTGCTACAGATTGAATTGTGTCCCCTCGCCCCAAAATATGTGTTGTGAATCCTAATCCCTATACCAGTGGATGCAATCCTATTTGGGAATAAGATTATCTTTGTTGTATGGATGAGGTCATATCAGTGTAGGGCGTGTCCTAAAATGATGGGTGATATTTAAAAATTGCGCTTCTATGAGAGCATAAATATTAGGAACAGTACTATGGTCGGCAGCGCTCCCTACCCCTGATCTTTTTATTTTGAATACATAATTGTATTTATATTGTTGAGAATATGCACAGCGAAACATACACCAATTTAACAGTTTCTACATGTACCGTTTAGTGACACTGATTGTATTCTTCAGGTTGTATAACAATTCTCACCCTCATTTTCTGAGTTATTCCTTTCTCGTTAGCATAAACTCACTGCCCCCTGAAGTTCCTATCTAATCTTTTGAGTTGGTGTTGTCCATTTGATTCCATATACATAGTTCTTAAAATAGCATAATGCTCAAGGCAGACCTTTTTTACTACTTAAGCTAAACTATTGTTAGGTTTTAAGATGACTTCAGGAGATATTTTTGGTTTAAGGTTTAAGGATTATCTCGGCAATAGTTTCAGAGGTCCATCCAACTTTCATGGCTCCAGGAAGTCCGGAGTCCATTAAAATTTGGAATTCTGTTCTACATTTTCCTCCTTTTGATCAGGATTCTTCTATGGAATCTTTGATCAAAATATTCAGTAATGGTAGGCGGGCACCACCCAGTTCTTCTGGTCTCATGGCAAAGGAGGCAGTTGTGCATGGAGGCAATTAGCCACACAGTCCATATCCTCCTCCTATTCCCAACTCTCCTTCCTCTTGTTCCAGGTGAATAGAGACCAGTCAGGCACTATGCATCAAATTAGGAGGTAGAACAGAAGCACTAAACATGTTATTAGGTCATTAGCTTAATGTCCCATGAAACCATGACCCTAAACCTCCAAACCAAGAAACCAAATCCCATGAGGTGTTTGGTTGTACATAAGCAACCTCAGCAGCTACATTTTTTTTTTAATTTGGTCATTGTTGTAAATCTATCTATCACACAACTTTCGCCAATTCAACTTTTTACAGGTGTACAACTTATTGACAGCAATTACAATAACCTGGTATGCAACTCTACTCTTAATCAATGTGATATTTCCATCACCGTTAACTCCCTTTTTTCCCCTCCCACTCATCCCTGGTAACCATTAATAACCTTTGTTCTGTATATATTTGCCTTTTCTTGTCTTTTTATATAAGTGAGGTCATAAAATATTTGTCCTTTCGTGATTGACTTATTTAACTAAGTATAATGTCTTCCAGCTCCATCCATCTTGTAGCATGTATCAAAACTTCATTTCTCCTATTGGCTAAGTAGTATTCCATTTTATGTATGTACCACATTTTGTTTATCCATTCATCTGTTGATGGGCATTTAGGTTGTTTCCACATTTTGGTTATTGTGAATAGTGCTGCAATGAACATCGGTGCACAAGTCTTTGCTTTCAAGTCTTTTAGGTACATACCTAGGAGTGGAATTGCTGGGTTATATAGTAGTTCTATTTTTAGTTTTTTTTAGGAACCACCACAGTGTTTTCCACAATGGCTGTACCATTTTGCATTCTTACCAGCAATGGGTAAGGGTTCCAATTTCCCCACATCCTCACCAACATTTGTTATTTTCTGTTTTTTTTTTTTTTTAATCTTAGCCATCCTGGAGGGAATGAAATGGTATCTCATTGTTGTTTTGATTTGAATCTCTCTGATGATTAATGACACTGTGCATCTTTTCATGTATTTGGTGGCCATTTGAATGTCCTCTTTGGTGAAATGTCTATTAAGTCCTTCATCCATTTTATGATTGGGTTGTCTTTTTGTTGTTAAGTTGTTGAAGTTTTATATATATTTGTGTTACTAGATTCTTGTTAGATATATGGTTCCCAAAGATATTCTCCCAGTCAGTATCTTGTATTTTCAATTCTTTGGTAAAGTCTTTCGAAGAACAAATTTTTTAATTTTTATGAGGTCCTATTTATTTATTTTGTCTTTTGCTATTTGTGCTTTTGTTGTTATATTAGATAATCTATTTTTGAAAGCTAGACCTGACAGTGTTGCCCCTTTTTTTCTTCTAAGAATTTTATGGTTTTAATTTGCATATTAAGTAGCCTTGGTGGCATAGTTGTTAAACACTTGGCTGCTAACCAAAAGGTTGTCAGTTTGAACCACCAGCCATGCCATGGGAGAAAGATGTGGCAGTCTGCTTCCGTAAAGATTACAGCCTTGGAAACCTTATGGGGCAAGTTTACTCTGAGTTGGAATCAGCTTGACAACAAGGAGTAGTGTTTTTAGTTTAGTTTGCACATTTAGGTCCTTAATCCATTTTGAATTTGTTTTTTTTTGTGTATGGTGTGAGGCACGGATCCTGTTTCATTTGTCTGCATGTGGAAACTCAATTTTACCAGCACCACGTATTGAAGAGACTCTTCTTTCCTCATTGAAAGGACTTAGCACACTTGTCAAAAATCAGTTGACCATAGCTGACCATTTCTGGACTCTCAATTCTATTCCATTGGTCTATGTGTCTATTGTTATATCAATATTAGGCCGTTTTGATTACTTTAGCTGTATAGCATGTTTTAAAATCAGGAAGTATGAGTCCTCCTACTTTGTTTTTCTCTTTCAACATTGATTTAGCTATTTGGGGCCTCTTGCCATTTCATGTAAAGTTGAGGACTGGTTTTTCTGTTTCTGTAAAGAAGGCTGTTAGAATTTTGATCGGGATTGTGTTGAATCTATATACCTTTTGATTGGATTGGATTTTTGGGCCTTCTTTTTGGTGTTATATTGCTGCCTGGAGTAGTTCATCAGCAAGAGCTAGCCTTTAATTTCTTGCTGCTTTCTTTTGACAGCATGGGATTTCAAGTGTACTTAGAATGTTTTCATTATGATAGCCCTGCCAGCACAATCCCACGGACAGCTTTTCTCTTAGTTACGGCACAATCTTCCAGTCTCACCAGTCATCCTTGTCTGGACTAGCTGTCAGAGCTTTATTGCTTCTAGGCTTGTATACCATTAGCTGAACTCACACCTACCTCATTGTTAGAGAGGCTTACTGTTATGGATTGAATTGTGTCCCCTCAAAATACGTCTTGCAATCCTAACCTCTATACCTGTTGATGTAATTCCTTTTGATAATAGGGTTTTCTTTGTTATGTTAATGAGGCCACATCAGTTTAGAATATGGCCTAAACATAATCACTTTTGAGATATAAAAAATGCAGATTAGACACAGGAGCAAGCACAAACAAGTTGGGGGTAGAGATAGATGCATGTGAAGATCTCCAAGGAACTGAGGAACACCAGGGCCACAGAAACTGAAAGAGACAAGGATCTTCCCCTAGAGCCGCAAAGAGACTACCTTCTGGATAGCCAGTGCCCCGAATTTGGATTTCTAGCCTTCTAAACTGTAAGAAAATAAAGTCACCCAGTTGTGTCAGTTCTGTTACAGCAGCACTAGGAAACTAAGACACTTACTATATGAAAGACTCTGAAAAATGATTTACAGACGTTATTATCTACATTTTACAGAGGAGGAAACTCAAAGTACATTGTGGACATGTATTTATAATTTTAAATATGAATCATCATCAATTCTAGGAAAGCTCCATTTTTTTAGTTTGCACTCTGCTGCTTCTGATTCTTTTACATACATTCCAACAAACTTAATTGTGAGAATAGAATAGCTGTCCACTAAAACTCTTTGATGGAATGACCGGTTAGTTAATTTGAAAAATGGGCAAAACTTCTAAACTGTGCTGTTCAATAAAGTAGCTACTAGCAACGTGTGGATATTGAACACTGAAAATGTGGCTAGAGTAGATTGAGATGTGCTACAAGTGTAAAATACACACTAGATTTTGAAGACTTAGTACGATAAAAGGAATGCCAAATATCACATTAGTAATTTTTAATATTGATTACATGTTGAAATGATAATGTTTGGATATATAAAATATATTACTAAATTAACGTTACCTGTGTCTTTTTAAAATATAGTTACTAGAAAACTTAACATTTTATATGTGGCTTACCTTTATACTTCTGTTCTAAAAAGTGAATGTGATCTCAGAGTAAGGGAACAACATGGGACCCAGTCTGAAGGTGTAATTTGCTTGGTGGCTCTGTCACACCATGACCAAAAGACCTTGACCAAGTCACCTGATTTCATTAAGTGTTGTCTTAACGTTGGGACTGTGAATACCCACTCACAGTAGTGCAGTAGGGAGTAAATTAATACAGGCATGTGAACGAACACAAGCTGTAAAGGAATGTACAAATGGAAGTGCCCAATGTCATTATTTGGTTTGATCTTTATCTTGGCTTGTTGCACTGGATGGAATGTTGATATTTATAATTTTTATCCGGTCTTTCAAATGACACTGATTATCATAAGCACAATCATTGATCCATACTCATTGATCGTGAAGTAATGTTTTATATGTGTGCAGAACTCTCCAGGTATCTTATTTGTGTGTAATCTGTTAACAAGCAAAGTCTAATGTCTGTCTATAAGTGGTGCAGAAAATGAATACATATGTTTCTGCTTCTCATCTGATTATATATTTTATTTGTATTTAATGATGTATATTATATATATAAAATATATACCCATCCCAAAACCCATTGCCATTGAGTCGGTTCCGATTCTTAGTGACCTTATAGGACAAAGCAGAACTGCCCCATAGGGTTTCCAAGGCTGTAATCTTTATATGTAGAAGCAGACTGTCACATCTCTCTCCTGCAGGGTGGCTGGTGGTTTCGAACCACCAACCTTTCGATTAGCAGCTGAGTGCTTAACCACTGTGCGACCAGGGGTCCTTTCTATGATATATATATATATCATGTATATATATATATATATACACACTTGTAACAGTGGGTAAAATTCCCTATACTAACTTCCTTGCAATAATTTTATTTGCTACTTACAAAACTGGTTCTTATTTTGTGGTTCACGTTTTAAAAGTTCATTTGAAAATGAATGACTATTTTTACAGTTCGGAGTACATTTTTTAAATTATCATATCAGAGATTTTTTTTTTTTAAAGAGCGTTCTTTCCCTGCTTCATACTGGCCTCTCCAGTTTGACAGGCATTGATTTTTCCATACATCTTACGAAGCTCAAGCCATTATGTCAGCACTTTATATTAACTGCCTTTAGTTTTGACATCAGCAAAATTGAGTGAGAACTCCGCATTACACCTATTTCGGTGTAGAAGCTCTGGTGTGGCAGGTTTAGTAGGACAAGCTGAAGACATCACTGTTGCCCACCATTCTTCCTCCTCTCAGTTGCAACCAATTCGAGATTGAAAACATATTCCACGAGGATACGTTCCTGGTTAGGATAGATGACTATGCATGTAAAAGAGAAACTTTGAAGTGTAAAAGACATGATAGAATTTAGAATCTTGAAGTTAACAGAAAAACAAATTTCAACATATTTATAGCAATGAACTCTGAGCATCATGAATACAGATGGCTGTAAACAGGAAAGCATTTAGTACCTTGTTCCATGCAAACCCCTTAATTTGTACAGTTCGTCCCAGACTTATGAAGTATTTGAGTTACGATGAACCACACTTACATCTTATCGTTAGTAATATGTACTACATACAACGTTGTAGTGTGTAATTTGCTGACATCATCATATCTGTAAGTTTACATGTAATGTTTCCAACCTCTGAATACAAATACAGATCAGATTTATAAAGATACCAATAATAAAAGGCAATAATAATGAAAACTAAAAAAAAAAATGAAGTATTCACTTATGTCAGAATCAAATTATGACAGAGTGGTAGGAACAGAACCCCATCATAAGTCAGGGGTCAAATACTACCTGTATTTATAAATCCTTTAAAATATGAAGACTAAAACTTAGTATATAATGTCAATACTAAAACCTGTTTAAAGCTTATGTGATATTGGGTGAGATACTTTTCTTAATGATTCACTAAATTAACTAGTTTTTTTTTTTTTACCATGCACAGCTTTATCTATACCTACACACACACGTACATGTATATATATACACATATATTTCTTTTTTCATTTTGGTTAGCGTATCACCAACCCATTTGATATACAGCTCATATGTACCTAATTTTATTGTAGATACTTAGTGGCAAGAAATTTGTTACTTGGTATTAATAAAACCATGTTGATTTGTTTAAGCAGTAGGTTCCAACTGGATTTAAGAATATTATATCATCTCAACATTAGTTCGAATAAATTCCTATTTTAGTTTTTTTCAAAAATTTTCTGGATACATTGAATCAACAGTTGAATCATTGTGAAAGTGGTATGATCATGCTGCTACTTCACTGTGGGGGGTTTTGTTAACAAACTGAACTCTAATAGCTTAACGTGTACAGGACTAAGGAAAAATTTAAAACCACGAGCTAGTTTCCTATTATACTCACTTTGTGTAATAGTCTTAATGGAGTCCTAGGTTATTGGTGGTGGTGGTGGTGGTTTTTCCCCTTCTTTTCTAGATACCAAATTATGAGGGACAGTGAGAGCTTAAGGAGAGCTTTGTATAAAGCACACTAATGATTAGATAGTTAGAAAAGAGAAAAAGTTAAAGGAAGTGAGAATATTACTATTACTTGTTTTTTTAAAAAAGCTATGACGTGATATAATAAGATGTTAAGAATTGGAAGCGTTCAGAATAGTGGAAAAACACTAGCAGTGAGTGCATTAAAAGTTTAAGAGAGATGGTTTCATTCGGATTCAAAAGGTTTTTCTTAGTTGTTCACAGTGTAAATGGCAAATCTCACCTTCTTTTCTGGTCAAATGAGAAGATTGAATTTATAGCTCTGTGACTTTAGCATTTGTCAATGGTTCGCTGACAAAAACTAGTGCTCGATACTTAAATGGATTGTTGGTGTTGTCTCCTTTGGGACTTTTTCACATATGACAGATTCCCATCTAAGGTGGGGTTAGATAGTCAAGCTAAAGGAAGGTCATTGAGATTCTAGTGATTTTTCATTTTGTTCAATTTCTCATTACTCATTTTCCTCATAGATATTTCATAGTATAAAAAATAGGAAGCACTTAAGAAAATCAAACCATTAGGTTTTGATACAACTAAAACCATTTTAATAATGATGTAATAGGATTTTAAATAAATATTTTAAATAAATATTTTCAGATTGTTTTAACTATTTGAAAGAGCTTTTACTAATTTTTATAATATGAGAAAGAACAGTAAGTATATTCCAGGGTTGAAAGCTCTTTCTTGATGATGAAACCAAGAGGCAAATACTAACTTGCAATTTATGTGATTATTGTATAAAAATGTTTAAAACTACTTTGAGGAAAATTACAAGGAAAAGGAGATGGTTGTATTCATGTTAAAATAGGTGGCTTTTGCATCCTAAGAGAATTTAATGTTTTCATTTCTTAACATGGTTGACTAAAGATTTTAATCATTATATTCACATCTGTTGTTCCATCTGGAGGACCTAGAAAATCCAACGAATAGTAAAAGGACAGTTCAACATGAATATGCAAATTAAAGGCATTTTATGCCGTCTATGTAGTGGTTAAGAGTTTGGCTGCTTACCAAAATGTTGGCAGTTCGAATCCACCCAGCCGCTCCTTGGAAACCCTAGGGGGCAGTTCTACTCTGTCCTATAGGGTCGCTATGAGTCGGAATCGACTGGACGGCAATGAGTTTAGTTTTTTGGTTTATGTAAGATATGGAGCCCTGGTTGCAAAGTGGTTAAGAGCTCAGGCTGCTAACCAAAAGGTCAGCAGTTCTAATCTACCCGTCTGTCCTTGGAAACCCTATGGGGCTGTTCTACTCTGTCCTATAGGGTTGCTATGAGTGGGAATTGACTCGATGGCACACAGCAACAACAACATGTTAAGATATAAAGCAGTAGCTTACTCTATGGGTAATTGGAAAGTCTAGCTATATATTTATTAATCATCTATTGGGTTTAGCACTGGGTTCCAATCCAACATATTAACGACCTCTGGAATAGAAATAGCGTCAAAGGTTCTTTATGAATATCATAGACTTACTCTCAAATAATACAGTGTAATGTGTTTATGGGGGGGAGGGAAATACAAATCCATCTTTAAGTGATATTATTTTAAAACTAGAAGTGCTGTCTATAGTCACTGTTGTGTTCTAGTGTCAACAAAAGAAATTTTGCAACTTTTAACGAGCACTTATTGTTAATGTTCCATTAGTTAATTATGGTCTGTTTGTATATTGCCATCTTTTGAAAAACACATTTACTTTAGTCACTAAACCTTGAAGCATCCTCTAAACATGAATATAAATGCTGCTCTATAACCTGCCTTCAAAGCCTTGTAATTTCTAGTTTTTTTTTTAAACATTTTCGTTTTCAATACACCAGTTATAATCACAAAGCACATGCTGAGCTTTTTTTAATGTTGAGGTTTGCTCTGCCAAATTAAGACTGAAATAAAGACACTGAAACATATGTTCTTTTTTTAAAAAGGTAAAATACATTTTAAACCTTTTCAAAAAATTATGACTTCTGGATGTCATAAATATGTCACATTTCTGTGTATCAACTTTCATGAGTCCAGACTGAAAATGTAACCTGAAAAGAGAATTTTTCTAATTAGATATTGTTGCTATGGTGCTAGTGAGCTAGTTAATGATATAACCTTTTCAGAATAATGAAATCAACAACAATTGTCACCATTAAACATGAAGGAAGGGAGTGAAGTAGAAGAGATGTGAAAATATTCATTAATATAACAATACACAATGGGGACAGCAAATAGGTCCTAAGCTGTTTATACTATTCACTAGTTGGATATAGGAGTCCTGGTGGCACAGTGATTAAAGTGCTCAGCTGCTAACTGAAAGGTTGGAAGTTCAAACCCACCAGATGCTCTGCGGAAGAAAGATGTCACACTCTGCTTCTGTAAAGATTAACCCCCAAAAACTGAACTTGTTGCTGTCGAGTCAATTCCAATCATAGCCACCCTCCAGGACAGAAAACTGCACCACATGGTTTCCAAGGAGCAGCTGGTGGACTCAAACTGCCAACCTTTTGATTAGCAGACCAGCTCTTAACCACTCTGCCACCAAGGCTCCTTGGAAAACCTGTGGTTTCCTGTGGAAACTCTATAGCAACAGATTTGGTTTGGTTGAATATGGCATTGCTAAAATTAGATTAAAGCAAAAACGCGAGTAAAAATATAATGCAATTGTCTTGATGATATTTCCCATTTGGGGTATATAATAAGATCATTTTATATTAATTTATTTTTTTTTGTAGTTAAATAAACCCAGTAGTGTTGACCTGCCTTTTCATCTTTTGTTTCTTTCAATGAAATTGTGTGATAAACACTTAATAACAGAATTACACTCCGAGCCACAATTTTATACTTACACAGCTACTTAGGATATCTCGTTGTAAAGATGAATGTGCGTTTATTGTTTTTGATGGAGTTAAGAAGTTATAGCTACTTTCTGCACCAGTGCTTTGCAAAATGTAGATTGGACATAAAGCAATAAAGTGGCTCTTAACCCCAGAGGGTTTAAGAAGCACTGTTCTGGAACAGACAACAGACGCTAAAATAAAGGCAAGGCAGTGGGCTTGAAGAAGGGTAATAGATTTAAGGTATATGTGGGAGGTAGGGCCACAGAATTAGATGACTAATTACATGTGCATAATGATGGAGTGGGTACTTTTTTGTTTGGAAGGTTTGAATTTTGAGAGATTTCAAGATGAGTTTGTTTGAAGGGGAGTATATATTAGTTAGTGGTGTGTGTGTGTGTGTGTGTGTGTGTGTGGGTGTGTGTGTGTGTATGTGTGTTTTGGGTTTTTTTGTTTTGTTTTGTTTTTGGTTGCAAGTAACTAATGACTTAAATAACAAAGACATTAAATTATCGAACAAGAATTCTAGAGGTAAGATAGGCCAGGGTTGGTAATTCAGCAGCTAAAATGACATTATCAAGGATCCATTTTCCTTTTGTCTCTTCTTTCTGCCATTCTTAGATTTGACCTCTTAGGCTTCCCAAGATGGCATTACGTGAAGATACCAATGCCTATAGGCAGAAAAGCATCGCCCAATATTTTGTTTCCTATTTAGAGCAAGGGCAATTTTCCCAAAAGTGCCCTGGGCAGACTTCTACTTATGTTGCATTGGTCAGAATCATCCACGAATAAACCAATCACTAGAAAGGAGAACAGGACCACTGTCACTATAATTGGAGCTTAGGCCAATCAAGATTTAATCCTGGGTCTTGGAAGGGTCTGAGCCTCTGCATGAAACACTTAAGAGCTTGGAGTAGAGTGATCAATATTAGAGTTTCATTGGCAAGGAAGAAAGGAATGGGAGTGGATTCCGGATAGTTAACAAAAGTGTGTGCCCAGGAGGTGGCAGTTAACCTTTGATAATGTTGGATTTGTGGTGTCTGTGGGATATCCTTTGGAGGGATCCAGGAGATTATTGGAAGCGAGGGCCTGGACGATCCTAAGTATTTGGGATTAATCTACACACAGATGATTCTTGAACCTATAATAGTTAATCGAATTATCCAGGGAGAACAAGAGGATTGTGAAGTATACAAAAGGCAAAAGGCTATAAGGATAAGGCATTAAGAAAGGTTGATTTCCCAGAGAGATAGAATAAGAAACACACAGGCTTTTTTTTTTTTCCTTTGGTCAAGTACAGTTAACTTCCAAAATATAAGTATGTTTTTGTTGTTGTTGTTAGGTGCCATCCAGTCAGTTCTGACTCATAGTGACCCTATGTACAACAGAACGAAATACTACCTGGTCATGCACCATTGTCACAATCATTGCTATGTTTGATCCCATTGTTGCTGCCACTGTGTCAACTCATCTTGTTGAGGTTCTTTCTCTTTTTCGCTGACCTTCTACCTTACCAAGCATGATGTCCTTCTCCAGGGACTGGTTGGTCCCTCCTGATAACATGTCCAAAGTATGTGAGATGTAGTCTTGCCTTCCTCGCTTCTAAACAGCATTCTGGTTGTACTTCTTGCAAGACAGATTTGTTCCTTCTTTTGGCAGTCCAGGGTATATTCAATATTCTTCACCAACACCATAATTCAAAGGTGTCAATTCTTCTTAGGTCTTCCTTATTCATTGTCCAGCTTTCACACGCATATGAGGTGATTGAAAACACCATGGCTTGCATCAGGCACACCTTAGTCCTCAGAGTGACATATTTGCTTTTCAACACTGTAAAGAGGTCTTTTGCAGAAGATTTTCCCAATGCAATATGTCATTTGATTTCTTGGCTGCTGCTTCCATGGATGTTGAAATCATTGACAACTTCAGTATAAATATGTTACTGGCAGAGATCTCTTGACTTGGAGAAGCTCAGCTTGGATGCTACATTTCTACCTGATAGGGATCCTCTTAACTTTTGTGAGTTGGTTTTTATTTTCTTATTTATTTATTTATATATATTTTTAAATTTAGAAAATATTGTAACAATTGAAAAAAGAAAATTTTCAACAAAACATTAATTTTTATTTGAACTCATTGGCTTTATTTAGCAATTCATGATTGGGAAGCTTCTAGTCTGGAAGTCAGACAAGAGCTCAGGACAAGTGGAAGAGATAAAAGTTATACAGGCAAAGTTGTATAAGAAGAAGGAAGTTATACTGGGCAAAAGTGATTGGTTAGTTCTAAGTTACTTCCTTATATGGCATGTTGGGTACATTTGTAGCCAGGTCATATACCATAGCTGAGGCAGAAAGGCAGATTGGTTGACTTAGGTTTCGGCTTCTGGGAAGGTCAAGCATTTACAATGAGATAGAAACTGAATTAGGTTTTGGTTTGCTGACATGGGGCTTGGCATAAGTGATGCAATCTTGGGCTTAATACCGTCAGATTAGCAGGATGTATTTTTCTTCTCATTCAAATACTGTCGGGTCATTGATTTCAAGGGAATTTAAGGATTTTTTTTGTGTGTGTGCTATTTTCTTTTTCCTGGTTATAACATCCAGAGTTCACAATGCCACTTCATTGAAGTTGTGGAGCAGAGTTACCAGTAGAGGAGAAGCTTAGTGATATAAATACTCTAAATTGGTTTTCTTATGTTCTTCTGTACTTTGCAAAATAGCTCTTTAGTGGGCAAGGGTAGCAAAACAGGCCCCTCTTTTCCCAGCCCTTTGCCTCTAGGAAGTGTTGCTGTTAGCTGTCCTTGAGTCGGCTCCCAACTCATGGAAACCCCATGCACAATGAGATCAGACCCTTGTGATCTATAGGATTTTCATTGGCTGATTTTTTCAGAAGTAGATCACCAGGCCTTTCTTCCTAGTCTGTCTTAATCTGGAAGTTCTGCTGAAACCTGTTCAGCATCATAGCGACACATAAGCCTCCACTGACAGATGGGTGATGGCTACATATGAGGTACATTGGCTGGTCATAGAACCTAGGTCTCCCTCATGGAAGGTCAGAATTCTACCACTGAACCACCACTGACCTATTCCTTTTAGTTCGAGCCATGTAACTAGTTCTCATCAATGAATGCAAGAGAAAGTGAGGAGTGTCACTTCTGAGCCAAAGTAGTGAAGAAGTGATTCTCCCTGTCTTTCTTCCCCTATCAATTGCCAGATGCAAAGAACATTAAGGCCCAGCAGATGGAACAAGTCCAGTTCCTTAGATCGTACCATGGGGAAAAGCTGGTCACTGACCAGAAATGCTCTCATTGCATGCTTTTGTGAGTGAGAAATGAACATCAATTATATTAAACCACGGATACTGTAGAGTTTGCTTGTATGGCAGCTAGCCTCACAGTACGTAGCACAGGTAGGTACGTTTTGCCAATGCAAAACCATCTGAATAAAAGATGTTTATTGTCAAGTCACAAATGGTCTAAAATTGAAACTGCTAATCTACGCACCTCACACTTTCCTGACTGAACGCCTCTCTCCACACTGTTTCCATATGGCTGTGCACACTCAACAGGTTTATGCACGTTCAAAGTCTACCCATCCTTCAAGGGCCAGCTCAAAAACCCATCTCCTCCAATCAGCCTTTAATATTTTCCTCACAGACAGGAGAAGTCCCTTCTTCCATAGACGTCAGTAGGCTTCTTGACACTTGTTTCTTATATAGCTATATAGTTATTTGGATATTCCTACTCTCTCACATTGGTCTCTAAGTTACTTGAGGGCAAGACTTGCTGTTGCTTTGGGGGGAGTTTTCCATTGTATTTCACATTATTTAACACATGGTAGTAAGCGGAGTAAACAAAAGTTGAACTGGTTATGTATCTTAGAAAAGTATTCTATTGCCAACAGGGAGTATCTAGGTGGTGCAAACAGTTAACATACTCAGCGGTCTTGGCTGCTAATCAAAAAGTTGGAGGTTTGAGTTAAACCAGAAGCTCCTCAGAAGAGAGGCCTAGTGAAATACTTCTGAAAAAAGAAAAATCAGCCATTGAAAACCCTGCGATACACAATTCTACTCTGACTCACATGGGCTCACCGTGAGTCAGAGTCAACTCTATGGCAACTGTTTTGTTTGTTTGTTTGTTTAAACAAAGCTAGAAAGAACCAGGTATAGGGAAGTGGGATGAATGGGAATAGCACGACTGGGAAAGTAGATTAGATATTTCACCCAGAGGTCAGTCTATTTTCTGTAGAGGTTGTTAAGGTGAGGCTGTATGCTGACTCAGGCTGAAAATTAAAACCCAAAACCAAACCTATTGCCATCCAGTTGATTCAGACTCATGTCATCTTTACAAAAGCAGGTCACCAGGCCTTCCTTCCACAACACTGCTGGGTGGGTTCAGGAACCACCAACTCTTTAGGTTGGCAGTCCATTGCAAACAGCTTGTACCACCCAGGGACCTCAGCTCAGGCTGAGAGTGGGCCAAGTCTAAGGACCTGCGGAAAGAAGAAAATCTTAACCAAAGTTTGGTTAACAAGCTAACCCTGCTGGATTAGCCTTTAAGAGCATCTCTGAGTTCACCTGAAGGCATTCCTACTTATACACTTCAGAATTAAATTTTGAACCCAGACCGTCCTGATTTTAGAAGCCCTTTAGACTGTTCTGTTGTTGTGTGCTGTCAAGTGGATTCCAACTCATAGCGACCCTGTATGATAGAGTAGAACTGCCCCATAGGGTTTCTTCAGCTGTAAATCTTTATGGGAAGGAGCCCTGGTGGTACAATGGTTAAGCACTAGGCTGCTAATCGAAAGACTGGTGGTTTGAACCCACCCAGCGACTCCCTGGGAGACAGACCTGGTGATCTGCTCCTGTAAAGATAACAGCCTAGAAAACCCTATGGGGCAGTTCTGCTGTGTTGCATGGGGTCACTTTTAGTTGAAAATCACCTCAATGGCACCTAACAACAATCTTTACGGGAGCAGATCTCCAGGTCTTTTCTCCCGTGGACTTGCTGGTGGATTTGAACCTCTGACCTTTCGGTTAGCAGCTGAGCGCTTAACCATTGCACCACCAGAGCTCCTTCTAAATCATTCTACTCTGAATCAATTACTCATACTTTCAAAGCTAATCAATAGCAGCTCTGCTACTTAATAGACGAATAACCTTAGGGACATTATTTAACCACTTTTTGACTCCGCTTCTTCATCTGTAAAATGAGGGTAATCATATCCTCCTTTATAGGGTAATGGTGAGAATTAAATAAATTAATAGGTGTAAGAAATGCAGAAACTCAAGTAAATAAGTGAATAGACAAACTTAATTTATTGTTAATTGAATTCACACGTAAGATTTTTTTTAACATAAAGTTGGAAATCTTGCTTGTGTCTGTCTTTAGGCTTCTCAGAGTTTCTAAAGTAAAATTTGCATTTATATAAGAGCACAGGATGGCAGCTTTGACAACTGGATTTTAAAAACAAGGATTTGCATATTGCTGCCCAATCTCTTACTCGTATTTCATGTTTGCATGGAACTTGCAGGGAGCCTGAGTTTTCCTGTTTGAGGCATCTGTGTTAAGAGATGTGAAGTGTAATCTAAGGTTAAACAGGTCAACACAGGAGTAACAGGGGAAAGACAAGGAGATGCAAAAACCAGGATGGTCCCATCACCGTTAAATATGGAAAGCCCAGAGGCAAGGAATGAGGAGGTGGTAGGGCTCGTTTAGCTCAGCAAAGGCTGTAAACAGCCACAGGAGTTTGTGACAGCTTTATGTTCTGGTAAATACATGGTTTGTAAATAAACAAGGCTGAGTTTAAGGGTTTCTAGCAGGCATCACATAAGATATTGTAAAAAATCTATTGAAGTATTTTAAATATAAAGGATTAAACTAAGTTTATCTAGAAGTTCCACTGTGTCCTTTATATAGCTAGGGCTTCTGTCTATTGCTGTTTAGGAGATGAGGATGTTAGGGAGAAGTTACTAAAAATAATATCTACTCCCATCCCAGAAAACCTCTCCACAAAAATAAGAGAAAAGTTTTATTATTGAGTACGCATTAAACCAGAATGTGATGCATCACAGACAATCTGCTAAAGAGATTGCAAAGACAGAAAGGAATCTAACACTTTACATCGCTGACTGGCTATAACCCATTACATTCATGTGTTCGAGATAAAATTGCCGATTTTCTAGTATCTTTATGGCAGGATAAATGAAGTTATGCTAATCTCCTTCCAGGACTCTGGGAGGTAGGGGTGTGATCTTTCTTGATGATTATATTTCAAATGAGATGGTTCCCCAGTCCTTGAGCAAACATCCTTGATTTATATACTTTTCAAAGAGACAGATAAAGAATTTACGAGTTATCTAAAGTGATTCAAAAAGAACAGGGAGGGAGGGGAGCTTCTTCTTTTATTTTCAACGAGGAGAATTAAAACTCACTATTTTCAATTTGTATTTTTTCTTGCGAGGAGATAAAAGCAAACTGAGGCCTCTCTCCCCAGTCCACAATGACTAGAGAAATGATCCACAAATTACTACTGTTTGTTCTGTCGAAAAAAAAATCTTGCCTTCCTAGAACACAACATGAGTGAACACAACCTAAGACTATTATAGGACTTACTGATTTTCTCTGTATCTTTGAAACAAAGAAGGGATCAAGATATAATTTGCACAACCCAGGCCCTGAATACATTGGGTCCCATGGGTTAGATTAGGGTATCTACCTGCTGCTGCCAAGCCTGCCTCAAAGCCATTCCCTACATTGTAAAAACTAGATGCTTGAAACCCATCACTGACTCCACATCACCCAAAGGTTAGTCTCTGTAAAATTAATCAAAACTCGAAAAAATTTGCACATAAGTTTTATTTTGAGCAGTTATTCTGTGTGCATATAGGGAGGCCATTTTGATTCCAGAAAAAGCAAATGGCTGGAAGAAGCTAGGTACAACGAGGCTTATAAAGAGAAGAGGAGGGAAAAATATAGATCAATCATTAGCTAATCTTAAGAAGATTGATTAAACTCTGCCCTCCCTCTTTTACTGAGATCAACTAATATCAGGTCACAAGATCATCTCTGCCCCTCCACTCAGGAATTTCTTTAATGTGAATATTTGGTTCACATTAAAGTAAGAAAACCCCCAAATCAAAGCAAGGTATCTGGTATCAATTTCTGTCTTTGACATCTCCCTGCAACCCCATCATGGTTAGATTAGAATATTTGATCACTGAGCACTGGCCTCGCACCGGTCTAGATTCTTCTGGTCTCATAGGTACTGCTTTTTGGAGTACCTTTTTGTGAAACATCGTGTTTCAAACATATGTTATTCTTGTTAGTTCTTTCTTTTCTTTTCTTGGTTTTTCCTCTAGTTCGACTGAGACCATTTGCTGTACCTCAGATGTCTGTTTGCAAGCTTTTAAAGACCCCACACGCCAAGCAGCTTAGTATGTAAAAGATCAGAATAAGGAGAATGTATAAGCCAATGATCTGAAAGACTTGTCTGGCCCACGAACCCAAATTCCCTACCCATGACCACAAACCACAAGAAGATGCAAGAGGAGCATCTGCAACATGCATTGCATCTCTAGTCATGAATTACTGCTAAAACTATATCTCAGTATGCTTCTGTTTAGGTGTCATTAATATGTACCCAACAATTTTGTGTTTACCAAATACAAACTCCTTCTTGGGAAGTAGGTAAATAATCAAGAGCTAATCTATTTTATAATGTGATTATCTTTCTCTGTACTGTTTCAGAAAGAGAGAGAGTATAGCATTGTCTAGATTATTAATAGAGCCATTTGCTTTTTCTGGAATCAAAATGCATTTCCCTGTGTGCGTATAGAATAACTGTTCAGAATAAACCTTATGTTCAAATTTTGCTGTTTTTATTATTTTTAACATCTCAAATCCCTAGTTGGCTTACCAAATCATCGATCATCAGCCCCCTCTCACACCCTCTCTCATCATCCATCTTCATTTGCCTTATTATTCATTAACTTCCAGCCGAACTAAACTTTCTTGAGTGTATAATGAGGAGGAGTCCCTCTGCCCAGGCAATTATCCATCCTCCCCATATGCATTCACTTGATTTACTCCACTGTGTCCTTCTGGTCTAATCCATAACTCCAAGATAAATTCTTCCTTTAGCCCTCAAGTAAACTGGCTTCTCCTTTGTGCCCTCATAGTATCAGGACAGGATTTCTGGGTGGAGCAAACTGTTCAGCAAAAGGTTGATGGCTAAAACTCACCCACAGGTGCCTTGGAAGACAGGTCTGGTGATCTGCTTCCAAAAGCTCACAGCCTTGAAAACCGTATGAAGCAGTTCTACTCTGCGCACATGGGGTCGCAATGAGTTAGAACCGACTCAACAGCAACTAACAATAGCATCAAGACCCATCTATTTAAAACAATTTTATAATGATCTACCTAAAGCAGTATTTCTCAAACTTTATGTGAATACAAATTATCTGGAGATTTTGCTAAAATGCAGATTCTGATTCAGCCTGTTGATAATGGTGCTAGTCTCCGCAGACCACAGACTGAGTAGCAAGGATCTCAAGTCTCTCTGCTCCCGCTAGACCTGAGGGCAGGATCCTCAGGGTCTGAACTAACAGCTGTTGAAAGAATTTAAAAAGTAATAGAGTTTTGGCAATACAATAACAATTTCATTTGAAACAGAAGCAGTACTTACAAGTAGCTTTTTGAGAAAAACTTTAACTACCTTCCCTCCTTCTGTAGCTTGGTACTTCCACCTATTCTTTCCTTCCCTTTACCTCAAAGCTCACTAATGTCTGAACCGCCTCCCCTCCTTAACTCTTCTGCCACGCCTTCCTTAATCCTCCATTCCTTTCACAACCTGGCATCAATCTTTCTGATAATGAAAAGGAAATAGTAACCCTTTTGAGAATGAAAAAGAAAGGGACCCAGAGTGTAGAAATAAAGAGGAATGAAGCTCTGTTGTCTTCTTCAGTTGAATTACTTTCTTCTTCCTCCAGTCTCACCTCCTTGGACTCCATCAGACTATTTATCAAATAATCTCAAATATGTCTCTAGACTCCAGATTTGTATTGTAATACCCAGAAAGACATTGTCTGGGTGTTTCTCAGAAGTGGAAAAAAAATCTTATGTCAGTCATTTGTTTACACAAAGACTTTTAACATCTAAGTAGAGTCTTGATCTTGCTTTAAGACTGTAAATATATATATTTAAATGCATACATACCTAGGGCCTGAGGGAGAGAAGATATATGGCCATTTAGTTCCAAAAGTTAGTAGCAGCATAGATTGTAAGCGGAAAAATAAAACTAACACAAACTCTTTGTGATCCCCTTACCACTCTTCCTCAGCCCTTGTCCCACTCAGGACGAGTCAACCAAATCTTGGGGAACAAGTACTATGGAGCAGTTGCTGTGCCCAGGATAGAAACTGGTAAACACATTTTCTCAAAGAATCATTTTCCTACCACTGCACCACCAGGGCTCCTTTAGTAGTATAGACACTGCTTTTTTTTCTCTCCATTAGGGTTAGATGTGTTTCTGAGCTGACAAAATCATCAAATAAAATTGTTTCAGGGAGACTATGTGTCCTGGAGCCCTGGAGGCACAGTGGTTAAGAGCTACAGCTGCTAACCAAAAAGTCAACAGTTCGAATCCACCAACAACTCCTTGGAAACCCTATGGGGCAATTCTACTCTGTCCCATAGGGTTTTTTTTTTTTTTTTTTTTTTTGATTTGTATGTGCCATCAGACTCCTACAACTGCACAGTATCTGTACTATTAGCACATACATGTATTTGTTAGACTTCTGGTTTCTTTATTGTCAAAAGGCCCAATATAAGGAAGAGGGTTAGTTAGATGCATTTCTACATAAAATATATAGTTATATAGATATAGATATGATACATGATATGTATATATGAATTATGTGGTCTACATCTACACGATATACATGATAGATATATGGAATATATATAGATATATATTTAATGTATAATTTTCATCTATATGTATGAATTTCACGCATATGTGTACCTTTGTGTGTCACCTTTATTTTCATTTCTTGTCATAGAACAGCTAAGGTGTTTAGGAGCTCAGAAGAGACACTCTTGATAAACATGTAGTTTTTATCTATTAACAAGAAGATGTTAGATATACTCTAGGCTTCATACTAAAGCTAAAATCCACCAAATACCAAGATAATAGAATGATTAACATTAGGGTGAGAATTCTAGCCAAATTAAAGGAAATATCTGCATGATCTATGTTACTAATTATCTGACAGAGTGGTGTTAATAACTTTTCTGGAAGCTACAAACACAGCAGTAGCACTTAATTATGATGCAGTCTTATAACACAATGCAGTTTTTCTACTGCCTTCAAGATCTTATCAGCAGCAGCCTACCATAGTGAACTGTCCTGAAGCCTCAAAAATGCTGCTTTCAGCAATTTTGCACTTGAGTATTCAGATTTTACAGTGTGTGAAGTTGGACTTGAATGTGCTCCTCCACAGTAATACTCATTTCAGAATATTCACATTTTCCTTTTTTTATTGAATACTATTTTTTAAGCATATAGAATATTGAAAATAAATGGCCACAGTGAGCCAGGAACCCAAGATTCTTTAAGATATGCTGATGAGTATTTTGTGGAGTAGATTTCCTTGTGCTTGCCACACACGTTAGTATTTCGCACTCCCCCAAGGTTCTTGTGGCAAACACACTAGCTTAGAATTATCAGCACACATTTATTCAGTTATCCACTTGTAATCAAGAAAATGCATCATCCTTTTCCCCTTGATATTTTGGTTCACATCATCTAAATCTAAAGCACTGATAAAATTATAATTTACACAATTGATAATTAAATTGGAGAAAATCTCTTAAAGGTGCTCCAAGTCTCTGATCTTCTTCCCTTTATCAATATTATTTCCCCTTTGCTACTACATTTATCTAAATTAGAGTAGCAGAGGGCTTAGGAGATAAAGCAAAAAGAAAAGAAACAGGAAAGTTTCCTAGTAAGAAATATTATACTTCATGCTACCGCAGTAAATTATCATTAGTGGGAATTAAAAGGAGCCCCTTTAAAGGGGCATATAATGCTATTTTTTAAAGGCTTAAAAATATTTTATTTCAAGTTTTAATTCATTCTTTAAAAATTATAGGAATTTTGGAGTCACTGTGGGGTGTTACATGGTGAGCCATCGGATACTACTAAAAAATAATTTTAGTAAAGCACATGGTAACTTAGGTGCCTCATGAATAAAAGTAGTTTACAGAGTGCTTATTTAGACTCAAGTTTATTGCACAAAGTAAAGGAATCTGGATCAATGGAAAAAAACTCTGAAAGGGTTTTCATGAATATTCTAAGACATAGTGATGCCTCATTTATTGCCATCACTGTGTCTTACCCTTTTAAAGCCACACCAGTTTTTCTACTTTAATAATTCATGATGGAAATATTCCTTAAAAAACAAACAAACCTGTTGGGTCATTCCCAACTCATAGCAACCTTATAGACAGAGAAGAACTGCCCCATAGGGTTTCCAAGGAGCGGCTGGTGGTGGATTTGAACGGCTGACCTTTTGGTTAGTAGCCGTAGCTCTTAACCATTGCACCATGAGGGCTCCTAAGGTAGTAACAAATTGTTCTGGATTGAATCGTGTCCCCCCCAAAAATATATGTTGAAATCCTAACCCCTGTACCTGTCGATGCAATCCCATTTGGAAATAGGGTTTTCTCTGTTATGTTAATGAGGCCATATCAGTGTAGATGTGTCTTAAACCTAACGACTTTTGAGATATAAAAAGAGCAGATTAGACAAGGAGAGAAGCACAAACGGGAGAAAACATAGATTACACAAGGAGAGTCGCCAAGGAGCCTAGGAACACCAGGACTACAGGAGTTAAGACAAGGGTCTTCCACCAGAGGTAAGAGAGAGACTTTTCCTAGAGCAGGTGCCCTGGATTACCACTTCTAGCCTTCTGAACTGTGAGGAAATAAATTTCTCTTCTTGAGCCCACTTAGGGTATTTCTGTTACTGCAGCACTAGGAAACTAAGATAAAAATCTTCTATTTTTTTCTCAAAATAAAAAAAAAATGCTTTATTTCTTAAATTGAAAATAGTGAGTGTGTGCGTGTGTGTGCACACGTGTAATTAAACAAATGCAGACGTAGAAAATTCAGACACTGCAAACCATAGATTAAAGTGGTGTTTCTTAACCTTTTTTTTTTTTCCTTATTGTCCCCTCCCCAGGAGCCTGTTTAGGTTTTTTTTTCCCCCCCTAATTGCCCCTTCCAGTGAGAGTTTAACACCATGGATATACTGTATATCTGTTTATGTACTGTGGTCCTTTGGGGTGCCATAAACCATTGTAGTATGTAAGAGTTTTTTGCCCCCTTTGGGTGATATTGCCCCATTGAAAACCATGGATTAAAGCACAAAGTAAAAATTACCTAAAATCCCAACCCATAGAGGTGACCACCATTCTCATTTAGATGGACAGTCTTCCAGACATCTTGCCACCAATAGTTACATACTTTAAAAAAAAATCTGTTGTTTCAGTAACATAATGTAGAAATATTTCCATATTAATATAAATAAACATCATCCTCTTCAAGAATATACCATAACTTATTTAACTAGTACATTGACTATTTGCATTTCTTAAAAAAGATTTCATTTTTAACTTGTCTTATAACTGTCAGCCATTGCTTCCTACTTCTTTCCTTTGTATTTCTTATTAAGCATGTTGCCCAGAATATAATTACATGTACAATAATTACTGTATTGTACAGTAGTGACTTTAGGAACTCTACAGAACTCTGTGCTCCTTCATTTCATACATTATTTTTGCTTCTTTTCAAATTGACTCTATGTATAAATGAAGATTATGCTAACTTCAGATATATTCATGTGTGAGCTTATTACTATGACTCAAACTATATTTTGCATTAATTTTATGTAGAGGTGTTTTAGAAAAAATCTATTTTAAATAATTGCAGATCCTTCATTATCACAGGTAAGACAATTCTCTTTTTTTATTTAAGCAACATTCTAATATTCTAATGTATTCTTTTCATAGTGAAATTTATAAATCACCTCAGTTCCTTCACACCGCAATCGCTTCTGCCCTATAGGCTTTGAACTGATATATTTGATTTCTTTTCATCTTTATGCCTGTGTGTATGTGTATGTATACACACACACACATACATATAATCATTAGGTTGAGAAAAATATATCATGTTTCCATGAAGATGTACTTTGTTAAAAAAAAAAAAAAAAGATATTTCACGGAAGGAAATAACAAGGAGAGTCTGAACATATCAGATGAATATGATCGTTCCTCTGGTCCCAGTTAAGCTCATTCCAGTTATTTTTAAATGATGGTCATGTGAAGCAATACCTGTTTTCATAGCACACTACACTGTTTCATGCCATTTATTGCCTGTTTCTCCAGATTTATTCATTATCATTGTTATTGATGGATTTTAACTTTTTGTTCATGTGAATGCCAACCTTTTCCCAATATAGAATAATCTATATCTGGAAAGAAAGATGGAGGCTAATAATCATACTTTGGATTTGATGACTTTTTTGAGAATCATCTCCATATTTTGACAATATGTCATTACACCTTACAGAATTTGCCAAAAAGAATTACTCATCAATTATTGTATTAATTTATATGTTAGGTCCACAAATGCATTTAAGATTTTTTTCCTTTAGATGAAATTCATATAACGTAAGTTTCACCATTTTAAAGTGTACAATGCAGTAGTTTCTACTGTATTCACAATGTTCTGCAACCACCACCGCCATTAATCCCAGAACTTTCTATTACCCAAAAAGAAACCCAGCATTCCCCAATTTCCCCCGTCCCTCATTCCCTAGCAACCACTAATCTACTTTCTGTTTCTATGAATTTACAAAATCTGGATATTTTATATAAGTGAAATCAATATATTATATGGTCTTTTGTACCTGACTTCTTTCACTTAACATAATGTTTTCAAGATTCATCATGTAGCACAAATCAGCACTTCATTCATTTTTAAGACTGAGTAACATTCCACTGTGTGGATTTATCACATTTTCTTTACCCATTCATCAGTCGATGGGCATTTGGGTTGTTTCCACTTCTTGGTTATTATGAATAATGCTGCTGTGAATGTTCATGTACAAGTTTTTGTGTGAACATATGTTTTTATTTCTCTTGGGCATATACCTAGGAGTGGAATTGCTCGGTCGTGTGATAACTCTACGTTTAACTTTTAGAGGAAATGCCATACTGTTTTCCACATTGGCTGCACCATTTTACCTTCCCTCCAGGAAGGTATGAGGGTTCTAAATTCTCCCAACCTCATTGTTTTCTTTTCTTATTTTTTAAATTACAGTCATTCTTGTGGATGTAGCATGGTATCTCATTGTAGTGCATTTCTTTTTAAATTGCTCAAGTTATAAATGCATCTGTGGTTTTATGCACTTATAAATAATCTCAAAATTATTTAAACCATCTTGGAACCTGCTATGTATCTTTTGACATACTACAAGGTGATGGTGATGGTTCATTACATTTATGAAGAAGAAAAAAAACTTTCCCAGAAAGTTGAGAATGTGATTGCATGCAGTAAGATTTAACCTGTCATTTTTTATAGCTATTTTAACCCCTGAAGACCTATCTTTAGTGAATTTGCAAAAGTAGCTTTAAAAGTAATTGTACTACCGTTGCCACTGTCCATTTCCAATTTATTTCATCACCCTTAACAGAAACTCAGTGTCCTTTAAGCAATAACTCCCCCTTTCAACATGGTGAATGTAATTAATGTCACTGAATTGTTGTTAGTTGCCATCGAGTTGATTCCTACTCATGGTGATCGCATGTGTGTCAGAGTAGAACTACTCCATAGGGTTTTAAGGCTTGTGTGGGAATGAAGACCCAGGAGGTGATAGAGAGAGGAGCAGGAACCTCCCCAACAAATTTTTAAAGTCTTCTTGATTTGTTTAGGTGAATCATCTACTAGGCATGGCTAAAATTTCTGAGTTATAAGGGAAGAAGAGTTAAGCTGTTTGAAAGTAAAATTAAAATTCTCTGAAGTGACTGAGGGCAAAATTACAAATTAAAGAGAGCTTAATAAGGAAAATGAACCAGATTATATGCAGTCCCTGAGTTATGAACGTCCAATTTACCTACAACCCGTAGTTACAAACCAACCCCAGTAAAGCATATTATATTAAAAATTTGAGGTACACACAATGGTTCGTAATAACAAATGGGCGATACTTGGCGATGCATATCAAAACATTATTATTATTATGTATTATTATTTATTTATTCATTCATTCATTTTTGCCTTACTGTACTGGTTAGATCTTCCAGCAGTATGTTAAATAAGGGTACTAAGAGTGTACATCCTTGCCTTGTTCCTGATTTGAGGAGGAAAACACTCAGTCCGTTAAGTCTTTTCTCATTAAGTACAGTGTTAGCTGTAGATTTTTTTTGTAGATGTTCTTAATCAACTTGAAGATGTTCCCCTTTAATTCTATTTTTCTGTGAGTTCTTATCATGAATGGGTGTTGACTTTTGTCAAGTGCTTTTTCAGCATTGATTGATATGATCATGTGATTTTTCTTCTTTACTGTTGTTAGTTGCCGTGGAGTCTATTCTGACTCATGGCGACCCCATGTGTGCAGAACTGCTCCATAGGGTTTTCAAGGCTGTGATCTTTCAGAAGCAGATCACCAGGCCTGTCCTCTGAGGCACCGGGTAGGTTTGAACTGACAACCTTTCAGCTAGTTGTCAAGTGCTTAACCATTTGTGGCCCTCAGGGACTTATCTGTTAATATGGTGGATTACATTGATTAATTTCCAAATACTGAATTGGCCTTGCATCCCAAGAATAAAACCTACTTGGTCATAGTATATAATTCTTTTTACATGTTGCTAAATTCTATTTGCTAGTATTTGTTAAAGATTTTTGTGTCTATATTCACGAGGGATATTGATCTATTTTTCTCTCTCTCTCTCTCTCTGTGTATTGTTTTTTGTTTCGTTTTGGTATCAGGGTAATACTAGCTTCATAAAATGAATTGAGAAGTATTTCCCCCTCATATTTTTTGGAAAAGGTTGTGTAGAATTGATGCTAATTCTTCTTTAAATGGTAGAATTCTCCTGTGAAACCGCATGAACCTGGAAATTTAATTTGGGGGTGTTTTAATTATGAATTTAGTTTCCTTAATGGTTATAAACCAGAAAAACCAAACCTGTTGCCATCAAGTCAATTACAATTCATAGTGACCCTATAGGACAGAGTCTAACTTCCCCCATAGGTTTCCAAGGAGTGGCTGGTAGATTTGAACTGCTGACCTTTTGATTAGCAGCCAAGCTCTTAATCACTGTACCACCAGGGCTCCTTAATGGTTATAGGGCTATTCAAATTATCAATTTTACGTTGGCTGAATTGTGGCAATTTGCGTTTTTCAGCAGTTTGTGTTTTTTTGGTCCATTTCATCTAAGTTGCCAAATTTATGTATGTAGAGTTGTTCGTAGTATTCCCTTATTCATTTGATGTCTGCCATGTCTGTAATGACATTACCTGTTTCACTCTTGATATTGGTAATATGAGTCTCCTCTCTGTTTTTGTCAGTCTTTGTCCTAGTTATCTAGTGCTGCCATAACAGAAACCACAAGTGGGTGGCTTTAACAAACAGAAATTTATTTTCTAACTGTTTAGGAGACTAGAAATCTGAATTCAAGGCACCAGCTCTAAGGGAAACCATTCCCTCTCTGTCAGCTCTGGGGGAAGGTCCTTGTCTCTTTTCAGCTTCTTTTCCTGGGTTCCTTGGCGATCTTCATGTGGCCTGGTATCTATCATCCCCCATCTCTGCTTGCTTCTCTGTGCCTAATCTGCTTATTTTATATCTCAAAGGTGATTGGCTTAAAATACACTTTCCATAGGCCTCATTAACATAACAAGGAAAATTCTATTCCCAAATAAGAGTGCATCCACAAGTATAGGGATTAGGATTTACAACACATACAAATGGGAGACACAATCCATAACAGTCTTACTAGAAGTTTGTCCATTTTTTAAAAATCTTTTCAAAGAACCAGCTCATTGTTTCATTGATTTTCTCTATTGCTTTTCTTTTTTCAATTTTACTGATTTTTACTCTTGTCTTTATTGTTTCCTTCATTTGGCTTGGTTTGCTTGCTCTTCCTTTTTTAGGTTCTTAAGGTTTATTTTGCTCTTCTTTTTTTTATTTTTAGGTTCTTGAGGTGGGAACTTAGATTATTGATTTGAGATTTTCCCCATTTTGTAACATATACATTTAGTGCTAGAAATGTTCCTCTCAGCATTGTTTTACCTGTGTCCCACAAATTTTGATATGTTGTGCTTTCATTTTCATTCAGTGCAATATATTCTCTATTTTTCTTGAGACTTTTTATTTAGTAATATTATTTAGATTATTTGGTAATATGTTGTTTAGTTTCCAAGTGTTTGAAATTTTTCTGTTATCTTTCTAGATCGATTTCTATTTTGATTCCATTGTGGTCAGAGAACACATGTATGAATTCAATTTTTTTTAAATTTGTTTAGGTTTGTACTATTGTCCAAGACATGGTCAGCATTGGTATAGGTTCTATGGGCACTTAAAAAGAATATGTTTCCTGAATGTTTTGGCTGGGTTATTCTATAAATGATCATTAGATACTGTTAGTTGATGATTTTGAATTCTTCTGTATCCTTGTTGATTTTCTGTTTAGTTGGTCTATCAATTATTGAGAGAGGGGTGATCTTCACTAACACTATGGGGTGGGGGTGGGGAGTTATTACTCCTTGGCAAGGATGAAAGTCCTATCTCCCTACTTGGCTTTTTCTGACACCCTCCCCTAGCAGGGGGGTTGGGATTCTTTGCTATAGCTTGGCAAAGACGGATCCTTACTTCTGGTATGGGTATGGGTAGGGCCACAGTTTTTTTTTTTTTTTTCTGTGATATTTGGCTAGAATAGAGTGGTTATTGTCTAAATGTTTTCTGTCTTTCTAGACTTTTCCTTTCTTCGTCCTTTGGTTAGAGAGAGCAGGCTTTTGTTGGGGCTTATTTTGTCTGTGCCCATTGGCATTTCTGAGGTGCCAGCTTCTTCAACTCCAGGTCTGGGATATATGAGGCAAAAGGAAAATCTAGGGAACTTACCACGTGGTGTTCCTTGGACCTGAGGTCCCTAGATGGTCTCCTTTCTTCTTTCCACCTTTCCAAGCCTTCTTATGTTTGTTGAATATACCTATGTATATATATGTACTTAGCAGAAGGAATAGTGAAAAGTACATCTATTCCATTTTTCTGAAAATGGAAGTCCCCAGATGTTAAGAAATTCTTAATTAAAACATTTTACAGATAGATTACACAAAGCAGATAAAGGGATGCTAAATTTTCCACCCCAACGTCTATACACAGCCAAAGCCCTCATGTTTTTTTCCGAAAATGAAGCAGAGTTTGTTCTTTAGTAGGGGCAATGAGCTACAGTCCTTCCTCTTTTTGTTTGATTTTAGTTCCTGCCTTTATTTTTTCGTATAGCTTAAGGAAATAAAAGAGAGAGAGCCTACTCACCACTCAGCTCTAAAATGAGAAATATTTCTTTAAACAAACAAACCAGACAACCACTCTTCCTCCTCCCCATGATGCATTGAGCTCAGATAATTATAGGCAAATGCGCTTGATTTTGGACCTTCTGAAATTATCTAGGAGGAAAAAAAAAAAACAGAACATAGAAGCCATTGAGTTGAAGTTTCTACAAAAGACTGTTTATAATCTAAATTGGTTGGATTAAAAATTACCCCATTATCTGATATTCATAATTTAATCTATTTCTAAAGAAGAAAAAAGATAGGAAGGAAAATGTTATGGAATTGGAGAATTAAAATACAAATATCAAACTAAATAAAATCAATAGTGCAAAAGATAAAAATCAGTCTTCTTAAATACTTAAATGATACTTAGGGATGACATTTTAAAATAAAATGGTGATTATCTGTCATTTTTAAGGGTAGGATTATCAAACAACTTTTATTCTGTCTTTCACATATTTCCTCCCCATTTGCTGTTGTATGTATAGACCAAAGTTACACAATCAGTAGATTTAGATCTCTAGTTCATGAAGAATCAAGCCTTGTACCGAGTTGGTACTTAGTAAGGGTTTGTTTAACTGCTTAGACCTGTCATATCATTGCCTCATTCTTATTACCACATTCACCTCTCCTGAGCTCTGCTAAAATTTCCAGGAGAAAAATAAGCAGTTAGCAATAGTACCCAACCATGGGATCCAATTAGACATGATACAGTCAAAATGCTGAATAACAAACAACCCCCAAAACTCAGAGGTTTATAATACCAATTGTTTATTTCACAGTCAGGGGTCTACAGTTTGTGTTTTGACTATTCTCAACTACTCTTGCCTGTGCTCTGCTGGGCTAGGCTGGATTCCAGGTTTTGGATTATATTCAAGTCTGTTCTATATGTCTTCATTTTGGGATCCATGCTAAAGGAGCAACAGCTATCTGGGTCATGTTCTTCTTGTTACAAAGAGTAAAATCTCCACAAGAGTTAGTGGAAATATATAACACCTCTTAAAGGCTCAGTCTGTAATAGGCACAATGTTACATCCACCCACATTCCATTGGCCAAAGCAAGTCATAGCAGAGTCCAAAGCTAACATATTGGAAGTATGTACTCTGCCTAGTTCATTTGGGAGACACTTCAAAATCACATAGCAAAAGGCATGGATGCCTAATTCTCTTATAGTGAAGGAGTGAAAAATTGGAAACAATAACCCAATTTACCTCAAACTTATTCTCTGAATCATTTCTACCTTCTACTCCATACTAGGGTAAACAAAAAGAAAATTAATCCTCTACATGAGAAGGTGGGAAATCCTTATTTGGATGTTCCCCTTGACATACAATTAAGTTTTATACATTATGTTTTGGATAATTTGAAGTGGCTCTAGTGAACTAATGAGAAAATGCTTCAGAATGTACTTCATACTACATGAAAGGACATGTATTTTTAAATCCAACCTATATTCTCTGATTCTTTTGATTTTGAACTATAGGTAGACATTTTGTTGGGAGGATTTTTTTTGGGAATCCTTTTTAAGCCTGGGCAGCTAAGTTAAATGCAAAGACTTAAAATAGAGTTGAATCACAGAAATTTGACTTGTGTGTGTGTGTGTCTTGGAATATTTGTACTTGTTATTTATTTTTGGAAATCTTCGCAATATCTTTTTTCTGTATCAGAAACCTGTAGAATATTTGGCATGTCCCAGATAGTCACCACAGAGTGCTATAGGATGATAAATGTACCTGGTTTTTCAGGTCACAACTTGAATTTTATTTGAAGAGACACAATAGTCATTAAAAACACAACAAAAGGAACTCTGAGGACCCAATTCTTAATTTAAATCTAGAAAAGGCATGTAGCCCCTGATATTCCATACACTAGCAGGGTGAGAGAGTATCAACCCCATCTGCAGAGAATAAAAGCAATAGCAGTTCAGAGTCTGCATCCATTCAGGATACTAACTGATTCCAGTTAAGGTAGTGGCTTTAATACTATGGACACTGGTTCCCCAGAATTGATCTGGGACCACCAACAGATTAACACAGACTAACTGAGCACAGAAGGAACCAATGATGACTCTCAGTTACTCCTTGTCAGCTTGATTTGGATTCAAACCCAATAATCCAGAAGATAGGAACCACATTTTTATCAGTGTTCTTAGATCATGATCAAGCAGAATATTTATTTGTGTTTGCAAGCATTCATGTAAACAACATTTGAAATACAATTGTCAGAACAAAATAAAAGCAGCTAAATTAGAATTCATTTAGAGCCTCTTGGCAAATAAAAAGGAGCAAATTTTACTGAAGAAAATCAATGAAGGAAACAATTTAGAAACATGCTTATTGCTATTTTACTTTTGTCACTTGCAGGAAAGGGAAATAGTTGAAATATTGATGGCAATAAGCTTTAAAGTTATTATTTGTTCTTCTAATTTTTCCTTCCTGATTGATTTCCAATTCCTTGTAGTATAGCAAAGGAAAATGTAGGGACATCAGCATTGACACTGATACATCCTTCGCCTTTGATGTCTGTGTCAGGGCTTTTCTCCTTTCTCATCTTCCTTAAATGTTGATGTGCCTCCTCTTTCCTTCCGTATGATCTACTCTTATAACTTTAACAATGACCTTGCATTTATTCTTCGCTGACTTCTCTTCCAAAGAACCCATCTGATACACCAAGCTGCCTTCTGGAAATATTCACTGGGATATCTCCAGGTTGTCTCAATATCTCCCCTCCATCATTTCCCATCCTCTGCCTGCTCTCCCACCCCCAAACATTAAACAATCAAAATCAGCTCATCTTCCCTTGATTCACCATTTAGTTAATCAGTCGTTATCTTTGATTCTTGCCTGTCCCTTAACTCGAAATATAGTTTGATACCAATTCCTTTTCAGTATCTCTTTTATATCAAGACCAAACTAAGAAAGAGCAATTGACATCTGTGACTGGTTTCCTGAATTTTCAATTTTCATTATTAATTATCTTAGTCATCTTAGTTTTTATCCGCCTCATAGTTCCCCTGATCCCACCTGCTTCAAATTCTTACTGCCCAATGATTAGGTAAAAAATGGTAAATACATGACACATGGTCCATGACAGCTATTTTATTTGACTTTGACATTTCCTCCTGTTGTTTCTAGACACGGCTTCAAAATTCACTAGAATGACTTGGACAGTCAAAATCAATACAGTAGCATTGGCACAGTATGAAATCTGTCTGCAGTCTTGGTGTACATTATAGTAATCCCCTGTGTAACACTTATCTTACCTGCAGGTACTACCACTCTATGTTGTCCAAATTTCCATCACATAAATCTGTCTAAAGCATACTTCTCATTGTGTCACTTTACTGTTCCACATGAATGTAATTGCTGTCTATGTACGCTGGGAGATGGAAATGTTTGGAAATCCCTGATCAATGAATTGACATGATTGCTACTCCATGCCTTGCTTTTATCCTTGCACTCACTGGTGCTAGTCTTGAAGAGTCTCTAGAGATGTCTCAAGAAGAATAGTAGGCCTTTCCTTCCCCTGTTTGAACTGAAATTTTCTCAACTCTGATTTCTCAGACAAACGGACCCACCATATTATTCTTTTTTTTTTTTTCATATTTTATTGCACTTCAGGTGAAGGCTTACAGAACAAATAGTTTCTCATGAAACACTAGTACACATGTTGTTTTATAACATTTGTTAACAACCCCACAACATATAAACCCTCTAAATTCTCAACCTTTTTTTTTTTTTTTTTTTTTGGTGAAAATACACATAGCCAAAAATTTCTACATACACAGTTCAGTGACAGTGACTACACTCTTCCAACTGTGCTGTTATTCTCACTTAAGATGAAGGCTTACAGAACAAAATAGTTTCTAATTTAACAGTTACTACAAATGTTGCCCTATGACAATGGTTACCAATCTTACAACACATCAACAATATCCTTACTCCATCTTGTGTTCCCTATCACCAGCTTCCTTGTCCCCTTCTGCCTTCTGGCCCTTGTCACTGAACTCCGGTACCTCGTTAGTCTCATTTGGTTTTACGGGGCTGTCCACTCCCAGGCTGAACAGTGAACCTCGGAGGTAACTTCACCACTGAGCTAAAAGGGTGTCTGCGGGCCATAATCTCGAGGTTTCTCCAGTCTCCTTTAGGCCAGTAAATATGGTGTTTTTTTTTTTTTTTTTGTGAGTTAGAATCATGCTCTACATCCTTCTCCCGCTCTGCCCAGGACCCTCTGTTGTGATCCTGCTCAGAGCAGTCAGTGGTGGTAGCTGGGCACCATGTAGCTGTACTGGACTCAGTCCGGTGGAGGCCTTGGTAGCTGTGGACAATTAGTCCTTTGGACTAATCTTTTCCTTATATCCTGTTCTCTTCATTCTCCCTTGATCCTGAAGGGATGAGACCAGTGGAGTATCTTAGATGGCCGCTCACAGGCTTTTAAGACCTCAGACACTACTCACCAAGGTAGAATGTAGAGCATTGTCTTTATAAGCTGTATCATGACAATTGAGCTAGATGTTCCCCGAGACCATGGTCCCCAGGGCCCTATGCCCAGCAATTGAGTCCCTCAGGGAGTTTGGATGTGTCTATGGGGCTTCCATGACCTATCCTTGTACAGGTTGTGCTAGTTTCACCTGTATTGTGTACTGTCTCACCCTTCACCCAAGATACCACTTACCTATTGCCTATTTAGTATTCCCGCCCCCACCCCTCCCATTCACGGTAACCAACAAAGATTGTTATATTTTGCGTGTGAACTTTTTCATGGGTTTTTACAATAGAGGTCTCATATAATATTTATCCTTTTGTGATTGACTTGTTTCACTCAGCATAATGTCCTCCAGTTTCATCCATGTTATAAGATGCTTCACAGATTCATTGTTGTTCTTTCTCGTTGCATAGTACTCCATTGTGTGTATATACCATAGTTTGTTTATCCATTCATCAGTTGATGGGCATCTAGGTTGTTTCCATCATTTTGCTATTGTGAACAATGCTGCCATGAACACAGGTGTGCATATGTCTATTCGAGTGATGACTCTTATTTCTCTAGGATATATTCCTAGGAGTCGGATTGCTGGATCGAATGGTATGTCTATTTCTAGCTTTCTGAGGAAGCGCCATATCATTTTCCAAAATGGTTGTATCATTTTGCATTCCCACCAGCAGTGCTTAAGAGTTCCCATCTCTGCGCAGCCCCTCCAACATTTGTTATTTCCAGTGTTTTTGATTTGTGCCAGTAATGCCGGGGTGAGATGGTATCTAATTGTGGTTTTAATTTGTATTTCTCTAATGGCTAGTGATCACGAGCATTTCCTCATATGTCTGTTGGCCATTTGATTGTCTTCTTTGGTGAAGTGTCTGTTCATTTCCTTTGCCCATTTTTTAATAGGATTATTTGTCTTTTTGTTGTAGAGGTGTTGGATTTTCTGGTAGATTATGGGGATTAGACCTTTGTCTGACTTATACTGTCCAAAAATTTTTTTTCCCAGTCTGTAGGTTCTCTTTTGACTCTTTTGGTGAAGTCTTTTGAAGAGCATAGGTGTTTGATTTTTAGAAGATCCCAGTTATCTAGCTTATCTGTTGGGTTTTGTGCATTGATGGTTATGGTTTGTATCCTGTTAATGCCATGTATTAAGGCCTGAAGTGTTGGTCCTATTTTTCTTCTATGAACTTTATAGTTTTAGGCTTTATATTCAGGCCTTTGATCCATTTTGAAGTAGTTTTTGTATACGGTGTGAGGTATGGGTCCTGTTTCATTTTTTTGCAGATGGATATCCAGTTTTGCCAGCACCACTTGTTAAAAAGACTGTCTTTTCCCCATTTGATGGACTTTGGGCCCTTGTTGAAGATCAGGTGACCGTAGGTGGATGGATTTACATCTGGGTTCTCAATTCTGTTCCATTGGTCAATGTATCTGTCATTGTACCAGTACCAGGCTGTTTTGACTACTGTAGCTGTATAGTAGGTTCTCAAGTCAGGTAGTGTGAGTCCTCCAACTTTATTCTTCTTCTTCAGTAGTGTTTTACTTATTTGGAGCTTCTTCCCTTTCCATATAAAGTTAATGATTAGTTTTTCCATCTCTTTGAAGAATGTTGCTGGTATTTGGATCGGGATTCCATTGTATTTGTAAATTGCTTTGGGTAGAATTGCCATTTTCACAATGTTGAGTCTGCCTACCCATGACCATGGTATGTTTTTCCATTTATGTAGATCCCTTTGGGTTTCATGCAGTAGTGTTTTATAGTTTTCTTTGTATAGGTCTTCTACATCCCTGGTCAGATTTATTCCTAAGTATTTTATCTTTTTCGGGGCTATCGAAAATGGTATTGATTTCCTGCTTTCCTTTTCATCGTTCTCCTTATTGGTGTATAGGAATCCAACTGATTTTTGAATCTTTATCTTCTATCCTGCTACTCTGCTGAATCTTTCTATTAGTTCCACTAGTTTTCTCATGGAGTCTTTAGGGTTTTCTATGTATAGTATCATCTCATCTGCAAACAGGGACAGTTTAACTTCTTCATTACCAATTTGGATGCCCTTTATTTCTCTTTCTTGCCTTATTGCTCTAGCTAGAACTTCCAGCACAATGTTAAATAGGAGTGGAGATAAAGGGCATCCTTGTCTTGTTCCTGTTTTCAAGGGGAATGTTTTCAGCCTCTCTCCACTATGAATGATGTTGGTCGTTGGTTTTGCATAGATGCCCTTTATTATGTTGAGAAATTTCCCTTCTATACCTATTTTATTGAGAGCTTTTATCAGGAATGGGTGTTGGACTTTGTCAAATCCCTTTTCTGCGTCAATTGAGATGATCATGTGATTCTTTTCTTTCCTTTTATTTATATGGTGGATTACGTTGATTGATTTTCTAATGCTGAACCATCCTTGCATACCTGGTATGAATCCTACTTTGTCGTGGTGTATTATTTTTTTGATATGATGCTGAAGTCTATTGGCTAGAATTTTGTTGAGAATTTTTGCATCTATATTCATGAGAGATATTGGTCTGTAATTTTCTTTTTTTGTGACGTCTTTGCCTGGTTTTGGTATCAGCATTATGCTGGCTTCATAGAATGGTGTTGTTTTCTCTTCTATGCTCTGAAATAGCTTGAGTAGAACTGGTACAAGCTCTTCTGTAAATGTTTTGTAGAATTCTCCAGTGCAGCCATCTGGGCCAGGGCTTTTTTCGGTTGGGAGTTTTTTTTATTACCTTTTCAATCTCTTCTGTTGTTATGGGTCTCTTCAGATTTTCAATATCACTTTGTTGTAGTTTGGGTAGGCCGTGTGTTTCTAGAAATTTATCCATTTCCTCCACGTTTTTAAATTTGTTGGAGTATACTTTTTCATAATATTCTGTTATAATCCTTTTTATTTCATTTGGGTCTGTTGTAATATCCCCCATTTCATTTCTTATTTGGGTTATTTGTGTCCTCTCCTGTTTTTCTTTTGTGAGTCTGGCCAGTGGTTTGTCGATTTTGTTGATTGTTTCATAGAACCAACTTTTGGTTTTGTTGATTCTTTCTATTGTCTTTCTGTTCTCTATTTCATTTATTTCTGCTCTGATCTTTACTATTTCCTTTCTTCCTGTGGTTGTGGGCTATTTTTTGCTGTTCTCTTTCTATTTGTTTGTGTTCTGTAGTTCATGTTTTGATTTTGTCCCTCTCTTCTTTTTTGATATGTGCATCTATTGCTATAAATTGTCCTCAGAGGACTGCCTTTGCTGTGTCCCAAAGGTTTTGGTACGATGTGTTTTCATTCTCATTTGATTCTAGGAATTTTTTGATTCCATCTCTGATTTCTTCTATTACCCAGTGATGTGTAAGCAGGGTATTATTCTGTTTCCATGTAGTTGATTTTTTTTCCTTGCTCTTTCTAGTGTTAATTTCTACCTTGATGGCATTGTGGTCAGAGAAGATACTGTGAATTATCTAGCATTTTGGATCTTGTTGAGGATTGCTCTGTGGCCTAAGATGTGGTCTATTCTGGAGAATGTTCCATGTGCATTGGAGAAGAGTGTGTACTTTGCAGCAGTTGGATAGAGTGTTCTATATATGTCTATGAGGTCAAGTTGGCTGATTGTGCCCTTTAGTTCTTCTGTATCTTTGCTGAGTTTCTTCTTAGTTGTTCTGTCCTTTACTGAGAGTGGTGTGTTGAAGTATCCTACTATTATTGTGGAACTGTCAATTTCTCTTTTCAGTGTTGTTAGAGTTTGTTTTCTGTATTTTGGAGCCCTGTCATTGGGTGCGTAGATGTTTATTATGGTTATATCTTAATGATGGATCATCCCCTTAATCATTATATAGTGTCCTTCTTTGTCTTTTATGGTAGATTTTGTTTTAAAGTCTATTTTATCTGAGATTAGAATTGCCACTCCTGCTCTTTTTTGGTAGTTGTTAGCGTGATATATTTTTTTCCAACCTTTGACTTTTAATAAATTCACATCTTTGTTTCTAAGGTGTGTCTCTTGTATACAGCATATTGATGGACGCCGTTTTCTTATCCATTCTGTGACTCTCCGTCTCTTTATGGGTGCATTGAGTCCATTTACATTCAGTGTAATTATTGATAGATGTGAGTTCGTTGCTGTCATTTTGTAGTGCTTTTTTTTTGTGCTGCTGACGTTTTCTTTGTTCTTCTTACTCTCTTGTGCTTAGTTACTTTTGTTTGTGGATTTTTTTTTTCATTTCTTTTGTTTTTGTAGGTTTTGTTTTGCTGAGACTTTATGTTTTTTGTCTTTATGAGTTGGTTTGTTAACTTTCTTTGTGGTTACCATGAGTTTTACCCTTATCTTTCTAAGTTTGAAGCAGTCTTCCCTTACTTGGTATCGTCTTGCCTTCCTCTCCATTTGAAGCTCTATACCTATGCTGTTTATTCCCTCTTTCATTGTTTTGATGTTGTTGTCATCCATCGATTGACTGCTCTGATTCCCTGTTGTATTTCTTTTGCTTTTGGATAGTTCTTGAGAGTTCATTTCATAGATTGGTATCTGGCTCGTACGATCCTGCGTCCTATGTCCTGCCTGAGGGCTGAAGCTGTTTGTCCTCAGATCGAAGAACTCCCTTTAATAATTCTTGTAAGATTGGTTTGACTTTTACATATTCCCTTAGTTTCTGTTTATCTGGAAATGACCTAATTTCACCATCAAATTTGAATGAGAGTTTTGCAGGATATATTAGTCTTGGCTGACAATTTTTTTTTCTTTCAAGATTTTTTATATGTCATCCCACTGCCTTCTTGCCTGCATGGTTTCTGCCGAATAATCTGAGATTAGTCTTATTGTTTCTCCTCTGTATGTGACTTCTTGTTCTTCACGTGCTGCTCTCAGGATTCTTTGTTTGTCTTTGGTTTTGGCGAGTGTGAATATGATATGCCTTGGTGATTTTCTTTTGGGGTCTCTTCTATATGGGGTTCGTTGAGCTTCTTGGATGGCCAACTTTCCATCTTTCATGATATTGGGGAAGTTTTCTGTCAGCAGTTCCTCAATGAGCCTCTCTGTGTTTTCTGTTTTCTCCCCCTGTTCTGGAATGCCAATCACTCGTAAATTTTTGTTTTTCATTGTGTCCCACATAATTCTCAGGGTCTCTTCATTTTTCTTTGTTCTTTTTTCTGAGTTTTCCTGAAACAGAGTTGTATCCAAGTGTTTGTCTTCAGTTCCACTGATCCTGTCTTCCACAGTTTCAAATCTGCTTCTCATCCCTTCTATGACATCATCCATTTCTGAAATCTTGTTGTTTATCTTTTGGATTTCTAATTGTTGTTTTTGTATTATTTCTAGTTGTGAATTTATTTTGGCATTTTTTTCCTGCATCATCTTCCTGAATTCTTCCAATTTTTTGTCTGTATTTTCTATGAATTTGTCTATTTTTTTCCTCATGTTTGTCAGCTTTTTGCCTCAGTTCTTGGAAAATTCTGAGTATTAGAGATTTGAATTTCGTATCAGGTACTTCTAGTGCATTTTCTTCCACAGGACAGTCATCTGGTGTTTTAATTTGGATGCCTACTGGAACCATCCTGTCCTGTTTTTGTAAATGTTTTGATATTGTTTGATGTTTTTGGGGAATTCAGTAGATATTTCTCTCATTTATTGGTTGTAGATTTGTTTGTTTCGTGCCTTTTTTTAAGAAAAAAAATTTGAGTATGTCTGAGCAGGCAGACTGCGTGCTCTTTGTTGTTTGCTTGTCTGTGCGCTCAATACTTTTCACCTCCTTCTCCAACTGGCAGGTTCAGTCAGTCAGATATGGTACAGCAGGGCAGGTCTAGCTGAAGAGGAGCCACTGGGATGGGTTGTTTGTGGCACTCACTACAGCCACCAGGGCGGGTCGGTAATCAGTTCTGGGCAGGTTCCAGTAGGCCGTGCCTGCACTGCTTGGTGGTGTGATGTCAAGCGCACAGTGCAGGTAGGCAGGATGCAGTGGGGAGATGGTTATGTGTGGAGCTATGCTGGATATGGGAGAGAGGAGAGAGGAACAGGAGCCAAAAAACATACAAACAAAAAAGAATGCTAGGGGAGCTTGCCATTGGAATGGAGAGATGAGAGACTATGAAATGGAGAAAAACAGAAGGGGGAAGAGGAAGAAAAGAAAAGAATGAATAAATAAAATTCAGAACGGTTAAAGAACCGCAATGTTCCCAGGGATGCCACCGATGTAGCTATGAGGTCTGAGGAAGTCGCTCTCCGGTGTCGCAGCACAGCCTGGCCAGAAGGTGCAGAGGCTTACAACGCCTGGTATTCAGGGATCAGAAAGGGAAGGAAGATATAGAGAGACGAGAAACTGAGCAATGAAGAAAGACAAAAGGGAAAAAGAGGGAAAATAAAACAAAACAAATAAAAAAAAAACCAACGAGAAAAGAAATGTCCTCAGGGATCCCTCCCCACGTCTGTGGAAGCCGAAGGGGTGTCTCCCTGGCTCGTAGCTCCACCTGGCAAGAAAGGGCTCCCAACTCAAGAAAAGGAAAAGAAAACAGACAAACAATTCAAAATGAAGAAAAACCCCGGGAATCCCACCAGCGCGGTAGCCCAGATCGGGAAGCAGCTCCACACTCAAATTTAGCTCCGCAGCCCCTCAGGAATAAGCAAAGATGGCTCACGGAGCCAGGCACTCGAGCAAAAGAGGGGGAGGTGGCGAGAGGCAAGCAAGAAATCCAAAGATGCAGAGAAAAAAAAAAAAAAAGCAACACCAGCAGCCAACAAATGGCACTCAGAGAGCCAGCCAGTGCGGGCTGGTGTTTCTGTACAAGAGACTGTGTCCGTGGGAAGCAGAGGAGGCTGAGTGTGGGTGAAGAAGGGTGGAGAGTGGGAAAGCGTATATCACAAATTGCCAGCGCTCTGGAGCCCCTCAGGAAGAAGCAAAGATGGCGCACGGAGCCACGCACTTGAGTGAAAGGAGGGGGAGGTGGCAAGAGGCAAGCAAGAAATCAAAAGAAGCAGGAAAAAAAAAAAAGCAACACCAGCAGCCAACCAATGGCACCCAGAGAGCCGCCCGCTTGGGTGTGTGGAATCCAAGCAGCCGGCACCTCCCGGTCAAGAGACAACGACCACAGGAAGCAGAGGAACAAACGAACAAAAGCCCCGGGATCCCACCAGCGCGGCAGCCCAGACCGGGAAGCAGCTGCACACTCGAATGGAGCCCCGCAGCCCCACAGGAAGAAGCAAAGATGGCGCTCAGAGCCAGGCAATCGAGCAAAAGGGGGGGTGTGGCAAGAGGCAAGCAAGAAATCAAAAGAAGCAGGAAAAAAAAAAGCAACACCAGCAGCCAACAAATGGCACCCAGAGAGCCGCCCGCTTGGGTATATGGAATCCAAGCACCCGGCGCTTCCCAGTCAAGAGACTGTGGCCGCAGGAAGCAGAGGAGCCCGAGCCGGGGCGAAGAGGGTTGGGGGATGGAAAGCTCACACCGCAAATTACCAGATGTTTTGTCTCCCACTGGACGCTCCGTGAGACTGCTTTCTCATACCCCCATTTGCTGGTCTCCAATAGGAGTCCAAGATGGTGGATCCACGCTGCGTTAGCTGGTAGGGGACCTCTGCATGAATCTCTCCTCGCTCTCCGTTCTCTTTCAGTATTCTCACTCCATTTGGTGCTCGGCTGAGTTCTTTATCTCTTCATTTGATGTTCTAGGGTTTCAGGATTGTTGTATTCTGTTTGGCTTAGTTTTTCAGATCTTTGCTGTGGAGGGACGGCGTGGTGCTTCTGCCTAGAGCGCCATCTTGCTGGAACCTCCCAACCTGATTATTCTTATTCATAAAATTCTCAAAATGTCTAGTTAGTTGGTGGTACCCCATCATTTTATTTTAGTGTGGGAATGGAAAAATTATCTTGTACTGTCTCTGTCATTTTAGTGGGTAAGAAAGTAAGATAAATGTCCTTAGCCTAGTATTTTATATGTTTTTTAAGCATTTTTATTTTGAAATAATTTTTGACTTAGAAAAAAGTACCAAAACGGTACATAGAGTTTCTGTGTACCCTTTACCTACTTTCCTCAAATCTTAGCATCTTATGCAATCATAGTACAATTATTGAACCTAAGATATTAACATTGATTCAATACTATTAACTAATCTAAAGATTAGTCCTATTTAAGTATGATGTTCAACTATTAGTATAGTGACTACATTTAGTCAAAGTTTTGTTTTTATTTCATTTAAAACAAATAAATATTGCACTTAGGAATAGTAATTGATCTTAATATTGATAAGTAAAATAATAAAGGTACAAAAATCAATTTATTTTCATTTTATTCCCATTTTAGAAAAGATTTCTACCATAGTATATTTTATTTATGTAATTAATCTTTATCTTAGTTGACGATTTTGACTGAAAACAGTAAAGACTCCCCCCTTATATAATCAAACCTTAGTGAGTCTTTGTTCTTTGCCACCAAAAGACTAAGAACCCTTAGTAGAATCTTATAGAAATCCTTGCACAGGAACCACAGTGTAAAGTGTCTCATTCAGAGTGGAACTGGGACCTAAAAATTTGTCAGAATATGAATCTCTCTCTCTCTCTCTCTCTCAGTGGTCACAAGTGTCAATACTCAACAACGTTTTTTATCTCTCTGTGTATCTGGTGTATTCTCTCATGTTCAAAACTTTTCTTCCCCTTACAAATGGCTATGTAATGGTCACCATAGCCAAAGTAGGTGCTCTTTTAGCTCTATTATTCACTATAGTCTGAAACTTACCTTTGTGACTCTTTGTTTACAATGCAAAAGAGGAATTTGCTGAACACAACTTGTTTTGGGGGTCAGGTGGTACATATCATGTCACCGGCTTACCCCTTTACGTCAGATCCTTACCTGTGACTTAACCAGACTAACTGTATCATTTAGTCTTTGCTACATAAAAACCCTTCACTTCAAAATAAAGTGACTTGTATATAATGATCATTTATTATAATCAATTATTTGCTTATAATTGATTATAATAATCAATTTTAACTATCTTTTATTTGTTCACATTCTGTGTGGTTATTAATTTGAGCTGGGCTCAGCTAGGATGGCTTATCTCTGTTCTGCATGAGATCAGCTGGGCTCACTCCTGTGACTGGGAACTCAGCTGACTTGGCTGAGCTTCTCTCACCATGTGATGTCTCCTCCTTCAGGAGGCTAGCTGAGGCTCATTCATATGTTGGCAGAAAAGATCCCAGAAACAGTAAGAGAGGACAAGCCCCAGCACACAAGCACTTTCCAAGCCTCTCCTTGTATCACTCCTGCTGATGCCCAGTTGACCGAAGCAAGTTACATAGCCATGCCCAGATTCAAGGGACAGAGTAGTAGGTTTTACCTCATGTTAGAAGAAGTTACAACATCACATTGAAAATAGGCATTCATACAGAAATGGAAAGAATTTGTAGACCCTTCTCCCCCCTTTTTTAAAATCTATCACAGTCATCCAGGGAACTTGGGTGTTACGGTGTAGAATATAGCTATTTAGGACCAAAGGGCATGTGGGCATTTCCCCAGCAAAACTTTTGAATGGGAAGCTCCAAAATATGGTTAACACAATGAGGTCAGTATTGTATTGTATTGATAATTGTAATAATCTCATCCAAAGAGTCATGGAACTGGTTGAGGGGAGTATATTAGTAAAAAATTCACAACCTATCTATAGCCAACCCTTTGATTACAATCTAATTAAGACCAGAGAGTACTTACTGAAAATTATTGTTCCTGATTGCTGTTCTCTAGTATAGGCAAATTAAAGAGATAGTGCAGTTCCTGGTGTGAGGGAACCCACATAGGGAGAAAAAAAAAAAACACAAGCACCATCACAATTAACACTAATTGTGAGCTGGTACCAGAAAACTGGAACTGGAATCTCTTTTAGTGTTACTGTCTTCATAGTTGCCCTTGTGGGCAGAAGTTGAAGTACATTTATTGGTTTTGCACTGATATGGCCCACTTTATGTGTTTGTAGTGAGTAAACTGAAGCTGTAAATTCCCAATAGCTGATGTTTTGCTGTGTAAAGGCAGACAATCTGTTTGAACCTAGTGGTGTGAACTTTGGTTTTCTGGAATATTCTTAAAATATAAATATAGAATTGGACACATCCATGAAACAGAGCTCACTATGAAGTCAGCAGGATGCCATACTTCTTCCCGTGCGCTAACAGGCTCACCTTGATTCTGAAAGGCTTAATAGACTTTCAAGAAGTGAACACTCCAGTCTCCACTCTACTTAGATTCACTCTCTGGGAGAGAAGGGATCCCACTAGTGAGCAGAAAATCAATTGCCAGCTTTCTGGAACTGCATTAAGTTTTACTTACCAGTAGGACACCATTATCTCTTTTGGAACCCCGCTGCCCTAGCCATTAGCTCCCTTTTCGCCAGCAGGGTCAGACCCTGTTTCTGAGTCTGGAGTTTTATGCATTATACAGAAATGTCCTTGTTTTTAAAAATAGAATTGCATCTAGAAATGTGTTGGTATTCTTTAGAAATAGTTACTACCAGAGAAAACCTACAATGAAGTATACCATAATTGACCTCTGCCAAAGCCATTATATGGCTATATTTAGATTCTAGTCTCTACAAAATTATTGCAATGGCTTTGAGTTTTAAAAATACCTATTTAAGTTCATTTTCATGAGATATTTTAGCTATTCCCTCCCCTGGTTCAGTGATATGAGCCCTGAAAACTGTGTGGTATAAAGGTTTTGAGTTGAGTTAAAAAAGAATAATGATCCTCTGATTTAAAAAGGAAAAATAATCCTTTGCCATGATATAATTCCTGTAATGAAGTTCCTGTTTTTCAAGTATGATTTATTAATTCCAAAATCAATTTGAAAACCACTTAAATATATATTTTTAAATAATTCCAATAAACTAATACTGTACAAAATTGTTTCAACTGAGAGAAGATTGCACTAGGAATAATTACTGCTTGATTGAAGAGTCCTGGTGATGCACTGGTTAAGTGCTCTGCTGTTAACTGAAAGGTCAGCAGTTCGAACTCACCAGTGGCTCCATGTGAGAAAAGACCTGGCTACCTACTCCCCTAAAGATTAGAGTCTGGGAAACCCTATGGGGCAGTTATACTCTGTCCTATAGGAGCACTATGAGTCAAAATTCACTCAACGGCACACAACAACATTGCTTGATTCAGTGCCACTTTTAGTTTGAGACAGTAGTTAAAAGCAGTGGCAGATGGTTTTCAAGATCTTTCACCTTGTATATTTTTTAACATTTCAGAATTCTTCAGAGTTTAACCACATTGTTTCATTTTAAGATGACTCCAGGGGATATTTTTATTTTTATTTTAAATTCTAAAGATTATCTTAGGGCAATAGTTTCAAAGATTCGTCCAGTCACCATGGCTCCAGGAAGCCTGGAGTCCATGAGAATTTGAAATTCTGTTCTGCATTTTCCTCATTTTGATCAGGATTCTTCTATGGAATCATTGATCAAAATGTTCAGTAATGGTAGGTGGGCACCATCCAGTTCTTCTGGTCTCATGGCAAAGGAGGCAGTTGTTTATGGAGGCAATTAGCCGCACACTCCATATCCTCCTCTCCATATCCTGACTCTCCTTCTTCTTCTGTTGTTCCAGGTGGATAGAGACCAATTATTGTGCCTTCGATGGCCACTTGCAAGCTTTTAAGACTCCAGGCACTATGCAAGGAACTGGGAGGTAGAACAGAAGAACTAAACATGTTATTAAGCCGATTAACTGGACTGTCCCATGAAACCAAGACCCTAAACCTCCAAACCAAGAAACCAAATCCCATGAGGTGTTTGGTTGTACATAAGCAGCCTCAGCAGCTACTCTTTATTTTTTTTTTTTGTCATTGTAAATATATCTATCATACAACTTTTGCCAGTTCAACTTTTTACAGGTGTACAACTTATTGACAGGAATTATAATAACTGGTTGTGCAGCCCTACCCTTAATCAACATGATATTTCTATCACTGTTAACCCCCCTTTCCCCTTCCCTCCTGCCCCCGGTAACCACTAATAACTTTGGTCTTTATACATTTGCCTTTTCTTGTCTTTTATATTAGTGAGGTCATACAATATTTGTCCTTTTGTGATTAGCTTATTTTGTTCAACATAATGTCTTCCAGTTCTATTCATACTGTAGTGTGTATCAAGACTTCATTTCTCCTATGGCTGAGTAGTATTTATGTACCACATTTTGTTTATCCATTCACCTTTGCTAGGTGTTTGCGTTGTTTCTACCTTTTGGCTATTGTAAATAGTGCTGCAATGAACGTGGGTATACAAGTCTCTTTTTGAGTCTCTGCTTTCAAGTCTTTTGGGTATATACTTAGGTGTACTATTGCCGAGTTACAAGGTAGTTCTATTTTGAATTTTTTGAGGAACTTCCACAGTGTCTTCCACAATGGCTGTACCATTTTCAATTCCCACCAACAATGGATAAGGGTTTCAATTTCCCCACATCCTCGCCACATTTGTTTTTTAGATTTTTTGTTTGTTTGTTTTAATATTAGCCATACTAGTGAGAGTGAAATGTTATCTCATTGTGGTTTTGATTTACATCTCTCTGACGGCTAATGATGCTGAGCATCTTTTCATGTGTTTGGTGGCCATTTGAATGTCCTCTTTGGTGAAATGTCTATTCAAGTTCTTTGCCCATTTTATGATCCGGTTATTTGTCTTTTTGTTGTTAAGTAGTCGAAATTTTATAGATATTTTGGTTATTAGATTCTTGTCAGATGTATGGTTTCTGAAGATATTCTCTCAGTCAGTAACTTGCCTTTTCACTTTTTTGGTAACGTCTTTTGATGAACAAAATTTTTAATTTTTATGAGGTCCCATTTATCTATTTTGTGTTTTACTGTTTGTGCTTTTGTTATTATATTAGATAAATCCATTGTTGAAAGCTAGGCCTGGCAGCATTGCCCATGCTTTTTCTTTTAAGAATTTTGTTATTTTAGTTTGTACATTTAGGTCTTTAATTCATTTTGAATTTTTTTTTGTGTGTATGGTGTGAAGCATGGATCCTGTTTCATTTTTCTGCATGTGAGAATCCAATTTTCCTAGCACTATTTATTGAAGAGACTCTTCTTTTCACCAGTGAACGCACTTAGCAAGTTTGTCAAAAATCAGTTGACCATAGATGTATGGGTTTATTTCTAGACTCTCAATTGTATTCCATTGGTCTGTGTGTCTATTGTCATACCGGTTCCAGGCTGTTTTGATTACTGTAGCTGTGTAATATGTTTTAAAATTGGGAAGTGTGAGTCCTTCTACTTTGTTCTCTTTCAACATTGTTTTAGGGTTTCTTGCCAATTCATATGAAGTTAAGGATTGGTTTTTCTATTTCTGTAAAGAAGGCTGTTGAAATTTTGATCAGGATTGCATTGAATCTATAGATCACTTTGGGTAGTACTGACATCTTAACAGTATTAAGTCTTCCAATCCATGAGCATGGAACATCTTTCCATTTATTTAAGTCTTCTTTAATCTCTTTCAGCAGTGTTTTATACTTTTCATTGTATAAATCCTTCACGTCTGTGATGGTTAAGATTGTGTGTCAACTTGGCTGGGCCATGATTCTCAGTTTTCTATGTGATCACTCCCATGATGGGTTCTGCTGTGAGTAGCCAATCAGTTGAAAGGGAGTGTGGCCTGCATCCAAACATAATCAGATGTTCTGGCTTTTTGCTCCCTCTGGATCCTGTGGCTGCCTCCAGTTTGTCTGACCTCCAGTTCTTGGGACTTGAGCTATCAGCTTATCTGCCGATTTTGGGATTCGTCGATCTTCATAGCGTGTGAGCAGAGGCCTGCTCTCCAACCAGCCAATCTTGGGTTCACCAGCCCCTGCAGCTACGGGAATCAGGAGAAGCCTTGTAGTTTTGCCTGCCAGTCTTGGGATTCGTCAATATTCACAGCCTGTGAGCAAGAGCCCTGCTTTTCAACCTGCCAATCTTGGGTTCACCAGCTCCTGCGGCTATGTGAATTGGGAGAAGCCTCTATCCTAATCCACAGATTTGGGACTTCCAGTATCTACAGTTGTGTGAGCCATTTCTTTGATATAAATCTCTATATATATATATTTATACACTTTATTGTTTTTGCTTCTCTAGAGAACCCAGCCTAAGACAATGTCCCTGGTTAGATCTATTCCTAGGTATTTTATTTTCTTAGATGCTACTGTAAATGGAATTGTTTCCCTAGTTTTCCTTTCAGATTTCTCATTCTGGTGTATAGAAATCCAACTGATTTTTGTTTGTTGACCTTGTACCCTGCACCTCTGCTAAATTCCTCTATTAGTTCTAGAAGTTTTCCTGTGAACTCTTTGGGATTTTCTATATAGAGCATCATATCATCTGTGGATAGAGATAATCTTACTTCCTTTCTAATCTGGATGCCTTTTATTTCTTTTTTTTTTTTTTTGTCTTATTGCTCTTGCTAGGACATCTAACACAATATTGAATGGAAGTAGTCAGAGCAAGCACCCTTGTCTTGTTCCCTATTTCAAGGGGAAAGCTCTCAGTCTTTCTCCGTTAAGTATAATGTTGGCTGTTGGCTTTTCATATAGCCCTGATTCATACTGAGGAAATGCTGAGCTATTCCAGTCTTCTTTAGGGTTTCATCAAGGATGTTAGATTTTATCAAATGCTTTTTCTGCAGCCATAGAGATCATCATGTGGTTCTTTTCCTTTGTTCTATTGATGTGGTGTATTATGCTGATTGATTTTCTAATGTTGAACCATCCCTGCATTCCTGGGATAAATCTCACATGGTTGTAGTGTGTGACTCTTTTAGTATGCTGTTAGATTCTGGTCTCTAGTATTTTGTTGAGGATTGTTGCATCTATATTCATCACAGATATTGCCCTATTATCTATTTCTTTTCTTGTGGTGTCTTTGTCTGGTTTAAATATCAGGGTTATGTTTGCTTCATAGAATGAATTAGAGAGTATTCCTTCACTATCTTTTAGAAGAGTTTAAACAGTATTGGTGTCAATTCTTCTCTAAATGTTTGGTAGAATTCCCCAGTGAAGCCATCTAATCCAGGACTTTTTTTTGTGGGGGGAGGTTTTTGATCACTGATTCTATCTCTTCACTTGATATGGGTCTATCAAGACTTTCTATTTCCTCTTGAGTCAGTTTGGGTAGGTTGAGTGCCTCTAATAATTTGTTCATTTCATCTAGGTTGTCCAGTTTTTTGCTGTGCAGTTGTTCATAATATTCTGTCATAATTCTCTTTATTTCTATCAGGTCAGTTGTAATGTCCCCCCTGCCCCTTTCATTTTTATTTTGGTTCCTGGCATATTTTCTCTTCTTTTCTTTGTCAGTCTACCTGAAGATTTGCCAATTTTAACTATCTTTTCAAAGAACCAACTTCTGGCTTTATTGATTCTCTGTATTGTTTTTCTGTTTTTGATTTTATTAATTTAAACTCTGATCTTTGTTATTTCCTTTCTTCTGGTAGGTTTTGGCTTAGTTTGCTTCTCTCTTTCTAGGTCCTGGAGTTGTTGAGTTAGGCTGTTAATTTGAGATCTTTCTTCTTTTATCATGCAGGCATTTATTGCTGTAAGTTTCCCTCTGAGTACTGCCTTCTCTGTATCCTACAAGTTTTGGTATGTTGTGCTTTCATTTTCATTTCAGTCAAAGAAATTTGTGATTTCTCTTTTTATTTCTTCCTTGACTCACTGGTAGTTTAATAGTGTGTTGTTTAATTTCTATATGTTTTTGTATTTTCCAAGGTGTTTTTTTTCTCTGTTATTGATTTCTAGTTTCAATCTGTTGTGGTCAGAGAAAATACTTTTGTATGATTTCAATTTTTAAAAATTTATTAAGACTTGCTTTGTGACCTAAAACGTGGTCTATCCTGGAGAATGATCCATGTGCACTGGAGTAGAATATATATTGTGCTGTTTTTGGGTGGAGTGTTCTATATAGGTCTGATAAGTCTAGTTGGTTTATAATGTCATTTAGATCCTCTCTTTCCTTGTTGATCTTATGTCTAGATGTTCCATCCAGTATTGAAAGTGGAGTATTGAAGTCTCCAACTATTATTGTAGTGCTATCTATTTCTCTTTTCAATTTTATCAGTGTTTGCTTTATATATTTAGGTGCCTCAATGTCGGGTGCGTATATGATTGTTAAAACTTCTTGATTAATTGACCCTTTTTATCACTATATAATGTCCATCTGTATCCCTTCTGACAGATTTTTTCTTAAAGTCTACTTTGTCTGATATTAAGATTGCCACTCCAGCTCTCTTTTTGTTATTATTTGCATAGAATACTTTTTTTTTCCATCCTTTTACTTTCAATCAAATTTGTATCCTTGGGTTTAAAGTATGTCTCTTGTAAATAGCATATAGTTAGATCTTGTTTTTTTTATCTACTCTGCCACTCTCTGCCTTTTGATTGGAGCATTTAGTCCATTGACATTCACTATAATTACTGATAGAAATGACTTAATTCTGCCATTTTGTTATTTTTTGTGTGTGTGTCTTAAGCCTTCCTTGTGTTTTTCCTTTAGTACTGCTTGCTTTTGTGCTTTGTTGGTTTATTGTAGTGAGCCTTTTTGGTTGCCTTCTCTTTTCCTTTTGTGTATTTTTAAAAATATATTTTCTTGGTGGTTACCATGAATATTACATTTAAAACCTTGCATTTATAACATTCCAGGGGAAGTTGGTACCAACTTAACTTCAGTAATATACAATAAATTCTATATCTATACCGTTCCTCTCCTTCTTTTGTTGTTGTTATCACTAATTACATCTTTATATTTCATGTGCCCTGTAACATAATTTTATCCTTGCCTTTTATATATTTGGTATTTAAAAACTTAAAGTAAAAAACATTTATAATTATCACACATGAATATCTTATTACTAGCCCTTATACTTGTCCATGCAGTTCCCTTTATTAGGGATATTTCTTTTTATATATAGCTTTGAATTACTTTCTAGTGTCTTTTCCCTTCCATCTACAGAACTCCTATTAGTATTTTTTGTAGGGCTGGTCTGGTGGATATAATTCCCTCAGCTTCTGTTTGTCTGGGAATGTTTTAATTTTACCCTCATTCTTGAAGGATAGTTTTGCTGGGCATGGTATTTTTGGTTGACTTTTTATTTTTCCTTTCAGTACTTTAAATATATCATTCCATTGCCTTCTGGTCTCCAACAGTTCTGAGGAAAAAATCAGCACTTAGTCTTATCGATGATCCTTTGTATGTTACTGTTTGCTTCTCTCTCACTGCTTTCAGGATTCTCTTTTTACCTTTAAATTTTTGACAGTCTAACTCAAATGATGTGTCTTCATGTAGATCTCTTGATTTTATCCTATTTGGGTATCATTGAGATTCTTGGATTTGTAGTCATGTCCTTCATTAGATTGGAGAAAATTTCTGTCATTAATTTCAAATATTCTTTCTGTCCCTTTCTCTCTCTAATCTCCTTCTGGAATTCCTATAATCATATATTAAGTCTCTTATTGTTGTTCCATAACTCCATTAAACTGTGGTCAGCCTTCTCAAGACTCCATTCTTGTTGTTCTTCAGCGTCTGTAATTTTAACTATCCTATCCTCTAATTTGCTGATTCTTTCTTCTGCCTGATTAAATTTGTTGGTAAGTTCTTCTATTGTATTTCTCATTTCAGTTATTATCTCTTTCAGTTGCACTATCTCTTTTTTTAAATCCTCATTTTGTTCTTGCATTGTTTTCCTTATTTCTTTTAGCTCTTTGTGCATATTTTCCCTTAGCTCTTTAAATACGTTTAATGTTGTTGTATTATAATCTTCCATTTTTTCCCATTATTTGGTCATCCCTAGATACACACTTTCAATGTCTTTGTCATGTTCGTTTGGATGGGCCATTGTATCTCTGTTCTTTGTGTGTATTGTGAATTTTTGTCAGGGCACTGGAATTTTTAAGGGTGTTAACTTTCTCAGTTTTGCCCAGTATTTGGTGTTTTTGCCTGCTACTTTCTGCAAGAAATGTTTAGGCGAGCAGAGCCTTCGGCTTTTGCTTACCATTTTCTCTCCCCTTCTGTGATCACTCCTTCTCCCTCCCTGGTTTGATTGGGATTTGAAAGTTCCAGATCTTGTTTTTCAACTTTCAATCTCTCCCAAACACACCAGAGATATTGTGTGCTAATCAATCTGTTCACCAGGGGTGCACAGTCCCCTCTTTCTGGTTATTATACCCTTCCCTTCTCTGTTTCTGCAGTCATGTTTTTAGTCAGAAAACCCACACCCAGTGAGCCTTTACTGGGGCTGGATGTTGCCCTCCAGTTTTCCCCAAGGTTTCCTTTCCTGCTCTGGGGAGTTTGCTTATATCTGAGCTGGCATTCAGGGGAAGCACAGGCAGACTTTCCTCCATTTCAGGAGGAAGAGGGACTCGCACTCCCACAAGGACCTCTGAGACATCTGTCTTGTTGCTTTCAGAGCCCCAGTGGCCCTGTGGTGGTTGGAGGAGCAATCTTCACTTAGGTGAGCCACCTCCTGATTCCACGGTAGGTAATGTTCTATAGGAGTTCATATCAGTCCAGCAGCTGGCAGTTACTGGTTGGGGGAGGGATAGTCACACACCAAACAGTCCCCCAGAGAGGTCTGCCTTATTGCTATCAGAGCCCGCCCCTGGAGGCTGTGGCGTAGCCTCCACTCAAAATGCCTGCTTCTTAACAGACAGCAGCCTCATTCATCAGTCTTCAGCAATGACTGTAAGGGGTAGCATACAGACCCAAACTGATCTCCAGGGAGGTCTGTCCTGTAGGTTTCAGAGGTCTGAGCTATGGGGTGAACAGGGAAGCAGGTAGAGTGCTGACTATGGGAGCAGACTCTACTGTGGGGGCCTTCTGTAGCAGTTTGTAACAGCCTGGCCAACAATTACCAGGTAGGGGAGGGAGTGTCATGCTCTGGTCAGATCTCCATGGAGGTCTGCCCTGTTGCTATCAGAGTCACCCCAGTAGATTGTTGGCTGTAAGTGCAGCCTCCACTCAAGACTTCTGCTTCCTGACACACAGCAGACTCAGTCAGCAGTCCTCAGTACCAACTGGAAATGGGGGCAGACTAATCCTAATTGATCTCCAGGAAGGTTTGTCCTGTTGGTTTCAGAGGCCAGAACTATGGGGTATGTAGGGAGGCAGGTAGAGTGCTGATTGTGGAAGCAGACTCCACTGCAGTGCCCTTCTGTAGCAATTCACAGTAGGCTTGCAGGTGACAGTGTCCAGGTGGAGGAGGGGCTGTCATGCTCCAAACAGACCTCCAGAGAAGTCTGCCTTGTTGCTATCAGAGACCTTCCTGTAATATGTTGGCTGTGGGTGTAGCCACCACTAAAGATGCCCTCTTTTTAGTACACAGTAGCCTCAGTCAGCAGTGCTCAGCACCATCTGAAAGAGGGAGCAGACAGATCTCAACTGACTCCCCAGGAGGTCTGTCCTGTTGGTTTCAGAGGTCTGAGTTATAGGGTGCACAGGGAGGGCAGTAGAGTTTATTATGGGAGCAGACTCCACTGCAGGGGCCTTGTGTAGAAATTCACAGTAATCTTGCAGCCAACAGTGTCTGGGTGGGGAGGATGCTATCACACTCCAGATGGACCCCCAAGGAGGTCTGCCTTGTTGCTTCAGAGCTCCCCCTGGAGTATGTTGGCTGTGGGTGTAGCCTCCTTTAAAGATACACGCTTCTTGACACACTGCAACCTCAGTCAGTAGTCCTCAGAACTGACTGAAACGGGGAGCAGACAAACCAGAACTGACTCCCTGGGAGGTCTATCCTGCAGGTTTCAGAGGCCTGAGCTATGGGGTGCACAGGGAGGCAGGTAGACTGTTAACTATGAGTGCAGACTCTACTGCATGGGCCTTCTGTAGCAATTTGCAGTAGGCTTGCAACTGACAGTGTCTAGGTAGGGAAGGTGCTTGCACACTCCAAACAGACCCCTGGCGAATTCTGCCTTGTTGATTTGAGGGCAAAAACCTGGGATCCTGTCTCTTTGTACAGGCAGAGGCTGTGGTGGTTAGGGAAGCAAGCTTTTTTTCTGGGGCCTCTTACCCAGTTCACAGCAGCCAGTGGCCCGCGTGGCTGAGGGAGGGGCAGGGATGGGGGGAGAAGCGATCTTCCTACTGTATGTGACTTGTTGATTTGTTGATTCTTGCCTGTCTGCTGTTCACTGCTGTTTTCGTCTGCCTTCTGATTTAGAGTACCTCAAAGCCTAGCACCATTTCCTTGTTGTATTTCTTGTTGTGTTTGCAGGGAGGGTCGGAACAATGGTTTGTTTAAGCCACCATCGTCCCAGAATTCCCCTTCTATAATTTATTTTTAATAAGTCATACTGCATATCCTGACTCCTAAATTAGGTGTATCAGACAGTACTCAGACTATTCAGTTTAGAAACAAATAACATCATTTTTAGGGGAGAAAAAAAAAGGACTAATACATGCTGTATTAATTAATCTCAAAATAGGAATCAGTTTTGGTTCTGATATTTCTTGAGACTTGATTGAAACTTATATAGGTAACACAGTCTTTTGACTAAGGAAGATCACATATTCTGATTTCAGGCAGTTGTTTTCTTTTGTGAGATGACACTTAGAGGGAAGTCTTCTTTAGGGTTAACGATGTACCTGAGAATCATTGAAGTGAACATATTAATCATCATTTAACAACATACTAATATTGTGCACATAGTATGCTCTGGGAGAAACAAGTTATACTTTCAAAGTATAGTCATTTTAGCAAGAAAGAATGTTGAATCTCATTTGGAAGGGTCTCGGAACATTTAAACCAGTGGTGTTCTGGAGCCAACTTGTACGAGCCATGAGAACCTTTTATATGCATTCTCTTTCTAACTCTGCCTTCAGTGACATAATTTTGATAGCTTGAAATTGCCCACAGTGGGAGTATTTACCATGAAAATTGTCATATGCTACAAATCACTCTTCTCCCTCCTCCCCCTGCTATGGAGAACCAGTTGTCAAACATTAACCAGCATACTGCTGAATTTTGAATGATATATATTTTAAAAAACAATTAGGCTTTAAATGATTGTATTTTGAGTGAAGTCGAATATAAGCATCTTTTTTATTTTGCTTACTCTCAGTTTGTTATCAAAATCATCTAAGCATTTTAAAGAGTCATTTATCTTGAAAACCATGATCCATCTGTACCTGTACATATTTGGTATTATGTCAAACTGTACCTCCTAGTTAGAGCCCCCTCTTAAATATGTGTATTTTGATAATCTTACCTACAAAAACAGAATTTCCAGTTGATTAGTTTTCATTGTAAACTGCCTTTCACAGTTTTTCATATTGAGTCACTCATATGTGCTCTCTCTCTCTCTATATATATATGTTTCATTAATTGTCTTCCAAAAAGAAGTAAAATAATTTATTTTCTGAAAACAGGGCCATGAATTTCAGTGTTTATCAATGAAGTTTACTGTTTATATATGTATTTTAACTATCCTAAAAGCACTTTTCACAGTAAGATATCTCTAAAATTATGCATCTAGAAAACTTTGATATCTAGAGCATTGATTTTAAAGACTGAACAATGGTTATAGGTCACAGAGCTTTGCTCTTTATGAGTTTTTTTTTTTTCCACTGAAAGATTCAACATAAGACATGTGACTCGTCTCATGGAGTTTATTACAGCAATTATTAGCACGAGCTTTTATACATCGTTTCACTTACAATGTACAATCTTACAATAGTTCCAATCAAAGAAGCTTCTCCTTTGAGCTATCATAGCACATTTCTGCTATAGGAAGTATCACCCTGCAATATAATTGCTGATTTGTTCATCTGTAAACTCCTTGATGACAGAAACCATTTTATATGTTATATATCATTGTAAGAGATTGGGTGTCTGGCATCCAGGAGTCACTCAATACCCATTTAAAGAATAAATTCTAAGAGCAAAGATTGGTTGTGTAAATAAGAAATCTATTGGCTAATAAAAAGAGAATAGCCAGCATGTACTTGAAGGTCAGGGAAGAATTCACTGCAGTGGTAGGCTTCCATACACATTTAAGTTTATATATAGAAAGGACAGTAAGGTGGTCTGGACAGAAGAAACTGCATGAGCAAGGTTGCTGAGGTGTAACTAATGCATCTGAAGTTCAGCAATGGGGCAGCCTGGTAGAGCTAAGATTCCCAGAAGGTAATTCTGGACGTTAGAGTGGAGAGTTGGAATAACATCAGGTCATGGGGGAGGTTAAAAATTTATCCTGTTGGTAATGGGGAACAAATGAGATTTTGCCTAAATACTTGATTTACAAAGATTCCTCTGAAATAGATTGTGATGTAGACAAAATTATAGTTGGAACAGGGTGAGAAAGCCTAGACTCATAGGTTGCTAGTACCATGAAATGCAATGTTTAAGTGTGCCCCTCGTTCTCCTTGCCCAAATCCAAAAATAATCCTAATGTAAAATTTTTCTCAAATACTAAATTGTTTTAGGCCTTCTTCCTAGGGAAAAAAAAGAAAACTTCTAAATTCTATGTCCATATTACAGAGATTGAGTACAGCAAAGACTGAATTTTATCACCAGTCAATGCAAATCCATTGATTAGAGCAGTCAAAATTGTGAAGATTTAGATTCAAAATACTTTTAAACATACAAATATATTTTAATAATTACTAATATTCCTTGACAAACTACAGAATCAGAGTCCTGAAAGCAAATGCAAAAGAGAAGGAAAATATGCAATGGGTGGTTGTGAAATACAAAGACTTTTAAAAAATTAGGTATTTCAGTTCTCAGAGGGAAATAGTAATAGTTACAGGTATAATATCATTTAATATTATAACAATCCAATGAAAGGTACTGCTATTCCCATTTTACAAATCAGCAATCCAAGACAGAGACGGGTTAAATAACTTACCCGAGTTCAACAGCTCTGGCTATGGGGATTGAGGCAGATCATGGATTTGAACTCAATTAGATTCCTAAGAACAACGCTCTTAACCCATTCTCTGGATCAAAATAAAGTATTGGCAATTTAATGATAATGGATAGCTGTTATGTGTATGTGAGTATATCTGTCTATCTGAGAGAGTAAGACAGTATCTTAGTCATCTAGTGCTGCTGTAACAGAAATACCACAAGTGGATAGCTTCAACAAAAAGAAATTTATTCTCTCACAGTCTAGTAGGTTACAAGTCCAGATTCAAGGTGTCAGCTCCAGGAGAAGGCTTTCTCTGTTGGCTCTGGAGAAAGTTCCTTGTGAAGCATCAGTCTTCCCTTGGTCTGGAAGCAACTCAGCGCAGGAACCTCAGGTCCAACAGTTTAGGAGGCTAGAAGTCCGAAGTCCGAATTCTGGGTGCCAGCTCTAGAGGAAGCCTTTCTTTCTCTGTCGGTTCTGGGGGTTGGTCCTTGTCATCAATCTTGCCCTGGTCTAGGAGCTTCTCAAAACAGTGACCCTGGATCCAAAGGACACACTCTGCTCCCGGCACTGCTTTCTTGGTGGTATGAGGTCCCCTTGTCTCTCTGCTTGCTTCTCTCTTTTATATCACAAAAGAGATTGGCTTAAGACTCTACCTAATCTTGTAGACCTCATCAATATAACTGCTGCTAATCCATCTTATTACATCATATTGATAGCATTCATGACACATGACGAAATCACATCAGATGACAAAATGGTAGACAATCATACAATACTGAAAATCATGACCTAGCCAAGTAGACAGATATTTTGGAGGACACAATTCAATCCATGACAGAAAGTGAGAGGTCGAGAGAGGGAGAGCCTAAAGAATAACAGGCATAATGGTAATTTACCACTCTCACTATGAGGTATGAGTGTGCTGTTCTAGAGGTATGACTATAAGGAGTAATTTAAATCTAATTCTTTTAAGCATGCCCACCAGGTGATAATTTTGTAAACTCCCACAGCTCTTCTAATAGTATATCTAGACAGTGAAAAATGTCTTTCTAAATCTAAATTGGGCTCCATGGGCAAAGTACTACTAGTAATGCATCCTGTTTCTTCCAGGAAACTCCTTCTAATAGCAAAGAGACATTTTGTAATGTTTACCAATAAAGAAAGCTTGTTTTAAGTGAGTAATTTCTGCATACACATTCATGTAACACATACACACACACACACACACACACACACACACTGACTATATAGAGGAATAAAGTAATCTTATTTTATAGAACACTTTAGTTATGTTCCAATGTTCTAGCTATTGAAAATAATATAGTCTTTAATTGACTAAAATAATCAAAAAGGAAAGAAATAATAAACAATGAAAGGAGGAGATAGTTAAAGGAAGAAAGTTATGTTAAGGGAATTCTCTTGACAGCCAGTGTTCTTTTTAGCTTTCCTAATTCTACTCCCTTGACAATAACAGCAATTTTACTATCATAAGCTTAATGACTTGGGAAATGAAAACCAGATATAAAGTGTCAAGGTAGAAAGGAAAACTTCCCAATTTTTTGCTTTCTAATGAGGGCTTAAGTTGACAAATCCAAGTTCATTTTATCATAATGGAAGGATATGTTATCAATTAGGGACATTTAGCTAATGTTGAAGTAAAAAAGATTCAATAATTTATGATCTAATAAATTCTGAGATGGTTGCAGTATGCTGAGAGGATGTGATAGGTTTTAAAAAGATACCAGGAGGGGAAACACACACAAACAGAAACACATACAATTTCAATTATCTAATACAGGAGTTGACAAACTGTCTTTGTAAAGAGAGAGAAAGTAAATATTTTAGGCTTTATAGGCTAAGACAGTCTCTGTCACAATCATTTGTCTTTGCTTTTGTAGCATGAAAGCAGCCATAGACAATAAATAAACACAGGAGAGTTACCGTGTTCCAATAAAACTTTATGTAGAAAAATAGTCAAGGGACTGGATTTTGCCCACAGGCCATGGTTAGCCCTGCTGATTTAATATATACTCATACATTAGGTATAGAGGGATGGTTTCAATTAGCAAACAGTAGTAATGTGTATGTGTGTCATTTTAAATCCTCACATATCTAAATACATATCAAATCATTCAAACGTTTAAAAATGAACATTTCTATAATCCGTATTCTATCTGAGGCAACGATTTTATATTAACGTTTAATTCAAATGAAAGTTGTTAAAATGAAGTGGCATCTTCATATTCAAAACAGTCTCAAATAAATTCATGGTTGTCAGTGCCTTAAATAGAATCTGTGAACAATTCTCATAAAATATCTCCTGAATTATTTCAAATCAACTTGGAGAATAACTGCAGAATATTTATTTACCACTTCCCGTACATGAGTTAGCTTAATTAAGGTGCCAATATTTGTGTGTGACAACAAATTAGGCGGTGGTAGCAGGCTGCTATTTATCTTCAAGAGTCACATGACATTAATAATTGGTCAAAAACAGTCAAGTTCAAAAAAGTCCAGTGCAAAAAGATAGGGACAAATTATTCAGATACAGGATGGAAAATGGTTGAGTCTACCTATGCCTGACAGGAAAAGAAAAAAATAGACTAGAACTATATTTTATTTAAAAAATAATTTTAATTCATAATTTTACAGTGATCTGGGTTGTAAAATTGAATTATTTTATGTTAATAATCTCTAGGGAGTCATTTGTTTTTATTTAAGAATTTGAATTAGAGACAGATGCGTATGTACACACACACACACACACACACACACACATATATATATATATATATAAACCAAACCAAACCCGTTGCCATATTGTCAATTCCGACTCATAGCGACCCTATAGAATAGACTAGAACTGCCCCATAGGGTTTCCAAGGAGCAGCTGGTGGATTCAAACTGCTGACTTTTTGGTTAGTAGCATAGCTGTTAACCCCTCTATATATGTTATTCCATAAGCCTCTGGAAAACGTTGCTATTAAATCATTGTGATACAACGGCCAACGTTAAAAACAATTCCCATTGTTGTTTGTCATTACTCAGAACTAAAAGATATTTAGTACTTAAAAAGAAAAATAATGTAAAAATTAGGAAGATAAATTTAATAACTACGATTTTCCTCTTAATTGTATAGTATTTTAATAAGGAAGGAGTACAAGTTTCAATGCAGCATTATTCTAAGGCTTTTAATGCATATCCGGATACAGATTCATCTTTGTTAAAAGGAGAAGAGACACACTTGTCATGGAAGAAGTTATGCAGTTAGTAAAAGTCAAGATGACAAAATAAGAAATCTCAAGTAAGTAAACATAACCTAGGCATTTTGAAAACGAGATAACTAATTGATCTTGTAAAGTGTTTAATATCGCTCATTTATAAAGGGAGTAAGGCTACTGTTATAAAATAAAGCTGCATTTTATTTACTTTTCTAAATATTGTTTGTAGGATAGGTGTGTAATCTGCTTTACTTAAGAAGGTGCCTCACGTATCCAGTTCTTTCTCTGCAGGTGTTATATTAATTTTCCAGAGCTGATTCTCATTCAGGTCTGGGCAGAAGATTGTTGACATGGAAAATGTGCCATTCACCACACGTGCGGGAACTATATTACAGCAGGTTATTGAGAAAATGTCTCTTCAGGACGACAGTCCTCTTGTGGCTAGTGCCAGGGAGCACATTTATCTTTTATTTAATTTTTTAGAAGCCAGTTTTGAGGGGGGAAGGTGGTTTCATGATTTATCAATACCAGAAATTCTGCCTAGCAATGCAAAAAAAAATGATCTGTTTTCTTTCCTCATGGATATGTAGCATTTGATATTAAGATGCTTTAGGGCACTGTCTATCTTCTTCACCTCAGTGAAGATAGAGATTTTTGTCTGTTTTGTTCTTGGCTGTATCACAAGCACTTAGAACAGTGCCAGGCCCAGGGTAGGCCCACAATTAATATTTTTGAATGGAAGAATTAAGCTTTCCATTGCCAGCAAAAACTTAGGACAAAGCCGACCCACCATGCCACTCCCTTACCGTGGGTTTGGAGATTCATCCTTGTAAAATGGTAGAGTGTCCCTCAGAGTTCATACAGATTTTGTTTTTTACCCACATATTGAGAAACTAGGTGCATTTGATATGCTGTGAAAATGGCCTACCCTAACTTAATATTGACTTTGTGGCTATTATTTTAAAGGGAGGAAATAAAAGGTACTTTTACTTCACATGCTTATATGTGAAGTAAAATGTACTTTTGGTTTACACACCTGTATACCCATATGATCTTCCACCAACAAATCATTAACCAGGGGAAAAAAAAAGAAAACTTGAGAATCATAAATAATTGGATTTTTTTTTATTATTGTTTTTTATATAATGGGTAATTATCAAGATAACAGCCATTACCGATCAGTATAGTTACAGCATTACACAGGGAGAAATAATATTAAGATTGTTGACCTTGAAATGACCTTGAAATGAGCTCATCCTCAGTAGCAGGTCAAAATCCAATGGCTCTCAACCATGGCTACACATTAGCATCTCCTGGGCTGGTGATTTTTACAAAAGTTTATTACCACATTCTGCCTTCAGAGATTCCCAGTGGTTCCTAGACATCTGTATTTTTTTCTAAAAGCAACTCAAGTTAAAGTTTAGAAGGTCTGTTATTCTGTGCTGTCGAGTTGATTCTATCTCATAGCGACCCTATATGACTGAGTAGATCTTCCCTATAAGGTTCCTAAACTGTAATCTCTATGGGAGCAGATCACCAGGTCTTTTCATCCGCAGAGCATCTGGTTTGTTCGAATTGCTGACCTTTTGGTTAGCAACCGAGTACATAACCATTGCTCCACCAGGGCTCTTTGAGAAGGTCTAAAACAAACCAAAAAAATCCCAAACTCTTTGCCGTCATATTCCTCTTTAAGGCAGGAACAACTCATCACGCTTGGTAGATGGACACCTGCAGGAAAAGCAAGCAATGGGTAGTTACATCTTTTTGGCGTGGGAGTGGAAAGAGGGTAGATCCTGACATCTAGAGTATGATGAATGCACAGAAAATTTACTTCTGTTCCTGAAAAGCCACACAGAATCCAACTATAGATGACACTGTTGGGCATACACGATGACAAGTAATGAAATATTTCACAATCTCTTTTCTCTGATATCTTCTTAAATAAAATCTTTCACAGAGACTTTTCCATTAAGTTTCCTTGGTTCTTGTTTTAACCCAGAGATTCAACAGTTATCTCCTGAATAACTGAAAGTGTCTCTTAAGCTTTAAGTGTTACTTGAAATTTTGAAAGAGAACAATTTTTTCCCAACTCACTGAGATTATAATATGCACTTCAACGACTTTTTCAAAAGGAAAAAATGGAGTGTTAATTGCTAATCATATGAAATTGTTGAAGCAAAAGAACTTTTGTCTTGAAAGTCGTTATTCTTGAGCATCAAACTAAACGTAAAAGTGCTATGGCATTTAGGGGGAGATTTTTTAAATGACTGGAGAGAGTTTAAGGCAAATAAAATATAACACAATATTAATTTAATTAAGTAGCTACCCAAAGTGTTGTTGCAAATATATAATATGAGTTCACACCTGAGGCCCTTACATTTCCACAGTGCATGGCATTTGTCTTTTTTAATTAGCAAAAATCCTACATTTCTATTGCATTGCCATTGGGGTTTTTCATTTAATTTCCTATTGAAAAGTAATTTCATTCCTCCTTGTAATTTAATTAAAAACATGAAAATTACAAGAGGAAAACAAGTTAAAGAAAATCCTGAGCAATTACTATTTCCTTCCCTGATTATTCACATCATTGATGAGGGTCTGTCCAGAAAAACAACACTGATAGCATTCACTAAGTGATAAGACGTCTTTCCACAATTATACATCAGACATCAAATGAATCGTATTGTTTCTCTTGAAAAGAAGTGGAACATTGTGAAAATTGAGAAGTTTACTCACTTTGAAGAGATTCACAGAAAACAAACAACCGAAGGATTTCTTTCCCTTTAGACAAAATTAAAAAAAAAAAATTCTCGACAATAAAATTTCCTGTGTTTAGAAGCTCTCATCCTCCCAAAAAGAGAAGAGAATGCTTTCTTGTAACCCTGAGGTTCAAATACCTTACAACATCTTCTATCCTAACTGGAATTTCATTCAAAGGCTTTGTTGCACATGTTTGAAGTGGCGTGACATCCTGCTTCGTAGAAATCCCAGCTTTAGGAAATGAAAAGGATAAATGACATTTGAATTGTAATCATTGTCCAAGCCAGGGCAAGTTTGCTGGGGCAGGAGGGCAGGGAGATGGGAGTCCCTAGAAGTCATGGCAGGAGCCCTGGTGGCACAATGTTTAAGCGCTCTGCTGCTAACTGAAAGGTTGGTGGTTCAAATCCACCCAGTGGCTCTGCCAGAGCAAGACCTGGTGATCTGCTTCCATAAAGATTACAGTCTAGAAAACCCTATGGGGCAGTTCCACTCTGTCACATGGGATCTCCATGAGTCTGAATTGACTTGAGAACAACTATCACAGTAACAACTGTGGTCATGGCTAACTGTAAGAAAATTTATATTGATGCCTCTCAGTTGGGTGGGATTTGATTTGATATGGGCTAATACTTTGTTTGGAGCCTTGGTGGCACAGTGGTTAAGAGCTACAGATACTAACCAAAAGGTCGGCAGTTTGAATCCACCAGTGACTCCCTGGAAACGCTATGGGTCAGTTCTGGCTGCTAACCAAAAGATCGTCATTTAGAACCCACCAGCTGCTCCACAGGAGAAAGATGTGGCAGTCTGCTTCCATAAAAGATTACAGCCTTGGAAACCCTATGGGGCAGTTATACTCTGTCCTATAGGGTTGCTATGAGTTGGAAACAACTGGATGGAAAAGGTTTTTTTTTTTTTTTTTTTTTAAATAACATTTTATTGTGTTTTTGGTGAAAGTTTGCACAAGTGTTATGGACTGAATTGTGTCCCCCCCAAAATGTGTGTCAACTTGGCTAGGCCATGATTCCCAGTATTGTGTGATTGTGTACTATTTTGTCATCAGATGTGATTTTCCTATGTGTTGTAAATCCTACCTCTATAATGTTAATGAGGCAGGACTAGAGGCAGTTATGTTAATGAGGCAGGACTCAGTCTAAAAGATTAGATTTTGTTTTAAGTCAATCTCTTTTGCGACATAAAAGAGAGAAGTGAGCAGAGAGACAGGGGGACCTCATACCACCAAGAAAGTAGTGCCAGAAGCAGAGTGTGTCCTTTGGACCCAGGGTCCCTGTGCAGAGAAGCTCCTAGACCAGGGCAAGATTGATGACAAGGACCAACCCCCAGAACCGACAGAGGGAGAAAGGCTTCCTCTAGAGCTGGCACCCAGAATTCGGACTTCTGGCCTCCTAAACTGCTAGAGAAAAAAAACTTCTGTTTGTTAAAGTCATCCACCTGTGGTATTTATGCTGTAGCAGTGCTAGATAACTAAGACAGCAAGTTAGGTTCCCCTTTGACAATGTCTACACTGATTAATCAATGACATTAGTGACATTTTTCACATTGTGTCAATATTCTCATTACCTGTGTTCTGGTTGTTCTCTTTCCAGTACTCTAGTTTCCTCATCCTCTCATATTCTCATTTGCTGTGAATTAAATTTTGACCTTTTAGTCCCATACAGGTGTTTTGTTTTTTTTTAGTAGGACACCAATCTAATGGGAAATATCCTTTATTTTGTGTGTCACTCTGCTTTTCTATTAGAAGGTTAGAAGGCGATCTCAGGAGATAGTTTTAATTCCAAGTTTAAAGAGCATCTCAGGGCAATAGTCTCAGGGAGTCCTATGGTTTCAGGTGGTTCAGTTAGTCAGACATTAGGCTGGAGGCTTCTCCTGACTCACGTGGTTGCTGGGGTTGATGCACCTAAAATCGGCAGGTCAGATGGCAGGCTGCAGGCTCATGTCCCAAGAACCAGAGATCAGAGGACAATAAGTTAGATGCGGGACCTAGAGAGGGTGAGCTTTGCCAGAACATCTATATATATTGGATGCAGGCCATACCCACAGGGAAACTTTCCTTTCAACTGATTGACTGCTCACATCAGATCACAAAATGGAGGATGATTACACACTATCTGCCAAACCACTGAGAATCAAGGCATAGCCAAGTTAACACATTACCTTAACCAGAATAGTATTATTTCTTGATTTTGTTTTCAGAGTATTCTGTTAGTGTAAAGGAATCCAACTTATTTTTGTGTGTTGATCTTGTACCTTGCAACATTGCTGAATTCTTCTATTAGCTCCAGCAGGTTTTTTGTGGCAAACAGAGATAGTTTTACTTCTTCTTTCTGATTTGGATACCTTTTATTTCCGTTTCTTGCTGTATTGCTCTGGCTAGGACTTCCAGTACAATATTGAATAACAGTGGTGATAACGGGCATCCTTGTCTCATTCCCATTCACAAAGCAAAGGCTCTCAGCCTTTCTCCTTTGAGTATGATATTGGCTCTTGGTTTTGCCAATATGCACTTGATTATGTTGAGAAATTTCCCTTCTATTCCTATTTTGCTGAGGATTTTAATCAGGAAAGGGTGTAGAATTTTGTAAAATGCCTTTTCTGCATCAATTGATATAATTGTATGATTCTTTTCCTTTGTTTTACTTATCTGGTGGATTACATTGATTGATTTTCTAACATGGAACTACCCTTATAATCCTGATATGAATCCCACTTGCTCATGGTGTATGATTTTTTTGATATGCTGCTGAATTCTGTTAGCTAGAATTTTGTTGAAAAATTTTACATCTATGTTCATGAGTGATATGGGTCTGCAATTTTCTTTTTTTGTGATATCTTTGCCTGGTTTAGGTATCAGGGTTATGCTTGCTTCATAGAAAGACTTTGGTAGTGTGTCCTTCCTTTTCTATGTTTTTGAAGACCTTGAGTAGAATTGATGTCAACTCTTCTCTGAATGTTTGGTAGAATTCCCCAGTGTAGCAATCCATCTGGGGCTTTTTGTTGTTGTTGTTGTTGCTGGCAGTTTTTTGATGACATCTTCAATCTCTTCTTTTGTAATAGGTCTGTTTAGATTTTTTACTTTTGTTTGTGTTAGTTTAGGTAGGTAGTGTTTTTCTAAGAATTTGTCCGTTTCATCTAGGTTTTCAAATTTGTTGGAGGACAATTTTTCATAGTAATCTATTATGAGCCACTTTATCTCAGTTGGATCAATTGTAATGTTTCCAGTTTCATTTCTTAATTTGGTTATTTTCCTCTTCTGTTTTTTTCTTTTTTCCATCTAGCCAGTGGTTTGTCTATTTTATTTATCCTTTCAAAGAACGAACTTCTGGTTTTGTTGATTTTTTTCTATTTCATTTATTTCTGCCCTGATCTTTATTATTTCCTTTTTTTTCTGGTAGTTTTTGGCTTCCTTTGCACTTCCTGTTCTATATGTTCAAGTTGTTGTTTTACATTATTGATTTTGGATCTTTCTTTTTTTTAACGTAGGTATTTATTGCTATGAATTTCCCTCTGAGCACTGCTTTTGCTGTGTCCCAATGGTTTTGATATGTTGTTTTTTTATTTTCATTTGATTTTAAGAACTTTTTTAATTTGACTTCTGATTTCTTCTATGACCCAATAGTTTTTTTAGTAGTTCATTATTTAGTTTCCATGTATTCATTTTTTCCCTAACTTTTCCTGTTGTTGATTTCTAGCTTTACAATGTTATGATTTGAGAAGATGCTTTGTGTGATTTTATTCTTTTTAAATTTGTTGAGACTTGTTTTGTGTCTTAGCATATGGTCTATTCTGGAAAATGATCCATGTATGCTGGGGAAAAAAGTGTATTGTTCTGATGCTGGGTGGAGTGTTCTATTAGGTCCAAGTGGCTTATGGTTTTACTTAAGTTCTCAATGTCCTTAGTGATTTTCTTTTTTAGCTCTACTATTATTGTGGAGTTGTTTATTTTTTCTTTCATATTAGTATTTGTTTCATGCATTTGGGAGCACTTCTGTTAGGGGCGTATATATTTAAAATTGTTATGTCTTCTTGCTGGATTGACCCTTTTATTATTATGTAATGTATTTCTTTATCTCTTGTAATAGATTTTGATTTAAAGTCTGTTTTATCTGATATAAATATTGCCACCCCTGCTCCTTTTTTGTTTCTGGTTGCATATAATATTTTTTCCATCTTTTTATTTTCTGTCTGTGTCTTTATGTTTATGGTGTGTTTCTTGTAGACACTAAAAGGATGGATTTTTTTTTTCCTTTCTGCCACTCTCTGTCTTTTGCATGGGGACTTTAGACCATTTACATTTGAGGTTATTACTGAAAACAAAGTGTCTACCTCACTCATTTTGCTATTTGAGAGTTTTGTATCTTTGTTTTTTTGATTTTTCTGTTTTTGTTTGCATTTGGCTGCTTTCTTATAATGAGTCTTTTTGCTTCCTTCTTTTCATCTGTGTATGTTTTCTTGGTGATTTCTTAGTGGTTACCACACAAATTACATTACACAACTTATAATTGCAACAATGTTTAACATATGAACAACAGACAACATACAACCTTAGTATATTAAATCTATTCCTGATATGCTTCTCCTGTCCCTCTATTTCTGTTAATGAGTTTCCATTAACATCATTGTACATCTTATATCCAATAGGATTGCTTTGTACTTACTTCTTACATTCTTGATGTATTGTTTGTGCTATTATATTATTGACTTTATTCCCTGAAAATAATCATGTACTTGGTCCTTATGACTGCCGATGTTGTTGTTTTTGGAGCTCTCTCTCTCTTATTATTTTTTTTTTTTCTGCTGTGCATAGATTCGAGTATTTGTTTAGTGCTCTTGCCCTTCCATTTGGAGAAATCCCTTGAGTAATACTTGCAGAGCAGGTCTGGTAGTGGCAAATTCCCAGAGCTTCGGTTTGTTTGTGAATGTTTTGATTTCCCCCTCATTTTTGGATGACAACTTTGCTGGGTAAAGAATTCATGGTTGGCAACTGTTTTCATTTAATTTTTTATATATGTCACTCCATTGTCTTCTGGCCTCTAATGTTTCTGGGGAGAAATTTGCACTGATTCTTGTGAAGGACCGTTGGTATGTTATATTGTGTTTTTCTCTTGCCCCTTTCAGAATTCTCTCTTTGTATTTAGTTTTTAGGAATTTTATTAGAGTATGTCATGGAGTGGATCTTTTTATATTTCTTCTAACTGGAGTTCGGGTAGCTTCTGTATTTGCACGGTTGGTTCTCTGTCCAGGTCTGGGAAATTATCTCTAATTATTTCTTGGAAAATTCTTTCTATGCCTTTATTGTTGTCATGGTCCTCTGGAAATCCAATAATTCTAATGTTTGATTTCTTTACTGAATCTTATATTTCCATTTGGCTTTGTTCAATTTTCTTTGTTCTTTTCTCTTCTTGAGGCTTGATAAGTTCAGTTATTCTGTCTTTTAGTTTACTTAGTCTATCTTCTCTGTTTGACTCTGTTGTTGAGTGTTTCTCTTGCTTTTTCTAATTCATTTGTTTTATTCTTCAGTCCAATAGTTCTCTTTTTTTTTTTTTGATATTTTCAGTTTCTTTGTTGTGTCTCTCATTTTGTACCTCCATTTATTTCCTTATCTTTGTTATTTTGTTTTCTGTGCACTTCTTTCTTTCTTTAAACATATTTAGCACCATTATCTGAAAAGTTTCAACGTTTTTGCTTTGGAGAAATTTCCACTTGTTCATGTTTTCCTTTTGATTGCTCCTTCTTCTCTCGTGATTTTGTAGGTTTTACTATTTTTTGTTGAACTGGGACCATTTTGATATCTTTTTAAAAAAATTTAATAGTTTAAATTCTGTTTTAATTTTTGTGGGAAAATTTTCCGGTTATACTTGCTTGATTTCTCTCCACTATATTCTCCTAAGAACCACTAGTGGGCGTGCATATCCTTAAGTTTTTTCATCACTGATTCAGGAGTTCTGGGTGCTTGGGCTCTGGAGTTCAATACGCATGCATGGTGAATTTTAGATGGCCACAGATACTGATGTAAGCAGTGTTGTTTAGCTTTCCCATGGTAAAGTTGGGGAGCACTCTATGTCTTTTCCTTATGGATACCCCTCATGAGTTCTTCCATGGTGTCCTTCTTTGGGCAGGGAGTCAGAAGTTTCCCTCTGTGTGGCCTATCTAGAGTATCCCCCTCGTCCTGGTGCCTTTTCAGCTCCTCCTGGTCCTAATGCCCATCCATCTAGGGTCTTGGCAAGATTCAGCAGCATCCTCTAACAGCTCCATGATCTCCCTTCACCCCCTCCCAATTGTACGGCTCAGGCACTCCCATGACCAATTTGCGCAGCTTCAGAAATCTGGCTACAACTTCCTCAGTTTAGCTCCCATTCTGTGTCTGTTCGGGGTGTTGCCCCACACTGTCCCAAAATGGCTACAGTGAGTGAGTGCTACAGATGCTAGTAGTAGGTTCTTCCAGTTTCTGTGGTACCCCCAGTCCTTCTTGCCCCTGTTTCTGGACTCACCTCAACTCTCTAACACCTCAGCTGCCATCCAGAGTTCTGAGACCTCAGTCTGTGTTTGTTTTTATTCATTGTTCAGTGGGTTAGCTGCTGGGGGATAAATGGGAACAATCTCTCACTTCACCATATTGCTCGGCCCAATGGGTTTGGTTTTAAGCAGCCCTGATGGTACGCTTGGCTGCTACTGAAAGGTTGGTGGTTCGAACTCACCAGCCTCTCCACAGGAGAAAGATGTGGCAGTCTGTTTCCGTAAAGATTGACAGCCTTGGAAACTCTGTTGGGCAGTTCTACTCTGTCCTATAGGGTTGCTATGAGTTGGAATCGACTCTACAGCAATTTTTTTTTTTAATGACTTTGGTTAAAGGAAAGTTGTTTACTTGGGAGTATTACATCAGGAATTTGCCAAAGCACAGAATAGACAAATGGATTATTCATTCATTTTATAAAAGTTTTTATTGAGCCTTTACTAAATACTATAAAGTATGCTAGATATAGAGGCTACAACATCAACAACAACAAACATGGCAGGTATGATCAGCAGAGATTGAAAACGGACTTATATCTTGCATAGGCCCCGAATGCATCTGAGCCTTTAGTACCACTCTGTTTTTATTGACCTTTCATTGACCCCTTTTGATTAACAAAGGGGAATGGAAGAATGTTTACCTTTATATTTTCTTTCACTATTTATATAGGAAGAGCCCTGGTGGTGCAGTGGTTAAAGCACTCAGCTGCTAACCAAAAGGTCAGTGGTTTGAACTCGCCAGCTGCACCACAGAAGAAAAATGTGGCAGTCTTCTTCCATAAAGATTACAGTCTTGGAAACCCTATACGGCAGTTCTATTCTGTCCTGTAGGGTTGCGATGAGTTGGAATCGACTTGACAGCAATGAGTTTTTATTTATATAGGATAAAATATTTTTCTAATATCACCTGCAATTGCATTACAAAACTGATTTTTATGGAGCAATCTTGAGCCCAAACCATTTTATTAAAATAAAATTTTATTATGCAATTTATACCAGCTTTTATCTGCCTGTGTTCTGAAGAGTTCAGTTATACACCATGAATATTTTATTGCTGTAAGTTAGGTAACACATTTGAATAATTAACTCAACATCCTGAATTACGGATGGTTGCCAAACTGATAAAAGAATGTGTGCTAAAGAATTGCAGTACTTGGGCAGTCAAGTTAAACACACACACACACACACACACACACACACACACAGACTGTTCAAATGGGTTCTTGGACCACATCAAATAATATTGCAGTGAATAATGGTGAAATTACATAATAAAAATCTGTATTTTAAATATTTTCACTTATACTGTTATTAGAGCCATTAACTGTAATAATGTGTCTTTCCTTAATCAGCATGACCTAGATCAAGGGTTATGAAACTTTTTCTGTAAAGGGCCAGATAGTGAATATTTTCAACTTTGTGGGCCATGTGGTCTCTGTCTCAACTAGTCAGCCCTGCTGGTGTAGTATGAAAGAGGCCATAGATGATAAGTAAATGAATGAGTGTAGCAGTGTTCCAATAAAACACGACGTAAAAGATTTGGCCTGTGGACCATAGTTTGCTCACCACTGATCTAGACAACATAAAGTTTCAAACCAAAAAAACCCAAACCTATTGCCGTCAAATAGACTCCAACTCATAGTGACCCCATGTGACAGAGTAGAACTGCTGCATAGAGTTTTCAAGGCTGTAATCTTTATGGAAGCAGACTTCCACATTTTCTCCCTCAGAGCGGCTGGTCAGTTCAAACCACCAACCTTTCAGTTAGTAACAGACTGCATAACCACTGTTCCACATGGAGGATATATCAAATTGGATATGAGAAAGTGTTTCATTGAAGAGGTAGTATTTGGGGTCATTCGAAGGCTGGCAGGATTTTGGCAAGCTGAAGTTGTGAAGTGATTTCTGGTGGAGGGAATATGTGGAGTTTAATTAGAATTTTATGAACATCAAACATTTCTATATGGCAGAAATGTAAGCTCTGTGTCAGAGTAACTAGATGAGATAGGAATGTAAGTTTTCTCACTTTTGAGAAAATTTTCAGTGCCAGGATGAAGAATTTGTACTTAATTTGGTAGGCAACGGTAAACCATTAAATATTTTATATTGTGGAGGGATTTGATGTGGACAAGGGAACAGATTAGAAGGCTACTGTAATTGCCTAGAAGGAAGATAATGAGGGTTGCATCTTGGTGGGGCAAGAGGATTTGGAAATAAGGGGCTGTGGAAGTTAATTGCAACATTCTAATGATTGACAACTGGGAAGCAAAATTATTCCCAAAGCTTCCACCCACTGTATGCACCAGTCCCTTTAACTCGGCCTACCTGCTTTCTGCAGCCATTTCCTATGAATCCTGTCTTATCACTAAATCATTTCTCGGGGACTAGAGCCATGCCTAAATTCCTGGGGCCCAGCACTTTAGGCTTGGCTATCCTACAATATGTGCCTCTATGGATTTTCAAGTAGCAGAGCCAACTCTCCTGACATTATTTTGTATTTCCTTACCTGGAGCCCTACTGCATCTTGGGCTCTGTAGCTCTTTGCCTAGAACTGTCACTAGAGATATTCACTGTTGTTGTTAGGTGCTGTCGAGTCATTTCCAACTCATAGCAACCCTATATACAACAGAACAAAATACTGTCTGGTCCTGCACCATCCTCACAATCGTTGTTATGCTTGAGCCCATTGTTGCAGCCACTGTGTCAATCCATCTCATTGAGGATCTTCCTCTTTTTTGCTAACCCTCTACCAAGCATGATGTCCTTCTCCAGGGACTGGTCCCTCCTGTAACATGTCCAAAGTATGTGAGGTGAAATTTCATCATCCTTATTTCTAAGGAGCATTCTGGCTGTACTTCTTCCAAGATAGATTGGTTTGTTCTTCTGTCAATCCATGGTATATTCAATATTCTTTGCCAACACCATAATTCAAAGGCATCAATTTTTCTTCAGTCTTCCTTATTCCTTGTCCAGCTTTTGCATGCACATGAGGCTATCAAAAACACTATGGCTTGGGTCAGGCGCACCTTAGTCCTCAAAGTGACGTGTTTGCTTTTTAACCCTTTAAAGAGGTCTTTTGCTGCAGATTTGCCCAGTGCAATACATCGTTTAACTTCTTGACTGCTGCTTCCAGGAGTGTTGAATGTGAATCCAAGTAAAATGAAATCCTTGACAACTTCAGTCTTTTCTCCATTTATCATCATGTTGCTTATTGGTCCAGTTGTGAAGATTTTTGTTTTCTTTATGTTGAGGTGTAATCCATACTGAAGGCTGTAGTCTTTGGTCTTCATCAGTAAGTGCTTCAAGTCCTCTTCACTTTCAGCAAGGAAGATTGTGTAATCTGCATATCACAGGTTGTTAGTAAGTCTTCCTCCAATCCTGATGCCCCGTTCTTCTTTCATATAGTCCCTTAAAGATTACAATCTAGAAAACTCTATGAGGCAGTTCTATTCTGTCACATGGGGTCACTATGAATCAGATATATTTTGATTTAAAGATGTTTCTTGTATAAAAAGGAAATTGATAAAATTTCATCACAAAGATTTTTAGAATATCTGTGATATAATATAGGCCCATAAGAGAATTAGTACATAGAAATAAAGCATTTTTCTCTGGCATGCATATTGCAAAATTGTATAGTTCTGTTTATGACCAAGAAAATGGAACTTTTTACAGGGAAACTATACTCATAGTTGGTTTTTAAGGGAAAAAACAGCTCCGTGAGATAAAATATTGCTTGGGGGAGTTCTTTCATACCGCTTGTCACCAGCGGTCTTACTAGCTTATAAGTTGTAATTACTCTGTGATAAAGGCATGTGCTTTTCCTCCTGTCTTATAAAAATTTTAACGAGAACTTGAAGTGAACTCTCACTGAACCTATTTTCATTCCAAAAATCTTATGATTTTAATCTTATGATCCTCCTGAGACCCAGCACTGTGGTAGTGACAGCATGAATACTTCATAATTATTCCTCCTGTTTCTAGAAAACACCATGCACATCCATCATCCCCCCTCACTCCTGCTGCCTCCAGGGAGCCACAGCCTCTAGCAAGGTCAGTAATTGCAGTTGTGGTTGACAGTTCCAGGCCAACTGAAGCACACCCAGTTGGTGAAGACCAGCAATGATGGGTGTTAACTTCCTTCCCTTCAGTCTCTCTCCCTCTACTTAGTCTGGCCTCAAAACTCTTCCTTAGCAATGTTATAGATGGACTGGAATCATCTCACAGGAGATTCCCCAGTATAGAGAAAATGAATAGTTTCTCTACAGCCATGTGTGTATGTGTCTGTTGGATATCGGGGACAATTGATCTAACAGTCTGGGGTAAATTAAAGGTCTTTCCCTTGGGGATAAAGAGAAGGCTGTACCAGTGCTTGACATTGAATATCAAGTTTGGCATCTCATTCTGCTGTAGAAGACCTGCAGGAAATAAAAGATTCAGCCATGTGAGCTAAGACAGTGTTTAGGAAAAAGATGTGCTTCATTTTGGTAACACTTAAAATTTTAGCCACAGCTTTGGGCTGTGCTTAGAACATACAGATATTTCAGAGGAGAAGTGAATAATTAAGCATTAATTTTCTACTTTATTTCTTGATAAATGCATAGACAGATTCACCCAAGAAATACTAGAGGAATGCCACATGTGTTATGAAAAGAAGCACATTATCAATACACAGAGGGATAAGCCATTAGCCTTTTTAATGCATACAGTGTTGGATGATGTAGAGTTGGGAAAAAGAGGAGAAACTTTCATGTGAAACACTGGTGAATTCTAGAAAAAGAAATGTCATCGAAATGTGATATAATATTTTAAATCTCTAACCTTTCACGTTTTGCTTTACTTGTTTGGTGTGCATGAAAGTACTGGCAGAAGCAGACCCAATCAGGGACAGCCTATTGCCACCTAGATTAAGTCCAGTATCTTTAGGTTTCAGATAGGTCAGGGTTTTTGGGTTGTTTCATTTTTTTTTTTTTGTCCCTTGTTTCTAGGCTTGAGAATAACTTAATTAGCCATTCTGGATGAAATTTTAACTGACTATATTGAAAGACTTAAATTAACATTAAAATTCATCATAAACATGACCCCCTGATTTTTTTGACACACCTCCCATCAAGAGGTGGGGACTGTGACTTCCCTCGAATCTGAGCAGGCTTGTGACTGTTTCAATTAATGAAGTAAGGCAGAAGTGATGCTGTGTAACTTGCAAGGCTAGGTTAGAAAAGGCCATTCAGCTTCAACCTGGTTATCCTGGGGTACTTGCTCTGGGGGAAACCAGCTGTCATATAAAAAAGTCCATCTACCCTGAGACTGCCATGCTGGGGAGGACATATGCAGGCTTTCCAGTTGTCAGCACAAGCTGACAGCCAGCAGCAACTGCCAGTCCTGTGAGTGAGCCATCTTGGATGTCCAGCCCAGGCCAGCATTTGAATGACTGCAGCCCTATCTGATGCTATTTGACTAGAATCCCATGAGAGTTGCCAAGCGAGAACTGCCCAGCCAATTCCCTTCCAAATCCCTGCCCCACAGAATTTTGAGAATATCGGTAATATATCTGTGATGCTAAAGCTACTATCACTCTCTAATTTTGATGTTAGCTATATATTTGCCTTTGATACTCGGTTCTTCATACCCTTATTCAAACAATGACTAATTTTTATTATGAACTCATGTTCAGCCTATCTACTATGAGACTTAAAAGGCCTGAATTAAAGTCTTTGCCTTCGAGGAGCTTAATTATTAGTGGAGCAGACCCAGGGTCACCAAGGGTCAAAACTCTGGAGCACAACATTCACATTGTATTCTATGTGAATGGTGCACCCTTGAATTGTGCAATGAGGTGGTGTCGGGGAAACAAGATATAAAGTATTATTTTAGCAGTAAACATTCTCATATTGGTATCTTCTTGGGGATTGCTGCATAAGAGTGACAATGAATGCTACTAAATTTTATAATACTTTTTCAACCTTTATACCATTCTGTTGTTGACAAAGGTGAAACAAAGATTCTAGATAGAATGTAATAGTAACCAGGAAATTTTTTTTTGAAACTTAGAAAATAAAAATTTTATATTGTATTGAATGCTATAGTGTGTAAATATATACACTGCTCTCCTTAACGCTTTTAGTCACTTCAGTGTGTCTCATGAGAATGTAACAAGTTGACTACCTATAAACTAATGGTTCTCAAACTTGACTGTACGTTACAATCATCTGGAAAGTTTTAAAAGCCCATTGATGCCTGGGTCTTACCGCCAGGGATTCTGACTGTCTGGGTCTGGGGTGCAGCGTGTGCATTAGGATTTTTAAAAGTCCCCAGGTTATTCTAATGGGTAATAGGTGGCCACAGCTGAGAACAACTGATATAAATTTCTTCTTCTGATTCAGTAGTTCTCAGCCTCAAGTCCCACTAGAATAATCTGTAGAGCTTTTTGAAAAATACTGATGACTTAGTTCCATTTCCAAAGAATCGGATTTAATTGCTCTGGGGTGTGGCCAGCTTTTTGGTACTTTTTAAAGTACGAAAGGTACTCCCCAAGGTGGTTGAGATTTGAGATTCACCCATAGAATGCTTATCCTGGGCTTGAGATGAATGTTTTTCTCTATACACAAGTTTCTCAGCCACTGTTACCACACAATTACTAGTGGGACACAACTAAAGTTGCTGGATTTATCAAGGAAAAATATAGGATGCTTGGATAAATTTGAATTCCAGATAAACAATGGATACTTTTTAGTATAAGTATGTCCCATGCAATATTGGGGACATCCAAACCAAAACCCACTGCCGTCGAGTCGATTCTGACTCGTAGCGACCCTACAGGACACAGTAGAACTTCCCCATAGGGTTTACAAGGAGCAGCTGGTGGATTCAAATTGTCGACCTTTTGGTTAGCAGCCAAGCTCTTAACCACTGTGCCACCAGGGCTTCATTTGAGACATACTTATACTAAAAATGATCCATTATTGCTAAACTTAGAGAGTCTCTGTCACATTTATAGTAACAGCAGTTCCTTCAGAGTTACACAGCAGTTGCTGGCAAATATAATCACACACTCGGCAAGGACTTGCATTCTCAAAGCTTATTTTCTCACTTGTTCTTCTCAACAATGCTGTGAGGTAGACAGGGGAGTTATTATGACCTCCATTCTACAGATAAGGAAAATGAGACTCAGAAAAGTGTTGCCTTGTCCTAGAACAGCGGTTCTCCAAGTGCAGTCCCTGGAACAGCAGCATCAGAATCATCTGGGAACTTGTCAGATATGTAAAATATCAGACCCCTCCCCAGACCCACTGAATCAGAGACTCTGGGGTGGGCCTAGCCTTTGTGTTTTAACAAGTTCTCCAGGGGATTCAGTTGCACAATCAAGCTTGAGAACCGCTTCCCTAGCATATGTGGTTAATAAGTGGGCTAATAAGAAACAGAGAATTTCAATGATCTTCTGAGGATATTGTCAGTGGGATTTGCATTTCTTCACATGGTCTTCAAGTACAAAACTAAATTTAGAAAAATAATAAAGGAAAATTTGAATGTAAGGAGGGCTGGGTCTAAGGCAAAAAGTTCCAAAGCACATATTTTCATTTGTATGTGTTTTTTTTTTAAGTTATTGTTAAACAAGTCAATTAATTTATGTAAAGATTTCTCCTAATAACTTCTCATTGACTCCAGGATAAAATTTAAACTTTCGCAGAATAAAGCTCCTTCAAGTTCTGATCCCTGCCTTTATCCACAGTCTCTTTTTTTTTTACCTCTTTTCCTTTGCAGACTGCACAGCAATCAGCTTCTAACATTATTCTCCAGCACCTGCCTGCACTCCCTGACCCTGGCCAGGATCCCAGCTTAAACATTGCTGTTACCAATGTTTACTTGTTTAATCTGGCTTCTCTTCCCCCACTGGATTTTAAACTCTATGAGGTCATGGATGGTGTCACACTAGCTGAGAACATTATAAGTGTGCATTAAATGTTGCAAAAATGAATGAATGAAGACTAGAATGATTGAACGAATCCTACACTGTGAAGTTCTTCCATTGACAAGTATTGCCTTACTAGAAGTGCCCTATGCTTAGAAATATACGTTGCTTTGCCACTATCAAAATGTTTGTTCCCTCTTTAGAAGGATCTCAGCCAATGGGAAGAAGAGTGGTTAGCTGCATGAATTTCCCAAAAGGCATATATGTTAGGGCATTAGTTCTTTGTAAGTATTTAAAAGGGAATTCCTGTGTTGCTTATAATAGGGAGAAGCTGGAAACGAGCTGTTGAACACTTTTGTGACATGGTAACATTACTATGATATATTGTGAAAATATATGTGTATAAAATATTATATCCATAATTATCCTTTTTTTGATGTTTATTTGTTTTAAAATACATAAATATAGGATCTGCATGTTGTTGTTAGTTGCAATTGAGTCTGCTAGACAGCAGAATAACAGAACAAAACATTTCCTGGTCCTGCACCATCTTCATGGCTGTTGGTATACTTGAGTGCATTGTTGCAGCTACTGTGTCAATCCATCTCATGAAAGTTTCCCTCGTTTTCTCAGGCCCTCCACTTTACCAAACATGATGTCCTTTTCTAGTAATTGGTCTTTCCTGATGACATGTCCAAAGTAAGTGCGTCAGAGTCTCACCATCATCACCTCTAAGGGACATTCTAGTTGTGTTTCTGTTAACGTTGATTTGTTCGTTCTTCTGGCAGTTCACAGTATGTTCAATATTCTTTGTCAACACCACAGTTTGAATGCATCAATTCTTTGGTCTTCCATGTTCATTGTCCAGCTTTTGCATGCATATGAAGTGATTGACAAGATCATGGCTTGGGTCAGATACGCATTAGTCATCAAAGTGACATCTTTGCTTTTTAAAACTTTAAAGAAGCCTTTAGCAGCGGATTTGCCCAATGCATGATATCATTTGATATCATGACTGCTGATTTCATGGATGTTGATTGTTGATCCACAAAGAGTGGAATCATTGACAACTTTAGTGATCTGCAGGATCTGCATGAAGATGTTAAAAATACTTTCCTTGTCCATAAAATGGGGCGATAATAATTCTACATAGTCATAGGGTTGTTATGAATATTAAGTGAATTTATTTATTTAAATAAATAAATAAATAATCCCTGGCACAGTCACAAACGTACTCACAATTATTATTGTTGTTAACATCATCATCACATCTGGGGGCAGAAATTACAATCTTCTTTTGGTTGATTGAATTTTCTAAATTTTAAAACTTTTACAAGAAATGTGTGTTGTGTTTGTAATCAGATAAAATGTTTAAGAAAAGAAAACTACTTGTTAATTCAAAGAAATGCCAAACCCTAGGAAAATTTTTGAAGTAGACAATTTTGACTAGTCTTCTACTCCCTCACTTTTCAAAACTCCTAGAGTTACCCTTGTCTATTTCCTTCCCTGTGTGCCTACTTGACTGACTATTAACTATTTCCTACTAAATCCTCTCCTAAGAATGAGTTCAGTTATCAGCTCTCTCAAGGATTTCCATTTTCATAAGTATGCTCTAGGTAGAAAATGTCTCAAGGAACCACATACTACCTGGAAGGTGCCTTAGAGCTTAGCTAGTTCGGTTCTCTCATTGTACACATGAAGAAGCTAATTTTGCAAGAGGTGAAGTCTATCTCTGTACAAAAACATACTTGGATAGCTTGGGCTAGAACTCTGGTGTCTTTATTCCCTCAGCCTCTAATATGCAAAGAATAACTTTGAGCACAGTGCCCCATGAAGAATGTTTTAAATCACATCATGGAAACTATCACCAGTTCAATTGTGCTCTTCTATTATTGTTATTAATTTTAACTTTATTATTTATTGCAAATTTTTAGCTTCTAACATTGAATGACTATTGTAAACAGAGAAGTTTGTGTTTATGGGAGAAGTACAATTTTAAGGAAGCTGATTTGCAAGTGATGAAACATGTTGATTACTTTTTCTTTCAAAGCACAAAAAATGAATGTATAAACATGAAAGTGAAGGAAAAAAATCCAAGCAAATCTCTTATCTACATTAATTTTGTTTGGTGGGTGAGATACTTCAGCAATTCTGAAATATTAACTCATCTTTCTTTCCTCCACCAACAGAAATATAATACTGATTATAGCATGTTTTAGGGAAGAGAATATTCCCAGGCACAAGGGCAATAATTCTTCCATCCACTTCTTTACTTTGCTGTCTTGGCTCATCAGAGTGACCTTTAATTCATTTTCTCTTGTCTGGTCTGCTTTGCAAACACTATGAAATCACTAGATGGTGTCTATTTAGCTCACATCAATTAATCACAGGGTAGCTTTTAAAATCAAGATTAATAATAGCTTATTCCATAGTCAGAATACTTGATTAAGATGGGCACATTTGAGGTTCCCCTCAAGTCCAGAAATAATTTAGCCAAGTTCCAATATCTCAGACAACTTTTTCTCTCATATAATTTTCCTAATATGAGCTTCTCTACTTAAATGGACTTCTTGGTCTTCAATTAGGGACTCCCAGAAGTGGAAAATCATTTTTCTTGGCAGTCAAGTGCCTCTAGATAGAAGCACCTTTGTAAGCCATGTAGCCTGGGCACCTTCCCAAAAAACGTGGGAGAAGGAAGTGAAAAAAATAAGAGAAAGTCTGTGTGATGGTTAAGATTGTGTGTCAGCTTGGCTGGGCCATGATTCTCAGTGTTTTAATGTAATCACTCCCATGATTGAATATACTATGAGTAGCCAGTCAGATGAAAGGGAGTCTCCTTGGGGCTGTGGCCCGCATCTGAATATAAGCAGACGTTCTGGCTTTTTGCTCTCTCTGGATCCTGTGGCTGCCTCCTGTCCTCTTATATCTGGTTCTTGGGACTTGAGCTGTCAGCTTATCTGCTGAACCTGGGATTCATCGATCTGCACAGCCTGTGAGAGGGAGCCCTGCTCTACGACCTGCTGATCTTGGGCTTGCCAGCTTCTGCAGCTGCGTGACTTGGAAGAGGCCTCTACTCTGATCCACGGACTTGGGACTTCCTAGCCTGTACAATCATGTGAACTGTTTCCTTGATATAAATCTCTCTATATATGTATATTTATACACTTACTGGTTTTGCTTCTCTAGAGAACCCAGCCTAAGACAGTCTGTCTGGAAAGATAACAGCATCTGTCATCAACATTTTGTATATCTCAGCCATGTCCTTGTGATGAGAGAGAAAGGGTTCCCTTTTCTCTCAAGTCTTGTGCCAACTTTTCTCTTCCTGTCCGCCCAAATCTACTAATGTCCTAGGCAGGAGGATCCTGGTTTATTAGAAGTTCCAGAGCATTTCACATTCATATCCTGCTTAACAATGTGATGGTACACCTTAGCAGCTTAGCAAAATGGCAAATCTGTTTGTTTAATAAACCATATAATGTGCTGCATCATCAATATGATTTTGCCGAATGATCTAAGAAAACCAGTCAGCGCTGATGAAGTTGACTTTTACAGGTCAATGCACCACCCATATTAAGGAAATCCAGGACAACTATGTATGTGTATATTGTAGCTAGAGGCTGAATACATTTTGTACAGTATTTCATTTGCTGTTATAAGGAAAAGTATGAAGCTTGGGTACAGCTACCAAAGAAATCAATTTTTAAGTTTTATTGCTGCCTTTCTATTCCCCAGATGTACCTTAGCATCTCCACTCCAAATACAATTGCCTCTGAAGTACCAATATATCTCTGAGTGGATGACAATTTCCAAACTCCACTCAGAAAATACAGTGCTGTGAGGGTTATTTACTCACTAGATAGTAGATAAGAATTATCTCAGGAGAAGGGAAGGACAGCACACCCTACAGGGGAAGTCAGCACAACTGGGCTAAACCAAAGCTAAGGAATTTCCTGAATACAGTCAAACACTTTGAGGGACAGAGTAGCAGGGGTGAGGGCCTGAAGACCATGCTTTTAGGGGACATCTAGGTCAATTGGCATAACAAAGTTTATTAAGAACATGTTCTCCTTTGGTGAGTGGCATCTGGGGTCTTAAAAGCTTGCAAGCGGCCATCTAAGATGCATCAATTGTACTCAACCACCTGGAGTAAAGGAGAAGGAAGAACACCAAAGACACCAGGAAAGTAGTAGCCCAAGAGACAGAAAGGGCCACATAAACCAGAGACTTCATCAGCCTGAGACCAGAAGAACTAGAAGGTGCCCAGCTACCACCAATGACTGCCCTGACAGGGAACACAACAGAGAGCACCCGATGGAGCAGGAGAAAGGTGGGGTGCAGAACTCAAATTCTAGTAAGAAGACCAGACTTAATGGTCTGACCAAGACTGGAAGAACCCCAGAAAGCATGGCCCCTGGATTCTCTATCATCCCAGAACTAAAGCAATATCCGAGGCCAACTCTTCAGACAGGGATTGGACTGGACTGTGGGACATAAAGTGATACTCACGAGGAGTGTGCCTCTTAGCTCAAGTAGATACAAGAGACTAAAAGGGCAGCTTCTGTCCGGAGGTGAGATGGGAAGGCAGAAAGGGTTAGGAGCTGTTTGAATGGACATGGGGAATCAGGGGTGGAAAGGAGAAGTCTGCTGTCACAGTATGGGGAGAGCAATTAGGGTCACATAACAATGTATGTACAAATTTTTGTATGGGAAAAATAAAAAAAAATTAGAAAAAGAAAATACAGTGCTAATCCTGACATAACGTAATTGAACTACCAAGAGTTGTTACGGGGCTGAACATCTTCCGCTCGGTATTCTCCAGAGATCTTAACAGAACCCCTTCCTGGTATCCTTGGCTTATTGGAGAGGGTTAGTTTATTTGGTATTAATTGGAAGGTGCATGCCATCTCTCATCTCAACTCTGTCAACAATGAGGTTTTTTTTTTTTTTTCTTTTCTTTAATCTAGTGAAAGCGTGAGGTGGCTTAATACTGGAACAGTAATATGGTTCTTGATCTGGAGACCAAAGAAAGAAGGATGTAACACTGAATTTCATGGCAAGAATATAGTTGCCTTTTTAGCTCTTTGGGGGCAAGTCTTGTTCTGTTTATTGGAATTAACACCTACTTTACTTGTCAGACTGTGGTACCATCGAGTTTCACTGACGTCTCGAGAACAGACTATTTTGAAGTGGTCCGGTCTTTGGAAGCACATGTTTGTTCTGCAGTCCCACTATTCAGGAAGGCGCATCATATAGGACTCTCCCATTACTCTTTTAGTCATGTGAAAGAGGATACTTTTGTTGTTGTTGCAAGTTATTTCACCCTCATAAGTCTCCAAGGTCTTTTATTGTCAGGTTCCATATACAGCTTAGAGTTCTACATTCCTGACTTGGAAAAGTTAAAACGTTTTACTCCTAGCTTACAAGATCCCCCTCTGGTTGGTAAATTATACGCTGATGTACAAAAGGAAAAGTAGAAATAACTGTACTGGCTCATATAACTTACCTGTCTTAACAATTATTGTTGAACCATGACACATGATAATTCAACACCCCTTACCCCTCTAATCACCACCTAACATTTCTCTTCTTCATAGCCAAATGTCTTCTTTTCATATACATTTTTTTATTGAGATATAATTTACATACTGTAAAAGTCACCATTTTAAAGTATACAATTCAGTGGTTTTAGTAGGTTTTGCAAAGTTGTGTAATCCTCACCACTGTTTAATTCCAGAACACTTTTGTCATCCCAAAAAGAAACTTCATACCTGTCTTACATTACCTAGTGCTGCTGTAACAGAAATACACCAAGTGGGTAGCTTTAAATAACAGAAATTTATTTTCTCACAATTCAAGAGGCTAGAAGTCTGCATTCAGGGTGTGACTTTAGGGGCAGGTCCTTTGTTGGTAGCCACAGAGGTACTTAGGAGTTCCTTGATGTTCTTTGGTATTTCTTGGCTTCTGTCTTCCCCCGTGTGTGTTTGTTTGGTCTTTTTATAACTCAGAAGTCATTAGGTTTAGCATTCACCCTACACTGATATGATCTTACTAACATAACAAAAGAAAAACCCTATGTCCAAACAGGGTCACGACCACAGGTATAGATGGCCAGGACTTCAAAATATATTTTGGGGGAACACAATTCAATCTATAACAATACTCATTATCAGGCATTCCCCGTTCTTCCTCTGTCTGTCTCTGTGGATTTGCCTATTTTGGACATTTCATATCAGTGGAATCATACTATATACATCCTTTTATGTCTGGACTCTCTCACTTAGTGTGGTGTTTTCAAGATTCATCCATGTTGTAGCATGTGTCAGTACTTCATTCCTTTTTATGGCTGAGTGTGGATTCCACAGTGTGGAGATGCCACATTTTGTTTACCTATTCTTCTGTCATTGGACACTTGGGGTTGTTTTCCTTTTTTATTCTTATGAATAATCTTTCATAGCCAAATATCTTGATACGGTTATCTATACTCACTATCTCCTCACTTCCTATTCACTCCTCAGCCCACTCCAATTTGACTTCTGCCTCAATTACTCCCCTGAAAAGGCTCTCTCTGGTGTCATCAGCAATGACCAACCCACCAAATCCAAACCATTTTTCAATATAGCTTACCTGATCTCACAGCTGCAGTTGACACTGTAGACCACATCCCCTCTTTCTTTGACATACATGACATCACATCCTCCTGGTTTTCCTCCTGTTGCCATGGCTATTCCTTCTCTGTCTCCTTTGCAAGCTCACCTTTTCTCCTTGGATTTTACATGTTGGATTTACTCAACACTCAATTCTTGGCTACCTTCTCTTCACACTCAGAAGTCTCTCTCTAGGCAATGTCATCTTCACCTATACCTTCAACAACCATTTATGTGCTTTTGACTCAGAAATTCGTAAGTTAGATTTCTGAGCAACATATATATATATGTTCACTGGTGTACTTGACTATTAGAAAGATACCATTATCTATTCAAGGCCCACTCATTATCTTCCTTGCAAACAGAGTCATCTTTCAGTTTTTGTCTTCATAGTGAATGACCCATTGCTCACCGAGCTGGACAAGACACAAAATTAAATATCTTCTGAAGGATCTTACTGCCTGGATTCATATCCCAGGTCTATATGTACTACTGTGTGACCGTGGAGAAGTCACGTGACTTTTCTTAGCCTGTTACCTGTTCAGTAAAATGAGTACTTCCCAGGTTTGTTGAGCAGATTAAACCAAAAACCCAAACCTGTTGCCTTCGAGTCATTTCTGACCCTATAGCGACTCTACAGCAACCCTACAGTGACCCTATAGCAACCCGATAGGACAGAGGAGAACTACCCTGTAGGGTTTCCAAGGCTGTAATCTTTCCGGGAGCAGACTACAGCAACTTTCTCCTGCAGAGCAGCTGGTGGGCTCAAACTGCCAACCTTTTGGTTAGCAGCCGAGCAATTAACCCCTACACCACCAGGGCTCCTCTCAAGCTCACTAGCCACATTAATATCCATGCTTTCTCAGCATCTCTCCTTGCCATCCACACACTGGCCTTTTTTTCTTACTTCCAAATGGGCCACAATCTTCCTATTTTCATGGAACTCTCTAGAAGATATTTTTTCTGTCTGGAACACCTCTTACCCAATCTCCCCCCACAAACCATTTTGCTTGGCTTTTTTCTGATCATCATTCAGATTTCAGCGCAAGATCGCTTATTCGGTAAGGAATTCTCTCATCCCCAGGCTGGGTCAGTTAGATTATGAATCTGTCAAAGAATGCAACCCCTAAAGCGTTTATCTCAGTTTGTAGCTGTGCATTCATTACACATCTTTTTTTTTTCCCCTCCTTTGAGTAATGTCTATTTTACCCTGAGTGCTTTGGCTTACCCTTTGATCTTCAGATCCTTTTTAAACATATAAAAGGAGCTGAATCAATATTTGTTGAATCCAAACATTACTTAAATATTGTTATTTGGGTAAATCTAATATCCTTACTATTCACTGTAGACGGTTTACTTTTTTCCTGATTTCTTAACACCTCATTCCCTCTAATAATATTTCACACACCTTGAAATTCTTTCATTTGACTGCATCCTTTGCTTGAGAGAAGGTTTGAGAAAGGACAAATTTTGCATCAGGTGATCTATTCCCAACACAGAGAAGTTGATTGAATGGTTCTTCTTCGTTAGATATTTATAATGTGGACTGATTATTATGTTCAAGGTGAATACTAAGAATAACAGAGTATTCACACAACAACAACAACAGAGTCAAGCTATTGATAGTATTCTCTGGAATCCCAAACACATGGGTGATGGATAGTTAATGTGTGTATATATATCTGTGTACATTTTGACTTTCTCAGAGACATATACAATTCAGTCTCCAAAAATACAACCGAATGTGAAATTTAGAACTAGAACCAGAATGCCTTAGTTGGAATACCAGCTTCTATATTTAATAGCTGTGAAACCTGGAGTAATCTGCCTAATGAACCAATAATATTTACCCGGTAAAGGTATTGAAAGGATTAAATACATTAATACTTGTATGTTAGTACTGGCATGTGGTAAGCACCAGATAAATGTTAGGTAGTTATAGTAATAGAAGTAGGAATAGGAAGAGTAGGAGTAGGAGTGAAAATATTTGTAAAGAAGCATCTCACCATCTAGAATTACATGTTTTACCCTACTCTGTCCTATAGGGTCACTATGAGTCGGAATCAACTCGGCGGCAATGGGTTCTTTTTGGTATGGCACCCTGGTGGTTCAGTGGTTAAGAGCTTGGCTGCTAACCAAAAGGTTGGCAGTTTGAATCCATCAGTCGCTCCTTGGAAACCCCATGGGGCAATTCTACTCTGTCCTATAGGATGGCTATTAGTCAGAATCAACTAGGTGTCAACAAGTTCGTTTGTTTTACCCTTCTGTATGCTTCCTAAGAAGCATATAGTCACCTTTGCATCCTCAGGACTTGGCGCTGTGCCTGGCACAGAGTAGGTGCTCAATAAATATTTGTTGGTTCATTAGTTGATTCATTTCTTCTTTCATTTCTAAATTCACCTTCAAAGAGTTGCTTCCATGGTTTTATGCTTATTGTACTGGTAAATGTTTGGATTGCATTACAGGTCTGGAAAAGCATTACACTTTAAATTTAATTTGGGTGTTGATTTGTCCTCAAGACTTCCTGAGTCTTTGAATGTATACCTACTTGAGACAAGTATGCAGGATGTTTATTAGTACTCAAATACAGTTGATATATCTTTTATAACTTGAGGTACTCCTGCTTTTTAGCATCTGTATGTGAATTAGCATATGAAGATATGAGTAATTGTTTTAATGAAAATTTCACCTCTGCATCACTCTACTCTGACTTCATTGTAATGCAATTAGGTTTGCCATAGCCTTCTCCCTGTGAGCTTGTAGATAAGGCATAGAAAAACTATTTGTTTTGCTATAATCCTTCTGGTTAAAGATGATAGGAAAGCACCAATGAAGTTAATACCATAAATGTTCTCTTTGAGCCAGAACTCTTTAAATTATAAAATAGCACGTAATGTCTTTTTTATTAAAATGTTGACACTATTTCAAAATGTGTGTTTTAGAGCAAGTTTTATGTGAGTTCTTACAACATATGGGCATATTCTTCATCTGGTCTTTCAATTAACATGATGAGAAAGATAAAATGTTTATTTCTGCTTCTGATGTGTTATGTCTCTACCACTAGTTACCTCTTTCCTGCAATAATTCATCACACATTCTGAAGTGTAGCTTTATAGAAATAGTTTCTTTTAAAGTTTTTTCCATCAGTATACACCTGATGATAGGCTCTTACACATCAGAGAGGAATTTTATTTTGGAAAGTTACAGTGACTCTATTTTAGAATGAAAGAGAATTAAAGGACAGATTTAAAGAATAATTTGGTTTAGAGTTGCTATACTCAAATATTGAAGCACTTTAGGACTCATAAGGGCATCTGTGTTTTGCATAATGAAGCAGCCAAGTTAGAGCAAAACATAAAAGCAGACACGAAGGTCGTTACCTGATTTGGATGGATTAGCCATATACCTGTCCAAAGGTCAGGGACTGAACAAGATTTCTCAAGGTATCCACAAGCTCTATGATTCCATGACTATTAGGCTATTGAGGGTAACAGGAGACAAGAGAGTCATGTGGCTGTAAATCACAATAAAGGCAAAAACAATATGCAGGTCAGAAATGTAAATAGTGAGTGGAATTAGATAAAGATATTTTGTGAATGGCATCACTCCATCTTTTACGAGGTACCCCTATGCATTTTTTCTCTCCGCATTTCTATCATTAAAATTGTCATGTAATATTATTGTCATATATTTACATGAACTTATTTTAGGTGTCTTTTCCACCTGTTGTCTTTAGGACCTAGCACAGTATCTGCTACAGCAAGTATCAATAATAATTAGATTATTGAACTAATATATGGAAAATGTTATATCAAGTTGACAACAAATGACAGCCCTCAATTCTAATTTTATTCAAAATATTTGGTATCTTAATGCTAATTGATTTTTACAGTCCACTGTAAATTCCAAGAGGGCAAGGGTTTTAACACTGTACCTGCCACATAGCAGGGAATCAAAAGCACTTGTTGAAAAAATTAACTAATTACAATAATAGCTTTCATTTATATAGCACTTTTATGCTCCACACATTGTTCTAGGCACTTGAAGTATGTTACTCAATTTACCTTTTACCCACACTCCTAACTAACACACAGTTTTGGCTCTCTACATGGTATAGATCAGCTATATTTTCACAGAATCTGATGCTTCATTGGTATAATAGGGGAAATAGGACTGATCTCCTAGGATGTTTTGTGGAGATTAAATGAGGCAATGCTTGAAACCTGTTTGGCCTCATGTCTGGCATAGTATAAGTGCTCAAAATATTTTCGCTATTACAATGATTATTATTTTTACTGTGATTATCTCCCCCAACAGTGGGCATAAATCTGAGCGTAAAATTTGGAGGGCCAGAATAGGGAAAGCTGATGCTGTTAGTGTAATCAGCTGTTTATCGTATCTATATTTTTGCCCCTCATCTCTGTACCTTTATAAGCAAACTCATAAGCAAATATTTCCACGTATTCCTATGTCAGACGAGACTTAACTAGCCCTTGGTATATCTGGACACTGCAGATCTGACTACATTAAAAAAAAAAAACATGATAATAGCTAATATTTCTGTAGTGCATCTATACGCCAGTCACTCTTCTATTAACACAACCACCCAACGAGGTAAGAGCACTATTATTATCCCCATGTTATAGTGTTGGTTTTGAATGGTGTGAGCTGACTTCTTTCTGTATATTAATTTGGGTCACTTACCTACTGGGATGCTCTGCCTTGCCAAGTGCTTTTAACTTGCACTGATACTCTAGAATCCATTGGAACCCATATTTCCCTAACAGCTCTCCCTGCTTCAGCCCTTTCCCTCCTAAGTCTACTTTCCACTCAGCAGCCAGTCATCTCTGCCCAGAACACCCCAATGGCTCTCTATCTCACTTCAAGTTAATATAGAGTTCTAACTGTGGTCTCCAAGACCCTATAGACTCTGACCTGCCACCACCCCTGCCCCCTGCCTCTATGACAGACAACATTTTCCACTGCTCTTCTCCCAGGTCCCTCTTCTGCAGCCACAATGACTGCCTCACTCTTTCTCGTAGATGCCCTGAATGGTCCCTGTCTTAGTCTGGGTCCTATACAGAAGCAAAACCAGTAAAGTGTATATATATATATATATATGGGGAGAGAGAGTGATTTATATGAAGGAAATGGCTCATGCGGTTGTATAGGCTGGAATGTCCCAAGTCCATGGATCAAGATAGAGGCTTCTGTTGATTCACATAGCTGCAGGGGCTGGCAAACCCAAGATAGGCAGGTCAGAGAGCAGGGCTCTTGCTCACAGGCTGCGAAGTTTGAGGAATCCCAAGATCAGCAGGCAAGACTGCGGGTAAGCTGCTAGCTCAAGTTCCGAGAAACAGAGGTCAGACAAACAAGAGCCAGCTGCCGGATCCAGCACTAGCAAGAGTCCAGTGAGCCTTGCCAGAATGTCTATTTATATTCGATGCAGGCCACATGCCCAGGGAAACTCCCTTTCAACTGATTAACTATTCACAGATGATCCCATCATGGAGGTGATCACGTCATACGACTGCCAAACCACTGACAGCAAGTTGACACAAAACCTTAACCATCATAGTCCCTCCTTACGGCATTTGCATTTGCTCTTCTTTCTGCCTGGAATGTTCTATTAGAGGTTTACACAGTTCATGTCACTCCCTCCCTATCTAAGATCTGTTAAAGTGTCATCACCTGAGTGGGCCTGGTGACTCTTCCTGTCTCCACACCTTTCACTCTCTATCCACCTTTCCTTGCAATATTTTGCTTCATGCTACCTGACATTTTATGTATTTAAGTTGTGAATATGTTTATTCTCCCCTACCCCATAGACTATAAGATTCAAAGGCAGAAGCTTTTATTTCTCACTAAAGTATTCCCAGCATCAGCTCATGGCATGTCATATCTTTGAAATGAACAAATGAATATTCAGCACCGAAATGTTGATAAGAGAGTAAATTTTCACAACATTCTGCAAGGATTATTTTGGCACTATCTATGGCAATTTCAAATGCATACAACCTTTGACCCAATTATTCCACCTCCGAATTCCTAAGAAAACAAAATACACAGTGGGTGGAAGATGTGTGCGCAAGATGAGTCATTTCAGCATTGTTTTCAATGGACAACACTGGCAACAATCTAGATGAATGTTTAGAGACTAAACGGTCCATTTATTCTATAGACTATTATGCATCAGTATTTAAAAGAATGAGGTAGAGCTCTGTATTGTTACAAAAAGGTCATTACGATGCATTTTTAGGTTTAAAAAGAAACCTGGATAAATAATGCGTATAGAATAATTTTCCCCTAAGGCTCATATTCTGCTTTCTTCCCCTGTAAACACTTTAACTTTTGCCATGCTGTTTTCCTCCTGTCTATTTTCGGGCACACATAGATTCCCACTATTTTCCATTTATCTCAACTCTTTGCCCAAATTACAGCCCCATTTCTCTTTAAGTTCTTAAAGTAGATTTATTGTGTGCTCTGTAGGTTCTACATGAGTTACCTCTTACCTCCCTCTAGTTTGACTTCAATCCAACTGCTTCACAGAAATCAACCATTTTTTGCCCTTCCCCTCTCCCTCGATCACCAACACGTGCTCAGTGACCTCTTCTTATCCAAAGTCAATTGCTTCATTTCTGTCTTATTTCTTCTTGACCTTGAAACTCCATTTCATACTGATGGTCCAAATATTTACTTTTTTATATAATAAATTAGACAGCATGTGTGCCTGTGTATGAATACATCAGCATATAATACATAAGCTACAAATAGAATCAGTTATGACCAAAGGAACATGTCAATCTGGCCTGATTAACTCCTCTTCTTTTGTTATCCTTCTATGTCTGTGTCTTATTTTCCTGTAGCTGCCATAATAAAATACCACAAAGTGGGTGGCTTTACATTTAGAACAGACATTTATTGGCTCACAGTTGTGGAGGCTAGGAGTCCAAATTCAGGATATCAGCAGGGCCGTGTTCTCTGTCTGTTCTAGGGGAAGATCCCTCCTTCTCTTCCAAATTATGGTAGCCCCAGATGTCGCTTGGCCTTCCTTGGCTTGTAGATGTATCTTTACATGGCATGTTTCCCTTGTGTGACTCTGTTTCCATGTCTGTTCTCCCCTTTTATAAGATACCAGAAGGAATTAGGACCTACCCTCCTCCAGTATGAACTTAACTGGTAACATCTTTTATGTTACCTATTTCTTTTAGAATCTATTTCTAAACAAGGTTACATTCACAGATACAGGGGTTTGGACTTCAACAGATCTTTTTTTAGGGGGAAAGGACACAATTCAATTCATAACACCCTGTTCTCATTAAAAATAATAAAATTGAAAAAAATGATAAAATTCAGCTCATTATATCACAAAAACAATATTTGTATTTGCACTTTTGCCTTTGATGTAACTTCAACTATAGTAATACATGTAATTAAAATTTCACCCTTTTGAAAACTGCTTATTCTATTTTTGGGGGGTGTACAATATTTGTAATAAAGATAATCCGTATTTTATGTATATAAGTGAACACCAAGAAGTAAATAATGAAAAAAAAAATCAGCTGCAATCTCATCATTCCAGTGCAACCCTTATTAAGTTTGTATATTATTCTCACTTTTTTTCCTTCTTTCCTTTAATGGAATCTCACTATTTAACAAGCTGATTTTTTAAAAATAGTTCATAAGAGTTGATGTTACTGACATAATAGCTTGCTATTAAATATATCTCCATAGTGTTTTATGGCTGAATGAAAATACCATTTTTAATCTTGAAAAAAGTTTTACTTGTTCTGGCTACTTTCTTAAGTTATACTTTGTTGTAAAAGCAAATGTTAGTGGCATCTATTCTTAAAAAAAATTATACTTAGTGATTCAGTCTATTTTATACATGATCCATTTTCAAATTTTGTTGATATTGATGATTAGATATTGGATGATAGATAACAAACTAAAATATTCAAAAATCAGCCAGTAATGTAAATTTGTTTTTACATTCTCTGCTTCATTTGGCTCAATTAAATACATCTTTACCCATTGCCATTGAGTCAACTCATAATGACCCTATATGACAGAGTAGAACTGCCCAATAGGGTTTTATAGGCTGTAATCTTTACCGGAGCAGATTGCCAGGCCTTTCTTCAGCAGACAGACTGATGGATTTGAACTTCCAACCCTTCTGCTAGCAGCCAAGTGCTTAACCACTGCACCACCAGGGCTCCCTAAGTACATCTTTAGTGACTGGATAAGATGATAGTCATTTGTCAATTAATGATAACCTTTGAGGCTTAGTACAGAAGAAGATGTATTGATATATAGAATGCATATGTCAAAGATTTTGCATTAATTGCATCAGTGTGATAAATTTAGGTAGTATACACTTCCTTAAGAAATCCTTCACATAAGGCCAACAAACCTTCAATCGCTTCAAAAAAGTTGTACATATAATAGTGCAAGGCATTAGTAATTACATGCATTCCCTGTAACACAGAGAGTGTTCCAGGAATTTTGGCAAAGACCTGCATTTGAGGACCAAAACACTAAGCACTTTCTAAGCTCAGAGAGCCCATAGTAGTTGAGTACTGCTGTGGATTCAGTTGTGTTGGAATTCTAACCCCTATACGTGTGGATGTAATCTCTGTTGGAATAGGGGTTTCTTTGTTATGTTAATGAGGCCATATCAGTACAGAGCACGCCCCAAACCTAACCACTTCTGAGCTGTAAAAAGAGCAGATTAGACACAGAACAAGCACATACTGGGGAAGGCAGGTGCAACCAAGGAATGCCCTGGCTACCTACCGACAAAAAGGAATCCATAGGGCTAAGACCCTGATTTGAACTTTTAGCCTCCAAAAGTGTGAGAAAATAGATTTTCGTCCTTTAAACCACCCACTTGGGATATTTCTATTTACAGCAGTACTAGGAAACTAAGACAGGTGTTTAATTGAAATAAAGCTGCCAATTTGGAGAAATGGTCCTAGGTCCTAAAGCCATGCACAGCCAGCTTCCAAGGGGAGGACCGGAAGCAATCTGGGAGCCTTTTGGGGGATTTGATGTTCATAAAGAGAGGCTATTCCATCCCTACCCCACCCCTCATGTGAAAGGGGAAGCAGTACTTTCCAGGCATAGCAGTTAACTGGTCTGGTAGATCCTGCTCCTGCCAATCACTATGTAAGAATTGCAAACTGCCCTGATGTGAGAAGGCCACCACATGGAGAGGTCTTGCAGGATGAGACACCGTGGAGAGAGACAGACCAAGGGCACTGAGGCAACAGACATGTGAGTGAAGAAGCCACCTCTAAGTGGATCCTCCCACCCCATTTACTCCAGCTGACACCACCAATCAGAGATAAACCACCTGCTGAGCCCTTCCTGAATTCCTGACCCACAAAAATGTGTGCAAAATAAAATGAGATGTTTTAAGTCAGTAAGTTTTGGGGTGGTTTGCCACATAACAATGGATAACTGAATCACAACACACTTGTGAATTATTGTATGATGTCCTCTAATATTGAAAAGCAGATTAACTTGAGACAGCCTTTGGCTTCTGGGACACAGGAACTCCCAAGGGAAGGGGGAGGAAGGGGAAGACATGTTGATATGTATACATTTCACCTTTAAAAAAATTTAACCAAGAACACATCTAACATTCATTTCATAGTTTTAAAACTTTAAAAAAAATCTTTCCCCTATTATACAAGTGATACATGATCAATATGGAAAAAATTAGAAATAAACACAAGCAAAAATTAAAACAAAATCAAAAATTAGTTTTAACTCAGAAGAAAAGCTTCTGAAAAATCAGCCACTGAAAACCCTGTGGAGCACAGTTCTACTCTGACAAACACGGGGTCAACATGAGTGGGCGTCAAGTTGACGGGTAACTAGTAGCCTTTATGAACTAGTAATAATAATTGCTAATTTTATGATATTATGTATCAAGTACTGTTCTAAGAGTTTAACATGGATTAAAATGAATTAATCCATGTTAAACTCTTACGAAGTAGTTTAAAGATGAGGAAATGAAGGTACCGTTCAGTTCAGTAACTTGCCCATCGTTACAAAACTACTGAGTGGTCAGGCTGGGATATAAGCCCATGTAATCTGGATCTAGAGCAATGGCCCTAACTACAACCCACTCACTGGTCTAGAAAAGACACGGAGACTAGCAGATGTAAATGGGACCACCTAGCACCCAGATGGGCTGCTCAGTCTCAGGGAACTCAGATGATCTTAGCAGTGAGATCTGACAAGGTGGCAAACCTTGGACATTTAAGTGGATTTGGATTTTTTTTTTTTTTAAGGAGTGAAGAAGTTGAGGCGATGAGATTGAGTTTATTGGATATTAGACAGACCCCAGGGACTGCCATCCAGGGAGAAATCAACTCTTCCTGCTTTTCCTTGTCTCCTTTTTCATCCTCCTTTCTCTTCCCTCTTTCCTCCCTCCTTTATCTTTCCTCTTCTCCCTTTCTAGTTGCCCCTCCCTCCATAAAAACAAACAAAAAAAATTAGTTTTAAAAAACCACCTAGTTCCGTCCACTCATCATTAACCACTGTTAATGTGGAATATAACCTTCAAGGCATTTTTCTGTTCAATATATGTAAACATGTCTGATTACATTTATGTGATTAGCAGAGACAGCATGGCACAATAATGAACACCAAGGCTCTGGAGCCACATTAGCCAAGTTCAAGTCCCAGCATTTTCTCCCCTTCCCCTCCAACTTACTAGCTGTGTGGCCTTGCCTTCTTATCCTCATGTGGGAATGATATTTGTACTTACAGCACAGAGTTTTTACGAGGATGTTTAATGACTTCAATTTAAACATTTTAAAGAACTTAGAATGTGCCTGGCACATAGCATGCACAAATAAGTGTTTATTAAATATAATAAAAAGAAAAATCAAATCCTAGGATACATAGTGTTTTGCAATATGCCTCCTTCACTCAAGAAAATAGGATAAACAGATCTCATCTTTAAATATACATTTATGGCATACATTAATACTTCTATGCTATAAATTAATAGTTCTTCCTTTAAAATTATAAAAAGCTGCATAAAATCTCATCATATGGATATAGCATAGGTCCATATATTCAGACGTGTCATTCTACTTTTGCTTATAATACATTTTAACATGTATTATGGAACTTTTCAAACATAAAATGGTACATCACATAGTATAATAAACCCTCATGTATACTCATCATCCAGGTATAATAATTATGGACACATGGCCTTTCTTTGTAATGTATTTTAAATACTTGTTTTAAACTATCCATTCTGATAAGATTAAAATAATGGCTGCGTCTTAAAGTGTAGGAGCCTCCGAGTCTTAAGCAAATGTTAGGTGTTTGTGTTTCCATTAGAAAGACAGACCTTACTCTGTCTTCGAGATACTAGCTTTTATCTGATGCCAAAGTTAAAAAGATTGGTGTCCCTTCTCCAATTCCAATGATCATCCTTTATTATATCTTGTTTCTCTCTGATATATCTGAGAAGAAAATGGAATAATTTAGGAGATGCCAGTGGAATAAAACACTATATTCCTAAATATAGCGTAATTTTCAGAGCTATTTTAGCCAGTATAATTGAAATCCCCTTGTTCTCCACTGACATACTTTGGAAGCCCATACGTTTAGAGTTTGAAATTTCATTCCAAAAATCATAGAAAACCTCCTGAACTCAGTGGAGAGTTACTGAACTGAATTAAATGGGCAAAGGCTTCAGTGAGCTTAGGGAAGTATGCATGCTCTTCCACATGGATTAATTTCGCTATCTTTCTTAGAAAATCTGGTACACAGGTAGCCAATGTGAAAAATATCATGTGAGTGACTTCCATGTGCTACCACATTAATGTCAAAGCCACAAATTTTGAGATGATTTTTTCTAGGCAAACGTGTTACTTTGGAATCATGGTAGTAAGTTCAGTACCACGCAGAATATAAATGTAAAATTATATGAGGGAAATAAGCTCCCCAAATCATATGACAACTGTGAAGCATAACTGGTGGATATTAAAATAGAAACAGATTGCATTTGTTCTTATGACATGAAATATAAGCATTTAATATTGTGGAATCAAGCAGAGAGTATTACATTAATCCATTTATTTAAAAAATATTTTTAGAGCACCTACGTTGTAACAGATACTAATCTAGGTGCTGGGGATAAAAGAGGCGCATGTTTCTCCTTCTGCATCTTACTTTCTACGGAGAAAGACAGCCAGCCAATAAACAGAGAAAAATGAAGCAAGATGAAAAGGGTAAAGTGTATCATAGAGGAAAAATGAGAGTTCTTATTTTAGATTCACTGTTCTAGAAAGGGACTGACTGAAAAGATGCATCTGAGTAGGGGCTTGAAAGACATGAGGAAGTGAGCAAGTAGCCATACGGAAATCTGAGGCAGAAGGAAAGGCAAGTGCAAATGTCCTGAGGACATAGAAGCAAATATTCCAAATAAGGTCTGTGCTTTCGTGACGCTTCCTTTTTTTGTGGGGAAGACAGACAAAACACAAGCAAATAAGACATAAATAAATAATATCAGATTGAAGTAGGTACTGTTAAAAATAAATAAATAAAAGAGAGTAAATTGTGGAGGAAGGAGCAACATTGGATAGGATGGTCAGGAGACCTCTCTGAAGAGATAACCCTTAACCTCAGAGCTAAATGACCAGCTGCAAAATAAATGTTTGTGGAATGACCAAGTGATTAACCCACACTGAATTCTGAAGCTATTTTGATATTGGAAAAACCTTACTAGAATTTTTTTCTAACAATATTTAAAGAACTTTTTGAAATGTAGTTCCATCCAACACTAATTGTACTTTAGACAAATCCCTAAATTGTGCTTCAGAAATATTTTCCGTTAGTAAGGTAAATATTAACATATACATCCATGAAATGACAGAAAAATATTTCTTTGTCTGTAGTTTGGTCTTCGTTATCCCCAAATGAGTAGAAACTTCATGATGCAATTGGCAAAGCACTTAAAACTGGACTTTGTTTTTAGGAGAAGCCGGTTAATGTTTGTCGTGTGAATTACCATAGCTAGCATTAGTTTGAATGCTTGATATGCACCAGGTGGGAAGCTAGGCATTTTACAAACATTAATTCATTTAGACTTCATTGGGTTGGATGGTGTCCCCCCAAATTTCATGTCCTTCCCAGAACTTCAGAATGTGACCTTATTTGGAAGTAGGGTCATTGCAGATGTAATGAGTTAAAATGAGGTCATTATGATGGGCCCTAATCCAATATGACTGGTGTCCTTTAAAGAAAAGGAGAAGAGACAGTGACACAGACACACAGGGAGTACACCAGGTGAAGACTGAGGCAAAGACTGGAGTTATGTGTCTATAAGTCAAGGAACATAAAGGATTGCTGGCAATCACCCAAAGTAAGAGAAAGGCATGGGACAGATTCTCCCCTAGAGCTTTCAGAGAAGACCATGGTCCTGCTGAGACCTTGATTTTGAACTTCTAGCCCCTAGAATTGTGAGAAAATCACCTCCTGTTGTTTTAAGCCACCCAGTTTGTGGTACTTTGTTATGGCAGCCCTAATACAGTGTCTAAGAGAGGAGTCTCTCTCCTAGGTCAGTGTGATTTCCAGTCCTGTGCTCCTGGCACCCATCTCTTAATTGTGGAAATCTGTACTACAGGCCTTTGTCCCTCCTGTGACTCCCCTTCCATGACTTTTGACTTCCCTCCAATGCTATACCTACCATCAGTAAATCTGCTTTCTCCCCTAAAGCCTTTTTTTAAAATTACCCTTGTAATGTATTCCCTGTGCACTTACTGGCTATACAACTACCTGTGGAGCCTTCCAGCATGACGTTGTGTCTCTGCAATGTTATTTTCTCATCTAAAAATACATAAATAGGGATAGTAATAACCTCTATTCTCCTTGGACCATCATTAGGATGAACAAATGAATGTGCATGTATGTACTTCAACAATTCTTAATTATACAAGGTTCCAGTTTTATCTCTGGTATTGCACTTTCTGGAACAGTTAAGGTACATTTGGGGGTGGGACACAGCTCTTCTCTGACACATAATTATGAATATGTAGCTAGAAGTCCTCAGATATTATGGAGACTGTAATTTTTCATTTGTTCAAGGGGCCAGGTGAAAAACTGCTGAGGAGATACACTGGAGAAGCCTATGAAAAAGAACCATCCCATGAAATTGCAGAAAAAGGGACTTATCGTTTCTGACAGTTCAGCAGCTCCAAAGCTGTGCTTCTCAAATGTTAATGTACATGTAAATCCTCTGGAGATCTTGTTAAAATGCAGATTCTGTTTCGGTGTGTCTGAGGTTCTGTATTTCCAACAAGTTCCCAGAGGATGATGATGCTGGTCCATGGACCACCTTTGAGGAGTGAGGGGCTACAATATAAACTGTAATTAGGCCTGCCGTTTTGCAGATACTAGGAGCCCTGATGGTGCAGTGGTTAAGCATTTGGCTGCTAACCAAAAGGTCGGCAGTTATAATTCTCTCCTTGAAAACCCTATAGGGGAGTTCTACTCTGTTGTATAGGGTCGCTATGAGTTGGAATCAACTCAACAGCAATGGGTTTGGTAGTGTGAGGAAGCTTTCTTCTGCCCTGTTGTAATACTTATGAAACTTCCCTGAATAGTTTTCTACTCCTATAGCTCTATGGAAGCCCTAGTGGTGCAGTGGTTAAGTGATACGGCTGCTAACCAAAAGGTCGGCAGTTCGAATCTACCAGCTGCTCCTTGGAAACCCTATGGGGTAGTTCTACACTGTTCTGTAGGGTTGCTATGGGTCAGAATCAACTCAATGGCAACAGGTTAACGGGTTATAACTCTCATTGCCTTTGCCCCTTAGCTCACATATGATGTGCAGCCTCTTCTAACTAACGTGTAACAGAGCATATTTTTACAAACACATGTCCAGCTATACCTCTCTAACTTTAAGTAGGTTTTATTTTTAGAGTGTTGATGTCAGTACTTATATCATAAACAACTATAAATTGCCTCTCCCAACCTTTCCTTTCCTTCCTATATTTCCTTTCACTCTTTTCCTTTTGATTTGGCCTATGAACACTTCTGTTTTCGCCAAAGAGGACTGTTAAATGTATTGCATCAGTGTTGCTCATAAAGAAAAAGACAAAAGAAAAAAAAAGAGTGCATGCTATTGACTCATGTAATCACTGAAACATGCTGGTCTATGACACAAGTAAATCAATAGCAGCTAGGAACTATCAAAAGACTGAGTTGGGTATCACTATAATCATTTACTGCTTGCTATTAAGATTTTTCTTAGGGTAAAGTAACCCAGAACGTATGGTTTAGCAACAAGAGAGCTAAAGAACACCCCTAGGTGATGTGTGAAGGAGAAAATCCGAAGCAGTGGTCAACTCAATGAGCTTGTTACAGTCTATGGCACTAAAGTCATTACAAAGGGTGTAGGATGCCCTTGTGTAAATCAGAAAAAGGTGCCTTTTTTTCTGGGCAGATGTAGCTCAGTGAGTGACTCATGGACTGGATTTTCACCCACTTCACGCCTTGGTCAGGTGGCCCACTGCAGGGCATAGCCTACACATCTGTAGGTTTGCTAAGTGCTTGGCTGCTAACCGAAAGGTCGGTGGTTTGAACCCACCAGCCGCACCGTGGGAGAAAGATGTGGCAGTCTGCTTCTATAAAGATTTACAGCCTTGGAAATCCTATGAGCAGTTCTACTGTGTCCTCCGAGGTCACTGTGAGTTGGAATCGACTCTGTAGCAATGAATTTGGTTTTTGTTTTGTTTTCTTCCTCCATCTAGTACCTTCTTTCTGTTATGCCCCTTTTCTCCATTGTTCTTTGGCTTCTACTTTTGCAACTATCATTTTTTAAAATTTTCGCCCCTAGTCTTCCCAAGGCCTCCCCAGTTTTTTCACAGGAGTACATAGAAGCCAAATCCTTTCTGAGGCCTATATCACACAATTCAACAGAGAAAGACATCACTGAGTCTTACAGCCCAACTCCATAACTTTATAGAGCATGGGCCTTACTGATACTCGCACATAAAGAAATGATAGAATCCCAGGCAAGGATGAAGGAAGTTCTTACCAGGTATAATGCTTGCTTGGGTAGCTCTAAGATGATAACCAGAGAGAGAGAGAGAGAGAGAGAGAGAAAGGATTTTGAAAAGCCCAGACTTAAAAAAAAAATTTAATTTTTCATTAGATTTCCACTAGTCCATCTTTTAGTGATTTTACAGAATTTCAAATTTTGTGTTTTCTTTATCATTTTAACCCAATTACAAGCAATACATTCATTTTATTTTCTTTAAAGAGCATGGTGTTAGAAAAATGTATAGCTTTATTTACATTTATAATTTGCTTAATTATATCATTATAATTTTACTTATAAGGGGCTTTAACTTCTGCTATTTAAATACCCTCTGATAAATTTTTGATTCTGATTTCTACTAATAAAATTTTATAGTTAAAATAGTAAGTGAAATAGTAGTTGCATAGATACCTACTAAAATAGGCTTGAAACTAATAGAAGGAGATGATTTCACTAGACCTATGGTTTCTTAAACAAACGTTACTTCTTTAAAGATCTATACAGCGAATAGTATAGCATTTGGGTGGATAATACTATACTGTTCAATGTCATTGTCATTCAGGTCTCAGCTTAATTATCAGATCTTTAGGGAGACCTTACCTGATCCCTAAAGGTAAAAAATTTAACATTACCCCATTTAGTTCTTATACAGCACTTATTAATCTCTAATACTATACAATGGATTCAAGTGTTTGTTTTTCTGCTTCTTCTAAATTCAAGAGAACAGGGGACTTCTCCTGTGTGCTTACTGTTGTGGCCCCATTGCCTAGAATGGTTCAGGACATATTAAGTAAGACCTCAATAAAAATAACTGAATAAATGAATTAATATATGATGACTAAATTAAAAATTAAACTTTTAAAAAAATCTTTAAAAACGTAACTTGAAAAAAAATGGAAGTAACTTGCCAAGTAGTTTGAATAATGTAACCGATGATGGTTTTGTATTCAAGATGCAAAGTAGGTAAGACATTGTTCTTCTTTATTCTTTTTAATATTTTCCTTTTATTATTCTACAGTATACTAATATTCCCTTTAGTAAAGGGAGTTTTCTGACCTAGCATCTTTCCTACAAATAGCCAATATTTACAAGCACACACATTCACACACACCTATACACACGTACGTATGCATACTTTACAGCTATAGTTGTTTATAAATGTGTTCTCACCCCTTGCAGCCATTATGCGCTTATCAGTATTGGCAGTGCTTATAATAAGTATGTGGTTGTTATGTCTTAATCGTTAGGTTGTAAATTCCTTGTGGGCAACAAGCATTTTATAATGAAGAAATGAACGTCAGAACCATTACATGAAAAACATGATGCTTTCAAATACACTTTTGAATGTTCACCTCAGTGTTCTAATTAAATTTTAATTTCAGTGTACATATCTGCTTATCTAAATGCCTTTGGCAATTCGGAATGACTTACTGAGTATTCTAACTCACCCCATATTGAATGGAGGCATATCAAAGTCGCTATTCAAATATGCTGTCATAAGCTATAAATAGAACACTACTCTGCCAAAGGTGAATTGTGATAAAGCTATTTTGATAAAAGTTATTCCTCACTTAAGTGAAACACGAAGTACCAGATTTAGCTCTACAGCAGCTATGCTAAAAGCTCTACATTTAATAATAAACTTCTACTTCAATATATGTCATCATAAATTATTTGGAAAAATAGGAAAACCCTTGCAGCTGATTAGCTTCAAATGATGGTTCACTGATGAATGCAAATAACTCAACAGAAGAGGCTAATTGTATAGAACAAGTACATATTATACATACAGTGCTCATCTGCCTACAATTACACAGGTAATGTCTGTATTTAGTTTCTTAATTTCTCATTATGAGACAATTGCATCTCATCTAGCAGTATTTAATTGCATTGTTTCTATTGCTAGAATAATAGCCCATTCTCTTTTTTTAAGATGTTGAATGACAAATAAATTTAGATTGTAATCACTTATTATTTCTTCTCTAAGCAAAACCACTTAAGAGTTTGAGTTGCAATGGAAAAATCTGATTTCCTACTAAAGATGGCCAAATGGGAACATTCCAGAAAAGTCTGTATTGACTCTATCATCTTCTCCTTCAGTTATGGTCATAACCACTATCTTAAGAAGCTTAATTGTCTAATAACTTTACTGCTTTTTAAAAGTGTCACTCTAAAACCCTATGGTATTTAACGTGACAAGGCCATACCCCTATATCAGTATTTCTATTTCTAACTTTACTTTTCTGCCTTGGTGAATGCCATGCCAGATACATTTGGAATGACAAGTGTGCAATTACACTGAGTCTGGTGCATAGTTTCTGTCCTAGTTCTCGTTCTGACCTGAGGATCAAATTCTACAATGAGACAAGAATATCAGCTAAAAACAAGTTACCTTGTAATTGTGGGTGAAGTCTCATTCACAACTAATAACGTGTCTTTTCTTTCTAATTCATTTTCTAAATGATTAATCTCCTCTTAGTCTTTTATAAAATGTAATTTTTAAAAAAAATTTATTGTTGCCATAATAAATTACCACAAACGGAGTGGCTTAAAGAACACAAATTTGTTATCTTGCAGTTCTGTCTGACATGGGTCTCACTGGACAAAAATCAAGGTGTTGGCAGAGCTGTGTTCCCTTCTGGAGGCTCTAGGGAAGAATCCCTTTCCTTTCCTTTTTTTTTCCAGGTTCTAGAGACTACCTGTATTCCTTGGCTTAATGGAGCCTCCCTCCACCATTGAAGCTAGCAATGGCAAGTTGAGTCCTTCTCACATCACCTCACTCTGATCTTTCTTCTGTTGTTACATCTCTCTCTACTGCAGACAGGAAATGTTCTTCACCTTAAACACTTACCTGATTAAGTTGGGCCCACTTAGATAATGCAAGACAGTCTCCCCATTTTCAGGTCCATAACTTTAATTTCATCACTGCAAAGTCTTTTTTGTCATGCAGAATAATATATACATATGTTCCAGGGAATAAGGTGTGGACATCTTTGGTGGTGGAGGGGCAGGAGGGGACACTATTTGGCCGCCTACATACAGTCTCTTACCATGTGGTGTAACTAATGTAGTTTTGTGCTTCTTATGGATGGGAACACTGGACCCCTTAAATGTGACATTAGTTTTACAAAGTCAAGCACCATTTTCGTTTCCTGTTGATGTTGGAAAAAGCATGATCACGGCCAAGCTTCATTTTGTTTCAGTTTCCTCTTATTCTTGACTTTTTTTTTCTTTTATAATTTTTTAAACTGTATTTTAGATGAGGGGTTACAGAGCAAATTAGTTTCTCATTAAACAATTAATACACATATTTTTTTTGTGACATTGGCTGCCAACCTGACGTGTCAGCACTCTCCCCTTCTTGACCTTGGGTTCCCTGTTACCATCTTTCCTGTCCCCTCCTGCCTTCTCGTCCTTGCCCTGGGCCGGTATGCCCATTTAGTCTCATTTTGTTTTATAGGCCTATCTAATCTTTGGCTGAAGGGTGAACCTCAGGTGTGACTTCAGTACTGAGTTAAAAAGGAGTTCGGGGGTCATACTCTTGGGGTTTCTCTGGTCTCTGTCAGACCAGTAATTCTGGTTATTTGTTTTGTGAGTTAGAATTTTGTTCTACATTTTTTCTCTCGTTCTGTCTGGGACCCTCTGTTGTGATCCCTGTCAGAGCAGTCAGTGGTGGTAGCCAGGGACTACCTAGTTGTTCTGGGCTCAGTCTGGTGGAGGCTGTGGTACTTGTGGTCAGTTCGTCTTTTGGACTAATCTTTCCCTTGTGTCTTTGGTTTATTGACTTTTTTTTTCCAATGTGAACTGATGATAAAGCTGCTTTTTTTTTTTCTCTCTCTCTCTTTGCATTGGCATTATTCCATTGTAGCACTGAAGAAATCACCAATTATGTTGATTTTGTAGAGAAAGACTGAGAGGGTCCAGTTAAATTTGCATAATTCAGGACAAAGAGCTCTGCTTTTTCTTACTTGGAGATTCTTCTTCTTGAGCTACATTTCCCACGTACACCCAAGAGTTATGAAAGGCTTAAAGTTTTATCCAGTGAGAAAAAAGCCCAGATTTCTAGGCAATTCTTGCTAACAAATGTTGGGGATAGCAAGACTATAGCTTGGGGAGGTTTTAGTAATACATATCGCTTGATTTCTTTAATATATATATTTTTAAATTTTGTTGGTTAGCTAATTAAATGTGATTTATGTATGCTGGCATCCTTTAACAAATGACACCCTTATAGTTATCTTTTAATGAATATCTCTACTGTACCTTCTTTTGCAATATTTTACTTTCCTCCCTCTCTCGAATGCTTTGTGCTTTCCGTTCAATGAATCAAGATGAAAGGTATGTAATTTATTTAAAAATATCTTAATAATCCAAAAAAAATCCTTTAATGTTTGTTGAATAAGCTTGGAGAACACTGTATGTGTGCACATGTGTGCGTGTGTGTGTGTACTTTTCGGCTAAAAAAATTATATTTTAAAAGCAAAGCAAAATGCTAGACATTCCCTTAGATTTTAGACAATCTCTTTTGAAATATGTATTATTAGGTTGAATAAGTCCTTCCCATATAGTTGCCTTTTGTCAAAAAAGACAGTGGTAGGGTAGTTGACGTATCATTAAAATTCAGCATGTAGATTTACCTGGTTTGTCTATGGCTGGTGTGCGTGGAAATTCCTATCTAAGGTGAAGTTAATGAGTTTCCTAACATTGTTCCTGTCAATATTTAGTATAACTGGTGCCTTCAGGAGAGTATCTGAGTGTAGTGTAGCTCTTCAGTAGTTCCTTTTAGATGGGATTTAAGATAACCATATGGCTCTAAACTTACTAAATGCAGAAAATTTAACTTAGCTTTACTTTTTTCATTCTTTGGAAAACAATCTTCATTTTGTTGATCAACTTTCATTTAAATGTTTATTTTGTACTGTCTTTCTTTGGACTATGCTTTCATTAAGGCTCAATTTCCATTTAATTTTGCTCGTGTGTTATTGCTTCAGTTCCTGTGTCTCAGTTCACTAATGAAATGTTTTCTAACCTGTGAAATTTCAGAAGAGCTCAAAGGCCCATATAAAAGTACATTTCAGGTTTCTAAAAGAAAAATTCAGGTCTTATGGGTATATGGTGCACTGCACAACATAAACACTGTTCTTACTCCAAATTATAGTCATTGAAGTCTTTCAATTCCCAGTTCCCATATGTTAAATCTACCTATCTGATAATGATGTCAGTTGCAAAGGCTTTATTATTTTTCTTCATATCCTGCAGTGGTTGGTCCTTGTGTCCTGATCTTGACATTTCCAAATTAAATTTGAAATGTAATTAACATTTACCATCATTTATAGAAGATGAATACTGAATGATGTGATGTGCACGTTTAGGTAAGCTAAGAGATGAACGCTCAGGCACAGGTAAAACTAAATTATTTTGCTTATTTCTAAAGATGTACTGGTTCAGGTCATAGCATTATTTAGGGCAAAAAAAGTAGAAATGAGAACCCAGAAGACAGAAAGAGTTTGTCAGTCTTGTGCATCTGTCTCCTAATCTGGACTGATGGAAATTTATGTTTAATCATCTTTGCAGACATGGGCTCCAGTCTCAGCCAAAGTTGTTGTCGCCATTATCCGTACCCAAATCTCCTTTGCTGACCTTCAAACCCGGGTTCTAGTGTGTAAGACATGGCATGCCTTTGATCCAGTGGTCACTACTCCCTATCCTCTCCCACTCTTTCCCTATTCACAAGCTTGAGTTTCTGTATAGATTCTTTTTCTTGGACCTGATTTATAGCCTGGGCCAGGTTCTCAGAATCACAACAATTGCCCTGGATTCAACACAATTTGGATTCTAGCGCTTGTGCCCAATCAGCTTGATTGAATCATTTAAATTAAAGGATACACTACTGCACTCAATCCCCATTCCCACACACACACACCCACACACACCCACACACACACCCACACACACACACACACACACACACACACCCACACCCACACACACACACACACTGAACAACCTAGTCCTTGATTCTCATGTCCATTCTCTATAAGTCCAGATTTTTTTCTGCAGTCCCCCAACTAGGCAGATCTGAAGACCTCCTATTGTTGAACAACCAGCAAGTTTTGGAGTTGATCCTACCTCAGTTTTGCCCATATGTAACATTTATTTGACTTTGATTAGTATTGGAAACTGTTTTCAGATATACTGTATTTGTTCTGAATAACAAGTTTCATATATTTACTGTTGATGTAAATAAAGGATATTCAATGTTTCTAAATTTATTTTTTTCCTGTATATAAGGTTGCTTGCTTTCTATGACAGAATATCAAAATTTACTGGAAAAAAGTATATTTTTCTATCTAAAACCTCCATAATTTGATAAAATTAAATTACATGATTTAATCCAGTGTTTAACTCCCTTATTCATTTTAGTACAAATCTCTGTTTTCATTCATGAAACTTTTATTGAGAATGTGAAATGAAATGTTCACTACTATGTCTATGGAAAAGAGGAGGCACTGTGCAAAGTCCTGGTCCTTCAGAAGCTTACAGTCTAATGGGTGAAACAGACTGGACATAAACAAGTACCCCAACTTTCCAGTGTTTGGAACTGCGAACAGTATTCTAGTTTAAAACGCAATCTGGTTTTCATAAGGTTTGGAAAATACTTTTGGTTTTAAATCACAGGCCCTCCAATATTCCAGGTATGCAACACTAGGCTCCTAGGGCATGAGACGGTGTAATCCTTGAGAATGTGAGTCATTTTGATGAGATCCTTATATTTAGACCTAAATTATGTATCTTGATCATCAAGTCTATAATTTCTTTGCGTTTCTTCTTATCTTTTGGCAAACCCTGCAGGCCTCTGACTTATTTACAGCCAATTTGTCAGTTCAATATAGATTTTCCTATACATTTGATCACTGTGTAAGACTTTATCTTTGCATTAAAAGACCGTTGAAGTGGAGATTTTCTTAACATTTCTTATTAAATATAGGCATTTTGTCACTTATTCTTTAATAATTATACAATTATCACATTTGGAGTCCCTTTTGCCTCCATTTTACCTGCTACATTTGTGGATTTCTCTGTTCCCCATTTTTAAGAAATCACCCTTTGTTGAATATCTTTTCTCACAATAGAACTTTTCACTTTTCTACTTAGTCTTCATTCATTTGTCCTTTGAGACTTGATCTTCTAATGAAGTGTCAAAGTAGTGTCCAAGATTCTTGTGAGTTAAAAAATAACTCTACCTTTATTTTTTAACGTATCTTTATTTTGTTGTAGTTCTAATTTCCAATATTCATTGATCACATGATAGATTTTTAAATTTTCTCTTTCATAGGTTATTCTTATGTAGTCTTATTGGACCTTGTTATCAGTTATTTTCTATACCTTTTGCTGTTTTACTGTTATGTACCATAATTAAACAAGTTTTTAAATCAGATTGTCTTTTTTTCATGTTTAGAGTATAACGATTTCTTTCTGGACTACAGCATATTTCTACATTTTGGCAATAGCGCTTACAGTGAATGGAGAAAAGATGACAAATAATATACTAAGGAATAGACTAGGCACGTACTGTCAAATATTGGTATTTGGCAAAGTGTCTTTTAAATTGTATATTTTCTTTTCCTGTTTGCTGCTTCTTGCGTATAACATTTTTCAACTGCTAGGTTTGTAGAAATTTCTAGTTTAGCCCATGTCATAACCATTCAACAATTTTCAACATCTTTAGAACATCACTTAAGGATATTTTACTCATTAAGAATTGCTATTTCCTAAACTTAATGAGAAGATTGAGGGAAAAAAAGCTGTTGACAGTAATTAATATTCTTGCATGTAGCAGCTACATAGCAATTCATTATTTTTCAGGAAATTCTTTTCACCATTATTTTGCTAAGAATATTTCACTAAATTATTTTTCAGCATTGTCAGTTTGTAGCATTGATATAGCTATTAATCTATTCATAAACTGAATTCATTTTCAGCGTCTATTTATGCAGCCTTTTGTTTTTTCTTCAAATTGTTTGTTATTTTCCACATGAAAAATAGATAACGGTCTCTTTGACTAATTTCTTTCTAAATAAAAACTGTGTATCACTCTTTTCTGACTCTGGGGAAAAAGTAATAATTTAAGAAGATAAATTATGTCACTAATTGCAAGGTATTTTAAAACCAGTTTCAGTTTTATTCTCTCTAAACTGTTACTTGGTTCATCTTAAATTTGGTGATCTTCCATAGTTTAATATTTATTATTTGCCAGTGCAAAGTGTTTCAGTAATCAAGGATAGAGCTAACAACTGTCAGAATCTTTCGACATGGGCCTCTTCCCAAAAGTCTTAAGAGAGAGAGATAATGAATGAGAGAGACTAAAACTCTTTTGTGAGAAGTCACCAGAAAATTTCTTCCTAGCTACTTGGCAGGCAATGAGGTTGCCCTTGCCAAAGGAGCTAACCATGCTGACATGTTCAATCAAGAAATGGGCATTTATATCAATAAAGATCGAGTTCCTCTAATATTTCCCTTTGATAGTCATGATTTTTCTGTCAGTCCACATCACCTTTGCTTCCAGAGATGAAGCTCCTTGAATCTCTCTCTGTGGCATGCCCAAGTTCAACCCTTCCATGTTCTGGGTGGCTACAAACAGTGCCCCTCCTCTTGGCTGTGTGTGAGGTTACAGATGGGGATTCGATTTCTGTGAAGGCTTCTGCAGTCTATTTTACCTATTACATTCTCTATCACTTGCTTCATTTCTACCTCATTTCAATTCATTGCGCTCTCATTTGTCTCTTATTTTCCTTTCTTGTTTTCTCCTTTTAATCTTTATTGATTTCTTTTTTTATTCTATTATTTAGGCCTAGTCTCCTTTTTTTGTCGTTATTAATGACTTCATTTATTTTCCTTTTTGCCCATTTCTCTTTTTACTAATCATGGCTTTCTTGATCTCTTTATTTTCCTTTTGCCTTCTCTTTATTCACTATAATTTCTAAAATTAGTCCAGGTGTAATATTCCTTAAGCTATAAGCACACAGATTTAGTATTTCATTGAAGAATCCCATGTCCTATTCTATTTTTACTGATTAACACCATGAGGCCTTATTCCCATAAAATTGCCATAAGCATTCTTTTTAATTTTATTTTATTTTACTTTTTTTAAATATAATGCCATCTTATTAGTTTAACTCTGGGTATGCCTAGGTTACGTATTTTGGATTGAGAATATCATTAAAGGTCAACTATTCTCATGAGAAAACCTTTAATGTTGAGAAGAAAAAAAGTAAAGTTCATTGAATTTACATCCAATACATTATAATTAAACAGTTGAGAAGCAGCAGTAAATTCAGATCTTTAATAAGAATCAAACCACAATGGTTCTTTATTGACTGAAACACCAAGTAATTTTGGAGTGGAAAATATATGTGTGCATTAATTTATTTTTTTGTAATGTTATTGGTAAATAAGAATTGCTAGCGATAATATCCGAGGTTCCAAAAGCTTGGAAAATTATTTGTCACTGTTAATTGAATTTTAATTTATGTGTAAATGTAATGCATATCTATATAAATAGAACAGTCTCTAATTGAATCTGGGAAGATTCAGATACGGTTATGCACTGGCCAATCTGCTGACGTGTTTAATCAAGATAGGGACATTCATATCAAAAAATTGTGCTTAGTCATGAAGGCTAACACAGATTGACAACGAACAGATTTAAATGTCTGTATTATATTCTGGCTCTATGAGTTTTAACAAGGCTTTGTTTCCATACTTCTTTTTATTAATATTCTGGAAGTTTTAGTATAGCACATATTTTAGTCTTGTGAATTTGTTGAGGATAATGTCTACGTTTTACTCATTTTGGATCCCCTCCTAGCACTGTTCATCACTTTTTCTGCTATAACACACACATGGGATTCATTGCAGAACACACAGTCTTATGCTGTAGGTCAAATACAAATATATAATGCAGTTACAAATATATAAGTCACTCCATCAATCATTCTTATTTAACAATGGAAGCCTTGATAGAATCAATACTACAATCCTAGTACAACTGCCCCTCAAACTTTCTTGAGCCCAGCTCCCTCTTTGTTTGGGGCTCAGATGGTTCTTCAAGATAATGTAGCTGATATACAAACCTACATTTAATAAACCAACAGAAATTTTCATTCCACTATGCCTGTTGGATTACAGTCTTTGCTTGTCTATCCTTAAGAAAACTACATGTATGAATCTCATGGAAGGAATTGAAACATAGGACCTCCTCAACAGCAAAGCTTCCAGTCTGTATAATCCCAATAGCTTATTAAACAAGCCAGCTCACTTTTCGTTAATGTCTTTTCTGACAAATTTAAGACAGTTTTTCTAAATATGGTATTTTATATGTGGAATAAGTATACTTTAGCTGTGGCTTTTCCAATATTGATAAGACTTATAATTTTTAATATTTTATAGAAAATTCTGTCAGGAATTTTTATTTATTTATTCTTTTTATTGATTCGTTTTCAGACTTAGCTTCTTTTGTCTGGAACCAGTTGAGGATTAGCCTGTACAAGATCAATATAAACCCTACAACTTATGTTTGGATACAACTTGTTTACTTAGAAATGTCATAAGATTTAGGGCCTCTACAAATTGTTTTACCACATGACTGATAACAATTAAAGTGGCATAAATCTTTCTCTCTTCTAGAATCCCTCTCATTGTTTATTTTTTTACAACTTTTAGAAAGCCTTTAAAAAATTGTTATCTGAATTTATATCTATGTTTTATAGAAAGTAATTCAAATGCACTTGTGGTTGTTAACCAAAAATGAATATATGAAACATATAAATAAGTGGATTCCTGACCCAATTCAAACTGTACTAAATCAGAATGTCCAAAAATGGGTCCCAGGACTGTGAATACTTTTTACCGTGTATGGAGTCGATTTTCGTATACCCTGCCAGGTAAGAATCATTGTAGCCTAAGCAGTGGTACGGTTTTACTGTGCCCCAAAAGAAGAAAGCCTAACTACTATCAGAAAGGCTAGCTTAAATTCAATTACTGTAAAATAAAAATAATTAATTTTGAAAGATATCCTCTGAAATGTAATCGGTTTACATCTAATATGTCTATATACAGTAAGCATGTTAAGGCCAAAATTAAGTTGCAAATTTGTTCCTGAGTCTCCTGGTAACCAAAGGAAAAAAAAGGAAGAAAAGTTAATGCTACAGGATTTACATGGTCAATATAAAATTTTGAAAAATTTCAAGATCATTTTAAATTTCTCCAGGTATATTGAACCCTCATAAACATGAAGGGCTGAGACATTAGAAGTGAGTCAGCTCTCACTTATCCCTTCAAATCAACCAATATGGCATGGGATAAGCCTTTCCAGGAGGAAAAACAAAAATAAAAATAGAATCAGTGGAAGATTGGGAATTCTGCTGCTATAATTTCTTGGTAGTACCCTAAATGTCTCCAGGTATGTTCTTGCCATATGGAAAGAGGTATTTATTCCATTAGTCGCTCCCTTTTTTTGATATGAGGAAGTTAACAATTAGTACTCCATGAATGAAGTGACCTGTACTTCATTAAATTCTTTAATATTTTTGTTCCATTATAATAACATTTATTAAGTACTTACTATGCTACTTTATGCCGGTCGCTTAGTTCATCATCCTTATAAAAATGTTATACAGCAGTGTTTATCAGTCAGAATTTAACCACAGAAGCATAACCAGTAGGAGATATATATTAAGAGGTTTATTGCAAGGAATTGGCTTACCCAATTGCAGGATCTGGCTAGGCAAGTCTGGAATCTGTAGGGCAGGGCATCAGGAAAGGCAGGCTGAAGCTGCTGTCTACAGGTGGAATTTTTTCTTCTTCCAGGAAGCCTCAGCTCTGCTCTTAAGGCCTTTCAACTGATATTGAATCAGGCCCACTCAGGTTACCTAGGATAATCTTCCTTACATACAGTCAGCTCATTACAGGCTTTAATCACATCAATAAAATACCTACGCTGCAACACCTAGATTTGTGTTTGATTGAATGACTGGAGACTATAACCTAACCACTTTGACATATAGTACTGACAATCACAGGCAGATACTTTCATTGTTCAGATTTTCATATTCTGGAAATTGCCGTTGAGGATGGTAACGTATACGGCTACAATTAATAAATGATGGAAGGTGATTTGAACCTAAGTCTGTCTAACCCCAGGATCTATATTATAAAATCTACATGCTAAACAGGAAAATTGACATTTTCACCATTAAAGCAATGAACGCCACACATGCATATGCACACACATCACCACTACCATCACGTCACCACCAGCTTATTCATGCAAAAATTCATAAAGAAATATTTAGGATGCTTGAATGCATTTATTAATATTGTGGGGATTGACCAATCTTCTCATTAATTCAGTTAGGTTGATTTTCTTTTTTGGAAATCATGAAAAACGATCTGTTCATTAGAGCAATCTTAGAAATAATTTGACAGTCAATCATCATTTAATAAAATGGAAATAAAATGTCAAGAGTAAACTACAAAAGACAATGGGATCACTCACAGCAATTACTGTCAGTTTAAACTGAAGAAAACAGAAAAATGTGATTTCTACCTTCATCAGAATTAGATAGTAAATGAACTACAAATGTGAATCTGTAAAGTATTATACTTAATTCATTAGATTTCTGCATATTGAATTAATGGATGAGTGGCTGAAAAAAGTCACTCCAAAACGCTTAGCACATAGAGTAGACAATAGCAGATAAGAAAGTGTTTATTTTTATATTATTCCTGATTGAATTTGTGATACATTTTATTCTACCGTTAACGTTCAGAGATAGTACTCTAGTTTCATTCTAGCTCTGAAATATGCATCTTCTTAGAAAAACAGAAGAAGCTAGGTGGGGAACGTTGGCTGCCCACAGAATACTGGGATAAAGAGAGAGAAAAGAGTGAAAACAGAGCTACAAACACAAAAAAAATCTTATGAATTTGTTCTAGAGTGTTATCCTTCCAGTGGCACCTTATTTTCACTGCCTATGAAGTTTAAATCATTTGTGTATGCCTTGTTTCATAGTTATTTTTGTTCAAATATTAGAATAATCCCCAATTAAACCAAACACATACTTGAACAGAATTCCTGCTTTCATTATCTTCTCTGTAATACTCACCTTACATATAATAAGCAGGACAATCTTCTGCCCTGCAGATGTTCTCTTTCCTTGTACTGATCCTCTGCTCAGCATGGAATGTTTCCCATAGACTGCAAGAAAAGTCTATCCTTTTTAGATCCCAAACCACCATTCCATCCTTATGTTCAATTAATTACTTTCCAATAGAAGCACCTTCTTCAAGTCCTACTGGGTTCTTAATTCCCATCATGTTTATTATGCATAGTCCCAGACACACCTCTGCTCATATTGTTTGCCTACAGTACCCTCCCTCTTCACCATATATCTAAATCCTATCCACCTACAAGCCCAAATCATGGGAAATTTCTAGTCTGATCACTTCTTCCACCCAACTCAGACAGGAGATCAGCTATGAAAGGGGCTTGAAGATAACAGGTATTGATTCTTAAATTCCTTTCATTACAGTCAAATCAAATGACCTGTATTCATGAAAACCATGTTGAAAAACCTGTAGCAAAGGGGGACTCATTACATTCCAATGCAGTAGAAATAGTATTTGGACAGTTTTGAATGGTAGAAAGTTCTTGTATGTAGACATGCCTCAATATAACCATTATCTTTTCTTCTTTATTCTCCCATTGCTCGATGCTAGACTATAAACTTCTTCATAACAAGAGTATATTTTTATTCCTCAATGCCTAACACAATACTGGGCATATTGTAGATGCTAAAAATATTTTTAAAATTAAATACAATGTTGAAGTGGCAAATGTTTTCTTAAAAATATATTTACCACAATAAAAAAAAGTGTATATATATACCTGTCACCTGCTGCTGGCGAGTCGATTCCAACTCATAGCTACCCTATAGGACAGAGTAAACCTTCTCCATAAGGTTTCCGAGGAGCAGCTGGTGGATTCGAACTGCTGACCTTTTGGTTAGCAGCAGAGCTCTTAATCACTGTGCCACCAGGGCAGATGTATACACACACACACACACACACACACACACACACACACACACACACACACACACACACACACACACACACACACACACATACACAGTAAAACCTGTGAGAGCCGGAACTTGCTGGGACTGCCTTGTTTTTCCAGGTCTCACAAGTTTTCCCCCTTCGACAGGGTGCAGTCTTATCACTTTTCTATTCCTTGTTTCAGTGGAAAATATTTGAGTTTTCCTTCTCTGACAGGTTTCTGCCTCACACAGGTTCCAGATTTTGCAGGTTTTACTGTATATATACAACCTCGTTTTGAGTTCTTTTATTCTCCTACCCACTCTTCTCTGTATGAACCATCATTTGTAAATTTGCCTCAGAGTGAGTACACAGATATAGTCTGGTCTTTATAATCCTCAGTAGCCTACACATCTTACAATGCAGTTACCATATTCTCTAGAAAGGCATCCTGTATTCACATTTGCCAATTTTTCATAGCTTCATAATCCTACTGACATATATTGTGCTTGCACTTAAACCCAACTTCTTCTCCTCCATCTCTTACTTCACCTCCTATTATTTTATCCCAAACCATATCTTCCTTACCCTTGTCATACAGCAACATTACTGAGTCTGTTTAAAGTAAAAGCAAAAGAGAATTACTGAGCAATAGAGCAATTTATGAATTGGGGTAGCACAAAGCAACCAGGCAGTTACAAAGTGCTCCATTTTGCTGGAGCTGAGAAGAGGTATTTATAATAAGTCCAGGTGGCCGAAGGCATGAGACCTACTGAATGACCAAAAGCAGAAGAAAAACGTTCAGTTAAGTGTTGTAAAAGATACATGATCAGCAAGATAATACAGGATGGACCCCTTCTGTTGGGAGTCTTTGGTTAATCTGTTTAAAATATGCTAAATGTTCTTCCTGAAGGCAAGCTGCCCCTCCCTTGTTTACCCGCTTTCTCAGAAACAGAAGTGGAGCCTAAGACAAAATGAAGTCCGAGCCAGACCTTACGTCAGTCATTTTTGTTAGGACAAACGCCTTAGTTTTAGAGTGTCCTCACACACACAGTTAGAGTAACGTCTGTGTTTTGGGACCTAAGTGTAAGAATATGTTTTATTCTTATTAAATTTGTGCTATTATACTAGGCCTATGATTTCCCCATCAAGATATTTATGGATTTTGATCCTGTTATCTCCTATACAGTAACCCCACCAAATCTACGTTACCAGAAAATTGCATAATTAGTCTTTGTATGACTCCAGCCATATCACTGACTTAAAATATTGAACAGAATATGACAAAGGCTGGAGAACTAGCATTAGAACTGTGTGTGTGTGTGTGTGTGCACGAGTGTGTGTTGTATGTGCATGTGAAAATGGATCCATTAGCCTATATGTTTTTACTGTAGTCCATTATCAAGTTCTTACCACATAAATAAAATTTGATGGGATGTGATTCATAATAGGAATATAATGAAATAACACACACTATTCAAAAGAAAGGGCTTAATAGTAGGAAGGTAGCATGCTTAAATGAATCATATAACATTTCAGGGGGTACATAGCACATGAATATTGAAGTTGTTAATTATCTTTACTATGTACATTTTCTGTTTAGCATATGAATTAGTTGAAGACAAAATTGAGTCTTATATAAATCTGGATGTCAGTAACATATAACAGCACATCGTATAGATAACTGGTAACTGTTCAATCATCGGTTAATACGAAAGGCGTTCATGGCAATGAATAAGAAAAATTTTCAGTTACGGTGTACAACAGTAACTCCAGGAGAGGAAAATATGTAGGACAAACAGTAAGAAACATTTTCTGAAACAGAGCAACAGATTTCAGGGAAATTTTGCAAAAAGTATTATTTCATTCTAGGATAAAAGATATTCTGAAAAAAATATTAGCGGTAATGTGAAACAGTTTACTGAGGAGTAGTACTCAAGAAAGAGCAAGTGATCAATGCTCTCTAATGTTTCTCTGATTTGTATGTTAAAACTCCTTAGGTGCATTGTGGTGTTGTGGAGGTTGTTTTATTATTTGTTTTGGAAAATTCAAAAGACTATTTAAATGGTTAAAACAGTGAATTCATAGACAGTTACAACCCTGTGCTAATAATGTTGTTAAAGAATTGCATAAGGCTTTGGGCTTGAATGAAAAAGTGCCATTTGTTACTGATTCTCTCCCTGTGATCAGGTGTTTAACATTGTGTATTTCCAAGAATCAAAGATTCCACACTTCATGAATCAGGAAACTAACCAGACTTTAATTGTCAGGATATAGATAAGCACTGTTTTGTATACTGTAGTAAAAGCAAACATTTACAATATCTTTTTAATACAATCTTATCCTCTTCAAATGATTTTCTTCTGTTAGAAATCCCATACTGTTTGTCAGACTTAACGACTTACGAAAATATAACCTAAAAATAAAAACATAATAAAATAAATAATGGCAGTAAATCACTAGTGATATGGTCCATTTGTGTTAATAGTCTGTATTTATAGACAAGTAACTGTGCACTCCTGACTTAACTGTTGCAGTTACCAGTCCCACTATTCAATTCCAGCAGAAAATGTTAGTTTTAAAATATATAATTTTTCTTACTTATTATAAAGTAAGGAGCCCTGGTGGCACAGTGGTTAAGAGCTCAGCTGCTAACCAAAAGGTCGGCAGTTGGAATCCACCAGCCTCTCCTTGGAAAACCTATGGGGCAGTTCTACTCTGTCCTATAGGGTTGCTATGAGTCAGAATTGAGTTTATGGCAACAAGTTTGATTTTGGTTTTTGGTATATAAAGTAATATTTTTCATTAAGGCAAATTTGGAAAACACAGAGAAGCATTGTTATGGATTGAATTGCTTCCCCCAAAAAGATAGGTTTAAATCTTATCTCCTGTACCTGTGAATGTGACCTTGTTTGGGGAACTTAAGTTTTACTTTTGTTATCAGTTGAGTCAAAGAAGGTCATACAGGAGTAGGGTGATTCCTTCTGAGTGTTGCTTTATAAAAAGAAAAAACAGACAGGGAAAGTTACACGTAAGGGGAAGACACCATATGAGGATTCTTCTGCAAGCCAAGAACACCAAGAATTGCCTGGGGATTAGAGAAGCTGCATGAGACAAGGAAGGACCTTCCTCTAGAGCCCACACAAAGAGAGCATAGTCTTACTGATGACCTGAATTTGGATTCTAGCCTCCAAATCTGTGAGACAATAAATTCTGTCCTTTAAACCCACCCACTTGTAGTATTTTTGTCATGACAGCACTATCAAACTAGGACAAACATCAAAAGTAAGAGAGAAAATTCCTGTGTAATTTCCTCAAGTAGGACTACCTACTGATAAAAGTTGGTCTATATTAGTAACTGTTCTGTATTAGTATCTCTATCTATATAGTTACTTTTTATAAAATTTAGATTATAATTTACATATGGTCTGGTAACATTACTTTCCTTTCTCTTAACAATGCATTCTGAACACTTACCATGTCATTAAATTTTCTTCTAATGAATTCTTTAATAATCAAAAACCAAACCAAACCCATTGCCGTCGAGTTGATTCTGATTCATAGTGACCCTACAGGACAGAACAGAACTGTCCCGTAGCATTTCCAAGGAGTGGCTGGTGGATTTGAACTGCTGACCTTTTGGTTAGCAGCTGAAAGTTTATCCACTGCGCCACCAGGGCATTCTTTAATAGCCACATAAAATTCTATTCTATGACTATATCAAAATTTATTTAACCAATCTCCTATTGATGGGCACTTAAGTTGATTTTAGTTTCAATGTAAGTAAAAAACTCAGTGTTTTTAATAGTGCCTTTTTTTAATGAATGCATACAGTTCTGAGCCTGGGTCTATTCAAGGGATATATATCTGTTCTGTATGCATTCAAAAGAACCCATCTTCTATTCTCTACCTAAAACTGTAGAATTATGTAAATGTAATGAAGCAAATGGGAAACTGGATTAATTTATAAAGGATTCTAATGGAAACTTTTAGATGTCTGCATTAAAATCTAGATTTGGACTTTGAAATAACTGCAGTAGTATCGCATATGACTATTCTTCTTTAGCATAGAAGTTGCTGTTTTAAAATAGCTGAAACTACTCATTGGTTCATTTGTAAAGCACAGGGTGCCTTACAAAACAGATCAAATGGCCATTCATACCTTCAATGGATGTACGAAGCTCTTTCAGGGGATTAATTTAACGAGATTTACAAAACAGTGGCTAAAAGTCAGCCAAACTTTTTTAGGCTGGGGTAATCTTACATAATTTCTGGAAACTTTTAGAAAACATTGCCTGTCTTACCTGTTTGACCTCAAGATCAATCTCTCTGTATATATATTTCTATTTCTTTAGGCCTAGGTGCTTTTCAGGAGCCCTAGTGGTACCGTGATTAAGAGCTATGGCTGCTAACCAAAAGGTCGGCAGTTCGAATCCACCAGCCGCTCCTTGGAAACCCTATGGGGCAGTTCTACTCTGTCCTATAGGGTGGCTATGAGTCGGAAGGGACTCAATGGCAATGGGTAGATGCTTTTCAAAGCTGTATTGGTCCATAATGCAATTTTAAGAAAACAAAATTAATTTTAAGAGAGCGAATGTTAATGATTATGTTTCTGTCACATAGCAAGAACTGCATATGTCTGTACAATATTTGATAGACTTGATTTTGTCAGAAAAGTATAAAAATTACATGGTGAGAAACACACTCGCCTTAGATTTTCCTGAATGACACCTTCACCTAACACATGTTTAGCTGGAAAGACAATTACGTGCAGAGTTTTCTTTTTTTTTTTTTTTTTTAATGTTTTTACTTACAAAAATGAACATGGTGATACTCAAGATCCACTGTTAAATACAGCTGTATTGGTCGGGGTGCACATATTTCATATAAGCACAGTCTAACTGTTTTCAAAAAATCAAAGTTGATTTTTAAAATCTAAAGAATTGTAATGAAATCAATCAAGTTGTTTCAACTAGACCAGAGTTCCTTAAGGCCATGCATGAGCTTGACTTTTACTATTTCCCTTGAAAGATCATACCTTCTTTTGCTTTCTTTATGCAAATACCAAGCTGATATAGAAGAAGCTGTCACCTCACTGCGCTACAGACAGTATTGGCTACTTTTTTAACTATAAAAATTCCAGGGCTTGGAACTAGTTCTAAATAGTTCAGTCATGGCCAAAGATAACAAGGCAGGGCTTTGAACCAGTTGAAAGTTGTTCAGTCATGGCCTACGGAAACAAGGGCAGCTTATGCACTGCATATCAGCCAAATCTCTTGCATGGTTGGCTTTTGACCCTAAGTAGGAGAACAGGCAGCGGTGCCCTGCTCAAAGATGGCCTGCTGACCACTTGGCTTTGAATATGTGTTGTTCTCCACAGTCCTGCCAATAATCCAATTTCCCGCATCAGGAAATTTTCAGGAGCCTGATGCTGGAGATCGGGTTATTGGCAGGACTGTGGAAAGAGACACACATTCAAAGCGGTGCGATCAGCTGCCATCTTTGAGCAGGGCACCACGGCCTTTTCCTGCTTGCGTCAAAAGCCAGTGCAAGAGATGTGGTTGCATTTTGGTTGCTCTGCAATGCGTTTGCTGCCCTTGTTTTCGTTGGCCGTGACTGAACCGCTTTGAACAGGTTGGAAGCCCTGCCTTGGTTCCATCAGCCATGACCGAACCATTTAAAACCAGTTTGAAGCCCTGAAAAATTCTCAGTGAGCTGGTGTTGATCCACAGTGACTCTCAGTCCATTTTCTCTGGGTGAAGATGTGAATCTAATGAAACAGTCGTAGCAAAATTATTGTTTGGATATGCTCATTAATTTTTAATGTCTTTTCATGATTTTTTTACAAATATTTTCCTATACTTGCAGAACCTAGCATTGCAAGTTCAACAATACTATTGTAGAAATAGTATTAATTTTATTAAAGGAATGCTTAGCGTAACATTTAAGTCATTTGGATAACACATATTTTGGTTAAATGCATTCAAGGCATGGTAGATAGCTGAAGGTTGAGCGATTGATATTCTAAAAGTGTTCCCTGCAAAAGTTTTATATTCGCAACTCACAAATAAAAGCAGAATATTCAATGACTTTGGATATCATAATGATTGTTTTTGATGAAAACAATTAGGGCACTCACTTTGACAAGAGAAGATTTGTAATTCCCTTTGCTCCAGAACTCTGACTGTCCTTCTGTAACTTAAAGCATTTTGTAATTCCATTTCCCACTTATTTTATTTAAGATATTTTATACAACCTAAGGGTAATATTAAGGGGCCCTGATGGAGCAGTGGTTAAGTGCTCTGCTGCTAACCAAAGGGTCAGCAATTTAAACCCACCAGCCACTCCAAGGGAGAAAGATGCGGCAGTCTGCTTCCATGAAGATTACAGCCTTTGAAACCCTATGGGGCAGTTCTACTCTGTCCTATAAGGCGGCTGGCTATGAGTCGGAATCCACTCGAAGGCAATGGAAAGTGCAACATATATATGTGTTTTTTTGGATTCCCAGGCTGATTGTTGAATGAGGAGAGGACGTAAATAAAATTCTTATTTTTTAAAGTTCTCAAAAACTTTCCTCCAAAACAATCTTGAGCAAAGAATATGCAAATACGTTGTATTTTATTTGGATTCATGAAACAAATATCACATCACTAGAAACTTAAATTTAGTGAGAATTTCTATGTATATCTTATAATAAATTGTAGAATTCCCGAGAAAACTTATTGTGATTTTAAATATAAATGATCAATGTGGACCTTATTGAGAAAGTGATAATTAAGCAAGCATATGAAGGAGGTAAGCAGTTCATCTGGGGAAATAAAACCAGCCAGTGCAGAGGCCTTTAGATGACAGTGTGCCTGGCAGAGAGGCCAGTGCGGATGGAGTAGAGAGAAGAAGGAGGAGAGTAATAGCAGATGAGGTTTGAGAGGTGGGTGGGAGAGGGGGCAGATCCTGCAGGGCCTTGTAGACCATAAAAGTGCTTTGTCTCTTACTCTGAGATGGAGATCCGTCACAGGGAAGTGATGACAGAGTGTTGAAGGGCTAAGGTAGAAGCATTGAGACTAGGTAAGTCTTAGAAAAATATATGGTGGCTCAGACTAGGGTAGTAGCAGAGGACATGGTGATAAGGGGTCATATTTACAACATACTTTCAAAGTAGAGCCAATGAGACTTCTTGACATCTTAGATTTAGGCTGTGAGTGGAAGGTGTTTGGTCTGAGCTTCTAGAAGGATGGAGTTGTCATCAACTGAAATGGGGAAGGGCTATGTTTCCAGGAACATATCAGAAGTTCAGTCTCTATGTATTGCGTCTTGGTGTGGAAATGTGGAGCAAAGCAAACGGATACCAGAGTCTGGAGTTCAGTAGAGAGGGCAGCACTGAAAGTTGAACTTTGCTCTTCTGTCATTCTCATGACAGTCCTTTGGTGTTCATTTTTTATCCTCATTTTATAGTTGGGAATCATGATCAGAAAATGTAACTAACTTACTCACTTGGTAAGTGATGGAGCAGAAACTGAAGACAGTATCTGTCTGGCCCCAAAGGCCACATTCCTTTCTTGGTTCAGTAGTAAAAGAATCAACACTGGTCACTGTAACTGGTTATGCATTTACTCAGAGCAGGTCAAACATATCTTTAGGCAGGGACATTGAGTTGGCTGTTCAGCTGTTTAGCTTTCTTGCTTCGCTATTGTAGACAGATTCCGTTAAGTCAATACTTGGTAGCTTTCCATAGGTTCTAGAGTGGCTTGTTCAACTGGGTGTGACATGGTTTTTCCTGCACTGAAGTAGGTGGAATCAGTCACTGCAGCTACAGCTTACTAGAGGGCAGAAAACCATATGGTCCGTGATCTGAGGTTCATAGAGAAGAAATCTGTGCATTCTTGGGATTTGAAAGAATAGGTAAACAAATAATTCTTTTTATAAGGATCAGCACAAAGCTGGTTCCTATGAGGCAGAGGTTAAAGATGTCCCAAAAGTCCAACTTTTCCAAGCTGCTATACCACTCCATCATCTCTAACATCAGCTACTCCCTCTCCACTCACTCTCCTTTCCGTCTTTGGGTTCCCTAGTTCACTGTAAAATCTCACAGAACTTACGAACCCTATAAAGGAAATGGCTCATGATGTTGTGAAGGCTGGCAAGTCCCAAATTCATGGGTCAGGCATTTGCTTCTCCCTGGCCCTCAATGTCTGTCCAAAGGCACCCAGCTTTCTCACTCCATGGGCTGGGAAGCCCATTGTGCCGTTTTCCACAGGTCTCTCCTGCCAGCCTCTCTTCATTGGTGGTGGTGGGCTCTCCTCTTTCCCACCTCTGGGGTGGCTCATTTCAAGTCCAACAGGATGGCAAAATCGACCAAAAAAATCCAAACCCATTGCCGCCGAGTAGATTCCAACTCATAGCGACCCTACAGTGCAGAGTAGAACTGCCCCATAGGGTTTCCAAGGAACACCTGGTGGATTTGAACTGCTGACCATTTGGTTAGCAGCCATAACTCTTAACCACTATGCCACCAGCATTTCCAGTTTCCTTAGTAGGCCATCATTACCCTATTACACAGTCCGGCCCAGTCACCTCAGTGGGAGTTACAAGACCATGGCCAGAAAGGCCACACAAAAAGCAATCCATTACACTGTAACAGGGGTGGGGGAAGGTAAATGTTGTCACTTCCCCGTCCTCCTGTGGGACTGTTCTAAGGCATGTTCTCCATGGTTTCTTAGGGGGTCCCCAGTGAGATTGAACTCTAGTTGCCTAGAACAATAACCTGCTCATTCACACCATTTATGGGCTTTTCTCACTTTCTTACCTTACTTTCCCCATCTGCCACTTCTTTCCATAGTTTTGGTGCACTTTTAACATTTATTAAATCATTTATTACTTTTAACATTTAGTAAACGCATGTGACTATGTAACTTGCTCTTTTGCACTCAAATTTATGATTTCAAGCTCTATCTTGCCTTCTAGCTGATTTAAGTTCTCCTATATTTTTCTACTCCTTTACAGGGTTTGGAACTTTTTATTTCTATTTTTTAGTGGTCACCTGTACATCCTTAACAAATACATATGAATTTATAGTTTTAATAGTGGCTATAATTAATAAGCCCCCTTACCCTTCTGCCAAAGATAAATAAATAGGCCAGAATTTACGTTTCTTTCTAGCTACCCTTGTCCACCTCCATTTTAATGTCTTCTAGAATTTTAGTTTGAGTTTATTCTTAAATGGCAAAAGCCTTATTTTTTTTATTATTATTTTCATCAATCCTTATTTATTTCCTTTGCTTATTGGAACCATTTATTTCTTCCTTTAAGGTGCATTTTTCTTATTGGTGAAGTCTCTGCTCTAGTCACTAAATTGTGGTAGTTCGTTTAGGTCTTGGTGATGAGTAGGGTTTTGCCACGAAGAGGGAGAAGGACAATTTATGAAAGGTGATAGTGTCTGGATTTCCTTTGCATGTGCTGGGATTTCTCTGCATTGCCCTCGGAAAACTGCTTTGTGTTGCAGTAATCATTTGTGATGCATTCCATGACAGGGTAAATATGCATATTAAAAATAAACAAATAAAAAAATGCCCAAACGTAACATTAAAAAGTGACCCAAAAGAAGAGTTATCCAAGATAGTACATTCATATATGTTAAAATATAGAAAAATACATTTGAAAGTAGTTCCCCTATATCTTTAGAGTTTCATCCATGTTCAGCATAAATCAATGCAATTACATAATTTTAAAATTAAATTTAAAAACATAATTTCTGTATTCCTTTAGCCTTGGTGACCAGATACATTGGCTGACATTTTCAGTGTTTGCCAACCGCAGATCTCGCATCTTACTCCTACAGTCACTCTAAGAGACTAGGACACGTCTTTACTTTTTCCCCTCTTTTTAACACTAAAGTGATCACGTACCTTAGTTAGTCTCCTGTTTATTAATTTTATGCAGTCTTACCACTTTAGGTATTTCTTTATCAGTACTGCAGTTCTCTTGCTGGCTCTCTTAGCAACAGGTTATCAGAAGATCTAAGAGACTAAAAACATGTATAAAACATGAAACCTGTAAGCAGCACAAGAAGGCTGGAAATCCTTACACTGCCAGAATCCCACTCTCTCAACTTTCACCTCACTTATGGTGGCAGGAAAGGCTGGCACCATCCGGGTGAGCTTCCCTCTTGCTCTCTGTTATGCATGATGTTGTGGTCTTAGCTCTTAGCTTTTTGGGTTTTCTGTGGTAGATGTTACCTTCAGTACTTCCAGGACCCCAAAACAGTCCTAAGCCATGTTTGGGCTCCCAGTAATACTTTAAATTCTGCTTTACACTTCTCACAGCCTAATAATGGGGGAGAGGGGAAAGTGCACTTTTTTTCCCCTCTCTTTTCAAGACATTGTCTTTTTTAAATCATTCACATCACAAAGGTCCGGTCTCAGTCCCTTGTGTTTTTCTGGGCTGAACTCTATTCTGGTCTTTCTTGGTATCTCTTTTTCCAGTCACCTGTAAGCTTACTTTCTTTGTGGTATTTCTTATGCTGTATGCGTCTTATTGCCTTTGCAAGAAAGCAGTAGCCAAGCTGACAGTTTGCTAAAGTCACCATTGCCTGATAACAGCTATGTTATGTATGTACAACAGAACTGTATATCCTTTAAGAGGCCACTACAATATTTTTCAGGCTTTGTGGATTCTACACTAATTTGACCTTTCCTTTCACTAGCAATCCACGTCATGGGCCATCCAAACCCACCACCATGATGAATTAACACTCTGTCACAAGCATAACTGTTGGCTCTCCATATCCAGAGACCTTCAGAGCATTATTAAAACATGGTGTCTCAGTCATCTAGTGCCGCTCTAACACGAATACCACGAGTGGATGGATTTAGCAAAGAAAAGTTTATTCTCTCACAGTCCAGTAGGCTACAAGTCCAAATTCAGGGCATCAGCTCCAGGGGAACGCTTTCTCCATCGGCTCTGGAGGAAAGTCCATGTCATCAGCCTTCCTTTAGTCTGGGAGCTTCTCTGCGCAGGAACCTCAGGTCCAAAGGACACGCTCTGCTCCCAGCACTGCTTTCTTGGTGGTATGAGGTTCCCATGTGTCTCTGCTCGCAAAAGAGATTGCATTAAGACACTGATCTTGTCAACCTCATGAGTATAACCTCATCACAGTGATAGAATTTACAACACATGAGGAAATCATATATAATCTCATCATAGTGGTAGAATTCACAACATATAAGGACATCACATCAGATAACACAATCATACAATACTAGAAATCATGACCTAGCCAAGTTGCTACTCACATTTTTTGCGGGACACAATTCAATCCGAGACACATGGCAATGTTAAACGTTAATTTTTATTGCCCAGTGGAGTTAATCACACATATTCATGAACAGTCCATTTTCAATTAAACAATTCTCTCTTCACTGTTTATAATTTCCTCACAGGAACCAATCACACTGAAAGGGAATAAGAGCCTGTTGTATTTCTTTCTGACCATTTCCATGACAGCATATAATTTCTGGCATTTAGTATGGTAGATACGTAAATTCCATTTTAAGTCCCCTTAAGCAAGTATGTTGTGCCTCAGATTCCCAACACTCAATGGACAACTAAGTTTTAACTTTTCATCTGGTGGAGATACACACGCACACGTATACACACACATTTAGCGGAAGTCAAAAGTTTGGTTTATGCTGTAGGTCTTTGTAGTGACAAAATGTTAGAGTCTAGTAATTTTACTTCAGAAAAATAATTAATGTATTTTTTAATATTAGAAGTTATCTTGAGCTAGTTATTAAAAATGCTTAATTCATATTAAAGCTTGTTAAAAAGAGCCCTTTCTTGTATTTATAGGATTATAACTTTGGAGTTTCTAAGCTAATTTTATAATATGAATTCTAATTACTGCATCATATGTTATAGTCTTATTCTGCTTTTGTCTTAAGGGAATTTGACTTTATAATACTTTCCTATGATATCATAATTTAAACTTTAGTCCACTAAAGTGTGCTTTTTGTATAACAAGACCAAAACCAAACTCATTGTCATCGAGTCGATTCTGACTCATACTGACCCAACAGGACAGAGTAGAATTGCTCCATAGGGTTTCCAAGGTGGATTCGGACTGCAAATCTTTTAGTTAGCAGCTGAGCTCTTAACCACTGCACCACCACGACTCCTTTTGTATAACAGTAACCAGTTAATATGACATAGTCTCCTGAAAGCACAAGCTCACTTTGCTTTTTTTACGAGTCAGGTTCTCAGTAATTCAGCATATATCTTACCATTTAAATTTACATTTTCAATGCAAAATCTGATTAAAAAAAAAATCTTCCAATATTTCATCTGGTTCCAAAAACAATGACCACCTTCCCATGTACTACATTTTACCTAAAAAAAAAAAATGTGTGAGAAGACAAGATATAAACATGCTTTTGAGTCAAAAGTATTTAAATTTGATTATTTTCAACATGCGATGAGTCACTTCTGGTTGAATTTGCAGATAAAATTTATTTCCAAAATAGTAAAAAGGTAAATAAAATTAAATGTATTATTACTGAGAAAATCAGGGCATTTTTCATTATGTTTTAAAAACACATTAAACGTAAATTTCACTGATTTTGTGAAGTGGAACTATGCGCTAGGTAGAAAATGAAGGTCGAGAAAGATTATAGTGCAGCTGCAGTAATCCACATTTGAATATAAATTTTAAATTATCTGACCAATACTTTGTCCTTAGATTGGCCCTGAATATATTTTCTCAGCCATTACTTAGGTAACACGCATTCTACCATTTTACTAACTTCCTGGTTCTTCCAACGGTACATGTTAAAAGGAATACATAGTTATTCTTTATTTCTTTGGTAAATTTATTTAAAATCCAGTAGTGGAGGAACGTGCTTCAGCTGTTAGCTTCCAATACATGATTCCCTTTATATAATTTGAAATAGGGGTTGCTATGCTTCCCTTGTTGGTTCAGCTTTTCTCAAAGGAACATCATATGAGATAGAACATCCAGAAGAGATTTGTGCAGCAAATTTAAGGAGCCCTGGTGGTGCGATGGTTGAGTGTTCAGCTGCTAACCGAAAGGTCTGCAGTTTGAACCCACCCAGTGGCTCCGCAAGAGAAAGACTTTGCAATCTGCTCCTATAAAGATTATAGATTAGGAAATCCTATTGGTGGCTCTACTCTGTCTTATAAGGTCCCTATGAGTCAGAATCAACTCCATCAACAGCAAGAGATTTAAGTAGGTAAAATGATGGACGAAAAGACACATACTGATTGTTAAAGCCAGATTATGGTGTGTAATCTGGAATTTAATATTTATTTTCTTTGGTTAATTATATCTGTCATTCCTAACTTCTCCATTTCTTTTAGTATATGTTCATATGGTGTTTCATCCAGGTATTCTATCTTTCCTTTCTGCCTCTTATCTAGTTGAAAACAAAGATGAGCCTATAAATTCAAAAGAACTGTCTCTTCTTCCTAATGTATAGGTAACTTAAAAATAATACCTTATAACTTATTGTGATAATCAAGTTGCCACTAAAATGTGTTATTTTCTAAATATTTCCAAATCAATAATGTGGGGTAATGCTTTAAATTTATTTTTGTCATTTAATTCAATTTCATTTTTGCATACTTTAAGTATCTGATCTTGTGATATTCTTAAAACGTTTCCCAATTCACATTTATGTAAACTAACCAAGCCATGAAATAGATAAGGACTCTTTATTTTAGAAGAATTCTTTATTTTATAAGAAGAGATATATTTGTGTTTGCATGTACGTGTATACGTGTGTGTATACACACACACACACATATACACACATACATATGTTTACTGAATTTTTAGAAACATACACTGTGGAATTTTATCATTGATTTAAATTATATAGAATATAAAATTACACATACATTTATATGTCAGCTTAAGTAGCTTAACTGCAAGATTTCCATGTACTTTGTCTCCAAAGTACTCTTTTTCCTGGTCATGGTAAATTTTATATTCTTTGACAGTAGCTTTTGTTGATTATCACTAGAAATACTTCTCTTGGACTAGGTTGTTAATTACCTGTCATTTTTGTACAGAGTGTAAAAGAGAAATACAAAGAAGAGTACATGAGCAAATGGCATTTCACACGCTACTGAGTATTGTAGTGTCTTCAAACTTCAAAACGATATATTGATATTTTTATCCTATTTAAGTTGAGCAGAAGCATGACTTTAGTCTCTGATTTATTACACTAGCGCACTCTAAAGAAGCAGTTTAATACTGAATGAGAATATCTTAATGTAGCTTTTAAAGTGGTCATTACAGGCAGATTTCTACTTTTCCATTTCTACATTTTCTTAGATGACTATTATTGCCATTGTAGTCAACTTTGTGTACATTTATACAGCTTCCAGTATGAACTTAGAGCACAGAGATGAATACTGTAAGCCGTAGTTCACCATGGGACATTATAGCAAATTGACAAATGACGTTATTGCTTTTAGATTTTTTAAATAAGTATAACAGGCAGTACATATGCATACAATTCAGTAGGATCATCTCAAAAAAGTCACACTTCTTTGTTCCAGTGCTGCATTAGCCCAGGAACACTTCAAGTTTCCCTTTTAGAATTGTTTTTGTATGCCAGTTTACAAACCAGAAACTACAGACTCATTTCTTTGTTGTTGAAACCCATTTTTAGCCAAAAGTGATATTGCTCAATATACCATTTAATCTCTTTTTGAACTTTATTCCCAATGAATTTTAATTGTTTCTAAAATTCAAAGCAATGCTTAGAAGAATGAACACTTTCATTGAGACTATTGAAAAGGCTGAGCTATGAGATGTGAAGGTACAGTAACTACAAATGGCATTATTATTTTTTATTCCAAAAAGGTGACGGGCTGGAGGCATTCATCAAAAATCCCCAGAGGTTCTAGGGAAGGAAAATCTTGTCCAGAAGGCCATGGAAACCAGAAGCAGATGCCATACCATGTTCAGGCAATCCCTGAACTTGAAACCTTATTATAAGGACATGGTAGCCACCTCAAACAGGTTGGATAAGATATTTGCCTTGTAGAGCCCAAGAAGCACCATACTCCCAAGCTCCATGCCCCACAAGGAGGCTTCCCAACTACCTGTTGGCCCAACAGAAGTCACCTGTTGCCCTGAGTGGGTGAGGTGAGCTATTACAGTGGGAAAGAGAACTCCGCAAGGAAGCTTGGGGTCAGGGGAGAGATGTAGACAAAGGAGATGGAGGGCAAGCGTTGAAATCTGGGTCTGTTTAGACAGGTGTCTGAAGAAGATTGGTCAGGCTTGTTTCATTGCTAGCAGAGACAGAAAGCCTCTGACACCATTGCTGCGGCTGGCCATTTTCCTCTGGCAGGGATCAGCAGGGATGAAAAGGCTCCACCTTCATATGCTAGATGTGGTAGTTCCACAGCATCTTCAGCAGGGATGTGTGGGAGTCTGCTGGATTCTGAGCAGAGAAGGAAGTTTACAGTGTCACTGTATAATGCATGAAAGTGTCAGGTATAAAGGAGCCCAGTAAACAAGAGAAATACTAAATGAATCTTCATGGAACAAAGTGGAAGATATGACAATAAAAGTGGGGCCAGTGATGAGGAATTCATAAAATAGAATTAGATATTCTGCATATTTGCCCCATTATTTATAATTAAGAGTCCATTGAACTTTTCATCTGTGTGTCTTCATCATATCACTGAGGGTTTCAAATCTACTGCATCTAGAAATAATCTAAAACAAAATATAATCGAATAGATTCCAACACTGCATTAAGAAAATAATGCACTATGACCAAGTGGGGTTGCAAGAATGGTTTAATATTGGAAATCTATTAATATAATTCATCATATTAATAGGTCTTAGAAAAAAAAAAACGTACGCTTACTCCATAGTCAGGAAAAAAGACAGAAATGCATTTAGACAAGGTAAATCAATCAGAGATATAAGAATTGGAAAATCAGAAGTAAAACACTCTACTTACAGATGACATAATAATATACCTGGAAAACCCTAGAGAATCGTTGGGAATGCTAACGCAAACAATAAAATAATCCCGCAAATTAGCACCGTGTAAAATTAACAAGCAAAAATTGACAGCCATCATATACAAAATAATAACCAGTTAGAATTGAAAATGAAATAGAATGAGTTAGAAAGACTCGTTTATAAAAGCAAGAAAAAATACAAAGTAGGAATAAACTTAACAGGAACAAGAGCAAAACTTACATGAAGGAAACTCTAAAGCTATCCCAGAAGAAGCACAAAAGTAGATTGAACAAAATAGAAAGACATCCCTTGTTCTCTGATAGGATGTTGCAACATCATTGAGATGTCAGATCTCCCAAAATTAATTTATAAATTTAATGTGATCCTAATAAAAATACCAACAAGCTTTGTTATATGAAGCTAAACACTTTGAAACTAAAGTTAATATTGAAAAGTAAACACGTAAAAATATCTGGGAAAACACCGAAAAGGGAGAACTAGCCCTACCATTTATTAAAACATATTTCAAAGCCTCAACAATTAACAGAGAGTGGCAAATGAATAGAAAGACAGACCAGTGTAATAAAATTAAAATTCAAAAATAGACTGAAGTATATATTAAAAAAAAAAAAAAAAAAACCTGTTGCTGTCGAGTCTATTCCGACTCATAGTGACCCTATAGGACAGAGTAGAACTGCCCCACAGGGTTTCCAAGGAGCACCTGGTGGATTCAAACTGCCAAACTTTTGGTTAGCAGCCGTAGCATTTAACCACTATGCCACCAGTGTACCCAACGCTTTGGCAGCGGTGGGATTCGAACTCACGCCCCCAAAAGAGATTGGAGCCTTTATCCAGCGCCTTAGACTGCTTGGCCACACTATGGAATATTTGATATATAAAATTACATATTTTAATATGTAATAAAGGTGGTCTCTCAAATCACTGGGGCAAAGGTAAACTTAGTAATAAATGGTATTGGATAAAAGCTGAAATTTATCTATTTCTCAGTTTTATACACAAGAATAAATGGTCTACAATAAATGGAGGGGAATTGGCCAATATCTAATAAAACTACATATGTAATTGCACTTTGACCTAGCAGTCTCATTTTTAGGAATTAGCCTGAAGATACATCTCCTAAAATGCAAAGTACATATGCACAAAGGTATTTAGACCTAAGTACTACCTAAATAGCTAAACACAGAATATTAGTAAATAAATTACAGCACAAACACACAATAAAATAGTAGACAACTATAACACAAAATGAGAATATCTCAATGAACTAAAACTAAGTAATTTCTAAGATATACTAAGTGAAATTAAAGTGAAAAAAGTCTGTATAGTACGCTACCTTTAGTGTAAACAAGAAAAGGAAATAAGAAGAAACTGGGTATTACCTTATCCAAGTGATCAAAATTAATGTATTCATTTTCTATTGCTGAGTAACAAATTACCACAAACTTAGCAGTTTAAAACCACACCCATTTTATAATCTCACAGTTTCTGTAGATCAGAAGTCTGGGCACAGCTTACCTGGGTTCTCTCTCAGGTACTTGTCATGTGGCCCCCTTCACAAGCCCTTTAACACTTGGAATTTCTGACTTCAGGAAGAATCTAGCCCCCTTTGCAGTGTCCACCTGATTAAGTCGGACCCACACAGGATAATCTCCCTTTGGATTAGCTCAGTGTCAACTTATTTGGGACCTTATTTACATGGGCAAAATCCCTTCACCTTTGTCATATAACATAACCTAATTATGGGAGTGAAATCCAGCATATTTATGGTGTTGCCCCCACTCACATGGAGGAGCATGTATACCAGGGAGTGAGAAACTTGGTGTCTTAGTCATCTAGTGCTGCTCTAACAGAAATACCACAAGTGGATGGCTTTTAACAAAGAGAAGTTTATTCTCTCACAGCCCAGTGGACTACAAGTCCAAATTCAGAGCATCAGCTCCAGGGGAAGGCTTTCTCTCTCAGTTGGCTCTGGAGGAAGGTCCTTGTCATCAGTCATCCCTTGGTCTGGGAGCATCACGGCACAGGAACCGCAGGTCCAAAGGACACGCTCTGCTCCCTGGCACTGCTTACTTGCTGGTGTGAGGTCCCCAGCTCTCTGCTTACTTCCCTTTCATTTTATCTCTTGTAAGATAAAAGGTGGTGCAGGCCACACCCCAGGGAAACTCCCTTCACATTGGATCAAGGATGTGACCTTAGTAAGGGTGTTACAATCCCATCCTAATCCTCTTTAACCACAGGCAGACGTTATGATTTATAACACGTAGGAAAATCACAAAATGGAGGACAACCACACAATACTGGGAATCGTGGCCTAACCAAGTTGACATGTGTTTTGGGGAGACACAATTCAATCCATGACTCTTGGGGACCCTCTTAAAATTGGGTATACTACAATTAATATCACTAAAAAGAGGCAAACAAACATCTTGTGCCCTCCATAGGGATACCCTTAGAAATATATAACTCCACTTAGAAAGATATAAAATTACTTATCTAGTATGCCAGCCCAAACTGCATAACCTGAATTTAATCGTAAGAAAACATCAGACAAACCCCAAATTGAGCACACACTATAAAATCAGTGCTCAGTATTTTTTTAAAAAATCCATGGTCATGAAAGACCAAGAAAGAATGAGAAGCTGTTCTAGATTAGACACTAAAGGAGTCATGACTGGAGCCTATACTGGAAAAAAAGAATTGTTAAAAAGAACATTATTTGGACAATAAACAAAATTAGAATATGGGCTACAAATTAAAGTAATGCATCAATGTTAGACTTTCTAAATTTGATCACTGTACTTTGGTTATGTAAGAGAATATCCTTGTTCTCAGGAAATATACGCTGAAGTATTAAAGAGTAAAGGAGCATAATATATAGAACCTGCTCTTTTTTTTAAATAATATTTTATTGTGTTTTCAATGAAAGTTTACACAGCAGATCAGGTTCCCATTCAACAATTTCTACACAAATTGTTCAGTGACATTGATTACATTCTTTGCAATGGATGAACATTCTCATTACTTCCGTTCTGGCTGTTCCGTTTCCAGTAATCTAGTTTCCTTGCCCCCTTACCTCTTCATCTTTGTTTTAAAATAATTGTTGACCATTTGGTCTCATAGAACCTACTCTTAAATGGTTCAGAAAGAATAATATATGTGCAAGTTTGTGCGTGCGCGCGTGCGTGCGCGTGTGTGTACACGGAGAGAGAGATAGAGATTATTGAGAGAAAGGAAAGAGAATGATAAAGTTAATGTGGCAGAATGTTTAAAACTGGTGAATATTGGTGAAGGTGCTCTGAATTATTCTTGTAACTTTGCTGTAATATTGAAATTATTTCAAAGAATTATTTAAAGTCTAAAATAATTTTAGTTGTAATATAACTGGTGACTAGTATTCCAGCAAATTCAGTGTCACTGCATTAATTGATTGCTTTAGTTTTGGTTCCCCCAGAAGCTGACCGTAGATCCTGAGACAAGGATTCAAGTACAAGTAGTTTTTTGGGGAAAGGGATTCCAGGAAATATTGGGAGTGGGGAGATGAGACAAGGAGAAGAAGGCATCCAATAGAGAGTGCATTGTCAACGAGGTTACCACTATGGATAACTAGGTAATCCCTGGTGGCTCAGTGGTTAAGAGTTCGGCTGCTAACCAAAAGGTCAGCAGTTCAAATCCACCAGCTGCTCATTGGAAACCCTACTGAGCAGTTCTACTCTGTCACTATGAGTTGGAATCGACTCCGTGGCAACAGGTAATCCCAGTGGGGAACTCTGCGAGAAAGTGCAATACACAACTCAGTTGTCTTATTTTGCCCAAGGAGGAAGGGCTATGGGGTATTTATACACTCACTCCCATCAGTCACTGATTGAAAGCTTCTGGGACAAGGGAATTAATTCTAGGTACTTCCAGACTCCCCCAGTGCCCCCACCAGATTCCGTCAGGCAATGTCTCACAAGAGCTGACATTTGGATCACAGGGTTGCCTGCTTGCCAAGGAAGAGTACTGAGGGAATACTGGTGAGTCCCTAACAGCACCTGCTGCTTTGCTCAAGCAGAAAGCTACTGAAGCAGTCTCGCTGATATTCAGGCCAACACTCAGAGTGGTTGTAGCCATAATCATGATGAGGTCTTCACTGAAACTAGGGTCAGACACAGCTGAAGTGGATTATTATTTCTTCCACTTACTAGTTGAACAACTTTGGGTGAGTTATTTCTTCAAAACCTTGGTTTTCTCATCTGTAAAATAGAGACAGTAATAGTTTGTCCTCATGGAACTGCAATAGAATTAAAGAGATAATACATAAGAAGGCTTGGCACTAGAAAGTGCTCAGTAAGTGTTCGTTTTAATGATTATATTTGCATCCCTTCTGGTTCTTATTACTTCTCATTTTTAATCAGTCTGTTAGAGCTGATTGTTCTTATCTTGAACTATAAGAGGCAGCCCGACCTGCTAGATTAATTTGTACCTTGGCTGTAACAAACCTGAATTTTTTATAGCCATTGAAGACTCAGGACTACAGGGACTCCTGTTTGCCATCTGTTCTTGAAAATGACAATCAGTTACTTAGAAAAGTGACATTGAACAACACAAAGGAAAATCAGAGAAATTGAAACCAAATAATGACGATCAAACATCATCAAATAACCCAAGTTGTGAGTGGCACATAACGGGAAGAAAAATAAACATTAAGAGAATTACATTGGCCTTGCTCAGTATGCTTTGGAAATATTTAAGGAATAATCATAGTTTAACTGTTGAATTGCGTGAGCTGGATTTGGTAAATTACAAGCAGAAAACTACAAATCCACTCTCATGGCTTGTTCTTCCCTACTTCTGAATGAAATCTTAGGCAGATCCCATAGCCTTCCCGTTCACATGTTGTTGTTGTTAGGTGCCATTGAGCTGATTCCAAATTATAGCAACCTCATGTGACAGAGTCGAACTGCCCCATAGGGTTTTCTAGGCTGTAATCTTTACGGGAGCAGATAGCCAGGTCTTCCTCCTGCAGAGCCTCTGGGTGGGTTTAAACCGCCAACTTTTAGGTTAGCAGCTGACTGCTTAACCATTGCACAACTAGGATTCCTAGGTCCATCAATAATCAAACTCCAAATCTTCTCCTATTTAAACAACCTCCAGCCTCCTCCCTCAGCTCAGGACTGCTTTATGCCTCAAAGCCTGCACTGGAATGAGAGGGACCTGAATGCCTACTTCCCTGCCACCCCCATCTTTTTCTGTTCCTCCTCCTTTTCCACTGACAAGGGTGAGGCTGACTCTTCCAAGGCTGGAGGTGAGGGGAAAGATCAGGATGCTGGAGATGGGACAAGAAGAGAAGAAAGAATGAAGAAAGTTTCTTTTTTTTTAATTGTTGTAAAAAAATATATATATAACTCAACATTTTCCACTTTAACATTTTTCAGGTGTACAGTTTAGTGATAGATTAATCATGTTGTGCAACCATCACCCATGTTGTTGCTGTTAGTTGCCAGCACCCATAATCATTGCCAAATTTCCTGTCACCATAAACACAAACTCATTGCTTCCTACAAAATAACTCCCACTTTTCCTGTCCCTCCCAACCCTAGAAAGTTATTTTTTTGACTGGTAAAATTATTTTTGTCTCTGGTGCCCTCTGAGACAGCAGATTTCAAATTCTGATTCTTATTCTTATTGGATTGTTTTCTTACTTCTTCAGTAACGCACTTACCCTCAACTCTGGGTATTTCTTGCCTGTAGCTAAATTTATGTGGGCAGTGCCTCCAGCACAAACAACTAAATCATCAGATCGTTGGTGTATGTCATTTTACCCCTCAATTGGGATCTTTGTGCCCTCCAGGCAGCCATCTTGGGTGGAGCCTGTTTTGAAATGAACCTGGCTTCCTTCCCCAGAGTTAACAATGGTTCCACAAGGAACACATGAATCTGTATCCTACGCACCCGGGTCGATTTCCTCAGCCATTAATGAGTACAACCTCAGCCTCAGACACTTGCCTCTCAAATTTTCAAAAGTGGGTTAGATACCAGACCTCACAGCCCTTAATCTACAGGGGATGCATTTTAAGCTCTCTAAATGGTTTTTATGGAGGTTCTACCACTTAGCTTGCAGTAAGGTGAAGCACCTTCCATCCCCAGCTCATTGACTCTCAAGAAGCTGTGGGTAGAGATGGGAAGGGGGTTGCCAGTATTGTAAAACACAGCACACTAATACTCTCTCCAATGAAAGCCACACTAGTACTGGACATCACTGCCCAAAGATTTCCTAACCTTCTACAAACAACCTTGAGATAAATATTGACCTACTCAAAACCTGTAGAACTTGTCAGAACCTGTTTCATAATAACTTCTAAAAACTATTGTTATAAACTTCTTTATTGAGCTGTAATTCACATGTCATTCACCCATTTAAAGTGTACAGTTCAATTTTTTTTGGTATATTCACAGGGTTGTGCAAATATCTCCACAACCTAATTTTAGAATATTTTTAACACCACAAAAGAGAACCCTGTGTCGATTACCTGTCACTCCCCATTTCCTCCTCCTCCCCGCCCCAGGAAAATACTAATCTACATTCTGTCTCTATAGATTTGCCTATACTGGACATTTCATAAGGAGCCCTGGTGGCACAGTGGTTAAAAGTGATTGACTGCTAACTGAAAGTTCAGCAGTTTGAAAGCACAAGTGGCTTCACAGGAGAAAGATATGGCAGTCTGCTTCTGTAGAGATTTATGAGATTTACAGCCTTGGAAACCCTATGGGGTTGCTATGAGTCAGAATTGACTCTATGGCAGTAGGTTTGGTTTTGGGTTGGACATTTTATACAAATGGAATCATATAATACGTAGTCTTTTGTGACTGGCTTCTTTCAGTTAGCATAATGTTTTCAAGGTTCATCCTTTTATTTCTTTTTATTTCTGAATAATAGTTAATTACATGGATATACCACATGTATTTATCCATTCATCAGTTGATGGACATTTGAGTTGTTTCACTTTTGGGCTATTATGACTAATGCTCCTACAAACTTTTGTGTACAAGTTTTTGAGTGCCCGTACGTTTTCATTATTCTTAAGTATATACCTAGGAGTGCAGTTGCTGGGTCATATGGTAACTCTATGTTTAACTTTTTGAGGAACTGCCAGACTGTGTTTCAAAGTGCACCATTTTACATTTCTACCACCCATGTGTAAGTGTTCCTGTTTTTCCACATTCTCACCAACACTTGTTATTGTCCAACCTTTTGATTATAGCCATCCTAAAAATAAACAAAAAAACCCAAAACCTAACCCGTTGCTGTTGAGTTGATTCCAACTCATAGCGACCCTATAGGACAGAGTAGAACTGCCCCATAGGGTTTCCAAAGAGCAGCTGGTGGATTTGAACTGCCAACCTTTTGGTTAGCAGCCTAGTGCTTAACCACTGCACCATCCGGGCTCCATCCTAGTATGTGTGAAATGATTGTTTCTAATAGTTTAGCTTATTGTTTATAATCTATTGTTTCTTTTGTTGTTGTTGTTGTTAGTTGCCATCGAGTCAGTTTTGACTCATAGTGACCTTATGTACAACAGAATAAAACGTTGCCCCATTCTGCACCATCTTCACAATCCTCAATATGATTGAGTCCGTTATTGTGGCTACGTGTCAATCCCTCTCATTGAAGGATTTCCTCATTTTCACTCCCTACTTTACTGTTTCTCTTTAGGATGTGTGAATAGTTTGGTATTTACTGTATTTTTCTCAGACTTGTGAGGCCTCTGTTAAGACTCTAAAATGATAAGTGATATTTAACATTCAGTTAAAATGACAGCAGTTTGAACAAAAATCATTAATATTGCTATATCTCTAGAATTAGCATAATATCATATGCACAATAGCAAGTGTATGTCATAAGAAATAGAATGGAGTAAATGTAAGATAATCTGACTACATTCTGAGTGCTAAACACCTACTGGGGCCTTCAGACCAGTTACTTGCTTTGTAACAACAATCACAACAGTAAAGTAATACTAATAGCAATAGATAAGCTATATAGAGTTTTCTGTGTTTGTGCCAGACACTATTCTATATGCATTTTACATTGTATCAACTCCCTTAATTCTTACAAGAGCCTCACTAAATAGACACTATTATTATTCTTGGTTCACAGATGAGAAAAACCTCCCCAGGTGGCAATATTAATCTCTAGACTATGTCTTCACAGGTTACAGTAGGAAAACAAAAAGTTTGAGGTGATATTAAAAATAGCTAATGCATGACAATTTTAAAAGTTTAAGAACAATTATTTTGCTTAGTGAAGCCCAAAAGTTCTGTGCTCTGCTCAGATCTTCTCAGATTCCTTTTGAATGTTTTTGTTGCATGCGCTCCTCCCCTGGGTGGCACAAATGGTTAAGCGCTGGCCTACAAACAGAAAGGTTGGTGGTTCAAACCTGTCCAGTGGTGCCTCGGAAGACAGACCTGGTGATCTGCTTCCAAAGCCTTGAAACCCTATGGAGCAATTCTGCTCTGCACACATGGGGTCATCATGAGTCAGAATTGACTCGATGGCAACTAACAACAACAAAGCTTCCTCCCCAGTGCCTATGCTTTTACTTCCAAGAGCTGGCATGGGTGTGGGGGGAGCTGGCTTTTGTTTTGAAGACTGTCCTGAGGCTACTAAAGCTTATTTTACCTCCAGGTAGGAAAGCCCAAAGTCTAGGAAACTACAGTGAAGTTTTGGAAAATTGCCTACCAGTAAGACCCTCTTATATCTTGAATTCCCAACTTTCTTATTGGTTTGCCCTAGAAGCATATTCTAAAAATGAATCACTCGTGCATAAATCATCCTCTCAGGGACTGTTTCTGGGGAACACAGTTAAGACACGTAGAGAAGGGAGAGTCTTGATGACGTATTTAAATAGTACTTGGTATGTGAGGAAGAAGAGTGATCACATCAAACTAAAAACAAGAACAATAGAAAATTCTCTTAAGCCAGGGGAAACTTACATTCAAAATAAATGGATTGATATAATTTGAAGCTGTTAGAATGGCCATTTACCCAGAAAAAGCTGTGAAGTTGCTTTCTGTGAAATCTTAAATGTGTATAGCCATTTTTCTGGATTGGTTTCAGTGTAGCACAGTCTTTTCTGGAACCAAATGACTAGCTCAGTGATTTCCCAGAGCCTCTTTGGCTCTGATAATTGTATAAGAACACAAAATTATCATTAACCTAAGCAGTAAAGCCTTTTTGGTTATGCATTGTGCTAAGGGCATTACAGTGATGGTTAAATGGATTCAGTTCTTGCCTTTTAGGACCTTAAGAGAACAAACTTCAAAAAAAAAAACAAAAACTCTACTGTTTATGGTACTCTACAAAGAAGCATTAAAATAAATAAGAATGAAGATACTGTAGGGAGACATTAATGGATTACAAATTTCAGTATTTCAGAAAAGGAATATTTATAAGTGATGTCCACTCTGCTTTTACAAATGACATATGGACAAGAAAAATCTATTCATGACATGTCTACTCAAAGTCAATCCATTTATACTATTCAAAGAATGTAAAAAGCTAAAGAAGAATAGAAGTAACATAATGAAATGAAAAAAATAGCTTTGTCAGTTGTATAATATTGGGGCAAAAGATAAGGAAATAAATTTGTTATACAAATGTAAAGATTATGATATATATTAATGTAATCAGTTTTAGTTAAAATATAAAGAAATAAAATGTTAGTGGTTAGGATATTTAAAACATTGCAGGAAAAATCTCATTATACCATTGAAGAAGCAAATTAATATTTCCTTATAGAGACTGCATGCTAGGATCTAATATTAGGAATTATTTCTTAAAGAAGCCAATACTATTTCTTCTTGAGTGTCTAAACCATATTTGGAACTGAGCATTTTTGAAACACATTTTCTACAGAGTTTCTTAGAATGATAAAGAAAGAAAGGAGATCTCAAGTGTGAAAAGTGCTGGACTTTAATTATATATATATATATATATATATTTTAAGAGTTCAGGAAAAGATTTGAGTAGGTGGGTAGGAGCCAGGAGAAAGCAGGAGAGATACGTAATGCCTACCCTTCACATAATTTTATTTTATAAACAATTGCATGAACATTGTAAAATTGGGATTTGAAGTACATATATAGTTTTCCTAAATCTGTGTTATTCTTTTCCCTCAATCACATAAATAATGAAGTGCTCGATTTTTCTTAATTGGTTAGAAATGTGTATAGAGATTAAAAAACAAATTCAAATATGTCCTCAAACTTCATCTGTGTGAGTATAGAATAAAGACACATTTTAAGATGTATAAAAACACAGAATATTTTCTTGCATGCACACTTTCTTAGAATGTTATTTGAGGATGTAGTCCAGCAGAACCAGAGAGTAAGCCAAAAAAGAAGAGAGAAATGAAGAGAAGTTCCACAACTATAGCTATTTGGTAGTCCCTACTAGTGAGCAATCTGTTCCAATTAAAAAAGGATAGAGGCCTTCAGGAGAGAAGAATCTGGGGGAGGTGATTTTATTTTATCCTTTATAATATAGAACAATGTAAGGAAGCAATAAAAGTAGAAAGTTCGGGCATACCTCGATTCATTGCACTTTGCTTTATTGAGCTTCCCAGATACTTTGTTTTTTATAAATTGAAGGTCTGTGCAACCCTGCGTCGAGTAAGTCTATCACCACCATTTTTCCAATAGCAAGTGTTCACTTCATGTCTCTGTGTCATATTTTGATAATTCTCACAATATTTCAAAATTTTCATTATTATTATATCTATTATGGTGATCTGTGATTAGTGATCTTTGATGTTACTACTGTAATTGTTTTGCGGCACACCACAAACAGCGCCCATATAAGACGACAAACTTTATCAATAGATGTTGTGTGTGTTCTGACTGCTCCACTGACCAACTGGCCATTCCTTATCTCTCTCCCTCTCCTCGAGCCTCCCTATTCCCTGAGACATGACAATACTGAAATTGGGCCAATTAATAACCCTACAATGGCCTCTAAGTGTTCAAGTGAAAGGAAGAGTCACAAGTCTCGCTTTAAATCCAAAGCTAGAAATGATTAAGCCTAGTGAGGAAGGCATATCAAAAGCCGAGATAGGCCAAAAGCTAGGCCTCTTTTGCCAAACAGTTAGCCAAGTTGTTAATGCAAAGCAAAAGTTCTTGAAGGAAATTAAAAGTGCTACTCCACTGAATACATGAATGATAAGAAAGAGAAACAGCCTTATTGCTGACATGGAGAAAATTTTAGTGGTATAGATAGAAGATCAAACCAGCCACAACATTCCCTTAAGCCGAAGCCTAATGCAGAGCAAGGCCCTAACTCTCTTCAATTCTCTGAAGGCTCAGAGAGGTGAGGAAGTGCAGAAGAAAAGTTTGAAGCTAGCAGAGATTGGTTCATGAGGTTTAAGGAAAGAAGCTGTCTCCATAACATATAAGTGCAAGGTGAAGCAGCAAGTGCTGATGTAGAAGCCACAGCAAGTTATCCAGAAGATCTAGCTAAGATAATCGATGAAGTTGGCTACACGAAACAAAAGATTTTCAGTGTAGACAAAACAGCCTTACACCGGAAGAAGATGCCATCTAGGACTTTCATAGCTAGAGAGGAGAAGTCAATGCCTGGCTTCAAAGCTTCAAAGGACAGGCTGACGCTCTTGCTAGGGGCTAATGCAGCTGGTGACTTTAAGTTGAAGCCAATGCTTATTTACTATTCCAAAAATCCTAGGGCCCTTAAGTATTATGCTAAATCTACTCTGCCTGTGCTCTATAAATTGAACAACAAAGCCTGGATGACAGCACATCTGTTTACAACATAGTTTACTGAATAATTTAAGCCCACTGTTGAGACCTACTGCTCAGAAAAAAAGATTCCTTTCAAAATATTACTGCTCATTGACAATGCACCGTGTCACCCAAGAGGTCTGATGGAGATGTACAAGGAGATTAATGTCGTTTTCATGCCTGCTAACACAACATCCATTCTGCAGCCCATGGATCAGAGAGTAATTTTGACTTTCAAGTCTTATTATTTAAAACATACATTTAATAAGGCCATAGCTGCCATAGACCATGATTCCTCTGGGCAAAGTAAATTGAAAACCTTCTGGAAAGGATTCACCATTCTAGATGTCATTAAGAACATTTGTGATTCATGGGAGGAAGTCAAAATATCAACATTAGCAGGAGTTTGGAAGAATGTGACTCCAATCCTCATGGATGACTTTGAGGGGTTCAAGGCTTCAGCGGAGGAAGTAACTGCAGATGTGGTAGAAATAGCAAGAGAACTAGAATTAGAAGTGGAGCCTGAAGATGTGACTGAATTGCTGCAATCTCATGGTAACACTTTAACGGATGAGGAGTTGCTTCTTATGGATGAGCGAAGAAAGTGGTTTCTTGAGATGGAATCTACTGGTGAAGATGCTGTGAACATTGTTGAAATGACAACAAAGGATTAAGAATATTACATAAACTTAGTTGATAAAGCAGCGTCAAGGTTTGAGAGGATTGACTCCAATTTTGAAAGAAATTCTACTGTGGTATAAAATGCTATCTAACAACATCACATGCTATAGAGAAATCTTTCATGAAAGGAAGAGTTAATCAAGGTGGCAAACTTCATTGTTGTCTTATTGCAAGAAATTGCCAGAGCCACCTCAACCTTCAGCAACTACCACCCTGATCAGTCAGCAGCCGTCAACATCAAGGCAAGACCCTCCACCAGCAAAAAGATTATGAGTCGCTGAAGGCTGAGAAGATGGTTAGCATTTTTTTAGCAATAAAGTATTTTTTAATTAAAGTATGTACATTGTTTTTTAGACATTTTTTGCACACTTAATAGACTACAGTATAGTGTAAACATAACTTTTATATGTACTAGGCAACCAAAAACTTCATGACTTGCTTTATTGTGATATTCACTTTATTGTGGTAGTCTGGAACTGAACTCACAATATCTTTGAGGTATACCTGTAAAAGGATAATAGAACGACAATCAAGCATACAAGACCTTCTGCAAGTGGGAGGAGTATTTATTTGATGATAAAATCCAGCCAACCAAGATTAAAAAAAAAGAAAAAAACTCAGGAGTGTTGTATGTAAAAGAACTGGTGATGATCTTTGAATACAAATAAGATTGGGGAAAAAAAAACTATCAATTATATTTGTAGAACAGAATATAAATATTATCAACTTTGGAAAAAGTGAAGTAATATAATAAAATTGGAACAAGGAGAGAAGGGATAAGAAGACTGGTAAGGGCCAATTTTCTCATCTTTCACAGTAGGAAATACATCAATCTGGCTTAAAATTGAAAGTTATTTTAAAATATCATAAGTATAGTGAAGCTAACATCATAATGTTGCTTCATATTAATTTTTCCTAAATTTCTAAAACACCTAGATGGACCATTAAAAACCTAATAATTATTTTACTTCAGGTTATTTCTTTAATTATTTGCAAAAAAATATATTAACTATTTTTCATTCAAAATGTATGACCTTTATGACCATTTTTAATATGATCGCACTTTATAACATATCTATCTTCATCTCTATATATGCTTAGAGAGATATCTAGGATGATGGTTACCTGGTGTTTATCTTTACTATTTCTTGTTTGTACTTTATAATATTGTTTGATTTTTACCATTAAAAATGTATTATTTTATAAAATAATGAACCTTTCCAAGAAACAGTCAGTTAGAAAAAGTAACTTAAAAATCAATAGCGCTTTAAGCAATAAAAAGACACACACTTTAAATTTAAAAAAAAAATTGGTTTACATTATAGCAAAATGCCCACTGTACAACCTTAAGAGTTTCTTTCAAAATAATTTAGTAATCTCACAAATTACCACTATTCTGATTATACAAATATGTAGTCTTCATTTCTCTTTTCAACTGGAAAATTTTATCTTGAGGATATAATTACTGCCAAAAATCTTAGTTTACCCTTAGAACTCTGTAACATAAAAGAAAATAGTTTAAAAAATATAAGATACATAATTGGCAAGATATAGGCCACTGTGGAATGAAGTTCAACCCAAATCTCAGCCTTTTGCAATATGCTTCAGATTTTGTGAACTCCTTTTGCTTTTCAGAGAAAGTCTGGAGATGGAATATACTTACTTTTAATAGTTATGGCCAAGAGTAAACAATGATCTCTGGTAAAGTTTTGAGACATAATATACTGGTTTGGATAAGAAAATGCATTGGAAAACACCAATATCTAAAACACCCAGGTGCAAAAGACTAATTTACAACCATGTAGATGCTTTCACTGGTGGTACAGTAGTAGTTAAGTGTTTGGCTGCTAACCAAAAGGTCAGCAGTTCAAATCCACCAGTTGCTCCTTGGAAACCCTATGGGGCAGTTCTGCTCTGTCCTATAGGATCTCTGTGAGTCAGAATCGACTCAATGGCAATGGGTTTATTTATTTGTTTTTGTTTAGATGCTTTCATAACGAGCCCTGTTGGTACAGTGGTTAAGTGCTCAGCTGCCAACTGAAAGATAGGCGGTTTGAACCTATTAGCAGCTACACAGGAGAAAAGACCTGGCAATCTGCTCCCTTAAAGATTACAGCCTTGGAAACTCTGTGGGGCAGTTCTACTCTGTCCTATAGGGTCGCTATGAGTCAGAATCGACTCAAGAGCACCTAACAACAGCAGATGCTTTCATAATCAGGATTTATTATAGAAGAAAGCCTAACCTAAATCAGGTATTCCACATGCTTTTATTCACCAACTAAATTAGTCCAAATGATGTGAAAATGAAACACAGGATATCAGCTTTCATCAGGCTAGGAAAGTTTGCTCTGCTTCATTTCCTTCCAGTTTTTGCTTTCCCGCTGGACTGCTAGCGAGCAGTCCATGCAGCCCATAATTAAGACGAGGGGTGCTGAGTAGGATTTTTTTTTTTTTCACTTTCAATAGGCATCCACTTTGCCGGAAGCGCTTCTGAGTTTATTATCCAAAAGTATGTAATAAGAAAACCCTATACTTGGACCAATGAGCTTGTGGTATAAATTGGATTCAGATGAAACTAATGTGCTCTTGAAATGTTTGTAGAGTTATTTTTAAAAAATCCTGTTTCCCCCTCTGATTCATGTCAGTTATCTGAGTTAGGGGCTTGATATCCATCTCCCTGTAACCCATATTTGTCCTGTCAGATGCCACACAATGCCCATCTTATTTCCTGCTAGCATCTCATGAACAGCCTTCTCCCCTCACCGGTTAATCCCGTTGGATAGCACTCATGCTCACTCATTTGGTGTTCAACTAATTCCATACTATTTCTCCCATGGTTCTGGGACCTGGAATGCCATTTCACCTCACCTTTTTCTACTCAACCATACTTCAGAATATATAGTCCACCAAAAGCTCTCTCTTTCTCTAAACCCCTATGGAGAGTAACACATAGCTTAGCACTTAATCACTCTCTAATTGTTTCCTACATGCTAATTTTATCACCACAACTGAATTATAAATTCCCTGAGTGCAGTAACATGCCTTAATCTTCTTTATCTAGAACTACTATGAACAGTGCAGGGCATATTTAATACCTGTTTAACAAATATTTGTTTATGACCATTTGATATTACGTTTTAGACTCATGATCGGGAGCTGCTTTTTGTTAAAAACAAGCAAGCAAATACACAAATAAAACAAAACCTTTATGAAACATTTCTAGGCTCTTCTCCTTTCTCTGAATCACTTCTGCACTTTTGATTTGAATGACTCAAACCAGATGGTACTTAGAGGGAAACTAGTTATAAATCTCTATTGGAATGACTCAGGGTAAATAAATCAGGAAATAACAATTTAGGGGATGAGCCAGAAGACAAGGTTCAGAGATCATATTTTCAAATATTGGCCAATCCATCTTTGATCCAGCTATGTCTGTGTCATGGATTGAGTTATGTCCCCCTCCCCAAAAATATCTGTCAACTTGGCTAGGTCATGATTCCCAGTGCTGAATGATTGTGTACCATTTTGTAATCTGATGTGATTTCCTTATGAGTTATAAAATCTATCACTATGATGTAATAAGATGGATTAGAGGCAGTTATACTGATGAGGTCTACAAGATTAGATAGTGTCTTAAGCCAATTTCTTTTGACATATAAAAGAGAGAAGCAAGAAGAGACACATGAGACCTCATACTACCAAGAAAGCCATGCTGGGAGCAGAGCGCGTCCTTTGGACCTGAGGTTCCTGCGCTTGAGATGCCCCCAGACCAGGGGAAGACTGATGCATCACAAGGACCTTTCTCAAGAGCCAACAGAGAAAGCCTTCCCCTGGAGCTGATGCCTTGAATTTGGACTTATAGCCTACTAGACTGTGAGAGAATGTATCTCTCTTTGTTAAAAGCCATCCACTTTTTGTATTTCTGTTACAGCAGCACTAGATGACTAAGACAGCGAGCTAGTTGTTCAGTGGTTCCATTTTGTTTGCCCATAGCAACCTGTTTTTGCTTTTTAACACTTATCCCATTAGTGTGTCTTGGCATATATTTAACTCTTTAAGCTTTTGGGGCCCTTGTGGTGCCCAGAAGCTGTCCTGTCTTCTCCATAGTGTTCTCAATGCTAAGCACAATGCCTGGCACTTAATAGGTGTTTAACGTAAGCGTTAGACAAATGAATGAATGGATCAATGTGTGGATGGATGAGCAGTGAAATGACTTATTGTGCTGTGAAGGAATGTATCCTTATTAAATTAAGGAGCCCTCATTTGGTGGGTTGTCTGATGCCACAGATGTTAAAATAAATTAAAAGGACATATTAGAAATTAAACCTAATCAAGGCTCTGTCCCTGTGCAAACACGAGAATTGCAACACATGACTTCAGAATAAAACGTGAGTAGCTGCCTTAATCATTTCTGGCTGGCACCTCCTTTAAGCAAAGACATCTTTATGTATAAAATCTCAGTAGTCACTTAACTTTCTCTGTTCCTTAATTTTCTGACCTCTAAATTGGCGATAGCAATTGTATCTTTGTACCTATTTCATAGCTTACTGTTGGACTAAAATTTAAAGCCCTGCTGTGTGAGTCTACAGCCCTTCTACACCTGTCTGTGGATCATCATAAGGTGGAGAGGTCAGGGGAAGTGCAATTACAGTGACCTAGTGCGTTGACAGTAAGGGAACAATAAGGAGGAAACCATGTGAGAAATTCATGGGGTGGGGGGGAAGAGAGGGCTCTACAGAACTTACTGCGGATCTCAAAGGAGAAGGAAGAGTCAAAATCATTAATATTAGGATTTAAAAATCCACGCTAAAAACGCATTTCAAAAACTGATTCTTTGTTCACATCTCACATATATGCTTACAGAGTAGCAGCAGTCAGAAGAATTGTGAATCTTATAGTCATGTAGATATTTTTCCCTAAATGCCTCCTGTAGTGAGGTTTTAGGGACTTGGCTAATTTTATATTTTCTTTAGCTTGTCACCCAGCCCTTTGTTTCCTCTCTCTGGACGTGCAGAAGGATTCTAAAATCTATTCCTGCCAAACAGTTCTCTTCCATGGGAATTCAGTTTAAACCAACTCTGTTGCTATGGTACCTAGTTCTCAGTCAATGGAAAAATACAGAATCACAATAAGACTTAGTTTTGAGTATATATACACCGACTCACTCTATATCAGCTTATTCATGTAAATTAAATATGCAACTGGTCAAGTTTCCCAGTGCTATGGAAATAGTACCTAACCTATTTAGCATCACATACTAATTTTTATACCTTTCAAAATAGTAAATATATATGCATGTGTATGTATGTGTGTGTGTGTGTGTATTTATATATGTATATAACCTACAGAAGAGACAACATGATATAATAGTTTTTAGAGAAGGAGAAGCCTGAGATTGAATCCCAGTTTAGCCAGCTAAAATTTGGTTGACTTTGGACAAGTCACTGATTGCTCTGGACCTGTTTTCCCACCTGTAGACTAGGTATTAATAGTAACTGCTTTTCAGTGATGTTATGAAAATTAAAACAGTATATGTTAATTGCCTAGAATAGTGCCTGGCACTGATAAGATTTGCATAGACCTTTTATTGTTTTCAAATATGGAGGATGTGTGTGTGTGTGTGTGTGTGTGTATAAAATCTCTATTATAGGTCAACAAATGGTCATAAAATAGAAATGATAATAACATTCTCAGTTATCTAGGGTTTTCTCATCATGCACTGCCTACGGTACATATTTTTATTAATATTTACTTTTTGTTGATTTATAACTTACGTGGTATAAAGAGCACAAATCTTAACTATATATTCCAATGAGTTTTTATGTATGTACACATCCATGTATCTACCTCCTGGATCAAGACTTAGAATAGTCCCACTTCCCTAGAAATACATCTCATGCCCCTCCAAGTTAATAAACACCCCTCCTTCTCAAAGTAACCACTTGCGATCTCTTTTGTCATACGTATTTTAAACTTCGTATAAATGGAATAACACAGCATATATTTTTTGACTCTGGATATTTTTACACAGCATCATATATGTAAGATCCATCCATTTTGTTGTGTGTTAAATAGAGCACTTGCTTTTTCATTGCTGAGCAGTATTCCATTGTAATGAATATACCTCAATTATCCATTTTAGTGTTGATGAGCATTTAGATAGTTTCTACTTTTTGATGATTGTGAATAAATTTGCTATGAATATTCTTGTGCATACTTTTGGTGGACATAAGCACTCATTTCTCTTGGGTAAAAAGCACATAGCAATTCTGTAAAAATGTCTCCATTTCAATGTTACTTACACTATAAAGTCAATATTTTTCTACCTTCCAAGTATTGATTTTTACTCTTGCCACCAGAATCTGTCAGTGGTTTTCAAGCAGGGATAATTTTGCAATGTCTGGAGATATTTTTGGTTGTCACAATTGGGGAGGATGCTACTGGCATTTAGTGGGTAGAGGACAGGATTGCTACAACATCCTGCGATGCACAAGGCATACAACATCCTGCAATGCACAAGGCAGCCCCCACTACAAAGAATTATTCAGCCCCAAATGTCAATAGTGCTGCTGTTGAGAAACCCTGTATATAGAGCAATAGGATTTATTTTGTAGTTTTAACTTATAGGTATCAAAGCCAATTTTCATTGCTTGACCATCTCCCATACCCTTCTGATTTTTTTTTCTTTTTTAGGAATCCTCACAATCATTGTTATGCTTGAGCCTATTGTTGCAGCCAGTGTGTCAATCCATCTCGTTGAGGGTCTTCCTCTCTCTCGCTGACCCTCTTCTTTACCAAGCATGATGTCCTTCTCCAGGGACTGCTCCCTCCTAATAACATGTCCTAAGTATGTTAGACAAAGTCTTGCCATCCTTGCTTCTAAGGAGCATTCTGGCTGAATCCTAATGGGAAAGAATAAATGGCAGGGACATCTTCCTTCCTGTTCTGTTTGGAGTAATAACTTTCAACACCTATATGGCTTGACTCATCGGTGCTTTACTTTGTTAATAAGTATTTCTAGGAAAAAGAAATAGCATGTCTCCTCTTTAAGCCTGAGATATTTTGTTCTGTCCAAGGAGAAAAAAATTATACACACATGCACACATATTTATATGTAAATCCCATCCCTTTGCCTCTATTGAAAAATAGCTAAACCATCCAGGTACATGGATAATTGTTCTACTTCAAAATTTCTTCAGAAAGTTTGCAGAATTCCTCCTGTCATTTTTCCCAGTCTCTAAAAACCGTGATCATTCCATCCCCATGACCGCATGTCACTCATTGTTTTCTCAGACAACCTCTTCTAACCTTCACAGTAACTGAAGGTATATTATATTCACTGTAGCTTTCAAAAATACTTACTTAAAAGAAAGACAAATTGAACAAGTTATTTCCGTTTCTATGAGTCTGAACTTCTCCTCCTAGATTCCTGTCAACCCTTGTTTCTGAAAACTGAGCTTAAGGGCAATGCCTTATCTTATACTTTTTGCTGATTTTATATCATCCATCTAGCCACAGGTCCGAAAGAGGTGATTACTTAGCTCCCCAAATAGGCATCGAGTTTCCACATGATATGATTGCCTTCATTTATTTCAGTGACGTTGAAATGGAAGAATGGCATTTGTTGGCTTTGGGCTTTAAACACATGGACTGTTTGCTATATTTTTGGTTGACAGCTAACTAGTTCCTGACACTAGAAAATCCAAAAGTCATCATTTTCTTTCTTTACTTCCAAAATTGTAAAAACACAGACAATTAAGAGTACTAAATGTGAATACAACCCATTTCAATGCTACATAAACCACATAAACCAAACTCATTGCTGTCGAGTCGATTCTGACTCACAGCGACCCTGTAGGACAGGGTAGAACTGCCCCATAGGGTTTCCAAGGCTGTAATCTTTCCAGAAGTAGATTGCCACATCTTTCTCCCACGGAGTGGCTGGTGGGTTTGAATCACCGACTTTTTGGTTAGCAGCCACGTAATTTAACCACTGCACCACCAGGGCGCCTCAATGCGACATAATTACCTCTTAATTTTTTAAATTATTGTCAATTCTGTCTGTGCAAACTTTGGAGTCCCTGAGTGATGCAAACAGTTCACCTTTTTAACAAATTTTTGTGTATGATTTCTTATGTAACTTAAATGTCAATATGTTTTAGCCCTATGTTTCCTTAGCTTTAAAATTCAATTTTACTGGTATTTAGTGTCTAAGGCTTGTGATGTCCAAAGTTTGGGAGAGTCCCATAAACTGATGAAGAACTGTCTAATTTAAAATGACAATAATGACCTTACTGAAAAACAGTGACCTAAAAAGAGAGAGAAGGAACCCTGGTGGTGCAGTGGTTAAGTGCTCGCTGCTAACCAAAAGTCGGGCCATTTGAACCTACCAGCTGTTCTAGGAGAAAGATGTGGCAATCTGCTTCCACAAAGATTTACAGCCGAGGAAGCCCCATGAGACAGTTCTGCTGTGTCCTATAGGGTCACTATGAGTCGAAAACGACTCAAAGGCAATGGGTTTTCGTAAAAGGAGAGAGTAACTAATTTTTCGAAATGATTCTTAATATGAGGGATGTTTTCCATGATTCTAGAACCATGACGCTGTTCTACATGTAAGCTCTTGGAAAATATTTTCTTTTACTTCTATTATAGAGAAATGACTACTATTTTAAAAATATATGCTTTTTTCCATCAACATTAACATAAATTCGAAACCCGTGATGTATCTTTAGACAGAAAAGGGTTCCATGGTCCAACAAGTTCATTACATACTGCTTATCATTTCTCTTATCCCCCACACGCCAGGTTAACCATTTGGATTAGCATATTAAAAGCTTTAATAAATTCTGTTTAAACTCTTTAACTCATTATTTCCTGAACTTATGGAACTATAGGATACTTATTTTCATCTAACATCTAGTAATATGAACTAAATGTCCTGGAGAACTCAATTTGGAAAATGACTATGTAAAGTCAAAGTATCCAGTAATATTTCTTATTCTAGTCTGAATTTAAAAATAGGGTTCAAAAGTTAATTCTTTCATTGCGTAGAGTAAAACACTTTACTGTCTCATGGTTCCCTCAAAAGGCCCTCTAGTACAACCTTCCTTTTTGAATCTATGTTTTTAATTATCTGACTGATGAATCCAAAAAGATTCTTCAACACTAGCTTCTCTTTGTTAAGACCACCATTACATTACTATCTTAAAGACAATTTGCATTTCAATAAAACATTAAATGAATCAGTTCCTTAAATAAGAATCTACATATAAGATACAGCAAGCATACTTATAAAACCATAAGAGTCATTGATTTAACTGTGGCCAATAATTTGGATAGAGGACTTCTTTTTTTAACTCTAGGAAGAAGGTATGACAGACAAGCTGTCCTTAAACACAGGGCATCAGTTCCATATTCACAGTCACTGTGTGTGACATTCTTTTGAATAAGATTTCAAAATACTGCACTGTAAAACTTCAGGACAAAAAATAGAACATTATCATTAATCATATTCATGCTCATTTCCCTTTCTATTTTCTAAAGAAGATTTTTCCACCTTTACCTTTACAGTCTGGCTATACAAGTGATGTGCTTGTTCCATTTCAAGCCAAATGATGCCATTAATTCAATAGTGTTGCAGTTCTTGCAAATGAGATCTGAAAAGAATCACCAACCCTTTGACCCAACTTGTTCCTTGCTTATGCAAACTAAGAGGTTAGTTAAAGCATCTGAAATGTTTTACTTCTTCTCATGGTATGCCCTGGGTTTTATGCTGACAAGGAACATTTAATGTGTGTGAAACTAGTTTTTATAATCTGTTTTAGCTTTTTTCTTACTGGAAAGGTTTTCAATGCTATCTTTTTCTTTTTATCTGGAGCTCGTATATAAATTTCACAGGTTTATACTTACACAAAAGGAGCCCTGGTGGTGCAATGGTTAAAGGGCTCAGCTGCTAACCAAAATGTCCAGCAGTTCCAACCCACCAGCCACCCGTCGGGAGAAAGATGTGGCAATCTGCTTCTGTAAAGATTACAGCCTTGGAAACCCTATGGGGCAGTTCTGTTCTGTCCTTTGAGGTCGCTATGAGTCGGAATCGACTCAATGGCAGCAGGCTTGGTTTTTGGTGGCATATTTACACATAAGAACCAGACTGTGTTCAAGTTTAGCTGTTTGAATAACTTCAAGAAATAGTTTAGAAATATATCTATTAAATGTATCCCCATGATTTTTTGGTTTATGTAATTTGGCTATCCCAGTGTGCTATCCTAACGTGAATATTTCTACAACTAACATAAAGAATTATTTAAAAATAGAAAATAAATAATGGAAGCTTTTTGTATGAAGCTAGAAAGAAATGTATCTATCAGCATGAAGTTTTTACTCATTTAAAAACCAAAAAACCAAACCCGTTGTGGTTGAGTCAATTCTGTCTCATTTAGTACCCATTTAATAAGTGTATTGATTTTGATGATTATATTTTCTCCATTAAAGTTCTCAATAAATAATCCCATGGATATAAAATAAATCCACTCTTGTTGTTTTAAAGCAAATCAAGTCAAATTCGTTGGAATAAACTGTATAACCAAACTTCTGTGATGATTTATTTCAATAGGAATAGAAAAGATTATTACTATGCAGATAAGGTGGAAATGGAAGTCCAATGAGAAATAAAGTCTATGGGCATTGAATGCAGTAATCTGTTTGACTTGATTCTTCAAAGAATTGCTAAAATGTTATTACAAAATTCTTATTTTCAATAAATCACATCATAGATGAAACCTCTTTAAAATGAATAGAATGCTATAGCCCTCGAAGCTGTCTGTTGGAATTCTTGGCAGGAAAATGAAACCAGCAAGTTATTTATATGTATGTTTTTCTACACATATATATTATAGTTAAATGGAAATATCCTCCTCAATTAGAACAGTTTTAACAAAAGGAAAGGAGAACAAATTATTTCCCATAACAATAAAGACTTGATTTTGCTATATATGTGTCTTTCTAGGTAGAGCGAATGCTTTTTGGAGAATTTTAAATATATTTGGATGAAAGCTTAACTTTTTTAATTGAAGTATAGATGATGCTTTAAGTTTTTAAAATTTTTTATATCTTTTGATTTTTGCCAAGCTGTGAAAACATTCAAGCCCCTCATTTGCAAATTATTATATGCAAAATCATGAGATATGCAGTGATTCCTTCTGGGAAGCTTAAAGCCCCTAAGTATGTCTCCTATTTAAAGATATTCCAAGTTATAGTTTTACAACCTTTTTTAGAGTAATATATTTCAGTGTCTAAAAACTCTCACTATTACAACTAATTTAAGGTATAAAATATCCATAATATATCAAGCTATGATTTTAAAACTTCCTTTAGTATAATACATTTTAATATCTAAAAAAGTGTCACTATCTTAATGTATAAAATTGTTCTCAATCCAGTAAGGTATTCAAGACCTCTGCCCTATTAAAAATGGGAAAGTATATTCTCAGTTTTTTACTTAAGAGCATAAAGCTTTAAAAAAAAATCTTAATCTTCTTCTCTTGACCTTCTCTGTCTCTTAACTAAATAAAAAAGCAAAACTTGTTGTCCAGTCAATTCCACCTCATAGAGTTTACTCTCACTGAGGTGTACAATTGATTGGAGTGGGTCAAGCATGAATAGGAGCCTAGTTAGCAGGACACTGCAGTGGCCACACAAGAGAGGATGATAACTTAGATTTGAATGGCAGCAAAGAAGAAAAAGAAAGTGGGAAAACTTGTGATATATTTTGTCACGTGACGATGGATTAGATATGGAGAATAAAGAAGAGATTGTCAAAAAATACCTCTTCAGAAATGGAGAATGTAACTAAGAATTGTTTCCTTCTGAATTAATATCTGTGATCAAACAAGTCCCTTTACGTGGCCTTTTGCCTTGGTTCTCTGGAAAAACAGCTTGAGAGATTTTTCCCCTAAGCCTTGAGGAGTTAACCTTTGCCCTAGTTTTCTACCCCAGAAGTTTTGTTACTTTTGTCCAGGTTGACTGACATTTCCTGGGTAAGCTGTGAACAACTTGGTGTTGATACTTTCTGTCTGATCCTGGGCTGCAGCCCACCCTGTGATTGGTATGTACCTTGCAGGGATTGGTCAATAGACTATGCAAATGAGGTGAATTGTAGCCCAGCCATGCCTAGTATGCAAATGAAGTGTCCGTAGCCTAACGAGAGAGGATTGGTCAGTTCATGGCCCTGCTGGGAGGACCATGCCTTAAAATTTACAAGGAATTTGTGTATATATACAGCCAACCCCACAGAGGTTTAGAAGACAAAAGCAAGAAGAGAAGCAGGAGGAAGCAGAAGGAAGAAACCAAAAGATGAAGCAGAGAGAAAGAGAGGCGTCAAGGAGCTTCCTAAAAGAGCTGTAACACTGGTCAAGTTACTGGCTGTAACACTGGTCAAGACAGCGAAAGGCCCACTGAAGACAGTGAAGGCCCAGAAAGGGCCCAGTGGCAGAGCCAAGAGGAGCCTGTCCTGGGGAGGAGGGGCTGAGAAGAGGCCTGTCCTGAGAGAGACAGACCTGCACTGAAGAAGGGAGACTTTGCCTGCATGCTTCCTGATCCTGATCCTGAGTTACAGCCTGTTGATCTTGATCTCAAGTTATACCCTGTTCCGTAATAAACCACTTAACTGTAAGCATGGTCTGTGAGTTCTGTGTAGCCATTCAATGGATTAACAAAATCAGAAGAGAAGTAGAGAGTGCCGTGGGAGGGACGATTGGTGTCAGAACTGGTAAAAGGTTGGAGAGTCGAGGTATGTCTGACCTCCACCTCATAGGGATCAGCCTTGGGCTGATCTTGATTTGCATTATCCCCTCTGAAGTTAGACAGATTCTGATGACACTGTTGCTACTGCTGGTCCCATCATTTTACAATATTAAATTATCATCTCTTAGGGCAGCAACTATCACATAATAGAAGCTCAATAAATATAATTTTATAAATTAATCCATGAAAGAAATTTTTAAGAACTGCTGTAAATGCCTATTAATCCTCAGGGGTATCAATTTTGCTGTATTGATTTTGTTTCTTCACAGTTTCAAGTTTGTTTAGCATTTTTTTCCAGAGGCACTCATTTGTTTATTTGCATGCGTGCAGATATGTAGGTTCGGATGATGATTCCACTAAACGGGACAGCTATATCAGTGCATACCATGGTTTCACTAATTTTATCAAACAGGATATTGTCTGGTCTACTGGCCAGGATTTATTGATTTGTTGTTATGAATTTCTTTTCACTCATATTCTAGCAGTCATTTTAAAATGTTTTAAATCTGTGCTTATTGTATGATTTAAGTCCTCTAGCAAACTATTTTAAACTTAAAATCCTGGGATACTAAGTTCATTCATTCAAAATATTTATTGAGTGCCTACCATTTTGAAAGATGGTATAATCCACTATATAGCTATTGTTATTGTTAGATGCAGTCAAGTCAGTTCCGACTCATAGGGACCCTATTTACAACAGAATGAAACTGCCCAGTCCTGAGTTAACCTCATGATCATTGTTACGTTTGAGCCCATTGTTGCAACCATTGTGTCAATCTGTATCATTGATGGTCTTCCTCTTTTTCGCTTCCTTTTTTTAAACTTTACTAAGCATGATGTCCTTCTCCAGGGACTGATCCCTCCTGATAACATGTCCAAAATATGTGAGATGAAGTCTTGCCATCCTCCACTCTAAGGAGTGTTTTGGCTGTACTTCTTCCAAGACAGATTTGTTCGTTCTTTTGGCAGTCCATGATATATTCAATATTCTTCACCAACACCGTAATTCAAAGGCATCCTGGGCTGCCTTCTTCGGTCTTCCTTATTCATCATCCAGCTCTCACATGCATATGATGCAACTGTAAACACCATGGCTTGGGTCAGGCACACCTTAGTCTTCAAGGTGACATCTTTGTTTTCAACACTTTAAAGAGATCTTTTGCAGCAGATTTGCCCAATGCAATGCATCTTTTGATTTGTTGACTGCTGCTTCCATGGGTGTTGATTGTGGATCCAAGTAAAATGAAATTCTTGAAAACTTCAATCTTTTTTCTGTTTATCATGATGTTGTTTACTGGTCCAGTGAGGTATTTTTTTCTTCTTTATGTTAAGGTGTAATCCATACTAAAGGCTGTGGTCTTTGACCTTCACCAGTAAGTGTTTCAAGTCCTCTTGAATTATTTCCTCAGTATACAGATTGAATAAGTATGGTGAAATGATATAACCCTGATACATACCTTTACTGTCTTTAAACCACGCCAGTATCACCCTGTTCTGTTTGAACAGCTGCCTCTTCTTGGTCTATGTACAGGTTCCTCATGAGCACAATTAAGTGTTCTGGAATTCCCATTCTTGGAAATTTTATCCATAATTTGTTATGATACACACAGTCAAATGCCTTTGCATATTAAATAAAACACAGGTAAGTATCTTTCTGATATTCTCTGCTTTCAGCCAGGATCCATTTGACATCAGCAATGACATCCTTCATTCCATGTCCTCTTCTGAATCCAGCTTGAATTTCTGACAGTTCTCTGTCGAGGTACTGCTGCAGACGCTTTTGAATGATTTCAGCAAAATTTTACTTTGTGTGAGATATTAATAATATTATTCGATAATTTCTGCATTTGGTTGGATCACCTTTTTTTGGAATAGGCATAAATATGGATCTCTTCAAGTCAATTGACCAAGGATCTGTCTTCCAAATTTCTTAGCATAGACAAGTGAGCACTTCCAGCACTGCATCCATTTGTTGAAACATCTCAATTGGTAGTCTGTCAATTCCTGGAGTCTTGTTTTTCACCAGTGTCTTCAGTGCAGCTTGGACTTCTTCCTTCGGTACCATCAGTTCTTGATCATATGCTACCTCCTGAAATGATTGAACGTCGATCAATTCTTTTTGGATAGTGACTCTATGTATTCCTTCCATCTTGTTTTGATGCTTCCTGCATCGTTTAACATTTTCCCCATAGAATCCTTCACTATCGCAACTTGAGGCTTGAATTTTTTTCTTCAGTTCTTTCAGCTTGAGAAATGCTTAGCACGTTCTTCGTTTTTGGTTTTCTATCTACAGCTCTTTGCACATGTCATTATAATACTTTACTTTGTCTTCTGAAGCCACCCTTTGAAATCTTCTGTTCAGCTTTTTTACTTCATCATTTCTTCCATTCACTTTAGCCACTCAATGTTGAAGAGTAAGTTTTTTTTTTAATCTAATTTGCCACCTTTTCTATTCTAACCATCTTCTTTGTGTCCTTACTTTTTCTTTTAATGGTTTAGTATGCATTGGCCCATTTATTTTTTAATTGCTTTTTTCAGGAGTCAGCAAATTTTTCCTGTGAAGGGCAGGATAGTGAATATATTTCACACTGTGGGGCATATAGTGTCTGTTGCAGGTACTCAACTCTACCATTTTAACATGAAAGCACCTATAGATATTATGTAAACAAGTGAGCGTAACTATGTCCCAATAAAACTTTATTTACAAAGACAGGATCTACACTTACAGGTAGCACCTCATGGCTTAGTATATACTTATTGAAACAATTCAAATGGATATAAACCTAAAGTGTTCATGAGATTTTAAAATAAAGATTTAATGTTTTCTGTATCAGAGAGTCAGAGCTAAGTTTTGCCCTTACTCCTGATCTATTATCATTAGCCTCCAAATACTGATAGACAGCAGAGGAGATTCTAATATAAAAATGTCCTAGAATGTGAATATGTGTAGTTTACTATTTTCTTATTGGAGCTCTTTAGAAAATTGGGTATGAAAAATCTCCTAATTGACATATCAAGCTATGATTTTACAACTTCTTTTACTATAATACATTTTAGTATCTAAGATAGTGTCACTAATTTATAGCATAAATTTTTTCTTAATCCAGTAAGGTATTCAAGACCTGTGCCTTATTAAAAAGTGGAAAGCATATTCTCAATTTTTTATTTAGGAGCACAAAGTTTATTAATTGTTTAGAAATTATCTTGTTTCCTGATTTACTGGAGCTGGGCTCCATCAAAGGGCAAGTGACTTCAGAACTATAAACATATCCTCTAGTATGTACTATAAGGCTTCCTTGGCAGGGATCACTGGGTGGCCTTTTAGATCAATTAAGGATAAGAAAAGTAAAATATTTTATTTTGCCTTACTTATTCCTTCTCTAATACGCTTCCTTTTTTTAATGTAGATCTGAGTTTCCAGCCTATATCATTTTCCTTCTACCTGAAGAACTTCTTTTAACAATTTTTTGTGAGGCAGATCTACTGGTGATGAATTCCCTTATTTTTTGTTTGTCTGAGAAAGTATTTCTCCTTCACTTTTTAAAAAAAAATATTGTGTTTTTGGTGAAAGTTTATACAGCAAGTTAGGTTCCCTTTTGACAATTTCCACACAAATTTATCAATGGCATTAGTTACATTTTTCACAGTGTGTCAACATTCTCTTTAATTGTGTTCTGGTTGTTCCATTTCCAGTACTCTAGTTTCCCTGCCCCGTTGTCTTCTCATGTTTGCTATGGATTAAATATTGACCTTTTGGATGCAGACAGATGGTTTTTTAGTAGAGCACCAATCTAATGGGAAATATCCTTTATTTTGTGTATCACTCTGCTTTTCTGCTGAAAGGTGATCTCAGGGGATAGTTTTGGCTCAAGGTTTAAAGTCTCAGGAAGTCCTCTGGTCTAAGCAGCTAGCCTAGCCTTTTTTAAGAAATTGAATTTTGTTCTGCACTTTTCTCCCATTCTAACCAGGATTCTCCTCTATTTTTAAGGATAATTTCACCAGATATAGAATACTAGGTTGCTAGTTTTTTTTGTTTTTCTCAACACTTTAAATGTTTCACTTCACTCTCTTCTTGGTTACATGGTTTCTGATGAGAAGTTCACTGTAATTCTTAACCTTCTTTCTCTGTAGACAAGGCTTCCCTCTTGCCGCCCACCCCACCCCCGCCACCTCTGGCATCTTTCAGGATTTTATTTTTGTCTTTGTTTATCTGTAGTTTATATACCTAGGTATAGATTTTGTGTTATTTATCCTACTTCAGGTTTTCATAGCCTCCTGGATATATGGTTTGGTGTCTGTCATTAATTTTGGAAAATTATCAGCCATTATAACTTCAAATATTTCTTCTACTTCATTCTCTTTTTCATCTCTTTCTGGTATCCCAACTAGGCATATATTACCCCTTTTGAATTTGTCCCACAGTTTTTGGGACAATGAAGGAATAAGTAAGGCACAGTTATTGGATAGTCTGTTTTGTTTATTTTTTCTGTTTGTATTTCAGTTTGTAAAGTTTCTATTGACTTTTGCTGATTCTTTCTTCAGTCGAGTCAATTCTACTGATTTACCCACCAAAGGCATTCTTTATTTCTGTTATTGTATTTTTGATTTGTCACATTTCCTTTTCTTTCTTAGAGTTTCCATCCCTTGCTTATATTACCCATGTTTCCTTGCATGTTGTCTACTTTTTCCATCAGAGCTCTTAACATACTAATCATAGTTATTTTAAATTCCCTGTATGATAATTCCAATATCTATGTCATATCTGAGTCTGGTTCTGAACATTGATTTTCTTTCAGAGTGTAGGTTTTTGTTTTTTGTTTTCTTTTTTTTTTTTTTGGCATGCTTTGCAATTTTTTGTTGAAAACAGGATATTTTGTACTAGGTAATAGGAACCGAAGTAAATAGGCCTTTAAAGTGAGGACTTATGTTAATCTGTCTAGGAGTTGGGCTGTGTTTAATGTTTGTTGTAGCTGTAGGTACCAGAGGCTTCAGTGTCCTCTATTGTCAGTGTTTTTGTCTCCCGTGTTGTCTTTGGGGAGCCCTGGTGGAACAGTGGTTAAGAGCTCGGCTGCAAACCAAAAGGTCAGCAGTTGGAATCCACCAGTTGCTCCTTCGAAACTCTATGAGGTGGTTATACTCTGTCCTTTAGGGGGGCAGTGAGTCAGAATCAATTCACCAACAATGGGTTTTGGTTTTAGTTGTCTTTTTCTCTAGAGAGCAAGCCTTTGTTATGGAGAATACCGTGGCTATATTTTATAAGATTTACTTTTTGCCTTTTGCCATAACCAAAATGGAGTCTTCACTGTAAGACCTGGTGAGGTTTCTGGAGGTAAAACATAAGGCCCCAGAATTTCTCACTCTCATGCTAGTCCACATTCAGCCTCCATCAATTTATCAAAATTTTCATTTAAGTGTTCCTACCAGTTCATGACTACAGTAGCTTCTCCTCCATATAAGCAGATCGTGGGTGTGACTGTCTAGACTCACATGTCTCTCCATATTCTTGGGGGGCAGCTTGCTTTGTGACCTCAATTATGTGATTCTTTTAAGAAAAGTCATTGATTTCCAGTTTGTTCGGCTTTTTCTTATTGTAAAGATAGGAGTGATGACTTCTAGTTTTTTTTACATTTTGAGCTCTTGGTAGCTTTTTAAAATACTAACTAGTATAGTGTGATGCAGTAAAATGAATAAGCCCAACCAAACAACAGAGCCTGAATCATTAATCTGACCATCAAATTGAGAGTAGATAAGACAATGTCAACTAGGCAAGTGTTCTTCTCTGTTAAAAAACAAAAACAAAAACAAAAACAAATATATCACCTATATCTGTAAACTTATGTAATGAGTCCAAAATTATAACTAGTGATTTACATACAAATGGGGGTCTTCAATTTGAGTGAAATCTATGGTTTGGCTCCTCAATGTTTGTCATACAGTGTCAATTCTAACATGTTCTTGGCTAATTTCCACAGAGGCTGAATCTGTTCTCAGTCAGAAGGGAAATTCGACCAGCCTTCCAGGCCTTCATTAGAATGATTACTTTAGACGGGCTGTTAGCCAGGTCCTCCCACAGCCCATGTGATGCAATATATTGAAGTGTATTTTCTGAGGTGGTACATGTGTATTAAGCCACTCCTCTAAGAATTTTAAATTGTACCCCAGGATCAGTGTAAATCTCCTAAAGGCCACACTTTTTAGCCTTAAACAGCATTAGCTTTGTCCCTTTAATACACAGTTGATGCATAATGGTGTACCTTGGGCTTTCTTCAAAGCCTGCTTCAAGAATCAATCATACGAATTCTGATTCCGCACATATTATAAAACTTGGTTGTTGAGAGTGGACCATGTGTATACTTACGGTCATGTACACAAACACACATAACACATTCTTACTTTAATTATCCACTAAACCTGTCCATTGTTTTCCATAGTGTTTTTTGTCCCCTCACACAATGGGTTTTTAATGCTTTTTAAAGCACCAATTGAAATAACCCTTTGTTACAGAAATTAGAGAATCCAGGTGGGCCTGAAAGTCCACCTAGAGGTCACCCGTCTGGCAACTAGACGGACACACCCACTTAACTGAGCCTGCCAGACCACCTGTTATACTTGGATAATTCAGAAACAGATTTTCCTATTAATTCATGCCAGGCATGAATCTAATCCTAAATAAGGCATGTTATAAAGCATTTGGATTAGAAATAATGCCATTATAACCATATGCCTGCATTTTTGTATGTACTTTCAGATGACGTTGTAGCACCTTTCCAAATTTTGCACTGCAGTGTCTATTTGACCTACCGTCAGTGCTTTTGGAATAGCTCTAAATGAAGGAAGAAGACTATGTGGGAACCATTTTAAAGTAATTACAAACTATACACTTGAAGCACCTTGAACTTTTAGGCTTCTGCTGTCCCACTGCTGCTTATGTTTCAAGGTTGAGTTGGAAATATTTTCAGTTTTCCCTTCAATTCTTGGACATGCCAGGGCTACTCTTGACATGCTCTCCTGAACTCTTGGAAGAGATAGCTAGATGTCTCTTCTGTGATTCCTCACATGTTCTTCAAACTTCAGTATAGCCCTTATCAAGCTGTAACCTACCTGTCTGCATGTCTGGCCCTTTCAGTGCTCCCAGTGGCACAAGAGCACATTGAGATAAGCTCTATAATGAGTCATTTCTGCACCCCTCTGAGCCCTGATATCAAGCCTGGCGTGTAACTGGTATTTGATGGGGCTGTTCAAAGAGTAATTGAACAATCTGAATGAACCATATGTATGTCACAGTTCAGCTTTCCTTATGGAAGTGTATTTAGAAAGGGCAGCACAAACGGTTTGTGCTTAACTACTAACCTAAAGGTTGGCAATTCAAACCCACCCAGTGGTACTGCGGGAAAAAGTCTGGCCACCTGTTTCCATAAAGATTACAGCCAAGAAAACTCTATGGAGTTCTGCTCTGTAACATATGGGGTCGCCATGAGTCAGAATGGGCTTACTGCCAATGGATTTGTTTTTTTTTTTTAAAGAGAGTTGAAGGGGAAGGGGGAGGAAGAAGGAACTTGTCCACACTGAGAACTACAGGAATATACACTATACAAACAAATTAAATAAGCCCAATGCCTTCATTCCTTCCGTTGAGGACCTTGTTATTTTTAAAAAGGAATAGCAGCAACCATGCTCTGTATTTATCTCCATAATCTATTCATATTCTGCCTTAGCAACAGAAATGGAGAGCCTCTTCTTTCCTGGAAATCCTCAGGACATGGTGTTCCACCTCTTTTATAGGTAATAATATAAGGTAGCTAGGAAGGCACAGCTGAGAGCCCTGTTGTGTCCAGTCAGTGTAACATGGAGATAATGTGTCCATTCACCACCACCAGAGCTCCCCTCCATTTGGGTGAACAGTCAATATTTGATGGAAACAATTTGGGAAACTCCAGTAAGGCTGATTTTCTCTTTATCTCTATCTGCTGTCTGTTGGCAGGAAAACAAGAGTTACACTTTTAAGTATGTTAATTGCATCTGATGAACTCGTAAGAATCATAGTTTAAGATCAAAGCTGAATGTATGTTGTGATATGAGTTTACAGTGTGGGAACTAGGTTTAAGAAACGAGAAAATGACTTAGTTTAAAAATATATACATATTTTCACAAGGAAGTATGTTCAGTATTCTGTGGATCCGTGGTTTTAGATTCAGGTGGTGCATCAAAATTGCTTATGGAACTTTTAACTAATATAAATAGATACCTAAGCCCAACCCCAGATTCAAATTCATTAGGTCTTGAGAAAGCTTAGGCATATTTTTTCCTTTTTTTTTAAGAAATGGTGTTCTTGATTTAGAGTCAAATACCACTGTCCCAGGAATACCAAGAAATTCATAATCATCCTAAGGAAAATAATACATGACCTTTTTAGTCCTTTATTTAAAATACATAGTCATTTTTTCCATATATGGCAAATAATCAAAATTTAAAGCAGATGTGTTTTGTAGATGTGGGGCCTTCCTGATACAAAATAAGCTGCTGGCTGTCTGATTTTGGAAAATGTGGGAAGACATTCCTGTTATAAGAAAACCAATCAAATTCCAGCTAATGAGTGGAGTTTCTTTAGAAAGGAGCCAAGCTTTTACCTTCTTTAACGATATAATTTACCTTTGGGAGAAGTACTATATTTACTTAAATCCCAAAGTAAAAGGTTAGACCTGAGGAAAGGGTTTGATAGAAGGAGATTATAGATCGTCTATGGACACTAGTCTCCTGAGGTACAAATAGAGGAAGCTCTATTACAATGGGGTACGTGTTAAACTTGGAAATAACTAAAAAAAAAATGAAACCATGATCACAGTGAATTGATTACATATTGTCAAGACTTAGGTCATTATTTATACATAAACATTGATAGAGTATGAATTTTGATAACAAAAAACAAAAAGTGAGTTTCAAGAAAGTAGAGCTATTCCTTATCTCTTTCATTATCATTGGCATAAACCATATTCCAGCCACTTTTTGTGTCTCTGGACTTCAAGGTCGCTATGAGGGAGGACCTCAAGGTAAGGTGTTATTTCAGTTCTAATGCATCTAGCATCAAGGTGGGTCCCTTTTGGAATGCGTGGAACTCAGTAGATCAGAGTTGGAGCTTCATTGTTGTGTAGGGTGAGCATTCAACTAGGTGATGCTTCTTGGATGTGTTAATTTTGTAAACTTTTGCCTTTTTTCTTTTATTTCTGTGAGATAAGGCTTGCAAGCATAATTATGGATTTCCTGTGTGATAGTTAGGGAGCCCTGATGGATTTGTTTTGGTTTTTTTATGTCACATTTGGAAAACCAGAGGTTTCTCATGTAACCTAATGGAAAGGTGCCCACAATAAATTACTTATCTAGCTCTCACTGGAGCCCTGGTGGGCAGTGGTTAAAAGCTGCAGTGATTAAGAGTACGGCTGCTAACCAAAAGGTCAGTAGTTCGAAGCCACCAGCCGCTTCTTGGAAACCCTATGGGGCAGTTCTACTCTGTCCTCTAGAGTCCCTATGGGTCAGAATCGACTCGACAGCAATGGATTTGGTTTGGTTTTTAGCTCATTGATATACTGTCATACCACAGATCTGTGGCACCAGAATGCCACTCGCCTCATTGGTGGCTTGTATTACCAGATCATATTTCTCAAAATCCATATTAAAAAAAAAAAAAGACCCGTATTACCAACCAAAAATTTAAACACACTCAATTAGTAAGCATGTATCCCAATACTGAAAACACATGCCATCAAAAAAAAATTAAGGAGAAAAAATGTAATAAAAGGGTTATACATTAATATTTTCCTTTACATTTTGCCAAAAGCATTTATTTGTACATGTTCATTTAGCTAATTTAGGCAATTTGACAATTAAAGTGGTGCTGTCATTGTAGAGGAGCCCTGGTTGCACAGTGGTTAAGAGCTCAGCTGCTAACCAAAAGGTCAGCAGTTCAAACCCACCTGCTGCTCTTTGGGAGAAAGATGTGGCAGTCTGCTTCCGTAAAGATTTACAGCCTTGGAAACCCTGTAGGACAGTTCTACTCTGCCCTGTAGGGTCACTGTAAGTTAGAATAGACTCGACAGCAACAGGTTGGTTTTTTTTTTTTTTTTTGGTGGGGGGGGTTAATCACAGTGTGGCTCCTCCTCCTTATAGTTATCCTGTTTGAGGCTGTTTCTCTCCCATGATGCTTTCCATCACCAAACCTCTCATCCTTTGTAAAAAGAAAAATAAAAAGCTTTACTTGTCTAGTTAATGGCAATCAGAAAAGCAGGTGGAAGGCTATTCATTATGGAGAGGTGGCGAGGATGAAGTAGTCGATACTATTGAAAAGTTAGAACATAACAGAACATGACCGTCACATCAGTTCCAGTGCTTCATACGGTAAGTGAAATAATATGTCAGTCAGCGTAGGCTAGATTGTCATACATTAGTAAACAACCCTACTTTTTAAAAGTTACTTTCATTTGAATTTTTGCAAAATTTAAGAATGTCATGGTAAATATCTATAGAAATATAGAAATAGCTATGAGAATTCAGAAATAGAGATATAAAGAGGAAGAAATACAACAAACACAGATAATCTATTGTTATGCTATTATCTAGTATTCTCATGTATAGTTTTATACAAATGTGGTTTTGAAAATTAGAATCTATGTGTTGTTGTTGTTGTGTGCCGTTGAGTTGATTCTGACTCATAGAGACCCTATAGGACAGAGTAGAGTTGCCCCATAGGGTCTCCTAGACTGTAATATAATTGGGACATTCCAGTTCTTTAAATTCTAAATAAGTTAATTCTGGTTCCACTTGAATTTCAATAGTAGAGCGAAATTAAAAGTTAGAGCTTTTTTTTTTTTTTAATTGTACGGTAATAAAGGTTTCCTCAGAGATGATATACCTAGTTTTCCAGAAATAGTGTCTATTTTTTTTTAGTAATCTACAAGTCAGATTTTAGGCAGCACAGCTGTTGAGAAAAGTCTGGGGCACTCATTTCCATTTTTTTTAGATTTTAAAGCTCTGGGGCAGGTCACTGCAGTTAGCATATTCATCACATATCATTGTTTTTCAAATATTTCTTGAATTGAGATTAATGATGAAATGCTGATTTATGAGTGTTCCTCTTCAATGAAGCTTATTGTTATGAAATCTCTGAATAGGAAGAAGTAGGGCTTCAGCACCAAGACTCTTGGCTATTTGTTTTTTTCATCACTTTCCACACAAGCCCAGCTCCAGTCTGGCTACCCTATTTAGAGTCATTATCAACCTACTCACCTTTCTTTGGTGTTGACATTGTTGATGGATTCAAAGTAGTGAAACTGGCAGTCCTGTGTCTAATGCCAGTGTCCTTGAAGCAATAAAGGGAGCTTCAAAGGGAGGTTGAAATTGAACACTCGTATACCTCAATTATTTTTAAATCATAATATACATTTCTCACTCTGTCTTGTCTTTTACCTTGGAAAGGAGTTTCTTTACTACCCTGGACAGTTTTATTTATTAAATGTATAAAAAGGCCATGGGTTTCCTTAAACATTTGTATTTCTTTAAAAATTAATCTTAATCTTATCAGGAGCTTGTCTATTTTAAATCGATCTGAGTTAATGTACTAGGACTGTGAGGAAGAGACGTAGTATCATTTGGGTACAAAGGGAGAGTCAGAATCTTAAAATTCGCTTCCAGTACCTACAAAGGTGACTCAGTTTACCAGCAAGGGTTAATTTTCACTTTGTGGTTTTAAAAGTATATGACAACGAAGGGGCATTTCAAGACCCAGGGGAGAGTGGAAATAGCAAATAAACAGGATGATTACAAAAGCTTTTACCAAATTGAGTAAAAGAAACATGCACTGCAGTCAAGCAGTTGAAATTTATAGTAGGAAAGCCCTCTTCTATGGCTTTGACGATAGCAGTCACAAAAACGAAGATGATGTGGTGGGAAAATCAGAACCTGACTCAAGGCGAACTAGCAAAGAGACTTAGCAAGTCCTTGGCTATAGTGTCAAATAAATGGATAATGCGAGCCTAATCTTTTGTGAACTTAAAACTGGAAATAACTAAGGCAGAGCTGACATCACTTTTTTCTGCATTAATTAGATGTTTTGGGGTTTTATTGGCTACAAGGAGTAGAGCCACAACTGGGTTAATGGTGGTTGGTTTTAAGGACCCATCAGAAACCGAGAGTGACGGGCAGTTCTCTGAGCAGCCTCAGTGGAAAGAGGAGTGAGTGAGTGTCACTTATGGTACTTCTGGATCTCACGCAGGCATCTCTAAAGAGAGTGGCATCCCATTCTTTCTTTCTTTTTTAACCCTTTGGTGACCTAATTATTTTCTGCTTTGAATTGTTTGTTCATACCCTGTGTTTTCATTCATGGAAGCATGCTGAACCATTGTGTGTCTGAATTTTTGGTAGGTAGTCTGGATTTCTTTTTCTTGCCCCCTCCCACAAGCCTACCCTGTTTAGTGTCCCCACCAAGGTCTGTTGGTACATACGTGTAACAAAGAATAATTTTCAAAATTTTTAATCTTTCCCACCAAAAATTCAGACACCTCATACAAGACCTTGTAAAGACAGTAATTTGCAGCACATGCCTGTGTCTTCAGTTTCCAATAGTCATAAAGGCCTCTGCCTTGTGGCAGCATGCACTGTCAGTGGTACAGCAGCTTCCCAATAAACCCCAGAGGCTGAAAAATTTCATGGTCATTATACGTACTACCAGGCACAAAAGGGTTTAAATCTTTATTGAGGAATAATTAACATAAAGTACAATTAACCAACTTCAAGTGAACACTATGATGATTTTTTTCCCCCATTCTCCTCTCTTCAATCCCCTGGCGACCCAAATTTTCTTTTGTCTCGATGGATTTAAATATTCCAGATATTTCATGTAAGGGGGATCATACAATATTTGTCCTTTTGTGTCTGGCTTATTTCACACAGCATAATGTTTACAAGGTCCATCCATGTGGTGGCATGTATCAGGACTTCACTATTCTTTTTGGCTGAATGATACTCCATCGTGTACATACTCACAGTTTGTTTATCCATTCATCTTTTAATGGACACTTGGCTTGTTTCCACCTTTTAGCTATTGTGAATAATGCTACACTGTACATTGGTGTACTTGTGTCTTTTTGAGTCGCTGCTTTTAATTCTTTTGGGTGTATACCTAGGAGTGGAATAGCTGGGTCATACAGTACTTCTATGTTTAACTTCTTCAGAAACTGTTAAACTATTTTCCACAGAAGCTGCACCATTTTACGTTCCCACTAGCAATGCATGAATGTTCTGATTTCTCTACATCCTCGCCAACACTTGTTTTCTGGTTTTGTTTGTTTATTTGTTGGTTTGTTTTAAATAATGGCTGTCCTATTGGTTGTGAAGTGGAATCTCATTACGGTTTTGGTCTGCATTTCTCTGATGATTAAAGATGTTGAGCATCTTTTCATGTACTTGTTGGCTATTTTATATCTTCTTTGGAGAAATGTTACATTGACCACTTTTTAAATTGAGTTCTTAGTCTTTGTGTTGTTGAGTTCTTTATAAATTCTAGACATAAAATCCTTATCTGATATATGGTTTCCAAATATTCCCTCCCATTCTGTAGGTTGTATCTTCACTTTCTTGATAATGTCCCTTCATGTACAAAAGTTTTTAATGTGTATGAAGTTCAGTTTATCTATTTTTTCTCTTGTTGCTTGTGCTTTTGGTATCATATCTAAAGATCCATTGTGTAAAAGAAGGTTTTGAAGCTTTTCCCCTATGTTGTATTCTAAAAGTTTTATGACTTTAGCTCTTATATTTAGGTCATTGATTCATTTTGAGTTAATTTTTATATATGGTACAAGGTGTGGGTCTAGCTTCATTGTTTTGCATGTAGAAATCCAGTTGTCCCAGCACCATGTATTGAAAAGACTATTCTTTCCTCATTGAATAGATTTGGCCCCTTTATCAAAAATCAATTGGCCATAGATTAATGGGTTTATTTCTGGATTCTCAATTCTATTCTATTGGTCTTTATGTTGATTCTTATACCAGTACCGCACTATTTTTTATTACTGTAGCTTTTTAGTACATTTTAAAATTGGGAAGTATGAATTCTCCTACTTTAGTCTTTTTCTTTCAAGATTGTTTTGACTATTCAGGGCCCCTTGCAATTCCATACGAATTTAAGGGTTGATTTTTCCAATTTTGCAAAAAAAGCTTTTGGAATTTTACTCACAATTTCATTGTATCTGTAGATAACTTTGGGTAGAATTGATAACAATATTCAATCTACCAATCCATGAACAAGGAATGTTTTTCCATTTATTTAGATCTCCTTGGATTTCCTTCAGCAGTGTTTTATAGTTTTCAGAATAAAGGTCTTTCACGCCTTGGTTAAATTTATTCCTGGGTATTTTATTCTTTTCAATGCTATTATAAAAGGAATGATTTTCTTAATTTCCTTTTCAGATTGTTCATTGTTGGTATATAAAACACAACTAATTTCTGGGTGTTGATCTTGTACCCTGCAAATTTGCTGAATTTGTTTATTAGCTATTGTAGTTTTCTTGTGGATTCTTGAGGATTTTCTATATATAGTATCATGTCATCTGTGACTAGAGATAGTTTTACTTCTTCTTTCCTAATCTGGATGCCTTTTATTTGTTTTTCTTGCCTAATGTTGTTGCCACTGCTAAGCTTTCTCTCCTTTCATTTCTATTTCTCTACCTGTTCTTGCTTGTGGGTTCAGCTTACTCCCTGGTGTATAGATCCCTTTTCTGCTCCTGTTATTTGTTGACCACCTGTTTGTCTCAATGTCAAGCACAAGAGAGATTTCCAAGGTCAATTAATCACTACTCAGGACTGAGTGTCCCTGTTGGACTGGGCTCTTATGCCAGACCGGGTGTGGTTGCCTTTGCAAGTGCCTGTCATGAGTCCAATCGATATGGCCACAGTTAAGACAAAAAACATTCATTTGTTCATTCAGTGTATAATAATTAACTCCTCCTTTGTGCCATGCAATATCCTAGATTCTGGGGTCACACCAGTGAGTTAATAAGAATCATGAATCTTGAATTTTAGTGAGAGGAGAACAACAAATAACAAAGGAGAATAACAATAAAAATAAATTCAATTAAAGTAAAACATACATATAGAAGAACACAAATTTGAGAGGAACCTAATAGAATGAGGCTGTTGCCATGACAATCTTGATGAGGCACTTCTGGCGCGAACTTATAGTCCAGTCGGTGTCTTCTTTGACCTGTTCAATGATTTTGGTCTAGAAGACTCACACGTGTGTGATGTAGAATTTAAATAAGGAGAGGCATTGAAACCAGAAGGTTAAAATGATGTATCATCCACATATATCCCTGATGATAGCTTCAACCAAATGAGTAGTAGTTGAATGTCGTTAAGAATCAATCAGATAGGGGAAGTAGCTTCAGCTTACTTGTTGCTTTATAGTTGAATTTATAGTTTGGCGTTAAAAAGAGTATGGCGTTACGCAAGTGTTGAGGGGGTTGAGAAACATCTTGGACATAATATTAGAAGGTCTTTCCACAAGATGGCACTCATAATCTCTTTTGTTTTTAATTTCTTCCTTGTTAATTTTTTTTTTAAAAAAGAAAACACTTCTTTTTTTATACAAAGTTGCAGAAAATGAAAAACCATAATGAATATTTGAAAACACAGGTAACTTATTTCATGTACTTTTGACTGGTTTATCATGTTTCTGATGGTTACAATTTATCTCCTCTGAGACAGCAAGAGATGATACTGGATTTGAGGGGGACGTGTCCTTCAATAGGCCCTGCCCCTCTGATTTAATCCACATTGTAAAATGGTACTCATGGAATCTTATACTAATTCAGATTGGCATTACACCAGATTTCTGATAGTTTAGCATTCTAACCACTTGTTTTATAAATCTATTCTACAAGTCCTAACTCTCCCTGAAATACTTGGCCTGAAAAAATGGGAACGTATTCTTTATACACGATTTTCTGCTATACATATTTTTCCACTGGAATGTATTTTAAAAGATGTATTAACATTTATACTAACTTTTGGGCTGAATTATTCCCTTCTAATTTGGTCTTTTATGGCCACTCCTACATCTAGACATCCTCCGGAATAACTAACATAGCAAACTCACAGAACCAGGAGAGACTTGAGAGAGTACCTGATTCCAGATGTTGCCACTCCTCTGAATGTTCTCTGCATTTTTATTATCCCAGAGCCTAAACAGAGGAAAAATCAAAGTCTTATCTTTTGAAGTTTGTATGTGTGAGAGGGAGAAACAGATATAAAGAAGAAAAATAGCAGGAAAGGACATGAAATTGTGAATATATAAATTGATTGCAAAGATACATCTTGAGAGGAACTGAATTTTTAAAATAGTAATGACAGTTTATTGACTTTTGGGTACAGATAGTTTTATAAATTGACGCTTGAGGCTACCCCCACTAATCTAATAGCAATGACAGATAAAATATAAAAATAGAAGAAAAAAAAAAGACATAGTTCAACAAAGTAAACATCTCTGGGCCAAACACAAAGCAGAAACAGAATATGCACAGTGTGTCAGGCAGATCTAAGAACATAGCTTGCTGGGGTTAAGGTTTGAAAGTAGGAAGAGATGTCCCAGAAGTGTATTATACTGTGTGTCTATGGGAACAATATTGACCCTTATGAAGGGCATAACTGGAACTGCTTAAAAAAAAAAGTTCCTATTGGCAGGCTTTAATTTTTTAGGAAGCATGACTGTGTGGTGGAAACAGTTAAGCACTCGACTATGAGCCAAAAGATTGGTGGTTCGGACACACTCAGAAGTGCCTCGGAAGACAGCCCTGGTGATTAGCTTCCAAAAGGTCACAACCTTGAAAACCCTGTGGAGCAGTTCTACTCTGCACACGTGGAGTAGCCATGGGTGGGAATTGACTTAAGGGAAACTAAGAATCAGGTCAACAGTAACTAACAATAACAACAAACTTTTAGGAGGCTGTAACTGGATAGGCTAGTTTATTGGTTTCCTACTGTTCCTGTAACAAATTACTATAAATTTAATAGCTTACGACACAAATTTACCCGTGAGTACGGGTCTCCATTAAAAGGCCATCTATATGAGACCAAAAGGTCAACAATTTACTCTAAAGCAAAGATGAGAAGACAAGGGGGGAAGGGAAACTACAGTACTGGAAATGGAACAACTAGAAAGCCATTAATAAGAATGTTGACACACTGTAAAAAATGTCACTGAACAACTTGTGTAGGAATTGTCAAATGAGAACCTGATTTGTTATGTAAACTTTCACTGAAAACACAATAAAATATTGTTTTAAAAAATTTAATGTGAAAAACCCCACAAGTTTATTATTTTATAGTTCTGTAGGCCAGAAGTCTGACACAAGTCTCATTGCACTAAATCAAGGTGTTGACAAGGCTGCATTGCTTTCTGGAGGCATCAGGGGATAATCCATTTCCTGGCCTTTTCTAACTTCTAGAAACCATCTGCATTCCTTGTTTGTGGCCCCTTCCTCCATCTTCAAAGCTAGTAGCATAGAGTTGTCATATGTCCTTCACTGACTCTCCTTCTGTCATCACACTGCCTTCTCTTCTCTCTGACTTCTGACTCTCCTGCTTCCCTGTTGTAAGGGCTCTTGTGATTACATTGGGCCCATCTAGATAATCCAGGATAGTCTCCCCATCTCAAGGTCCTTAACTTAATGATATCCGCGAAGTCCGTTTTTCCATGTATGGCAACATATTCATAGGTTCCAGGGATTAGGATGTGAACATTTGGGGGAGGCCATTATTAACTTACCTCACTTCGGGAAGGCTTATATCAGCATATTAACTTCTCAGCTAGAACCTGGGTCAAGTCATCTGGTAGCTCAGAGACTGGAGCTGGGATACTCCCAGTATCATGGTAGATGATACCTCCTAGCAGTCAATATGGAAAGCTGTCCTAGACAGGGAGATTAGGGTGCTCTACAGAGGCAAGAAGAAACCTAGTAGACAGAAAATAGTAAATAAAGGAGACATAGACATAGACATAGAGATACTGTCTTAGGTTCCTAGGGCTGCCATAACAAAATATCACAAAATGACTGGCTTTAAAGAACAGAAATTTATTTTCTCACAGTTCTGGAGGATAGAAGTCCAAATTCAGGGCATTGGCAGGGCTATACTCTCTCTCTTTGTTGGCTGTCAGGGAAGACCCTTCCTTGTCTCTTCTCTAAGTGTTTCTTGGCATTCCTTGGCTTGTGAGTGGATCCTCACATGGTGGCTTCTTTCTGTGTATGACTCTTTTTATAAGATACCAGTTATACTGGATTAGTACCCACCTTACTCTGTTATGACCTCATTAACTTGACTGATAACATGTATAAAGAAAAATCCTATTTCCTCAAACAAGGTCACATTCAGAACTACAGGGATTAGAACTTCAACATATCTTTTGGGGGGATACAATTCAGTCCATAACAGAGACAAAGAACCTCTCAGGATGAGCCTCCAAACCAAAGCTTCAAATCACATAAAGGAAACAAATGCTATGAAAATTAATCAACTGCAAAATGTTGGAGAAAGGGGCCAGGTCCTATAAGGAGCCCTCATTTGTTGAAAGAGCAATAGACATATCCAAGAATTTTCCAGAATTGAAAAATACATGAATCCTCTGATTAAAAATGCACATTGAGAACCAAGTAGGGCCAATAAAAATTAATCCACACCTAGACACATTAAGCTTAATGAGCACATCTTATTAGCTATCAGAAAGAAAAGGCAGATTACCTATGAAGGAAAGACAATTGGAAGAACAGCAAATATCTCATCAGTAACAATAGATGTCAGAAGACAACAGAGATTTGATGAAAGCACTGAGCATTAAATCTGTCAGCTGCAAATTCTTACTTAGAAAATAAAATAAAGATATTTTCTGACATTGAAAGACTAAGAGAATTTTCTGCCCATAGATTCACTGGGTAAGGGAGGCTTCTAAAGCAAGAAACAAAGTGAAGCCAAAGGGCAAGAATGGAATTTAAGTAACAATGATTTTTTTCTTCTCTCACAAAAAATATAAAACTTCTCCTTAACAGTAAATAAAATTTCCAGTAATTTTTCTTTGGAAAGCAAGTGAAGTAAAGAAAAACTTTATATTTTGCTCCCATTTCTTGATGAAATCTTAAGAAAAGTTAGGATAAATGAAATATTTAACTGATGAAGTTCATGTGGTATACAGTAATTGGCAGTCTTTGACCCCAATGTGGACAGACAGAAAACAATGTAAAAATGGAATGTAAAGTTTTCTTTAACCAAAAAGAGGAACTATATGTTTAGATAGGTATACAGATGTTCTACTTGTGCACAGGTTACCAAGAGTTTCTTTCATTTGAAATTTTGCCTGGCAAAAATCTTCTCTGTTTTGAAGATGGGAGAGTTGTGGAGATTTCAAAGGAACTTGTGGGGAAAAAGGAACGGACAGAACCATCAGTATGTTGCACTGAGAGATGTTATTATTTTCATATGAACGCATATTAAAGGGGAATGGAACAGCAGCTAATTCCAGCATGATCTACTTCTAATTACTAAAGGAAATACAGTGCCTGGTACCTAATAAGCACTCAACAATTTTATGTTGATCTAATAATAATTATCTTACCCTTCTGACAAATTAATTTATTTTAAGGATCAAGAATGATGGATTATCTATTAGATTATTAATTAGGTTTTAATCTAATAGCTAATGAATATATATAAATATAAATATAATGAAAAATAATTTTAAAAAGCCGTACATGGACCAATGATGTTAAAGTGAACCAAGTATTCATTGAAGCATGAACCAAGGATTATGATTAACCTAATTCTGTACCATGGGCTTTTTGAGGAAAAAAAAATGGATTTTATAGTCTGTTGAAAACTTTGAAGTTATATATAAATGTATGATAATTTTTTATTACTTCAGTAGCATTAAAATGGTGATTTGCTGGGGAAATCTTGCATGCTGTTTTAAACTAAATAATTTATAGAGATCAAATGAAATCTCAACTGGGCCTAAGTTATCTTGAACTAGGAATTGTATATAATGTGGAAGGCGTTATTAAGACAAATAGCATTTAGGACCAGACCTAGTTAATATTTTCAACTAGGATGATGTCATAGTATTAAATAGAATTCGTCGTAACTGAATACAGTATAATAGAGACTGACTGTTTTGTGGCCCTTCAAAAATGAGAAGATTGCAATTATATGAAAAAAGAAAAAGAACAAGAGAGCCAGGAGGGTCTTAAGAAGAATAGGTATTCAACCCTACATCATTTGATTGCAATATACACATCGTAGTCCTTGGCAATGTCCATAGAGACAACTGAAACTTACCTTGAGAAAATGTCCACTATAGGTTTTGCTGTCACTAAGCCTTGATAGCCACTTTAAATCCCTTCTGATGCAATTTCTTTCCTCCTTACTTCATCAAAACTGAAAAATTGTTTGCTAGATAATGTAGAAATATGCCTTACTCCTTCACGCTCTGGCAGTTAAATGCCTTATATTTTCTAGTTAGGTGATCCCAACCCTTGAAACTTTTTTCATTATAGGCTTTGGGATGGAGGCATGGCAATGATGTAAATATATAACATAAATCTTCTGACCAGAGTCTGAATTGAAAAACTAAAAAAGTAAATGAGATAGTGTTCTCTTATCTTTAGCTGATTCTCTCCTTGTACCTCTTAAGGTGATCATGACTCCAGTCTCAGCTTGAGAAACTTCCCCAGGGCCACATGGCTAGAACATGACCATCTGGGGTGTATACACATCAAGGCTCACTTTCAGGTTGAGAACAAGAACTGCCTTAAATTTTGAGCATGTTTATATAAAATGAAAAAAAAAAAAAATAAGCACATGACTCCAAAGCCTAACTCTCTTCACTTTATCATATTGGCTCAATGCTACACTGGTAGGGCAGTGTGGAGGATCTCAGAGGATTAATTTTATTGTAATTTGTAATGATCACAAATACAGTTGGAAAAATGACAGATGCCTTTTTTCATTTTTATATTTTATAATTAGAAAGTAAGTTATCTAAAGAGAAAATCCACAGTTAACTTACATCTACTTATTGCTGCTCTTGTTAGTTGCCGTTGAGTTGATTCTGACTCATGGCAACCCCATGTGTGCAGAGTAGAACTGCTCCACAGGGTTTTCAAAGCTGTGGTCTTTTGGAAGCCAGGCAGTCATGTTAAAATATATCTATCAATGTAGGATAAATGAAAGCATATTATGATTTGAATATTAACCTTTACCCAATTAACTTATTCTCAGGAAAACCGAACAACTACTTTGAGCTAGAAATAACACTACCAAACATAGGTTTCTAATTTAGAGCCTATAACTTGATAAACCTGCATTGTGTTACCATGGATATGTGAGTGCATTTAACTAATGTCTCAGGTTGATCCATGATATGGAAATGTGTGAAGGCAGTTTGGTCTTTAGTGAAAACATACCGATGTCACTATCACATAGAACAATGCAATGGAAATTATTTACCCCTCAAACAGATGTATTATAAATAAAAAGAAAATTAGGTAAGATTTAAAGGTAAATTAGATTGGACTCTTAAAAAGTATAGCCAATGTCCACAACTGTTTATGTTTTAGAAAGATTCCATAGACATATATCGGGAAAATTCATTATCAAATGGATTTTTATTATCAAAAAATAGCTACGTATTATGTATGCATCTATACATATGTTCATGCTTCTAAATTCCAAGTTTGCTTCTGAAACAACTGTCAGTGATCTAAATGACAAACAAAACAAAGATATTCCCAATGCATACAAAAACCGATTTTTTATTTTAATATCAATATTTTCACTTTTTAACTTTTTTTCGTAAAAGTGAAAACCAAACCATCTTCAGGTTTCTTTCAGTTAGTGAAAATGGGTACTAATGTAGGTCTTTCGTAAAAGCAAAGTGGTCAAAGTGGCATAGGGTGAACTTTCAGAAAACTGGGGAAACTTGTACTACTTAAAAGTAAGGTGGGGGCAGGGTTTGAGCATTTGGACAGCGTTGTTAGGTCATCTCCTGAAGCCTTAGGTGGTTTTATTCGTTCTAGCTCTCAGTTCCAAAGAGGGCATTAATGAATATGAAAACTACTAAAATGTTTCTTTACCTGATGCTAGGTTGAGTTAATACTAAGTCTGCCTAAGATCACAACCTTGAACAAAAGAGATAGATGAGTGTCACAAAGTACCAGGAGGGGACTCCAATCCTGTACCACTTGAGCCTTCCCTGAAAAATGATATTGAGCACTGCATTGCACTGAATCACCTGCCTAAACTTGGTGATTTAGGCTGCTTCCCACAGAAGGTAGTGATAAGAGCGTCTAAACTTATGCTTGAATTGCTTTGCTGTACTTGTAGAAACGAAAGCAGCGGAAAATATATGAAAAAAAGATCATGTATCTCATTTGTCTTTTGTCCAAAAGATAAATTTAAAATGGTTTGTCTAAACAGAATTCCTCTTGAGTATGTTCTCAGAATGTTCTTCACCTCGTAATACAGAATAGAAGCTGTTAACTGCTCCAAAATTAGAATTTAAAGAGCGCACCTTAAGACAAGCATCTTCATATTACACAGAAGCTTAACCCTAATGCCCTTTTGCTTAGCCTAGAATGCATCAAAATAAATACGATTAGTTCCTAGTAGTTATCATTTATTGATTAACTCTATCAAGATACCTGAGAACATTTAATATCAGGGAAAACAAAGGGGTTTATTTCCAGATAGACCATTGTTTTCCTTGCTCTTGTAATAGATGCCTTCTAGTCTCATTTCAATAATCTCTAGATATTGTTCCCCAGTTTTATTCTCTTGTATTTTCCCCTCCCATGTATGAAATATATAATGTACAGAGAGACACAGGTGTAATTGCTGTGTAGAACTCCCTCAGTTGCATTTCAGTAGTTGTTTTGCAGCAGGTGGAACCAGTTGCTGTTGAGTAGATTCCAAATTATGGTGATCCCACTGTGTCAAAGTAGAACTGTGGGTTTTCAATGGCTGATTTTTTTGGAAGTAGATGGCCAGGCCTTTCTTCCAAGGCACATCTGGATGGACTCAAACTAACACACTTTTGGTTAACCATTTATACTACCCAGGGTCTCCATGTGGCAGGTAGAATTACCTCTTATTTCTGGTAGAAGGTAAGTGAGAAGAAAAACGATGAAATAATGGGTATTTCAGGGCAAATAATCTCAATATCTATGCCCTTCTCCCTGTGATATCACCATACTCTGTACTGCTTGTCTCAGGATTAAGAGCCCCTGGAGGTCTTAGAGTTTACTGATGACTTTTTTTGTCTTTGGTTCATTAGTTTATTCAACAAATAATTATTGAGCCATTATATGCCAGGTGGAGCCCTGGTGGTGCAGTGGTTAAGAAAGGAAAAAAAAAAAACTGCCAGCCAAGAATTATATATCCAGCAAAACTGTCTCTCAAATACGATGGTGAAATCAGGGCATTTCCAGATAAACAGAAGTTTAGGGAATTTGCAAAAACCAAACCAAAATTACTAGAAATACTAAAGGGAGTCCTCTGGTTAGAAAATCAGTAACAACAGATAACAACCCAAGACTAGAACACAGGACAGAGCAACCAGATATCAACACAGATAGGGAAGTCATGAAAGTAAATCAAAGCTAAAACACTGAAAATAGGGAAACAGATGTCAATATGAAAAAGATGATGACTTTAAAACAAAAAAGAGGGACTTAAAAAATGTAGACATAGCTTTTTCACATGGAGAGGAAGTCAAGGCAATATAAAGGAATAACAGACAGATATAAACTTATAAAAATAGGGGTAAATATTAAGGTAACCACAAAGGAAACTAACAATCCTGTAGGTCAAAATAAAAACCTAGGAAAATATAAAGACTCAGCAAACACAAAATCAACAACAATGAAAATGATGAAAAGACACCTAAAGAAAAACGACACAGCACAGAAAATTAAACGGAACAAAGAAACTGTGAACAACACACAAAAAAGACATCAAAATGATGGCAGTAAACTCACACCTATCAACAATTACGCTGAATGTAAATGGACTAAATGCACCAATGAAGAGACAGAGAGTGGCAGATTGGATAAAAAACACATGATCCATGTATATGCTGCCTACAAGAGACACACCTTAGACTTAAAGACAAAAACAAACTAAAACTCAAAGGATGGAAAAAAATAGATCAAGCAAGCAACAATCAAAAAAGAGCAGGAGTGGCAATACTAATCTCAGACAAAATAGACTTTAAAGTAAAATCCACCACAAAGAATAAGGAAGGACACTATATAATGATTAAAGGGTCAATACACCAGGAGGACATAACTGTAATAAATATCTACGCACCCAACAACGCAACCCAAAATACATAAAACAAACTCTAACAGCACTGAAAAGAGAGATAGACAGCTCCACAATATTAGTAGGAGACTTCAAAACAACACTTTCAGTGAAGGACATAACATCCAGAAAGAAGCTCAGCAAAGACACAGAAGAGCTAAATGCTACAATCAACAAATTGATCTCATAGACATACCAAACACTCCACCCAACACTAACCAAGTATACTTTCCTTTCCAACACACATGGAACATTCTCCAGAACAGACCATGTATTAGGCCATAAGGGAAGCCTTAACAAAATCCAAAGTGTCGAAATATTACAAAGCATTGTTTCTGACCATAAAGCCATAAAAGTAGAAATCAACAACAGAAAAAGCAAGGAAAAAAAAATCAAACACATGGAAATTGAACAACACCTTGCTCAAAAACTATTGGGTTATAGAACAAATTAAAGATGGAATAAAGAAATCCATAGAATCAAACAAGAGTGAAAACACATCCTACCAGAACCTTTGGGACACAGCAAAAGCAGTGCTTAGAGGGCAGTTTATAGCAATAAATGCACACATCCAAAAAGAAGAAAGGCCATAATCAAAACATTAACCCTACCACTGGAACAAGTAGAAAGAGAGCAGCAAAAGCAGCCCTCAGGCTCCAGAAGAAAGGAAATAATAAGAATTAGAGCAGAATTAAACCAAATAGAGAATAGAAAAACAATTGAAAGAGTTAACAAGACCAAAAGCTGGTTCTTTGGAAAGATCAACAAAATTGATAAACCATTGGCCAAACTGACAAAAGAAAAACAGGAGAGGAAGCAAATAACCCATATAAGAAATGAGACGGGTGATATCACAACAGACCCAACTGAAATTAAAAGAATCATAACAGAATACTATGAAAAATTGTACTCTAATAAATTTGAAAACCTAGAGGAAATGGACAAATTTCTAGAAACTCACTACCTACCTAAACTAACACAAACAGAGCTAGAACAACTAAATAAACCCATAACAAAAGAAGAGATTGAAATGGTAATTAAATAATTCCCAACAAAAAAAAGCCCTGGCCTGGATGGCTTCACTGGAGAATTCTACCAAACTTTCAGAGAAGAGTTAACATCACTACTACTAAAGGTATTTCAGAGCATAGAAAAGGATAGAATACTCCCAAACTCATTCTATGAAGCCAGCATAACCCTGATACCAAAACCAGGTAAAGACACCACATAAAAGAAAATTACAGACCAATATCCCTCAGGAACATCGATGCAAAAATTCTCAACAAAATTCTAGCCAATAGAATTCAGCAACATATCGAAAAAATAATTCACCATGATCAAGTGCAATTTATACCAGGTATGCAGGGATGGTTCAACATTAGAAAAACAATCGAAGTAATCCATCACATAAATAAAACAAAAGACAAGAACCACATGATCTTATCAATTGATGCATAAAAGGCATTTGACTAAGTCCAACACCCATTCATGATAAAAACTCTCAACAAAATAGGAGTAGAAGGGAAATTCCTCAATATAATTAAGGGCATTTATACAAAGCCAACAGCCAACATCATCCTAAATGGAGAGACTTTGAAAGCATTCCCCTTGAGAATGGGAACCAGACAAGGATGCCCTTTAACACCACTCTTATTCAATATTGTGCTCGAGGTCCTAGCCAGAGCAATTAGGCTAGAAAAAGAAATAAACAGCATCCAAATTGGTAGGGAAGAAGTCAAAGTATCTCTATTTGCAGATGATATGATCTTATACACACAAAATCCCGAAGAATCCACAAGAAAACTACTGGAACTAATAGAATATTTCAGCAAAGTTTCAGGATACAAGATAAACCTACAAAAATCAGTTGGATTCCTTTACACCAACAGAGAGAACCTCGAAGAGGAAATCACCAAATCAATACCATTTACAATAACCCCCAAGAAGATAAAATACTTAGGAATAAATCTAACCAGAGACGTAAAAGACCTATACGATGAAAACTACAAGACGCTACTGCAAGAAACCAAAAGAGACCTGCATGAGTGGAAAAACATACCTTGTTCATGGATAGGTAGACTCAGCATTGTGAAAATGTCAATTCTACCCAAAGCGATCTACAGATACAATGCAATCCTGATCCAAATTCCACCAGCATTTTTTAATCAGACGGAGAAAAAAATCACCAACTTCATATGCAAAGGGAAGATGCCCCGAATAAGTAAAGCATTACTCAAGAAGAACAACAAAGTGGGAGGCCTCACATTACCTGATTTTTTAGGACCTATTATACCACCATGGTAGTCAAAACAGCCTGGTACTGGTACAACAACAGATACATAGACCAATGGAACAGAATTGAGAATCCAGACATAAATTCATCCACCTATGAGCAGCTGATATTTGATAAAGGCCCAAAGTCCGTTAATTGGGGAAAAGACAATCTCTTTAACAAATGCTGCTGGCATAACTGGATATCCAATCTGCAAAAAAACTGAAACAAGACCCATACCTCACACCATACACAAAAACTAACTCCAAATGGATCAAAGACTTAAATATAAAATCAAAAACGATAAAGATCATGGAAGAAACAATAGGCACAACGGTAGGAGCCCTAATACATGGCATAAACACAATATGAACCATAAGTAACAATGCACAAGCACCAGAAGAGAGACTAGATAAATGGGAACTCCTAAAAATCAAACACTTATGCTCATCAAAAGACTTCACCAAAAGAGTAAAAAGACAAGCTACAGACTGGGAAAACATGTTTGGCTAAGAAATCCGATCAGGCTCTAATCTCTAAAATCTACAAGATACTGCAAAACCTCAACAACAAAAAGATAAATAACCCAATTGAAAAATAGGCAAAGGATATGAACAGGCACTTCGCCAAAGAGGATATTCAGGCGGCTAACAGACACATGAAGAAATGTTCACAATCATTAGCCATTAGAGAAATGCAGATCAAAACTACAATGAGATATCATCTCACCCCAACAAGGCTAGCATTAATCCAAAAAACACAAAATAATAAATGCTGGAGAGGTTGTGGAGACACTGGAACACTTATACAGTGTTGGTGGGAATATAAAATGGTACAACCGCTTTGGAAATCGATTTGGCACTTCTTTAGAAAGTTAGAATTAGAAGTACCATACCATCCAGCTATTCTGCTCCTTGGAATATATCCTAGAGAAATAAGAGTCGTCACACGAGTAGATATATACGCACCCATGTTCGTTGCAGGACTATTCACAATAGCAAAAAGATGGAAACAACCTAGGTGCCCATCAACGGACGAATGGATAAACAAATATGGTATATCCACACAATGGAATAGTACGCAACAATAAAGAACGACGATGAAGCCGTGAAACATAACATGGAGGAAGCTGGAGGTCATTATGCTGAGTGAACTTAGTCACAGAAGGACAAATATTTTATAAGACAATTATTGTAAGAACTCAAGAAAGGGTTTAAACACAGAAGAAAACATTTTTTGATGGTTACGAGGGTGGGGAGGGAGGGTGAGGGTTATTTACTAACTAGATAGTAGATAAGAATTATCTTAGGTGAAGTGAAGGACAGGACACACTACAGGGGAAGTCAGCACAACTGGACTAAACCAAAGCTAAGAAGTTTCCTGAATACAATCAAACACTTTGAGGGACACAGTAGCAGGGGTGGGGGTCTGGGGACCATGCTTTCAGGGGACATCTAGGTCAACTGGCATACCAAAGCTTATTAAGAATATGTTCTGCATCCTACTTTGTTGAGTGGTGTCTGGGGTCTTAAAAGCTTGCAAGCAGCAATCTAAGATGCATTAGTTGATATCAACCACTTGGAATAAAGGAGACTGAAGAACACCTAAGACACAAGGAAAGTATTAGCCCAAGACACAGAAAGGGCAACATAAACCAGAGACTTCATCAGCCTGAGACCAGAAGAACTAGATGATGCCCAGCTACCACCAATGATTGCCCTGACATGGAAGACAGCAGAGTGTCCCGGATGGAGCAGGAGAAAGATGGGGTGTAGAACTCAAATTCTGGTAAGAAGACCAGACTTAATGGTCTGACTGAGACTGGAGGAACCCTGAAAAACATGGCCCCTGGATTATCTATCAGCCCAGAACTAAAACAATTTCTGAGGCCAACTCTTCAGACAGGGATTGGACTGGACTGTGGAACATAATACTCATGAGGAGTGTGCCTCTTAGCTCAAGTGGATATAAGAGACTAAATGGGCAGCTTCTGTCCAGAGGTAAGATGGGAAGGCAGAGAGGGTTAGGAGCTGGTTGAATGGACATGGGAAACCAGGGGTGGAAAGGAGGAGTGTGCTGTCACAGTATGGGGAGAGCAATTAGGGTCACATAACAAAGTATGTATGAATTTTTCTATGGGAAAAAAATGAAAAATAAAAAACCCAAAAAACATAAAGGTAATAGAAACTTGAATTTGCAAAGGAAAGCAGGAAATAAAATTGGCTTGCCCAAGTTCCACAGTTAGTTGCAAAGAATGAACCATAATCAAGGTGCCTTTGTTCTTGTCTTTCTCCAACTCCAATAAACTTACAGATAGAGATTAATTTCTTATTAGGCTCATTACACATGTCTGTTTCTTGAGGAACTTGCATTGACTTTTGTGAAAAGGTTACCTGTTTAGAAAAAAAAAAAAAAAAAGCTCTTTTGTATTTCATCATCCTCCCATCCATGACATTTCTGTGTAAAAGCAAGATAGTATCTGTAGGAGTCCTTTTGGTAAATCCATGTAAAAAAGATAATTTCAGGAATTCTAATTACAATTGTGGGTGAAAGTATTAACAATACCATATTGCAAGAGACACTAACCTTTGGCCAGCTGCCTAACTCTGTTATCCTAGGAACCAGGTAAGAAGGCATGTGTCAACTATTTTACTAGGTAAAAATGCCTCCTTCTGAATAAAATACATCTGGACTGGAAGAATTACAAACACCTGAGTAGAAGTAATAGCTTTGGGCTTCTGTGGGTGCAGTGACTCTAAGACATGGGGGGTGTCCCTTGGTGGGTTTTGGAAACTGTGCCAGTGGAGTTGCTCCAAATGGCACTGGTGTCTGTGAGGGGTGAGACTAATCCAGGGCAGTTCTCCCATCTGCCTGATGTAGATCTGTCTCCTTGAACCTGAGGTGGGTCACCTGAGGAGAGGATAGCACCCATAGGGCTCATGAGCTGTCATTTACCTGGACTGCTGCAAGCACTGTCCTTCAGGGGAATACCATTGCTGCCCTACTGCAGACCTGACTCCTGACCTGTATCTTTTGAGCATACTCATGGCATGTGTGGCTTCTTGTAGTCTTGAGCATCTGAACGCTTAGTTGAACCTAAGAAGACTCCCACGAAGGCATTACAAGGACATTTTTCTACTATCTACATATGCGGCTCCTTTCTCGCTCTCTATGTCATCTTTTATTAAAAAAAGAGACTAGAGCAGGGTGTCTTAGTCATCTAGTGTTGTTATAACAGAACTACCACAAGTGGATGGCTTTAACAAAGAGAAATTTATTCTCTCACAGTCTAGTAGGCTATAAGTCCAAATTCAGGGCGTCAGCTCCAGGGGAAGGCTTTCTCTCTCTGTAGGGTCTGGAGGAAGGTCCTAATCATCAGTCTACCCTTGGTCTGGGAGCATCTCGGCGCAGGAACCTTAGGTCCGAAGGAAGCACTCTTCTCCTGGCACTGCTTTCTTGGTGGTATGAGGTCCCCAATTCTCTGCTTGCTTCCCTTTCCTTTGATCTCTTGTAAGATAAAAGGTGGTGCAGGCCACACCCCAGGGAAACTCCCTTTACATTGGATCAGGGATGTGATCTTAGTAAGGGTGTTACAATCCCACCCTAATCCTCTTTAACATAAAATTACAATCACAAAATGGAGGACAACCACACAGTACTGGGAATCATGGCCCAGCCAAATTGAGATACACATTTTTGGTGGGGACATAATTCAATCCATGACACAGGGTTTCTCTAAGTGTGGACCTCAGATAACCAATAGAATCAACTGGGGTACAGATTCCCAGGTCCAATCTTAGAACAATTAAATCAGAATCTCTGGGGCTGAGGCCCTGGAATCTGCATTTTCAGCAATTCCTTATCCCTCACCCGATGTTACTTGATCACGCAGCTGGACCAGCCGCTCTTTAAAATCTTTCCTAATTCCAGCCTTCCATGACCCTGTAATTCTAATGATTGATTCCTTCCATTCTATATAATATCTTAATGCAATTAAAATTCTTATTTCTGCAGAAGACCATCAAGGAATAAGTAACTAGGAGTTTCTGAAATGGCCCCAGACTGGTGGGCTAGAATCTTGTCAGGTTCTGGAAAACCCTTGGAAGATTTTCTTGTAATTGTCGACCTGTTTCAGAGTCCCCTTGGTCACCTCTGATCCTTAGGATTATTAAGATGTATAGCTTCTTAAATACATATGATAATCCTGTTGGAGCTCTTGGCTTGTCTTTCTTTCAACATGCTATCACCATTTTCACAATTGCCTTGACTGTAAGGTAGTGACTTCTTCTCGAAGGTCAGAGATTGTATTAGGTCTTACCAGACAAGGGAAAATCAATACTTTCACTCTGTTTAGGAGAATGAGTTTCATATATACTTGAGATGAACGAAAAATTCCCTTTATTATTCTGCTGAAGTTGTCAAGCCTTCTAGTAGTCTAGGTTAAATTTCTGGGATTATGACTTTAATTTTGGTTTCTAATATTGATTTATATTTCATAAAGACTTTGTTGGTTACCAAAAAAAAAAAAAAAAAAAAAAAAAGAAACCCTCGGTAAATTCTGCCACTTCAAGGGCACTGCTTAAGTTCAGAATGAGATGTCTGTCTCAGGGATTCAGTTTCCATTTCAGGACTTAAAAAAATCAGTAAAATGGGAAATTCCTGTGAATTATGAAAGGTTGACGTTGTTGTTGTTAGGTGCTGTTGAGCTGGTTCTGACTCATAGCAACCCTATGTACAACCGAATGTAACACTTGCCCCATCCTGCGCCACCCTCACAATCGTTATTATGTTTGAGCCATTGTTGCAGCCAATGTGTCAGTCCATCTCGTTGAGGGTCTTCCTCTTTTTCGCTGACCCTCTACTTTACCAAGCACGATGTCCTTCTCCAGGGACTGGTCCTTCCTGATAACATGTCCAAAGTCTATGAGATGAAGTCTCGCCATCCTCACTTCTAAGGAGCATTCTGGCTGTACTTCTTCCAAGGCAGATTTGTTTGTTCTTCTGGCAGTCCACAGGCTATTCAATATTCTTCGCCAACACCATAATTCAAAGACATCAGTGAAAGGTTATTAGATAGTAATTCCAGGCCACCCAAAGTTATGCGTTTATTTTAGGCTCTTGAATTTAAGAAAACTGAATGAGATGCAACCCTATTTTCTCTTTTATCACAACATTATGAAAGTTGTTTAAGATTTTACATTCCTCAAGGGCATAAAACTTTGACATCCTTGTATTTTCAATAGTGTTTAGTACTCTGTAGATACTTTATGCACATTTAATACATGAGTGAACAAATAAATGTTATGAAGAAAAAAAGAAAAATACTGCTATCAGACTCCAGGTTGAAGTAAAAAGCAACACTTAGCTATCCTCCGTATACTATGACACCCCACCCCAGCCAATTAGCTCTACTCCTCACCCCCATCCTGCCATACACATACCCTCAGAAGTCCTCAGACTTTCTCCTCTGTTCCTTACCTAGACCCAAACTCCCAAGAGTAGTGATCCATGGTCCAAATTTATGCTTACCCTTCTCTAATAATCAGGTTTCCTACTCCCTCAGGAAAGCTACCTAAACTTCCTGTACTGAAGAGAATGATCTGGTAAGTGAAAACACACAGCTCTAAGACTTCCATGAACAAGTTTACCTTCAGTGAGAGTGTTTGTATTTAAAAGATGATGACGGAAAAATTCAGTGTGATAAGCTTTAATTTTTTTTTTTCTAATGGTGGAATTCCAAGCAGTATGGCGTAGGAGAAGGGCATTTTTGGACTCTGAAATCACATCTGGGAAGTGACCTCCTTTTCTGCTTGCAAGTATTGCTGGTTCTGATATAGTCTGATTTGATTTATGATTTATAAGGTACTTTTTACAAGCACCCTTCTTCAGGAGAGATAAGAGAGTGGAGGGGAAATGAATAATCTCTCATCCCTTTGTACTAGTGATACTCAACCTCAGCTGCACATTAGAATCTCCCTGGGAGGTTTAAAAATCCCTTTGTCCAGGCCATACTCCAAACCAAGTAAATAAGAATTTCTGGGCATGGAACCCAGGCATCAGGATATCTTAAAGTTCCCAGGTGATTAAATTGTGAGAACCACTGCTTTACACAAGGATGAGGAATGCAGTAGATCTCAGAATCCTACAGAGAACAAATAGTTACACTAAGTAAGCCGTGTGAGGAAAAATGGGAATGGTGGGGTCTATGGGAATTGGAGAGGAAGACAGCGGCAACTGAGCTCCAACTGAGTGTTGCATCATTGGAAAAAGGGTAGCTGGATGATTAAGAGGACAGGCTCCGGTGGCAGATCACCTGGGGTCAAAAGCACTTCACCATATGAGCTTGAGTGAGTGACTTATTTACGCTTCAGTTTTGTCGTTGGTAAAATGGGGATGATAATTATACCTCTCTCTTAAGGTTGTTGTTTGGATTACATGAAGTCATAAGCATAAGCACTTTGCCCAATGTCAGGCACATAAGAAACATATTTTATGCATTTGTGTTATTTTATGACAATGATGAGCCTGGAAATATTGGCGTTCACTTGTCTTCTTTTCAATAGGAAGTTGGTTTCCAATCAAATGAGAGGAAAGGAAGATCAGACAAGAGCTAGCAAAATGGGACTCAAAAGGCTCTGAGAAGCAATGATTTTAATATTTTTCAATTTTTTACTTCTTCTATCATGTCATCCCTACCCCCAGCCCCCAAGAATTTCTTGTTGTCTTTACTTCTTGCTATTTCTTGTTTGTTTACATTGCTGTACCTCCAGCTTTATGATACTTGCAAAATATTGAAAGTGATATACTAATATAAGTGGATGAATTAGTAGCTTTATCAGTTAGATTTTTGCTGCATAGCAAACTACCCCAGAACAAACAACAACTATTTTGGTTTTGGCTCATTATTCTTTGAGCTGTACTCAGCTGAGTGGTTCTTTTGCTGGACTCGGGCATGCATCTTTGTGAGCTGTTGATCATCAGGGCAGTTCTTTATCTAAAAGTTGGCTAGTTGCAGCTGAGGTAATAGGGATAATTGAGCCAGGCATCTTTCATTATCTATCAAGGTAGCCTGGGGCTTATTTACAGTACGGTAGAAGTTTCCAAGAGTGGCAGTTCTTGACATCAAGGCTCAGAACTGACATCACATCACTTCCACCACATTTTTTTTTTTGTCAAAGGAAGTCACCAGGCCAGCCCGTTGCCACCGAGTCTGACTCACAGTGACCCTATAGGACAGGGTAGAACTGCCCCATAGAGTTTCCAATGAGCACCCGGTGGATTTGACCAGCTGACCTTTTGATTATCAGCCATAGCTCTTAACCACTACACCACCAGGGTTTCTGCCCATATACTAAGGGTAGGGGGAAATGGCTTCCACCCTTGATGGGAGTTGTTGCAAAGAGTTGTGGCTTTTTTTTTTTTTTTACAGTCTTCTACAATAGCCTGTTGAAATTGGGCAGTGCAAAGAAATGAGGCCATGGCATTAGACATATAAAAGGTAGACTAGAGATAGGATTTGGGAATGATTGTGTGTGTGTGGTGAGTGATAGAAAGGATTTAAGTGGAAGCTGAAGCCTCAGTAATTACGAGAATTGAACTTTGATGAACTGAAATAGGAAAGCCAGAAGGCAAGGGAGTACATGGTCTTATCTATGAATTCTCTCACAGCAAATCCTGGCTGTGCTCCTTTCCTGAAACTGCTTTTTATATAGGCGTGTTCTCCCAGGGATAGGGCAAATTTTAAAATTCATTAGTTGGGTACACAAATGACCAGTTAGATTTTCTGTTTCTTAAATTGACTCCGTCATCAACTTCCATAATACTCACAAAACGTATAAATAGCATATGTAGCCGGTAGTTCAAAAGGATGTTCCTCTAGTCCCCTCTCCAAAGACGGTTATTCAAAGTTTCAAAACCAAAATATCTAACTCTAGGCTGAGACCAAAGTCCATGTAATATCCCAAGAGAATTCAAGAGAAATTTATGAGAATAAAAATAGATACAGCAGCGCTTAGTCATTTTCTTTGTTTATTAAATCTGTACAGAATTCTTCTTCTCCAAAAATTTATAGACTTTTTTGTATAGATTTGCTCTCATGAATATAATTTTAAGTTGCCTTGCTTTTATATAACCATTTTATATAGGCCACTAGACTGTGAAATAAAATCAGGCAAAGGTAGATACTGGGGTTTTTTCCCCCTGGTTTAGTATTCATAGTGGTTTTGCCAGAACAAGATGGTTTCTCCTTTTTCCTTTGTGGTGTTTTACCCCAACAAGTCTTTCTTTTCACTTTGCTGTGCACTGCTTCAAGTATTTTTAAAATAGCATATTTTCCTACATAGAATTCTTTAATATTAATTTAGAAATACCCAACATCACTTATCTCAGTGTTCTTCTTTGTTGATTCATTGTTGTTATTTTTTTATTATTATCCTCATTACTTAAAATGTGCTTTAAAATTTAAATGAATAAATAACCCCCCCTTTCGAATTTGGGCACATGTTACTAGCCCTGATTGACGTAGATACGTGTTGCCACATGAAGAACTAGCCCTCAAGAATAGAATAGCTAGTGTTACTGACTCAGACATGAAGAACTATTTATTTTTATTTTAACTATTTATTTTTAAACATTATAAAAGTTTCCTTGATCTATTAGTTAGCTACTTCCACATTACTGCTGCATAATAACCCCCCTGAAAACTCAGTGTCTTCAAACAACAATCCTTAATTCTCACTCAAGCACCTGTGGATTTACTGGGAGTTAGCTGATCTAGACTGGCCTCAGCTGGACTAGGCTCCAAGATGTAGGCTGGGTCTTGAGCTGTGACAATGTGTCTGTCATCTTCCTTTGACACTCCTCCCCCTCGCCACATAGGTTTATGAGCATGGTGCTGTTTTAGGAAGATGAGTCTGAGAGCAGTTTTTCTATTTGCCAATTTGAATGCAAACGACTAGATGTCTCAATACATAAGACGGGAAAATAGGGAACAACATGCAAGTATACCTTTATTGACTTAGATGACAAGCAATTCCATTTTCCTTTATTACTGAATTCTCCCTCCTATTTGTGAAATTGAGCTTTCCTTGTCAATGTATGAAATCCGTATATGACTCATTCTGTCTTAATCTAAGTCTGAAGTAACTTTATATTATGGAAATAAATCATCTTCCATCTCAATGTAGCCCAAAATGTGTTAAATGAGATGGCTTCCCCTGAGCAAGCAGAGCAGGTCTGCAATATGTCTTCCTTCTCCACATATATTATGTCAAGTATTCTTTTAGCATTTATATGTGTTGTATAGATTGTGCAGATATGCATCTGTAAATGCAAACAGAACAAAGGATGCTGGCCCAATACACACTTTAAAATTTTGGATTTTGCTTGTGCTGATTTAAAGGAAAACTATGATTTTTGTTTGTTTGTTTCAGTGATGGATGTGAGCTAGATTTCTGGACTATTTAAGTTGAAAGTGATTTTAGACATCATGTAATCCAACCCCCACATTTGTTAGATTAAGGAGTGAAACTCAATATAAGACAAATGGCTTCTCAGAGGTCAGATTCTAAGTGGAAGAGGGGGAAATAAAACCCAGCCCTCCTGACTACCCAGTTGGCTTTTTCCATCTTATTGCCATACCTTCCAGGCCACTGTCAGGACAAAATACCAACAGAAGATGCAGATGGAAAAATGAGACACAGTTATGACCTGATTATTATCGTTGTGGAGACTTTGAAAAATGTGCTTAATTCCTAAACTAGCTTTGCAGGCACCTCAAAGCTGAATGCATGTCCTTCTCAAGCCTTTTCTGGAATTCTGCAGTCAACACTAATGTTTCTTATCTTTGAATTTTTGTAGCCCTTATACATTTTTCCAGGTGGACAGAAAAATCCTTAATGATAGAAAGCCTATCTCTGCCTCCTTTTGCACCCTCTTACAGAGACAGGACAATTTTGCCTGTTTAATATTGTTGACTGTCAACTTCCCAAAAAGACTATCAGAATAACTTACCTGTTCATTAATTGAGCGAAGTTAAGTTTGTAGGATCTATTATAGTAAGGGAGAACACCATCTTGACCAAGTCTTGGCAGTGTGTCAAAAGGGGATATTTTCGGGGTTTCAAGCCCAGGCTGATAATTTATGGTGGGTCTTACAAAGTTGGGAAATACTTGAGATCGGGACAAGTTTATGTCACAATAGCTTTGCATGGGTGGGCACCAGAGTACAAGGGCCTCGAAGTGATTATTGATGATAAAGTGTTTGGTTGGTTCACAGTCCTTTTGTTCATGAGCAGGTATTTCTTGGAACAAGTAGTTAAGTTATATTTGTCTGATTCCAGTCTTTTTAGTCCAAAACTAGGAAAATATGCTTCCTCCCAGGATTGTTTAGCACAGGAAAAATATGTTGGTGTCAGTTCTCAATGATTACTTATTGACTGATCATCATTAAATCATCCTAAAAATGAAATTGGGCCAACCCCAAGTTGCATGCAGGGAGCATTTCTGAATAATGCTCTGAATTTGAAATCTTCTAATTTAGTCTGCAGACATAATTAACCTTGGACTTCATGAGTCTTATGGGATGCTGGCCCTGGTGAGAGGTACTGTTTGAATTTTAAGGAGTTTACTCACTTATTCTCTCATGTGTTATGGAAACCTATCTCTTGAGTGCTAGCCACAAAGCCTGTAGTCTAATGCAGTAAAGGCAATGTGAGAGGACTGTGTCGAGAACCAGCCACAACTTCCCCTCCTCCCTGGAATGTGTTATTTGGTAAAACTTTCTTTTTTAAAAACATGGTCCAAAAGAAGAAAACTACTCAACTCCCCCTTTTTCTATTGCCCTTCTCTGATTTCAAAGGCAAAATAAGATGCCAGATATTTCAAATTTGTAAATGGTACCAAAAAAGCTATACTCAAACATGTTTTCTTGCCCGTATTCCACCAATGTTAACAGTGCTGAGCCCTGCATGTGTACACCACCAAATGCAAAATCATGGCTCCATTCTTCCTCTGCTTTCCTCTGTTCAAACTACCACAGAAACTTCATTTACACATTTTGTTGTTTTAAAGCCCAACCATTCTAGCTCTACTAACCCATTGCTGTCGAGTCGACTCCAAGTCACGGTGATCTCATATATGTACAAAGTAGAACTGCTCTCTATAGCGTTTTCAAGACTGTGATCTTTTAGAAGCAGATTGCCAGACCTTTCTTCTGAGGCGCCTCTGAGTGGGTTGGACTTGGGTGCGTCAGCCATAAGCTCAGATACATCCCTAGTACTGTAATTTTGTGGCAATGTTTAGTTATGTAATAGTTAATTTTTTAGAATACGTCCAAAATGAAGACGCAATTTAAAAAAATTCATCTTGAGGACTCTTAAACTCCGGTTTGAGAAATACTGCCGTAGTGATCTATTTGCATTAACATGCTTTTTTCTTCATAAGCAAAACCCAAAAAAATCAAACCAGTTGCCCTCAGTTTAATTCTGACTCATGATGACCCCATGTCTTTTAGAGTAAAACTGTGCTTCACAGGGTTTTTATGGCTGTGACCTTTCAGAAGAAGGTTGCCAGGCCTTTCTTCTGAGGCATCTCTAGGTGGATTCAAACCACCAAACTTTTAGTTAGTAGCCCAGTGCTTAATAGTTTGAGCCACCCAGGGACTCCTTTTTATATGCGAGCATTCATATATTCAGAATATATTTGTTGTTAGCGGCTGTTGAGCTGGTTCTGACTCATAGAATATATTTTCTGAGCACTTACTATATACAGGCACTTGGGTAGGCACTGGGGATTAAATGACAAGCAACAATAGGTAAGGCCTCTGCCCCTGTGAATTTACATTCTAATTGACAAGGCTTTCTTTGAATGAACCAAATTTACAATTGAACCAGGCAGCTAGGGACATGGTCATTTTTGTATGTAGTATGGAGAACTATAGTACTGAGAATATAAGGAAGCTTATGAGTCATTTGCACTTAAACAATTTAAAATCTGTAAATGAGAACTTGAGTTGTTTATCTTCATCATCATCACCTGGCATTATATGAAAGGTGTAGTTAAAAGAGGGAATATAATTTTGGAGATTGTGGTGTGTTAGTAATTATGGAAGACAGGGTACCAAGAAATGACAAAGAATACGGAGAGAAATGGCAGAGCTGTAAAGGTAGGCTTGGCCTTTGTCCTTAATTTTGTTCTAGTGGTAAGTGCCTGGGTATCACCTAGGTGAAACCCTGGCAGATTATTAGAAGTTGATGATGTTAGTGAGTTATGTTAAAGTGAAATCAAGCACCCGCTGAGTTGAAACATACATAATTTATTAGAAACCTTGTATATGTTAATTGATAACATCAGGTCTAGCTGCATTCAGTGTTGTTTGGAGCAAGCCATGGTGCCTGTGCTCAGGATCCTAAATAGGCAAATTATCCAACAGACAAGGTAAACACGGCGCTCACCTTGCTTACCAGATCATCTGTAGTGAACAATTTCACATTTCTTCACTACATCAAAGACTCCATTTCTAAGTGTGGCTGGCATCTGTCTCTCTCCCAACTCCGCAGCACCTTCCTACAGAATCAAAGCCTCTTTTCAAATTTACAGTCCTTGACAGGGGCAGAAGACCCATTAAGCAAGGTAAGCTTGGGCTAACTTGTGCTTACTTACGAATTTGTAATGAACAATTTCACATGAGTTTCACCACATCAGCGCAATTCACTACAGATGATCTGGTAAGCAAGGTAAAGCACTGTGCTTACCTTGCCTATTGGATAATCCTCCCCTGATCCTAAGGGACAGGTATCTTGAGAATAATGTATGACATCCAGAAGCATGTGTCCCTGCTACTCAAATTGTGGTCCTTGAACTAGCAGCATGGGTATCATCTGCAGGCTTGATAGGAATGCAGAATCTCGAGCCTCACCCCTATTGAATCACAATCTGCATTATAGCAAGATCCCCAAGTGATTTGCAAGAACATACAAGTTTGAGAAGCACGGGTCTAATAAGCTGACTTTCTCTTAACTCCTTTCATATTGCGTTTTCCAAGCCATCAGTTCTGCTATCAAACAGAGCCCTCTCTTCTTGGCTCTATTTTACAGCGTTCTATGGGTTATTGTGCTTTCCTGATTCAAAATCAGTCTTTATGGTCATTCATTCATCCATCCATTCATTCATTCAATCTAATCACAGGTATTGAGCATCTCCTATGTGTCAGTTCCTGGTGAGGATAGAGGGGTAATCCAAACAGGCCATATTCCTGCCTTTATAAGCTTTTAATTCTAATGTGTTTTCTATGGCAGTCCTATTTTCAAATATTATTTTTACTCTCAGACCATTGGTCCTGATTTTTGGCTCAAGAATTATGCAGCAGAACAGTACAAAGCTCATTATAGTGAGGTAGAAGGATCAGAATATTTCGAGTCAGTCCAACCTGGGTGACAGTCCTGGATGTACTGTGGTTTACTAGCTATGTGGTCTTGGGAAAGTCACATCATCTCTTTGATTCAGTTTCCTAAACTGGGTATCATGGGTTAGTTCATAGGATTAAATAAAATCATGTATATTAAATGTCTAGTAGAGTACCTGGCCCAAGAGACTCTCAATACACTGGAGGAAGAGTTACTAGTACAGCTCATATAAGAAACAGCATGAAGTTCTTTCAGGCTAGTTCAACAACTCTGATGAAGTCTCTATTAGATATAATGAAATTACACACCTTTTAGAAATGCACAAAAAAAGTCGAAACTGGAGTAGGCTGATACTTTGCCAAGGACAACAATTCTCACTGTCTCCCTTCCTCCCCTCGAGCATATGATGAACAGGTGAAAACCACAAATGTTGACACAGGGGAGGGGTTAGTTTGGTTAAAAAAAAAAAAAAAAGTAGAAACACCTTTTTTTAAAAAAAAAAAGCTTTAACACAGCACATGAGAATGTTTATAAGAATTTGATGTTCTTCTGAGTCCATTGCTTGGGATTGAATTTACGTAAAATATGCCTCTTAAAACATGTTTCCAGTCACTGATAACTCTGTGTTGCTCTATCAAATATGTAATCATTAGATAGATTAGATATGTCATCTGAGATGAGATTGATCATTGGTTTTACAATGAAATACATTTATTAGTAAGTCCATTAATTAATAACACCCATTAAAAACTGCTTTAATTGCTTGTCTTAGGCCAGATTTATACATATTACTATTTAATTTACCAGTGTCCACAGAGAGGGCAGAATGATATATTCCACAGGAAGAATCAAAGCATTAGCTAATAATCCCTGCCCCAAGTCTTTTCTTGGTATGCGGCAGGGTATAAATAAATAATAAATGAAATCAACATGACCATAATTCCTTTGTGTTTATTCTGTTAGTGTTTTCTCCATCACTCCTCAGTCTTTATGTAACCCTGTCTCATTACATTCATGCTATCTGCAATGCCTCCCTCTCGACCCCTCACCCTTGTTGCCATCCCCTTCTGACCTTTAGACATTCCCAGTCATGAAGGTAGCCTTCAGCACCTCAGTCACGGTCCTCAGTTCCACCCTAATTCCTACCATCATTCTTGGCACTTTGACACATCAAGGAATTCCCCAGCCAACATTCTGGCCTCATAAGGCCTTGACCTCCTCAGAGTCCATGAGGAAGTCTCTTCTCTAACTCCCCACCTCAGCTCCAGGATGTAGGCTATCAGGTACTCAAGCATAGCAACTAGGAAAACTGATGGGGATGAACAAAGACACTGCTCAGATCCCTCCTGCAGAAGGTGGTCCATGCAGCTTAGATCCTGGGGACTGGGAGCAAGTCGGCTTCCTATGCACATGTCTCCTTTTCCCAGACGTGGTGGTTGGTGGTTTTTGTTCTGATGGGCCCTGCTTGATAGTCCAGTTGGCTTGGACCTCTCAAGACACCACTGCTCAGTTTTGCACACTTTATCCCTGTGATCCAGCCCCTCATTGGTCAGGGAGCAGCCTTTGTGATACTCTAGACTTTGTAATGTCATTGGGGTCCATTGGACCCCATCAGGCCTGGGAGTGGAAATGCCCATGATAGGAACCTGACAGGGGTGGATTATCCAGTGTGCAAGATAAGTACGGTGCTTACCTTGCTATAAGATCATATGTAGTGAACAATTTCACATGGGTTTCACCACATCTTTGATATGGTGAGACCCATGTGAAATTGTTCACTACGGATTAGTAAGTAAGCACAAGTAAGCTCACGCTTACTGGGTCACCTGCCCCTGTCAGGAATTGTAAATTTGAAAAGAGGCTTTGATTTGGTAGGAAGTTGCTGTGGGGTTGGGAGAGAGACAGATGTCAGCCATACCTAGAAGCAGAATCTTTGGTGTGGTGAAAAAAATGTGAAATTGTTCACTACAGATGATCTGACAAGCAAGGTAAGCACTGTGCTTACCTTGCCTATTGGACAATTCGCCCCTGGAACCTGATCAACCTAATGACTGGCTCTCTTTTGGAGGGAACTCAAACATTTTACTTGACTTTAACATTGTAGAAAGAAACATAGGTTTCATTGGCTACTTTGCCTTGTCTAGAGGACACCACTTCAGGTTATCTAATTCTAGCTTTGCATTGTCTTTGGGGTCATTTAGAAGCGTTTGTAAGTTGGAGGTCACTGAAAGGCATGCATAGCGTGTTATCCAGTAGAGGTTCAAATGTCTCTCCTCTCACACTGCAATAAAACTAGTTTTGTTCCTAATTAAATATTTTTTTCAATATTCCTGATCAATATTCCCTTGATCTTTGTATTCTCTTTTGAACTGGTTATAACATCTGCCCATTACCTCATGAATTAAGTAGAACTTTAACAAGTGTTCATTTCAAGTCTGTATGAGCGTCATGGTTTTACCCTGTTTGAAAAACATAGTTTAACTGTTTTAGAAGTCACACAAAGATGCCCAGTGGATTCGCCTGTCAGAGCCAGATAAACATTGTTCACAGAGACGTGTTCCTGGTGCTTGGTTAAAGCCTGGGCATGTCTTGCTTGGCTCTCTGGTGAATCCAAAGCACCAAGAGAACTTGTTGACTCTCTGTTTTTCTAGTTTTAATTTTCCTCTCTACGAATTTGGTGTTTCTGTTTTGTTTTGGTTCATTTACATCCAATAAATTATTCCCCAATGTTGGCACCAGTGGTTGGAAATTTGGTTTTGGGGTCTGATCATTTGGAGATCTGTCTAAATGGATTAATGGCTTATAGCGATCTAGTCACCTTTGGGTGAGAAACAACAGAGAATCTGGTTTGTCAATCTTTTTGTTTGTCCATTTTCTAGCTCAATCAATGAAGAATTTTATGTCCTCTGGGAGGAGAATAGCTCTTTCGTCTGGATCAGGGGTTTTTCTCTTTCATGTTGACTCTTGACCCATGGCTGAATTGAAACTATAAGCTCTATTTCTCTGTGCCTGTATGTCTGTGCATCTGTAATTCATAAACACCTCACCTCCGATTGTGCGAGGGTGTGATGTTTTCCTGCCTCTGAAAGGTAGTGATATATTAGATTATAAGTCTTTTAAATTAAAGGAGCTCTGTTTTGACTGGCATGTCTAGATAAACACTTGCTTATATAAATTGAATATTTCTAAAATTCCCTGAAAATAAGGACATTGAACTACTGATACTTTAAATGTACAAGATTAAAAAATATATATTCTCTCAGAAAGCAACTCAGAACCATTTTAAGAATTCATATTCACATATTTAGGCAAATATTTGCCCAAGAAGACTAGTTTAATCTTCGGGTTTAATAGAAATAACTATGTCTTCTCTGATTTATCACTGTAAGTATAATACAAGCGTACTTTTTCTTCTACTTGAGTATGTTTTTCCTAAACTTATACAGATTTACAGATCATATAAACTAGATCACATATTTTAAGTTATATCTAGTTATTGTTTAATATTATTAAAAATATAAATTTATGCTTAACCAAATTGAACCATCATTCTGACCACCTTGTATTTCCATATTAATAAGGTTTTAGAGTATTTTAGCCTGAAGATAATTTCCAAGATCTTTAGGTAATTTAACTCTTGTAATGATATTATAATGAATTAACTGATGGACATTCATTGGATGGCTAGATCATTTCTAAGTAACAGCAAATACTGAAACATTGATTATGATTACTAAGGATAATTTTAAGTCTATATACTTTTACTACTTATTGTTTATACTACAGAGAAGCTGTATCTTCAGGTCTGTCAATGAACGTATTCATTTCTGCCACTTTGAGAAATTGTATATGGGATGTGTGCTCTTATAAAAAGCTGTGTTGTGTGTATTTCTGAGCTCGGCTAGTCCACTAAAATGACAGATGGTTCATAATTATCCACATCCTAGTTTTCTCTGTGAAATAGAAATGACTTTGCTTGAATTTATAATTGATATACCTGAATAAGATTCTACTAGAAGTCTCAAGATAATGAGCTGCGTTTTGTTGATTAAGGGAAAACAAGAGAATTCTGCACCGAAGTAAAATGACTTTTCTACCAGAATAAGAAAGAGAAGGGTGAAGGACAGAACTGAGCAGATATAAAAAGCTGTAGAAGGTTCGTGAAAAGAGAATCTGAAAGGGAACATAAATTTGCATTAAAATTTTGCCAAATCTGGCTCAGTTTTGATGGGTTACCCATAAGGTTTTCAAAAAGAGCTTGTGGTTCCTTTAGAATCAAATATTATAGTGATGCAAACCTAGAATTTGAATTCCTCTCTGTGAAAATGACGATGTTTTCTTGAAGCATTGGTCTGCTCCGAGTAAGGTGTTGTGAGTTTGCTCTTCATCTTATATGATAATCTGTCCAAATGGAGATTCCATCTCTCGCCAGATTGATATTCTACACATTGTTTCTGACTTCGTGATGCCCTCGAATATTCTCCTTCAACAGCAAAGTTGCATGTTTCTAAAAGTGTTAAAGATTTTTTTGTTTATTTCAGTATTACATTGTCACTTTGATTAATAGGTGACAAAGCTCCAACCACTTGTGTTCTCAGGCACCCATGATCTCAACCGAAATGCTCAAATCTTCCTGGCAACTTTTCATTTTTGTTTTCCCAAACACAAATCCTCAATGAAAAATATAATTAAAAAAAAAAAAAATCTTTCACAATATCTTTTGCACCTAAAACTCTCTTTGAGATTTCCCAGAGGTCCCCTGGAAAGTCACAAAGATTTGTTTTTTACCTTATAGAAAAAGAGGTGCTAGAAATAACAATGTTTATTTGTTACATTACTATTGATAAGTTGCAAAGTTATCAAATAATAAGAGGTATTACTCAGCACTTTAAGAACTACTCCAAATTCTCATATATAGTCATCAATATGAATGAATAAGAAAGATTATAGTTTTTGATTATTTAGTTCAATTATTATAACACAATTTTCCGATATAATAATTAATTTTTTATTTAAAAATATTTATGAAATATATTCCATATCACTAGTATGATTTTTTAAAAATGTTTATAGAGATTTTATTTTGCCTAGAATCTTGTGAGTCAAAAATCCCAAATAAATGCCTTCAGCTGATAAATGTATTGTTAGCAGGACTTAAGAAACCATGACAAGCATTTTCAACCATATTTTTCAATATGCAAATTTGTTTTTTGAAATGTGACTAGTCAATTTCCATTTCCCCTGAAGTCAACCAGTTGTTCTTGCAATCTTATCGGTTGTTTTCTATTTATATGTTTCACAAAACCTCCTAAAATCCTTTTGTAGAGGAATTTTTAACAGTTTAGAGTTTAAAAATTCTGTTTTCAAGTTTTAAATGTGCATGTACGGGAGTTTTAAGAGATGACACTCATCATTTTTGGCAGCAAAATCACATAATAATGGAGACATTTCCAAACATGCCATTTTCAAAATGTTCTCTGCATAGTAAAGTTTACTTTTTTTGAATGTTACATTCTAATTTTTACAGTGAGATCTTCAACTTCAGTGGACAGAGTATGTGTCATTTTTTTACTGATTTAATATCATCCAGGAAGTAAACTACTGGCATACAAGGTGGCAAATTGTGAACACCTATCTCTTTTCATTAAAAAAATAATAATAACTTATGTTTAAGTGTGACAACTCTTTGAAATACTTTGCTACAATGTAACCAGTAAATCTCCATGTGGTCTAAGGGATTTTCACGGTCACTTTTCATTTCTTTGTGGAGTATTGTAAAGATTTTACTATTTAAGGTAATGAAATCCATAAACCCCCTTGCCTGCACAGTATCTCAAAATATGCTAAAGATGTACAAATGACTGAGGGTGCACTGTCAACCTTTTCCCTTTCTCAAGCTTCTATTTTCCCCTCAAGATAGCTGATGTGTCTTATAAGTATCTGATGTGGACTGAGTGAGGATGCAGGTCGATCTATATATGATATATTGTTGTTGTTAGATGCCATCAAGTTAATTCCGACTCATAGCGATCCTATAGGACAGAGTAAAACTGCCCCGTAGGGTTTCCTAGGCTGTAATCTTTATGGAAGCAGATCACCGGGTCTTTCTCCTGTGGAGGAGCTGGTAGGTTCGAACTGCTGACCTTTCAGTTAGTAGCCGAATACTCAACCATTGTGCTACCAGAGTTCCTTATGATGTACTAGTACAGCTTTAAAAATGTTTTATAAAAATAGATAAAAATAAAAAGAAAAGTTCTAATATTCCCTACTTGTACCCCAATGGATTGACTTGTGTTCTTCACTTTTGGAAGTCATTGGAATAAAGGATTACTTTTGGATGCTCACTTTTTACTTAATGGTGATGGTAAATTACTAATTAAGAGATTCCAATACAGGAGGAGTGCACAGCATACAAATTATTTTGTAGATTTCAGCCACCTAAACTCTGTAGACCATAAACCCAAACCAAGAATGAAATGGAAAATTGCTTTTGAACCCTCAAAGTCACAAGGCTTCCTACAGAAGACACTGATGGTTGCCTATCCTACAGCTACTCCCTAGCTTTGTTTTTCCTAACACAACCCTTATTTTGTTCAGGATCCACCCTCCTCTTATTGGCCATGTCCTTTGGATGGGCTAGTCCTTCTCTACTTTCATGCCAGCAATGGTGGACTCATTCCCCTTGCCAGTGATTCGTTTTGGAATGGGCACATATTACAGTCTTGCCAATGAGACGAAAGGCACAGACTTTTGGGGACCTGAGAAGCAAGAATTTCTTAAGTCTTAAAAAAAACGACAAAAGGAAGATAAAAGCCCTTTGCTGTCTTTTGGATGTTACCAAGAGGATGTGATGCCTGGAGATGCTCTAGCCATCCTGCAGCTGGGTAGCAAGCTAGCATGTGAATAAGGCTCAAGATGGCAGAATGGAAAGATGGAGCCATCATATCATTGAACTTTTGGTTACGTGTATTGATAACTTTCCTTATTTTTTAAGTACTTGAATCAGAATTTTCTGTTTCTTGAAATTTATAACCTGCTAACAGATACCTACCTATACATAGATCATATAATTTTAGATGTTAGGGCTTCACACATTGTTATTGACTATTATTCACCTATATATTTTTTAACAAGTTTGCTAGTCTGCTTTTTTCACACATAGCACTTTCAAACCAGGAAACTTTAAGAATTATGTCAGGTAAGAGGCTATTAGAGGCAAGCAAATGACAGCAGGAGATGGGAAAGCTGACAGGCTACCTTTGAAGGAAGAAGAGGCTAAAAGGTAAAGAGCTGGAAGACAGAATTATATCAAAACACATAAAATAGATGCTCATTATGATGACTGTGAGACATCAAGAGAGAAGTTAAATTAGCCTATCTATATAAAGACTGAGAAGTATATATTTTACAAAGACTTCCATCAAAAATTCTTAAAATGTATTAAATGTGTAATGTTGTTTGAAGGGATAAGTTACATAGAACATTGATTGACAGGATATTCTTTATTTTCCAACACTTTGCACAGAGAAAGGCCTGGAAGAGATACTCAAATGTTCATTAAATGAATAAATAAATGGATCTGGAGGACAGATGATATGTAATTATACCCCAGTTCTACTTTGCACAGTTCCGTAACTCATCTGACATCTAAATAATCACCTCTAAATATCATTCTCCACTTAATTCCCCAAAAAGTCTATCCCCTCAATTTTCTATGAGTACTTAAGAAAAAAATTGCAAAGGATTCTTGGAGGTTTTTCACTATTATTTATGCATAGAAATACGCCTACAAAATTTTCAGGATAGGGGGTGGTGAGGTAGGCAGTCCTCCTAACAGGCAAGCAATAACGAATTGAAGCATGTATAGAATAATTTAGAAATAATAATAATAATAAAACCGACTAAAATTATATCTGCTTTTTATTATCACCATGCACCAGCAATACTAAGCAATATCCATGATAAAATGTTTCTCCCAGAAAAAGTGCTCTGTTGGCCTAAGTCTTAAAACTGATGTTCTTTCTGTTGAGTTTTAATATTTACAAAAGCTTCAAATTAGCACTTTTTTTTTTTTACTTATCCTTGAATAAACAGTGTATCCTACATGGATATTAATTCAAAGAGTCCCCATTACATATTCAACCCCCAACACACAGAGACCCAACTACATGTGTTTATTTTGAGAGTAAATTCATAATAGTTTGGAATCGTCTGAGCTGACTTTAAGAAAAGTTGGTTCTCCAACTCCAGTGGCACCAGATAGTTCTTGAGGAAGAAATAGAACACGAGTTACTTCAATTTTGACATTTTATGTGACCCCTTGGAGTTTTTATGTGTGTTTAAAATTGAAAACAGTGAAACAGAGTGTGAACTACAGGGTGTGATATTTTTTTGTTTGGAAAGGGCATATTTTGGATGCATGAAATTATATTATTGAGTTTTAAAAATATCCTTAAAATTGAGATTCATTTTTCTTTTTTATTAATTGTTTTATAACTAAAGAACAAATCCAGAAAATAATGAGTATTACTGATTATCACATGATTATTTCTGAGACTAATTTTATCATATAGAGGAAGAAAATATTAAAATATGATTCACTTATGAAGTCAAATATCCTACTTACACCCTTGGGTATTCTACCCATAGAACAGATACACTGTTAAGGCATGAATTATTGGTAGTTATCATAGAAGTCACCTTTAAGTAACAAGCCATTGCTACAATTTTTCAGTCTTCATGGATCAGTTTGGGACCAGTAAAGAGACTATAATAGGCTTCAGGATATATAAAGGTAATCTTCCAATGAGTCATGCCATTGCAATTACATTGAAACTGTCTATGTACTTGTTCATTTTCTATCTTGAAATGATTATGTTTAAGATCAAACATGAACAAGCATTTACTCAATGGAAGACGAAATGGGTTTAACACGGATAGGCTAATGACATAAAATTTGTCTTCTCTGAAGAAATTAGTTCTCCAAATGGTGTTAATGATGTTAAGTGTCCTTGAGACACTTTGCATTCTGCTTTTGAGCATAAACTGGTCCTGCACCATCCTCACAATCATTGCTATGTTTGAGCCCACTGTTGCAGCCACTGTATCAATCCATCTCATTGAGGTCTTCCTCTTTTTTGCTGACCCTCTACTTTACCAGGCATGATTTTCTTCTCCAGGGACCAGTCCCTCGTGATAATATGCCCTGAGTACATGAGACAAAGTCTCACCATCCTCACTTCTAAGGAGCATTCTAGCTGTACTTCTTCTAAGACAGATTTTTTAATTCCTCTGGCAGTCCATGGTATATTCAATATTCTTCACCAACACCATAATTCAAAGGCATCGTTAAGAAGATACAGCCTCGATGCACACCTTTTCTGATTTTAAACCACACAGTATCCCCTTGTTTTGTTCGAACGACTGCCTCTTGGTCTAAATTGTATGACTTATCTGTATTTAATATATTCAGAGACTAACAATGATAGTCTTACTTAGAAAGCAAGGTAGCTTGATGCCTGTAAGACAACTGATATTGAGTTTGCGGAAATGGTTGAAGATAGGGGCAGAAGAACAACTTCAGAGATGTTCTGGACCAAGTTTTAAAATTTTTCATGATGGCCAGAATTACTACCAAAAATGCTATACAGTATTTCCAGTACACAATAAATTGATATGCATTTCAAGCGTTTTTATAAATGATAAATTATTTTTGTCTCTATTAGAGTATTTTACGGTATTTTAAAGTGCAGGCTAGGCTATCTGGACTTTCTAAGCAAAGTTCTAGAAAGTCAAATCTTCTGGATAATGTGCAAATAACAGAAAAGGATCCAATATTTTCCAGCCAAAGGTTCACTCTCCCAGATAATGAAACCAGGGCAAGATGTCATTATTTTACTGCCAGCCTGACCCTATTTAATGTTGCACTAGAGCAGCGGTGGGATAATAGTTTTTTAGTCAATGAGCCCCTCTGAGATATTGATGGCAGCCACAGAATTCTCCCCATCCAAAAGACACATTTGTAGAAATACACCCAATTTTGCACACCATTTCAAAAGATTCATGTGTCCCTAAAGCCACTATGGATGAAGCACCTTTTTGTTAAAACAAAAAACACATTAGAGCCACAGTAAAAGGGCACAGGAGAAGGGAGAAGAGGATAACCATCCTTCACAGGTATACGCACTTTTCACTCGGGGCCAGATTTCTCCAGATTATCTCCCAGCCAATACTTGACTCCATCCCTACACTATATGGCAGCAAATTTCACTAAAATAGAACCAGCAGAAGGATCCCAGGCTCCATCACTCCTCCTCCATCCACCTTCCCTTGCGTATTATGTGTTAATTAGACTACTACATTTCTGACATTGATCCCTACTTTAATTTTGTACTTTGCCAATACCTGTTGCAATAGAGTCGATGCTGACTCATGGCAACCCCATGTGTTATGGAGTAAAACTTCTCCACAGGGTTTTCTTGGCTCTAATATTTACAGAAGCAGATATCCAGGCCTTTCTTTAGTGGTGCTACTGGGTGGGTTCTAACTGCCAAACTTTCTGTTAGTAGTCCAGCACAAACCTTTTGTACCACCCAGGGACCTTTACTTTGCCAATAGTGATCTTTAATTATTTCTTAAGAATTTCTTTATGAATTGTGAAGATTTAGGAACCTTACCTAAAGTCTTTTATTTTTTTAAAGAAATTTCTTTTGTGTGTGGGACACCCACCCTAACACTTTCTCTCTGCTAATTTCACAATTCTGATTTGAATGATTGACTCTTAGTTGTTCATTCAATAATTATTTACTGAGCCCATAGTATGTACCAGAAACTGTGCTTGGTGTGAGAATACACAGATGAATATGATTCAGAGTTCTTGCCCTCAGGGAATTTACATTTTTAATTTACTTTTTTTGTTTTTTTAAATTCACCACACAAATCTATTAATTTGACTCTATTTTAAGTTCCTGGCTAACTATTTTAAAATTTATTTTTCTCATTCCTACTGAAGTGGATCTTCTAAATCAGCACTATCCAATAGAAATATAATGGGAGCTGCACATGTGATTTTAAAAGTTCTAATAGCTACATGAAGCCCCTGAGTGAGGCAAACAAATAACTCAGCTGCTAACTGAAGGATTGACGTTTGAGTCCACCCAGAAAAGGTGGAAGAAAGGCCTGGCGATCTACATCTGAGAAATCAGCCATTGGAAACCCTGTGGAGCACAGTTCTATTCTGACACACATGAGGTCACCATGAGTCAGAGTTGATTCCATGGCAACTGGCTTTGGTTTAGTAGCCACATTATAAAAAGTAAAAAAAAAAAAAAAAAACCCTAGGAAAATTAATTTTAATCATATATTTTGTTTAATTCAATATTTCCAAAATATTATCATTTTGGCATGCAGTCAGTATAAAAAAGTATTGATAAGCTATTTTACATTCTTTTTTTTTTTTTTTTTTTTGTACTACATCTTCTAAATCCGGCCGTGCTTCAAGTGCTCAATAGCCACGTGGAGCTAGTGACTACCCTTTTATTGGATAGGGCAGGACAAAATGTTCCAGAGTCCAGCTACTTGCTCTTCCTCTGGGGCCTGCATCTCTCAGCCCTTCTTATTCAGAGCAATTTGGCTCTTTCTCTAGTTCTGTCTTTAAATTTCAATGCCTGCTCTCTCCATCCCCAAAATTGCTTAATAATGGCATTATTAGTAGTAGGAAAAAAAACTCCTAGCCATGAACTCTCCACCTAGGAGGGCAATGATGGGTTATAAATTCAACAACAACAACAAAAAGCTCTGCTATAAATGACAGAAGTGAAAGGGCTTGGGTGGATGAAACTTGGGGTGGGGTAGGGCATGACAGGGGAGGCTGATTTTTAAAATATTTTGTTACTATGTGATCGAGCACTTATTTGTCATCTGTATACTCAGAATTAAGGAGCCCTGGTGGCTCAACGGTTATGCACTCAGCTGCTAACCAACAGGTAGGCGGTTTGAACCCATGGCTCCACGGGAGAAAGACCTGGTAATCTGCTTCTGTAAATATTACAGCCAAGAAAACCCTATGGGGCAGGCAGTTCTACTCTGTACCACATGGCATCGCCATGAGTTGAAATTGACTTGACGGCACCCAAGAACAACCACATACTCAAAATTAGGGCCGAGCATCTTCTGAGAGATTTAACCCACCTGGAATAATTAACACCAGCTGACAGATGCACAGTGCCAATGGTCTAGTTGCCTTATTTGCTCAAACCTCCAATTCTTAGGCAAGATGCCAGATTCTCGAGGTAATATCTGTGTCCCAGTTGAGACTCTAATGTGCACAAATCTCTATTGTGATAGTTTCTGCTACTCCCTTTGGTGCTTCTCTGACCCAATGAAGTGGAAATAAGGATGAAAGATTTCAAGATTTGGAAAAATGGCTTTAACTATTACAAAAGTCGCTGCTCTAGAATGATTTCTGTTTCATAGTATTTAGGGCTTAAAGAACTGAATAAAACTCTTGAAACTATTTAACTCACTTAAAACAACACCCTTCTGCGGAATCTGAATAGAAAATACTTATTATTTGACTGGGTTGAAAAGAGACATTTGAGGCATATTTTCTTTCTTTGGTAAAAAAAAAAAAAGTCAAACACAAAATAAACCCCATTTTATTTACACATGAGGTTAATATTAGTGGATGGTAAAGTTTCTCAGTGCTACTAAGAAATGAACAAAAGCAACAAAAATACATTCTTTCCTTTGAAAGCTGCCTGAATAAATATCTGATATTCTTTTGAGCAAAAAAATTGATGTCTGCACAGCAAAAATGTTTATTCTAAGCAAGAAGAACACGGAATAGATTATGTCTATTTTTTAAGGCAATAGACTTTTTTTATTTTTAGGAAACAAATTTTTATTCTTAAGAATATTCTGCATATAATATCATTTTAAAAGTTCTCAGAATTCCAGAATGCTTGCTGGCATATGCACACACACACACACACACACACACACACACACACACACTCACACACATACACGTGCACACAAAATGTTCTACTAAGTTAATCACTAATTTCAAACATCCAAAGACTAAGACTTTATGGTACTGGTCATTTTTTAAATGAATGGTGCAAAATATAGGTGTATTTAGAAAAAGCACTTGTTATATAGCTCTTCCAGAGGTGAGTGTCTGCAGAGAAAAAATAGGGAAAGCAATGTAAATGTAAGTCTAATTATCCTGGCAGAGAAGAAATGTAGTGTGGCCTTGCTTGATATATATTATGATTTTTCCAAGGAGTTACTGCATATGCCTTAACAGAAACCCTTTCAATCAAAAAATATGCACTACTTATACATCTTATGAACCAAAACATTTTTCAGTTCAAATAAACTTGAAGAAAAACAAATGAGTAAACATAAATTCTGCCTGAGTCATCTAGTGCTGCTATAACAGAAATACCACAAGTGAATAGCGTCAACAAACAGAAATTTATTCTCTCACAGTTTAGGAGGCTAGAAGTCTGTATTCAGGGTGCCAGCTCCAGGGGAAGGCTTTCTCTTTCTCTGTCGGCTCTGGGGGAAGGCCCTTGTCATCAGTCTTCCCTTGATCTAGGAGCTTCTCAGCGCAGGAACCCCAAGTCAAAAGGACTCGCTTTGCTCCCTGCTCTGCTTTCTTGGTGGTATGAGGTCCCCCTGTTTCTCTGCTTGCTTCTCTCTTTTATATCTCGAAAGAGATTGACTCAAGATACAACCTGATGCTATAGATTGAGTCCTGCCTCATTAACATAACTGCCTCTAAACCTGCCTCATTAACATCATAGAGGTAGGATTTACAACACATAGGAAAATCACATCTGATGACAAAATGGTGGACAATCCCACAATACTGGGAATCATGGCCTAGCCAAGTTGACACACGTTTTTGGGGGGGAGGTATAATTCAATCCATAACAAATGTTATATCCCCAATGGGTTATGTAGCATAGTGTCTTAATCATATACAAAAACAAATGGTCTACTTTTGTTTCTCCCTCATAGTGAAAGCACCTTTTGAGGCTGGAAGTCTGGATAGGGTGGTTCTGGAAGAGTTCTATAAGTAGGGATACGGGGAGGCAGCCTAGGAATCATATTTGTGGAACATGGTGTTTCAAGATCCTATCTTTGTACTTTGTCTTACTGCTAGATTGTGGGCAATGAGTAATGCACCTCGAATGAATGGGCTTAAAGGGGCCCCTCCAGTGAATGAGGCTCACTGGAGTTTGCAGTGATCATCAGATGCCGGAGCCCACACATTCAACCACTTTAAGTAGGGACAGGAGATAAGGTCCCTACAAATACATCACTGTGGATCCTGGAGCAGAAGGTGAGAACACTCATCTTTGTGAGACAGTCTGCACTAATGAGGACATCATCATTGCTCTGGGATAGAGGCACGTTGGAAATAAATTTCCTGAGATAGTTCCATTGGAAGTTTATGGGGTGGGAAGAGGAGAAAAGAGTCTTCCAGATGTCTGGTTTATTTCTATATGTAGTATAGCTATCGAAGGTAGTGACATAATGTGTTGTGTCATGCTAATTCAGGGCCACTAGAGTTCCATCGGAGTCCTGATGTGGAAGGACAGAATGAATGGGCACAACTCAAGGATCCAAAAGGGATTCTTCATGGAGGCCGGGCAAGTGGGAATGGACACGCAGTAGGAAAGTCCACACCAGAGCCCCGGACAGGTGTGCTCTAGGCTTGGTTCAGAAGACATTGCTGGGGAAATCTGTTGAGAGCAAAGTCCAAACCAACTATCAGGTGGAAAATCAATTAAAAAGGAAATGGACTCATGGCTTTTGGTGCTTTTCTGATTTCTCTATCATGTGTCTCTACCTTCACAAGTCTGTTCTCTAAGCTTATTCATTCATTGGATAACTATCCATCATCTATATTTCAGACACTATGATATGCTCTCCTGATACTTCCTCTTATTCTCCTGTAGCCTCCAGAGGGAGCATTGCCTTTCTCCAGTGGGAGAATTGCCATAGGGTACTATAGGAACATGTAGCAGTGTCCCACTAGTGTCTGATTGTAACTCTTTTAGTGATGTCAGAATTGGTCAATGTGTTCAGGTGGTAATAAGCTGATTCATGCATTATAAAATCCTGCATCAGCCCAAAGGTTCCCAGGATTTAAAGGTTCTGGATAATGATTTCCTAAGATTTCTTCAGAGTTTTTTTTTTTTTTTTCATTCATTCATAGAGCAAACATTTATTCAGCTTATTCTAAATACTAGGCATTATGTGGCTGTTGTTGTTGGTAGTTGCTGTCGAGTAACAGAATGAAATGTTGTCCAGTCCTGTGCCATTTTCACAATCGGTGGTATGCTCGAGTCCATTTTTTCGGCCACTGTGTATTTTGAGTTTCCAACTTAGGAGACTCATCTTCCAGCACTGTATTGGACAATATTCTGTTGTGATCCATAAGGTTTTCATTGGCTGATTTTTAAAGTAGACAGCCAGGTCTTTCTTCCTAGTCTCTCTTAGTCTGAAAGCTCCGTTGAAACCTGTCAACCATGCGTGACCCTGCTGGTATTCAAAATACTGGTAGTGTAGCTTCCAGCATCATAATAACACACAAGCCACCACAGTACAACTGACAGATGGGTGGTGCATATGGCTGCTAGGGATACAAAAATATATAAGCCAAGGTACATGTGGGGGAGACAAATATATGAGTAACTTCAAAATGACATGAAAAATGTGCAGGGCTAGGTGCAAAGTCCTCTGGGAATGCAGAGGAAGCAAGGTCCCTGATGACTGCAATCTCTGTTGAGTTGATGGGTCAGTTCATTTGGGTCAGGAGCTGTTAGTTATCATGCATTAGCAAGCAGCCAGCATCCTGATCAGTCACTGGGAAAACCACCTGGGCAGCTTAAATTCCCTGCATTTCAAAGCTACCAGAGAGACTTACACTAGAGACTTGATGTATCGGACTTTCTGGGTTCAACCTACTGACTCCATCATTATTTTCTTTTTCTAAAACTAAAGCTCACATGTCTGCAACGGACAACCCTGCTCTTGAAAAACAGACCAGAATGTTCTGTGGTTATGTGTTAGTGTGTTTGTTTCTTTAGAGTTCCTAGAATTTGCATCAGTCATTTAAAGAATGAGACTCCTGGTAGTCCACTCCACCCCCATAACCCCACTAATTTGGTACTTTGAGATGAAGAACTGCTGTCTGTCACCTATTTTACTGCTCCCTGCATTGATGTTTGACTGAAGATTTTGCAATCAACTCTCCAGTGAGAATTGGTGCCGTCTGCGGCTACTTCAACTACACTGCAAACCACAGATAATGCAAATTACAAATAAAATCCAGTCTTTCTACCTGGAGAGGAGGAAGAGACCCTATTTTCCCCCTGGGCCTTACATTCTAAAGTCGGTCATTTACTTAATTTTCCAAAGAATATTGAAAGTGTTATCTAAAATGTAATAAGAGAATACTGTAAATGCTGTCTAAACTATAATAAGAAAAGTCAGAAGAATTCATAACTACCCTGAAATTATTCTCTGAGGATTTTAAGAAGGCAATGTGACAACTGAAGTGAGATGCTATACTGCTGGCTTTGAAGAAATCAATTGCCTTCTGTCTTTGTAGTCAAATTTCTCTCTGCTTCCTTCTTATAAGGGTACTTGTGATTACATCGGGCCCACCCAAATAATCCAAGATAATCTCCCCATCTGGAAAGTTTTAACTCAATCTCATATGCAAAGCCCCTTTTGCCATATTAGATAACATTCACAAATTCTAGAGATTAGGACCAGGGCATCTTTTTTTTTTTTTATTTTTTTCTTTTTCTTTTTTAACCATTTTTTTTTATTGTACTTCAGATGAAGGTTTACAGAACAAATAGTTTCTCATTAAACAGTTAGTACCCATATTGTTTTATGACAGTGGTTGTCTTAGTCATCTAGTGCTGCCATAACAGAAACACCACAAGTGGATGGTTTTAATGAAGAGAAGTTTATTTCCTCATAATCAAAGCAGGCGAAAAGTCCAAATCCAAGGTGTCAGCTCCAGGGGAAGGCTTTCTTTTTCTTGGCCTTCTCATCAGTGTTCCCCCGGACTAGGAGCTTCTCAGCGCAGGGACCCCAGTCCAAAGGACACGCTCTGCTCCCAGCACTGCTTTCTTGATGGTATGAGGTCCCCCTGTCTCACTGCTCACTTCTTTTATATCTCAAGAGATTGCCTCAGGACACAATCCAGTCTTGTAGATCCAGTCCTGCCTTTCTAACACAACTGCCACCCATCCTCCCTCATTAACATCATAGAGGCAGGATTTACAACATATAGGAAAATCACACAGTACCAGGAATCATGGCCCAGACAAACTGATATATACACATTTTTGGGGGGACATAATTCAAACCATGACAGTGGTTAACCCCACGACATATCAACACTCTCCCTTCTTGACCTTGGGTTCCCTATTACCAGCTTTCCTGTCCCCTCCTGCCTTCTAGTCCTTGTCCCTGGGCTGACATGCCCCATTAATCTCGTTTCATTTTATGGGGCTGTCTAATCTGTGGCTGAATGGTGAACCTCTGGAGTGACTTCATTACTGAGCTAAAAGGGTGTCCGGGGGCCATACTCTTGGGTTTCTCCAGTCTCTGTCAGGCCACTAAGCCTGTTTTTTTTTTTATGTGTGTGTGTGTGTGTGTGTGTGTGTGTGTGTGTGTGTGTGTGTGAGTTAGAATTTTGTTCTACATTTTTCTCCAGCTCTGTCCGGGACCCTCTGTTGTGATCCCAGTCAGAGCAGTCAGTGGTGGTAGCCAGGCACCATCTAGTTGTACTAGACTCAGTCTAGGAGCAGGACATCTTTGGGAACTATTATTCAGCCCACTACACTAGGTAATTAAGGCATTATTTCAATCTGAAATATCCATCCCTTACATAATCTGACACTTTGTTCTATCAAGGTTGTTTAAAACAATTTTTTTCCTCTAGTACATTAGCTACCAAATTTATCAGAAATTATTGCAAAAGCAATCACTGTAGATCTGTTATATACAGTCTGTTGAGCTACAACACTATTCTTTTTAACATTTTTATCAAAGTTTGATACACAAAATAGTCAGCTGAAGCATGTTTCAGTGACTTCTCTAAAGCCCTATTGAATGTTGAAAATGCCGTCTATTACGTTGTTCAGTGATCCTTATGGGAAAATTCATTTGTTTTTTGTTTTTTTAATCCCTGCCACTTAGATTTAGTGCTTGGATTTGCCTATCCTGACGAACTGATATACAACTAGAGCTACATAACTCATCCTGATGTTTTTTTTTTTTAATTTGTCTTGGCTTCCAGGAATTACAGACTAAATTTAGTATATAATTACAGTAACTATTCTTAGCTAGTATTTCTTGTATAATTATATAGTTCTCCCCCCTTCACCCCAACAACCATTTCTTCTACCGCTTACTGTGACGCTTTTGATAATTTATCTTCATTTTAGCAAGCCTATTGTGTGGGTCTTTTATTATAATCTACTTCAAAATTCTTTTTTGGAAGCAGACATGAAATAAAGCAAACAAACTTGGAAGATATATAGGCCCTATGAATTATGGACTATCTGCATCTTTTTTGAGTGCCAAAGGCATAAATTCAGCTAGGAATACATTTTGTTATTACAAAAGCATTTTTTAAATTGTGTTTCTGTGCATTATATAGCTTATTAGAACAGATAGATAACTTTAGAGGGGAAGGATATGCTAATTAATGCCACTGGAGCCTGTAGCTCTCTTGATTTCATTCAATACCTTCCAATTTTAATAATTTACAACTGGTATCAATGGCACTAATAAAATTTAAAATGGAAATGTGTATTTTTTTCTTTAATATTTCCTGCATTAAAGAGACATAAACATAGTTTTTAAATCATGAGTATATTTTCTGAAAGATTTCCTGAGGATAAGGGCTTCATTTTAGAACTATTTTATACAAGTTTTTGTTGTTGTTTTTCCCCTTCCCATTCAGTTTATTGGGAATGAAAATAATACGGATATGGGTAACACTAAGATGTATGCCTTATTCATTTACAGCATCTATGATTCATATATGAACTAAATAATTTTGTGTATCAGAGGCCAAACATATTAACTGTTGTGGAAGTTTCAAAACTCCATCTTAGTGGAATAAAATAAGAAAAAAAAAAGCAAAATATAAGGGCCCAAATTAGTAAACTGCTTTCTCGTTCATTCTGTGAATCCAGTTTCTGATGATTACTCATCATGTCAGAATTTCTCATTACATTTTCCAAATTACATCTCCAACAAACGTAAATAATGATTAGCTTAAAGGATGTGATATGTATTAAGCCTTAATTCAAATACAGCAAAAGAAATATATTTGAATAGGATTTAAGTTTCGCTTAGAAAATTGTTTTAAAAAGCAATTTGACTCAGACTGATAAGCATTCAATGGCAACTCAGGGCCTCTTAGTTCAAATTCCACCTATACTGACTCACCTATCCTTTTGGGATATCGATTAAAAAAATTACCATGCTTTAGGTGAAAGCTTACAGAGCAAATTAGTTTCCCATTTGATAGTTTGTACATAAAGTGTTCCATGGCATTTGTTGTGTTCCCCACAACGTGTCAGCCCTCTCCCCGTTTTTGCCCTGGGTTCCCTGTGGGATATCAGTTCTTAAAAATATATGTATATTTAACATTGTTGGTGATTAAAGACATCTGGAGCCCTGGCGGCACAGGGGTTAAGAGCTATGGCTGTTAACCAGAAGGTTGGTAGTTCAAATCCACCAGCCACTCCTTGGAAATCCTATGGGGCAGTTCTACCCTGTCTTATAGAGTTTCTATGAGTTGGAATAGACTCGACGGCAACAGATTTTTGTTTTTGTTTTTGTAGTCTCTAATTTCTTCTTTGTTTTTGAAGTTATAGTTGTCTAATAAAGCCTACTGTAATGGTTCTCAATACTTTCAGTTAACGAGCTCCTTTTTGGTTTTTAAATATAAAATATTTCAAGCATATAAAAAAGGATATAAAATAATATAATGCAGTACCTTTAAAACTGTTTTAACCAAAATCCAGAGTAAGAACAAAATTTGCATCACATCCAGGTACAAACATAAATATATGAATAACCAAAGCAAATGCTTCACAAAATACTGCTTAGATGTACTGCAGAACATACTGCTATTTCCCATTTTGTTCTAATTTATTCTATTTTTAAAAGATTGGTCATAATCCTCTAAAGTGATTTAAGACCCACTAATGGGTGTTCTACAGCTGCTTACCAAAAGGTCAGCGGTTCGAATCTACCAGCCAATCCTTGGAAACCCTATGGGGCAGTTCTACTCTGTCACATAGGGTCGCTATGAGTCGGAATCAACGCGACGGCAGCGGGTTTGGTTTTTGTTTTGTTTTAATGGGTGTCAGGGGAATCCTGGTGGTGCAGTGGTTAAAGTGCTTGGCTGCTAACCAAAAGTCAGCAGTTAAAACCCAGCAGCTGCTCCAGGGGAGGAAGAGGTGGCAGTCTGCTTCTGTAAAGATTTACAGCCTTGGAAACCCTATGAGGCAGTTCTACTCCGTCCTATAGGGTCCCTGTGAGTCAGAATAGATGGCAATGGGTAATGGGTATCATCTTTCATTTTGAAAAACACACACACACACACACACACACACACACACACATATATATATATGTATATATATATATATATATATATAAGCTCCTGTGTAATCACTATTCAATCTTATATAAAATCTTAACATTTGGCCATATTTACTTTAAATAAAAAATAAAATAAAACATTACATAAGTTTGAATTCTTCCATGTAGCCTCTTTTTTTTTCCCTTTTCCATCTTTTCATTCCCGGAAGAAACAGTTATTTAGAATTAGATGTTTATTCTCATAGATGCTTAACAGTTTTCACTTTTATGGCTATATCCATTAAAATATATAGTATACTTTTGCATATTTTAAAGTTTACATAAACATACTGTCCTCACATATTCTTCTGCAGCTTTTTTTGAGGTTCATCATTATGACTTGATATTTATCAAGGTTGACACCTGTGGCTCAATCCATTTTAACTGTCCATTAAATGAATATTCCACAGTTTTTATTAATCAATCTACTTTGATTGGGAATTTAGTTTTTCTCTTCCCTGTGGCCATGAATCAATTCAATGGCAACAGGGTTAGTTTTTTGGTTTGTGGCCATTACATATAATACTTTAAAGAACATTCACGTATATGTGTCTTTCTGCTCAAGTATGAATGTTTCACTAGGGTGCATAACTAGAAGCGGCAGTTGTGAGATCATAAAAATGCACATCTTTGAATCTTTTATGTATTATATTAGGAGCCCCTGGGTGTTGAAAGAAGCTGGGTTGTGAAGTGGTTAAGAACTTGGCTGCTAATCAAAGGGTAGGCAGTTCAAACCCACCAGCCACTCCAGGGGAGAAAGATGTGGCTGTCTGCTCCTGTAAGAGACTGCAGCCTTGGAAACCTTACGAGGCAGTTCTACTGTGTCCTACAGGGTTGCTATGAGCTGGAATCAACTGGACAGGCAACGATTTGGTTTTGGGTGCAAACAATTAAGCGCTCAACTACTAGCCCAATGGTTGATGGTTCAAACTCACCCAGAGGCACCTCAGAAGATAGTCCTGGAAATCTGCTTCCAAAAGGTCACAACCTTGAAAACCCTATGGAGCAGTTCTACTCTGCATACGTAGGGTTGCCATGAGTCAGAATTGATTCAATGGCAACTAACAACAGTATATGTATTGCCAAAATGTTCTCCAAAATAGCTGTTCTGATTTATATACCCAACAGCATTGTATAAGAGTTCCTATTTCTCCACATCCTTGCCAATTCTAAGCATGGTAAAACTAATGTGCATGAAATCTTGTCTTATTTTAATTTATATTTTATCGATTTCTAATGAAGTTGAAAATTTTCGTGTTTATTGGTCATTTGAGTCCTCTTCTATAATTTTTCCCATGTTTTTAGTTTTTTATTATGTTTTTTAGGAGTTTCTCATAATTCTAGGTACTTTCTTCTCTGGTTTGTGGCTCATTTTAACCTTTCTTCATGGTTTTTTTTTTTCTTGTACAACAACTTTTATTTATATTGTTATCAAATTAATATTTTTTCTTTATTTTTTTCATCTTATTCTCTTCAGTCCTAAAAGATCTAATATTTTATTTTATGTCTTAAAATTTTTTCAATTTTGGACTTTAATCAACTTGTAATGTATAGTTTGCTCTTACTATTTTTGTTTTTTACACAGTGATAATCAATTGCACCAGTACCATTTTTTCAATAGGCCATCCTTTCTCTACTGGCTTATAATTCCATTTCCATTATATATCAAGTTTTCATATTTATGAGAGTTGATTTTCAGGATCTCTATTCTGTTTCATTGGTCTGTTTATTCCTTATAATATGTCTTGCTATCTTGTAGACAAAGTCCTACAACCTTGTCCTTTTTCTTCCAAATGTCCTTAGTTCTTGCTGGTACTTTGTTCTTCTTTATGGATCTTAGAGTAATCTGCTTGTCTAGTTTTCACAAGAAGTTCTGTTGGATTTTGATCATAATTTTATAGAATTTATGTATTAACTGAAAAGAATAAACCATCTTCCAAATATTGAGTCTTCCCAACAATGTAAATGTTTTCTCTCTTTTTATGTCTCTGTTAATGTATCTCACTAAAATTTATATTTTTCTTCATAAAGATTTGCATATTGTTAAATGTATTCCTTTGCCTTATATATAGTGTATGTATGACTATGTTACAGATAGTCCTACTAGCTGAAGTTCTGAGATTATGATTTTGCTGTTTGTTGTGTCTACTAATTCGGTTAAGGCAGAATTATTTCCCTATTTTTTTTTAAGTTTTTAATTTTGAAATAATTTTAGACTTACAAAAAAGTACAAATAATTTCCATATGCCTTTACCCTGATTCCCAAATGCTCACATTTTACTACATTTGTTTTATCATCCTCTCTATACATATATTATTATTTTTTCAGACTTCCTTGTCTTCCTAAACGTTTCATTGCATGTTTAACTAAAAAGCATTGGCACTTTCTTGCATAATCACAGTGCAATTATCGAAATCAGGAAATCAATACTGATACTATATTATTATCTAATACACACATCTTACTCAAATTTAACCAGATGTCCTGCTAATGTACTTTATGGCAAAAGAAAAACCACTTTCTTGTCCAGAATCGAATTCAGAATTATAGTTTGCATTTGTAACCATATCTTTCCAGTCTGTTTTAATCTGAAATAGTTCCTTAGTAATAATGTCTGTTATGACTTTGACATTTTTGAAGATTGTGGGCCAGTTATTTTTTAGACGGCTCCTCAATCTGGCTTATTTGATGTGTCTTCCTGATCAGATTCAGGTTCTTCATTCATTTTTGCCAGGAATCACATAATTGATTTTGTGTCCTTTTTAGCGTATCATAGGAAGAGGCACATTTGAAGAGGTGAATATTATAAGTTGGCAAGGAGCTGTTTTCGATAATGTTGGAATTGTTCTTGGCTAGAAATCTTTTTAAATAGAAATTATTCTCTTAGAGTATGGAGTATGATTACAGAAATTAAAAGTGGCTACCATTGCTCCCAATGTCTTGAGCTTATCTGGTTACAGAGGATGTTAAGAACATATACTTAATAGCTTAAAATTTGACTTAATAGGAAGAAGCAAGTCCCCCTCGCCTTTTAAATGTACTTCACCTGGTTGCAACTAATAAGGATTGGCATATAACAATGGAGGAAAAGAGGCTCCCAAGTAAAAATCCGTATGGAAAATCAAATTTAAGTTATATTATTGCCTAGCAGTTTAAAACAATGTATTTCATATATACATAAGTCTATATGTTTATATACATATAAATACATATATTTATATGCATAAATGATAGAATTTTGCAAGACCAATGACTTCTTCATTGAAAATACGTTTTTCAACAACATAAATGGCAACTATACACATGGACCTCGACAGATGGAATACACAGGAATCAAATCAACTACGTCTGTGGAAAGAGACAATGGAAAAGCTCAATGTAATCAGTCAGACAAGGCCAGGGGCCAAATGTGGAACAGACCATCAATTGCTCATATACAAGTTCAAGCTGAAGTTGAAGAAAATTAGAATAAGTCCACAAGAACCAAAGTACAACCTTGAGTATATCCCACCTGAAATTAGAGACCATCTCAAGAAGAGATTTGATGCGTTGAACACTAATGACCGAAGACCAGACGAGTTGTGTAATGACATCAAGGACATCATACATGAAGAAAGCAAGAGGTCATTAAAAAGACAGGAAAGAAAGAAAAGACGAAAATGGGCATCAGAAGAGACTCTAAAAGTTGCTCTTGAATGTCGAGTAGCTAAAGCAAAAGGAAGAAATAATGAAGTAAAAGAGCTGAAAAGAAGATTTCAAAGGGCGGCTTGAGAAGACCAAGTAAAGTATTATAATGATATGTGCAAAGACCTGAAATAGAAAACTAAAAAGGAAGAACATACTCAGCATTTCTCAAGCTGAAAGAACTGAAGAAAAAATTCAAGCCTCAAGTTGCAATATTAACGGATTCTACAAGGAAAATACTAAATGACGCAGGAAGCATCAAAAGAAGGTGGAAGGAATACACAGTGTCACCGTACCAAAAAGGAAATCAGTCGACATTCAAGCATTTCAGGAGGTAGCATATGATAAAGAACCAATGGTACTGAAGGAAGAGGTTCGAGCTGCACTGAAGGCACTGGCGAAAAACAAGGCTTCAGGAATTGACGGAATACACAACTGAGATGTTTCAGCAAATGGATGCAACACTGGGAGCACCCACTCATCTATGCCAAGAAATTTGGAAGACAGCTACCTGGCCAACTGACTGGAAAAGATCCTTATTTGTACACATTCTAAAGAAAGGTTATCCTATAGAATGTGGAAATTGTTGAACAATTTCATTAATATCACATACAAGTAAAATTTTGCTGCAGATAAGTCAAAAATGGTTGCAGCAGTACATCGACAGGGAACTGCCAGAAATTCAAGCTGGATTCAGAAGAGGACGTGGATCGAGGGATATCACTGCTGATGTCAGATGGATCCTGGCTGAAAGCAGAGAATACCAGAAAGATGTTTACCTGTGTTTTATTGACAATGCAAAGGCATTCGACAGTTTAGACCATAACAAATTATGGATAACATTGCGAAGAATGGGAATTCCAGAACGCTTAATTTGTGCTCATGAGGAGCCTGTACTTAGACCAAGAGGCAGTCATTTGAACAGAACAAGGGGATACAGTGTGGTTTAAAGTCAGGGAAGTTGTGCATCAGGGTTGTATCCTTTTACCATATACTTATTCAATCTGTATGTTGATCAAATAATACAAGAAGCTGGACTATATGAAGAAGAATGGAGCATCAGGATTGGAGGAAGACTCATTAACAACTTGTGATATGCAGGTAACACGACCTTGCTTGCTGAAAGCTAAGAGGACTTGAAGCCCTTACTGATGAAGATCAAAGACCACAGCCTTCAGTATGGATTACACCTCAACATAAAGAAAACAAAAATCCTCACAACAGGACCAATAAGCAACATCATCATAAAAGGAGAAAATATTGAAATTTTAAAGAACTTCATTTTACTTGGATCCACAATCAATGCCCATGGACGTAGCAGTCAAGAAATCAAATGACGCATTGCATTGGGCAAATCTGCTACAAAATATCTCTGTAAAGTGTTAAAAAGCAAAGTGTCACCTTAAGGACTAAGGTGCTCCTGACCCAAGCCATGGTGTTTTCAATCACCTCATATGCGTGTGAAAGCTGGACAATGAACAAGGAAGACCGAAGAAGAATCGATGCCTTTGAATTATGGTGTTGGTGAAGAATATAGAATATACAATGGACTTCCAGAAGAATGAACAAATCTGTCTTGGAAGAAGTACAGCCAGAATGCTCCTTAGAAGCGAGAACGGTGAGACTTCTTCTCACATACTTTGAACATGTTATCAGGAAGGACCAGTCCCTGGAGAAAGATATCATGCATGGTAGAGTAGAGGATCAGCGAAAAAGAGGAAGACCCTCAACCAATGGATTGATGCAGTGGTTGCAACAATGGGCTCAAACATAACGATTGTGAGGATGATGCAGGATGGAACAATGTTTTGTTCTATTGTACATAGGGTCCCTTTGAGTCAGAACTCAGATGGCAACTAACAACAACAACATATGTATAAATATATAGACATATATGCACACGTATATAAGTACATAAATATATAAGTGTCTATTTTTGTAATTAGATATTATATAGGATACATATATTATTGCTTATGCTATGAGCATTTTTTCTCATTTTTCATTTTTCAGTCTTTCAAAGTAAGGCCAGGTCTATACTATCAATATGGTATCGAAAATTAATTATTCAAATGAATAAGGAAAAAGGTCTCTAACTGTCTGTTCATGCTTGTGATTCAAGTGTGATTTTACTGGTTTTCTTTGTTTTTGATAGTTGATTCAGCCAGAACTGCATGAAAAGTGGGCTTTTAGGCCAGAATTTACCAGAAGCTGAAAGCAGAGAATACCAGAAAGGTGTTTAGCTGTGTTTTATGGACTATGCAAAGGCATTCCACTGTGTGGATCATAACAAACTATGAATAACATTGGGAAGAATGGGTATTCCAGAACCTGTACATAGAACAAGAGACAGTCGTTCGAACAGAACAAGGGGATACTGCAGGGTTTAAAGTCAGGAAAGATATGCATCAGGGTTGTATCCTTTCACCATGCTTATTTAATCTGTATGCTGAGCAAATAATCCAAGAAACTGGACTATATGAAGAACAGGGTACCAGGATTGGAGGAAGACTCATTAACAATCTGTGGTATGCAGATAACACCACCTTGCTTGAAGAAAATGAAGAGGACTTGAAACACTTACTGTTGAAAATCAAAGACTGCATCCTTCAGCATGGATTACACTTCAACATAAAGAAAACAAAAATCCTCACAACTGGGCCAATCAGCAACATCCTGATAAACGGAGAAAATATTGAAGTTGTCCAGGATTTCATTTTAATTGGATCCAATCAACGCCCATTGAAGCTTCAGTCAAGAAATCAAACGACGTATTGCATTAGGCAAATCTGCTGCAAAAGACCATTTTAAAGTGTTAAAGAGCAAAGATGTCACTTTGAGGACTAAGGTACGCCTGACCAAAGCCATGGTGTTCTCAATTGCTTCATATGGAAGCAAAAGATGGACAATGAATAAAGAAGACCAAAGAAGAATTGAGGCCTTTGAATTATGGTACTGGTGAAGGATATTAAATATACCCTAGACTGCCAGAAGAAAGAACAAATCTATCTTGGAAGAATTACAGACAGTACATACCTTAGAAGCGAGAATGGCAAGAGTTTGTTTCATGTTCTTTGGATTTGTTATCAGAAAGTACCAGTCCCTGGAGAAGGACATCACACTTTGTAAAGTAGAGGGTCAGTGAAAAAGAGGAAGACCCTCCACCAGATGGATTGATACAGTGGCTGTAACAATGGGCTCAAACATAGCAATGATTGTGGGGTGGCGCAGGACCAGGCAGTGTTTCGTTCTGTTGTTCATAGGGTCTCTATGATTTGGAACCAATCGATGGCATCTAACAACAACAACAAGTTCATAATAATAGCTCTCCACTTGGGGTAATATATAGCACAATCCTAACTGTGTTCTCTGATTTATCATTCATCAAAGCTGCAACTATGGATGGAATTTCTGTGGTTTGGGTATGTTAACCCTGACAATTCATTGTTTCCTCTGAATTTAAGTGACTTTTCCATGGTTTGTTCTTATTCCAAATTATTGGGGAAGTTAATTACAATGTAAATGAATCAAACATATACTTTAATATAGATCTGCTATATGCAGTGCAGAGCCCTGGTGGCACAGTGGTTAAAAGCTCAGGCTGCTAACCAAAAGGTTGGCCGTTCAAATCCACCAGCTGCTCCTTGGAAACTCTATGGGGCAGTTCTACTCTGTCCTGCAGGGTCGCTGTGAGTCGGAATCGACTCCTTGGCAATGGATTTATATGTAGTATGTTGTACTGGGAGGATGGGTGGGTAGGGTGGGTATAAACAAATAAGACATAAACTCTTACTTCAACCAAAATATGATTTCTTTGGTGTCCTAACACCAGTATACATAAATGCATATATAAATATATGTATATATACACACACACATATATAAGATTGGGTTTGGAAGTAGGGCTTCAGTTCCAGGCCCATTCCTTTATGGTCATGTGACCTTAGCCCCTCCTTGCCCAGGGCCTCTCAGACATTTAGATAATCCAAGGCCACGTCTAGTTTTTGAGAATATTAAAAAAAAAATGACATGTCAAATCAGGATCACAAATGTATACATATAATACTCCTATGTAACTTATTAACTCTTTTAACACAAGTGATATATATTGTACTATTCTGTCTTGGAAGAAGTACAGCCAAAATGCTCCTTAGAAGCGAGGATGGCAAGGCTTCGTCTCACATACTTTGGACACGTTAGCAGGAGGGATCATTTCCTAGAGACGGACATCATGCTTGGTAAAGTAGAGTGTCAGCAAAAAAGAGGAAGACCCTCAACCAGATGGATTGACACAGCAGCCGTCGGCAATACATAAAAGAATAGGCATGGCTGTGTTCCAATAAACTTTATTTACATACACCAGAGGTGGACAATTTGCTGACTCCTGCCCTAAAACATCTATTGGATGACACAGTGGCTACAAAAATGGGCTCAAGTACAACAATTGTGAGGATGGTGCAGGATGGGGCAGTGTTCCATTCTGTTGTACGTAGGGTCACTATGAATCAGAAGCAACTTGATGGCACCTAACAATAGTTTACAAGATAATGATGAGATTTATTATTTTTTACAGTTAATGTGGACTCATAAATGGCAACAAATTTAAAGTGTATTAATCACTTTTATTCAGTTCTGTCAATAGCTGTTTGAGTGAGTACATAAACCCATTTGTACATGATTTAAGTCTAAATTTGAAGGATTCTTGAATCCAAGGCATGGGCTAAGTGGTACGTTGCCCCTCATCCCTCTTCAAATACCCTAGAACTGGCTCTGACTTCACTTCAGTTGATTTATACTTCTTAAACTAGACAACGATTTGTAAGATCCCATCCAGATCTAGCATCTTATGGTTTTAAAGACTTTCTGTTGGTTGTGATTTGCTAAAGTACATGCACAGGATCAGTTCCTTTGGTTAAAACAGTCTTATCTGACCTTGATGTGCCATTTGATGCTTTTGGAAATATAACAACTCCTCTGTTCTGTTGTTCTTAACAGTAAAATTTCAGAGAAGACAGATTCTCTTATTACTCCGAATGCTTCAATATAGGACTGTCAGTACTTTTAATTTTTGAAGATGTTAAGTTTTTATCTGTTTTTTTGCCAGGGAATAATTTTGTGATAAAACAAACACCTGCTTTACTGGAAAATGCTGGCATCCTATAAACATGGACTCATTAGGAGGAATTCCACAGGCATTACATCTGAGCTGCAGCTCCTGTAAACGGAAAGAACTGTGCTAGATAATATCTCAGAAGTTCTTAGGAAATGTCAAGTATACACAGTTGTCAATGCTTTAAAGGCAGAGATAATGTCTGATCCTTTTTTAGCCCCAATGGTTAGCTAGAGCTTGGCACATAGCAGAAGATCAATAAGAGTATTGAAGGATTAGTGTATAAGTCATTAACTTTCAAACCTGCATCCTTTGGATAAGAAACAATTTTATTCTATTGTTTCACAATAAGATAGATATGTGGACCATAGATTGCTTATCTTTGCTTTATACCGTCGACCCTCTGGGTTCCGAATCTGTGGATTCAAACAACCATGGATTGAAAATATTCAGGAAAAGAAAAAAAGAAAGTTCCAAAAAGCAAAACTTGAATTTGCTGCTTGCAGAGCACTATGCTGCGTCCACGCGAATGACGTGATGTGTAGGCATCCCCTGCTGTAGCCTCCCACCATTTCACAGATTCTCAGTCTCTCTCCAGCACTCGGTGTTTGCGCATTGTTCGCCTCGAGTCTTGTCATCATTATCTAAACAATACAGTACTGTATAACAGCTATTCACGTAGCATCTACATTACATTAGGTATTAGAGGTAATCTAGAGATGATTTAAAGTATACAGGAGGATGTGCTTAGGTTATATGCAAATACTTCGCCATTTTACGTAAAGGACTTGAGCATCTGTGGCTTTTGGTATCTGCAGGGGTCCTGGACTCAATCCTCCTTGGATACCAAGGGACAGCGGCATTCCTTTAGCGCTATAATGCAAGCTATGATGCAAGCTAAAGCATTTTTGGAGAAAACTAACTTCTAAAACATTCTATTAAAGCCTCAGATGTGTAATTATTGTCTGAAGATCATTAGGGCTTAGGCAACTGCCTATGGCATCCGTATTTTATGTTAGCATCATTATTTATGTGTTCCAAGTGCTATCTATTGGGTTTTTTCCCTTACATGAGACAAATTTAAATGCTATAATTCAGTTACATATAATAACAAGATAGATTTCTCACATTGACTAAATAAGATGACTTTAGTATTCACTATTCAAGCTAATTGGTGTCTTTATTATAAAAAGTCTATTGAAAATGGTATATCAGATTCTAAGCTAATTTATGATTAGAAAAGCTTGTTTTTATTACTTGATGCTTATATTCACATCAGATGTAATCTAACATTTGACTATGAAAGAATTTTAAAATAATTAATGGGCTTTAATTGATATTCGTGAAATAACTTAAGATAGCACAAGATGACCATTTAGAAAACATGCCTTAAGATCTGCAAACCTTTTTCTTCAGGGATATACGGTCTCAGTCGTGACTACTTAATTCTGTTGTTGTAGGGCAAGAGCAGCCATCGGCCATACATAAAAGAATAGGCATGGCTGTGTTCCAATAAACTTTATTTACAAACACCAGAGGTGGACAATTTGCTGACTCCTGCCCTAAAACATAGATTGGTCTAGTCTGATTTGAAGATTTAGATTTTTTTTTTTTTTTTAGTAAAAATAAGTTATGTTTCTTCATATAAGTTGTAAGGGTAATACTTTTAAAGAAAATATTAATAATCTTGTCTGAAAAAAATAACCTAAATAGGTTTCATTTTGATTATTTCAATGGAAACACATGGTGATATTTTTCATGTATTTGATTTTAAATGTATTTAGCTAAGCCTATATGCCCTGGTGGCGCAGTGGTTAAGCGTTTGGCTGCTAACCAAATGGTTGGCAGTCCGAATCCTCCAGATGCTCCTTGGAAACTCTATGGGGCCATTCTACTGTGTCCTATAGGGTCACTATGAGTTGGAATCGGCTCAACGGCAATGGGTTGGTTTGGTTTCTGTATGCTCTTACCACTAGACAAGCTATTATTAAAGATATTTAGAAAGTCATTTTATTTTTTTTTCTTTTTTTTCTTAGACTGTACTAGAATCTTGTATAGTCTCTGCTTATCATTGAACTTTAGGTTTTGTGTCTATAAAATAAAGAGTTGGTCTCGATTTCGCCAAGATATCTTGAAACTATACAGTTCTGTATTTCTATAGGTGTCATATCATTTGCCAGTAGGAACAGTGCCCTTGTTTGTAGTTTTCTCTTTTAAAACTCTTTTGTTGTGAGTGTCATTTCTCTAAGAGATCCTCTTCTCTTTGAAAGTCACTTCTAGTTTCTCTATGAAAAATGTCTTTTTAAATCAATACCGGTGTAAGTTAATCAATGATAGAATGATTCAAGGATGCCTTGTTTATCACTGAAAGGCTAAGATAGTTATCTCTGTGATTATGCTCACCTCTGATTTGAAAGGACAGAGGGGCAGCTTTTTCTGGCTCTGCCTTTCCTAATTTGTGACTTCTCCCCATTATAACCCCTTTGTAAGATGGCAGCCTGCCTTTCTTGCTATATTCTAAAGACATTAGTCAACATTATGCCCAAGTGCCCAGGATATCACCCGCCCTGCTTCCTTCTTAAATTTACTGTAGATTCAACATTGTCATTCAAATTCTCTTAACACCCCATCTCATTATGTTATTGTGCATAAAGGAAAAAAAAATAGCTTTAAAATATAGAGGAGAAAGAAGTGGACCATGCAGCTGCTTCCCAAATGTTACATTTCAATTTCCATTGCCTCCATTCTTCTTTCTCACTAAAATGCAGAGATTACTCATATCAAGATATAACTATTTCCCCAGACGAGGGCCTCAAAGCCGGCTATTTCATTAGCCCATAAGAATAGATGATTGAAAGGTTGTCAATGATAGTGGCAGGCCAAATCACCAGGTTTATTCTTCATAAACCCCTCTGCAGGATTGTGCCTGTCCAGCATGTCTCTATCTCTGGGAACTGAGTTTTCCTTCTGCCTCCTCCATTCGAGTGATTGCAGTGAAGCAGCCACATTTTTACAAGGTGACCCCACTTCATCTGTAGAGATGAAACCGGAGGCTGGTTTCTGACCCAAGCTAAGCTTATTCGAGTCCATTCCCAAGATTTTAGAGCTGAACTGGGCAATGTTCACCCAGTGAAACTCTGAGCTATTAAGTAGAAACGATGAAAACTCGCAAGCTGTTGTTGTGTGCCGTCGAGTTGATTTTGACTCATAGCCACCCTAGAGGACAGAGGCAGCTGCCCCATAGGGTTTCCAAGGCTGTAATCTTTACAGAAGCAGATTGACAGGACTTTTCTCCCTTGGAAGGGAGCAGCTGGTGGATTCAAACTGCTGATCATTTTGGTTAGCAGCCAAGTGCTTAACCTTTGCACCACCAGGGCTCCTTCTTCTTCTTCTTTTTTTTTTTTTTTATTGTACTTTAGGTGAAGGTTTAAAGAGCAAATTAGTTTCTCATTAAACAACTAATACACGTATTATTTTGTGGCATTGGTTGCCAACCCCGCGACATAGCAACGCTCTCCCCTTCTTGACCCTGGGTTCCCTGTTACCAGCTTTGCTGCCCTTCCTGCCTTCTAGTCCTTGTCTCTGGGCTGGTGTGCCCATTTAGTCTCATTTTGTTTTGTGTGCCTGTCTAATCTGTGGCTGAAGGGTGAACCTCAGGAGTGATTTCAGCACTGAGTTAAAACGGAGTCCAGGGGCCATACTCTCAGGGTTTCTCCAGTCTCTGTCAGAACAGTAAGTCTGGTTTTGTTTTGTTTTGTTGTGAGTTAGAATTTTATTCTACATTTTTCTCCACCTCTGTCTGGGACTCTCTATTGTGATCCCTGTCAGAGCAGTCGGTGGTGGTAGCCAGGCACCATCTAGTTGTGCTGGGCTCAGTCTGGTGGAGGCTGTGGTAGCAGGGGTCCTTCTTGAAAACTGTTGGCAGTAGCTATTTCCTGACATGCGGTTTGAGTAGTTGTAAATGACAGCATATATCCTGAAAGCCATTTTACAGAGAGAGAAAGAAGAATGAAACAATATATGGAGAGAAGCAGAACTGAGATATGAAGAACAACTTCTGCTTTCTCTACAATGCTTGAATCAATGGTTCCAGTTCACCCATCACCCTGCTAGATCCTTGCCCTTTGGTTCTGGGAGATAATCATGTATACTTACAATAAACCAGAAAACCAAACCTGTTACCATCAAGTCGATTCCGACTCATAGCGACACTATAGAACAGAGTAGAACTGCCTCGTAGGGTTCCCGAGGCTGTGAATCTTCATGGAAGCAGACTGTCACATCTTTCTCCCGAAGAGCAGCTGGTGGGTTCAAAATGCCGATCTTTTGGTTTGCAGCCAAGCTCTTTAATCGCTCTGCCACCAGGGCTCCATACTTACGCTAAACTCCCCTTATTGCCAAAGCTAGTGCATATGGGTTTTCTTCATGCTCTATGCATTCTATAATATAGAGACTATAAATCTAAAGCCCACAGAAATGTTCTCTTACAAAGTATGGTGCCAAATTATTAAACAGAATCAATTGCCCAAGAGATGCTCCCCAGAGAAAGAGGCCACAAAAAGTTTATGTTTTTCTTTCAGCAAATAATTTTTGAGTGTCTTCTACGAACCAGGCAAGAGTATTAGGTAGGCAACAAAGAGAAAATACAGAAGTGAGCATCTAGTCTATTGGGGGAGAGATATATTAACCCAATAATCACAAAATCTAGTAAATGATTAAACAACGTAGACAATGCTATGTAGGAGAAGAGCAGGGAGCCAGGAAGAGGAAGCAATATATGGGAAAGCCATATGGCACAGAGAGACATGGCTAGTTCAAACAAAAAATTCCAGTTTTGCTAATTGGAAGGTTTTTTTTTTTCCCCCACAAAGCCGTTTATAATTAGATCCTAAAAGCCTCGTTTCTGTTATCTGATCTCCATATCTCATTTTCATGTAGAAAGAATATTTTTATTTGTCTTTCATTTTATTTTTCCAATCATTTTAAACTCTGTCCTTAACATTATTGAACAAAGGCATGTAATGTACATTGTCATTTGCACCTCAATTTGTTCAGCAAACTCATTGTAGTCCGTGGAAAAGAAATTTTCCTTGTGGGCATATTTATGGTTTCACAATAGATTAGTGAACTAAGATACACTACAGGAGCAGTGTAAAGTGCTCTCTTGGGCTAGTATCCCTCCATGCTTAAACCGCAACCAACACTACTGTAACATTTCAGTAATATTCTAACAAATGGCGTCAATGATATAAGATAGAAGCATTATATTTTTGTGACTCCTCCAGGTTTTTGAGTGATGCATGAACTGTTTAGCTATGTACATTATGCACTGCTTACCTATTGTCTTTACAGGGAACAAAATGGTACTTTAATCACTGTGACTCATCCCCGGAGGCGAATTGACAAAAGCCGCCTTTCTTAACATTGAGCCAGGATGCTTCAGTTGGCAAAGATTTGATGCTGTTGTTGTTGTTAAAGAAAAGATACTTGTTGACAAAACTGGGTTTAACCCCTGTTTTCAATAATTTATAGCTTTGAGCAAAGATCAAAATTTACTGAATCTAATTGTAATAATTTACATATAATAAATAGATGGGCGACAAATCCAATGGCCATCAGAGAAATAATGTTTCCCTAACATGTGTTCTCTTGGGTTATATCTAATCGTTGATGAATGTGTGGCACTAATGACCCCTGCATTATTGATGAGGCCCTATCGATGCTCTGATGCATGGGCTGCCCCTGATAAGAAATCTTTATTGCTTCTCAGCATATGGTCAATGGAAAGAGTTCAGCAAGCATTAAGCAAGCATTAAGAACCTTCTTTGTGCTCCCATAGCACTGTGTCTATACCTCCATTATGACACTTTTTTCTTTGCTTCATAATTAATTCTTTTTCTGTACCATTGGGTTACCAGCTTTTTAAGTAGATGATGCAATTGTTATTATTGATTATCAAGTGCCTAAGAAGTGCTTGTTGAAATGAGTCTACTTTGAGAAAGGTAGGTTCATTATGCTTTAACATTCTACAGGAAATGCAGAGAGAAGGAGGAAATAAGTTTGAGAACCACTAGAGTCACTGAATGTCCAAGACTGGTTTTCTGCTAGGGAAGTATGTATTGAGTTTGGTTTAGTAATTTTAACTCTGATTGCACCTTTTCAGAAAAGCTCAGGGGAAAATAGTCGAAGACTGAGAAAGCTCCTTTTCATTTCATATTAAATAATTGATGCCTTTGAGAAATATCCAGGACCTACACTTTTGGAAGTCCTTAGGAACAGGATTACTTATTTCCTGGAGTGGGCATGTATTTCTGAGTAAAACAAGTAAAACATCCTAGATCCTAACAAACTGTTTTCAAGCAGATAACTCCCTGGCAGAAATGATAGACAAAGTTTTCATCGCAAATTTTCCCTTTGCAATAAAATTCCTAAGAAAGAAGTTAATTCTGCAATGGCAGAGACAAAAATTTTGCAGCATCAAAACCAAATAAATTTACTAAATATGACTAAATGTGTACTAAATGTATTAAAATTGGGAAGTATGCATCTCTTTTCCTTAGTATTTTTTTTAATTAACAAAAATTCACCAACAAAGGCATACTCAATCATTATAGGTTGTATCAGAAATTTTGTGAAATACAAATGTAATAATGCAGAAAGGATCGCAAAGTTCATAATCTGTGAGATTTTGCAATTCACTATTCTTCATTGATGCAGAAGCAACAAGTATTGAGCTCTCAAAGCTACTACACATAGTAATGTATATTGTGCTTGCAAAACTGAACTCAGTATTACAGCAACCAAATGTTACCTTTGTTTAGAAAAGTAAGTGGTATGCTGCATTTTTTAATAGTTGGTCTTCTAAAGAAATTAAGTTCCTATTCTTCCATGATAAACTCTATATTATTCTACCTAATTCTTTGTGAGCATATGCTCTCTTTTTAGTTTCTTTAACCCTCAACTAACTTTGATTTTATTAAAAAGAAAAAAAAAAGATCAAATTCTCTCTCTGTGCTAGACTATGGGCCTTTTCCTAGATTGTGTGGCCATCCCAAAGTCATATCTGCAACTTATTCTCCCAATAGCCTGGGATAGTTAACTGTATCCATTCAACACTGTTTGCACTCAACACTCAATATATTGAGGATATTTTCCACCTTCTCTCTTGAAAAGTTATTCTGATACACCTAAATGGCTATGTAGTAAACCCTAGGTTAATTGGGGAGAAGGTGATTTGAATTTATAAGGAAGGAATTTGTTGTTGTTGTTGTTGTATAATTCAAGCTTAGTATTTTCATCCGGAGTGATATCCAAAGCTAAGAACTGTGGAATGGCTTTCTAATATAAATCCTTCCTGTCCAGAAGGTAATATGGTATTTGAATGCAAAGGGTGATCTTTCATAAGGTTGAAAAAGTTTTGCCTTAGTAAACTGAACATTCTCTGAAACGCAGATTAAATTTATTAATAGGAAAAAGGAAACCATAAGTAACATGCCCATTTTCATGATTCAGTTAAAGCGTTAATTTTCTGACCTGATCTTGTGAGAAAAGGCCAAACAGAACAATATCATATGGGGAACCTACATAAGCTCATGTTATTTAACCCAAAATCGTAAGAATCACCAGTGCAGCCATCTATTTACTGGTATCTTATTTGAATTGAATCATTTAACATTCCACAGAAAATAATTTCCCTGGATATTGTTTAAATGATATCAGGTTTAAATACTTAACTTTTCCGTGTCATTTGACTTATTATTCAATTTGCATTTTGACTTCTAAAAATGTTAAGGTGCATTGAAATTACACATTTTGGGTTTAAATTGTTGAATCATAGGTGTCCAACTATTAAAAATATGTTCCTATTGTCAATATTTCTATAGTGACAGGAATAATACAAGTAAACGGAAGCATTAGATTGTGACCTTTAACTAAACAAGCCCTTCTTGTCATTGTAATTACCTTGGGGCTAATGTTTGTGACTATTCCATTTGTTTCCACCATAATTTTATATCTATTTGTAAAGACATGGCATGTATCACAGGTATTCAGTTAGAACAGTTCAGTGTGATTATACCTAGTTAAATCATACATGTAACCACAAAACTATATTCAAGTAATACTTGGTACAAAACTAAAGCATACAAAAAGGAGTAAAATTTAGTGTTAAGAGTCAGAGTGCTATCTGCCCTTGATCTTTCCAAGAAACTCTAATCATTGTCAACTGAACTTCCAGGTGTTAATTAATGTGACAGAAAAATCCAGCCCTATCTTACCTTATGTTGACTAATTATGTATTTATATAAGTTTAAGCCCTTTCCATTCAATTTAAAAATGATGCCTCAAGCTTATGAAATCCTTCAGAAGCTTAAGTATAAGGCAGATACGGTTTTAGTTGTAATTTTTAATGAACAATTTATTTCACTGATTTCAATGCCACTTAAGGTACATATTCTTGGTTTGTAGCACTTAAAAATACACTTAAAAATTAAAATTGGTCATGTTCATAGGATCATAAGGATGCCATTACTCTGGTGATAGTGATGTCCCATGAGTTCTGAAATAGCATTCTTCCTCTTATGCTGATGATGTCTTGTGTGTTAGCTTTGTCATCCATGTAGACAGGATATGCCTTATGGTCACTGCAACAAATCTGATCTTTACACAGGTGAGACTTTCAGGCTTAGAAAGGAATGATATATTTTTAGCCCTTTTCAAATCTTTAAAATGATACATCATTGCATAGGCGTGCAAGGCACTAATGATTTCATGTCCGTCAATCCCATCCCACAAACATTTGACTGCTACACTATGCCCATTCTTAATGATGGCACCAGCAAGACCCCTAAACCTTCCTGAATATTCTCAAACGCTGCTAGTTGGAGTGTATATTAGTACAATCATTTTTGCAAAACTCTTTGTCAGTATCTACTAAAGATGAGCGTTAACTCATTTCTTTCTTCTCCTAGGTTATATCCCACAGAAACATACAAGACGTGTAATATAACATTCATAAAAGTACTATTGGTAGTAGCCAAAAATAAAAAACTAACTACAGGTCCATCAACAGTAGAATGCATAAATAAATTGTGGTATAGTTACCTAATAGAATAATTTACACCAATAAATATGAATGAATTCTAATTGCACACAATAATATGAATGGTTTGCACAAAAAATATTGTGTGAAAAAATCCAGATCAAAAGTGTACATAATATTTCATTTATATGAATTTCAAAACCAGTAAAATTAATCAATATTATTAGGAATCAGAAAAGTGGTTACCCTTGCTGAGGGGAGAGGTGATGGGAAGGAGGCATTAAGAGGGCTACTGGAATGCTGATATAATATTTCTTGATCTGGGTGTTGGTTACATGGCTATGGTCAGTTTGTGACAATTCATTAAGATATGTACTTATGATTTGTACACGTTTCTGTATATGTGGTATACTTCAATACAAAATAAACTTCTTGAAAACTTCTGAGGTTAAATATGGTAAGCTGAACTCAAATGTTTATTTGTGCTTGTATGAGTTTCTTAGAGCTGCTGTAACAAATTACCACCACCTGGATGGCTTAAAACAGCAGAAATGTATTCTCTCTCAGTTCTGGAGGCCAAAAAGTCCAAAATCAAGGTGTCAACAGGGTTGTTTCCTTCTGAAGGCTTTGAGAATTTGTTCCATTCCTCTCTTTGAGATTCTGGTGGCTGCCAGCAATCCTCGACATTCTTTGGCTTGTAGACACAGCACTTCAATCTCTGCCCCCATCTTCACATCATCTTCCCCTCTGTATTTCTCCTCTTCTGTCTCTCATAAAAACATTTGTCATTAGATTTAGGTCCCACTCAAATAACTCAGGATGAGATCCTTAATTATATCTGCAAAATCCCTTTTCCAAATAAGGTCACATTCACAGGTTCCCACAGACATATCTGTTGGGGAACCACCATTCAATCCATTACAGTACTCCTTCCCAACACCACAGACATCATAGTAACAGAAATATAAAAATACTACATAGACAAGAAAGTACAAGAACAGTAAAAAACAGATGAGAGATATTTATAGGATTTTGGAAGATGGAAAGTGTTAGTTCACTTAGCAGAATGCAAGAAATTGAAATTGAGTGCCAGTAAGAAGCCACTCCATATAGGCTCAGGATTTAGAAATACCAAGTACCTCTGCATATAGGGGTGAGGGAGAGCTGAAAACAGTGTTTATTTGAAAGTCTTTGTAAGGAATGTAAATCCTCAGATCTCCTCCCTCACCCTGGATGTCCAAGTGACTAATTATCCCCAACTAAGGCACAAAGAAAGGCTACTTACATCTTTAAAAAATGTACATCACAGCAATCAGAATAGCGTTGGACTTCTCAAATGCAACACTTGAAACCAAAAGTCAATAAAGTAATGTTTTCAAAATTTTGAGGAAAAGTAATTAATTGATTTTCATCTATAATTCTATATCCAACTAGCCTATCAATCAATCAATCTACAAGGACGTATATACAGAAATTTCCACACATACAGGGTCTCAAAAATATATCTACAATGTACACTTTCTCAAGAAGGCCCCGGATATATTTCATCAAATGAGTGAGTAAACCAACAAAGAAGACCTGAGAACCAGAAAGAAGAGTACACATTGATTAAAAAAATAGAGAAAACTTCCTGAGAGAAAAATATAGCTTACAGGTAATAGAGAAAACAGAACAAATAAAAACATAGAAGAAGAAAACTTTTAGTGAAAGAAGCCAATAGGAAATTTAGATAATGTACATGCAAATAGAACTCTCTCAGAAAAGCACACCACTCAAGGTCTATGAACACTTGCTATATGTTTCTGTTTTCTATTTCTGTGCTCGATATGCTATTTCTCCATCCTTGCTGTTGATATACTAGTCCTTCAAAGACTCACCTCAAAATGTAACATTTTCAAAAATATAGGAGAATATTGATATGTCCTTAGGTTAACGAAAGCTTTCTTAGCATAGACAAAATTACCTTAAAAATAAAAACTAAGATCTGACCAAAAACAAAACAAAACAAACCCCATTGCTGTCAAGTCGATTCCGACTCCTAGCAACCCTGTAAGACAGAGCAGAACTACCACATAGGGTATCCAAGGAGTAACTGGTGGATTAGAACAGCTGACCTTTTGGTTAGCAGCTGTAGCTCTTAACCACTGCGCCACCAGAGCTCCAAAATCTGACCGCATAATAATTTTAAACTCCTATAAAGCAAACAAAAAAATCATGAACAAGTTCAAGAGACAAATGAAAGAGTGGAAAATTATATTTCCAATGGATATAACAAAAATATTGGTATCTAAAATCTATAGGGAATTCCAAGTCAACAAGAGAGATACGAAATATAATAAAATGAATGAGCTCTGGCAAAAAAAAATGGACAAAGTTGTATAATTCATAGGAGAGAAAATCCAAATATGAGAGGATGGTCAACTTCACTTTTATCAGTGAAAAACAAATGAAAACAATGAGTCACCATTTTTCACCCATCGAAATGGTAAAAAGAAAAATAAAACACAAAATTTGTTCATCAAGTTTTAGGAATGATTAAATTGTGCTCTCTGACACTGCTGGTGTCAGTATAAATTGGTGCAACCATTTGGGGGAACTACTGATAATGTTGTTGTTGTTAGGTTCCTATGAGTCGGTTCTGACTCCTATGACCCTATGTACAACAGAACGAAACACTGTCTGGTCCTTTGCAATCCTCACAATCATTGTTATACTTGAGCCCATTGTTGCAGCCACTGTGTCAAGTCATCTAGTTGAGGGTCTTCCTCTCTTTCGCTGACCCTCTACTTTACCAAGCATGATGTCCTTCTCCAGGGACTGGTCCCTCCTGTTAACATGTCCAAAATACATAAGAGGAAGTGTCACCATGCTCCCTTCTAAGGAGCATTCTAGATGTACTTCTTCCAAGACAGATTTGTTCATTCTTCTGGCAGCCCATGGTATATTCAATTTTCTTCACCAACGCCATAATTCAAAGGTATCAATTCTTCTTTGGCCTTCCTTATTCATCGTCCAGCTTTCACCTACATATGATGTGATTGAAAATACCATGGCTTGCGCCAGGTGCAGTTTAGTCTTCAAAGTGACATCTTTTTAACACTTTAGAGGTCTTTTGCAGCAGATTTGCCCAATGCAATACATCATTTGATTTCTTGACTGCTGCTTCCATGGGTGTTTATTGTGGATCCAAGTAAAATGAAATCCTTGACAACTTCAATATTTTCTCCATTTATCATGATGTTGCTTACTGGTCCAGTTGTAAGGATTTTTGTTTTCTTTATGTTGAGGAGTAATCTATACATTTTTAAAAAGTGTATACCTTATTTCTAGGGTGAACATATGATTTCTTGTTCAATCTGAGACACCTTTGAAAATGAAAGGGAACTGTTAAAACTTAGCCCAGAACAAAGATTATCCCAGACAAATCTGTTTCTAATGCCACCCTGTATATGACCCTAGGTAGCCTCCTGTACTTGTGTGCTATGTGTGTGTAAAGCCACTCTTTGCTGAATAATATAAAACTGAAACAAATTAAAAACAATCTGTCAAAAGGCAAATCAATAAAGAAAATGTATAACACAGAATACTAAACAGCAAATAGAAAGATGAGCTAAATTACTATAGAATCCAGAACATACACTTTAGGTGTGAATGTAAAATTCTAGAATGTCATACTATACATATATATATATATAGTATGTATATATATATTCCTAGCCCAGAGACACCTTGGAAGAAAAGCCTGGTGTTCTACTTCAGAAAAATCAGCAAATGAAAACCCTGTGGAGCCAAGCTCTACCCTGACACACAAGGGGGCACCATGAACTAGAATCACTCGATGGCAGCTGGTTTGGTTTGTTATAAATGTTAATTGATGTAAGTGCAAGTATAGAAATGGAATGGATGAATACACTGCAAAATTACACCCCAAACTGGTTGTCTCTGGCAATTTGGAAAGGGGACCCCGGTCTTGGTTTGAGGGAAATTAAACTATATTCATAATGTTTAACCCATTGACATTGAGTTGATTCTGACTCATAGTGACCCTATAGGAGAGAATAGAACTGCCCCGTGGGGTTCCCAAGGCTGTATGTTTTTTTTTTAAATTGTACTTTAGTTGAAGGTTTACAGAACAAATATTTTCTCATTTAACAGTACACATATTGTTTTAGGACAATGGTTAACAACCCCATAACATGTCAACACTGTCCCTTCTCAACCCTGGGTTCCCTTTTACCAGCTTTCCTGTCCTCTCCTGCCTTCTAGTCCTTGTTCCTGGACTATTGTGCCCTATTAGTCTTGTTTTGTTTTATGGGCCTGTCTAATCTTTGGCTGAAGGGTGAACCTCGGGAGTGACTTCATCACTGAGCTGCAAGGGTGGGGGCCATACTCTCGAGGTTTCTCCAGTCTCTGTCAGGCCAGGAAGTCTGGTCTCTTGTGAGTTAGAATTTTGTTCTACATTTTTCTCCTGCTCTGTCCGGGACCCTTTATTGTGATCCCTGTCAGAGCAGTCATTGGTGGTAGCTGGGCACCATCTAGTTGTGCTGGACTCAGTCTGGTGGAGGCCATGGTAGTTGTGGTCCATTAGTCCTTTGGACTAATCTTTCCCCAAGGCTGTAATGTTAACAGAAGCCGATTGCTACATCTTTTCTCCCTCAGAGCAGCTGGTGGGCTCAAACTGCCAACCTTTCAGTTAGCAGCCAAGTGCTTAACCACTGCACCATTAGGGCTTCTTTCATAATGTTTAGTATTAAAAAAAATGAATTAGAAGCAAATACGACAGAATTTTAAAGTTGATAGATCTGGATGGGAGGTATGTGTGTATATTTTTAAATTCTTCTTTGTGTTTTTTAGTGATTTTTATTTCTCCAAATAAAGAGAAAATGACGGCTCTTCCATGAAGCCTTTCTTGATCTCTTTAAGCCAAACATTCCCTCTCTCCTCCTCTGTGTGCCTCTAACACTCTAGCTATTCTGCTTATTGAGTTTATCTCTTCCATTAAATCGAAAAATTCTTAATGGAAAGAATGGTATCTTGTTGCCTTTTGTATTCCTCTACAACACCTGGCCGGATGTTTGACACACAACAAACTCCCCAGTAAGGTTTTACTATACAAATACAGAAAGAATAGGATGGCTTATATGGAAACACTTGCCCCTTTTTAGGTGACTCTAGAAAAAATGTAAAATATTTAATTTTTTATGGTTACTTTGCATAATGGACCTATGTTTTGTACCAACTTCCACTGCCATACATTTGAAATGGATCTCTAATAAAAGTGATAATATAGTTTTTTAAGATAATGTTCACTGGCATATTTAAGATGTCCTGGGCTCTAATTACCAGAACAAACCTATGCTTAGCTGGCAGTTAAAAGCACCTGTTACTATTTCTTCTCTCACGTAAAATGTATTCTTGGTCCTAATGCTGAGTTCTGGACTATTGAATGAAATGTGGCACTATTCTCCAGTACTCCATTGTATCGTTTGGGCTCAATTTGCTACTTTAGTAACGTTAACTTCTGCTTGTCAACACCAATTAACATTTTTGAACATCTATTGGGTCCACAGCAGACTTTCAGTTACCTGCTGCTCATTTTAGAGTCTAGCTGTTAAGCAAAACTTGAACACAATATGGCATTTGCTTTGTTTTTTTTTTTATTTCAAATTTCATGACTTCAGTTTTTCCACTCTCATAAATAAAACATATGTTTTTATTTTTTCCTCAGAATTTGTTTAGTTGAACAATGCCCAACTCAAAAATGAATAATTTTGAAAATACATATGGCAGATAGACAAGTGCATATGTGAATTCATTTGGCTCCAATGTGAATTTATTAAATGTGCTATGCCAAGTTATCTTTTGTCAAAAGAAATGTTAGTGAGGACATCAAGTGTGCTTGCTCATGCATACATAAAATGCTAAATTTAGGTTTTAGTGCTAGTTTTAAAATGTCTTCTTTGCCCACTACTTATCCTAAAAGGATGCCTTTACTCTTGAAAGTGGAATATATATTTTTAACAACGCTGTTCTTTTTTTTTTTTTTCTATTTTTTTCTGCTGCTTCAGACTGAGTACTAGACATGCTCAGCTGCCATTGGCTCCCTAGGTTGTTATTCATCTTTCCTTTGAGACAATACTTGGCCTGGAGGGTATGGTCTTAGCTGCTTGATCCATGTGATTGTTGGACTCCACGCACCCGTACTACATGCATGATATGTTTCACAGTTTGATCTGACCGGTTATCTTAGCACTTTGAAAGTGTTGGTTTCAGATCCCCTCTCAAACATACCCTCAAAAGATGTGCTGATGATAGCATTAACTTTTCAGAGTGGTCTTTTAATCATAATTAGCATTTTTTAAAAAAACTGAGTTAAAATACACAACCCTTACATGGATTTGATGCTTCTGTAGTTAAGAAGGGCAGGAACAGCCTTGGGGAACACTTGTTGACTTGGCAGGATGCAGCAAGTCACATGCACCTTCAGATGAGCAGAAAAGCAAGCAGATGTCATTCATTTTACCCCCAACATACCTCATGTGCTAGCCGGTCAGTTATTTGCTCATGTTGTCAAGACTGACCCTCAAAGACGATTCATCTGGCTAAAATTCAACTACGTTATACCCAAAGTGTGAGCTTTGCATCAGAGATGTCCAGGTTTTAAGGCAAGAGCTATATTACAGGTGCCTGACATTTTGCAGGCTCTTATGAGCATACTGTTAGGCATTCAGGTATCATAATGGCTTTGGAAATCCTGCTCAGCTCCTGGCATCTTTTGGGCCCTTTCTTGATCTCTAGTCCAGCTGTGCAATGAAAGGAAATGAAGCTGAAGAGGCATCAGTGTGGCTACAGCTGGTGCAACAGAGGTTGATGTTATGCTACCAGATAACACGCACATTATTTTTACTCCTGTGGAAGGCTGCCTTGCTGTGCATTTCTAAGGCTGTCAGAAAGATTGAGTCCTGAAATATTTTGAAAAAATGCTAAGTACTAGCCACTTTGGATATTAACCCAGGGGCATCACAGCTGCCTGGTATTGCTGTGTGGCAGCTGAGTAGTAATCGCAGCTATTTCTCTGATTTGTTTGTGTCTTTGTCAGCATCTGAGAGGAGGGACGTTCAAGTCCAGGCTGGGGCCCTCCCTCCCAAGTGATCTCATCCAGCCTATGGCTTTAAATACCCTCTGTGATGCTGGTGACTCCCAAATTTATATCTCCAGCCCTGATGTCATCTCTGCATCCCAAACTCATATACCTGGCTGCCTACTAAATCGTTCTGTTTTAATTATCTATGAGATACCTCAAACTTAACATGAGCAAAACCAAACTCCTCACCTTCCCAACCGTGTGTACCCCCAACTGCTCCTCCCACTGTCTTTCCTGTAACAGTCAATGGCAACTCCTTTCTGCAGTTGCTCCAGCCAAACAAAGCCTTGCAGTCAACCTTGACCACTCTTTTTCCTTCGTATCCCAATCCCAAGGATCCACCTAGAAAGTAGATTCAGTACCTGACCTCTTTACCACCACAACCACCTTAATCCAAGCCAATAAGAAATCTCATCTGAAATATTTTGTAATTGCATCCTAACTTGTCAACCTGCTCTCCCAATCTTGACAGTGTATTTTCCCACAGCAACAAAAATGAATTCTAAAACACATATTAGATCACGCTATTCTCTGCTCAGAAACCATGAATGACTTACAATCCCAAGGTCCAGACCAAACCTCTAAAGCCATAGGCTATCTGGCCCTGTGATATTTCTCTAACTTCATCTCCTTCCACTCATTCCTTAGCTCATTTCCTCATCTCATTCACCTATGTATATAATGGCCACTTCTCTGGTCTTCAAATATTCCAGGCATAGTCCCGCCTAAGCTCTTTTGAAATTGCTATTTTCTCTGCCTGGAGTGCTCTTCTCACAGACATTCATATGGTCTATTTCCTCACTTTCTTTAGGATTCCACTCAAAAAAACAAAAAAACAAAAACAAAAACCAAACCTGTTGCCATTGAGTCGATTCTGAATCATAAGGTCGTTATGAGCTGCTATGAGGTTTCCACTCAAATGTCTCTTTATCAGTAATCTCTTTCCTTACCAGCACTGCTCCCAACGGCCTCTGTAACCCCCTGATGTCTTTTCCCCCTGCATGCAGGCTTTGTTTTGTTCACTGCCAATTCTCCAGCACCAACAGTACTAGTACACAAAGGTATTCAGTGACCATTTTTGGAGTGTGTGGATATCCATCTGACTCTTCTTTCTACCTCTATTGCCACCAACTGTAAAATGGTGCTTAGAATAAACCCGTTGCCCTCAAGTCAATTCTAACTCATAGTGACCCTACAGGACAGAGGAGAACTGTCCCATAGGGTTTCCAAGGCTGTGATCTTTATGGAAGCAGACAGCCACGTCTTTATCTCATGGAGTGGCTGGTGAGTTTGAACTGCTGACATTTCAGTTAGCAGCACTTAACCACTGTGCCACTAGGGCTCCTTCGTACTTAGGATAGCTGGGCCTTTTTGTTTTCTTGAGACTAGTTCTGTAATGTCTTTAGCTCTTCAGTAGAAAAAATCTTAAATATTGAAGGCCTCATGGAGCTCATTTCTCCATCTCTGCCTTGAATAGTCCATGAAACACATAATTCTGGAAAATGCGGTTGTGGAAAGCAGGTCCTGCTACATCTTCGATTCCTAGCACTTAGTACCTTAGTGATGGCGCCTGAATAGCAAAGATTTTTCTAGTGATCTAAAAATCGTTATGAAGACATCTGTATGTTGGGGAGAAGCTTGAAAGTTCATGAACACATTAATTACTAACAATTTCCTAGACTTGTCACTTGCTTCCATTCACTTCCCAAAAAATTGCCGTATCCATAACTCATCTTCCATCTCTCCACAAACAGTTCACCTTTCCTGTTCCTCCCTGTCTTCATCTTTCAAAGACTTGTAACTGAGACATCTTACCTTGTTTTGTCTTAAAGCCCTGCCCTAACATTTCTGACATTCCGCTATATGATTTAGGTTCCAGAAATGAGAATGATAGTTTTATTCTCCACTGCCAGTTGAATTTGCTAGTTCTTTGGGAAACAGAGACAATGAAAATTAGTATTAGTGTTCGTAATAACACTCAGCAAAGAGCCTTGCCTGTGGTAGATACCCAATAAAGCCTGCTAGTTTAGATTTTAGTCTTTATTTTTTAATATCTTTGATATGATGAGTATTCTTTTAATTAGAAATACAAAGCTGATTATTAATTGTTTTTCAAGAGGATAAGCCACTACCCTTCTCTGATGGTATTGGACTGGATATCTACTAATGCATAGCTTTCCAGCTGATGTGCAGTGACACATGGTTGTTCCACAAATGGATTATAGATGCACCAAGATATCAATTCCCCTAAACTCTCAGGGGCATCAGGAGCCCCTAGACCATGCATTTCTTTTTTTTTTTTTTTTCTGGTTTAAAAAAAATTTTTTTTATTGTACTTCAGGTGAAGGTTTACAGAACAAATAGTTTCTCATTAAACAGTAGTACACAAATTGTTTTATGACATTGGTTAACAACCCCATGACATGTCAACTCTCTCCCTTCTCAACCTTTTTTTTGGTGAAAAGATACATAGCCAAAGATACACCATTTCAAAAATTTCTACATGCACAGTTCGGTGACATCGACTATGCTCTTCCAGTTGTGCTGATATTCTCACTTTAGATGAAAGTTTACAGAACAAAATAGTTTCTTGTTAAACAGTTAGTACACATGTTGCCCTATGACAATGGTTAACAACCCCACTACACATCAACACTGTCCTTACTCAACCTTGGGTTCCCTATCACCAGCTTTCCTGTCCCCTTCTGCCTTCTAGCCCTTGTCCCTGGACTGCTGTGCCTCATTAGTCCTGTTTTGTTTTACGGGGCTGTCCAGTCCCCGGCTGAATGGGGAACCTCGGAAGTGACTTCACCACTGAGCTAAAAGAGTGTCTAGGGGCCATATTCTCGGGGTTTCTCCAGTCTCCTTTTGGCCAGTAAATCTAGTCTTTTTCTTGTGTGTTAGAATTTTGTTCTACATCCTTCTACAGCTCTGTCCATAACCCTCTGTTGTGATCCCGGTCAGAGCAGCCAGTGGTAGTAGCCAGGCACCATCTAGCTGTACTGGACTCAGTCCAGTGGAGGCCTTGGTAGCTGTGGTCCATTAGTCCTTTGGACTAATCTTTTCCTTGTAACCTGTTCCTTCATTCTCCCTTGCTCCCAAAAGAATGAGACCAGTGGAGTATCTTAGATGGCTGCTCACAGACTTTTAAGACTCCAGACACTACTCACCAAGGTAGAATGTAGAACATTGTCTTTATAAACTATGTTATGCCAATTGAGCTAGATGTTCCCTGAGACCATAGTCCCCACAGCCCTCCGCCCAGCAATTCAGTCCCTCAGGGAGTTTGGATGTGTCTATGGAGCTTCCATGACCTTTCCTTGTACTAGCTGTGCTGGTTTCCCCAGTGCTGTGTACTGTCTCACGCTTCACCAAAGATACCACTTATCTATTGCCTATTTAGGATTCCCACCCCCCCAACCCCTCCCATCCCTGGTAACCAACAAAGATTGTTACTTTTAGTGTGTAAACTTTTTCATGGGTTTTTACAATAGAGGTCTCATACAATATTTGTCCTTTTGTGATTGACTTATTTCACTCAGCATAATGTTCTCCAGTTTCATCCATGTTATGAGATGCTTCACAGATTCATCATTGTTCTTTCTCATTGCGTAGTACTCCATTGTGTGTATGTACCCTAGTTTGTGTATCCATTCATCTGTTGATGGGCATCTAGGTTGTTTCCATCTTTTTGCTATTGTGAACAATGCTGCCATGAATATAGGTGTGCATATGTCTATTCAAGTGACGACTGTTATTTCTCTAGGATATATTCCTAGGAGTGGGATTGCTGGATCATATGGTATTTCTATTTCTAGCTTTCTATGGAAGCGCCATATCATTTCCCAAAATGGTTGTATCATTTTGCATTCCCACCAGCAGTGCGTAAAAATTCCGATATCCCCGCAGCCCCTCCAAAATTTGTTATTTCCAGTGTTTTTGATTCGTGCCAGTAATGCCGGGGTGAGATGGTATCTCATTGTGGTTTTAATTTGAATTTCTCTAATGGCTAGTGATCGCAAGCATTTCCTCATGTGTCTGTTGGCCATTTGAATGTCTTCTTTGGTGAAGTGTCTGTTCATTTCCTTTGCCCATTTTTTAATAGGATTATTTGTCTTTTTGTTGTAGAGGTGTTGGATTTTCTTGTAGATTATGGAGATTAGACCTTTGTCTGACTTGTACTGTCCAAAAATTTTTTCCCAGTCTGTAGGTTCTCTTTTCACTCTTTTGGTGAAGTCTTTTGAAGAGCATAGGTGTTTGATTTTTAGAAGATCCCAGTTATCTCGCTTATCTTCTGGAGTTTGGGTGTTGATGGTTATGGTTTGTATCCTGTTAATGCCATGTATTAGGGCCTGTAGCATTGGTCCTATTTTTTCTTCTATGAACTTTATAGTTTTTGGCTTTATATTTACATCTTTGTTCCATTTTGAACTAGTTTTTGTATATGGCGTGAGGTATGAGTCCTGTTTCATTTTTTTTGCAGATGGATATCCAGTTTTGCCAGCACCATTTGTTAAAAGGACTGTCTTTTCCCCTAGACCATGCATTTCTGACCACAGGATTATTTACCCTAGACCAAGTAAAAAAAAAAAAAAAAAAACCCTTTGCCATTGAGTCAATTCTGATTCATATCAACTCTAAAGGACAGAGTAGAACTGCCTCATAGTGTTTCCAAGAAACAGCTAGTGGATTCGAACTCCTGACCTTTTTGTTAGTAGCCGAGCTCTTAAACACTGTGCCACCAGGGCTCCATTTACCCTAGGGTGTCCTTCAAATATTGTAACTTTCACTATGTGCCATGACATGAGAAATGTTGAGACTTACTCTAGTCCCATGCTGCTTAATAGAACTCTGCAATAATGGAAATGTTCCAGATCTGCCTATCTAATAAGGTAACCCATAGCCACATGTGGCTATTGAGCCCTTGAAATGTGGGTAGTGCAACTGAGGCTAGTAGCTACCTTATTGGTCAGCATAGCTCTAATTTAAACTCTAAACTACATAATCTGCTAGGAACCAAAGAAGAAAAATCAGCACAAATGAGCAATTTATCAGCCTCAACAGATGTTAATTTGAAGTGCTATTTAAACAACCCACAGTGGGACCAGCAGGCAGAAATTAAATTAATAGACCAGTAACTTGAGAATAAAAGCATCAAAGCAGGCCTAATCTTTTAATGTGGCCAACATTGTTGGATAGTAGCTGGCTGACTCTAGCTGTGTTCTCTTTCTCTCTTGTTGCCGCCTTTTTGTTTGATGATGTGGCAATTGACAGTGTTGTTGCCTAAAAGTAGCTTCAAAGTCACACCTGCAGGCCTTATCTTACTGAGTTCAGGTGAATGCTGGCATCTGCACTGTTCTTCTAATGGAGCCTGGAGCAATCTAATAATTTGCCTTTGGGTCCTGCAGACTATGTATGTTTACCACCCACCTCTCCATCTTAGATGATCTGACAGCCATTGATGAGGCCAGTGCTCTGTGTTTAGCAATGCTTTTATGCTACGTTAATCAGTATGGAATTAGTTATTGCTTGCAGCCAATGTCTTTGAAGCATTGTTTAATCCAAGCAAGAGCATTCTGGAGTCGGGGGATACGTAAGTCAAAATTCACTATGTAACACAAATTTACCGTGAGGAAAAACATGTTAGACAATCTATTGATTATTCATAAAGTAATCTCAGAAGATAGTATCTGGCCCCCACATCATGATTCCTGCATTTGTTAATTCTTTCAGTAAAAAATTTGTGGAGATTCCTATTGATCCATATTTCTCAACATGACTCAAATCCAATATATCCCACTGCCGTATTAACCTCTGCTCATAAGGTATACCAAGTCCACCTCTTTTTCTTTATTCATGATGCTCCCTCTTTCTAGAATGACCATTACTCCTTTCTTCTCAAGTACATTTAGTCTTGCTTCTGGAGAAATTCAAATCCCTAATACTAGTATCAATGCCCTTATGGAGCACATTTTGTGTCATGTATAATACCAGTACCCTTACAAGGTATCTCATTTAATCTTAATGACAAGCCATCATAAGGTATACTTTATACTTGTTTTATAGATGTGGAAGCTGAGCTTCAAATGTGTGAAATGGTTTTCATAGGACAATTTTATAAAGAAGTAGAGCCAGAGTTTGAACCTAGGACTTCCTGACTCTAAAGTCTTTGGTCTTTCCATTGTAAATAGAGAAGACGAAGGGAGAATTAAAAGAAGTAACATGAGTCTCTGATACGATTAACCCTGAACTCACTTGGGATACACTTGAAACAGCTTTATAGCTCCATTGCTTGGCTTCTTTATTTCCCAGTTCCGATCCACCAGCCACTCCTTGGAAACCCTGTAGGGCAGTTCTACTCTCGCTATGAGTCGGAATCGACTTGATGGCACACAACAGCATTATCTTATATCCTACCTCATAATACATTACCCCATCAGCAGAAAACCAATTCTTTCCCCAGTGTGTGTGAGAGAGATTAGTGGATGGGGAAAGCCTTGGTCCCTCCTGGGTAACCTGGTGCAGGTACATTGTTTGCTGCACCTATTAGAAGTCCCTCATCCATGAGTCTCCCTCTGATTCACATCCTATCTCTTCCCTGTCTTAACTTTGAACTGCAAAATCATCAAGGACTATGTTGTTCAACTTATTATTAAATATTGTATTTCACTTGTTGGTGAATTATTGATCATGTCTCTTTAACCAGAGTGTAAATTACATGTGTGTAGATGTCTTGTTTTGTACTTATTTGGCCTTGCCCTATGACACCAGCCAAAATGCTAGACTAATTAATCACAGGCAATTGTTACATATTGTTGGTTGAGCGATTAATTATCTTCACGTTATAAGTAGACAGAAAGAGAAACAGAAAAATTAAAAGATTTTCCCCAGAGATGAGTGAAACAGTTGAATGTACTAACTCCTGGTCATAAATGATTTAAAGATAGAGGACACATTTCTCATGTAAATATACAAATGTTGTTGTTGTTAGTTGCCGTTGAGTCAGCTTTGACTCATGGCAACCTTATGTGTAACAGAATGAAACATTACCCAGTCCATAGCTGGTATTTACTATTTTTCAAAGGGTAATAATAGTCGTTTTTCTGGATTCATGTAGTGCTTTTTCTAGATGAGTAAGTTTTCTAAAGTAACTGAAGTTTATCCCATTAGCAGTCAAGTAGTGCCTGGGGTCTTAAAAAAGCTTGCAAGCAGCATTCCAAGGCACAGCAATTGGTCTCTATTGGTGGGAACAACAGAGAAGAAGGAGAGTCAGGAAGGAGGCGGATATGGAATGTGTGGCTAATTGCCTCCATGAACAACTGACTCCTTTGCCATGAGACCAGAAGAGCTGGCTGGTGCTCAGCTATCACTACTGAACATTTTGATCAAAGGTTCTATAGAAGAATCCTGATCAAAAGAGGAGAAATGCAGAACCGAATTTAAGATTCTCATGGACTCCAGACTTTCTGGCACCATAGAGGTTGGATGAACCCCCTGAAACTAGTGTCCTGAAATAATCTTTAAACTTTAAACCAAAAATATATCCCCTGAAGTCTTCTTAAAACCAAACAATAGTTTAGTTTAACTAGTAAAGACTACCTGTCTTGAGCATTGTGCTCTTTTAGGATCTTCTTGTATGGGATCAAATTGACAATAGCAACTCGAAAAATTAGATAGGAACCTTAGGAGGCAGTGAGTTTATGTTAATGGAGGAGGAACAACTCAGAAAAGGGGAGTGAGAATGTTTGTACAACTTGAAGAATGATCAACGTCACTGAATTGTACATATAGAAATTGTTGAATTGGTGTAAGTTCTGCTGTGTATATTCTCAACAACAAAAATAAAATAAATTATTTTTAAAAATGTATTTTTAATGAATAGTTTTTAATGCAAATCTGTAGAAAAATGAATCATACAATTACTGCCTTTAAAAATAGAATGTATAAAACTCAGGTATTTCCTTGGTTAGTCTTTCCACAAAAAATTTTGAGTGTCCACTCTGCTCTACTTGATACGGAAAACACTATGAACATTAGGTACATGAAGGTTAAGAAAAACATACTAAAAAATAAGAAGAAAAAAACGTGATCCCTATTATCCGTGAGTTTACAGTCTGAAGGGGAATCAGATATAGAAGCAAAAGTTGCAACGCAGCCTCTTAAAGGCTTGACAGAGGTAAGGATTCTGTGTTTGAGGACCCCACAAGGAATCAGGAAATTTTAACCTAAGAATTAACATCTGTGGTGGTCACGAAAGATGAGTTAGGATTTTAAAAAGAAGGATATGGTATTCAGAAGGAGCAAAGAAGGGGGGTGTGCAAAAAGGCCAAGAGAATGGGGACATACTAGAATGTCCTGTGTGTTTGGTACTGAGCGTCTTGAAGCTAGTTCCAGACTTTAAAGGAGCATGAGAAAAAATCACATTGGATCATGTTACTTCCCTGCTTACCAGCCTGCATTGATTTGCTATTGCTTACAGAATAAATGTCTTAGCTTGCTAAAATGTAAAAGATGTAAGCCAGGCCAGCCAAGAAGAGCAAAGCCACTTGCTTGACCTGCAGCTGACCACAGATGGATGAGTCAGCAAGCAATGATCAGCCTAGCCTGGCCCAGATTAGCAGAACCTCCCAGCTGTCTTGTAGATTCATGAGCAATAATAAATGTCCATTATTTTAAGCCACTAAGCTATGGGATAATTTTGTAACTCCATATAGTTAACTGACATATTAGTGTTCTTTTCTCTTTTTTCCTAAAGTGGAATGCCTTTGCTATATTTATTATAATCAAAGAAATGTGAAAATGTAATAGAAACAAATTTTGTTGAGGAAAAAAGACCAACGGTATCGGTTTCCTAGGTGTAGTTTGATTTAATTTCATGTCTTGTTATAAACTTTGCTCTAAATTTACAATTTGTACTACATTATATGAACATATAGATGTATGTATGTACTTACATTACATATAACGCTCAAAAATTTACAAAACCCTAAAGTTTTCACATCCATGTCACTTATTTAAAAAAATAACTATTTTTATTATTGACAATTTCAAACATACACAAAAATAGAGACAATAACATAATGAAACCCCATATACCCATCACCCACCTTCAGTAAATACCAATATTTTGTGCATGTTGTTGTTTGTAATGGACCTTTATTTTGCTATTTTTTCTTTTTTGAGAATATGAGCTGAATTCGGTGCAACTAAGAACAGATTTGCAGTGCATTTCTGCAAAGAAAATGCTTAAAATGACTAACCTCCTTTTGTTGCCAAGTAACTCTTGGCTATGTGCTGTTAGCAAGATACAACAGCGTTCGAAGCATAATTAGATTTGAATAGCAAATTTTATTTAAAGGGTTCCTGATCTTATTGCTCATAAGCATGTTTTTCTTTCTTGAGTTTCTTTCTTTTGTAGTAATAATGTTTGTAATGAATTGTGATAGACTTTCATTTTGTGAAACAATAGAAAAGCACCATAGGAACTTCTTAGTAAGTTTTTAGACAAGGTTGAAGTTGCTTAAAATTTTCTTTGGTTGAAGCTTATTATTCATCAATTAATTGTTGTTTATAAAACGACTTCTGCAAAAGGATAATTCCCAGCAGTGTTAGTTGGGTGAATGATAACGATCAGTTTAAATAGGAAATAAGTGCTGAAGATCTACGCAAGTAGTTTATAGCTGTTCCATGAGTTGAATAAATAAATTAAGGAAAATTTTAGAGTTCTATTTTTCCGTTAAGGAGCTCGGGTGGTGCTATGGTTAAGCACTGGGCTGCTAACCGTAAGGTCAGCGGTTCGAACCCACCAGCCACTCCGTGGGAGCAAGATGTGGCAGTGTGCTTCCGTAAACATTTATAAGCAATGATGCCATCAAAATATCACTCCCTCTGTTCATCCCTTCTTTCCTTACATCATTCCTTCCTTCCCAAGAAAATATATCTGGAAGGCTTTCTCTATCCAGAGTTCTAACTATACACAAATTATCTTCAGTTCATTGAGTATGAAAGAAATATGTGTTACTTCTTGGTGCAGCCTCATCATTGACAGAAGTCAAAAAAGTTAAAGGAAGTGCAAATGTTGAATATACCGGTAATCTTTATTCCTCCTTCCCTCCTTCCTTCCCTCTCAGTACTTGATTCCTGATTCTTTTAGTTCTGGTAGAGAATATATATCTGTATCTATTTATGTATCTATATCTATCTATCTATTATGGTCAGTGTTGCCTATCCAGGATTTTACCCCAGACTGTCTCTTCAACTCCAAACTCTACGCATTGTTCACTCTGTAATGAGGGTGTAAAACTTGTATCTAACTTAGTTAATGATAAAATTAAACCTAATGTTGCATGTTACTGATAGTTACTGAATTCTTTTCCTGTTCAAGACTCCTTGCTAGACACAAGAAGATACATAATCACCAATGAAGTTGTGTATAGTTTAGCACGGGGGAAAGAAAATATTCTGATAATAATAATAATACAGAAAAATAAATGCCTTGAAAACTTAGCCAAGAGGTTTGTGAGTTCAGAAGGAAAAAGCAATCACATCTGGTTAGGTAACTAGCAAAAGTCTTCATGAGGGAGGTGGCTATGAAATGGGTCTTAAACAATGAAGAGAACTTGAATAGGCAAGTTGGAATTTAATAGGCACGAGAAAATGAAGGAAGGTATGTTGTTGTGTGCCGTTGAGTCAATTCCAACTTATAGCGACCGCATATGACAAAGTAGAACTGCCTCATAGGGTTTCCTAGGCTGTAATCTTTACGGGAGCTGATTGCCAGATCTTTTCTCACGCAGAGCCACTGGGTGGGTTCGAACCACCAACCATTTGGGTAGCAGCCAAGTGCTTAGCCACTGCACTACCAGGTCTGCTTTGAAGGAAGGTAGAGAGGTGTCAAAGTATGAAATTAAGCTACCACACATGTGGGGTTATGACAAATAGTACAGTTGTCGTGTGTAGGTAAGTAATAAGAAGTAAAACACGCAAGTTGATTTAGATCAGATTAAGGGACACCTTGGTGTCTGGTCAAGTAATTTAAAATCAATAAAATGAATACCTGCCAAACACTGATGATGAGATTTTGCTTTGGAAAGATTATTCCAGCCATGGGAAAAAAAAAAAAAAAAAAGCCTGGAGAAAAGGAAGTCAATCAGGAAGGCATTTCAGATTAAAGGGACTGTGGCTCTGAGCTGCCCTGGTAGTATTTGGAATGAAAAGGAAGAGGCATATATTAGAGACATCTGGACTACTGGAATTTGTACTTGACCTGCTTGAGTGGGGGTGGGGGAATAAGGCAAAGACACCCAGGTTGGCTGTAAGATATCATGCCTGTGCAATAGGGAGAATAGCAAAGCCATTTATGAGCAAGGCAGTCAAGCAGAGGAGCTGACTTGTAGACAAGGAGATCACAATAGAACAATTTGCTTTGGAACTTATCACCCCCCATGCCTCCCCATGCACACTTTTAACTTTTTAGCGCTAATTGAACATCTAGGTAAAAGTGTCTAGCAAATAATAGGAAACTTTGATCTGGAATTTGGGAGAAAGCTTAATGTATGTGTGTTACCCATATTAATGGTCACTAAATAGGTAGCATTCTAAAATATAAAATAATAATCAAATTCTGGCATTAAAAAAAATTCAGGCACATATGAGCCTGGACCACCAGTGCATTTTGGTTTTCTTTTTTGTGTCATCCACTAGGGTGAGAAAAAGATACATAATTCGTGCTTGGTATGGATCCACGGCTGCAAATGCACTGCTACTCTGGTAGAGTTCTGTCTTCAGTCATGTGTGGATCAGCAGAATACAGAATCATTGAACAGTGGTCTTTCAGGACATTTGGGGGTATAGTTTCCTATTTCCACGTATTAGGGCTACAAGTAACTGTGCTCATCACAATAAACCATGAGATCCTATTACACGCTTGCTATCATTTTCCATTGTTCAGTTCGCTCATAATGTTGCTACCTGGGAATGGAATAGTGCTAAAAGAAAAAAAAAAAAAGAGCCAGGGTTCTGAAGTGTTTCACCTTGTGAGCATCATGATACATAACTTTTGTTGCCTGTTTGTCTACATGGTGTACAGGACTACTATGAATAGCTTTTCAGTCCTTTCTTTCCTTCCGTCCTATTACCTAGAGCCTTTCTATTTAAGACAGAAGAAACAATCAACCTTGATCTAAAATATGTTGGGTTTGTTGGTCTACTTCTGTAATTTTCTGTATCAGTCAGTAACTTGGTGATGATTACTTGTTTTGTGTATCAACACATCCTTATAAATAAATCTTTAAGTTCCAGACTGATATTCCAGAAATAGCCAGTACTTATCCAATGGTCCCTTTATTTTGCTAAATAGGATGTCTTGGGTCTTCTATTTCTTTTATGTTTCTTATTAATATCTGAAATTTTTCTCTGCTCTCCTGCACCTTATGCCTTTAAAACAAGCAGCTTTACCCACAGAGCAAACACCCAATAAAAATAAGCTTTGACTACCCCGACATTGTTTTTGATAATAATGTAATGACTTAAGACAGCTAGACTCAGATGTGTATGACACATGTAGCTTTGGGACCTCTAATTTCATTTTGTTTGTTTTGGTTGATCGTTTGTTTGGACACCTCTAGCTTTGGAACCTGAGACAGGCTGTTAATCACAGTGTAATATAAGGGATTAGAAGGGATGACTTTTTGTTATGGGAATTAAATGAGATCTTTTATGCCAGGTACTTGGCCCAGGGTTGGCACAAACTAAGTGTCCAGTAAATAGATTGTATTTTTTACCATTGCTACTACTCACTACTCTTTGTGCCTCCCTCCCACTCCATATTTGTGTCCTATTGTACTGAATCAACCTAACTTTTTAATTTCATTGTCCATGCTGAACCCTGGGATAACACTTTTGACTTGCTGTTGAATTTTTACTGTTTCACTTGTGAGCCAAGGCACTTTCTCTCAGACTTGTTTCGGCTGGGCCCTTTCCCCTATCAACTCTTGGCCACTCTGAATAGCTTCTCAGGCCAATCAAATCTGGGTCCCAGTTATCTACATGGCTGTCAGCCCAACATGCTGATACCTTCACTAGGCTTGCCGTAAGCTCCCCACAAAGGGAGATGATTACACATTTTAAGCCCAATTCAGACTTGAAATGTAGATAATAAAACCACTTTTATACATGGTTCTCAACCTCAGCAATATTGACATTTTGGGCCAGATAATTCTTTGTTGTGTGGGGCTGTCCTGTGCAACGTAGGATGTTTAGACACATCTCTGGCCCCCACCCACTAGATGTCAATAGCACATCTCCCGCCTCCCCACCCCCAGCTGTGAGAATGCCAGTTGAGAACTACTGTCGTAGAGATATAGCAATGAGTGACTGTACACATTTCTGGATCATGAATAGAAAGCCAAGAAATTTAAATATCTACGTTGGTGCACAATTATAAATAAACCAACCAAATATAATCTGGAAGGCCATTAAATTACATTGTACTCTACCACGGGAATATAAAGTATTGTGATATCCCAAGCCAAGTAAAGAATTAAAAATTTTCTGACTTTCAGTAGTACCATGGTGCCTTTTGTCTATTCCACAATTTTCTTTTAATAAGCATTTCCAAATTGCCTGGAATTTATCATTTTTCATTTTTGGAAGGCCTTTTATCTACTAATAGAAAAAAATGATATGGCATGATAATTTTGCGCACTTTCTCATTGCTAGAAAAGAGATACTTTCCTCACAGGGTATGTAATTTCTTGGAATTGACTATTGTCCCTAGAAGCTAATTGGTGACTGTTAATTTTTTGATGCCTGTCAACAGAAGTGAAAACAGTAGTTGACATACTTACCTACTTGATTATAGCTATTATATCAATCAGCATCCTTTTCCTAGGGTTCATCATAATTTCTCTCGATAATTATGTATTGTTTTCTTTCTTCGCCTTTTTTTTTTTTTTTTGCTTTAGCTTTGAGCATCATTGTAAGGTACTGTTGAATTGGTACCAGCTCATAGCAACCCTATGTACAACAGAACGAAACACTGCCAGGTCCTGCGCCATCCTCACAATTGTTGCTATGCTTGAGCCCATTGTTGCAGCCACTGTGTCGATCCATCTCACTGAGGGTCTTCTTCTTTTTCCCTGAACCTCTACCTTACCAAGCATGATGTCCTTCTCCAGGGACTGGAGTATACACACAAATTTATTTAAAATATTTGAAATCAGTCATGCAGTCAGTTAGGATTCATCTCCACAACACTTAGGCAAAATCTACAGTAATGATTATTTTCAAAATGAAATTTAACAATATTAAAGCCACCTTTATTCTATGTCGACCCACACTCTTTTGTTGGCCCACCATGTTTTTCTCAGTTCACTTGGTCAGAACCAGAGTTCAGTGGGTGATGGAATGAGTTCTAGTATCTGCCATGATTCTGGTTGAGGCAGGCAGGGGCTTCACATAATGGAAGCTGGGCTTTAAGGGACAACAGTAGAAGGTCACAAATGAGTACAGAACCTAGCCTTAATATGAGCTCCATGCTGATTTACGTTTCCTATGATATTCTCAACATAAAGGAAACAAAAATCCTCACAATTGGACCAATAAGCAACATCATGATAAATGGAGAAAATACTGAAGTTGTCAAGGATTTCATTTTACTTGGATCCACAGTCAGTGCCCATGGAAGCAGCAGTCAAGAAATCAAACAATGTATTGTATTGGGCAAATCTGCTGCAAAAGACCTCTTTAAAGTGTCAAAAAGCAAAAATGTCACTTTGAGGACTGAAGTGAACCTGACCCAAGCCATGGTATTTGCAATCACCTCATATGCATGCCAAAGCTGGACAATGAATAAGGAGAATGGAGGAAGAATTGATGTATTTGAATTATGGTGTTGGCAAAGAATATTGAAAATACCATGGACTGCCAGAAGAACAAACAAATCTGTCTTGGAAGAAGTGTAGCTAGAATGCTCCTTAGAAGCAAGGATGGCAAGACTTCATCTCATGTACTTTGGGCATGCTATCAGGAGGGAATCATTTCCCGGAGAAGGGCATCATGCTTGGTAAACTAGAGGGTCAGCTAAAAGGAGGAAGATCCTCAATGAGATGGATCAGCGTGGTGGCTGCAACTATTGGCTCAAACACAGCAACAATTGTGAGGATGGCACAGGACCTGGTAGTGTTTCATTCTGTTGTACACAGGGTTGCTATGAGTTGGAACCGACTTGACGGCACCTGAAAACAACAACATGATATTCTTGAGTGATTCTATTTTGAGAACAAGTATTCAATGAGTATAGTCTCTTCATTGTTTATATTACCTGGGAGGTTTGTCAAGTTTTTGGAAAAGGATTAAATGTAAATCCCATCATTCTTAATGTTAGAGTACTTCATAGTAAATATTTAAAAAAATAAGACACTGATTTAAACATGATGGTTTTCAATTTTACAATGGAATATGTTCACATATCAATGAATTGTGGGAGTACTGAAGAATTGTTCTTTATATCTTGGATAAGTATGGCTGTGATTCCATTTGTGAAAAAAAGTGAGTGTTGGAGTATACTTTTTTTTTTCTTATGATGTGCAATCAAAAGAGAATAGAGGTTAACCAAAGTGTGTCTCACAATAAGTGAATATGACATTAGCCCAAAATGTGAAACTTGATTTAGGCCATTTTCTCAGTTCTTTGGGAGACCACAAAGAGAAGATGTGTCATCAGTCAGTTGCTGAATTTTTCAAAATATAAATCAATGATCAATAGTAAATTTCTCTAGCCTCTTTGGATAAAAGAAAGTAACTGAATTGATTTACAAGAACTGGTCTCTTAATTCCTACTCCTCCACAAACCTGTCCCTTTTTTAATTACCTCCAAAATTATTAAATGGTACCTCCATTCATGCATTTGCTCAAGCCTCAAACTGGGGATCCCCCTTAACTCCTGCCTTTTCATTTACATTCCACATCCAGTCCATTAGTAAAACCCTTTAGCTCTACCTACCAGATAAACCAAACCCATTGCTGTTGAGTCGATTCCCACTCATAGTGTCCCTATAGGACAGAATAGATCTGCCCCATAGGGTTTCCAAGGTGCAACTGGTGGATTCAAACTGCCGACCTTTTGGTTAGCAGCCGTAGGTCGCCATAGATCTTAACCACTGCACCACTAGGGCTCCACCTACCAAATAGATACATGAAAATATGAATCCTACCACTTCCATCACCAACACCACGGTACTATCTTCTTACAGTGGACTGCTTCAGTAAGCCTCTTAACTGGACTCCCTGCCTCCAGTCTTGTGTCTCACTCCCTCCACAACACATCATCCTCCCAGACACAAACACCAAGGTGCCAGAATGATAACTTCTGTCATACAGATGCTACCACGGCAGCTCCCTCTCTGGAATACAAGCTACACGAGAACACGAATTTTGTCTGTCTTGTTCAATGTCGTATCCCCTACTGACTAGAGCAGTGCCTGGCAGGGAAGAGGTGCTTAAAAAAATATCTGTTGAATGAATGAATGAATTTATTTTTTTATTTGCATTATAAGCATTACTTATCAAACATTATGAATAAAATATGAACTATCAAACTTAGTCAAATTAATTTCTTGATTTCCCTGAATACATGAATTTTGATAGGTTTAATATTGAAAGTTACATTCTTGGGAGTTATTTGCTCAGTTGCTTTGGCATGATTCTCAAATCAAGGCTATCTTGTATATAGTAGTGGTTAGTTTATTTATAAACTTCTCTCCCTGTACCACTCTGCTCAGTTGCTTTGCCAGTCCTCCTTCTTTAAGACTTTTGAGGCTCCATGATTCTGTTATGAGTCACTGAAATTATCTGCAAAAGAACAGAGGAATTTTGCCATTCCCAAGGCATTGGATATAACTAAAAAATAAAGCACTCCCTTTCTGCAAATAATTTCACCAATATATGTCGATACTTTCTCCTCTCAATTCCTTCCTCCTTCCAACAACAGTGAGATTGTGTCTACTTGCTACAGCTCTCACAAGCTCTAAACTCCACTATTAGAAGCTAGTATTAATACATTCCAAGCCAAAGAAAGCAGAACTGAAATCTCATTTGAGTCTTTCAGAGGTTGAAGGTCTATGGATGAACTAAATTTCTTTGACTTGCTAGGAAACAGAGAGTTGTTTTGTCAACTCCTTTAAATTAAACACACACACCAAACAAGCCAACGCAATATTGTAAAATGGAGTGTGTCAGTGTCTGTGAATATTCTTTTGTGACCAGTTTTAGTTAGTAGATTTAAATGAGATGATAAATTACCCCTGAATATAGCACTCAACACAATGCACCATATACACACTTTCATCTATGAACGTCCTTATGGATGACTCCATGCCTTATTCATCTTTTTATTTCTAATATAGTACTTACTATTTGTGGGTACATGATAGAAAGCTCTTCGGAATGAGTTATTGAACTGTATTGTAATTATTTGACTAGACTGTAAGTTTTGTGAGGGTTCAAAGCTGTGTCTTGCTCACCTTTCATTCCTTTACAATCACAGCACATTGCCTTGCATATTTAAAAGTCTTCAAAATATTTCTGTCATATTACATTCTTGAAGATAGGTCAGTTCCTCTGCTAGAGAAACTAATATGGGAAGTATTAACAATTCGTAAATTCAAGATTTGAACTGCTTTTGAACACTTTATTAAGCATCCAGTTCATTATTTTACAAATTGTAATGTTTTTCTCTTAACAGGCTCCATAGAATGCTAAATTCTACCGTCCCAGACTTGGATAGGTATCATTAGAACATATTTATTGACCACCTACTATAGTCAGGCTCTTAATCTGTTATCCTATTTAATTCTCACAAAAACTTATAAGGGAAGATTATTTAGGCCACATTTTATGTATAAGGAGACTGAGACTCAGAAAGGTTAGAGAACTTCTCCAATTTGCCAAACCAACAAGGCAACCAGCAGCCAGGTAGGGTAATGAAATCTGACTTAGACTGTTTCTGAGGACACAGATCGATCAGCTGTCTTTTGCGGGCATGGTCTTCCTTTGCTAAGATGTTGAATTAACTAGTTGTGTGCATTGATCACTGTGTGTGTCTGCATGTGTCTGTCTATGATCTTTCCTATGCTGACATAATGATTCTAAGAAACAACTCAGAGAAGGCACTAGTTGGTATACATTTTGAAAATCATCTATGACTTTGAAAGAACAAGTTTTGTGGTGGGATGAGTACAGGTATCCAAGAAATACTTGAATGATTAAAATTAAAATTTAGAGCAATAACTGGCCAACAGAGAAAGGCTGCTCATTATAAATACCTTGCATTCCTCTCCCCTTTAAGAACATTAAGAAGACTCAAGATGTTTGGCCTCTTTACACTCGTCTGCTATCATTTCTGTTTTTGGGATCCTATTTTCTACTGTCCCCTAACTGAAGGGTACATAGAATGAGGAAAAGGAAGTGAGAGGCTGCATCGTGAATAGTTAGGGAATCTTAACATCGGTAAGGAATGAATCCTGTACACAGCTTCATTATGCCAACTTCTAGATATTTCTATAACTGGCAGCTCGGAAGCAAAGTGAATGTCTGTAAAATTCCCCTTCTACTCTGCAGAAAGGCTCTGTGAATTGATACATGTTCATAACTCTGTAAAAGAAGTCTAATTATTTTGTCAATAGGATGGTCTGAAGAATAAAATAAGGGATTGAGAATACTTTTGTTGGTGGATACATAGCTTTATTTAATGCAAAATTAGTGAGAGAAATATCTCTACTACAATTACTATTATTTTTGTAAACAAAACATGATTAGAATTTAAAATCACCCGCTGCTTCATGTCACTATTGTAGGACTCTCTTTAGTTTTCCAATGATTTGTGTGTGTGTGTGTGTGCGTATGTTAGAGAGAGAGAGAGAAGTGTTCCCAAAAGGAAAGTTGTTTTCTTGACAACGAAATATCAGTTGGTCTAGTCGTGGTCTGCTGCTCATAATTTCATTGGTTTTTATTGTAAATAATTTGGTTGAATTTCCTTCCAGTCCCACCTTTGGCCATGCAGAAAATAAAGAGGGTTTTGTTTTTGTGTGCTTGTTCATTCTCGTTGGTTATTACCATTCCTGCATTTTGTTTACCAGTTCTGTCCTCTGTCAATTCAATTCAGCTAATAACTATTAAACACTATTATGTGCCAGACACATTTAAATAATGGAAAATTCGGTGCATATTTTTCCCTTGGGTCAGCAAAATTGGTCACCTTCAAACGATTGTGGAGCAGAGCTGTATCTTAGCTGTGATGGTCACCCCCTTTTCACAGTCATTTTGCCAATGTGTCAAATGAGTAGTTCAGCTGGAATTTTCCATTCACTTTTATCAAAGGTTTATTTGGCAGGGGAATCATAAAATAAAGGTGCCTAACTGATACCCACCATAGCGTAATAACAAAACATGGCACTTATAGATGATAGATTGCTCTGTAAGAGTACTCTGTTCTAGGTTATGGTTATTTAGTTGCATGTTTGTGCTCTCCTAACAGATTACACACACCTTGAGGGGAGACTTTGTGCAGGGCTATGCAGTAGTTGCTGGACAGAATTTTCAAGGAACACATAAGAAAGGATTCAGAGGCAAGGATCCCAGTTGCTACCTTTGGCAAGCCAGTTGATCTCTTTGGATCTCAGATCATTGATCTCTAAAACAAGGGAGTTGAATTGGCCTAGCATATTTTATTTTTATTGTTATTTGTAACTATAGACCACTGTAAGGAATAAGGGCAGGAACTAGAGTTATGCCTTCACTTCATTATTCCAAACCCCCTGTAACTATGCCTGGCATATTATAGTGTTAGTCAGTATCACTTGATTTGAACTGAATTTTTTCAGTCAAAATATTGGTTGAAATACTGATAAGTAATAGCAGAGCTACTTTCGTGAAAGTGGGATAAGGGGCAGAAACCACAAGGCATGGAACCAAGCCCAGTGGGTCGTCCCTTATCCCTACCTTCATTTCACCAGGCCAGAGGGGCACTGTGGAAATCATAGGGCTTTAGGGAAAATGGTTTAAAGATCACAGAACTTGATAAGCATATACGTTTTCTCCAGCTTGAGCATTCTATGATTCCATGACTTTAAAGAATTCCTCTGCTAACTTGGAGTTTGTCCCATGATAGTAATATGAAAGGTCCTAAGAATGTGACATTGTGCCACAGAGTGGGAGGTGGAGTGAGATAGAGAACCACACAACCGTTTTATATTTTGGAACAAATGTGCTACACATGGATTTTATTATCTTTCTTGACAAATCTTTTTTTTTTTTTTTCTCGAATCATAATAAGATGGATGGGGTGTGTTTGAACAGGGAACATTTCTCTCAGCTAATTTATAGTACAAATCGTTGATGTATCGTATCTACTTGCAACTACATAATTACAAGATTTTATAAACTGATTTAATTTACTGAATCAACCAGTAATTTTGATACCATAGTTACTCTTGAATTTCACTAAAATCATTTGATAACCAGAGGTTAAGAAATGTGGCTGTTTGATTTATTAATAGTGAACTATTTTGCCAACATTTAGAGAATTAGCTGATTATTTAGCTGTTAAACAAACAAACAAAACAAACAGTTTGCCATCAAGTCGATTCCGACTCATAGCGACCCTATAGGACAGAGTAGAACTGCCCCATAGGGTTTCCAAGCAGCAGCTGGTGAGTTTGAACTGCCAAGCTTTTGGTTGGCAGCCGAAGTCTTAACCACTGAGCAGGCAGGGCTCAATTTAGCTGGTAGGAGAATAAAAATCCATTAGGATCACTTTAGGTAAGAAATAAGTGTATATTTAAGGTTGATCAGAAAGTTTTCACTAGCCAATTTTTGTAGAAGTGGATCGCCAGGTCCTTCTTCCTAGTCTGTCTTAGTCTGTCTGGAAGCTCCACTAAAAACTGTTCATCCTGGGTGACCTGCTGGTATTTGAAATACTAGTGGCGAAGTTTGCAGCATCACAGCAACGTACAAGCCACCACAGTAGGACAAACTGACAGATGGGTGGTGGAATCATATTGACTACATCTGTGGAAAGAGACAATGGAGAAGCTCAATATCATCAGTCAGAACAAGGCCAGGGGATGACGGCGGAACAGACCATCAATTGCTCATGTGCAACTTCAAGTTGAAGCTGGAGAAAATTAAAACAAGCCCACAAGAGCCAAAGTATGATCTTGTGTTTGTCCCACCTGAATTTAGAGACCATCTTAAGATTAGATTTGATGCACTAAACATTAACTACAGAAGACCAGACTAGTTGGGGAATGACACCATGGGGAATGACACCATACATGAAGAAAACAAAAAGTCATTAAAAAGACAGGAAAGAAAGAAAAGACCAAAATGGATGTCAAGAGAGACTCTGAAGCTTGCTCTTGAACAAAGAGTAGCTAAACCAAATGTCAGAGCTGAACAGAATATTTCACAGGGCAGCTCGAGAAGACAAAGTAAAGTATTATAATGAAAGTGTAAAGACATGGAGTTAGAAAACCACAAGGGAAGAACACATCTGGCATTTCTCAAGCTGAAAGAACTGAAGAAATAATTCAAGCCTCGAGAGAGGATTCCATGAGCAAAATATTGAATGACACAGGAAGCACCAAAAGAAGATGGGAGGAATACACAGAGTCATTGTACCAGAAAGGATTGGTGGACGTTCAACCATTTCAGGAAGTAGCATATGATCAACATATGATCAACAGCCAATAGTATTGAAGGAAGAAGTACAAGATGCACTGAAGGCATTGGTGAAAAACAAGGATCCAGGAATTGATAGAATATCAATTGAGATGTTTCAACAAATGAAGGCGGTGTTTAAAGTGCTCACTTGTCTATGCCAAGAAATTTGGAAGAGAGCTACCTGGCCAACTGACTGGAAGACATCCATATTTGTACCCATTCCAAAGAAAGGTGATCCAATAGAATGTAGAAATTATGGAATAATCTCGTTAGTATCACACACACAAGTAAAATTTTGCTGAAGATAAGTCAAAAATGGTTGCAGCAGTACATCGACAGGGAACTGCCAGAAATTCAAGCTGGATTCAGAAGAGGACATGGAATGAGAAATATCATTGCTGATGTCAGAAGGATCTTGGCTGAAAACCAAGAATACCAGAAAGATGTTTACCTGTGTTTTATTGACTATGCAAAGGCAGTCAACTGTGTGGATCATAACAAATTATGGATAAATTTAGGAGGAATGGGAATTCCAGAACACTAAATTGTGTTCATGAGGAACCTGTACATAGATCGAGAGGGAGTCATTCAAACAGAACCAGGGGATACTGAGTGGTTTAAAATCAGGAAAGGTGTGCATCAGGGTTTGACCATACTTATTCAATCTATATGCTGAGCAAATAATCTGATAAGCCAGACTATATGAAGAAGAACAGGGCATCAAGACTGGAGGAACACTCATTAACAACCCATGATACACAGAGAACACAACCCTGCTTGCTGAAAGTGATGACGACTTGAAGCATTTACTGATGAAGATCAAAGACTACAGCCTTCAGTATGAATTGCACCTCGACATAAAGAAAACAAAAATCCTCACGATTGGACCAAAAAGCAACATCATGATAAATGGAGAAAAGATTGAAATTGTCAAGGATTTCATTTCACTTGGTAACACACTCAACGCCTATGGAAGCAGCAGTCAAGAAATTAAAGGACATATTGCACTCAGCAACTGCTGCAAAAGACCTTTCTAAAGTGTTGAAAAGCAAAGATGTCACTTTGAGGACTAAGGTGCACCTGACCCAAGCCATGGTGTTTTCAATCGCTTCATGTGCATGCAAATGCTGGGCAATGAATAAGGAAGACCGAAGAAAAATTGATGCATTTGAGTTATGATGTTGGCAAAGAATATTGAATGTACCATGGACTGCCAGAAGAATGAATAAATCTATCTTGGAAGAAGTACAGCCAGAATACTCCTGAGAAGCGAGGATGTACTTTGGACACAACATCAGGAGAGACTATCGTCTGGAGAAGGACTTCATGCTTGGTAAAGCAGAGGATCAGCAAAAAAGAAGAAGACCTTCAATGAGATGGATTGACACAGTGGCTGCAACAATGGGCTCAAACATAGCAACAATTGTGGAGATGGTGCAGGATCGGGCAGTGTTTCATTCTGTAGTGCATAGGGTCACTATGAGTCAGAACCAGCTCGATGGCACCTAACAACAAGGTTCATCAGAGAATGACGTGGAATCTCTGATAAGAATTTCAAATCAATTGATCTCATTCTACTATCCCAACTTTCCTTTTCACTTTGTTCCTATCCTCTTTTTAAATAGTAATGAAGGCAAATGAATAATGCATTCAATTAGTGGTGAACAAAAGAGCTATTGATCCTATGTGAGGTTGTTCTTCCAAACCAGGACTCGTAAAACTGATCCCTTTTTCTGACTCGAAGTGTGTCATCCCTTTGCACGGTGTTTTTCTGTTAAACAGAAATGGAGAAGTGCTGCCGAAGAAGCTTGCACTCTAGAATCCTCTTGCAATAAGGACGTGTGGCCAACCCCTGGCACTGTTCTCTAGGTCAGCCTTCCAGTTATCAACCAAGCTGCCATGTCCTCCTGGCAAGGAAGGAAGAAAGCCCTCAAAGCAAAAACATTGAGTTCAGCAACCCTTAATTGATCACTTCTTTACTTGATACCGAGTGGAAGTTGCAGTGGTGGATTTCAAGGGACCTGGGCAGAGGCAAGGTGAAGGGTGGTGCTTAATGAAAGAGAACTGTTTGTCTAAAGTCAAGGTTGTCTAGTTTAGCTAGGAATGAAGTATACAGTATAGGAGACCTATATTCAGTATGCTTAACAGCAAACTTTTACATTTGTAGGGTGATAATTGAGAAATTGACGGGAGTGCAGAGGAAATATGTGGAAGCTTAAAATCCTGGAGAGTATATCATGCAAAATAGCAATTAAAAAAAAAAAAAAAAAAAACCTGTCGCCATCAAGTCAATTCCAACTCACAGGGACACTATAGGACAGAGTAGAACTGCCCCATAGGGTTTCCAGGGAGTGGGTGGTGGATTTGAACTGCCAACCTTTTGGTTAGCAGCGGATCTCTTAGCCACTGCACCACCAGGGCTCCAATAAATACTATAAAATGTAACGGATTAAGAGTTTTGACTAAACTGTAAGTGTAAAGATATTCTCTGGGGGAATTTTTGTATGTATGTGTGGGTTTGTGTGCTTATACTGGTTTAATGTCACACTGCCACCCCATTTAGAGGATAAGTGTGTAGGAAACACTTAATTACTAAGTTATGGGGTTTGAGATAATGTGATCCAGGGTATGGAAACTAGGAATGGGATTAAGAAGAATGAGATATCATTATGCAAAAAAAAAAAAAAAAAGTTGAAATATATGCTGCATATATCATGTGTAGCTTTAATTAACACAGAGAAAATCTACGGCATCCCTTAAAAAGGAAAACAAGGTGTGAATTGAAAATGTTTGGTGAAGCAGAGTCATCTGTTCTTCAGGACTGACAAATCCTGATTCGGTAATTCAACAGTATCATGCAACACGACTGTTATGCTGGAAATGTTATATTTGACTCTATACAATGTAACAGCTTTTCAGCTTGCCCAAAGGTACTACCTGCAGCATGTAAGTCATTACTTGGCAGAGTGCTTTGACACACTACATTGAGAATTAAAAATCTTTGAGAAAATAAACTATATTCTATCCTTCAGTTCCTGGAGCATAACAATAAGTTTCTGTATTATTATTATTCTTTTTCAGCCCCTCTGACTGATAAGCCACCCAAGCTTTTGTATCCTCTGGAAAGTAAACTGACAATTCAGGAGACCCAGCTGGGTGAGTAATTCCTTAATTCTAGTTAATACGCTTTTCTCAATACATTCTGCCGTTTAATCAACCTAGATCAAAACCTGGTGTAATACTCTGAGCAAAACCCACGTGTATTTAATGGGAGCAGAATTAGAAAATGCTGACAATCATTGTCCATTCTATCCCGGCAGCACATTAGTTTGGACGAAGCTGGGCAGATGGATGTAAAAACTCATGTGTTATTTAGATGGTTGTTGAGAAATGAGAAGGGTTGAACGTTTTAGTGATGGTATTATATTGCTATCTCGTAATTCTCAAATTGGTTTTAAAACAGGCACTATGGAACTATTTAAGCTATAATATCCATTAATGCATTAAAATACAATTTCTGAACATAGGAGGAAGGGTACAAATTCACTATAATGAATGTCATCATTGCAGCTAAAAAGCATTTTTATCTAATCAAATATAATGGGTATTATGCTAGCTAAGTTGTGAATAATAAGTTAATAAAATGCAAACATCTTTTGGTTAAGGGACAAATAAGTTTGAGGATATGGGACCATGGACAAAATATAGTTAGATGAAAAAATTCAGTTGTCCACAGACCTGCATTCTAACATACTTATTTTAGAGGAGAGTCTAGAATTTCTGAGTCTGATTTAGCTATATTAATTTATACCAAATTATGGAAAAATTGCCCTCTTTATATAACTGTATACAGTACATTCAATTATATCCTCTTAGGTTTTATTTCAAATATAGTATGCATGTATATACCATAAACTGTATCAGAAAATAATTTGAGTGGGTCAGTATAAAAGATTATCAAAAGTATTATTTAATCTGTATGCTCATGTTTATTAAGGAATTTCTTCTTACGTTAATAATTTGAGAGTGAAAACGCGTCTATTGTATACAACCAAGAAACAATCAGTAGCCCATCTCTTAAGTTACCAATGCTATTTATAGTTCCTGGAGTGAGAATTAGGATCAAAATTGTAAATCTGCTTTCCAAATAAAGATTACAGATGTGATAATCTTCACTAATCAAATATCCAAAGTTAAAATGCAAAAAGACATGCTGATGGTTTGAGAACCTATAGAATTATTGTGGTCAGTGGACTTCTAACACTGAAAACAATTATATTTGCTCACGTTGAGGTATGAACACATGCAAGATTTATACAAGTCAGGGTATTAATATGCTACTTTGATGGCAAATTCAAGCCTTTTGAATTAATGTCATATACAGGCAAGTAGAATTATAATTGCTATTTTGAGATGGAGGACTTCACAAGTGGTATTAATGCGATGCTGTATGCAAAACAAACAGCAATACTAAGATTATATCAAGCTGTTTACTCATGCTTTGTAGGTTGAGGTATATTATCTTTTATTGCTATATTCTAAAGGAATTTTGAAATATAAATTCACGTAAGTGACCATGCTTGTACAGATGTTTCACTAACTCCTCGGAAGATGTATGTCTAAGTAGTTATGCAAAACTATAAACATCCTGGGCCAGAGGGGATGGAGTTTATGGTACCTGTTATCTGCAGTGAACAAAGGGAACATGAAATTAATTGTATCTCTTTATTTGACAGCATAATTAAAAGAGTTTTATGATTAATGGCTGCCCACTGGGTTTCTTTTTATTGTTCCTGAATTGGGAATAAATCAGATTGTTCTCTACCTCCTATTACAGTATTTTATAAAGTGGAATAATTTGTAAAGCTTTTTTTTTTTTTAACCCTCTGAAAAGCATTACTTTTCTTGAACAAAGCTGTAAAAACCAACTAAACCAACTTGAAATTATGAAAATTTCTTATGCAAATTGGAAGGTTTGACGGTATGTTCATTTGAACAAATTCGAACCTGTCTGTTATTAAGATGCTACAGGAAACACTTTAACTTCTTTATTGTCAACACCAAAAGGGATATGAATTCTATTTAGCTACCCAGTAAACTGGAGACACCAACCTGGGATCTGGATCCTTTTAAACAACTTTTGTTTTGTTTTACTGATTGCAGTTCTAAGTGTATGGGAGAAATCATTCACTAGTTAGAGAAATTTAACCATAATCCTTGAATCTTCGAGCAACAGCTGATTTGAAATAACTACCATGCTAATGTTGTTTCTGTAATGTTATTAGAGGAGATGACTAGCCAATTGCAAAGGGTACATGAAAATAGGAACAATTATTGAAGACAAAAAAAATTTTTAAAAAGCTTGAGATACCTAAAATATACCTATTTTCTATAATATGTACTTTACTTTTTTTTTTTTTTTTTTTTTTTACTTCCTTAGTGATTTGTTTTTGCCCTTTCCAGATCTGGAAAAGTTTTCAATTTCAGTAGGCTCAAAGTGTGATATCAAATCCTAAGAAAGGGGGACTATGTGGAGAGTTGAGGGGGTAGGAGTAGGGAGGGTGGCTTGGTTCAGTGGTGGGGAAGATGTAAGCGGTGCCTACTCTTACGAGTAAGTGAGAATCTCCAACAGAGTTTCATTGGCCAAAAGTTGAGGGTTCTGCCTTAACCTGTTCCTAAATTGAGAGTTGACCTCGGAGGATAATAAAACTCATGTATGAGTTCTAAGAAACCAATCTCACTGCCATCGAGTTGATTCCAACTCATAGCGACCCTGCAGGACAGAGTAGAACTGTCCCATAGGGTTTCCAAGGCTGTAATCTTTATGGCAGGAGATTGCCACATCTCTGTCCCGCGGAGCAGCTGGTGGGTTCGAACTGCCAACTTTTTGGTTAGCAGCCAAGTGCTTTAACCACTGTACCACCAGGGCTCCTAGTTATAAGAAAACTTATCAGGAATTACACAAAGCTGAGCTGGTACATGGCTGGTGATGTAACTTGAACATGCTGCCTAGGTTACATACACATCCAACTGACCCAGGTAACCGTAAATCCATCAGTTCTACAGTTTATTCGCAAATATGTAAACTTTATCGAGAATGAACTTAGATAAAATCATGACGTGCACGGATTTATCATCACCCCAAATTCTCTTTTTTTCTGCCATTTGCTGCCCAGACCTACCATTCCCTATCTACATCCTTGTGCCCTCCTGCTCTTCCAATTCCTTCATCCTCTCAAAACTGGAAAGAATCTAATAGTTGTCACTGAAACTGTTTCATTGTAGAGGACAAAGGACACTAAAAAGCACAGTATTTTAGGAAAAAAATAATATAATAGTAACTAAATTCATATAAAATACGTAAATTGGTGAGTTTGAATTTCAATCCATACATGACCACAGCCTGGCATTTTCATTTTAAGTGGTATCTGTGTGTTATTTCTAAATGTAAAACAAAATAAACAAACAAATAAAAATGTTGTCCCCTTTTGAATAACTGCCAGGCATCAGCAAATATATGGCCAGCACTTCCTTGGGCAAAAGGCTCAGAAATCACACTGTACTATTCTGAAGGTCATTCAGGGAGGTGAGCCTGATTTAGTCCTTTCAGGTGGCTACAGTCAAGGGAATCAAAAGATAGACACCATTGTGAGCCTGAGCCCTAGATGTCAGTCAGAGATGTGGCCTGCCTGTAATGGCCTGGAGCCTGTTTCCAGAACATTCCAGAGCAGAGGATAGCATATTCCATTGCTACCAGACCTTCAAAAAGTAGAACTCCTCCCTACCCTTGATACTTTATATATTTTCCAACTCAGAAATTGCTGAAAATTTTCATTAATTATTCAGCAAGATATGCGTATCATTTTATTTAAATTTTGGTTTCTGATTAAAAAAGTAATTACACAGGTTAATGGTAGGAATTTGGGGGAAATACAGAAAAGGATCTTGTTTCTTACACTTTACATCGTAAATGTTTTTGGCTTCTAATAAATATTTTCAGAAAACACTCTTTTAATGGCTGTATATGATGTTCATGTAATGTCTTATAATTTCATAGCTAATGCTAGAAATTCAAATTTTTCCAATATTTATTACCACTTATAATGATGTGATGAACATCTTTCACTATACATTTTCCCCTTGCTTTTATAATTATTCCAACAGGACAGATTCATAAAAGAAAAAATACTGGGTAAAAGGCAATAATTTTTTTAAAATATCTTCCTAATATTTTCAGAATTCTTACCAGAGAATCTGTACAAACTCTAACTAGAAGTATATAATGGTAACTATTTCACCACACTGTCAGCAATAATGAGTATAACCACTTTTTAATCTTTAATAAAATAATAAAAAGATATCTCTTTATACATAGGGCTCTCAAAGGAAAAATCTCCTCCCTTGGACATCAAAATCACTTCCTCCTCTCTCCTCTTCCCTCTTCCCTCGCTGAGCACAAGTACTCTCTCTTTTTTTGATTAGCCACATTTGGAAGGTTTCAAATAAATCTAGTCTATTTAGGTAAGGTTGATAAACTACACAAACCAAATTGCATGTTTACAGTCCCTATCTGTTTTCTTCCCTCCCTCATCCAGATGCTCAACTGAGACCTTCCTCTAGATTCTATGTGTCTTAACAGAGTGCAGAGTAATCTTGTGATATACTGTGGGTATATGGAAAGTGTGCCCTGATAAGTGTATGGTAAGAATATGTACATGCCACAAAGGGCACAAGTCTCCAAATTTTCTGGAAGAGAAAACATGGAGGACACAGAACTGAATAAGCTGCTTATCAGTGCTCTTATTTATTTATTCATTTACTATTTGGTTTATTTTGTTCAAAGTTTGCAAAAAAGCAAGCCCTTCATGTTTCTGAGAAAGTTACAAGGATTCAAAGATGTTAACTTCTAGAGGAAAGTACTTGATAACAATAATAAAACCTCAAATGTTTAAGCATCTGACCTGATAACGGGACAAACACACACGTAACTTTCTCCTGTTCAACTATCTTCTGTTGCCATCAAGGCGATTCGACCCATAGTAACTCTGCAGGACAGAGTAGAACGGCCCCACGGGGTTTCCAAGGAGTGGCTGGTGGATTCCAACTGTGACCTTTTGGTTAGCAGCCTGAGCTCTTAGTCACTGCACCACTAGGGCCTCTGTTCAACTATAGACTAATTAAAATAAAATGTCACACTAGGAATTAACTAGCACTCCTTGCCTTGTTACACCATAGTATAGTTTGCAGAATTTTAAATCTGAAGTAGACTGAAGGAAAAAATGTCCATACATTATATAATAGATTCTGATTGATATTTCTATAGGAAAACTCCTTGTCGTGAAAATTATATATTTAGTTTATTGTGTTGATAAAATAATTAGATGAACTATATATTCAGTTTATTGTGTTGCTAAAATAATTATATGTTCTGGAAAGTTGCATACTGTTCATGGAGTATGTTCTATTTCAAATATGATAGCTGATGTTTAATCAAATGAGACCCTTTAGGGAATTATTTTATGGAGTGAAAATCAGCCCTCTAATATGTATTATCTAGGTCTATATTTTCATAGCTGTCATTTTCTTGAAATAAAACATACCTTTTGTGAGTAATTTCTATTCTATTTTACTAATCCTGGGAAACCTTTTTATTTCCTCCCTAATATGAAGTAAAGTGTTGCTTCACCGTAGAAACAAAACAATTCAGGTGTTGCATTTGGTATCCAGTTCTGCGTGTGGTATACGATGCTGTCTGTTCTAAAAAAATAATGTTGCTGAGCTGTGCGACTATGGTCTTCATTCCCGGAGAAAGGAAAGCTGGCGTTGACTCTTTGTGTTTCTCCATCCACAATTACTCTTCTCATTGTCTTGGAGAAAATGCAGCGCCGTTGACATTGGTGTTATTGCATCATAGGAAATGCATCAAACATTTTCACGAACAATCTCAATTAAAAGAACCATAAAACTTCCCTTTATACTTTGGCAGAAAAACAATAGTATCCAAAGTCTAAGTTTTTTTTGAAAAATAATGTGTTTCTTGGCACTTTAAGAAAGACATGCAGATCAGCATAGATGTACTGGCTAAAATAAAGCTGGTTAGACATCAATTAGAGCTTCTGGGCAAATAGCCATCATAATTAAAACAAGTAAAGACAAATATAGACTGGTATTATAATTATTTAAACTGATGGCATTCATTCTCCTCAATTCAAATTTATTATACCATGATAAAGCAATAACTATTGACAGCTGTTGTAGTCTGATATCTTTCTTTTGGCCCCAAAAAGCACCTTAAAAAATTGTGATTATAACCTTAAAAGAAATACTTGTCATATCAGTATTTCAGTTAATATATTACGTCCTTACACAAATGATAATTCAATAAATGGCATCTAGTATTAGTATTTTTAAGTCATTATTTATTTGAGTACCTTATACGAATTTCATAGATTCTCAAATTCATTTTTTAGTCGGTGCCAGTGAGGAGGAATAGGCTGGAAAAAATGCAGTCCTACATGTTTGCTGTTAAAACTGCTACTGTTAAAACTTCTACCTACGCAGAAGTCGAACTTCCTTTTTAAGTGTCAAGTGTTCAAGGCCTAGTGCTAGGATAGGCTTGAAACCCAAAGAAGTTGGACATGGGGGTTAGCACAGCTGTTATGGGCTGCTGATATCTGAAAGTCCGGAAGCCAGTTAAGCACTTGATAAAATGTTTTAAAAACTGGGGTACAGACAATATAAGTGAGTCAGCATGTTCTTACTTTGGGAAAAGGCTAAAAGAGAGAGATGATGGGAAGAAGCAAAGGTCCAGGAAAGAGAGTGTTGTCACAAAACCAATGCAGAGTCCATTGAAATTTCCACCCTCTGCTCTAAATCTTTTGCTGGACACCAACATGTATCACACAGATCGCTTTTTTGTGACAGCATCAAACCAAACCAAACCAAATCCATTACCATCGAGTCCATTCCGACTCACAGTGACCCTATAGGACAGAGTAGAACTGCTCCATAGGGTTTCCAAGGAGCAGCTGGTGGATTCAAACTGCTGACCTTTTGGTTAGCAGCTGCACTCTTAACCACTGTGCCACCAGGGCTCCACAGCATGAAAGGTACTACTTTGTTTGTTTCTGGCCATTTCAAAACCATATATATATATTTTTTCACAATCCTAGATTCAGGAACTTTAGGAGGTAGAAGTGTCTTAAAAGTTATCAAATCAGAGCCTTTTCATTTTTTACTGATGAGAAATGGAGACCAAATATGGCTGCATGACTTTTACTGTGTCACAAAATTTACAAGAATATGCTCATCATCATCATCACATTATAATTATCATTATTATGGTTACAATAAAAAGGAAACATATGGCAGAGTCTCCAAGTTCAAGCTGTTGTGTCAGACAGACCTAGGTGACAATCCAGCTCTGCTGCTTAACTAGGATGTGACCTTGAACAACCAGCCCCCAGTTTCCTAAACAATAAAAAAAGAAAACCATGATAGTATCTACCTTTATGCAGCTCGTGTGGATGTTTAATGAGATAACACATATAAAGGCTTAGTACATTATGTAACATATGTTAAATGTTAAATAAATGTTTGTTGTTACTGTTTGAGAATTTTAATGTTATAAATACAATGTTACATATAGAAGAAATCTGAAATGTATTTAATGTTATAATAATGTATACTAATGTTAGAATAATGGATTTTGAACCCCAGTGCTTATTTGATCATGCTTATATACTTACTAACGTGTCATACTATGGCAGCAGATATGAGCTTCATTACAGGATGAATATTACCGTATTTTTACGCAAATAATGCTCATCTTCTGCATTTGTTTGCAGCACTCTCCCCCACAATGTATTTTCATAAGCGCACTATGCTAATTTTTTTACAGCAACTTGTGGAAAAGGATTGGCATGGAGCGCTTGTGAGGGTGCCTCCAGGGGAGAGGGCACAGCTGGCAAATGAACGCAAAAGGCACAAATTATTGCAAAAAATACAGTATTCTGGAAAATTAATTTCTATCCCCCCCAAGAACACAATATGTGTACTAAATTTTTTGTGCTTAAATGAAATTTTATCTTTAGAGATGATTGATTTTAGAATTCTTAATTCTTCAACAAGTCTATCCAAGTGCAGTTGTAACAGAAGAAAATGATCCCCATCCTTACTTAAAAAAATAAATAATGATAACATTTGATGGACACTATGCTGCATAAATTTATAAATAACCATCAAGAAAAAAGTAAGAGTAAAAAATATTCTTTTGCCAAACTAAGGGAATTCAGGCATAATATTTCTTAAGACAGGGACACAGAGAATAATCTTACAAAACAAAACATCAAACCATTATGGCTGTCAAGTTTCTCATGAAAGTTTTAGTGATAGTCACCTTCATTTTATAGAAAAATACTGCTTTCCTCCTGACAAGCACTGTTATCACGAAGCTTTCTAAGTTGTTCTTAATGACTGAAGTTTACTAGCATGGAAAAATGCAGTAAGTCTCCTCTGTTAACGAGAAATTCTCATGAATTTGCAAAGTAAATGCCAATTTATCAGAAATAAACCTACCAAACGACATTATGGTGTAGAATATGGAAAGAGGTTTCTGAATGAGTATGTACCACATGACTGATGTTCATTATAATAGAATATATAAAAAGACCCAAATCATTTAAAATTTGAATATAAAGAGAGATGTTCATCCATAAATTTCCTCTTGAATTTTGGCTAAGTAACTGAGCATTCTGAAATTATATCCAGACTCTTCAGGAAAAAGAACTTGTGCTTGAATACGATTATGAAAATAGGATGCCAGTATTTTAATGTTAAAACAGTTTAATGTTAAAACACTTAGCATTCCAGTCATGCTTTAGTCTACCAAATTAATATGTTCCTATGGGTGTGTGGCTAAATTAAACCATCATAATTTCTGAGAAGTGGTCCCTTCATTTTTGGTTGATGTTTAATTAGCAGTGGCTTAACATGTCAGCTTTAAAAGGCTCTGTCCCTGTCATGGACTGAATTGTGTCCCCCCAAAATATCTGTTAACTTGGCTAGGTCATGATTCCCAGTATTTTATGATTGTGATTTTGTCATATGACGTGATTTCCCTATGTGTTGTAAATCCTATCACTATGATGTAATGAGATGATTAGTGGCAGTTATATTGAGGAGATCTACAAGATTAGATAGTGTCTTAAGCCATTCTCTTTTGAGATATAAAAGAGAGAAGCGAGCAGTGAGACAGGGAGATCTCATACCACCAAGAAAGCAGCTCCAGGAGCAGAGCGCATCCTTTGGACCTGAGGTACCTGCGCTGAGAAGCTTCTAGCCCAGGGGAAGAGTGATGACAAGGAACTTCCTCCAAAGCCAACAGAGAGAGAAAAAGCTTTCCCTTGGAGCTGATGCCCTGAATTTGGACTCGTAGCCTACTAGACTGTGAGAGAATAAGTTTCTCTTTGTTAAAGCCATCCACTTGTGGTATTTATGTTATAGCAGCACTAGATGACTAAGACAGAATTTGGTACTGAGAGTGGTGTGCTGCTCTAACAGATACATAAAATATGGAAGTGGTTTTGAAACAGTGAATGGATAGAAGACTCAGAAGGAAGTGAGGAGAACTGTTAACACCGGAGAAGGTGCAGATGATGAGAAACAGCAGCAGAGGACTGGCCACAGCAGAAGACTGGCCGTGGCAGAGGACTGGCAGCAGCAGAGGAATGGAAACGGAAGAGAACTAGCAGCTGCAGAACCAGGGCACCAGCACCAGACAGTGCTGGAGCCAACCCATGGAGCCAGAGAGCTGAGTGCTTTTGCACAGGAGGCTTCCTGGTGGAGTGGGATGCCTCTGGGCACTTATTTGTGGAGCTAGGCTTGCCTACCCATGGAGCAAGTTAACTGAGTGCCTTCTGGCCAAAGTTTACTGGCAGAGTGGGGTACCTCCAGGCACTTATCAGTGGAGCTACAGAGCTTTGGAACACTTGCCCCAGAAGGGCATATGCGGGCGTGAGGCCCGAGGGCCAAGAGGCCAAGGAACCAGGAAGCAGAAGCTGAAGAGACAACATAGGAAGCAGAGCTCCCTCAGTCTCAAAAGGTATGGCCACAACCTCTGGGGCTTCAAAGGGTGGAGCCATGGCCTCTGGTGCTTCTAAGGGTGGACTAGGAGAATGGTGTGCCAAAAGCCAAGGGAGCAGAGTTGCCATCCCAGTGGGCCTAGAAAGTGGAGCTGAAGCCCAGGGCCGAGGGGCTTCCACTCAGAATCTGGAGAGTGTGGCCAATACCTAGAGTCTGGAGGGCAGGGCCATTGTGTAAATGGTCTCAGAGAACAGAGGATTATTTTCAAGCCTCGAAGGCTAATGTAATGTGTTCTGCTGATTGCTTGGTGGCTGTTATGCCTTCTTTCCCTCAAATTTCTCTCATTTGTAATGGAAATGTCTAGCTTGTGCCTGCCTGTTTCACCATTGTACCTTTGGAAGCAGGTACTTTGTATTCTAGGTTTCACAGGTGAAGAGGAATTTTTTGGATTTCGGACTTGGAGTTGATTTAAGACTTGCTATGATATGATGGGGTAAATATGTTTTATACGTGGCAAGGACATGAATTTTGGGGCACCAAAGGGTAGAATGTCATGGACTGAATTGTGTCCCTCAAAAATATCTGTCAACTTGGCTAGGTCATGATTCCCAGTATTGTATGATTGATTTCCCTATGTGTTGTAAATCCTATCACTATGATGAATGAGATGGATTAGTGGCAGTTATATTGATGAGATCTGCAAGAATAGATAGTGTCTTAAGCCAATCTCTTGAGATATAGAAGAGAGAAGTGAGCAGAGAGACACTGGGAACCTCATACCACCAAGAAAGCAGCACTGGGAGCAGAGTGCGTCCTTTGGACCCAGGGTCCCTGAGCAGAGAAGCTCCTAGTCCAGAAGATTGATGAGAAGGCCAGCACAGAGAGAAAGCCTTCCCCTGGAGCCAGCGCCCTGAATTTGGACTTTTAGCCTACTGGACTATGAGAGAATAAATTTCTCTTTGTTAAAGGCATCTACTTGTGATATTTCTGTTATAGCAGCATTGGATGACTAAGACAGTTCCCCAGTCTCTCTTAAGCAGCTAATGATCATGGAAGATTTATATGCACAGGGGAAATATACTATTTAAAGAAACTCTGCAGTGAATAATTTTATATAAGGATCTTTTTGTAATTGAATAACTACTCCTATAACTTCTCTGTGGTAGTGAAGATTTTTACATTTTCATAAGATAAAGTTCATCAATATGAAACTGTAAGTAACATTTCTAACTCACCCAGGTTGAAGTTCATCCACCCATCACCTCATGTGACTTCTCCATGTCTATCAGCGGAAACTAATATCCCTAGTGTGACATTCTGCCTCCTTGGAGAAAATATTAAATTTTATTCACCGGCTGCAATATCAACAGTATTTCATTTTAACTTAATTCTATGGAAATTGATGTGGTAGGGTGGAATATTTATGTAACCGGAATATCTTATGCCCCATTATGACAAATGAGTTTATTTTCATAAGGAATATACTTTGAAGGCCATCCTACTATGTGATTGATCTGCCTTGGTTTTATTGGAATGCATCCTAATAGAATGACTTCCCATGGTGTCATTTGTCTTTCCATGGTTAAAACTGTGAGGAGAGTTCTTATTTTCAAATTTAAAGGGAGAGTGTTGTATTTTGATTCTTCTGAAATTTATATGGCCCTTCTCATTACATCATTCTGCTGATCACTTATTTTTATCTTAATGTATGCATATGTATTTAATGACATTTTAATTTTTAATATGAAAGTGTATACAATGCAATTTGATCTGTTACTTTATGAATGAGGCTGTTACCAAGCTGTACCTAAACATATGCTCCAAAACATGCCAGATGCTTACACAGGAGCCTAATGCACAGACTATCCAGCAAAATCTCATGAAGAAGCCTTTTTTTCAATTCACCACACACAAGCCCAACACTACATTCTCAGAAACACTAAGCATCTTCTTTTTAATTTTATAATTTAAATACATATAATCTAATTGCAACATGTACTAACGACTTGAAAAACAATAAGAAGAAAGAATAGAAAAAAAGCTTAAAAAAGGAAGTTTTTTTCCAAAATTCATCTTTACCGAATTAAGTCTTGAGCCAATGGCCTTGTTGGAAGACTCCCCCTACTTCCACTTTCCTTCTGCAAAGAGTATGAATGAAGCTTTCAGGTTGCTTAGGACACCAAGGGATTCAGTAATCCTCTCTCCCTCCTACCTCCCCCAGTGGTCTTCCTAAACTCACAGGCAAGCTACAGGCCTTCTCACCCTCTGAGAGTTTCTAGCTTAATAAAAGCAGGGCACCCACCTCCAACTTGATGCCACAGAATCATGTCTACAGAACATTGGCGGTTCTTTGAGTAGGATGAGAGCAGAAGAAAGTGCATTACCTATCTGGCAAAATGAAACCAAGTGCATCCTGTCACAATAAGCCATCACTAGAAATAGGATACTTACAAAATGATGAGTTCTAAAAAATTTTGAGATAACTTCCACAAATATTCACTAAGAAGCCGTTATGTGAAATAGCTTAGGGAAAGTTCAGTGAAAGTGGTTTTGTGTTTTCTTCTTAAAAGAAAAACAAAGAAAAAAAATGTGGTGCCAATTTTAAGTACAGTTTTATTTAAGACATTGCATTTTTCACTTACGATACAGTGCTAATATAGTGTTGATTTCTTTTCCCTATGCATATTCCATATTCAAGTATTGAGACTACACAGAAATTTAGTATAGCAGTGTAACTTTTAAAACTGCCACTGAATGTGCTGCAAATTTGGGTCCTTCAATTTTTTACTGTGGAACAATGTTAAGATATCTATGTTCAGGGATTGGCTTAATCAACTTCTTCAATGGTGGGTCCTGAAGAGGCACCACTAGATGGAGGAGCTCCACCACCAAGGGAAGCCCCCAGACATTCCTCTAGGCGTGCTTCCGGCACTCTGGTACAGCTTAGTAATGATGGGGTTGCAGATTTTCTCCAGCTCTTTCTGCTAATGTTCAAATTCTTCTCTCTCTGCTGTTTGATTCTTACCAAGCCAGTTGATACTTTAATTATACTTGTCAAGAATCTTATGTTTGTCCTCGTCATTGATCTTGCCTTGAAGTTTTTCATCTTCAACAGTTGCTTTCATGTTAAATGCATGGGATTCAAGTGAATTCTTAGAGGACACCTTGTCCCTTTGTTTCTCATCTTCAGCTTCGTACTTCTCAGCTTCCTGTACCATACACTCAATGTCTTCTTTACTCAAGGAGCCCTTGTCATTAGTGATGGTAATTTTGTTCTCTTTTTCAGTACTCTTTATCCACAGCAGAGACATTGAGGATGCCATTGGCATCAATATCAAAAATGACTTCAACCTGAGGAACACCACAGGGTGCAGGAGGTATGTCAGTGAGTTCACACTTGCCAAGCAGGTTGTTTTGTCCTTGGTCATGGCACTCTCACCTTCATAAACCTGAATGAGTACACCAGGCTGGTTGTCAGAGTAGGTTGTGAAGGTCTGAGTCTGCCTAGTAGGAATGGTAGTATTGTGCTTGATGAGGACAGTCATGACTCCACCAGCAGTTTCAATGCCAAGGGAAAGAGGAGTGCCAAGAGCAGCAAATCTTGAACGTTTTTAGATTTGTCTCCAGATAAGGTGGTTGCCTATATAGCTGCACCATAAGCGATCGGCATTGATGCTCTTGTTCAACTCTTTTCCACTGAAGAAATCCTGAAGTTTCTGAATCTTGGGAATACTGGTAGAACCACCCACCAGGACAACGTCATGGATCTGTGAGTTGTTTAGCTTGACATCCCTAAGGGCTTTCTCCACAGGGCCTAGGGTACCACGGAACAGGTCAACATTCATGTCTTCAAATCGGGCGTGGGTAATGGAGGTATAGAAGTTGATTCTTTCATAGAGAGAATCAATCTCAATACTGGCCTGGGTGCTAGAAGATAGTGTGCTTTGCACGTTCACGAGTAGTGCAGAGTTGATGAACAGCCCTCATGTTCTCACTGATGTCTTTCTTATGCTTGAGCTTGAACACGGCAATAAAACAGTTGACCATTTGGTTGTCAAAGTCTTCTCCACCTAAGGGAGTGCCTCCAGCTATAGATTTGACCTCAAAGATTCCATCTTCAATAGTGAAGATTGACACATCAAAAGTGCTACCTCCTAAGTCAAAGATAAACACATTTCTTTCAGCACCAACTTTTTGTCTGAGCTGTAAACAACAGCAGCAGTGGTTGGCTCGTTGATGATTCTGAGTACATTGAGGCCGACAATGGTTCCAGCATCTTTGGTAGCCTGACACTGAGAGTCGTTAAAGCAGGCTGGTACAATGACAACAGCATCAGTAACAGTCTTCCCAAGGTAGGCTCCTGCAATTTCCTTCATCTTTATCAGAACCATAGATGACACCTCCTCTGGAAAGAAACTTTTGGTCTCTCCCTTATCCTTATATCCTATTTTGACCTTGGGCCCGCCTGCATCATTCATCTTCATGAAGGGCCAATGCTTTATATCAGACTGGACAACAGCATCATCAAATCTTCTTCCAATCAGACGTTTGGCATCAAAAACTGTGTTAGTGGGTGTCTTAGTCATCTAGTGCTGCTCTAACAGAAATACCACAAGTGGGTGGTTTTAACAAAGAAAAGTTTATTTCCTTACAGTAAAGTAGGCTAAAAGTCCAAACTCAGGGCATCAGCTCCAGGGGAAGGCTTTCTCTCTCTGTCGGCCTTCTCATCAATGTTCCCCCAAACTAGGAGCTTCTCTGCGCAAGGACCCTGGTCCAAAGGACGTGCTCTGCTCCCTGCACTGCTTTCTTGGTGGTATGAGGTCCCCCAACTCTCTGCTTGCTTCCCTTTCCTTTTATCTCTTGAGAGATAAAAGGTGGTGCAGGCCACACCCCAGGGTAACTCCCTTTACATCGGATCAGGGATGTGACCCGGGTTAGGGTGGTGTTACAATCCCACCCGAAACCTCTTTAACATAAAATTACAATCACAAAATGGAGGCCAACCACACAATTCTGGGAATCATGGCCCAGCCAAATGGATACATTCTGGGGGGGGGGGGGGGACACAATTCAAACCATGACAATGGGATTCATTCCAGCTTGATTCTTTCAGCAGCACCAATCAATCGTTCTATATCAGTAAAAGGGGAATAGCTTGGGGTGGTTCGGTTGCCCTGATCATTTGCAATTATTTCCACTTTCCTGTGCTGGAGGACACCTACACAGGAGTAGGTGGTGCCAAAATCAATGCCAACTACAGGTCCCTTAGACATGATTACTCAGAGTAGGGCCCAGCTAGTTGACAAAAGAAATACAGTCTGGGGAGCTGCTGGGGGTTCAATGAGCAAAAAAACAAAATTTTAGCGTTTCAGATGATAATGTCAATTATCTTGGAAACTTTAAGACTTTGTAATTAACCGATTAAATTTTTTTTCATGCTTTCTGAATGTCATACCTATTTTTGTCTAAATTTACTTAGGATGTAATTAGAATATTATTATATGCTTTGCTTATTATATACAGCCTGTTTATAAGTAGTATGGATATTTGCTTCAGAATTATATATTACATACTGTATTTACAAAGGGATTTATACAAAGATATTATTCTTGGTCATAAATGTAGTGTGTAGTGATTAATGTTTTTAAATCCCTTCTATATTTCCCATGAATAGTATGTTTTCACTCCAATGCTATTTATTAGGTTTTGCTACAAATTAGAGAGTGGGAGTAACATTTTTACGTAATGGGAGGTAAAAAAAAACAAGAGAACCTTATATTAGATGAATAAATGAGCTTTTAGCTTCAGGTGAAGTTAAGTGTCACTGAAAACATCAGTTGCTATATATGAAAGAAATGTTAAATCAGGAGGAAATCCCACTGTTGACAGATTACAGGGCAGATGGGCCTTTATTTTCTGTTAGTCATCATTTATGTGCGTTACACAAAATAGGGTATTGAGACAAGTAGATAAACAATTTAGAGGGGAAAAAAATCCAAAAAGTTTCATGTTTGTCTCAAATAGATGGTTGATTCAAACAAAAGTTCATTTGTGGATTTTTTTGGGAGGGTTCAACTTCCTGTGCCTAGACAAAATTTATACTTGAAAAATCACAGATTCTAATATTTCATAGTTTGGGCTCAGATCACAAGTAACAAACCACTTAAAAGGCAGGAGGAGTGGTGCTGGCCTCAAGGGCAACTAGAACAATGTTGGAATATTCTCTGTCTTTCCTTTCTGCTTCTCTTTGAATGGCATCTTTCTTTATAGAGGTGGAGCATTGCTGGGGGGTGGAGGAGGAGAAGGGAAGATACACAAGGTGGGGGCCAGTGCTTTTCTCAGTTCTTCTAATCAAAAGTAAAATGCAATTTGGAACTCTAGATGGAGTTTGAAATTCCCTTGGAAGGAACCTTGACTGACCTAACTTGAGCTACACGTTTAAACCTTGAACAGATCACTATGGCAACAGAGGTGAGGTGCTTTGACTCAGTGGCTGCCATATGCTTTCTTCCCTATGGTGAGAAAGCCCACACATTCGTGTGAATGCATGAACGTGTGTATTGGGAGGGAGCTTGTACCAGACAAAAGGCACAGGAAGAAGCAATAGTTATTACAGAGTCCATCTTTTCACATTCAATACCTGTTTCCTTTAACTTCCTTGGTTAACCTACAACTTATTAACTTAGTCGTTATCCTTATTATATCTCTTCATTAACTTAGGGAGGTCAGAACTAGAAAGCCCGATGTCTTGAGAGCAGTCACTCTCAGACTGAAAACTCTTTCTTGCCTCTCCTCCCAACTGATACTGACAACCACTCTCCTTCTCTGAATCTGTAGGGCATATTTCTCAGCTCCAGACCTAAATCCATCTCTCCCCTGTCTCTAACCTGCATGTTAGATTATTTCTCAATCTTGTACCTAATGTCAACCTCAAACCAGATATCAAATTCTAAGCTGTTAGGGACATTTTCAGGTAAAAGATACAGCCCCTGAAAAGACAGAAACTCTAAAGCATGGTCATTAATTCAAATGTTGTTGTTATCAGGTGCCATCGAGTCAGTTCTGGCTCGTACTGACCCCATGTATAACAGAACAAAATGTTGCCCGGCCCTGCACCAACCTCACAGCAGTAGGTGTATTTGAGCTCATCGCTGCAGTCACTGTGTCAATCCATCTCGTTGAGAGTCTTCCTCTTTTTCATTGACCCTCTACTTTACCAAGAATGATGTCCTTCTCCAGGGACTGGTCCCTTCCAATAAAACGTCCAAAGTATGTGAGACATAGTCACGCCATCCTTGCTTCTAAGGAGCATTCTGGTTATACTTCTTCCAAGACAGAATGCTCAAATTAATGTAATACAAATCAGTAAAGTGAGGCCAGGAATAATACGATAAAGAGTAGTGGTGACCATAGTGAAATGGGTAACACATGTCCTGCTTAAAGGGATTCAAATTCATTTTTAACACCAGGAAGGCCGAATAAAACATGTTTTGTGAATAATTTTAGTCACATGACCTCAGTATCTGATCCCTTGATTGATGAATCCAGTCTTCATACTCACCAAATACAATTGCACTATGGAGTCGCCTTAAAAATCACGTAGGTTTGCAGTAGGATCTGGATTCGGAATGGCTATCATGGAACATGAATCTGTTCCATCATGCTACAGATTGGAACATACTACAGACTGATCTGTAGCAACTTTGGAACAACTAACGTAATAAGGTCTATTATCAGAGAATTAGGGAATTTACAACAACAGAGTTAATTATGAAAGGAGAATTACCCTATTGGGTGATGCAGAGATCATAAAGGTAGAATCAAATGGGCAAATTTTCTTTAGCAATATGCGCCCCCCACAAAGAAGTAGCTATGCCTCTTTTGTTATTACCTATTTGCTAAGTTAACAAAAGTAGAGACATCTGTTAACTGTATCAGCAGACATTTTAACTTACTCCTCTCTTCACAAATTTCTCCTAGATGTATCTTTGCTCCTAAGGCCCCATACTTGAGAGTGGATGTCACTTAATTGACTTGCAAGGAAATGCCAAGAAAAAGATGGGCTATAAGATCAGTGATTATCCTTGCCTCATTAATTGGAGCCTATAGGTAGTAGGTTTAATGAATTCAATGCAATCATCATTCCTATATATGGTCATCAGGGTCAAGAGTTGGAACACCAGACATTAGAGATCCTACTATAATGGGCAATGGAATTTTTAGTGCCAAATATCAAAAATTAAAGCAGACTCAGTTTGTCAGACTGTCAGATTGATTGGATCAGAAAATCCTCTTTGTAAGTTGAAAGAATGCTATGGTCCTTGCTTAAAATATAATGTATTTGCCTCTTGCCTAAAAGGACAGTCCCTTCATGATCTGGTCCGATTCTAACTTCATAGTTTCATTTGCCCTCCCACTAAGCCCTCACCACCAGCCAGGCATTCCTGACCATACCATGGACTTGCATGACTGCGTCTTTTGCAGATGCTGTGCCCACCATCTGGAATTCCCTCTCTTGCTTCTATCCCTTGTGCCTATCTACTCACATTTTTAGACTCACCTCCATGTCACCTCTATGAAGGCTTCCCTGACTGTACTCCCATTAGAAACCAAAAATAAATAAATAAAAACCCAAACTTGTTGCTGTCAAGTCGATTCTCACCTATGGCATCTGCATGTGTTATAGAGTAGAACTGCTCCATGAGGTTTTCTTGACTGTAATCTTTATGGAAGCAAGTTGCCAGGCCTTTCTTCAGTGGTGCTGCTAAGTAGGTTCGAACCACCAACCTTTAGGTTAGTAGATGAGCACAAACTGTTTGCGCCACCCAGGGGCCTTTTGTACTCCCACTAGGCAGAATTAAATATCACCTCTCAAGTGCTAGCAAGCCTCTTTTCCCACTTCTGGTACAGCATTTCTGTCATTATTTTGTGTACCTATCTTTGTGTGTCTATTTCCCTTACTGCACCGGGGACTCTTAAAGAATGGACTACAGTGTTTTCATCTTCACATCCCTAAAATGTCAGTCAATACCTGATACACAGAAATATATGAATGGGCAAATCATGTAGCATCCACTCAGCTCTAATACACATAAATAAAAGCCAACATTTATAACTGACCCTTTTCAGTAACTGTATACTTCAGAGTAGTGGAGTAAACCACACTAAAACTGTTGGTTTTGATTTGATTGCCCGGTATGATTGAAGATTCCCCTTCATGGATGAGGGAGACAGATAGATAAAGAAGGGCCCAGGAGTCTGGCTGATCTATGAAGGTCTAACAGGGAAGCCTGGCAATAAACCAAATCCAGAGTAGATAGAAGAGGCAAGATCAGATGGATATTGAAGGTCAACAGAGCAGTGGGTTGAGTCTGGAGAAGTAAATAGGGGTTAAAAGAACAATTACATATTATAGTTCAGTTAGCAAACCGGTTAAGGGTTGAGGGTTAACTGACATCTTGAGTTTAGGTCAGATCTCTAAAGTTTAGGCAAGTAGAATCCACAATCTTAGGGATCAGAATGAGAAATGAATTCACTAGTTCCATTTACTACTTTTTTATTGAGTGTTCACTGGGCACTCGGTCTGGTAAAAGCTTCCTATAGTATGAGCTTGGTTAACTTCACCGGTGACCCTTTTTCTTCAAGAAGAGGCCAAGACTTTCTGTCCTTGTTTACACATTCAGCAGTGAGTGCCAGCCCTCCTTCAAGTGAGCTTTTTAATCAACTGGGAAGTCAAAGTCCTATAGGTGCAGCTTTCCTTGATTTAATGATTATAATCTCTCTTTGCTCCTGGAGTGTTTTACATTTGCAACACATTTTTATATGTTGGCTCATTTAGCCTTTTTAACAGCCTGTGATGTCTCTATTGTGCCTCCATTTTACAGATGGTGGCTGACGTTTATGTGCTAGTCTTCTTGGTAGTGTATTGATTGTGGTTTCCTTCTTCACCTCTTTTGTTAAGAGCTTCTAATTGTGAGCAATGCTCTTTTAAATCACGCCCTCCATGGCCCTCCTGTAATATTTAGAATGGACTCTATCCTTATTGACTACTTCAATTTCTATTTTACTCCACTGCCAACAGATTCTTTGTTTCATGAAATAGAACATTTAATAATAATGCCATTGCATATGAACTTGTCCTTGAAATGTTTCTCAGGTTGTTTTATTCCCTTCCCGTTCAGTTGCATGTCTTCTGGATCTGTTTCTGTTCATCTTCACCTCCTACTTTCTCATTCCCATTTTTTGTATTTTTGCCCCCTCAAGCACATTTTAACAGACACTTTTTTCTTCCACTGATCGTCAAGCATGAATTTTTTTTCCAAGGCACTTAGGAAGATGGAAGTGCTTAGAACATTCATGAACAGAATGTCCTGTTGGCTGCAAAAGTTAATGTGAGAAAAGCATGTAGAAGAGTCGGCCATTTCTTCAGAGATTTTACTCTTTAAAAAGCAGCAAGTAATAATCCCTTCTAAAATAGCAAGCAAAAAGCAAGTGGTCTCATTCCACTTCTTAAAATAGACAAAGTGAGACTAATAATTGACTTGTCAATTTACTGTGACTATTAATTCCCTGCACACAATGTTGGCCTTTGTTAATTTAGGATTCACATTTTCTTTCCAAATATAATTATCTGACTGTATACAGAGAAGTAATTTAAAGCCAGCTAGCGATTGTTTGAGCATTTAAACTTAAAAACTATGTAGACATTACTAAATTATCCATTTAGAAAACCTGTAACAATTGTATCAAAATTAATGTTAACCGAAAAGTTAAATTGGACTTTGGTATTTTTGTGACATTTACAGTACACATTGCCCATAGCTTGTAAATATATGTTACCTTTAAAGAACTTGGTAAGGTTTATACAGAAATTGAAATGCCCTTATTATGTAAATGTATGCTGCATTAACCTAATAAAGTAATTTGCAATTTCTCCTATGGGGCTGACATTTACTAGGTGCAAGGCCCCATAAACTTCAGTATTAGACAACTTCCACCAATGTGAAAATGATTATACGAATAAAAGTAACATAGTCACAAAGTGAACTCTTCATTTTAAATACCAAAGACTAACATAATCTAACTATTAATTTATTATAATTTTATATTAGTATACTGTTATGGATTGAAATGTGTCCCCAAAAAATGTTTGTAAACTTGGCTAGGCCATGATTTCCAGTAGTGAGTGAATTTTCCACCATTTTGTCATCTGATGTGATTTTCCTGTGTGTTGTAAATCCTTTCTTTACCCTATTAACCAGATGGGATTAACAGCAGTTATGTTAATGAGGCAGGACTCAATCTACAAGATTAGGTTGTGTTTTAAGCCAATCTCTTCTGAGATATAAAAGAGTGAAGCAAGCAAAGAGACAAGGGGACCTCATACCACCAACAAACAAGAGCCAGGAGAATAGCGCATCCTTTGGACCTGAGGTCCCTGCACTGAGAAGCTCCTCTATCAGGGGAAGATTGATGACAAGGACCTTCCCCTCGAGCTAACAGAGCAAGAAAGCTTTCCCCTAGAGCTAGACCCTGAATTTGGACTAGCCTCCTAAACTGTGAGCAAATATATTTCTCTTTGTTAAAGCTATCCGCTTGTGGAATTTTTGTTATAGCAACACTAGATAACCAAGACACATACTATTGTAAACAAGATGGAAACTGACTTATTTCTAGCCTATGAGAGCAGCTTTTCAGTGGGGAGACACAGCAAAGATTCTCAAAGTTTGTGGAACTAATAATCATTTCAATCCCCAAATCCAGAAGAGCATTTTGTATTGAGTTTGGTAATCTTTCAGCTTTTCAAGTATCATGTATTTTAGTTGTTTTAATATTATAGGGAGGAACCTGGGTGGTTCAAGTGGTTTGCAATCGGCTGCTAACCTAAAGGTTGACAGTTCAAACCTGCTCCACAGCTCCGTGGAAGGCCTGACGAACTGTTTCTGTAAAGATTACAACCAAGAAAATTCTATGGAGCAGTTCTACTCTAACACATGGGGTCACCATGAGTCACAATCAACTTGATAGCAAAGAGGTTTTTTTTTAATAGTATAAGATGACATTTTCACTTTTATTTTTTCCCTCCAGCTAAAGAGGTTCTTGGCATCAAGGTATACTGACTACTGACATAAACCATTTGGTAGGGGCCTTGACATTGACTGAGAACTTCAGTGGCCTGAAGCCCTTCATCTTCAATTGTCTATGATAATGATTCTTAACTAGTAATGAAAATCATAAATACCTGTAGAACTTTTACAAAATACATGTACAGGCAGTCCCCAAGTTACGAATGAGATCCATTCCTAATTGTCTTTAAATCTAATTTGTACGTAAGTCGGAACAGATGCATACGGTTCAATTCAGCCTCACTTTAGTGCAAGAAAAGCTCGAAGCCTTTCAAGGATTTAAAAGCTGCATGTACAGCAAGCAAAGGTGATTGTGATAAAGAATTTGTTGTGAGTAGGGATTGATTCAATCATTTCAAAGTGAGGGCAAATTTACATAATATTAAAGAGCAGGTACTAGTTGTCAGTAAGTCTGACATGTGTAACCTGGGAAATTACTGTGCTCAGTTTCCTAGCTCCCTTGCCCCCCTTACCACCCCCCGACACACTTGAAATTTTAATTTATTAGATCTGGAATGGAGGTTGAGAATCATTGTTCTCTGTTTTGTTGGGACTTTCAAGGCCTTCAAATGGAATGTTCTTTTAGTCTTGTATGTAGAATTTCTGACCTGGTGTGTGTGATGTTTTCTTAGTCATTGTCATGATCTCTATGATTTCTGGAGCTCTTTGCTATGCACGTGAGGGAGCTAACAGACACATTTGGGTTATCTCATCAGTCAGGCTGTTATTGCCAAGAAAGGCAGCTCTGCAACTCAGACATAAAGGGTTCAAATGAGGGCATCTAAAGATTCTTCCAAACGGAAGCTTGTATGAAACTATTCTGGGAAATAAGGACGAAGATGAAGTGGAGAAACAAGGCACTGCTCAAAGCACAGTGGAAATTTAGCAAATATTTGTGTCACTTACCTTACTGAAAAGTTATCCTGGTATCTATATTAGCTTCCTGTGGTTGCTGCAACAAATTATCACGAACTTGTTGACTTAAAATGCAAAACTTCATTCTCTCATAGTTCTTGAGGCCTGAAGTCTGAAAGCAAAGGCCATACTCCCTCTGGTGGCTGTAGGGAAGAATTTGTTCCTCATCTCTTCCAGCTTTTGGAGGCTGTTGGCATTCCTTCCAGTCTCTGCCTCTTTCGTTACATAGCCGTCTCCTCTGTGTCTTCCCCTCCTCTGTCTGCCTCATATCTCCCTCTGCCTTTCTTTAATAAAGACACTTGTCAGTGGATTTATGGCCCACTTGGATAATCCAGGATGATATTCTCATCTCAAGATCCTTAATTTAATTACATCTGCAGAGACACTTTTTTCCGAATAAAGTAACATTCACAGGTTCCAGGGATTAGGATGTGGACATATCTTTTGGGGGACCACCATTTAACCCACTACAGTATCTGTCACGTTTTAGTCTATTTTCTAAGACTATGATACTGAGTAAAACTCACAAGATGAATGAACAGTTCAGAGCTCTCTTAATTGCCCTCAATAATTGTCAGGGCCCGACAATAATGTGTATGTGTGTTTTGCAGTCATTTTTTTTTTTTTAACTTATGGGTAATGTTTCCAGGTAACCCTGTAGATTACCAAATGTGGAAGACATTCTTAGACGTTATCTATAGCATAAGAGTTTTGAATAAGTAAAGCAAAGGAAAACATTCCTCCAAACCTTTTCCAAGAAGGAAAAAAAAAACCACATGATTAATTCCAGTAGTTCTGAGAGAGCACAGAAGGTTGGATCCTATCTCTTCAGAGGTGAATTCAATTGTGCTCTTACATTTGACAAGAGTCGATTCACCTGAAATAGAAAAGGATGTCTGTTCAGAAGTGAGTTGGTTATTATATCTACTAATGGAAAATGGCATATTGTTCCTCAACCAAAGTCTTCACAAATAAACGTTTGGGAATAATATGCCTTTCTCCATTAGTAGACACATCCTGGTATCTAGTCATAACAATTGTAAATATAACTTTTTAAAATTATGGAGCTATTTGCTTACATTGTTCATTGTCCTAGGTCTTATAATTCATCAGTAGAGTTATGATATTAAAACTTTTTAGAGGTGCTAATAAGGAATTATTCATTTTATCAAGCGTTTATTGAATGCCTGCCATAATCCCAGCACAGTGTTAGGCAGAGTGGTAAGTAAATACTAAGCTGAATGTACTGTGTGAGTTCAGAGAGGAAGAACTGGTTTCAAAACAGGATCAAGCAAGGCCTCATGGTGAAAATGTTATGTGAGCTATACCTTAATTAAGGAGTAGAATTTAGGCAGACAGAGAAGTAAGAAAGGCATTGCTAAAGTGAGACCAAAGTTAGGAGAGGTACAGAGTTGAAAAAGCTTTGGAAGGTGGACAGTATTGCAGTCAGCTGAAGCAAGAGATGGATGAAAAAGAGTAATACCAGAAAAATGAATGCAACCAGATCATGGAGTATCTTGATTGCCATCCTTAAGAATTTAGATATATTTTCCACTAGCTAATATGTATGTCCACCGAAGGTTTAAAAATTGTTTTAAGAAGGAGGGGTAGAAGAGAGCCCATGGTATATCCGATATTCTTCGCCATGAATACACGATGAATACCCATTGCCATCGACTCAATTCCAACTCATAGCAACCCTATAGAACAGAGTAGAATTGCCCCATAGGGCTTCCAAGTTGTGACTGGCAGATTTGAACTGCTGACCTTTTTGGTTAGCAGCCAAATGCTTAACCACTGTGCCACCAGGGCTCCATACCATGAATATGCCATGAATATACCATGAACAGCCAGAAAAACAAACACATCTATCTTGGAAGAAGTACAGCCAGAGTGTTTCCTTCTGTTGTACATAGGGTTGCTATGAGTCAAAACCGACTTGACGACACCTAACTTCAATAACAGCAGAAGAGACCCCAATCAGTAAGGTAGTCTCATAGTAGACTGTAGAATGAATAAGAGAAAGAGGAAACCAGAGGCCAGAGAATCAATTGAGAAACTAATTGTCTAGGTGAGAAGTGATAGATTAGGATCTGAGAAAGGTCAGATTTGAAAGGGATCAGATTTCAGAGAAAACTAGTGGTGAGGTGTAAGTCTTATTGATGCATAGACTAATGGGAAGTAAATTTGACAGAGAGAGGAGTCAAGCAAAATAGGTTTTAATTATGGCTGACTAATAGGAGGGTGGTGCCAGTAATAACAAGAATGTCAAAAAGAAGAGCAACGTTTGAGGAAATACGTTGAGTCAAATAGTGGTTATAGGCTGGTGGTAAATTTTGGAAAGGCTCTCCCACAACTGGAAATATGGACAGAGCTTAGGTGAGGTGTTTGGGCTAGACTGTATTTGACAGATTCTCCTCGAAATGACATGGGAAGTCAGACACTTAGCGTTCTGAGGGATAACTTTTATTTCTCGCATCCTGTCTCAAATTATTATTGTAATAATTAAGTATACTAATTTCTGTATAGGATCCCTGGTGGTGCAATGGTTAAGCACTTGGCTGATAACTCAAAGGTTGGTGATGTGAACCCCCCAGTGGCTCTGCAGGAGAAAAGACCTGGTGATCTGCTCCTGTAAAGATTACAGCCTACTAAATCCTATGGGACAGTTCTACTCTGTCATATAGGGTCCCTATGAGTCAGAATTGATTCGATGGCACACAACAACAATTTCTGTATATCTTCTTCTCCCCATGAGAACAGGTTGTTGTTGTTATTAGGTGCCGAATCTGTTCCAATTCATAGCGACCCTATGTACAACAGAATGAAACACTGCCCCATCTGTGCCATCTTCACGTTCTTTGCTATGCTTGAGCCCGTTGTTGCAGCCACTGTGTCAATCCATCTTGTCTCTTTCATTGACCAAGCATGATGTCCTTCTCCAGGGACTGGTCCCTCCTGATAACATGGTCAGAGTATGTGAGACAAAGTCTCACCATTCTCCCTTCTAAGGAGCATTTTGGCTGTACTTCTTCCAAGACAGATTTGTTCGTTCTTCTGGCAGTCCATGGTATATTGAATATTCTTCACCAACACCATAATTCAAGTGTATCAATTCTTCATTGGTCTTCCTTATCCATTCTCCAGCTTTTGCATGCATATGAGGCAATTGAAAATACCGTAGCTTGGGTCAGGTGCACCTTAGTCCTCAAGGTGACATCTTGCTTTTTGACAGTTTAAGGAGGTCTTTTGCAGAGCCCTGGTGGCACAGTAGTTAAGTGCTCCACTGCTAACCTAAACGTTGGCAGTTCAAGTTCACCAGCCATTCTGCCAGAGAAAAGACCTGGTGATCTGGTCCCATAAAGATTACAGCCTAGGAAACCCTATGGAGCAGTTCTACTCTGTCCTATAGGGTTGACTGTAAGTCGGAATTAACTTGATGGCAACGGGTATGAGGACAGGAGATATGTTTTATTTATCTCTGAGTAATTAACAGATAGTGTTCAATACGTTCTTACTGAATGAATTTAGGTTGTCATTTTTTGTTTTGTTATTACTAATTTTGGAGGGGCAAAAATATAACAGCAAAACATACATTAATTCAACAATTTCTATATGTACAATTCAGTGACGTTGATTACATTCTTCAAGTTTTGCAACCATTCTCACTATCCTTTTCCAAATTACTCCACCATCATCAACATAAACTCACTGCCCCCTTAAGTTGCAATGTTTCTGAGATTATCTTGTTTTTCTAAGTTTAATGGAATCTTTTTTATGTTTACTCTTTTGCCTGAAAACAAAAGTACTTTTAGGAGTTTTGCTACAATCATATTATCATATCATTATTTAATCTTTTAGGTTTGCAAATTGTTTTTCAATTTCTTTTAGTTGTTTAAAAAACATAAACATAAGACGTGACTAGAAAAGCTGCTGATTATTTCCACAGATTAATTATATCCATTCAAACTCACTCATTCACAAATACGTATTATCAGATTAATGTACTTGTAAAGACATTATAAATTATGTTTTTATTTATACTCTTGCTTCATTTTCTTTCCCTTCTGCCCAGGAAAAAAAACAAACATACTATGGATACATGATATTAAAATATTTAGTAGCTTTGAATAATTTAGACAAACTTTTAAATAGCTGAAATTGTAGTGGAAAATAGAAAAAGTCAGTGGATTCAATAGTTTAGTTTTCAACAATTACTTTAAAATATATAAAACCAAAAAACCAAGCCCATTGCTGTTGAGTCGATTCTCACTCATAGCAACCCTATAGCAGAGTAGAGCTGCCCCAGAGGGTTTCCAAGGAGAAGCTGGTGGATTCAAACTGCAGACCTTTATGGCTAGCAGCCACCAGGGCTCCTATCCTAACTCTACCACTTATAAACTGCTTGCCCTTGATCAAATTTCTTTAATCCATTAAGACCCTACTTCTTATCAAAAAAAATTAGGATAATTGTAGAACCTACTGAATCTGGTTGTTTTGATGATAAATGAGATTACGTCTGATGATATCATAATTACACAAGATGAATGAGATGCAGGGCTTATCCTAATGCTTGATACATAATAAGCATGTCATAAATATTATCTATTGTTAGCATCCCTGCTTATTTTGCAATTATTTTAAAGGATAAATCAGTATTGGTTTTTTAAAGAATACAGAGCATTATTCAGAAAAGAATGGATAGTCTAAAAAAAAATTTTTTTCCCTGAAAACTAATTTTGAAAAGGATTTTGATGGAAATCTTGTATTTACAGTGAGGAAGACAATGTGGCAGTCTACTTCTGTAGAGATTTACAGCCTTTGAAACCCTATGGGGTCGCTATGAGTCAAAATCGACTCAATGGCAGTGGGTTTTGTTTTTTGGTTTTGGTATATATACCCTGGTGGCTCAACGGTTAAGAGCTCAGCAGCTAACCAAAAGGTCAGTAGTTCAAATCCACCACCCGCTCCTTGGCAAACCCTATGGGGTAGTTCTACTCTGTCCTGTAGGGTCACTATGAGTCGGAATCAACTCAGTGGCAACGGGTTTTCTGGTTATACTGGGGTCTTGATTGGAGAATGTCTCCATTCTCACTGACTGGGTTTGTGACCACTAAGCATACCACACAGTATTGGCCATGAATGCACAAAATATCGAAACAACAAGCACAAGTGGAGAAAATATTGAGGGACATTTATAGACAGATACATATTATATTAGTATTTATTTGGAAACTGTGGCTATTTGCATTTGAATTCCTGTGACCTGCTTACCACTTTTAGGTTTCAGATTGTTTTCTTGCTCTTTTGTCTACCTTTCCATGCTATATTGATTTCTGAGTGTTTGAGGGACTTCCATTTTCCAGCTCATTTAAGTGCATTTCATCCTGCTGTGTTGGTCATCAGCAAGTCAGGAAAACGGTGCTCAAATGGCCACATAATGCAATGTGATTTGAAACAAGGGGAATTGCACTTGTCTGCGGGCATGGGATTTTCATCCTGGGTTGTTGAAGGTTTTTAGAAAGTAGAGTTATCAGGCTTTGCTTCGTAGAAGAGAATGTTGAATACCATCTAGAGCAGTGGTTCTAAGACATTTAGATTTCAGAAACTAATTGAATTGTTTAAATACAGACCTACCTACCTACATACATACACAAACAAACACCTAAGTCAATCATCGTAAAGTTGCCAGTTGATTTAGTTCGCCAAATGATATTAGTACAAAAAACAAGAATGCACCATCTGCTATCAACGTGATTTTTGATTTCTTAAAAGGGCAGTTTAAAATCTAAAATTTCTCAGAAAAAGGCCAGTCATTTGAATTGAACACATTCAACTTTATATTTGTTTTTAAGAGCTCACTATAGCATCCCCTCCCACACACACCTCATTTTGCCGCTAAGAATAAAAGCATCAGCTCAAACCTAGCCTGACTGTTACTGATCATGCTCTGCTTCTAGGATAGACTATACCAAAAAAAAAAAAAAAAAAAAAAGAAAAGAAAAAAGCAAGTAAGTGGCTATTGAGTCGATTTCAACTCCTGGCAACCCCGTGTATTTCAGAGGAGAACTGCATTCCATACAGTTTTCATGGCTGTGACCTTTTGGGAGCAGATCACCAGACCTTGCTTCCAAGGTGCCTCTGGGTGGGTTCAATCAATCCACCAACCTTCTGTTAGTAGAATATAATCACGATTAAAATAACATATTTGATAACAAAACCAATTCAAATGCACAACAGTGTTTTTTGTTTCTAGGTGGAATTTTCTCATTGATGTATGTGTTTGCGAATTTTGTTCACAGTCCAAGTTACACAAAGGATTCATTTTCATCATGGTTCCGTGTATATACAGTTCAAGTCATGTGTGCATACAGAGTCAGAGTCATTACTCTTTATTCCACTTCCTAGAGGCAACCACCTGCAATTCTTAGAACTGACTCTTTGTATTTACTTCCACGTCTCTAAATAGCCTGGTTTGTAATACGACTTCTTCATTTTTCTATTACTTTGTTGAAATCGATTTATTGATTTATCAATTGACTTCCTGGTACTGTAGATGGGAATATAGTTCTCTTTCAAATCCTCACCCATGTTACACAAATATGCATCTCCTCTCTTCCCATCCTCCAAAGTAGTAATTTTGGCTCTGTCACTGTCTACTTATTGCTTGTGACTGTGAAAACTGAGCCACTTGGTATAGTAATTTCCCATGTCTGTCTTTGGGCTTTACTTTGTGGGACATTACCTAAACTTTATCTTCTAACCCCCTTACTGATTTTTTTTTCTTTTCTGATATATATTTTTAGTTATTAAGAGTGTTCCTTTGTTTTCTGCATATATCTTTTCTATAGCATCCTGTTTTTGTCACATGGAGGCAATAGTATCTCTTTTCTCTTTGAGGCCATTTATATTAGCTTTTTTTTTAAATTTGTTTTGTTTTAGGGGAGTGTTCTTCTCTGTGAGCCCTGGTGGCTGAGTGGTTAAGCACTTGCCTTCTAACCAAAAGGTCAGAGGTTTGAATCCACCAGCCACTCCATGGGAGAAAGATGTGGCAGTCTGCTTCCGTAAAGATTACAACCTTGTGAGGCAGTTCTACTCTGTCCTATAGGGTCTCTCTGAGTCAGAATCTACTGGACAACAACGGGTTTGGTTCTTCTCTGTGCATAATTATTGGTTTACCTAAGTTCCTTTTATCTGTTTGTTTGTGTGTTTGGGTCTCCTTCATGTTCAAGGCTCCTGTAAGTCTTTTGGCAGTACTTGGCTGTCTGCTCATAGTTAAGTGTAGGTCAGTAAAAAAATGTTTGAGACCTCTTCACAACTTGTTGACTGTGGGAGTCCTGGTTTGGTGGTCTGGCTAGTTGCGAAACCCCGTTGTCGGTATCTTTGGGTCTTTTGTCTTGCACTGGTCAGATTCACAGAGCGATTCCTCCAGTATTCTACCTGTTGGGCACATGCCTAGCTGTCTGCTTCTGAGAGATGAGTGGAAAAGGGTTTCACGTTCAGTATCAAAGCATGCGTTTAGCTCTGCCTGTTGTCCTGCAGTGAAAATGGATTCTCTTTTCCCTTCTCAAGAGAGTAAGATTCTATTGTCTGCCAGGGTGGAGAAGGGAATCAGTATCCAACTGTCTCTTACATAGACTTTTGAGCAGTCCTCTTGTTTTAGCCCCACTCTCACCCTGCCTTCCATAGATGTCCCGTGTCATCAATTCCCAAGCCTTTGGAGGGTTCTACACCGTTAATCAGGAGCCCTGCTGGCACAACGGTTAAGTGCTCATCTGCTAACCAAAAGATTGCTGGTTAGAACCCACCAGCCACTCAGACCAAGAAGAAAGATGTAGCAATCTGCTTCCGTAAAGATTCCAGCCTTGGAAACCCAAAGGGGGTAGTTCTACTTTGTCCTACAGGGTCGCTATGAGTCAGAATTGACTCGACGGCAATGGAATATACATTGTTAATCAACTTGTTCTGTGGCTTCAACCTCTACTGGATTAAAAGGTAGTTTGCCATAGAGTAGATTCCGACTCGTGGTGACCCCATGTGTGTCAGAATAAAGGTGTGCTCCATTAAGTTTCAGCGACTGATTCGTCAGAAGTAGATCACCAGACCTTTCTTCTGAGGTACCTCTGGTGGACTTGAACCTCCAACCTTTTAGTTAGTAGCCAAGTACTTTAGCTAACTGTTTGCAACACTCAGGAACTCCTCTGCTGGATTAATATATATATATTATATATATTAATAAATTATAAATTATAAATTAATATATATATATTATATATATATACACCAATTGCTGTCTAGTAGACTCTGACTCATGGTGACCCCATGTGTGCAGAGAAGAACTGATCCATAGGGTTTTCACGGCTGTGACCTTTCAGAAGCAAATTGCCAGGCCTTTCTCCCAAGCTGCCTCTAAACCAAAACCAAACCCGTTGCCATCAAACTGATTCTGACTCGCAGCAACCCTATAGGACAGAGTACAATTGTCCCATAGGGTTTCCAAGGAGCCGCTGGTGGATTTGAACTGGCAGCCTTTTGGTTAGCAACCAAGCTCTTAACCACTGCGCCACCAGGGCTCCAAAAGGTGCCTCTGGGTGGTTTCAAACTGCCAGCCTTTAGGGCTCAGCTTTTTCAGGGCTTCTAAGTGAATTACTACTTGCTCATTAACTTTCCAGCTTCCAAAATTCTGTTGCCGTTGTTTCCTCCCCTGTTTTCCTGGTCATCTGGGTTTGTGCCTTCTTTCAAATCCCTTTATTTTTATCTCTATGCATTTTCTGGAGGGAAAAAAAATGATATTTCTATTTTCAATCCACCACCCTTACCTGGGAGTCTCCATATGACTTTAGGAAATTAGTTCTTGACATTTTATAAGGGGATGGCATAAAAATAAACTGTCAACAAGTCTTCTTAGATGATTTATGAGCTTGGGCAATATTGTAATACTCTCTATTAGCTAATCCGACACAACTCTAAATTAAAGTGAACCCAGTCATGTTTGCTATTGCTGATGTGCTACGGACAACATGAGTGACTGTCATTTTTAATTAGTTTGTGGATAATTGCAGTCATATACCTAAATCCCATTAGTGGTCACTTTTTAACATCCGTACATGGAAGTACTGAAAAGACTCCTTTTCCTTTTTCTTTTTTAATGTGGTGGAGAAGGTCAGCCATGCTTTATGGGTTGGAATTATCGATAGGATACTTTTATTTGGCTTAGCATTTTTGTATCTTTTTAGCTTAAGTGTCCATTGTGAGACTAAGCTTATCACTGTCATGTAAGATTTGTTAAGCAGTGCTATTGATATCTAAAATCCACCATGTGGAGTGATTTATACTCATTTTAGGAAAACCCATACACCAGATATAATAGGCAGCTCTTCTTCTCGTTAACCTTTTATACATATTACGGACAGCGGAATCAAAACAGAATCTGTTATCTCATCTCCTTGGAACCTAGGCATTTTCTATACACTGGGAACAAGTATGCCCTGGAACTAGCTGTAAATGAATCCTACTGGGATCTGCTTTTGCTTAATCATCTTATCCTGTCAAACAAGGGACTTTCTCCTCTTCAATTTCTCATCCATTTATAAAGATTTAATTTCAGCTTAAAATTCAATTTTATTCTTTATTGCTGAGCAAAAGATTTCCTTATTACAATCCAGCCTGCATGTTTATGGAGGGCCCCGTGTGCATGCCGTGTGCATACAGATGTCAATCAGGGACAGCATGGCATTGCAGCCAGGGAGGCCGATGTGGATCTAGATGATTAGAGAGCGAGATGTTCATTTACCCCGTCAATATGGATCGAAACCTTTAGCGACCCCCTGAATGGGATGGTTATACCTACTCAGAGGGGCTGGACAAGGCCCTTTCAAGGAGGTAGTGTTGATTTTGAGACTTCAAGGATGAGTATAATTTCCCCAGGTGGAGGAATGCACACTAGACCAAAAAACAGTATCCACAAAGGCTCATAAGTGGCAATATATCCGAGTGGCTACAGTAAAGAAATGCCCTGGAATGTAATGAAAGAAAATTCACCTTTAGGTTTAACTACAACAATTAAAAAAATAAAAATAAGGAAGTAGTTGCCATTGAGTCGATTCTGACTCATGGCAACCCTGTGTGTTGCAGGGTATAACTGCGCTCCACAGGCTTTTCATGGCTGTGAAGTATGGCTGCTCTTGGAAGTGGATTACCAGGCCTTTCTTCTGAGGTGCCTCTGGGTGGATTTGAAGCTTCAGCATTTTGGTTAATAGTCAAGTGCTTAACTGTTTGCACCACTCAGGGACTCCATAACTATAACTAGCCTTTACTGAGTACTTCTTATGTTCCAGACATCATACTAAGAACTTTTACTGAATTATCTCATTTAAAACACAAACTAGGTTATCAACCACATTTCACAGATGAGGAGCTTGAGGCACAGAGAGGTTTCCCCAGGTCACAGAGTTAATTGGCATTATTAAGACTTGAACCCAAGAAGCCTGATGCTAACACTTGTGTTATTTATCACTATGCTAGCAACTGACACAAATATTTCCTTCTGTCAACTATAATTGTGCTGTGGCCTTTAATTATACAAGTAGAAGACATGGGATGCCCAAAGGAACTTCACATGTGGGATTGTGGTATATCATAACCACTCTTTACATTTTAATTTGAATCTTCAGAATTATTGGCAATGTTTATTTTCATAATATAAATAAATAAAATTGATTTTGGTAATTAAGATACCTATTGATCCATTGGGTAATTTATGAAAGGTCTTTCCCAATGCCTCTTCACTAAGCTCCAAGCACACCCCACCATGCATCAGGCCTTGCATTAGAGACTTCCCACGTGCTATTTTCTGTTCCTGAAATTTTCCTTTCCCATACCTTTATTTGGCCAATTTTTACACATTATTCAGTTCTAAGCTTAAATATCACATCCTCTCGGAATCTTTTTATGATTCCCTCAGAGTCTCATGATTATTTATTATCTTAGCACCCTGTTCTTTTTTATTGTAACAACAATCTCAAGTCACCCTGGAATTATATGTTAAATGTCTTCTCCAGTAGATTCTAGGCTCCACAATGGCAAAGTCTGTCTTCCTTATGCTGCTTCCCCAGTGGCTAAGAGAATGCCCAGCATACAGCAGGCATACGATAATAGGTTGTTGGATGAATTTCTTAATAAAGAGAAGGAAAAGAAAGGAGGAAAGAAGGCAGGCAGGCAGGCAGGCAGGCAGGCAGGAAGGAAGGCAGGCAGGAATCAAAGAAAGACGGAAAAGTTAGGAGTAGGTAGTTCCTGCCTTTAGGATTCTAACTTCTTTCTTAGGTTTTATTATTTTCTCCATGCAGACGATGAGCATTCCTAACTTTAAAACTAAAAATGACCTTCAAAAATAAGCCAGTCGTTTTAAGTTTTGAATATACAGCTAAGGCGAATATTAGGTGCAAATACAGAACCTATAAAAATAGTCAAATCTATTATTAAGAATAGGATTTATGTATTTGTTTGATTTTGTTTCTTAAATTTAATTATTCTTCTTTAATAGGTAGTGCTTTTGCATGGAACATAATTGGGAAGTTATGGAAGGAGGATATACAATGAAAAGTTAATGTCCCAATGCCAGTTACCCAGTTCTTCTCTCCAAAGGAAATTAGTGTTTCCAATTGCTTGCCAAAATTTTATTTTGATTTAATGATTTCTGAATTGGTCTTACAGTTTGACTTCCTTTTGTTTTAATTTTTATTCTCAGACTTGGCATTTGTCAGCATTGAAATAGTTGCTTTAACGATAACTACTATTACATAACTCACATGAGTTTAACATGTATGGATGTAAGCATCTTCCAGCATGGTGGATTCTATTATACAGTTGTTGTTTTTTTTTTCATTTTCAAATATTTCTCTTACTTATAAAGCAGTTATTTTCAAATAACCTTGCTTTTATACTCAAACAAGGAGATAGTTCTTGGACTTCAAAAACATTATCATGATGATTGCTCAGTTCTTTGCAGGAAATTATTCAAGGATTGATTTTAAAGACTATTCCTTTTGGAAACCCCAGCCAGAAATACCAAAATTTCCTAATGCATAATTGTTGTCACATCAAATTAGGTCTTAAATTTCTGTTCTCTGTAGAAAAATGACTAACTCTCTAATCAAAACATTTTCTGATGTTTTGATTGGTCTGACCTTTTCAAGTTGACTAAATGTTATTGATTCTAAAATAACTTTCAACAGATTCTTTGTGATTCGCTAAATCTAGACTGTCCCAAAAGGAAAAAATGACTTCACCCAGAAGTTTATGGAGGGAGAATACTGACAGCCAGGCTTTTTCTACATTGCTCTTTTTTTTTTTTTTAAATAGAAATATGGCGGCACAACTTGTTGCCTTGTTTCTTTTTAATGGGAACTGTGGGTGTGGTGAAGCACGTTCAAGACTGAAGAATGAAGAAACAAACTTCTTGTCCCCACTTGGTATCTCTCTGTGTTATCTTGAATTATTCAGTTTACCACATGGTGCCTCTGTTTTCTCTTCTTTGAAAGAAGAGGCATGGACTAAATTATTTCTAAGACTCTCCTATGTATAAAATTCTATTGAATAAAGAAAAAAAATGAATGAAAGAAAGCAAAAAAAAAAAAAAAAAGGGAATTTGAGGCGAAAGATTTTTTTGTTGTTGTTGTTATTTGATGTGAAATGCACATCACACATTTAACTCTTTGATCTAATTAGGGTCTATTATAAATAATAACATCACGCCAAACATCACTAGTGGCAGAGAAAGGCTAGAATCTACTCTTAGAACTCCCACTTCTATTCTCTTTCCAAGTGCAAATTTTTACTTCAGTTGTTCCCAAGTTCTTGCCCTTTGGGTTTCTTAGTCTAGAGAATACTTATTCATTCTTTTAGCCAAAACAAAACAAAACAAAACAAAAACCGTTGTAGTCATAGCCTAGTGAAGGAGAGTTGAGGAGATCCAAAGCAAGGTCATAAGTCAAGCCAGGCTGCTATTGGCACTTTCCAACACCCCTCCCTATTCATTAACCTGCTGAGCACAATCAGAAACTCTCTTGGGTAGCTTCCTGCCATGGATTTGAATAACTATCACCACGTAGGAATAAAGAACTTTCTTCTCAAAACAAAAACAAAAAACTACTTCCACACTAATTTCGAATTTATACATTTTGGATATTTGTACATGTGTGTAAAATGGTGAATATGACTTTAGATCAGACATCATTCCTATAAACAAATAGATTTCAAATTATAGATGTAATTTTCTATCAGAAACATCCACACATCAAAATGTTCCTGTGTCTCTTCTTTCTTCATATGCTAGATTTTTTTCCAGTATTGTTTCTTCCTCTGTCTCATTATATAATCAATGGATGTGAAAAATGAAGCCTTCATAGAGTGCAACAATCTTTAAAAAAATCTTTTAAAAAATCTTCAGAACTATTGTTATTTAATTGACAAAGTTTTCTCAAAGGCATTTCACTAAAATTTTAATTATTTTTTTCTATTCTCATCAGAGGAACAATATTACAGCTTTGTAAAAAGTTTATGTTGAAAGAGAAATAAAATAAATTCTCGCATAATATGTTTATAAAGGAAGAATGTTGACAATTTTCCTTTTGGTGACACATTAGGAGTTTTGAGGGATTGAACCATATGCAATTATTGTTTGACTACATAAAAATTATCATTTTAGAAGCATTCGCCTAAAAAGTATCAAGGAAAATCAGTGTGTAGACTCATACCAGAAGATATTATACTTTAGTCAAAAAATATGTGAAATTTTAGTAAGACGAAAAATTCCATAATTTATCTATGAAGGGTAATGCCATTTGGATATAGTCAAAACTCCTTGTGAATAAATAAAATAAAAGAATTACATGATCATCTCAATCAATGCAGAAAAGGCATTCATCAAAGTCCAACACCCATTCCTGATAAAAACTCTCAATAAAATAGGTATATAAGGGAAATTCCTCAACATAATAAAGGGCATCTATACAAAACCAACAGCCAACATCATTCTTAATGGAGAGAAGCTGAAAACATTCCTCCTGAGAACAGGAACAAGACAAGGATGTCCTTTATCACCACTCCTATTTAATATTGTGCTGGAAGTCCTAGCTAAAGCAGTAAGGCAAGAAAAAGAAATAAAGGGCATCCAAATTGGTAATGAAGAAGTAAAACTGTCCCTATTTACAGATGATATGATACTATATATAGAAAACCCAAAAGACTCAATGAGAAAATTACTGGAGCTAATAGAAACATTCAGCAGAGTAGCAGGATACAAGACAAACATACAAAAATCAGTTGGATTCCTATACACCAATAAAGAGAATGATGAAAAGGAAATCAGAAAAACAATACCATTTATAATAGCCCCTAAAAAAATAAAATACTTAGGAATAAATATAACCAGGGTTATAAAATACCTATACACAGAAAACTACAAAACACTCCTGCAAGAAACAAAAAGAGATCTGTATAAATGGTAAAACATAACCATGCTCATGGATAGGCAGACTCAACATTGTGAAAATGACAATTCTACCAAAAGTAATCTACCAATACAATTCAATCCCAATCCAAATACCAATAACATTCTTTAAAGAGATGGAAAAAACAATCATTAACTTTATTTGAAGGGGAAGAGGCCTTGGATAAGTAAAGCATTACTGAAGAAGAATAAGTAGGAGGACTTGCACTACCTGACCTCATAACCTACTATACAGCTACGGTAGTCAAAACAGCCTGGTACTGGTACAATGACAGGTACACTGACCAGTGGAACAGAATTGAGAACCCAGATGTAAATCCATTCACCTATGGTCACCTGATCTTTGACAAGGGTCCAAAGCCCATCAAATGGGGAAAAGACAGTTTTTTTTTTTTTTTTAACAAACGGTGCTGGCAAAATTGAATGTCCATCTGCAAAAAAAAAAAATGCAGCAGGACCCATACCTCACACCATACACAAAAAAACTGGTTCAAAATGGATCAAATACCTAAATATAAAACCAAAAACAATAAAGATCATAGAAGAAAAAATAGGATCAACGCTAGAGACACTAATACATGGCATTAATGGGATACAAACCATAACTAACAGTATATAAACTCCAGAAGATAAACTAGATAACTGGAATCTTCTAAAAATTAAACAATACAACCATAACTAACACTATACAAACTCCAGAAGTTAAGCTAGATAACTGGAGTCTTCTAAAAATTAAACACTTATGCTCATCAAAAGACTTCACCAAAAGAGTAAAAAGAGAACCTACAGACTGGGAAAAAATTTTTGGCTATTACAAATCCGACAAAGTTCTTATCTCTGAAATCTATAGGAAAATCCAACACCTCTACTTCAAAAAGACAAATAATCCAATTAAAAAATGGGCAAAGGATATGAACAGGCACTTCACCAAAGAAGACATTCAAGTGGCTAACAGACACATGAAGAAATGCTCGTGATCACTAGCCATTAGAGAAATGCAAATCAAAACAACAATGAGATACCATCTCACCCCAGCATTACTGGCACAAATCAAAAATCAGAAAATAACAAATGTTGGAGAGGCTGTGGGGAGATTGGAACTCTTATGCACCGCTAGTGGGAATGCAAAATGGTACAACTATTTTGGAAAATGATAGAAAGTTTTCCTTAGCTAGAAATAGAAATACCATACGATCCAGCAGTCCCACTCCTAGGAATATATCCTAGAGAAATAAGAGTTGTCACATAAATAGACATATGCACACCCATGTTCACTGCAGCGTTGTTCACAATAGCAAGAAGCTGGAAACAACCTAGATGCCCATCAACAGATGAATGGATAAACACACTATGGTACATACACACAATGGAATACTACACAACGATAAAGAACAAGGATGAATTGGCGAAGCATCTCACAACATGAATGAATCTGGAGGGCATTATGCTGAGTGAATTAAGTCAATCACAAAAGGACAAATATTGTATTAGACCACTATCATAAAAACTCATGAAAAGATTTACACACAAAAAGAACAATCTTTGATGGTTATGAGGGAGGGGAGGAGTGGGGGTTGAAAAACACTAAATAGACAATAGACACGTGGTAACTTAGGTGAAGGGTAAGACAGTACACAATACTGGGGAAGCCAGCACAACTTGTTCAGGGTAAGGTCATGGAAGCTCCATGGACAAATCCAAACTCCCTTAGGGACCGAATTACTGGGCTGAGGGCTGTGGGGACCATGGTCTCAGGGAACATCTAGCTCAATTAGCATAACAATTTATAAAGAAAATGTTCTACATTCTACTTTGGTGAGTAGCATCTGGGGTCTTAAAAGCCTGTGAGCAGCCATCTAAGATACTCCACTGGTCTCATCCCTTCAGGAGCAAGGGAAAATGAAGAAAACTAAAGACACAGAGGAAAGATCAGTCCAAAGGACTAGTAGACCACAACTACCATGACCTCCACCAGACTAAGTCCAGCACAACTAGATGGTGCCTGGCTATCACCACTGACTGCTCTGCCAAGGATCATGATAGAGGGGCCCAGACAGACCTGGAGAAAAATGTAGAACGAAATTCTAACTCACAAAAAAAGACCAGACTTACTGGCCTGACAGAGACTGGAGAAACCCTGAGAGTATGGCTCCCAGACACCCTTTTAGCTCAGTAATGAAGTCACTCCAGAGGTTCACCTTTTAGCCAAAGAATAGACAGACCCATAGGACAAAACGAGACTAAAGGGGCACACCAGCCCCGGGGCAAGAACTAGAAAGCAGGATGGGACAGGAAAGCTGGTAATAGGGAACCCGTGGTCGAGAAGGGAGAGTACTGACATATCGGGGTTGTTAACCAAAGTCATAAAACAGTATTTGTACTATCTTTTTAATGAGAAGCTAATTTGCTCTGTAAACCTTCGTCTAAAGTGCATTTAAAAAAAAAAAAAAAAAAAAAACCTCTTTGTGGAGTACGCCGAATTGGAAAAAAATTTTCAGCAACTTTGATTATTAAAAATACCAAAGAAAAGAGAACTGAAATTTTCTCTTTCATAATTGCCCTACCAAAATATTTAATCTATTGTTAAAGTCAACATAGGGACATTTTTATGTCTTACAATTCAAAGAAAAATAACTATTGATTCATTAATTCATCATGTTATTGTTATTGTCATGTGCCGTCCAGGGGATTCCTACTCAAAGTCACCCTATATGTCAGAGTAGTACTGCCCGCGTGGGATTTCCTAGGCTGAAATCTTTTCTGGGATCATATAACCAGGTTTTTTCTCTCGCGGAGCTGTAGTGGGTTCGAACACCAACCTTCAGTAAGCAGCAGGGCGCTTAACCATTGTGCTGCCAGGGCTCCTTTTAATTCATCTAGAGGTAGAATACCACAGTGGTTAAGAAGATGGGCTCTGGAGTCAGACAACCCATTTTCAAAATCTGGCATTGTGTTTTAAGAAATTTACTTAACACCTCACTGGAGTTCAGTTCATCCATCTTGAAAATGTTGGTAGCATTCATGTTTAGTCCATAGGCTTGTTGAGAGGATAAAATGGGCTACTATGCATAAGGACATAGGAACCATTAACAGGCACAAAACAACATCTCAAGAAATGTTAGTTACAGTTGCTAATATTATTAGTATTACCTAATAGGATGTGACTGGAGTCTGGTGGCACAGTGGTTAAGAGCTCAGCTGCTAACCAAAAGGATGGCAGTTCAAATCCACCAGCTGCTCCTTGGAAACTCTATGGGGGCAGTTCTACTCTCTCCTATAGGGTCACTATGAGTCTGAATCGACTCTAAGGCAACAGGTTTAATAGGATGTGAGGACTGAAGTTTTGCCTTTTGCCTGAAGTGCAAATATATGATAATTATCAGATGACCAAGTGCGTGTGAGGCAAAACTCCCTTGGGGAATCTTCGAAGTGGATAACTCAGAAGACTTTCCATGGCTCTTGAAATCTTCACCCATTTTGAGACTATAAAAGAATCTAGAGTGGAGAGGGAGAGAGGGACTGGAAGGGAGATTTCTTTAGAGAGAGATCTGCTGTGGTGTATCAGTTGCCTTCAATGGAGTGAGCAGGCTAACTTCTTCACCTCAAGTCTAAAGAGTGGAAGCTTCAGTGGGACCACTCAGAGAGGTTAATATGTGTGTATCCTGGAGCCAGGAAATGCAATGGACTGAAGCCTCATTCACCCCTGGGAAATTTTGAGCATGTATGCCAGAGCAGCGAGAGAGAGAATAAAGGGCCAAAAAACTGCACTTCTGTGGGGTGGAGGGAGGGCAGGAGGGGTAAGAAGGTATGAGTGTTTTCCACAGAATGTATGTAGACCACATGCAAGAGAAAGCCCATCTGGAGAGGTTTTAAGCCCTGCCTATGAAGAGATCCTCTGGGTTGTGTGGCTTCTCAGAGATGCTTGGTCTAAGGGAACAGCGACCAGCCAAAGGGGTGCCTCTCAGCATTGCAGGAGCTGAATCAGTGTATCCAAGCTAGAACTAATGGCAAACTCCCAGCAGTACTCAACAGTTGAAAGATTTGTTGTTGTTAGGTGATGTCAAGTCAGTTCCGACTCATAGTGACCCCATGTACAACTGAACGAAACACTGCCCGGTCCTTTGCCATCCTCACAATTGTTGTTATGCTTGAGCCCATTGTTGCAGCCACTGTGTCAGTCCATCTCGTTGAGGGTCTTCCTCTTTTTCATTGATCCTCTACTTTACCAAGCATGATGTCCTCCAGGGACTGGTCCCTCCTGACAACATCCCCAAAGTATGTGAGACGACGTCTCGCTATCCTAGATTCTAAGGAGCATTCTGGCTGTACTTCTTCCAAGACAGATTTGTTCGTTCTTCTGGCAGTCCTTGTTGTTGTTATTAGGTGCCGTCGAGTTGGTTCCGACTCATAGCAACCCCATGTACAACAGAACGAAACATTGCCCAGTCCTGCACCATCCTCACAATCATTGTTATACTTGAACCCATTGTTGCAGCCACTGTGTCAGTCCATCTCATTGAGGGTCTACCTCTTTTTCACTACCCTTTACTTTACCAAGCATGATGTCCTTCTCCAGGGATTGATTCCTCCTGATAACATGTCCAAAGTATGTGAAACGTAGTCTCGCCATCCTTGCTTCTAAGGAGCACTCTGGTTGTACTTCTTCCAAGACAGACTTGTTCATTCTTTTGGCAGTCCATGGTGTATTCAGTATGCTTCACCAACAGCACAATTGAAAGGCGTCAGTTCTTCTTTTGGTTTTCCTTATTTGTTGTCCAGCTTTCGCATGCATATGAGACGATTAAAAACACAATGGCTTGGGTCAGGCGCACCTTAGTCTTCAAGGTGACATCTTCGCAGTCTATGGTATATTCAATATTCTTCGCCAACACCATAATTCAAAGGCACCAATTATTCTTCAGTCCTCCTTATTCACTTATATTTATAAGTGAAAGATTTAGTTTTGTATATTCACCAATCACCAACCAAGTAAGAATGTTCCTCTCCTTATGTCTCATCACTCCTCTCTGCCCCCTTTGTCCCTGGGTGTACAAATGACAAGAAAAGCAAGAGGTGAGCTGGTAGGCAGTGAGGTAGGCCACCCACTACAAGGTGTGTCTAGGAGCTAGGAAGGAGCACTCTTACCTTTGATTGAAGATTGAAGTGTTAATTGGTGTGATTTTAGACTGGACACTGGGGCAATGCCTGTAACTTAAAGTAACTGTACCACTGAATGTTTCTTAAAAGCATGGAATCATTGGAATTGCTACATTTTCATCTAGGGACAATTAATTCCCTATTCACTAAAATAGTCTTTAAAAGAAAAGAAGGCAGAAGTTCAACCAAGTCTGAAATGTTTATGCTATTCTGTTGGTTTGTTACAGCAAAAGGTAAAGTGATCATAAACTATATATAGAGAGCACACGAATAAATGGGAAGAGTCGTAGTTTAATAAAGCATTGATAAACTAAGTACTTATAAGATTCAATGTCTGGGCTGTCACATGAAATAAAATTGACCTTATGTAATGAATTAATTTCCAACATAAATGAGCGAAAAGGAAAAAACTCTTAGCATGCTCTTACCTTAAATAGGTACAAAGAGGTCAGTAATAAGACATGACATCATTTCTAGATGATGAGAATGAATTGAAAATATAGTGCATAAATTATAAGTCATCATATTTTGCAAAACTGTCTGCTGGAATTTACGTATACACACTTTATTGTACATTTTAATTACTATTTTCCCTCTACTTATTGAAAGTTATGTCCCAAAATGCTATATTGATTTAGATAAAATCTAGTGAAAAATATTTATTGATTGAAAATATTTAACACAAGATCTTGCACATGAAAGATATATTTTAAATACTAGATTCTGATTTATTTAACTTAATTTTAAGCAAGGCAGAAATAAGGAGTTCATATACTTGCTTACAGATAAAAGGATTTTCTACTGTACTTTCCTTTAGGATATTTCAAATCTAGAAGTCTAAATCTTGAAGGATCCATGAATATTTTCACCATAAATAATTATCTCCAGGAATAATTCTGAATATCAAACGTTAAAAAAAAAAGTACTATGCTTGTTTTTATAGTATCAAGTTTTGACTTTTTAATTTTAATTGGATATTGTCTTAGTTTCCTAGGGCTGCCATAACAAAATACCACAAAGTAGGTGGCTTTAAGAACAGAAATTTATTTTCTCACATTTCTGGAGGCTAGGTCTGAATCCAGGGTATCAACAGGGCTATGCACTCTCTCTTCTGGCTCTAGGGGAAAATCCTTTCTTATCTCTTTCAGCTTCTGGTAACCCTGGACATTTCTTGGCATTCCTTGGCTTGTAGACGAAACCCCACATGCTGTCTTCCCTCTATCTGTGACCATATTTTCCTGTCCTCTTCTTTTATAAGACTCAGAGGGGATTAGGACTAGGACCCATCCTATTCTGGTATGACCTAACTGACAATATCTTTAAAGAATAACCCCATTTTCCCCAAACAAGGTCATATTCACAGGTACAGTGGTTAGGACCCCAGCATATCTGTTCGTGAGACACAATTCAATCCATAACAGATATCTTAAAAGTTTCGAATTATATTTTAATATACTGTATTATTTATTACCGTATTTTCACACAAATAACACACACCTTCAAATAATCGCACCTTCCCACTTCAAGGTATTTTCATAATTGCCGCTATGCCAATTTTTTTTACGTGTTGCTGTAAAAAAAAAAAATACCATCGCACACTTACAAAAATACCTCAAGGAGGACGGTGCAGTTGGCAAACAAACATAGAAGGTGTACGTTATTTGTGTAAAATACAGTGAAGCTTGAAGGATATGATAGTGTTATTTGTGTCTGAGTTGCTTAGGGCTACTATGACAGAAATACCACAAGTGAGTTGCTTTAATGAACAGAAATTTATTTACTCAGTTTAGGAGGCTAGAAGTCTGAACTCAGGACCCTGCCTCTAGGTGAAGGCTTTCTCTCTCTCTCTCTGCTCTGGAGGAAGGTCCTTGTCTCTTCAGCTTCTGTTTCTGGGTTTCTTGGCAATCTTCATGTGGCATGGTATCTATCTTTCCCTGTTTGTGCTTCTGTGCCCAATCTGCTTCTTTTATATATCAGAAGTAATTGATTTAAGACACAGCCTACACTGATATGGCCTCATTAACATAATAAAGAAAACCCTGTTCCCAGATGGGATTGCATCTACATGTATATGGGTTAGGATTTACAACACATATTTTTGGGAGACACAATTCAATCCATAATATTGTGTACTGGGAAATCTACTAATATTTTAAAGGCTACAAAAAGAAAACCTATTTTAGAGGTATAGAAATTTCAGAAAGGTTAAAATAAGTCAGGTTTACTTTTCCTGAAAGATTAGATGTCATACATTTTGTCAGATAGTAAATTCTGTTTTATTATATATTACATTGTCTAAAAATAAGATTATTCATGTCTCTAAAATTCTGCTCTGATTCAACTTTCCTTATAATATAACTACAGCTTAATCTTATTGCAACTCCATGACCAAAGAATTCTACCCTTCAAATAGTAAAGTGATGGTTCAGTTTTAATAAATTTACTACGAGGCTGTAAATCGATATTAGAAGCAAGGAATGATAAAATTGTAGAGTAATAAAAAATGAACACCTGTATTTTACACAGTATTTCATGTCTATTGTTTTATTTGGTCACCCTTGACCCTCCCAACAGCCCTATATGGCCGGTACTTTAACAGACCCATTTTGCAAGGAGGAGACTAACATTCAGAGTTGTTAAGGGCCTTGCCCAAAGTCATACAGCTAGTGGATAGTGGAGCAGAAGACTCAAACCCACATCTCCGGAATCCTATCCACAAAATCCCTTCCTTTCCAGTGCTATATTTGGAGTCAGAAAACACGGAATTGAACTGCTACTTGATACCTGGATGGAATTGGAGCCATATTGTTAATATTAATGATAAGGGGATGGGATAGAATTCCTCAAGGTTTGTGTTATAAACAAGTTTAATATATTTTTTAAAGCTCTTCATACCCTGAAGGTAGCATTTCCTAAATTGCTTTCCACAGACAACCATAACTGCATGATGCTTCTCCACAAATGCTTTGATAGTTAAGCAAATGTGAGAAATGATACATATAGTATGTCCCACTCTTAGAGATTCATAATTTTAGAACACTAAAGAATGAAACTTGTATAACTTCATGTTGCCCAGCCTAACCAAAAAAAAAAAAAAAAAAAAAAAAATCCTGCCTTCTCCTTGGTGAGTAACATTTATTATTTAGCCTACAGAGTTGATTTTCCCAAAGACAGACTGCTGTGGTGCACTCTGCAAATATGTATCATCTCGTTAAAGTGGGACTCAAAGAAAACAGCTGCTCTCCTGATTCCAACTTTAATTGCCAGTGAAAATGTATACAGTAATATGTGTGTGTGTATATATATATATATATATATATATATATATATATATACAGTTGATCCTCATTATTCACAGATTCCATATTTGCAAATCTGCCTACTTGCTATAACTTTTTTGTAACCCCAAAATCAATATGTGACGCTTTTGTGGTCATTTGTGGACACGCACCCATTCCCAGCTGAGATCCTATTGACGAATTCAGTGTTTGTAGGGTCTTTCTAGAACATAACTATATCCAATAATGAGAATTGACCAACTCTCAAAAGCTATATTTCTTTGGTTAATGGATACATAATTGATTCTGAATCATTTCAAACATATAGAAAAGTAGGGAAAATAGTATTATAGATCCATACAACTCCGTGCAGATTTCGCAGATGTTAACATTTTGCCTCATTTTCTTCAGCTCTCTCTCTGTGTACTATATTTTTAAAGAACTAAAAGGTCACAGATACAGCTCAGGCTTAAGATTTTGAGATTTCACCATGTTGCCACAGCTAAATATAGTTCGTTTATTTTAACTACTGTAAAATATATTCCATTGTATGAATTGACCACAGTTTATTTCTCTTTTGCCCTACTGAGAACTGTTAGGTTTTTCCTTATTATGAAGAGTTCCACTATGAACATTCTCATATATGAATTTTTGTTACATATGCAAGCACTTCTCTGGATAGACACCTACAAGTGAAATTCCCAAGGCAGAGAGTTTTCCCATGTATATACTCACTAGTTTTTATCAAATTGTTTTCCAAAGTAACTGAACCAATTTATATTCCTACCAGCATGGTTACTTAAATTCCTCAGTACAACTTGTGTTCTCCTTCTTGAATGTTTGACTGTCTGTTAAAGTTGAAATATTTTGTAGTTGTTTAATTTCTCTGAGTACACAAGACAAGCACATTTCATTTGTCTATTCAGTTCATATCTCCATGTCTGTCTGTCTGTCTGTCTGTCTATCTCTCCTTCCTCACTGGCCAAGAGTTTCGCAGATAGTAAAGAGCAGCACTCCAGATGAGGAATTCTTTACTGGAACCAGGAACTCAAGTTTACTGACTTTGCGGGTCATTGCAGTGCATGTACATACAGAACAATACTCACAAATTTACCATATGGCATACACATGGTCCAGATTTAAAAGGGTTTTTTAATATCCTGAACTCTATCCTTTGTCTGTTGTATCAGTTGCAAATGTCTTATTCTACTCTTTGCTTTGGTTTTCACTTAGATTCTGATGACTTCTGTTACTATTAATTTTAAGACAATCAAATTCATTTATCTTGTTTGTTTCTTTTCTTTAAAAAGTGCTTTCTTTTCTCATGACATAAATATACTCAGAAATATTTTATTTAGAAAATTTATTTTTTTTCAATCTGAACCTTTTCTGTTTAGGATTTTTATGTCTAGTGTGAAGTAGGAATATCATTTTATATTTTTCACACAGATAGTTGATTATATTAGAATTTTTTACTGAACAGTTTACCTTTTCTTCACTTTTTTTTTTTTTTTTTTTTTAAATAATCCTAGCCCCCATCCTGGATGACCATAGAAGTCTTTCCCTGCCCTGTGTATTGCTTTCTTTCTTTAATTGTGCTTTAGGTGAAAGTTTACAGAGCAAGTTAGTTTCTCATTCAACAATTTATACACAAATTGTTTTGTGACATTGGTTGCAATCCCGGCAACGTGTCAACACTCTCCCCTTCTCTACTCCAGGTTGCCTGTTCCCATTCGTCCCATTTTCCTGTCCCTTCCTGCCTTCTCGTCTTTGCTTTTGGGCAGGTGTTGCCCATTTGTTCTCCTATACTTTTTTTTTGTACTTTAGATGAAGGTTTACAGAACAAACCAGCCTCTCATTAAACAATTAGTACACATACTGTTTTGTGACATTGGTTACCAACCCCACAACATGTCAACACTGTCCTTACTCAACCTTGGGTTCTCTCTTACCAGCTTTCCTGTCCCCTCCTTGTCCCTGGGCTGTTGTGCCCCATTAGTCTCGTTTTCTTTTATGGGGCTCTCTAATCCTTGGCTGAAGGGTGAACCTCAGGAGTGACTTTCTTACTGAGCTAAAAGGATGTCCGGGGGCCGTACTCTCAGGGTTTCTCAAGTCTCTGTCAGACCAGTAAATCTGGTCTTTTTTTGTGGCTATAGAATTTTGTTCTACGGTTTTCTTCAGCTCTGTCCAGGACCCTCTATTGTGATCCCTATCAGAGTTGTCAGTGGTGGTAGCCGGACACCATCTAGTTGTGCTGAACTCAGTCTGGTGGAGGCTGTGGTAGCTGTGGTCTGTTAGTCCTTTGGACTAATCTTTCCTTTATGTCTTTTGTTTTCTTCATTCTGCCTTGCTTCAGATGGGGTGAGACCAGTGGAGTATCTTAGATGGCCACTCACAAGCTTTTAAGAAGACCCTAGACGCTACTCACCAAAGTAGAATGTAGAACATTTTCTTTATAAACTGTGTTATGCCAGTTGAGCTAGCTGTTCCCCAAGACCTTGGTTCCCACAGCCCTCAGCCCAGTAATTTGATCCCTCAGGGAGTTTGGATGTGTCTATGGAGCTTCCATGACTTTACCCTGAGCAAGGTGTGCTGGCTTCCCCAGTATTGTGTACTGCCTTACCCTTCACTAAAGTTACCACTTATCTATTGTCTATTTAGAGTTTTTCCATCCCCACCCCTCCCCTCCCTCGTAACCATCAAAGATTGTTTCTTTTTGTGTTCTTCGCTCACATAAAAAGTTTCCTAAAATGTTTGGACCTGATTCTGGATTATCTGTTTTCTTTTTTCCCATTCCTGTGTGTATACCTTATTACCTTAACTAACATAGTTTCATATAAGAAATTTATAGTAAGTCTTGATATCTGATCACTATCAAGAGTTATCCTTTGTTAGTCTCCTTCTTAATTTGCTATTCTATTATAAGCCTTAGCTATTACACATGAATTTTAGGATCAGTTTATCAAATTCTATGAAAATTCCTATTGAAGTTCCTTTTTTTAAAAAAAAAGTTGAATCTAATTTATAGGTTATTTTGAAAAATCACCATCTTTACAATTTTGGGTCTTCCTATCCATGAACACAGTAAATATTTCCCCACTCATTTAAGCCTTTGTTGTATCTTTTAATAACATTGTGTATTTTTTTGATAAAAGATTTAGATCTCCTATGTTAGATTTGAAGAGCCCCGGTGGTGCAGTGGTGGTGCAGTGGTTAAAACGCTTAGCTGCGGAAGGTCAGTGGTTTGAACCCACCAGTGGCTCTGCTGGAGGAAGACGTGGCAGTCTGTTTCCGTAAAGATTTATAGCCTTGGAAACTCTGTGGGGCAGTTCTACTCTGTCCTGTAGGGTCACTTCGAATCAGAATCTACTCCAGGCAGTGAGTTTTGGTTTTTGGGTGGTGCAGTGGTTAAAGCAGTCAGCTACTATCCAAAAGGTCATCAGCTGGAACCCACCAGAGGTGGCAGTTTGCTTCCGTGAAGATTTCAGCCTTGGAAACCCTATGTGACAGTTCTACCCTGTCCTCTGTGGTCACTATGAGTCAAAATAGAATCAAAGGCAATGGATATGTTAGATTTATCAGGTCCAAGTATCCTCATATGTAAATTGGAAATAATTATTTTTTTCCCTGCCTCCATGTTAGGGCTATTTTGAGGATAAAATGACATGATGCTTATAAAGAATTAAATAAATAATAAGATTCCAGTTGTTACTGTTTTTAAGCAGACACGTGGGTATATTGTATGCTTAATGATACTCTATGATCTTCTGAGACTCTTTAATTATTCTCTTTCCTTCCTAGTGCAAAAGTTACGATCTTATAATTACTTAAAGTAATTGTTACTCTTCAACCCTGTATAACATCATTGTTCTGTTAAATGATTTCTACAATGCTCAGTGAACTATGACATTTTATTAATTCTATTCAGTCTTTGATTAATAAGGAATATACAAGATCATTTTATCAAATATGTATTATGTTGCTAGCACTGAATCAGTTTTAAGGTAATTAATTTGGTTTTAGGGGACAAAATAAAATGCAGTAAGAAGTCTTTGGGAGCAGTTATTGATCATTTTTTTAAGTGTAGCAGTCTACAGACTACTAAATATGGATGTTTTAAAAATTATTATTTTTGCTATTTTTTAGGAGAAAAATGATCCCAAGTTTTCTTTTAGTTTAAGGTTTTTTTTTTGTCTGTGTGTGTGTGATAAGTGAAGTAAAATATAAGGTGTTTTTTTTTGTTGTTGTTTGTATGCTTGTTTTTGGCTTCTTCTAATTAATCATTTCAATACCATATCATGTCTAGAATTGCCAGATCTACTCATTCTTAACATCTTTAAATCAAGGGTGGTTTCAGATTGCCTGTTCAAATACTGCAAAAAAATAGAATGATGAGTACAAATAAACAATATTTTTATTTAGGTTTAGCTTTTTGTGATTTAAAACATAAAAAAGTATACAATTTTCTACTCATTATTTTATGTGAAATGTTGAAAAACCAAGGAAGCATTTCTTTATACATGCCCCACTTTGGGTATTTTCAAACTCTATTTGAAGCTTGTACATCTGAAAATATTCTCTTTTACAATATTTATTAAGAGTATCAGAAATTTCCTATAAGTTAAGCAGTTAAGTTCCCTATTTTTTATTTCTATTTATTTTTTTAAATAACATTTTATTGTGTTTTTGGTGAAAGTTTACACAGCAGATTAGGTTCCATTGAACAATTTCTACTCAGATTGTTCAGTGACATTGATTATATTCTTCACAATGCATGAACATTCTCATTATTTCTGTTCTGGTTGTTCTGTTTCCAGTAATCTAGTTTTCCTGCCTCCTTACATTCTCATCTTTGTTTTTAAAGTGATTGTTGACTGTTCTCATATAGATGATTTTTTAAAGAAGCACAGTACTCATGAATGATGTTCTTTATTTTGTGAGCCAATCTGTTATTTAGCTAAAAGGTGACCTCGGGATAGTTTCGGTTCAAGATTTAAAGTATCTCAGGGCAACAGTCTTGGGGAGCCCTCCAGTCTCAACTGGTCCAGTAAGTCTGGATTTTTTAAGAATTTGAAGTTCTGTTCCACATTTTTCTCCCATTCTCTCAGGGTCCATCTATTGTGGCCCTGATCAGAATGGTTGGTAGTGGCAGTCAGGCACCATTTGGTTCTTCTGGTCTCAGGGTAGATGAAGCCATGGTTCGTGTAGACTATTTGTCCTATAGTTTCTTCTCCAAGTTTTTGCTTTCCTTCTTTCTCTTTTGCTCTGAATGAGCAGAGAACAATAGTTGTATCTTAGATGGCTACAAGCTTTTTAAGACCTAGACACTACTCACCAAACTAGGATGCATAACATAACTTCATGAACAATATTATACCAACTGACTGACGTGTCTCACGAGACTATGGTCCTAATACTTCAAACCCAGAAAATCAATCCTGCAAGGTGTTTGGTTATGTCTAAGAAGTATCCATAACTTTCGTTGTTATACATAGGGTTGGTATGAGTTGGAACCAACTCAACAGCACCTAATAACAACATACACATATATGTTTACTTATATACATATATACCCACACATAGGTTTTTTTGGTTGTTTTTCCTGTTTCAAAATTATATCTGCCATAGCAATTACCATCAGGTCCTTTTTTCTTGTATACTTTTTAGTGACATCGTTTAAAAGCTCACAAGCTTTTAAGAACCCAAACACTACTCACCAAACTAGGATGTAGAACATATAGTTCATATATACATATGCATACACCTATATACACACACATATATATTTACATATTCATACCTATACGCATATATGCATGCATACATATGTACATATATACCTACACAAACCTATTTTCGGTTGTTGTTGCAGAATTATATATGCCATAGCAATTACTAAAAGGTGCTTTTTTCTTATGTATATCTTAGTGACATCGTTTACCTGGGTCTGGCTGTGCACACTTCATCCACATTTGGTGTTTCACTTCCTACCACCAAAAATAACAAGTGAATCCCCCCTCCCCACCACCCATCACTGATAACCACCAATGAACGTTGGTCTCTGTATATGCACTGACTCTTCTTATAAAATTGGGATCATACAGTATTTATGCTTTTATGATTGACTTATTTCACTCAGCATAATGTCCTCCAGATTCATCCACGTTATGTTTCAAGGAGTCATCATTCTTTATGGCTGCGTAGTATTCCATTGTATGTATGTACCACATTTTGTTTATCCATTCATCCATTGATGGGCCCTTTGGTTATTTCCATCTTTTTGCTGAGTTAAAGTTGTTTTTTTTTTTAATTTTATTTCATTTTAATTCCTTCCTCTTTCAAATGATTTGTATCCTAATGCACAAAATGTTTCTATTGTTTGAGTTTTTAAAAATTACTAACATTTCACAAAGCAGAACTTAAAGGACTTTCAAGTTATCTTAAACCAAAAAAAAAAAAAAAACCCATTGCCATCGAGTCAATTCTGACTCTTAATGACCCCGTAGGACATAGTAGAACTGCCCCATAGGATTTCCAAGGAGCGACTGGTGGATTCAAACTGCTGACCTTTTGGTTAGCAGCCTAGCTCTTAACCACTGTGTTACTTGGGCTTCTCAAGTTATCTTAGTACCTTTTAAAACATATGACATCTTTAGCCTGGCTACCACCGCTGACTGCTCTGACCGGGATCACAACAGAGGGTTCTGGACAGAGCGGGAGAAGGATGTAGAACAAAATTCTAACTCACAAAAAAAAAAGACCAGATTTACTGGCCTAAAGGAGACTGGAGAAACCCCAAGAGTATGGCCCCCAGACACCCTTTTAGCTCAGTGGTGAAGTCACTTCCGAGGCTCACCGTTCAGCCGGGGAGTGGACAGCCCCATAAAATCAAATGGGACTAATGAGGCTCAGCAGTCCAGGGACAAGGGCTAGAAGGCAGAAGGAGACGGGAAAGCTGGTGATAGGAAACCCAAGGTTGAGTAAGGATAGTGTTGATGTGTTGTGAGGTTGTTAACCATTGTCATAGGGCAACATGTGTACTGTTTAATGAGAAGCTATTTTGTTCTGTAAGCCTTCATCTAAAGTGAGAATAGCAGCACAATCGGAACAGCGTAGTTGATGTCGCTGAACTGTGCATGTAGAAATTTTTGAAATGGTGTATCTCTGGCTATGTATATTTTCACCAAACAAACAAAAAAAAAAAAGGTTGAGAAGGGAGAGGGTTGACATGTCGTGGGGTTGTTAACCAATGTCATAAAACAATATGCGTACTACTGTTTCATGAGAAACTATTTGTTCTGTAAACCTTGACCTGAAGTACAATAAAAAATAAATAAAGAGGAAAAAAACAAAAACAAAAAACATATGACATCTTTAATTGTATTTATTCTTTGTATAGACAATTTTACGTTTTGGTCCCCAGCCCCTAGCTCCTCTCACTAGATGCAGCTGCTCCTGCTATTTTCTTATATACCCTGCCATTGTTGAGCCATACATTTACAAACACGTTCTTTTCCTCTCTCACACATTAGTTTCTCGTATTTAAATGGGAACTTCAGACACGAGGCTTTCTCAAAGCTCTGTGTGTTCAGAAGACCTGCCTAGTGATTATAAACAAACTCTACAGCTACCAAAATAAAAAGAAAGAAAGAAAATGCAGTACAATTGTTATTTACATTGGCAGCCTCAAAGCACAGGTATAGGTAGACGAGACCTGAAGAACAGCAGCAGTGACACCAGGAACAAGGGGCTTATGATACACAGTGCTTAATTGTAGGTTTGTTCTCTTTAGATGTTCATATTCACCACCTGAATTCAGCTTTAGAAGATTTTTCCACGATAGATGTAGGTTAAGGTCACATGTTAAAATCTGCCCAAGCTGGCTTTCTGCCGAGTATAAGAATCCCTAAATTAAACTGACTATCTTCTGAAACCCTGGTGGTGTAGCGGTTAAGAGCTACAGCTGCTAACCAAAAGGTCAGCAATTCAAATCTTCCAGGGGCTCCTTGGAAACCCTATGGGGCAGTTCTACTCTGTTCTATAGGGTCGCTGTGAGTCAGAATCGACTCGACGGCAGTGGGTTTGGTTTTTTTGGTTTATCTTAGGAAGATTCCCCAAAGGCCCTTTTCATCCTAGAAGAATGAGCGCAGTGCCATCTGGTGCCCACTAACGTAAAGACCTGAACCCAGAGAGTGAGGCCCAGTTTAGGCTGCACCTTATCTTTTAGTAGTTGCTGTGAGAGGAAATACTTTTTCTTGGTTTTTAAATACGAAATTACGTAGTTTGTGGTCTGAAGGAGAAAATATAGCAGATGCCATAAGGCAAGCTGTCACCTGGACTGTGTGAAAAACACGTGAATTTGCTGTATTACTGCTTGTACAATGACTTGCTTCAGTTCTTGGATGGATGCATTACTTAGTTGTTGGATACTTGGGAATTTCTGAAGCAGACAGGGAGCTTTAACTTTTCCAACTCCCAGGATCTGCTGCACAGTTTGAAGGAGGAATGGCTTAAAGAGCAGAGCATGTGTCTTCCTGAGAAAAGTGTTCTTAATGGGCTCTTTGGTTTGTTCTTGGACTAACTGCCGTGATGAGGCAAGACGCTTCCGTCTGGCTGGCCACTGGAAGCAACACCATCCCAAGGTGCAGCACAGTAAACTTCTGTGAAGCTGGGAAGTACTGTTCATTCATCTGTGTCTTTTCAACTAGTACAGTCCCTTGAAGATTACTGGAATTTCTAATCCGAACAAGCCTCCTTCTGTACCCATTTCCTGCCACCGAATCGGCTTCGGTGATATAAAGAATACAGGATCTGTTAGACAAGTAAAAATCTACCGGTGTCAGGTGATCCTCAAAAACGAGTTTAATTTTCCCTTGCATCCCCTGCACCAGCTGTGACCTATGCCATTTCTCACTGGCCACAATGTGCCCAAAAGGCACGTGTATGGGGCCTGTGTCATGGGAGGTGGTCCTTTCCATTGGTGGCCTGAATATAATGAGGGAAATGCAAGATGGCACTGGAGCAGGCTCTCATGCACATGGCCCCACATTCTACTCGAAGCCTGGGCCTCTTTGACAGGATCCTGTCTGGAGAGCATCCTTTAAAAGATGGAATCATTTGCCTAAGTCTAAGAATCAGGAAATTCCTCTCCAAGTGGCCGTGTCCCACATTTTTGTCACCTGCCTGGCCCCTGATACCCCAGCTCAGTCCATGCTGTGGCTCATCAGTCCAGACGAGGGCAGGGGCCAAAACAGCCAGGATACCACCTGGGCCCCCAACGGAGGGATTCCAACGACATTACAAAGATAGACTATGTCAAAACACGTTGCCATCGAGTCCATCCCGACTTATAGCAACCCTATAGTAGTGGTTTAAATGAGTAAATGGATTTATGAGTTTTCCCTACATTAAAAACTACAAATTAAATCACCTTTATATTTTTAAACATTATGCTAAAATCTATGTTAGTATATTGAAAATAAATTGGATGTGTTTATTCCTATTGTGACTTACTGTCTAGTTATATACAGTTTATAATGACATACTGCATAGCTGTTTGCGGATATAAGCTAGTTCTTGTAGCTGAACTACCTTAAATAAAGAAGATACCAAAACCAAAACCAGTTGCCGTCAAGTTGATTCTGACCCATAGTGACCCTAGAGGATAGAGTAGAACTGCCCCATAGGGTTTCCAAGGAGCAGCTGCTGGGTTCGAATTCCCGACAATTTGGTTAGCAGTGAGCGCTTGACTACTGTGCCACCAGGGCTCCAAATAAAAGAGGATAACCATAAATCTTATGCTGATAACCTAGTTTGCTTTCTGTTGGTGAGAAGTGGTGTTACCCTATTCCAACATTAGAATAGTGATAGCAAGTATGGTTCACTTCAAATAAGATTGTGAATTGGGTAAAATCTGAATTGGGAACACTGAAAGTACAACTCTTGATCCCCAGCCCTCAACTCTCATCCCTAAACAACTATGTAATCGTCTCTTCTTTCTATATTTTATCAATATATTAACTAAAAACTAAGGTGCTATCCAAAATATCCATTTATGAAAGAATAACAAATGACTTAAGGTGACTTAAATGTTCCAATTGAGAATTTATAAGGAAAATAGCAAGATTCCAAGGAATGAAGCCATATATAGCTAGCATATTAAATGAAAATAGATGCTTTTGAAAGAGGACCAGAAACTCATACATTGGAGAATGGTATCAAGATTCAAAAAAATTTTAATAGCTCAAAATAATGAGTTAAATCTGATAAAGGAGGTATTTATTAAGTCTACATATGAAATTCTACACTTAGGTTCAAAAACTCTACTGTGTAAATGCAGACTTGAGTATACTTATATTGTTAGGAGTTAGTTGATGGTGACCACATGTAAGTGTGCTGTGTCTGCTTAAACATTTCATGGATACATAGCCCATAGGAATAGAAGACAGTTCCAAATCAAAGGAGAGGGTGGATTCCTTGTGGATTCTGCACTGGTGTGTTAAAATTAAGATGGGTATTGATAAATCAAATTGTATTGTGATGTGAGTAACTAGGTTGATGAAGGATCTGAAAACTCCTACATGAGAATGAGTTGAAGGGCTAGACAGGATATTTATACTGTAAATGGAAGACTTGTACCATGGACAAATGAGTTCAAATACTTGAATAGCTGTTACATGGAACCAGATTAAGGTTAATTTGCTCCATAAATCAGAACCACTGAACTTTTGAGAGTCAGGTTTCTTTCAGTTGAACCAAAGTTAATTTTTTTTTAGCCAATTAAATTATCTAAACGTGATGAAGCCTCAATTCTAATTTGTAGAGGAGCTTCCTGATTTCAGTGGAAGGCTAAACTAGATTCCATCAGCTATTGATTTAACAAATATTAAGTGCCTGCAACATGCAGGCACAACGCTAGGTGTTGAAATTTGTTTTAAAAAGGGTCACTCATCCTTGATGGCATGTGACTTTATATTTTAATCTGTAAAGAAACTATTTCTTATAGTCATCAATATTGAATACATATAAATGTTGTAATAAACATATAATAATTATTACAATGTTATACATATGAAACGGTTTTCACTTTGTACTAAATCTACAGTTCTGTACCAAGTACAGTGCGTAATCTGAAAATACAGATGGGACTTGATTAAATTTTAAGAATGTACTTGGCAGTTGGATTAATTTGCCTAGAGCAAAGGATTTTCTTAGGGGAGGAACGAGAAAAGTGATCCGATAAAGTGGTTGTTGAAGAGAAGCAGAGAGTGGAAAAGGCAGAGAAGTGATCCGAAAGTGTGGTTCCTAGACCAGCAGCAGAAGCATCACCCGGGAGCTTGTTAGAAATGGAAATTCCTGAGCTCCACCCCAGGCCTACTGAATCAGAAACTCTGGGGGCGGAGCCCAGCGGCATGAGTTTCAACAGGTCCTCCAGGTGATCGTGATGCATGCTCAAGTTTGAGAACCCCAAAGCACTTGACTACTAACTGAAAGGTTGGTGGTTGGAACCCATCCAGAGGCACGGCAGAAGAAAGGCCTGGAGATCTGCTTCAGAAAGTTCACAGCCTTGAAAACCCTATGGAGCACTCTTCTGCTTTGCAGCCTACGGGGTCCCCATGAGTTGGTATCAACTTGACGGCAACTGTTCTTTCTTTGTTGTTGTTTTTTGTTTGTTTGTTTGATTGTTTGGTATAGACTGCTAGTGTGAAGAAGAGTTTAAATATGATTTAGAAGTCAATTCATGGTCACTGCACATCCATGTGGAAATGAAAGATGCAGAGATCCCATAGCTTCTAGTAGTAATGTGATTTATTGACTCATATATTTAATGAATAACCCAGAGAGTACTTAAAATAGCCAGTGTTGAAACTCGTTTTGAAAAAAAAAAAAATCATAGATATAGATTTTTTTTTTAAAGTTTACATCTACCATTCCAAATGATAGAGCTGGCCGTCGTTGTCTGCCAGAAACAAGGTCTATATACATTTTTTTTTTTCACAGAATGAATTCTTTCTTCCTCTAAAACAGTGTTGGGTAATGTTCCAGAAAAGTAATTACAGGCCAGTTAGTAAATATATTCTGAGACAGTAGTGTGCCATATAGCAACAGCTATATGTCTGCCACTGCTGATTAATCAGCTCAAGAGCAGGTTTTTTACTTACTATGAGATAAGGACTCCATTAAGAACAAAATCTGCATTTCAGTTACTAAACATATTCTCCCACTGTTTTCATCTGTATTTGTGTATATTTTCTTTTCTTTTGTTGCCTAATAGAATGACAATCACTTTTCTCACCTCCTGAATTCCTCCTTTATTTTGTAGTCTTGTCAGGCCATAAGAGCTTATGAAAGTTTAGGGAGTTAGAAATCAAAGTCAGTTCCATCTCGTTTTCATGTAAACCAAACAGTAAATTATTTCATTGTAACAGCCTATCATTTTGGACCTAAATTACAGTGAAGTAGTTTGGAGATCTCATAACAAAGACAGAATAGTCTATTATGTAGGACTGTTTCTGGAAGTTTGATATAATTCTCAGTTCTAGGACATTTCATATAACATTTTAATGTATTGGTTTGGAATGAGGCAGTCATGATCTGCTGGACTTTCTGAGTTTATTTCTCTCTAACCTTAATTTGCCAAAGCTAGCTAAAAACCCATTTTAGAATTTAGCTTCCTCAGATTCAAGGATGAATCCTGTTTGAGGTCAGGAAAAATATAAGGAGCTCTATGCCTGGAAAAGGAAGAGTCACCACTGAGTCAACCTTGCTGCTTATTCTCTTCTTATGTTATGCTTCTGTTCTGATAATAAAGTTCTTGCCTTGCCACTGAGTTCAGGACTTTTCCTCATATCCAGCAAGCTGGTCTATAGCTCTGCCTTGATTCTCAGCCTTGCCCTCGAGTTCATTTCAAACAATATGATTATTTCCATAATCCCCAGTCTTGCTACCTCCACAGACACTGCCTGTATACTCAAACAGGTTCAGATCATTTTGTTTCCAGGTACCCCATTTGATTCTCCTCACGTATCTTGGGGCATCCTCCTTTGTGATCTAAAGGATTTGTGTGGATATCTTCCTGTTTTTGGCTGCTGGAAAATTCCTTGATTATCAACTGTAATAGATACTGTTGGCATCCCACCCAGATGCTCTTAACCTGCACATGAGCCCATCCCCAGCTGCTGGGAGTGTTAGGTTATAACTCATAACCACTCTCCCTCTTTTCTGGAGAATTGCCTCAGGCCAATAGTTCTCAAATAATTAGGTTGCATCTGAAACACGTAAAGGCTTATTCAAATAGATAGCTGGTCTCCGCCTCCAGAATTTCTGATTCAGTATGTCTGAGGTGGGGCCTCAGAATTTATAAATTTCTAACAAGCTCCCAAATGGTACTGATGCTGGTGGTCTGGAAACCAGCCACTCTTTGGTCTAGTCCAAATAGGAGCTGCTTTGTCCCAGGAGGCTATATGTCCCATCTCCTCTTCTCAGGGCAGAGCATGGTCAGTGACTGATAGCCACCAGTGTACAAAAAGCTGGTCCTCTTGCCTCAAGGTGGGACTGACTAACTCTGTTGTTTTATTCATGCTCCAGATCTGCCTGGTGAGATCAGAATTAAACTGGTCACTGTTGGAAACCACATCCTGGCTTAGCTTTTCTTTTCTACCCTATCCTGATTCCTTCCCTCTTCCTTCTCCTTACAGTACTCTCTCAGTAAATTACTTCAACAAAATCTCTGTTTAAGACTATGCTTCTAGGGAACACGGCCAGAGCCTTGTATCTATCAATCTCTGGTTTCCAGTCACTTCATGTTAACTTATTGAACAAACTTGTATTGAATGATTTTGAAGGTACCAGGTAATATGTGGTATGTGGGAAATAATAAAGACCCAATCTCTCTCTTCAAGCTGCCCACCATGTAGTCACAGATAAGTAAACGTGCAATTACAACATGATTGATGCTATGCTGCATCAGTGCTGAGAATTTGAAGCCATAGAAGCTTCCATCTGAGCCTTGGAAGGTGTCATCGCTGTGTTTTCCCAGGGTAAAGGGACTCTGAGATGGATATTTGTGGATAGAAGGTTCATTGGGGCATATTCCTGGGAACACCAGTGAAGAAGGGAGGGGAGAAGAATTGGGCAGATGAAGGCCTCATGTGAACCCATGGGGCTCTCCAGAGAGGGTCTGTCCCTTCAGAGCTGTTCAGGATTAAGGAGAGGGATCAGTCAGCAGATACAGGTTTTCCACTGAAAGGGACATAACATTGGGTGAAGGATTTCTTTTTGGCGGAGGGACTCTTGAAGAGGGACTCAGCTGCAAGGTATAAGCCAGTTCTCCTAGCTGCTAGGAAAATAGGTGCCTCGATCTTGTAGGAAGAATCAGAGTGGTGGACCACAGCATTCAGTACAGAGAGTAGATGGGTCCAAGAAAGGGTCAGTCCTTGGCCATTTCATCCCAGAGCCACGGAAAGCGGGTTGCATACCATGAAAAAAAAAAAAAATCAAGGATCCAGCAAGAAGAGTTTGTACATATATATGCATTACAGTTGGTCCCTGGAGACCTTTGCTTGTGATCATCTAAGTAATATATACTGGCTTCTCACCAGATGGTCATCAATCCTAGTCCACTCAGTGGGACTTTTAATTGAGTTTACTTTTAAGCACTAAATTTCTCAAACATCACAAATGCTAAATGCAAGGTAAACCTGAGGTTTCCTGAAAATATTTCCTGCAGGCAGACCTGAAAGAGTTCCAAACCTTGTTGAAATGACTCTCAGGAGCAAAGCAGCAGGTAACAAATCTGCAGACAAGCAGTGATACTCAGAATAAACATATGTGGGCCAGAGTTTAGAGGCTAAAGCTAATTTGATAAGAAAGCTGTTGCTATTCGTGTTTACTTGAATTAAATGTATTCCAAGTAGCCAAAGTCCCAGCCTAATGGTAAATAGTCTGGCTGCAGAGCTGAGGATTTGTTTGATGCTGTTCTCAGGGTCACCTGAAAAGGAATGTGAGTTACCTGTATTGAACAGAATTTTATTCAGTATGTTCTAATGTGGTGATAAAACGTGAGAACCTAATTAAAGAGAACTGATTTGAATTTAAAATTGTTTATTTTGCAGTACATCTATGCCAAACATTGATGTTGTTCATTGAGATGATAACAACATATAGTTTGTAAGAGGAACATAAAACCTTAATGAACAAAAGGCAGGCTATTAATAAGTCTTCATAAAGTGAATTAGATACTGTTCAGACAACAAAAGACTCAAGTAGCCTCATATCTACCCAGAGTAAATGCAGTAAAAATGCACAACTTTTATTTTCCATATTGAATGCCAGCGATCTCGCCCACGCACACACTACAAGAGAATTAAATATGTCCACATCTCTCCTTGCAGTCGTTGAAATCTGTCCTGATGGAAAGGCCTCTGGCAATATTATGAATTAGCATGAAAGACTAACAGACTTGGCCTCTAGAAACTATCTCCCCTCTGAAATGCACGTTTAAATTACTTCATGGCAAGGCCAGTGACATTCAAAGATTGAGAATGAGGTGAGAAAAATCAAAATGGTTTTACACTTCCGGGAAGGTTTTTTGCCTGATCAACATTATGTAAACATTCTGCTGAAGAAAGAGTAGTGCCAAACATTTGCAACTAAATTATTATAGAAGAGTAAACCACTTGTATGCCCCTTATGCTCTAGTCTAGGGATCAGCAACCGCGGCTCTTGTGCCAAATCCAACCAACCACCCATTTTTTATTCAGATGAAATTTACATCACATTAACCATTTTAAAGTGCACAACTCATTGGCATTTAGAAAATTCACAATATTATGCAACCATTCCCTCTATCTATTTTCAAAACATTTTCATCTCCCACACCACTTGTTTTTGTAAATAAAGTTTTATTTGAACACGGCTATGTTCATTTGTTTATGTATTGTCTGTGGCTGCTTTTGTGCTACCGCAAGAGAGTTAAGTAGTTGTGACAGAGACCATATGGCCTGCATGCCTGAAATATTTACAGTCTTGTCCATTACAGAATTTCTGCTCTGATCTGTTCTATCCAGTGGATCCCAGATTTACCGATGATAAAAAATCGCCAGGGTTACCTTTTAAATCTACAGCATCTCAAGCCCCTACTTCGGAGACCCTGATTCAATGAGTCTGAATGAGACCCAGAAATTTGTATTTTTAACAAGTACCTGAACTTTTGGGAAACATTGGTCTAGTTATTTTACTCTCCAGTTCTCTTGAATACCATTTTTATGTTCACCAAGTCCACATTCTATGTCCCTTTTCTTCAAATTCTTCCCCATCTTCCCACAAACATGGCAAGATACAGACCAATGTATTATGTGAAATTGTTGCCGGTGGGGTTTGCTAGAAGCAGAGCTTGTGAAAAGGATTTGGGTGCATGTTGGTTAGTAAGGGAGTGCTCTCAGGAGTAAGGAAGTTATGGAAGCAGGATGGGGATGGGAATTAAGCAAGGACACCATCTCAGCTGGAGATTTGCTTCCGTCTGATCCCACAGAAACCTCTGTAGCATAAATTGGACCACAGAGTTGATCCCACCTTGAAGCAAGAGGGCCTGCCTTCAAGAGGGCCTACTTTCTGTACACTCTCCCCCATGCAATTAGTCAGTCATTTGGATGTAGGGTCCCCTTGAAAAGGGGACAGCTGAGAACCTACAGCTACAGTAACTGGGGCTTGTATGCATCTGCAGCAAAGGGGGAACTTAGGAGGAAGGGGAGGCCAAAAACATCCAGTATACAAGAGTTAAACCCTGAAATGAATGAAGTTAGATAAACTTGGAATGTGCCTTCCAGAAAGTCATATCTGCAGTAATCTTTAAGGGATAATTTGAAATATGTTTTCAAATTAATAAATGTTTGGAAGTAGTAAATATATTTGCTAGAATTGAGATCTTAAGCCTTCTATCGTCTTGGGAACATTAAGAGGAAAATATGTGTCAGGGAGTAGTGATTTCTCCAGCAAATAATCATTGTTTTGTTGATCAATGCCTTTGACAAGATACATGGTAAGATCTTTTGGCTATTGTTACCTCTGTTAGGATGACATGAGGTTCTTAAAAGTTTGAATGCATGTAAACATTGCAAAGGTCCGCCTGGAATGGAACTATCACCAGGGAACAAATTCTCCTTAGTCTCTAACATTTATAGTAGATATACTAGATCCTAGAAGAATACTTCAATAAAAGGTACATTACGGGAATGTAAAAAGAAGTTTAATCCTCCATAATTATGGTTTACTTTCTAAGGAATAATAATAGCTACCACTTACTGGTAATCCTTCCAACCTGCAAGGTAGGCATCAATTCCCCAATCCTCAAAGGAAACATCAGCATGGTTAAGTCACCCAAAGACATACAGCTAGTCAGTGTCAGAGTTGAGGGTTCTGGAGAAAGGGCTCCATGGGCCCTGTTAAAGGGTTGAGTCTTTCTTCTTTAACCTAAGTTATTGGAATAAACCTAGGACCTACAAGCCTAAAACAAGGGCTCTCTCAACCATTTCTAAATTATTAATTCTTGGACTTTGCAAGATACAGCCTTAAAGCTCTCATGAGGAGTTAAGGGAGGGGGAAGAGAGAGGAAAAGGAAAATGTAATATGGTGAGAGTTGCTCTCCTACTATGATCAAACCAGTCTAGTTCTCAGTTTTAGACTGTTCCCTCTCTGAAAGATGAGCAAAAAAGCAACTGTGACCCCATGGGAGGTTGTGTGACCTGAGAATCAACAAGGTCCTCTCCGCAGTCCTGCTGATCTGAAGGAAATGTGGCAGCTAAGGGAAGGAGGTGGAGAGTGTTACATTATTTTATGGAACTGGCAGAATGAAGTTAAAAATGGCACCTAGAATCTTATCTCACTTTATTCTGTTTTCTGTCTCCTTGAGGAAAAGTTGCCTTAACCTTTTCTTGAAGTGAAAAGTGTGTAAAATAGGAATATTTCCCCCAAATAACTTAAGGACACTTTTCAACAAGATTTAAACAGAAAAACAGCTAACAAGACAAGGTTGTTCAGAGTAACTGTGCTTTTGTAAGCTAGTAGCAAAAACGGAACTTTGATTTCATCTCACATGTTTTGAGAAAAGGCAGCAAAAGGCATTATGTGATGCTCAGGGAGAAAAAGAGAGAACTGGCAGAGTCCAGGATTTTCCCACGATTCCACTGTGAATGTGAGATTCCAAACTAAACCCAGTTGACTCCAAAGCCAGTGCTATTTCCAATTTGCCACTCCAATTTTATACAACTCTCCTTGGACTAAGGCCAGAAGAAGCATCCCTGGAGTTGACCCTCAGCAGGGCATCACCAAGTCAAGGCCCAAGAACCACCACAGGGGAGGAAACCAGAACACAACGACCAGGTTTAGCTCCAGAGTTCCCTCCTCCATGAAGCCTTTCCTTCCTCTCTCTAGGTAGACTTAGGTGAGATCCTGTTCCTTTTTCTATAGTGTGTGCACGTTCCTCTGTTTTAGAACTTGGTTCACGGTTCTACTTTTTTGTTTACCTCTTTTTCAAGTGTGCTAGACCCAGAGTTCTTCTAAAGGCAGGTTTCATGTTCTGTTCAACTTTATATGTGTGCTCCATAAATTCATTCATTCATTCAAAATTATTTATTGAGTGCTACTATGGGTCAGTTCGAATTCACAAGCCACTCCTCGGAAACCCCATAGGGCAGTTCTACTCTGTCCTATAAGGTCGCTGTGAGTCAGAATCGACTCAACAGCAACAGGTTTGGTTTTTTTGGTTTTACTATGTGATAGGTATTGTTTTAGGTGCAGTGGATACCCAAATCAATAAAACAGACCAAAATTCTTGCCTTTAGGGAGCTTATAGTATAGTAGGGGAGAAAACAAGTAAAATATAATGTAAGTTGTAAACTGATAGGTCCTGGGGTGGTACAAATGGTTTACACTTGTCTACTAACCTAAAAGTTGGTGGTTCGAACCCACCCATTGTCACCCCAGAAGAAAAACCTGGCGATCTGCTTTCATAAAAGATTACAGTCAAGAAAACCCTATGGAGCTCAGTTCTACTCTGTAGCACATGAGGTCACCATGAGTTGGAATCAACTGGACATCAACGGTTTATTTATTTATTTATGAACTGATAAATGCTGTGGTCTAAAAATTAGACCAGGAAAGGAGACTTGAATATTTGGAGGATGGCTGAAATTTTAGATAGGATGAGGAAAAACCTCACTGAGAAGGTGACATTTGATTAAGGACCTAAGGAAATAAGGGAGGTAATCTGTAGATAGGTATCTGGAGGAAGAGAAGTCCAAGAAGGAGGGAAAACACGAAGATCTGTAGATAGGAGCATCAAAGGAACTACAAGGAGTCTCTTTGGGCCGGAGTGGGGTAAACAAGGGAGAAAGTAATGGGAGATGAGGTCAGAAAGGAAAGGACAGAATAGGGGCAGAGATCATGTATGGCCTTGGAAGGCACAATTAGGACTTTGGCTTTTACTTTGAACCAGATGAGGAGCTGTTGGAGGGTTTTGAGCAAAAGGGTTATGTGATCTATGAGTTTTAACAGGGTCACACTAATGTTTAATTAATTAACTAATTAACTGTGGATCCAAGAAACATCTAGAGAGATTGAGTGGGAGCAATGGGTCAAACCCTAAGTAGATGAGTAGAAGGCAGATACAATAGATGAACATAAGCCTGTCACGCTTAAAGTCTTGAATACTCTATTACCAACATAGCTAATAGCCAACTACAGTAGGCAACATCAACCTAGGTTAGGGGGTGTGGGCTATACATATAGCAACTGGCTAGGTGAGGAAAACAGTGACAAGAAGATGCATACTATCCTTCTCTCCAGCGCCAAAGGCTGGACCCTATTTCCTTGTATGCTATAGTGCACAGTAGAGAGCCCTGCACCACTTGATACTTTTCAACATGCTTTTTGAGGATTTGCTGCAGTCTCTTTTCTTTAAATAATTGTTGAGTACTTTCTTGGCCAACTCACAGTATAAAATCCTTCAAGTGCACATTCACAAAACAAGAGAAGCTGCTAGAAATGTTTGCAGTTCAGAAAGAATTAAAGTATGAAGAGAAACTGAATAGCAACCACGGATAACACTACCACCACCACAGAAGAACTGAATGTTAAAGGAGTCTAGGTGAATTAAAAGATGAAGCCATTTTTAACTCCATTTAATTCATGTCTAATTTCACCCCTAAGTCACAAGGCTAAGATTTTTAGTTTAGTAGAAAATATTGAGTACAACAGAAGCTGCAGCATCTGAATAGTACGTGCTTTTGCAGTACTTTGGAAATGCATATGTGAATAGCCATTTCCATTAAGGTGTAGGCAAAATCCTGGACGCCAGACTCCACTGCAAATCATCAAGAACAATTTTGCTACAAGAATATATGAGGTTTGAAAAATGTCAACACAGAGTTGTAGTGAAAAACAGGTAAAAATACTGAATTAAAAATATATTTGAAATAATAATACTTAAAAGAATGGCAATATAACATAATTAGAATGCTTATCCAATATATTTTTAATCACTCTCTGTTTTAAATCCAACTTTGCTTTTTTTGAGAATGAGAATCTTAATTTTTATGTTATATTTACTAATTTATATTATGTTTATTTGTATTTAATTTATAAATTGCCTATTACTATCTTTTTGCCCAGTTTTCTCTTGGTATCTTCATTTTTATCTTATTGATTTGTGTAAAAATTTTATAGTTAACCACATCAACAATGCATTACATTTTTCTGATTTGTTTTTTGCCTTAAAACTTTAATTTAAAAAAGTAATTGAATCTGTATTTTTTCACAAAAATTCTGCCTTTGCAGACCTGTTTTAGAAAGGCCTTTCTTACCTCAAGATGAGATAAATCACCTATATTTTCTTCTAGAGTTTTTTAAATTAACTTTCATGCATCTGAATTTTTTGTGGCCAGTAGTGTCTTTTCTTTCTTTTTCCAAATGTATAGCCAATTTCTTCAAAGCATTATTTAAGAGATTAATCCTTTCTTCATTGATTTGAGATGCTGTCTGTAGCAAGTAATTCTTATATATGCTTGGTCTGTTTCTAGACTTTCTTTTATGTTTAACATCTTGGCTCTTGCATCAACACCACATCAGTAACATTCTTTTAGTTATTATAGCCTTGATTTACATTTTGATATCTGCTTCTGCAAGCCTATCAAAACTTTCTTGGCTATTTTTGCACCTTTAATTCCTCCAGACTATTTTGGCAAGAGTTTAAAAGTGCCATTGGGAGTTTTGTTAAGATTGCATTCAAATATTTTGATTAATCTAGGGCTAATTACCAGTTTTACAATATTCTTCCACCCAGAACATATGCTTTCTCTGTTTTTCCAAGTTTCTTCATTTCTCACCATAAATTGTTATTGTTGTTTCTTAATGTAGATCTTGCACATTTCTTATTAAATTTATTCTTATTTACTTTATAACTTTTTTTACTACTGTAAATGCAATTTTTTGAATTACATTTTCTAACTTTTATTCCTGGGTATATAAGGAAGCTATAGTTTTGTGCTATGCATTATTTGTTTTAAAACTTTTCATCAGACTGGATGGAATAATGTTTTTACCAATTTCAATGAAAATATAAATACAAAATCAGCACACTTATATTCCCAAGGATTTTTAAAAACATTTTCTTTGATAATAAATTATTCCTGAGAGCTTTACATATGATTCTGCATTTCTTTTTGTGTGTGATTTATTTTACTTCCCATCTGTGGCTAAGAGAACAAAGGAAAAATGGAAAACAATATGATTAGTGGTAAGAGTGACCAATAGTTTTTAGAAAACGAAACTGCTTCCAAATAAGATAATTCGTGTTTCCAGATGATTTAGCTACCAACAAGTGGGAAATAATGAAGAAAATAAACTTCAGTGTCATTACGTTATTTCAAGTTTTCTAAATCAAGCAAGCAGTATAATATGTATTTGCCATCAATTAATATGAAGATGTTAGTATGCCTAAATGATACTCTCCCTGGTGTTGAGAGAGGGGCTGCAAATCAATCAGAGATCCATGTGCTCCTAGTTCCTTTTCTTTGTACCTTTGCTCAAATTTTCTCCCTAACAGATGCCGGAGGAACACTGACCACTCCCTCAGGAAATCTCTGTAGTTACATTCGCACCAGGCATCAGTATAAATGAATTGTAAGCTATTCTTCTAGCCCTCTAATTAGACTTTCCAGTCTAATTGCAGGAGAGGAAATCAAGGGAGATCAAATTTGCCCAGATGAACAGACTTGAGAATAATTACAAAGCAATACATTGACAAGCCGGCATGCTCCTGGGAGTAGAATTGAACCTTCTTCTGCCTCGGTTAGATTAGCAGATGGGGATAACAATATCTGGTCTACCTACTCCACATGCCTGTCCACTTGTTTTAAAGGAGAAAATTCAGATAAGCATGCCTCAAGGCAGCCTGTGTAATATTTAATTATTTAGACTCTAGAGTCAGATGTAGGTTTAAATCCTGACTCGAAAAAACCCAAAATCCAAACCTGTTGCCATGGGTCGATTCCGACTCATAGTAAGCGACCCTACAGGACAGAGTAGAGCTGACTCATAGAATTTCCAAGGAGCGGCCTGTGGATTTGAAGTTCCGAACCTTTTGGTTAGCAGCCGAACTCTCAACCATTGGGCTACCAGGGCTCCAATCCTGACTCTACCACTTATAAACTGCTTATCCTTGAGCAAATTTCTTTAACCCATTAAGACCCAGTTTCTTATTTAAAAAAATTAGGGTAATTATAAGAACCTACTGAATCTGGTTGTTTTGATGATAATTGAAATTACATTTGATGATACCATAATTACATAAGATAAATGAGATGCAGGGCTTATCCTCATGCTTGATACATAATTAGCATGCCATAAATACTATTATTAGTATCCCTGCTTATTTCCCAAATTGTTTTAAAGGATAAAAGAGTCTTACTCACTTTTTAAAGAATACAGAGCATTATTCAGAAAAGAATGGAGATTCTAAAAAAAAAAAAAAAAAAAAATTCCTGGAAATGAATTTTGAAAAGGATTTTGATGGAAATCTTATATTTACAGTGAGGAAGACAGAATATATATGTGTATACTGGCGTCTTGATTGAGAAAATGTCTCAATCACTGACAGTGGATTTATGACCACTAACCATAGCACACAGTATTGGCCCTGAATGCACAAAATATCGAAACAGCAAGCACAAATGGAGAAAACATTGAGGGGTATTTTAGGTTAATAATACATTTTGGAAGGGTTCCCGGGATGCCTTTTGATTTAGCTTTTGAATGTACGATGTGAAATTGGCATTTGTACTCAATCAGTTCCTCTCGTCCATAGAATTCTTACAGTGATTCTGGACAAAACTTAAAGGACATAGTAAGACTAGCACAGCCTCCTCTCTTTGTTCACTAGTCATTTGTATACAGGGCTGAGCATGTAAATGAGTTGTTTTACAAAGTACAAGAAAGAGAATGAGACCCTGATCACAAATACTTACATGGAGAAGTTTTAATTTATTTATTTTTTTTAGGTTTCCTAAAGAAAGAAAACCCTCCATTGAGAAGGGAGTGCATGGAAAAAAACAAGGAATTAAGAGGCAGGTTGACGTTTTGAGGTTAAACTGAAAAGATGCCTTCATTGCAACGAGCGCTTTTAACATCTGTCGAAGGTGGTTACACAGTCATTGACAATGACCGCATTTTCCCGGCTTGGGGTTCACAGTGCTTTGCAGCACTATGTTATTCAGAACTAAATAACTGTTGTCACTGCTCTATAATTTGGCCATGAGATGTCTGGTTACTTTCAGACAAAAGAAAATGTCTCGTAATAATGGGGTTTTGTATGATTCTGCTCTTTCTTTCAGATTTAAAACAAAAAAAGGTAAGGATTTATCTCTGTTCACGTTGAGGAAGAACATAAGCTTTAAAAAGTTTTACTCCTCCCTCCCTGTAGCAATCCTTGGCTGGCGTTCCATCAGGGGGAAATGTTACCTTCAGCATATTCTGCGTATGAAATAGACAGTGCCATATGCTTCAAATGGTCATAATTGTGAAGGATATGGAAAGGAAGCATCTTCCTACTGTGTTTCATTTAAATGCGGAGGGAAGAAGCCCCTTGGGTAAATTAGCACTTGGGGGATTTAGCAAAAGAGAATTAACGATAACAGAGTCCCCTAACACATCTATTTGATGATCTTGCAAGTCTTATTCCAGGTTATCTGGGATACTACCCTGCTTTGGGATGCCATGGGGTCATTAAAATGTAAGACAGATTCTCTGGAGCAGGAAAACTAGATGAATCTTGACTTGAAGACAGTATGTCTTGCTAAATAGCATTTCCTTTGACCACATCTTTCCCTTGGTGCTAAATTTCTCTCTTGCACATTCATCTGAGAAAACATAAGAGATGACTGTGAATTTCAGCTGCCAAAACAAAAGGCCCATCTTGCATCGGTGGCAGTGGGGGTTGTTGGAAAGACTCTTTACAAGCAATTAACAAGTGCTCTCTCAAAGACTGAATATATAGATGATGTTTTTATTTATAAATTGATATTAAAGGCTAGCGTCCATTATGTCACCAGAATATAGAAGGGAGAAATGCAGACAGAAGTTATGTGGTGACTACATTTGGGAAAAATATGAGTCCAGCATCCCTTATATGGTTCTGTTATACATAAGGTCACCATTAGTTGGAACCAACTTGAGGTAACTAACAGCAACATAACATCCCTTATATATAATTTCATAACCAAAAATAGCTCTGAAAAAAAAAGTATTTGCGGTAACTCATTCAACCCAATTAAACAAATTTGGTGGGAAAACCTTACCTGACCTGATGTGATTTATTTATCTTTATTTACCTCTCTTGGTGTGGCTGTTCATATGTTGTGCTGCAGAAATGTGGTGTGTTTGATCACAAGGGCTGCCCTCGACCCCAAAGGAGGTCATCTATGGAATATGTACAGTGTAGAAAGAGGGTCAGCAAAAATGAAGGAGACCCTCCATGAGATGTATTGACACAGTGGGTGGCTACAGCAGTGGGCTCAAACAGACCAACGATTGTGAGGATGGTGAAGGGCCAGGCAATGTTTTGTTCTGTTGTACATAAGGTCACTATGAGTCAGAGCTTACTCAATGGCAACTAACAGCAACTTTTATAAATCTGAAAATTTCTGAATTTTGGAACAGGAAATTCTGAATATTGTAACAGACAATATATGATGCGAATTTCTCACTACTATGTGACTTATTGTGCTAACTGCTTTACCAACTTTAACTCAGGAATCTTCACAACCTCCCTGAGAGATACGTATTTATAACCTCCGGTTTATATTGGGGAAACTAAGGATTGGAGTTGTGAAATAAGTTGCTTAAGTTAAGGTCACTCTTCTGGTTATGTATTGTTGCATAACAAACATCTCTAAAATTTAGTGGCTTAAAACAACACTTGATTGTTATTGCACACAGTTCTGTGGGTTGACCTGGCTCAGCTGAGTGGTTCTCACTCACGGCTGCTCTCATATAGGGGCTGGAGCCGGCATCATCTGGAGGTGTCTTCACTCATTTGGCTGGGATAGCCAGAACCCCTCAAGACTGCTAAGGCATCTCTCTCTCCAGGTGCCCTTTCTCTGTGGCTACATTATTCCTCCCAGCAGGGTTGCCTCAGCATTGTAAGTTCTCTTACATGGCCGCTGGTGTCCCCTAGGCTAGAGCAAGCATTCCAAGATACAGGAAGTGGAACCTCCCAATCTGTTAAGTCCTGGGCTCAGAAACTGGTACAGTGTCACTTCTATTATGTTCTATGGGTAAAAACAGTCAGAGAGCTCATCCAGATGGGGCATAGACTCCAACTCTCCATGGAGGAATGGAGCCCATTCAGCTCATAAGTGAACATCTGGGACTTGAATTTAGGTCTGCCTAGTGCCAAAGGCCATTCACAGTGGAGTAAAGCCTGCCTCTCACTCATTCCTCCCTCTGCATGCAACCCCCACTTTTTGGGGTTCTGTTGCTCACTATTCCTTTTTTTCCCTGATCGTTTTACCCTAATCTCTTGCCTCTACTGGGCTATCGTGTAAGTAGGATACTCTGAGGCTGTTGAAATGGAGACCTGTGGTATATTTAAGGGGATGGGTAAAGGCGATTCCAACCACCTCCCCACTGCCCCAGAACTCTAATACATTCCTCCTACTAAAATGTAATAAATGTATTATTCTTTCTGTAAATATAGGCCTCAACTCCTAGCACAGTGTCTGGCGTGCATTAGCCCCATTCCTGCAGCACAAATGCGTGCATGGAGCACCATGGTTCAGCACATATGCTCCCCAGACATCTCACTTATGACCTGTCATTAAGTCTGACCTCTATCCAACCAAAAAGTTGAGGGTGGAAGAAATAGCTGGGTTGTGCTTGTTAGCCGACAAGGTTTTTTGTTTTGGTTATAATGAGACCTTGAGCTGTTTTTGCCTTTGTGAATTAAGCTTCAGAGTCTGGTCAACTTGGAGAGAAGTAGAGGGGATCTTGAGAATTGAGGTTCCATGCTGATTTGTGTAGAAATAATCACAGTGCTGTTCAGAAGGCAATGTGAGGCGCTTGATGTCCCTTTAGGGAAAAGTCAAGGCTTCACTGGGATTTAGCTAACTGGCAGTCATGACTTTGAACTCTATACCCATTTGGCCAAACCTATCACATGTGTCAAAATAACATGGTTCTTTTCAGGGGGCTTTGGGAGAGAGAACCATGGCACGCAGCAGTGCTGATAAAATCCAGCTGAACAGCAGCGCTACATTAGTCAGCCTTCCTCAGAGACATCTGATGTTTGCTTTCCATTTCCTCTCTTCCCCCAACCTTACCTCAAGGATGCTGAACATACAAGCAGCCATCCTTGCTCTGTCTTCCCCAGCCTCCCGATTAGTAAGCTACTTCCTGTTTCTTAAACAAACTCCCTGGTTTTCTGACTTCCCAGATTCTCTTGTTAAATGAAAACTATTGATGACTCCTTCCCATGAAAACGAATGTCACTGCCTGGAACGTTCCTGAATTCTAGGTCATTAGCACAAGGTATAAACATCACATATGGCTTTTTAGGGCTTACCCCTCTCATTTGAGTAAAGACCCTGTAGTGGCCGACAGTGTTTTCTAAGAGAGAATAATGACCCAAGAGTCATGTTACTATACTACAAGCACCAGGCGAGAACATGCTGCCTTTCTAGTCATAGAATTGTTACATCTCGACATGGGAGGGCCTTGGGGATCTTTTCATCCAATTGCCTCATTTTATCTGCTACAAAACTGAGACCCAGATAGTTAACACTCTCTTCCTACAAATCTGCATTGACAGTGAGACTAGAACCCAGCCCTCCTGATGCCTCCTAGCTCAGCAACTTTCCGCAGTCCTGTACTGTCTCTCCCTGTGCTGTATTCAGATCATTCTTTGTCCATCGTCATATCCCAGATGTTCTACTCTGTCCCACACCTGAACACCTCTGTAATTTATAATCCTATCACCTTGAAGCTATTTTTAATTTTTTAGGCCTCCTTAAGGGGGCAGTGGTGGTTCAGTGGTAGAATTCACAGCTTCCACGCGGGAGACCTAATAAGATTCAGGTTAATGCACCTCAAGCTTAGTCACCATAAGTCTGTCAGTGGAGGCTTGCATGTTCCTATGACGCTAAGCAGGTTTCAACAAAGCTTCCAGACTAAGACATACTGGGATGAAAAGCCTGGCAATCTACTTCCAAATATCAGTCAATGAAAACCATATGGATTACGATATCCAGATTCCATTGGACTTGCGGTCACCATGAACCTGGGACCAACTCCACGGCAGCTAACGACAATAATACCTGTTGCCATCGAGTCAATTCCGACTCATAGTGACCCTATAAGACAGAGTAGAACTGGCCACAGGTGGGAGACAGTGACTCTGTTCCAGGTGTCTCCTTGGCAATCTCAGTGAGGGAGCTTCCAGGAAACAGTAATCGTGCAGGATGAAAGGTCAGTGCACCTGTCTTCAACCCTTCTGTTCAATCTAATAAACTTGCCTTTCTTGGGAAAAAGAGGTTGGAGTTGGTGTTTTGCTTTTGGCAGCTGGGATCTGGGGTCGGGGAGCTGATCAGGTGCTCTGACAGCAAAACTAAAATTTCATCTCCCCCAGGAGGGGAAGTCTATCTTTCACAGATCCTTAGCACACTTGAGGGGGTCCCTGGGTGGCATACACGGCTAAGCGCTCAACTACTAACTGAAAGATTGGCGGTTCAAACCCACTCAGAGATGCCTCAGAAGAAAGTCCTGGTGATCTACTTCCAAAAGGTCACAGCCACTGAAAACCCTATGGAGTGTATTTCTACTCTGACATACATAGGGTTGCCACGAATCAGAAACAACTCAACGGCAATTGCTGTTGCTAGCACACTTGAGAAACATTACGCTGAACACTAGAGCTTAAGCTTCCTGCAACTGCAACCCATTTAGAGAGCAAGGGCTGAGGAAGGAATCTGGAAAGGAACCCCCTAAAAGGGTCTTAAAGCAGAACCTGCAAACATTAGAACTAGGACATAAATTCCTTTTGTTCAGCAATACACCCTCGAATCCCTGGTCCGTAGAGACCCCATTACTTCCTTCAGCCAGCTAATCAATCCCCAAAGCAGGTATATACAGTATTGACTCTTGAAGGCAGCAAATTTTGTTTTCTTTACTACTCTAAATTTGAGTATCATACTATTCAAAAATTGTTACTGTCCTCAAAATTATTGGCAAACTTAGAAGGATAAGGAACAATAAACAGCCTAAACCCAAACCAAACCAAATTCGTTACCATCAAATTGATTTCAACTCATGGTGACCCCAGGTATTACAAAGTAGAACTGCTCCATAGAGTTTTCAATGACTGATCTTTACAGAAGCAGATCTCTAGGCCTTTCTTCTGCAGCACAGTTGGATGGTTTCACACTGCCAAGCTTTAGATTAGTAGTCGAGTGTGAACCATTTGCGCCACCCAGGGGTCTTAACAAATAGCCGAAATTTAAACAAATCTCACTAATTGAGTGATACTATGTGCTGGGAAGACAGGTGAGATCTTAATCTTCCTTAGAAGTAATGTGTGAGAGAATTTTGTCCATTGTCATCACTTTTCCTCCCCTTGCCCTCTCTCCCGCTTGTATCTGTTATAGCAGATGGAAAGCAGGCCATGTAGGATATAATTATTCATTTGGTCAAAATTCCACTAGTTCTCGTTCCTTAACTAAAGATTTGTTACTGGTTAAAAAGTCAAGCTCCATTGGTGGCTCCAGATCCTTCTCAGTGTGACTTTAATCCTTCACTCAACCATCAGCTCACAGCACTTTCCTCTGATACATACCTTCTATGCCCTAACTATCAAACTAACTGAAAAATGCATTTCAACAAATGGCATGCGTATTTCCTTCAGTGTAATGCACTTCTCCTTTGCTGCTTCCTGATAAATTGTTATTTGTCCTGTAAATTCCATCTGACTTGTTTCTCCTTCTGCAAGAATCTTGTCTAGGACATTACGATGTCTTTCTGTCACATGTTCCTTATGAATACACCTAGGAGAATGGCTCCCTGGCTGATCTTAGACCCAGTGTAGTTTTATTTCTCCCAAATGGTTTCTTTGTGTTCTTCTTGTCAACTCTCAGTAGTGATACCCAACAGGCTTTCCCTTTCACAATAGTTGCCAGAACTTTCAGAACCAAATTTGTAGCTCATCTGTAACCAAGAGTATGTATTTTTGTAATTATGTCCCTGGCTCTGTTTTATGAGTCAGGCATTTCTTTAACTTTCAGATTTGATGTTTTGTCTTCTGTGTATTGTTTTTGGGAATCCTTTGGAAATATTTTTGGAGAGAGAAGGAAGGAAAGAGGAAAGGGAAAGAAAAGAAGGGAAGAGAAGAAAAATAAAGGGAAGGGAAGAGAATCCAAGCTCAAAAGCTATCTCCTTTATGATTCTGTCCCCTGGAAGAATTAATCACTTTCCCTCTGAACATTCCTAGCTCTTTGAATATGCCTCTGTTATAGACCTTGTATCACTGCCTGTCAATTCTTTCTTTTGACTATTTTTTTTCCTCCTACCTGACTGTGAATTCTTAAAAAAAAAAAAAAAAAAAAAGCAAGGACTGCTTCTTACTTTTCTTGGTACTCCCGGCTTCTGATTCAGTTTCTGGCTCAAGTAAGTGCTCAATATATGTTTATTGAGTCAACAGTAGCTGAAATAGTTCCAGAAATTTAATTCAATCCCACAAATTGATTTAACTAATTGGAGTTCTGTTTAAGATTTAGACTCCTTGTCTGAATCAGACTTCTGACCTTCAGAACTTTATATGTGATTAGCCACAGTCATGTTTTTCATAGTACTTATCTCCAACTGACTTTTAGCAAATAACCTGCAGCTTTATTTAATACCAATCAGATCATATTAAATATAATTAAAAATCTCTCCATGAAATAGGATCAGACCCCATTGGGGTACCACAGAACACAATTATACCTTCATGGCTTGTGCTCTTTTTAACCAAATTCTTTTGTGAATATTAAAGTCTGGTAATCTTTTCTCAAAGTTGTTATCATCCTATAAATAATGCCATACACCAAATGGGAATTAAGAAAACATTTTATTATCTCTATCTTGGATTATTTTTCTAAGCAGAATCATCAACAGTGATACATACAGGGCTTTATTTGAGTTTAATGCCAAATCAGTTGCATTGGTATAATGGTTAATTATATTCATTTTCTTTAACAGATGATGAAGTTCTACAATATGACTTTGATAAAAGCATCCCTGTGAGCACCAGGCAGGTTCCAACTTCCTTTCTTTGCAAGTTGAAGCAGGTTTGACCACTGAAAGCTTTGTGCATTTTGGTCTTCCAGGTCATTGCTAGGGTAAATGCCTAAAATGCTCTTTGTAACATTAGAATAGGAATAGTCTTAAGAAATTATTATTGATTCTGCTGTTTCTCTCGGTTACTAGGAGAAGTCCTGGATACGGAAAGAAGGGAGTGTTATTAGTTGAGGAGTGGAGAGTCTTACACGTTGTTTTTCAAGTTGCGAGAAAAGGATTCAAAAATTTCTTCAAAGAGTCATGGGCACATTGTCGTATAAATACAGGGATATGCAAGAGTGATTTACTCTCACTCAGATGTGTGTTACATACACATGCATTCATACAAGCACAAGCACATGTGGGTCAGCGCTGCCTCTGGTTAAATCATTATGACATCACAGTAGTCACCAACAGTGACCAGACAGGGAAGAGTGCTACCCAGAACGACCTGCTAAACTAGCTACAGATTCCCAGCTTGTGGGCATGCTGACTTGCAATGTTCAATAAAAGAAGTAGAAAACTAACCAGTATCTGCAGCAGGTGGTATCTGAAAATCCACCTCCTAATCTAGTCAATAACTGCAGTTCTTTCCAAAGATGCGTAGTTTCCTTGACAAGGTAATCTGATAAGGTATCTTAACCATTTAGTGTTCAATGTCCTGAAAATAGCAGAGGTTTTAGCCAGATTGGGGCAAGCTACCCTTCCCTTTTACGTCTCTTAACCCTCAGCCTCAGCACCATCAAAAACTGGAGGGCAGGGTAGAGAAGATTATAAAGTAAGAAGGGGAAATTTAAGGTTGTGTGAGAAATATGACTTATTTTTCCGCAGATTCCCGGGGGAAAACCCCGGTCTTAAACCTCTTACAAGGAGCTTCCTTCAGGTTGCAGCTTCATTTTCTCATCTTGCTCTACATTCCTTGTGGTTAAATCATCCCTCTTAGGTGATGTGTCAGAATCGACTCTACGGCAGCGGGTTTATATTAACCACATGCATTAGCTCAGTTAAGCCTCCCAACAGCCCTATGAAGTAGGTACAATTTTAGGAGCCCTGGTGGCACAGCGGTTAAGTGTTTGGCTGCTAACCAAAAAGGGTCAGCAGTTCGAATCCACCAGCCACTCCTTGGAAACCCTATGGGGCAGTTCTACTCTGTCCTATAGGGTCACTATGAGTCGGAATCAACCCCACAGCAGTGGTTTATTTTTATTTTTTTAAGTGAATACTTTTTCTAAGGCATCGGTATTAGTTTCCTATTGCTGTTGTAACAAATTACCACAAGCTTAGTGGCTTCAGACAATACACATTTATTGTCTTACAGTTCTGGAAGTCAGAAATCTGAAATGAGCCTCAGTAGGCTAAAATCAAGGCATCAGAAGGGCTGCATTCCCTTCTAGAAGCTCTAGTGGAGAATCCGTCTCCTCGTCATCCCAAGCTTCTATTGACTGCCTGCATTCCTCAGTTCAAGGCCTCCTTCCTCCATTTCAAAGCCAGCAATGGCCAGTGAAGCCTTTCTCACGCTGCATCATTGACACTACTCTCTTGCCTCCCTCTTCCTTTTGTAAGGATCCCTATGACTACATTGGCCCCACCCGGATAATCCATGATAATCTCCTTATTTTAAGGTCAGCTAATTAGCAATCTTAAGTCTATCTGCAACCTTAATTCCCCCTTGTCATGTAACATAACATATTCACAGGCTCCAGGTATTAAGATGTGGCGATCTTTGGGGGAACCCACTACTCTGCCTACCGCAGCATCTTCCTAGAAGACTTACCTTCTACTCTAAGGACTGATCTCCATCTAGGAGCCACTTCACTCCTCCTCATTTGTGAATTTCCCCAGCTGGAATCCTTTACTCATTCACTAGTCTGGAGTGGGAGTAACCAGTTGCCGTCGAGTTGATTCTGAATCGTGACGACCTCATGTGTGTCAGAGTAGAACTGGTTCCGTAGGGTTTTTGGTGGCTGAGTTTTTGAAAGTAGGTCACCAGGCCCTTCTTTTGAGACACCTCTGGGTGGGCTTGAACCTCCAGCCTTTGGGTTAGCAGTCGAGTGCATTAACCGTTTACACCACCCAGGGACTCAGATGGGAGTAGGCAGAGGCATGTCAGGAGGCTAAGAGAATGCTGCTATTCCAAGGTCTGCAGGGGCAGGTGGGTGGGGGACATTCGATTTGAAGTCTTTATCTCCTCAAGTCTAAGAACTGAATCTGGGATCTCATTTATAAAAATTACACCATTGTGTCTTCATTTTCTTGGCATTTTTTGGTGAGTAACTGTTAGAAACATTGTCAGTTACGTATTTCCCCCCAGTGGAAACACTGCCTCTTAGAAACAGTTCATTAGGAGCCAGAGGCTGCAAACTGATGGCCACCAGGCAGATGTATTTAGAAAAAAAAAAAAAAGGACTAGACTAGAAAGACACAACAAACCATGTAGAGCTAGTTCAAGCCTTAAGGTTAAATTGATGTGCATGTTGAAATTGGGCTGCAAAACCAGGGAAACCATCATGATCAGCTAGACTACAAGGAGAAAGGAAACCTATGAGAACATTGACGGTGTTCACAAAGAATTGCACTCTGAGGTGGAGGATGCACATCCCTAAGGTTATTCACGATAACCCACTAGGGATGGTAACATCTTACGTAACTATAGTATGACATCAAAGCCGGGAAATTGACATCGATCGTTCATTTTTAAATGTAGTGTTTTACTTGGATTTTTTATAGTCTTCACTCTGTACTGTGTGTTTTTTATCTTGTGCACTATTGTACTCACACATACACACAAAAAATTGGTTGTGTGATATAACAAATGACACCAATGATCTTTGACAATAAGATTTGGATTCCTTGTGGGGAGGGTGGGTCTGTATTCACAATTGTTCTGTGGATCAGGGTACATAATCAAAATCATTTATAGACTGCTACTCTGCAGGAGAGATCTTTTTTGGAAGGAGGCAGTGAAGTGCAAAGGAAAGGCTCGGCACAGGAAACGTTTCAAAGTTCATCAAAAGAAGGGTGTACAAGGAAGTCCCAGTGTAGGACACAAGACATGCAGATAATTGTGAGATAAATGGGAGATAACTCACAAGTTTGCGCAGATCTGGCATCACCAAGAACCTAAGTTTTATGCTGATCTTTGAGTAGTCTTTATACCCTATAAGGAGCTCTGGTGGCACAGTAGTTCAAGCGCTCGGATGCTAACCAAAAGGTCAGCGGTTCAAACCCACCAGCTGCTCTGAGGGAGAAAGATGTAGTAGTCTGCTTCCATGAAGATTTACAGCCTTGGAAACCTTATGGGGCAGTTCTACTCTGTCCCATAAGGTCGCTATGAGTCGGAATCAACTAAATGGCAGTGGGTTTGGTTTTTGGTATGCCCTATAAGAGGGACCATGACATATTTGATCAAGAAAATAAGCCACAAGGATCTCAGTGAGATCCTTAAAATTTTAGAATTCCACTTTGTTTTCAATGCTTAGAGAATGAGCTGCTAAAAAGATTACAGCAAAGAAGTCTTTTACTATGACTCAGAGCCATGAACCATCTCAGAAATGTATTTATTTCAAATAATGTATTTATATCAAATGTATTTATATCAAATAATCTGTGATCAAATTGACAACAGCAACTCGAAAGATTACATAGGAACCATAGGGGGCCGTGAGTTTATGTTTATGGGGGAAGAACAATTCAGAAAAGGAGGGTGAGAATAGTTGCCAAACTCAAAGAACATGGTCAATGTCATTAAATGGTACATGTAGAAACTGTTGCGTTGCTGTATGTTTTGCTGTGGATAGTCTTGACAAAATAAATAAAATTTAGGAAAAAATGTATTAAATTATCAATTTTTATAAGAAGTGGATTTAATTAGCACCGTAGATGCAGGTAACATACAGTGAGGTCATTTAATACTCAGTGAGTCTCCTTTCTCAACACAGTGATATAACATTCAGCGATTCCTTTATTAATTTGTTAAGAGTTATATAACTTCATATGCATTTTATAGCACATAATGAGAGGATTTCAGCTACAAAATGCCCCATCCTATGAAGGCTGATTATTTTATGGGTTAGGAGATTTTCATAACTTCTTGTCCAACATAGTACAGAAGTAGCTTCCAGAATGTTATCTTTAAGATCACAGAAGCTAAGAGATTTAGATTTCAAAGTGAATGTTATCCATTTTCTGTTCATTTTTTAACCTACTTCCAGGCAAGCCCTCTGATGCCCTCATCATTTGTTTAATGTTTTTCATTCTTCTATGCTGCTTTGGGAATCAATTCCAGATCACAGAGGAGAGAAAACCTTTTTCCTTCCTCCCACCCCAAGCTCATTTTCCCAGACAAGATTTTTATCTGAATTAAATAGATTCACTGACCCAGGCCTAGCAACCTACCCATAGCAGCAACTTCCCTGGTGCTCTGCAGAGCATAGAGAAACCCCACAATGCCTGATTAAAGCTGTAGGAAAAACCTGAGATAATTCTAAAGGATTCAGCCCTACAAGATTGAGCCCTCCAAGCCATTCTTCTGAATCCATTTCCTTGTATTACGTTTAATACTTCCCTCTAGCACTAGCTCTGCATTGTTTCAATGCAGAGAATCGAATGCAGAGAATCCTGGGAATTTGAAAAGAGCTCACATGGAGAGTTGCTCCGTTCAGTATGCCCAGAGAAAAAAAGGAACTCTTTCTCCCTCATAGGATGCCCTGGCAGAAGTTGCTGCTGGTGTTCCCTCCCGGAGAAATCACGTTAGTATTTGCTTTACGGACAATGTTTTGAATTGCACTACAGAGCAAAGGATTTGGTCAGACAGTGTAATAGGAGTGATAATAGCGGACCTGAACATCAACTAGCTTCTTCCACATTATTTCATTTCATCCTCACAGATCAGAGAAATGCAGTTAGGTAATATTTCCCCACTTCACAGACTAGGGAAGGAAATTTCTGAGAGGTTAATTGATGTGCTGAAGAGCACATATAGTAAGTACCCTGCTCACTCCCTAGTCTGACTCCAAATTCCTTTTTATTTCTCCTATATTATGCTGTCCCTTCTGAACTGATTATGAGGTAGGTAATGCTACTGTTAATAATTCTAACAAAATATTGGATGACAGATTATACGTTTCAGACGTTGGAATTTATCTCAATTTTATTGTCATCTATAACTGAAAACGTTTAGTTGTTTTTTTTTCCATTAAATATTTCCCCTTTTCGGCTTTGATTGACTCTGCCAAAGCTGTAACTCTCTTTCTTTCAACCAGCCATCACCATGGAAACGCCTTGTGCAACATGTTGTGATTACTCACAAGCTGCAATAAAATACGAAGTGTGTTTATATGAATATTTAATTGTTAAAATAGCACAGCTGGTCTCACTTTTTAAAACACCTTTTCGTAGCTCTGTGGTCAGGACTCCATAAAATGCCAACCACTCTTGCATCCTGGGATTAAGAAATGACATGGTACAAATTTAGAGAATCTTGTTTTTGTTATTGTCAGCTGCCATCAAGTTGGCTCTAATTCATTGTCATGCACAACAGGATCAGACTGTTGTGATCAATAGGATTTTCATTGACTGGTTTTTGGAAGTAGATTGCCAGGCCTTTCTTCCTAGTCTGTCTTAGTCTGGAAGCTCTTTTGGAACCTATCCGTCATCACAGCAGTACACAAGCCTCCACTCAGTGTCTGTGCTGGAGATGCATTGGCTGGGAATCAAACTCAGGTCTCCCACATGGAAAGCAAGAATTCTGCCACTGAACCACCACTGCTTTTATTTGCTCTTAGCCAGTTGTAAATATCAATTCCATAGTAAAATATTTTTAGTTAGTTTGGAAACATCATGCATCAAATCATGCTCCCTGCCCCATTTCATTTTGCACATTAAAAGTCCTATGTGACATAAAAAAATAGATACCCTCCCTAAATCTCTGCCCTCTATTGAGTCACTTTCTCCCTTGGTGATCTAATATAATCTCAGAATTTCATCTTTCACTTACATAAAAGGTACTTTTAAATCAAAATCTATGGCCAGACCATTGTCCAGAATTTTAGTTCATCTCTAGTTTCCTAGTAGAAATATCCGACTGGATGTCCCATTGTCCTCTCCAACTCAACTTGTCTAAAACTAAGCTTGTTCTCTTTCCTTCAAGGTAAAAGTCCTTTCAGAACTTCCTTATTTCAGTCTCCAGTTGCATCATTCTCTTAACCAGGCTTGAAATTCCTTCATCTTATAGTCTTCTCTTTCCTTCTCTCATGTCCAATGTCCTATAAATTATTCTGAGCTTGTCCTAGTCTTTCTATTTCCATTGCCACCCTGTTACGCTGTGCTGGCACTACACTTAACCAACCTCCTTTCCCAGATCTCTCTGTCCATTTATCTTCCAAACTACTCCAAAGTTGACCTTTATAAATCAACATTTTACATATACCTTTTCACCTCCACAAAAACATGAATTTCCTCTAAAATTAAATCCAGATAGACTATCATTTTAAAAGCATTACTTTCAGGTTCGAAACCATCACTCCAATATTTACATGGCTCTCCAACATGATGGGAGCTGAACCAAATTCATTGCCTACGCACTAGTTCATTTCATTTCCACTCTAGTTCTTTACTGATGACTTGTGTATTGACAGCACCTCATTGTTTATGTGATGAATAATGATAGGTCAACCCTCTACCTCAAATAGTTCTATGGCTCTTTGGAGGGAAAGAAAGAAATGAAAATAGTCTAAAGAGTGAGAAAGAAATAGTCTCAAAATTAGCCTTCTTCTATCTGTGTTATTTAGCTATAATATCAACTTTTGCTTAAAATAAGAAAGTATTGATTATACATTTCTTTCAGTATAAATTGTAAATTTAAGCAATTTCAAACAATTCATTTATATCACTTTGATTATTCTTTTAGAGTCTGTGTAGTTTTCCAAAATAAAAATAAAAAGTCCATCTCTTGCCATAAAAGATTCTTTTTAGTTATGTTCAGGCCAACAATAATTTTTAAAGTTTTAATTTGGAAACTGAGGACAGATCCAACTAGCATTGTCAACCCAGCCGACAGGCTACTTGAGTGCACTACACCCACCCTTTTAAATAATGATGGGAGGAGGTTTTTTCTTTCTTTTTTTTTCCCCCCCAATATTTTTTTTTTTTCCAGCTGTTACAAAAGTAAAGCAGAGACCAAGGATCTGACGTATGAATCTTACAAGTGAGAGATTCTTAACAGGGAGTGATTCAGGAAGCTTTTCACATCTTTGGGACTGTCTGGAGTCACAGAATCAAGAAGAAAAAAGCTCCATGTCTCTTCGCTGACCTCCATGCAATCTTTTAATTAGCACAACATTGTTGCATTTCAGCCATCTTACAAAACTGCATGTGTATTATTCTGAAATTGTTTTGTCTTTCCTAGTGAGACCGATAGATGAAACAGCTTCACGTGTTCATGCCCCAGTAGTTGCACATTTTTAGGAAAATGGTAGGAAGAAATAGCCTCGTGCAAGTGCTATTGTAAACAGTATTGCAGGAAGAGGAGAAGCAGGTATGTGTGCTGAGAAGATGAAATGGTGCCTCTGACAGATCAGTTTTGCCTGATGTTTCTTAAACCTAAATGTATAGTTAAAACTCAGGTAAATGAATTTGTAATGACTAGAGAAAATGAAACAGGAGTGTAGGTGAGTAAGCATTGAATTCTTTTTCAAGTCATTCACCTTTAGACTTTCAAATAACATCTTAGATAATAGAATTGGTGGCCAAACGACGGCATAATTAGAACTAAGGTCAGAATTAGAGTCTATCTGGGGCCAAAGAAAAACACAGCAATTCCATAGTTATCACTCCTCAAACTGATCTTCCGACTCTTTTACGTTACAAGGTAGATAATGAAAAATAGACTGATCACTTCAAAAAAAAACCCTTGAATATCAACATGCGTGTCTTACTAATGCTGAGCTTTGCTGCAACAGTTTTCTATAAAACACAGCAGAATGGAGGGGAAAAAAAACTCAAAATAATGCCTTGAACCAATGAAATATACAGATTGGTTGAGCATTGCAAACCGGAAGTCATCTTAACACAAATCAGCATTTTAGTCTTTTGATGATTAGTAATAGTAAATATTCAGATATCACACTTCAAATATGAATATTCAGTTTAGGTTGCTAAAATCAAACTGCGTCTTTCCTCTTTTCTCACGTATTTGATAGGACAAGTGGTTTTGGCATTGAGGGAAGATTAGAGGTCATAGAGTTAGATTTAGGTTACAGTTCCAGTCCTGCCCTTCCTAGCTGTGTGGCCTTGAGCAAATCAGTTAACCTCTCTGAATCCTATCTCTTCACCTTCTTTGCAAGACTGAAGTGATCGTTTTATTGTTGTTGGGTGTAATCAAGTCGGTTCCGACTCATAGCAACCCCATGTGATAGAGTAGAACTACCCATAGGGTTTTCTTGGCTGTAATCTTTACAGAAGCAGAATGCCGGGTCTTTCTCATAGAGAACAGCTGGTGCATTTGAACTGCCAACCTTTCAGTTAGCAGCTGAGCGCTTAACCATTGCACCACCAGGGATCCTTATAGTAATCATTTTATACACACACACACACACACACACACACATACATACACAAATATAAATGATATACATAATACATGTAATAGAATAATATTTAATAGAACAATGTGATATAATAATGTGTTAATATAGTATATTGTATATTAATATAATGTACTTATATTAACATAGGAGGCATTGGTGGTTCAGTGGTAGAATTCTCACCTTCCATGCCGGAGACCTAGCTTCAACTGCCAGCAAGTGCACCTCATGCACAGCCACCACCCATCTTGACCGTGGAGACTTGCTAGTTGTTATGATGCTGAACAAGTTTCAGTGGAGCTTCCAGGCTAAGACAGACTAGGAAGAATGGCCTAGTGATCGACTTCCAAAAATCAGCCAGTGAAGACCCTATGGATCACAACAGTCCGATCTCCAACGCATCATAAGGATGGCACAGAACCGGGCAACATTTCATTCCATTGTGCTTGGGGTCACCATGAGTCGGGGGACAACTCCACAGCAGCTAACAACAAGAGCAACAACATATTAGCATAAATGCATGTACATTCGTTCAAAATTTTATACATACACACATATACTCATGCTTTGTAATGTGTATAGGGTCATACAAGAGTGCTGTAATTATTATTGAATCTGAGAACTTTACAATTAAAAGCTTCTTAATCAATACTGTTAAACTATAAGAAAATTTAATGTTACTGACATAATTTACTTTAGTAAAAGCAGTTGATGAGATGATCTCTCTTTCTGTTTTTAACTTTATTTGCAATACCTGGTTGGTTTTTATGCTATTATATGAGGTAAGAGTTAATTTTCCATTGGAACAGATGGCCAACACACACACACACACACACACACACACAAACAGGGCACTGAGGAGGATGGAGCTCGTGCTTAAGTTCTTTTTCTGGAAGATAGTAGAGCTTTTCTCGTTACTGCAAATGCATGAATGCATTAACAACATTGCAAGCATAGACGTTCCATACATTCTCTCATCAAACAGCCCCATCACTGCCTCAGTACTTTTTTCTGTTCAGCGTTATTGATTTTCCAACAATTGAGTTTGTTTGAAATAAGCTGTACTGGAGCATAGCTTTCCATTAATTAGAAAAAACGTATGAGTATTAACGTGAGAGAGCAATAACACTGCTTATGTGTTTTCTAGTAGAAACTCAGGACGATATTTTTTTTCACTGCTGTTGTTTCTTTTCCCCTTTATGACAATGCGGTTAAATCTAACGCAAAACAAAAAGTCTGAAAACCTAACTTGTACTCATTCTCAAAAGAAAAAAAATCTATGAAGTTCAAGTGTGAATGGATGGGAAAATGGCATGTTAGAAGAAATGAATCTCTGCTAATACTTCCTGTGTATACTTTTAAGACTTTGTTACCGTTTACAATTGCTTTTACACTTTGGTCCACTTAGAAAGCAAACATGGCAATTATCTTCTTTACCAGATATGGAAAATATACCTTGATTCATATTTATATTCCTTGGGTAATTATCATAGTGAAATCGTATTGAACTGAGAAGCTAGAAAAGGTATACGTGTGACACACTTTTTCAGTTTTCACCATTTCTGGTCACGCTGATCGAATTGGCCCATGCAGATTTCTTAAACTCAGCAAAGCTTAATCATGTAAGTAATTCCAATTTAATAATAAATAAAAACTGCTTTGCCTTATCATATTCACAGAGATCTGTTTTTGCTGCACAATGATTAAAGTAACTCTTAAATTTTGAAATCTGACAATATTCCTTAAATAATTTATGGTAGAAAAGCATGGAAAATGAGATAACAATGGTCACTTGAGGTGCAAACAGATGTAACAGAATAAAGTAAGAAGTAATTTGAAATTATTGACCAGAAATCAAGGTACCTATAAAGATATTAATCAGATATTGTTGGAGAACTCTTTAGTAGGAAGAGGAAGCCAGACATCATCACACTTAGCCCTGACTTAACATTACTACAAGATGTCATTCTGTTTCTTTAATGTAAAGATGAGAGCATCAAGACTACACCAGTTATATGAGAAGACTACATAGGTAGTGATCTTGAATCCCTTTCCTTTTGAAAACATTGACAGCATAAGGTGGTGGTGGATTCTTGGCTGAACAAAACTACTCCTGATAGATATGGGGCTATCATTAAACAAATGCTAAATGCTAAAAATAGTTCCATTAACTCCTCTAAGTCCCATTCCTTCACAGTCACCTCATTCTCTGAAGATCATTATCATAAAGGGGTTCCTCACCTGCAGTGTCTGAAAGCAAGCATGTTATTGGTTGGACAACAGTGCCACTCTGAGATAGAGCAAACCAAAATCAAACAAGTTGCTGTCCAATAGATTCCAACTCATGGCAACCCCACGTGTTACAGAGTAGAACTACTTTATAGGATGTTTTTGGCTGTAATCTTTATGGAAGCAGATCGCAAGACTGTCTTCTGTAGTACCTATGGGTGGGTTCAATTAGTAGATGAGTGCAAACCATTTGCACCACCTAGGGATCTTTGAAATATTGGCCCTTCACTGGTGTTACCACAGGGCTATACATAAAGGCTGACTGTTCATGAGGAGTGGACACCCCATTCAAAATGTGAGCGTAAAGCAAGGGTCTCTGCTCTCTGCCACATCAGTGTGAGTTATGGTCAACATCAGTCAGTTCTCAAGGAGTAAAAATGCCATGTTATTCATGTTTTCTTTCTATTGTTAGTTTAATAAAAGCACCATCATCAAGACACACATTATTTCTGGACATCAAAATTCTCACTCAATTATTTTATATTAACACTATGTCAAAAGGCAATTTTATGTTTGCTGATTTACTTTTTCTCTTTGTAAAATGAGAGCTCCTCAGGTAAAAAAAATAATGGTAGCATATTTTGGCACTTGTGTAACCAGCAGTATGTTAATTTCCAAATATCATAGCATTAAAATACTTCTATAAATTCTAATAATTTTCTAAGAAATTATAATAATAAAATTTTAAGGATTTTTTTTTTGCTCAGTGAAGAGAGAACATTCAAAATATTAATACATTAGCAAAACATTTCATTTAGAGAAATAATTTTATTAGAAAAAAGGAGCTTGAAAATTTGATAATCATAATCGAATGTATAATTTTCTGTGGTGAGTCATCACTGCTTTGCAATAAAAGGAATTTTTCTCCACGTGCATGTGTGCAGCAAGTTTCTATTAAAAAAAATCCAAAGCTTGTGAAGAAAAGAAACTAAAAGGATTACCAAACAATGTTCTTAGGTTCTTTGAGGTTTCATATGATATTTGATAGTACGTTGAATGAATGCCTCTTAGTGAAGCATTCTATAGTACGAAGTATAGGAGTAGGCTTATCCTTTATTAATCATGAAACTTTATTTGTTGAAATAAACAGCAATAAACTGTTAGGTCCATTTTGTTCACTGATATATCCAAAGCATCACCATAGTGTGTGGTACATAAATAGGCCCTCAATAAATAATTGTTGAAGTAACCACATGGTTAGTCTTGGAGGCTCCACACGCAAAGGCTAAAGTGATGAACTGAGGTAATTCAGGATGGAAGCTACTAGATAATCAAGCACATAATGTTGGCCTTAATTATGTGGCGCTTCTAGAATTGAAAGGAGATGAAAGGACTCAAATAGCTCAATTCTATAGCCGCTGGGGCACTTGGATTGCCAAGAGCGTTTTGCTCTTACTCTGCTACGGATTTTTGGAACAGAGACAGACTAATTAGACATGGAGCAATATTGTAATTGTATTGCTACAGCAATACAAAAGTTTATACAGCAATACTGTTCCATACCAATTAACAGTAAATTCCAAAGAGTTTGTCAATAAAATTTAAAGTACCATAATTCCATTGACTTGTCCATGAAGGCATAAATAATGCATTTTTCTACTATCTCCCTTGTGCAGTGTGCCAGCTCATTAGGAAGATTCCACAAAGTAACAATGGAGTCACTCTGAAATGACTTCATTTCAACACAAATCCTGTGTAAATAGATTTTTGGTGAGCCATCTGCCCACGTGGGGGTTAGTTTGTCTTTTAGGGGTTGGAAATTAAAAAGTGAAAAATACAGGAACACTTTGGTTTTCAAAACAATTTCATAATCACCTCTAAACAAATACGTAGAAATAGTGGCTTTAAGAAGAATAAATAAATCAATTTATTTCCCAAGCTATTTTGTATGATACAGATGACATTTAAAGAGTGAATGTGTCTAGTTATCTCATTGTAAGCATTCATCTCCATATTTTACTTCACTGGCAAATGTGACAGCTTACAAAAGAAATTAGGACATTTCAGACTTTAGTGCTATGGAGCTTGCTTTTCTCCCCAATCTTAAGAGACTCCATGAATATTTTAATGTCACGTTTCAAATTTAACATATCAAGACATGATTACTAAAGACTGATAATCCTTGTCTCTGCTACCCTCCAATTTCATTACTGTCATGCACCTTTGGGACATTTCTAAAGCCAGAATCAACAACTGTAATAGAATGTGGAGCATTAGACGTCATTAGTTTTACTGTTCATAATACCAAGCATGTTTCAGAGTATTTGTTGAATGGCAGCATTCTCCAAACCTTCTTGAAGACATCCTCTTTCCTTTCTTTTCCGTAAAAAGATATCATCAATTGCAACTAGAACAATGAACAGGTCAGTCAGTAAACACATGTTGATCTCCAAGTATGTTCCAGTTACCAGAAAGCTTCTGGGAATACACAGGGGAGTTTAAATCTAACAAGAGGGTCAGACATGAAAATATCCAACTATAATCCAATGAGATATGCAGTAGTAGAGCTATGCAACCAGTACGTGGGGACACAACCGATGATGCCATTAATTTGCTTCTTGAATAATAAATATAACAGCTAATATTAACTGATGGTCAATCAATTACTCGTATGCAAGTTCCAGGTAAACCTGAAAAAAATTAGAACAAGTCCACAGGATCCAGAGTACATCCTTGAGTATGCCCCACCTGAATTTAGAGACCATCTCAAGAACGGATGTGACACATTGAACGCTAATGACCGAAGACCAGAGGAGTTGTGGGATGACATCAAAGACATCATACATGAAGAAAGCAAGAGGTCGTTAAAAAGACAAGAAAGAAAGAAAAGACCAAAATGGATGTCAGAAGAGACTCTGCAACTTGCTCTTGAACTTCGAGTAGCTAAAGCAAGTGGAAGAAATGACGAAGTAAAAGAGCTGAACAGAAGATTTCAAAGGGCGGCTTGAGAAAACAAAGTAAAATATTATAATGACGTGTGCAAAGACCTGAAGTTAGAAAACCAAAAGGGAAGAACATGCTCAGCGTTTCTCAAGCTGAAAGAACTGAAGAAAGATTCAAGCCCTGAGTTGCAATATTGAAGGATTCTACTGGGAAAGTATTAAAAGATGCAGGAAGCACCAAAAGAAACTGAAAGGAATACACAGAGTCATTGTACCAGAAAGAATTGGTGGACGTTCAACCATTTCAGGAGGTAGCATATGATCAACATATGATCAACTGCCAATGGTATTGAAGGAAGAAGTACAAGATGCACTGAAGGCATTGCTGAAAAACAAGGATCCAGGAATTGATAGAATATCAATTGAGATGTTTCAACAAATGAATGCAGTGCTTAAAGCGCTCACTTGTCTATGCTAAGAAATTTGGAAGAAAGCTACCTGGCCAACTGACAGGAAGAGATCCATATTTATGCTTATTCCCAAGAAAGGTAATCCAACCAAATCTGGAAATTATAGACCAATATCATTAGTATCACATGCAAGTAAAATTTTGCTGAAGATCATTCAGAGCAGCTGCAGCAGTACATTGACGGGAAACTGGCAGAAATTCAAGCCTGATTCAGAAGAGAGTGTGGAACGAGGGATATCATTGCTGATGTCAGATGGATCCTAGCTGAAAGCAGAGAATACAAGAAAGATGTTTACCTGTGTTTTATTGACTATACAAAGGCATTCAACTGTGTGGATCATAACAAATTATGGATAACATTGCAAAGAATGGGAATTCCAGAACACTTACCTGTGCTCATGAGGAACCTGTACACAGATCATGAGGCAGTTGTTCCAACAGAACATGGGGATACTGCTTGGTTTAAATTCAGGAAAGGTGTGTGTCAGGGTTGTATCCTTTCACCATACTTATTCAATCTCTATGCTGAGCAAATAATCCGAGAAGCTGGACTGTACGAGGAAGAACGTGGCATCGGGATTGGAGGAAGACTCATTAGCAACCTTCCATACGCAGATGACACAACCTTGCTTGCTGAAAGTGAACAGTACTTGAAGCACTTACTGATGAAGATCAAAGACTACAGCCTACAGTATGGATTACACCTCAACATAAAGAAAACAAAAATGCTCACAACTGGACTGATAAGCGACATCATGATAAATGGAGAAAAGATTGAAGTTGTCAAGGATTTCCTTTTACCTGGATCCACAACCAACACTCATGGAAGCAGCAGTCAAGAAATCAAGAGACTCATTGCATTGGGCAAATCTGCTGCAAAAGACCTCTTTAAATTGTAAAAAAGCAAAGATGTCACCTTGAAGACCAAGGTGTGCCTGACCAAAGCTGTGGTGTTTTCAATCGCCTCTTACGAATGTGAAGGCTGGACGAGGAATAAGGAAGACGGAAGAAGAATTGATGCCTTTGAGTTACGGTGTTGGCGAAGAATGTTGAATTCTCCATGAACTGCCAAAAAAATAAACAAATCTATCTTGGAAGAAATACAGCCAGAATGCTCCTTAGAAGCGAAGATGTCGAGACTATATCTCACATACTTTTGACAGGTTATCAGGATGGGTCAGTCCCTGCAGAAGGACATCACACTTGGTAAAGTAGAGTGTCAGTGAGAAAGAAGAAGATCCTCAATGAGATGGACTGACACAGTGGCTGCAACAATGGGCTCAAGCATAGCAAAGATTGTGAGGATGGTGCAGGACCAGGCAATGTTTCGTTCTGTTGTACATAGGGTCACTATGAGTCAGAACTGACTCAATGGCACCTAACAAGAACAACAATATTAACTGTGGGTCACATTCTCTTTTAAGTGTTTTTACATGCCTGGTAACAGAAGTAAGAGGAAATGTAGATTATCTACATAGTTTTAGACTCCAAGAAATAATGCATATTGCCCAAGACCACAGAGCTAGTAGGCAGTGGAGCTAGAATTTCAACTCTGGAAGTGTGGCTCCAAAGCCAATGCCCTGAGCTTCCAGGCCAGACAGTCTCTCTGTTTTACTTCAGAATCATCTTGAAATGCTTCAGAGATGAGTTCATATTTGACTTAAAACCTAAAATTTAAGGATTACTATATTAGTTATAGAAAGAAGTAAAAGAGAATTTGGAACAAAGGGAATAGCATGAACACCATCAAGGACAAAAGAAAGAGCATGCATGGTACAGGTAGGAAGCTGACTAAAGTCTGAACTGCTAGATTGAAGGGCTTGTGGGAGGCAGTGGTAGAAGATGAGATTGAAAAAGTGGATAGAGTCCAGACTGAGTGGTCTTCTGTGCCATGAAATAGGATTTAGGCCTTAATCCCTTAGAGGATATTGCTATATACTTGCTCTGAACATTATACTGACCTCCTAACCAGGTAAAAGTACAATTTAGGCTGTCAATGAAATGTCACCATTTTTAAAGTGTAGTATGTAATTGAAGCAATTAGTCACATTATATAGACAAAAGAAACCATTTTACTCTAAATATTCTTAAGTTATTTGAATAATGAATGGTCTAAATGTATTCCTTTCACGTAAATTAGATAAACTCTCTTTGAATTGAGGTGTTACTTAAATAATTTTTATGTTAAAAATTTTAATATATTTTCAAATTTATATTCTCTTACTGAAGCCCCTAAATGACACATTTGTATGCAGTCTTTTGTGTTGGAAATGCCCGTGGCAAAAACAACCAACCAACCAAAACAAAACACAACCACCACCAGCAACAGCAACAACAAACTCTCACTTAGAAGGGATCACTTGGTTCAAGTCATTCTGCAGCCCCCAGATAGTCAGATCCTCTTTATTAAAATCCATTCACCACAATGTTTAGAAAGTGGTGTAGTGTACAGAAAACACCGTTAACTGATACTAGATTTGAAAATCGCGTACGGTAGACTAGAATCCCACAATGCCCTAGTCTCTTGGGTGCTCATCGTGAATGGTGCTCATATAACGCTCTTATAATCTATATAGGGGTATGTGAAATCTAGTATTCTCCAAAGCCGCTAGGCTAGGCTTCTGTCCTGATATTTATTCCCTAATATCTTGTAGGATGGACCTTTTTTTTTTTTTTTTTTTTTTTGCTCTGGAGTGTTGGCCTTTCTAGTTTCTGTCCTTCAATAGTGGCTTTGCTTAATTTTCCAGTGATTGTCTTCTCATGAGCGCATCTAGAGTCTCCTCAGAGGAAGTAATCACTCCATTCTTTCCTTGCGACACCTCATTTCTCCATACCCTGGTTCTGTCTGAAGCGTTCCTTTCTCTAAGGAAGTGCAAGAAATAACAACACAACAAAAATCTTCCTTTTATGTATCATTTCCCTTCAAAATTATGTTTTTATTCTTAGAAAACTTAGCTACTTTCCAACCAAGGTGAACAACATCCTCTACACTGTTCTAGTTAAAGGAAAGCTGGATAACCTAAGAGTATGAGATGAATCAAGAGGCTGAGGGTCAAACTATAAGAGATACGGCACTTTACATTTGATTTGCATCCTCTGTCCTGTTGTTCCACGTTTTTTTTGTTTGTTTGTTTGTTTGTTTTTTGTTTTCAGAAAGCAAATCCATGGCTTGGTATCCATAACAGGCTTTCTCTTTGCATGTCAAGAACCGATGTTTAGGAAACACAGCATTCTGAATAAGTAGTAATAATAGGTTGCAGCTAAATATTTGAATTTTATGTTACATTACAATATGGATGGCTATGGTGTTGTTTTGAGAAAAAATGTATTCACGTTATCATTTTTAGTCATTACAAATAGTTCTCTATGGTCACACTAGGAGATAAACATTATGAGGCTGATATAAAATGCATCTTTTAAAATATGAAAGGAATGCATCATATTCCAAGAGGTCAGTTGTCTTTCTCTCACTAGGAGTTGATACATCTAACTCTGTATGATACGTGGCATTTATAATTTTCTACACATAACTGAAGTTTATTTTTTGTGAAATATTTCATTGATTTTTTAAAACCAATTCATATTTATTCCTAAAACAGAATCACCCTAAACCATTTGTAATTCGATCTGTTATTTTTCATGAGGAAGAGGGATGGAATCAGAGCCATCCTAAACCAGTCTAGCTTATCTAGTTATGGCCACAGAATGGAAGCATGTGTGTATACCATTCATCTCATGTGTTTCACTGGGGAAAAGACCGAGAAGAGCTGGTCTGGCATAGGTCACTGAGCTAATCTAACTATACTTAGATTCGGTTCTCAAACTATGACTTTGAATCAGCAGAAATCTAGCGTTTGTTAAAAGCTGTACATGGAGAGGTAAAGTAATTTTCTCAAGTTTAGTCTCTTCTTATTGCTATATACAAAGTCAAGCTGTTATTTTGTTCTGAAAATCATAGTATTCTATCTAATTTTTAAGAAAGAGAACGTGAATGTGTGGATTAATCAGGGCAAGTGAGAATCAAAAACTAGACTGTAGTTAATATTTTGAGAAATATTAACTAAAAACCTACTGTATGGTCGGAAACTGTTGATACAGATATAACTAAATTAGACACAGTCCCCCCCCCCCAAAGTTTTCAGTCTACAGTGTGGAGCCAGGCATTAAAGAAATTATTTTTCTTTAATTCACCAGAATGAATAAATGCTTATCATTAATGAATTTCTGATGTTCTTGCAAAAACAATTTAGAAGAAATATATGGAAAAATTTGGTACAGAATATGGTAGTGTATTTACCACCTAAAATGAAATTTACAATAATATCTGAGGAGGAACCTATAATTTTAAATCACGTAAAAAATAATACATGCTTTAAAATAAAGATTAAACCTTCTAACAAATGACTTTATTTTTGATTGTGTAACTTCAAAAATACAGAAAAATGTTACTCCAAATGTATGTATGTAAACAGGTAATTTATGTAATCTAAAACAGTTTTTATTCTTTTACTGTAAATAAGCATCACTGGAATTAGATATAAAAATATTGCAATAGTACTTGTTGCCATCTAGTCAATTCCAACTTACAGAGACCATAGGGGACAGAGTAGAACGGCCCCGTAGTGTTCCAAGACTGTAATCTTTACAGAGGCAGACTGCCACATCTTTCTCCAGTAGATTGGCTGGTGGGTTCAAACCACTGACCTTTCGGTTAGCAGCTGAGTGCTTAACCACTATGCCACCAGGGCTCCTTTATTGTGATATTAAGAATTGTTAGATACAGAAGGTTAACTGAGGGAAATCATCGATTTTTCTTCCGTAAATAAGTAAGATTCTCGTTCTCTGGGGCTCATTCCTTTGGGAATGCTTGAAGGAAAGGGGATGGACTTTCATGTTTCTTTTGAATGTTGACTCAATCCTTCTCTTACTGACCCTGACTTTATGGTCCTTTCACGTTTTGGAATTTATTTTACATCTCTGGGTATTTACATTAATTGCAATTTCTCCACCAATTGGTTTAGAAATAAGATAGAAGTAACAAAGTTAACCACTCTAAAAGTGAATCATTAATGCTGTTTTATCTGTTTCTAGGTAAAAGATCTGAAAACCAAGAAGTTAGCTTTATCTAGTGATCTGAAACAGATCGATTAAAGTACAAAGTCAAAACTATCAATGGATTCATTATATTTTCTCTTGACTTCATTTATATGTTGTTCCTGTTGTTGTGTGCTGTGGGGTCAATTCCAACTCATAATGACCCTATAGGACAGAGCAGAACTGCCCCATAGGGTTTCGTAGGCTGTAATCTTTATGGAGGACCCCTGGTGGCAAACTGGTATAGCGCTCAGCTGTTAACCAAAAGTTGGTGGTTGGAATCCACCAACCGCTCTGCGAGAGAAAAAATGTGACAGTCTGCTTCTGTAAAGGAAACCCTATGGGGGCAGTTTTACTGTATCCTATAGGGTTGCTGAGTCAGAATTGACTCGATGGCAGTGGGTTTGGTTTGTTTTTTTGTCATCTTTATGAGGGTAGATCAAAGAAGGTCTTTTCTCCTATGGAGCCACTGGTGGGTGAGAACTGCAGACGTTGCAGTTAGCGGTTGAGTGCTTACTCATTGCACCACTCAAGGCTCTGTATCATTCGTATAGTACCTGTAAAATTGGGGATTCATAAAATGAGACACTGTAAAGAAAGGAATACCTTGTTGCAAATTAAAATTTATGCGTTACATCATAGTTGAGTGAATTGATTGGCTAACTGAAAATCAAGTAATTCCAGCCATTTACCTTAATCTGCCTAAGAAATTCTAGGCAATTAAAAATAACTGGTAAGTAAAATAGTGGTTATTATGAAAGGTCATTTAATTATCAGACAACAACACAGAATAATTTCAACACTGTTAATACATCACTCAAACAGGTGTTTCCCAGAGGCACTCACTTCATTGTTTGTCATCACTCTTAATAAACATGTGCTTGAGTTCATGGAATTTAAAAATAATTGGCATGTCCTACAGAGGCATGGGAAATTGATGTAGGCATACACCCACCCAACATTTAATGACCTTAATCTATCTCAATGACTTGCATTTCTGTTCAAATAACCAGTTTGGGGTGTGATTTACCAAAATCAACTTTTGAAGCACTATTTCAACAAAGAACAGTCTTTTGTGTGACAAGCTATAATATTTAGCTACCAAAAGGCCTACCATATTTCTCTCCCACTGAGAACTATTTGTTATCTAATGTCACTTATAGACTACATGTAAATCAAATTATTATTTCCGGCTCTGCATGGTGCAATGTTGATTAAAAACTTGTCAAGCTATCAGAAGAATAAGGCCATTTCCCAGCATGGAATGATGTTATTTATTCTAGACTCAATGACTGGTTCCAGAACCAATGCTTAATAATAATATCCATGACCAGGAAAAGAAATCATTTAGAATGATGACTCTTATCACAATCCTAAGACATTAGAATTTCTGACAATGCTGAAATAATTGTGCAACTTGAAAGAAATATATAAGAAGGTAGCCAAACTCTTACTGAACTCATTAAAGTTAATGGCTTCTTGAAAGCGTTAAACATTGTTGACCACTGTCTTCTTGAAATGTTCTCCTACTTGACTCCCATAATAATATACTCTCTTGGTTCCCCAGCCTTTCCTCTATTTTTTCTCAGGCTCTTTGACTAGTCCTTTGTATTCTGTTCCTCTGTTACATTTTGTTCATTCCTGTGATTTGTCCTAGGTTTTCTTCTTTTTTCTTTCGCGTGCTGACCTGGGAAATTCTATGCCTTCACATGGATTTTCTACTCTCTCTCTATATTTTATGGGCAAGATCTCTTTCTGGACCTCCAGACCCACATATCAACAGATCATGAGACATCTCCCAATGATGACTCAAATTCAACCTGGATAAACTGATTTTATTATCTTCCCTCCAAACTGGCTTTTCCTAATGTTTGGTTTGAAAATTCATGCAGTTGTGTGACAAAATTCCCAGGAATCATTCTAAAATATCTTATCCTACCTCAAAGTCTCATCTGTTAAAACGTGGGGGAGTCAACTTCTTAAATACTGCTCACTTCTATTCCAAGTCTTCTCCCACTGCCTTGGTTTGTGTTCCCATCATCTGTCTACCATCAAAATCACAAAAGGCTCCCTGCCTGCATTCTTGCACAGAATGAGTTTTCTAAAACACATAGCTGATTATGTTATTTCCATCCTTCAACTATTCAACACTGCCCAAAGCCCAAGCTCATTAGCATGGCATAAATAGCTTTCATGGTCAGACCTTGGTTTATATCTTCAGGCTCAGTACTTAGCCTTGTCGCTTTTGTTCTTGAAGTTTCAGCTATACTATACTACCATTACATTGCAATATGCTTCACACCTCTGTGTGTGTTTTACACTGTTCTCTGCCTATAAGACCCACTGTGTTAGCTATCTATGGCTGCACGGCAGATTACCACAAACTTTATGGCTTAAAACAACACACGTTTATTATCTCACAGTTTCTATAGGTTAGGAATCCAGACATGACCTAGCTGGGTCCTCTGACTAAAAGTTTCTCACAGGCTGCAATCAAGGTGTTGTCAGGACTAGGGTCTTATCTGAGGGCTCAACTGTGGAAGCATCTTCTTCCAAGCTCATTCGGTAGTTGTTAGCAGAATTCAATTACTCGAGTCCTCAGTTCCTAACTGGTTATTGGCCAGATGCCTCTATCATTTTCTTGCCACATAGGCAAGTTCCACAAGGCAGCTCACGATATGGCAGTTGCTTCATCAATGCCAACAAGGAAAAGAGTCTGTCAGCAAGATGGAAGTCACAATCTTATATAACCTAATCATGGAAGTGATATCCCATCATCTTTACCATATTCTGTTGGGTAGAAGCAAGTCATTAGGTTCAACCCACAATCAATAGGAGAGGATTATGCAAAGGTAGGAATATCTGGAGGTTCAGGTTATTGGGAGCCATTTTAGACAATACTTACTACACCTCCAACTTTACCGCCCCCCCCCCACACTCGTCCACCTAACAAAACATGGTCAATTTATTGAAGATTTATCTCAATTATCAAGACCTCTGTTCCTCAGTGATTATTTCCCTGGCTATCATACCCTAAAGTTGATTACTCTCTTCTTTGTGTTCCCACTGCACTTCTCACATTATTCTTCAGTTACTTGCTCATACCTTTCCCCCACCAATGCTTTAAAAGTAAAAATTGTAGTTTATTTTTTCAGTCCTTGATAGATTGTCAGTCCAAAGGAAGTGTTCTTTAAATGTTAAATAATAAGTGTTAAAAAAATTGAAACTACAAATATGATGTACAAGAAATTATCTGTAAACGTAATATCCCCTGGGGACACTTGACAGCAAATGATCTGTTTAACATCTGAGTGCTGCATTCATTTTATTTAGGGTACAAATGGCAATCATCTGTGAGGGACATCACAAAGTGACAGCTTTGTCCGTCTTTATTATGTAAATACTTTCAAAGGAGAGACAACTATAAAATGAAATGTCGTGTGGCTAGTAGGGTATAGTGTAGATCGTACGCTTTAGCATCAGACTATAGGATGAAATCTCAAGTACGTCTTTGCCACTTACTGACTGTGTGGCCCCAGACAAGTTACTTAACCTCTCTATGCCTTGGCTTCCTGACCTGTAAAATGGGGATAGTAATGGGACCTACATCATAGGACTGTTGCAAAGATTAAACAAAATGATATGTGAAAAGAAGTTTTATACTTGGCGTATATTGCACCCTAAATTAATGACAATCATTGTTATTTCCTGATGTATTAACATGAAAAGATGTCCATGACTTAAAATTAAGTGAAACAAGCAACTTGGAGAGCAATGTGTAAAGTGTTATTTTTTGTAAAGAAATAAAAAGTGTATGTACTTAGTTCATCTATATGTTTACGTATAGGAAAAATATGGAAGTATACTCATGAGACTTTTAACAATTATTATTTCCAGTGATTAGGGAAAGGGGTAGGGTGGTTGTCTTCATTTGTTATTTTGTAGATTTTTGTATTGTTTGAATTATTTTAAATAAGCATGTATCATTTTTATAACCAAAATAAAATAATTGATGATTTCTTAAACATATAAGCAAAAAAGTGGAAAGACTCAGGCAGTTGTACATCTCATAAACTCATAAACTCTTGGTAACATTTAAGCTATAGGTTTGCTTTGATTCTTACCATCTCCAGCCATGGCAGTTGAATTATTCTTTTGGAAATCTCAATCAAATCTTTGGCAAGCAGTTTTTGGGAAGTACCAAAAGATCTGGAACTCTCTCTTTCCGTTGTGCTCCTCCATGAAATTTCCTCTATTTTATTTCCAATCCTGCATGTCATAGCCAGGGGGCAGATGGTCCAAGGGCTAAGCAATACTTGCAATGGTTGCTGGTACAGCATATACCAAACCCTAAAGAGAAATATCAAACAATTTGCCTGTAGTATATGGCTTAAGTGATACATGTTTTAGTTAAAAAATTAGAAACAGAACAAAAAGGCTGTTAGTTTCTACTCAGTCTTTCAACTGTTTAACACATTTCAGCAATAAAACTAATGGGAAAAGATTTTTTTCTAACTATGCCAAAGTTATTAAAATGGAGAGTCAATTAGAAAAATATATACAAAAATGTATGTTCATAATTTTTGAATGCTATCACTCATATCAGATGGACAAATTGTTTAACACCAATATTTGTAGGTAAGGTTAGAGCTTCTGAAAACAATGTTTATTTAATAATGAAACTTTCTCATTTTAACTTTGTTTTCTTATTAACATCTTATATTAGAAGGAAAAGTAGGGTCTGCAATAAAAAGCTTTTTTCTTTTGTCAACATGTTTTAACCATGGAAGATGACAGAAGGGAGTGAGAAAAAAATGCAATGATTTTTATTAATAAAATCAATGGAGGAAGCAGTGGAACCAATAATCCCAAAGAGTAGATCAAGTATTACTTCCTTTCCTTGCCTATTTTTTGCCCCACAAATATTAAGCTATTTTTTAAGTAACTTTTCCCTCCAAGGGTCAAGGAATTGCTAAAGGTCTAAATTTAACTTAATCTACCTCTGTTTTATTCTTCTTTCTGGTGGGCTTACCTGTGCTTATAGAAAAATTTCAAAGTAATGAAAATTGTTTAAGGTTGCTACTGGCCAAAGACTTTCCTGTCCTCCAATTTTAAGAGATTATAAGGAATATATGAGGATTATATTAGGAAGTATGGCAAGAAAAAATAAGAGAAAGGAAGGAAGGAAGGCTGGGAAAAAGGGAGGAAAGAAGGAAGAAAAATGGAAGACAATCAACAATGAAAATACAAATCTTATCTCTGTCATTCATTTGCACAAGTGTGAAAATTTTCCATTATCAGAACAGGAAAAAAAAAAAAAAGAAAGAAAGAAACTGTGTGTCTTACCGTTCTGAAGTAGTTACTTTTACTTGTTGAGAGAGGAAACCAATAATGTTTTTGTCTTGTGATAATGCAAAGGTTAAACAATCTGAGAACTACCTGCACCATGGAAATGTAGCTTGGGGTTAATAAGTACAAAGTGTCCATATTTGAGTAATTTTAATAAACCTTAGAACAGAGATAAACTAAAGGACAGTAAAAACATATATATAATTACACTGGGCACTAATGTCACAAAGAGTTAATTAGGCTTCAGTGGGTCATAACTTGTTTTGAGGATGTGGCATTTCAGAAAACCACCTAGCTCAGACAGTAAAAGTGCAATTGTTGTCATTATCGTTTTAATTGGTGCTGCAATTTAATGGCTATACACGTGGTTGTTGTAAGGTCTTTTCAGCTCTTGAGGATTTCAATATTTGACATATAGACTGGAAAAATAATTACTCCATTTCATAGATTTAATATTATCTTTTGCAGCGAATGATAATACTGCCTTTTTGAAATGATTATTATTGATAGAACACACGCTTAAATGGTTTACAGAGCTGCCTTGCACCGTACTATATTTCTTTTTCTTAGAGATCACTAGGATTACCTAATTAGATCAATATTGCTACCATACTTTACGCAGTACGTAATGTATGGTAGATATATTGCAAAATATTGAAAGGAAGAAAGAAACACTTGCGGTGGTTTCAAGTAGGAAAACAAAATAGTTACCATAAGTCATGGCAGGAATAATATTTTATTAACCATAGGTTTGAATTTTCTTGATTCAAATTCCTAGGTAGCATATTATGCACACAGTTTGAAATATATGTAGCACAATGAATAGAAAGGCTTACTTCTTTAGAATATGAAAAGAATGAGGAGTAGGTTTTCGATGATCACATTTAAATATTTTCAAAAAGAGTTAATTTCCACCCAGCAGGAGAATAATTGATAGATAATTACAAAAGAGGCTATGCCAAATTTATCGCTAGGCCCTTTATATTGAGCACAATAGTCTTTATATAGTGTTTGGTGGGAAATCTACCATTTCCCTTGGGGTAATGGCCAGTTCTTTTGCCACTATAGTAGCTTGAATGCCTCTGTTTCCAGAACTCCGGTTAACTGCACTTGCTAAGTCTTGAAAAGGAGGCAAAGCACAGATTTCTAAGATTAAGATTTACTTGGCTATTTGCATTCTTAATTCTTGGGGTGAGTATCAGTTGCTGATCTGGCTTCTCTGAAACTAACAATAAAGGACCTGAGTGTCACATCCAAGCAGCAACTCTTATGCAGGCTGCACATTAGAATCATCATTTGGGGGCTGATGGGCAGGTGCCCAGGCCTCACCCTCAGTGATTGACTTAATTGGTCTAGATCTGGGGTCTGGACTTTGTTTTCATAAAGCTCTCCAGGTAATTCGAATGTGCAGCCAGGGCTGAGAAGCACTGCTTTAGTGGTTATTGGATTAGTGGTTGTCAAAATACAGTCTGCCTGAACTATGTTGTTGTGTGCCATTGAGTCGATTCCGACTCATAGCGACCCTATAGGACAGGGTAGAACTGCCCCATAGGGCTCTCTAGGCTGCAGTCTTTACAGAAGGAGCCATGGTGGCACAATGGTTAAAGCACTCAGTTGCTAACCAAAAAAGTCAGCAGTTCGAACCCACCAGCCACTTTGTGGGAGAAAGATGTGGCAGTCTGCTTTTGTAAACATTTGTTGTTGTTGTTAGGTGCTGTCGAGTCTGTTCTGACTCATAGCAACCCTATGTAGTACAGAAAGAAACACTGCCCGGTCCTGCATGATGCTCACACTCATTGTTATGCTTCAGTCCATTGTTGCAGCCACTGTATCAATCCGTCTTGTTGAGGGTCTTCTTCTTTTTCGCTGACCCTGTACTTTACCAAGCATGATATCCTTCTCCAGGGACTGATCCCTCCTGACAACATGTCCAAACCATGTATGTGAGATGAAGTCTCAACATCCTTGCTTCTAAGGAGCATTCTGATTGTACTTCTTCCAAGACAGATTTGTTCGTTCTTTTGGCAGTCCATGGTATATTCAATATTCTTTGCCAACACCACAATTCAAAGGCATCAATTCTTCTTCGGGCTTCCTTATTCACTGTCCAGCTTTCACGTGCATATGATGCAGCTGAATATACCATGGCTTGGGTCAAGCACACCTTAGTCTTCAAGGTGACATCTTTGCTTTTCAACACTTTAAAGAGATCTTTTGCAGCAGATTTGCCCAATGCAATGCGTCTCTTGATTTCTTGACTGCTGCTTCCATGAGTGTTGATTGTGGATCCAGGTAAAAGGAAATCCTTGACAACTTCAATCTTTTCTCCATTTATCATGATGTTGCTTATCGGTCCAGTTGTGAGCATTTTTGTTTCCTTTATGTTGAGGTGTAATCCATACTGTAGGCTGTAGTCTTTGATCTTCATCAGTAAGTGCTTCAAGTACTGTTCACTTTCAGCAAGCAAGGTTGTGTCATCTGCATATCGAAGGTTGCTAATGAGTCTTCCTCCAATCCCGATGCCACGTTCTTCCTCGTACAGTCCAGCTTCTCGGATTATTTGCTCAGCATAGAGATTGAATAAGTATGGTGAAAGGATACAACCCTGACACACACCTTTCCTGAATTTAAACCAAGCAGTATCCCCTTGTTCTATTTGAACACCTGCCTCTTGATCTGTGTACAGGTTCCTCATGAGCACAATTAAGTGTTCTGGAATTCTCATTCTTTGCAATGTTATCCATAATTTGTTATGATCTACACAGTCCAGTGCCTTTGCATAGTCAGTAAAACACAGGTAAATATCTTTCTGGTATTTTCTGCTTTCAGCCAGTATCCATCTGACATCAGCAATGATATCCCTGATTCCACGTCTTCTTCTGAATCCTGCCTGAATTTCTGGCAGTTCCCTGTCGATGTACTGCTGCAGCTGCTTTTGAAAGATCTTCAGCAAAATTTTACTTGCATGTGATGTTAATGATATTGTTTGATAAATTCCACATTAGGTTGGCTCACCTTTCTTGGGAATAGGCATAAATATGGCTCTCTTCCAGTCAATTGGCCAGGCAACTGTTTTCTAAATTTCTTGGCATAGACGTGAGCATTTCCAGTGCTGCGGACATTTGTTGAACCATGTCAGTTGATATTCCGTCAATTCCTGCAGCCTTGTTTTTCGCCAATGCCTTCAGTGCAGCTTTCAGTAGCATCAGTTCCTGATCATACGCTACCTCTTGAAATGGTTGTACGTCAACCAATTCTTTTTGGTATAATGACTCTGTGTATTCCTTCCATCTTCTTTTGATGCTTCCTGCGTCATTTAATATTTTCCCCATAGAATCCTTCACTATTGCAACTCAAGTCTTGAAATTTTTCTTCAGTTCTTTCAGCTTGAGAAATGCTAAGCATGTTCTTCTCTTTTGGTTTTCTATTTCCAGCTCTTTGCACATGTTGTTATAATACTTTACTTTGTCTTCTCGAGCCACTCTTTGAAATCTTCTGTTCAGTTCTTTTACTTCATCATTTCTTCCGTTTGCTTTAGCCACTCAAAGTTCAAGAGCAAGTTTCAGAGTCTCTTCTGACATTCATTATGGCCTTTTCTTTCCTGTCTTTTCAATGACTTCTTGCTTTCTTCATGCATGATGTCCTTCCACAATGCATCTGGTCTTCAGTCATTAGTGTTCAATGCATCAAATCCATTCTTGAGATGGTCTCTAAATTCAGGTGGGATATACTCAAGGTCATACTTTGGCTCTTGTGAATTTGTTCTAATTTTCTTCAGTTTCAACTTGAACTTGCATATGAGCAATTGATGGGGGTGTTCCACAGTTGGCCCCGGCCTTGTTCTGACTGATGATATTGAGCTTCTCCATTGTGTCTTTCCACAGATGTAGTTGATTTTATTGCTGTGTATTCTATCTGGCGAGGTCCACGTGTATAGTCGCCGTTTATGTTGGTGAGAAAAGGTATTTGCAACGAAGAAGTCATAGGTCTTGCAAAATTCTATTATGTGATCTCTGGCATCATTTCTATCACCAAGGCCATATTTTCCAACTACCGATCCTTCTTTGTTTCCAACTTTCTCATTCCAATCACCAGTAAATATCAATGCATCCTGATTGCGTGTCCGATCAATTTCAGACTACAGCAGGTGGTAAAAATCTTCAATGTCTTCATCTTTGGCCTTAGTGTTTGGTGCGTAAATTTGAATAATAGTCGTATTAACTGGTCTTCCTTGTTAGGCGTATGGATATTATCCTATCACTGACAGTGTTGTACTTCAGGATAGATCTTGAAAATGTTCTTTTTGACAATGAATGCAATGTCATTTCTCTTCAAGTTGTCATTCCCGGCATAGTAGACCCTATGGTTGTCAGATTCAGAATGGCACTACCAGTCCATTTCAGCTCAGTAATGCCTAGGATATCGATGGTTATGTGTTCCATTTCATTTTTAATGATTTCCAATTTTCCTAAATTCATACTTCGTACATTCCATGTTCCAATTATCAATGGATGTTTACAGCTGTTTCTTCTCATTTTGAGTCGTGCCACATCAGCAACTGAAGGTCCCAAAAGCTTAACTCCATCCACGTCATTAAGGTCAGCTCTACTTTGAGGAGGCAGCTCTTCCCCAGTTGTATTTTGAGTGCCTTCCAACCTGAGGGGCTCATCTTTCAGCACTATATCAGACAATGTTCCACTGCTATTCATAAGGTTTTCACCGGCTAATTCTTTTCAGAAGTAGACTGCCGGGTCCTTCTTCCTAGTCTTAGTTTGGAAGCTCAGTTGAAACCTGTCCACCCCGGGTGACCCTGCTGTTATCTGAATACTGGTGGCATAGTTTCCAGCATCACAGCAACACGCAAGCCCCTACAGTACGACAAACTGACAAACACGTGGGGGTGTAAAGATTTACAAGCTCCCAAATGAAGGTGTATTGGCTGAGTATGGCAACTAGCCTTGAAGATGGCCCTCAGTGATCCCTACCTCCTGGTATTCTCACCCTGTGTAGTCTCCTCCCACACTGAACCAGGGTTGGTCGGTGTAATCAGTAGAATAGGGCAGAAGTGGGAGGTTAGGTTATAAAAGACTGTAGGTTCCATCCTTGGTGCTCTCTCTGAATCATTCACTCTGGGGAAGTCAGCTGCCATGTCCAGAGGACACACAGGCAGCCTTGGAGAGCCCCACCTGGTGATGAGGAACCGAGGCTTCCTGCCCACAACCAGGTGAGTGAGTTTGGAAGCAGACCATCCCCCAGCCCAGCCTTCAGATGGCTGCAGCCCCAGGGGACAGCTTGACCACCACCTCATGAGAAACCCTGAGGCAGAACCACCTGGCTAAGCAGTTATTGGATTCCTGACCTGCAGAAGCATGACATAATAAATGCTTGCTTACTTTGAAAAAAAAAAAAAAAAGATTTACAGTCTTGGAAACCCTATGGGGCAGTTCTAGTCTGTCCTGTAGGTTTGCTCTGAGTCAGACTCGACTTGATGGCAATGTTGTTTTTGTGTTTTTTTGTTCTTTTAATAAACACAATGTCTTACAACTGAAATGTATTTTACTGTAATAATTTTTAAAAAAATACAGTAATACATCCTTACATGTAGGTGTCAAGCAATTTCACTTGGAAAGTTTTTTGGACACTGAACCCAGTCTTAAGTAAATAGTAGCATCCCCTTGTCTACAATATTTGAGCAGAAAAAAATAGCTTTCATGAAGACTTGTTTCTGTGTTTTCTTCTGCTTGATTAGAAAATGCACTGTTGATGGCAAATCCATGTACAAGCTAAATATATAATTAATTAGAGGAACAAATTGAAATTGACTAGATAGGCTCAAATCTCCCAGTGCTTTGGGAAAAAAAAAAAAAGACTTTTCAAATGGTCAAAACAATTACTTAGCATTTAGGCATGCGTTTAAATGCAAGTCAGCATGCAGTGGTGATTCAAAAAAGTAACCAAGCTCCCATGATAGTATAAATGCTAACCCTGCTCCTTAAAGTAAGCTAAAATCTCTTTATATTGTCAGTAGTTGTCTTCTAGGACAAATAGTTTGGTATTTTATTTAAAAAAACAGTATCAAAACATTTCCATGAAATGTACTTCTTTTGAAAAAAGACTCCGTGAATCTGAGTAAAGAATTCTTTAGAGGCCCAGCTATTGAGATGATTCATCTGTACCAAAAAAAAAAAAAAAAACACTATTCAAGAAGTATATTTGGAAATAGCCCATAGAAAGTCAAAGATGACTTCAAGAATAATAAGACTCAAATGGCAAAAATAAATAAAATAGAAAAATCAATTGTTCATGTCATAGGTGATTTAAATTTGAAAATTTACATCCACTTACTACTTTATTAAACGGTAATAGAATGGTATGGGAAACAAGGAAAGAACTGGTTTTTTCACTGTGCAGGAAATTGAAGCATGTATGAAGCTGAACAATTGATATGAATTTTTACTTTAATAGTAATTATGTAATAGAGTGAGCAGGAGTTCTACCTCCAGATAAAGATGGACAATGAAGGTCAATTTCTGACCTGCTTTTTGGATATTCATTGCCAACACAATGTAACTGGGATCAAGTAATTACTCAGAAGGCTACACTGAAAGCATTGTCATCCCTCGGTGTCACTCCTACACACTTAGTTGTCCTGCACACCTAGTTTTGTCAAAAACTGTGACAAGAGAGTGCGTCTTGCTGAGAAAACCTGTATGTCATTACTCAGAGCTTGAAGACCAAACCCTACAGGGATGATAAAAAGATTTTTTTTTTTAGAAAAAATGTTCCTTTCTCTGAAATGGTTAAATGGGCTCATCATGATCATTTGAGACAACACTTTAATAAAATAAATGATTTAGAGGGGAAGTCAGTGGTCTTTGTTCTTACTTCTAGCTCTTGTGTGATGGTTTCAAATGTACCTCTTACCTTCTCCAGGCACTGAAAAATAGTATTTTTGTCTTAAATATCTTTTGCACAAAATTATATTTATGCAAATAGAAGATGTAAATATTGTCTTAAGGACTATAGCATTAGAAATTAATTTGGGTGGAGTTTATTTTTTTATAATAAAAGATAACTATTAGCTAGGGAAAAGTCCAATGTCATCAAAATAGAAACATGCATAGCAATAGTGTCATACAGTAATAGTGATATATATGTATGTATATACACACACACACGTATGTACATACACACGTACATATATACAAAAACCCAACCCAACCCACTGCTATTGAGTCGATTCCGACTTATAGAGACCCTATCGGACAGTGTAGAACTGCCCAATAGAGTTTCCAAGGCTGCAGTCTTTACGGAAGCAGATTGCCACATCTTTCTCCCACGGAGTGGCTGGTAAATTTGAACCGCTGATCTTTCCATTGTCAGCCAAGCGCTGAACTACTGTACCCACAGGGTATATACATATATCTTACAAATTTATATAATTTATAATAAACGTAACACTAAATGTTATTTGAATTGTCACTATTAAATTTAAATTACCACCTTTGACTCCTATCCATTAATAGGAGATAAAAGGGCAGTTAGTAATAAGTATAAGATTTATACTCTATTCACCCTGGACAGAAAATGAACTAAACAAAAAAGCGCTCTGTGCTACATTTACATCAGTCTCAGGATATGGTGTCAAAATAATTTCTGATTTTGTAAAATGAAAGCAGTGACATTCTCGGAGGCCACCTATTTGATTTCTTTAGAATAATAGTTATAATACTGTAAACTTTACCACACAAATATTGGAATGAAAATGCAGAAATATTAAAAAAGATAGGCTCAGTACTGTATTTAATAACATTAATTCTCAAAGGAAATACATTAATTTCTTTACATGTGTTAGCTGTGAATACATGAGAAAAGGGAATAAAAAACCTTAAATGAATCTCGGGGATTAACATGATTGAACTATGTAAACTAGAATACAAAGTCTTAAAAGCATGTTATAAATGAGGTAGGAAACAAATTAAAATTTAAACTTTACTAGTATTAAAAAAATATATCGTGTGATTCTTTTTCCATTTCAAATTTTCAGAGATTTTCACTGGCATGCATGATATTAGGAGAGAAATTTATGCTCACATGTAAGGGCATAACACACCAGGGTGATTTCTGTCGTTTTTAGTTGCTGTCCAATAGATTCCGAGGCTGCTTTTAAAAGACATTTAACTTCTTCAAGCATTGCTTGCAGTTTTATATTTGAAGTAGATAAGATATGGGGGAAACTATGAAAGAGAATTAGATATACAGGGGATTGTTTTATCTCTGCCTCTGAGTAATGGGCACCCAAGTGGTTTTAAGGAAGGGCCCTTACTGGTTCTTGTCTGCCTTGCTTTTCCTAGAAGACAGACTTTCCAGATTGCCATAAAGTTTAAGTTGTGAGATGTGAATGACCCCGTGTGAGAGCATGTGTTAGTTTCTTAGGCCTGCCATAACAAAGTAGCACAAATTGTGTGGCTTATAAGAACAGAAATTTATTGTCTCATGATTCTGGAGGCTGGGAGTCGGCTATGTTGATTCTTTCTGAGCACTATGAGAGAGAATCTGTTCGATGCCATTCTACTAGTTTCTGGTGACGGCTAAGTGATCCTTGGTTGCCTTGTAAATGCATCACTCCAATCTCTGTCTCTGTCTTCACATGACTGTCTTCCCTCTGCATCTCTCTCTTCTCTTCTATAAAGACACCACTCGTACTGGATTACAGAGACCCGTCCTACTCCTTTATGACATACATAACGGATAACACAACATCTTCGAAGACCTTATTTCCAAACAAGGTCACATTCAGAAGTACTGAGGGCTAGGACTTCAACATATCTTTTGAGCGGACACGATTCAATCCATAACAGATACCATCTTTCTTTCACTTAAATTGGCTTGTTGATATCAAGAGTTCTTTTTAATGGTCAGTCCACAAGGAGAGCAATAAGGCAGTGGGTTTACTAATCTTTAGGGTAGGTTAGAACTGGAGGACACAGACAGGTTGGAAGGATTGAAAAAAACGTATGTTTTCTTTTTTCCTTAATAATTTAGCCTGGGTTAAAAAAAAATACAATTCCTTTGTCCGGCTCACATGGTGTGTTCTACATTTAGCTGTAGTATTAAAATAGAAAAAACTGAGTATTGGCAGATAGGCCCCTGCTCTGGGCTGGACCCAATGGCAGTGCTCACATTTATGTAGCATTCAGAGGCCTGTCACTGGGAGGAAGTCCTTTTTCTGGCCTTTCTACCATCAGCACATGGATTTGCTCTCCCTGGCCAAGTCAGCTCATGCCTGTGAACAGAGTTCACCAGCATGCTGGAGAGTGAGATACTAAACTAGGACAAGTGCTTTGGCTGAAATATTCATGCCCAGTATCAACTGGAAACTAATTAAAATTACTGTTACAATAAACCAGTCTTCCACTCACTCAAGTGACAGCCACATGAAAAAAAAAAAATATCCTTCTTTGTGTTTCCTTTCTTTCGTGCAGTGGCTTATTTGGTACATTCATTATAGGCATTGTTCTCAAGTGGAATGAAACAGGCAAGTGAAAGAAGAATTTTCTTCCTTGGCTTCAAAGTGATTTTCCTTTTTTAACAGCTACAACTCAGCTCAATTGTTTTTAGGTGCAATGCTAATAGCAGTGATTCTATGTTTTGTTTTGTTTTATCAATGGCTCCTTAGCTGTCATCCACAGTTATTTACACGTGAATGTAGAAGCTGCCTTCTCTCAGCTGCCAGCAGCCAGGGCATTGCTACTGGTATAATTTATAACATGACTAATTAAAATGAATTTGCTTGCAGTAACGTTCTGTGTGCTATTTGTAAGAGAGAAGTTATTAAAATATTCAGTACAGCAACAGTAAACTTGAATGCAAAGTAATAATAACCATACGTTTTTAATTACATGTTTAATACCCATTTGGCTAATATAGAAGTATTCTGAAAATTGCTTAGGCTCAGCACAATGCTTTTGTGCTTAGTATCCAAAGGTGTCCTTCTGAGTGGGCTTAGGATATGCACCGTCATTGAGATACGACTGTTTAATAATGGACACATAGTGTGTTCCTATGATACTTTGCATAGGAGCAGCTAGGAAGAACATGAGTTTATTGCACTTATTACAGGCATATTACTTTTCACATGTGATTTTTAAGAAACCACATTTGGAATCAATTTGTCTGTTATGCATCAAATGTCCCTCTCGCTTTCCATTGACCTTTGTGAAGTATTCTTCTGTTAAATAGGATGCCTCTTGTGAAAAAAAAAGTAATGCGAGCTTTTAAAGATTCCCATTTTCCACCAACTTTTTTTTTTTCAATTTCAAGCCTGCACAAGTTGCAAGATCAGTACAATGAGCATCCATATGCCCTTCACCTAGATTCATCAACTGCTATCATTTGTACATCTCTCTAACCCTTTCATGTTGGTTAGGACATACGGTTGCCCACCTTTATTTTCTGCCTGTGGGGTTTATTGGGAAGTTACTTTGCCACTGACAGTGTCTGCTGCTAGCAGAGACCTGTATGATAGTTTGAAATGGAAAAATAGAGCGTGTGCCACAAATTACTGTTTTTACAGGGTATTGTATGCTGAATATATGTTCATGGTATGAAAAATATGGATTTTGATAAAAAGTTTTTTGGGACATATATGTCCCACTGGACTCTGAGGGGGACACATATATCCCTCAGGATTCTGAGGGTAGGATTGGTGGGATGAGGTAAGAAAAAAATCCATAGTACCTACCAAAAATTCAAACACGCTCAGTGATTCACTATGTATTCCATTAATGAAAACACATGGTATCAACAAAAAACTCAAAGCAGAAAATAATTGAGTCTTATAGAGAGCAAACACTTAAGTGCTGGCCTTCTAACCGAAAGGTCGGCGGTTTGAAGCCATCAGTGGCCCCACAGTAGAAAGATCTGGCAATCTGCTTTTGTAAAGATTACAGCTAAGAAAACCCTATAGGTCAGTTTTACTCTGTCACGTGGGGTTGCAATGAGTCAAAATTGACTTGACAGAATCTAACAATAACATATATATGTGTTATACAGATTATAATCTATATAACGTACACATGTACAAGTATATGCAATGTACATTAACTCACAAGTATAATTTTTTTCTGAACCACTTGAGGGTTACTTGCAGACATCATGATACTTCTAAATAACCATGTATCTTTTAAGAACAGAAGACTGTACTATATAGGCATAATAAAACTATCCCATTCAGGAAATTCATGGTACTATTATTTAATGAAAACCCTAGTGGCATAGTGGTTAAGAGCTATGGCTGCTAACCAAAAGATCGGCGGTTCGAATCCACCAGGCGCTCCTTGGAAACCCTATGGGGCAGTTCTACTGTGTCCTGTAGGGTCGCTATGAGTTAGAATCGACTCAACGGCAATGGGTTTGGTTATTTTTTGGTTATTATTTAATATTCAGTCCATATTCACATTTCTCCAACTGTCCCAGTAATGTCCTTTGCAACTCTTCTCACTTCCCACTCTGCTCCAAGATCTAACCAAGAACCACAAAGTGCATTCCAATGGCATGTCTATTCGATCTTCTTTAATCTAAAAACACTTCTCAGTCTTTGTTGGTCTCTGTTTCGAATAGCTTCTGATTTTTTTAAACCAACTTCCTGAAATGGCATAATCAAAGAATGGCCCTTATTAAGGATAGGACATTAGTGAGCTCCATTGCCAAGCCCTTTGCTATTTTAGCCATAACAACCAACCAGCCAACCAAATAGCTGACCTCAAATTGACCCCAACTCACTGTGGGCCCAGGTATGTCAGAGTAGAACCGTGCGCTGTAGGGTTTTCAATAGCTGATTTTTCAGGAGTAGAGCACCAGGCCTCTCTTCTGAGGCACTTCTGGGTGGAAGTTAGCCATAATACTGCAAGACATTTCCCCCCACTCCTTTGGAAGATGTTTCATTCTGTATGTGGCAAGCTATTCTTGTAGCTCTTAATAATCCTGGTCCCGATGATATTCCAGCATGTAGAAAAGTATGAAGTGTTATCAGTATTCTAAAGGAAATTAGAATCTGAATAGTCAAAGGAAATAGAAACACAGCAAAAATCAAAAGAAACAGAAATAGGTCAGAATCAATATAACATTTGAATAAAGTTAAAGTAAAAGTGTAACATAGGGTACAAGTCAGTTTAGCATTAATTGCTATCTGAATGGTATAGATAATAAGTCTATGTTATCTTTTTATGGGCTTATTGATTTTTATAAGGATGCGAGTTAATGTTGAAGCTAGTAATAATCATTTAGGTATGTGTACATGTGATTTAAAGGACAAGAAGCTAATAATGGCTCATAAATATTCATATTTTACATTAATCAAAACTATGCCCATAAACCTTTGGTGTCCGATCTTTTAAACTATTAAATCCCAAACCAAACCTGTTGCCGTTGAGTAGATTCCAACCCATAGTGACCCTATAGGACAGAGTAGAACTGCCCCATAGAATTTCCAAGGAGTGGCTTGTGCATTCGAACTGCCGACCTTTTGGTTAGCAACTAAACGCTTACCCACTACACCACCAGGGCCCCTTTAAATTATCACACAACACTAAATAATCAAGAAAAGAATGGAAGCAAATAAGACTCCTTTTAAAACATAACTTTGCATGTGGCTTCATCTTGGAATAGACAAATACAAATACGACAAATCTCTCAGTTACTTTGTTTAATAGTTCTAAACTAAACAACAACAAAAAATCTTTCATTATATTTATCAAGCCTTCCAAGCTTTTATTCAGAATTTTTAAAAATTTTCTTTTTCTGCTTCATGGCCCCAGCCAAATAGTGTACAGTGTTTAAGTATAACTCTTCACAACTTATACACGGTATTTCCTTATACTATTATGACAGGTTGTGTGATAGATCTTTTTTTATAATTCAGTAACCTAAGAATGAAAGCCTAGATTTAGTGATTCCAACTTCATGAATCTTCTGATTAATAAGCTTTATTAAATGTATTTTAAGCAGAAAGAAAATTGTTGAATATAAACTAGAACTTCTCAGAGAAAGACTTTTTAATTGTGCCTTTTCAAACGAAAATGAAACGTACAATAATCCCCATGCTCATTTTAGAACTTAGTGCACAGCTTGGGGCTGCATGAACAAATGCTGCCCTGTCATGAACTATCTCCATGATCAGTTGTGGATCAAACCACTGTGATCCTTAGAGTTTTCATTTGCTAATTTTTAGAAGTAGATCACCAAGCCTTTCTTCCTAGTGTTAGTCTGGAAGCTCTACTGAAATCTGTTCAGCATCACAGCAACACACAAGCCTCCAACGACAGACAGGCAGTGGCTGTGCATGAGGTGCATTGGCCAGGAATTGAACCTGGGTCTCCAGCATGGAAGGTGAGAATTCTACCACTGAGCTACCACGACCCCCATCAGCCCCTTTCTAGCCACACGGTTAGTATGGATTGACTGATAGATGGCACATTTGACATTAGTGATCACTAAGATACATGCATTTCTGTACAAGGTCTACCAGGCCAATGCGTGTGCCTAGTACCTTACAGGAGATTAACAACCGAGATGGTGATTCTTTTCAAGCAACTGTGTATAGAATACAAAATGCGTTCTCTGTTTTCCTGTGTATGCTTACTCTTGCTTAGTGATTATGTTTTGTTTTCCTGGTGACAAATCTAATTTTACACTTCCTCCCAGACATAAGAGAAAAGTTATATTGTATTTCATTCTCTTTGTTTTAAGCTACCTTTTAACAGAGTCTATAGCCCCAGTGGCACAGTGGTTAAGCGCTCTGCTGCTAACCAAAAGGTTGGCGGTTTGAACCCACCAGCTGCTCCGTGGGAGAAAGATGTGGCAGTCTGCTTCTGTAAAGATTTACAGCCTTGGAAATCCTATACAGGGTCACTGTGAGTCAGAAGGGACTCGATGGCAATGGGTTTGGATTTGAGTTATACTTTATTTATTTGAATTATTTAACAGCTACTCATATAAAACTTAGTGAGTTCAGGGCACTGCTGCAAGTGCTTCATAAATATTAGTTAATCTGAAGGAGGACAGCGTGAGCAAGATCTTATACACATTTCTTTTGTGAATTCAATAGCTAGTATGAAATTTAGTGGACAATGTTTTTTGTTTACAGACCAGCACACAGGGCCTCTGCTGCTCAGGCCCTCATCGTCTATTAATATGGTATCCAATGTCACATCTTTCCAATCTATCTGTTGGCACAGTGAGCTTGCCAACATGGAAATCTAATCATACCACTCGCCTATTCAGAATTTTTCAGTGGGTCATCATTGTATACCAAATAGCATCCAAACTCATTTGCATGTCAGGTAGGTTCATCACGACAAGGCCCCAGCCATTACTCCACCCTCATTATATTTTATATGCTTCCAGAGTATTGAACTACTTGGTTCTCTCCTACCACTTTGCCTTGGAAGTTTTGGGGTTTTGTTTTTTTAACTGAAATACCACCACCCCTTTCCAGGGCTACTGCTACAGCAGAAGGCTTATGAAAATGAGAAAGAGAAAAATACTCAGGTTAGACAAATTAGGACAAAGGAACCCCTCTGGGCATATACAAACCCACTGACACATGGCTCTTTTGTTCTCAAATCCATGGGAAGTAAAAGAAAGGATATAGTGGAAATACAAACAGAAGTCAATGAAATGGAAAATAGTCTTAAAGAGAGTTTCTCTATTGTAATCTTAATACAGAGAAACTACAGACAAAAGTTGGTTCTTTGAAAGACTAATAAAACTGATCATAAATTACCAATATAAAAAAATGGAAAAGGGAACACCAGTACAGGTCCTGAAGGCATTAAAAGGATGTGTATATTTTGAACTGCTTTATGACAATAAATTTGGTAATTTAGAAGAAAAAGAGAAATTCTTAGAAAAGCATAGCCTAAGAAATCTAACAGAAGAATTGAAAATTGTATGCCCATTTACGAAATGGAACTTGTAATTAAGAGCCTTCCTCTAATGAAAATCCGAGGCCCAGACGATATAACCAGTGAAATCTTCCAGTGACTGAAGAAAGAAATAACCAAAATTTTATGCAAAATCTTATATTAAAAATAAAGAGACCCTTCATAACTCTTTTGACAGGTGCTGGCATGAACCAGAAACAAAATCTCAGCAAGGGCATTACAAAAAGGAATATGCACAGACCTATGTCTCTCATGGATACAGATGAAAAAATCTTTGAGAAAATATTAGCAAATGGAATCAGTGATGTATAAAAATGACCATACAACAGAAATAAGTTTATTTCAGGAATGCAAAGTTGGATTAATATTTAAAAATCAATCGATGTAATAAAGGAGGAAAACCAAAAGTATTTGATAAAATTCAACATGTAGTCCTTTTTTTTAATTGTACTTCAGGTGAAGGTTTACAGAAAAATAGTTTCTCATTAAACAGTAGTACAGTAGTACACATAGTGTTTTATGACATTGGTTAACAACCCCACAACATGTCCTCTCCCTTCTCTACCTTTTTTTTTTTTTTTTTTGGTTTAAAGATACATAGCCAAAGATACACCATTTCAAAAATTTCTACTTGCACAGTTCAGTGACATCGACTACGCACTTCCAATTGTGCTGCTATTCTCACTTTAGATGAAGGCTTACAGAACAAAATAGTTCCTCATTTAACACTACACATGTTGCTCTATGACAATGGTTAACGACCTCACAACACATCAACACTATCCTTACTCAACCTTGGGTACCCTATCACCAGCTTTCCTGTCCCCTTCTACCTTCTGGCCCTTGTCCCTGGACTGCTGTGCCTCATTAGTCCCATTTGGTTTTGTGGGGCTATCCACACCCCGGCTGAATGGTGAACCTCGGAAATGACTTCACCACTGAGCTAAAAGGGTGTCTGGGGGCCATACGTTCGGGATTTCTCCAGTCTCCTTTAAGCCAGTAAATCCGGTCTTTTTTTTGTGAGTTAGAATTTTGTTCTACATCCTTCTCCAGCTCTGTCCAGAACCCTCTGTTGTGATCCCGGTCACAGCAGTCAGTGGTGGTAGCCGGGTACCATCTAGCTGTACTGGACTCAGTCTGGTGGAGGCCTTGGTAGCTGTGGTCCATTAGTCCTTTGGACTAATCTTCTCCTTGTATCCTATTCTCTTCATTGTCCCTTGCTCCCGGAGGGATGAAACCAGTGGAGTATCTTAGATGGCTACTCACAGGCTTTTAAGACCCCAAATGCTACTCACCAAGGTAGAATGTAGAACATTGTCTTCATAAACTGTGTTATGCCAATTGAGCTAGTTGTTCCCTGAGACAATGGTCCCCACAGCCGTCCACCCAGCAATTCAGTCCCTCAGGGAGTTTGGATGTGTCTATGGAACTTCCATGACTTTCCTTGTACAAGTTGTGCTGGTTTCCCCTGTGTTGTGTACTGTCTCACCCTTCACCCAAGATACCAATTATCTATTGCCTATTTAGTATTCCCCCACCCCACCCCTCCCATCCCTGGTAACCAACAAAGATTGTTATCTTTTGTGTGTGAACTTTTTCATGGGTTTTTACAATAGAGCTCTCCTACAATATTTGTCCTTTGGTGATTGACTTACTTCACTCAGCATAATGTCCTCCAATTTCATTCACGTTATGAGATGCTTCACAGATTCGTCATTGTTCTTTCTCGTTGCATAGAACTCCACTGTGTGTATGTACCATAGTTTGTTTATCCATTCATCTGTTGATGGGCATCTAGGTTGTTTCCATCGTTTTGCTATTGTGAACAATGCTGCCATGAACATAGGTGTGCCTATGTCTATTCGAGTGACGACTCTTATTTCTCTAGGATATATTCCCAGGAGTGGGATTGCTGGATTGTGTGGTATATCTATTTCTAGCTTTCTGAGGAAGTGCCATATCATTTTCCAAAATGGTTGTATCATTTTGCATTCCCACCAGCAGTGCATAAGAGTTCCCATCTCCCCGAAGCCCCTCCAACATTTGTTATTTCCACTGTTTTTGATTCGTTCCAGTAATGCCGGGGTGAGATGGTATCTCATTGTGGTTTTAATTTGCATTTCTCTAATGGCTAGTGATCGCGAGCATTTCCTCATGTGTCTGTTGGCCGCTTGAATGTCTTCTTTGGTAAAGTGTCTGTTCGTTTCCTTTGCCCATTTCTTAATACGATTGTCTTTTTGTCATAGAGGTGTTGGATTTTCTTGTGGATTATGGAGATTAGACCTTTGTCTGACTTATATTGTCCAAAATTTTTTTCCCAGTCTGTAGGTTCTCTTTTTACTCTTTTGGTGAAGTCTTTTGAAGAGCATAGGTGCTTCAATTTTAGAAGATCCCAGTTATTTAGTTTATCTTTTTGGGATTTGTGTGTTGATGGTTATGGTTTATATCCTGTTAACGCCATGTATTAAGGCCTGAAGTGTTGGTCCTATTTTTTCTTCTATGAACATTATAGTTTTAGGCTTTATATTCAGGTCTTTGAGCCATTTTGAAGTAGTTTTTGTATATGGCGTGAGGTATGGGTCCTATTTCATTTTTTTGCAGATGGATATCCAGTATTGCCAGAACCATTTGTTAAAAAGACTGTCTTTTCCCTATTTGATGGACTTTGGGCCCTTGTCGAAGATCAGGTGACCGTAGGTGGATGGATTTACATCTGGGTTCTCAATTCTGTTCCATTGGTCAGTGTATCTGTCGTTGTACCAGTACCAGGCTGTTTTGACTACTGTAGCTGTATAGTAGGTTCTGAAGTCAGGTAGTGTGAGTCCTCCAACTTTATTCCTCTTCTTCAGTAGTGCTTTACTTATTCAGGGCTTCTTCCCTTTCCATATAAGGTTAATGATTAGTTTTTCCATCTCTTTGAAGAAGGTCGTTGGTATTTGGATCAGGATTGCTTTGTATCTGTAAACTGCTTTGGGTAGAATTGTCATTTTCACAATGTTGAGTCTACCTATCCATGAGCATGGTATGTTCTTCCATTTATGTAGATCCCTTTGAGTTTCTTGAAGTAGTGTTTTATAGTTTTTTTGTATAGGTCTTTTAGATCCCTGGTTAGATTTATTCATAAGTATTTTATTTTTTAGGGGCTATTATAAATGGTATTGTTTTCCTGATTTCCTTTTCATTGTTCTATTTATTGGTGTATAGGAATCCAACTGCTTTTTGTATGTTTATCTTGCATCCTACTACTCTGCTGAATCTTTCTATTAGTTCCAGTAGATTTCTTGTGGAGTCTTTAGGGTTTTCTGTGTATAGTATCCTATCATCTGCAAACAGGGACAGTTTAACTTCTTCATTACCCATTTGGATGCCCTTTATTTCTTTTTCTTGCCTTATTGCTCTAGCTATCACTTCCAGCACAATGTTAAATAGGAGTGGTGATAAAGGGCATCCTTGTCTTGTTCCCGTTTTCAAGGGGAATGTTTTCAGCCTCTCTCCATTAAGAATGATGTTGGCCATTGGTTTTGCATAGATGCCCTTTATTATGTTGAGAAATTATTTCCCTTCTATACCTATTTGATTGAGAGTTTTTATCAGGAATTGTCAATGTCTTTTCTTGTCAATTGTCTTTTCTGCGTCAGTTGAGATGATCATGTGATTCTTTTCTTTCCTTTTATTTATGTGGTGGATTACATTGATTGATTTTCTAATGTTGAACCATCCTTGCATAACTGGTATGAATCCTACTTGGTCATGGTGTATTATTTTTCTGATATGATGCTGAATTCTATCGGCTAGAATTTTGTTGAGAATTTTTGCGTCTATATTCATGAGAGATATTGGTCTGTAATTTTCCTTTTTTGTGACATCTTTGCCTGGTTTTGGTATCAGCATATGCTGGCTTCATAGAATCGATTTGGAAGTGTTGCTTCCTTTTCTATCCTCTGAAATAGCTTGAGTAGTACTGGTACAAGATCTTCTATAAATGTTTTGTAGAATTCTCCAGTGAAGCCATCTGGGCCAGGGCTTTTTTTTGTTGGGAGTTTTTTTTATTACCTTTTCAATCTCTTCTTTTGTTATGGGCCTGTTCAGATTTTCAACATCACTTTGTTGTAGTTTGGGTAGGTAGTGTGTTTCTAGAAATTTTTCTATTTCCTCTAGGTTTTTAAATTTGTTGGCGAATACTTTTTCATAATATTCTATTATAATCCCTTTTATTTCAGTTGGGTCTGTTGTAATGTCCCCCATTTCATTTCTTATTTGGGTTATTTGTGTCCTCTCCTGTTTTTCTTTTGTCAGTCTGGCCGTGGTTTGTCGATTTTGTCAATTCTTTCAAAGAACCAACTTTTGGTTTTGTTGATTCTTTCTATTGTTTTTCTGTTCTCTATTCCATTTATTTCTGCTCTGACCTTTACTATTACCTTTCTTCTGGTGGCTGTGGGATTTTTCTGCTGTTCTCTTTCTATTTGTTTGAGTTCTGTAGTTAATGTTTTGATTTTGTCCCTTTCTTCTTTTTTCATGTGTGCATCTATTGCTATAAATTGTCCTCTGAGGACTGCCTTTGCTGTGTCCCAAAGGTTTTGGTATGATGTGTTTTCATTCTAGGAATTTTTTCACTCCATCTCTGATTTCTTCTATTAGTGATGTGTAAGCAGGGTATTATTCAGTTTCCATGTAATTGATTTTTTTTTCCTTGCTCTTTCTGTTGTTAATTTCTACCTTGATGGCATTGTGGTCAGAGAAGATACTTTGAATTATCTCAGTGTTTTGGATCTTGCTGAGGATTGCTCTGTGGCCTAAGATGTGGTCTATTCTGGAGAACGTTCCATGTGCATTGGAAAAGAATGTGTACTTTGCAGCAGTTGGATGGAGTGTTCTATATATGTCTATGAGGTCAAGCCGGCTGATTGTGCCCTTTACATCTTCTGTATCTTTGCTGAGTTTCTTCTTAGTTGTTCTGTCCTTTACTGAGAGTGGTGTGTTGAAGTCTCCTACTATTATTGAGGAACTGTCAGTTTCTCTTTTCAGTGTTGTTAGAGTTTGTTTTATGTATTTTAGACCTCTGTCATTGGGTGTGTAGATGTTTATTATGGTTATGTCTTTATGATGGATCATCCGCTTGATCATTATGTAGTGTCCTTCTTTGTCTTTTATGGTCGACTTTGTTTTAAAGTCTATTTTATCTGAGATTAGTATTGCCACTCCTGCTCTTTTTTGGTGGTTGTTAGCTTGGTATATTTTTTTCCAACCTTTGACTTTTAATAAATTCACATCTTTGTTTCTAAGGTGTGTCTCTTGTAGACAGCATATTGATGGATCCTGTTTTCTTATCCATTCCATCACTCTCCATCTCTTTATGGGTGCGTTGAATCCATTCATATTCCAAGTAATTATTGATAGATGTTAGTTTGTTGCTGCCATTTTGTACTGCTTTTTTTTTTTTTTTTTTTTTTTTTTGTGGTGCTGACGTTGTCTTTGTTCTTCTTACTCTCCTGTGCTGAGTTATTTTGCTTGTGGGTTTTTTTTTTTTCATTTCTTTTGTTTCTGTAGGTTTTATTTTTGTTGAGAATTTATGTTTTTCCTCTTTATTTTTGTGAGTATGTTTCTTAACTTTCTCTGTGGTTACCATGAGTTTTACCCTTATCTTTCTAAGTTTGAAGCAGTCTATTTTTACTCAGTATCGCCTTGCCTTCCTCTCCATTAGAAGTTTCTGTACCTACACCATTTATTCCATCTTTTATTGTTCTGATGTTGTTGTCATTTACTGATTAACTGCTCTGATTCCCTGTTATATTTCTTTTGGTTTTGGATAGAACTTGAGAGTTCATTTCCTAGATTGGTATCTGGCTGGTATAATCCTGCATCCTAAATTCTGCCTGTGAGCTGAAGTTGTTTGTTCTCAGATTGAAGAACTCCCTTCAGTAATTCTTATAAGTTTGGTTTGGTTTTTGCATATTCCCTTAATTTCTGTTTATCTAGAAATGTCCTAATTTTACCATCATATTTGAACAAGAGTTTTGCAATATATATTATTCTTGTCTGGCAATTTTTGTTCTTTCAAGGTTTTATATATGTCATCCCATTACCTTCTTGCCTGCATGGTTTCTGCTGAATAATCTGAGCTTAGTCTTATTGTTTCTCCTCCGTATGTGACTTCTTGTTTTTCATGAGCTGCTCTCAGGATTCTTTGTTTTTCTCTGGTTCTGGCAAGTGTGACTATGATATGCCTTGGTGATTTTCTTCTGGGATCTAACCTATATGGGGTTCATTGAGCTTCATGAATGGCTAGCTTTTCATCTTTCATGATATTGGGGAAGTTTTCTGTCAGCAGTTCTTCAATGATCCTCTCTGTGTTTTCTGTTTTCTCCCCCTGTTCTGGAACTCCAATCACTCACAAATTTTTGCTTTTGATTGTATCCCCCATAACTCTCAGGGTCTCTTCATTTTTCTTTGTTGTTTCTTCTGAGGTTTCCTCAAACAGTGTTGTATCCAGGTGTTTGTCTTCAATTCCACTGATCCTGTCTTCCACCGTTTCAGATCTGCTCCTCAGCCCTTCTAGGACACCATCCATTTCTGAAATCTTGTTGTTTATCTTTTGGAGTCCTAATTTTTGTTTTTGATATGATTTCTAGTTGTGAATTTATTTTGGCATTGTTCCTGCATTATTTTCCTGAATTCATCTGATTTTTTGTCTGTATTTTCCATGAATTTGTCTATTTTTTCCTCATTTTTGTCTGCTTTATGCTTCAACTGTTGGCGAATTCTGAGTATTAGAGATATGAATTCCCTATCAGGTAATTCTAGTGCCTTTTCTTCATTGGAAAGTCATCTGATGTTTTATTTTGGACGCCTACTGGAGCCATCCTGTCCTGTTTTTGTAAATGTTTTGATATTGTCTGCTGTCTTCAGGGCATTCAGTAGTTATTTTCCTCATTTATTTGATTGTAGATTTGTTTGTTTTGCCCTTTTTTAAATTTGGCTATGTCTGAGCAGGCATACTGTGCATTCTTTGTTGTTTGCTCATCTGTGGGCATGATACTTTTCACCTCCTTCTCCAACTGGCAGTGTCAGTTGCTCAGATATGGTACAGCAGGGCAGGTCTAGCTGAAGAGGAGTTACTGGGACGGGTTGTTTGTGGCACTTACTACAGCCACCAGAACGGGTCGGTAATCAGTGCAGGGCAGGTTCCAGTAGGCCGTGCCGGTGCTGGTTGGTGGTGTAATGTTAAATGAACGGTGCAGGTAGGCAGGATGTAGCAGGGAGATTGTTATGTGTGGAGCTAAGATGGATATGGGAGAGAGGAGAGAGGAACAGGAGCCAAAAACATACCAAAAAAAAAAAAAAAACCAGAAAAGAATGCTAAGGGAGCTTACCATTGGAGTGCAGAGATGAGAGACTACGAAATGGAGAAAAACAAAAAGGGGAAGAAGAAGAAAAGAAAAGAATCAATAAATAAAAATCAGAAAGGGAAAAGAATGGCAAAGTTCCCAGGGATCCCACCAGTGCGGATATGAAGTCTGGGGAAGTTGTTCTTAGGTGTTGCAGTACAACCTGGCTAGAAGGCATAGAGGTATTCAGCACCAGGTATTCAGGGAAGAGAAAAAGAAGGAAGGTATAGAGAGACGAGAAACTGAGTAATGAAGAAAGAGAAAAAGGGAAAAATAGGGAAAACAAAACAAAACAAATTTAAAAAAAAGAACAAGAAAAGCCCCCCCAAAAAGGAATAAATAAATAAATAAAGATTAAAAAAAAAAACACAAAAAAAGAAATCCCCTCAGGGATCCCTCTGCTATTCTGCGCAATCCAAGGGGGTAGGTTCCAAGCCACACAGCACCGCCTGGCCAGAACAGGCTCCCAACTCAAGGAAAGGAAAAGAAAACAAACAATTCAAAACAAACAAACAAACAAAAGCCCCGGGATCCCACCAGCATGGCAGCCCAGGCCGGAAAGCAGTTCCACACTTGAACGGAGCTCCGCAGCCCCTCAGGAAGAAGCAAAGATGGCACACGGAGCCCGGTATTTGAGCGAAAGGAGGGGGATGTGGTGAGAGGTAAGGAAGACATCAAAAGAAGCCAAAAAAAAAAGCAACACCAGCAGCCATCAAATGGCACTCAGAGAGCCAGCTAGTGCGGGTGGGTGGAAATCAAGCAGCCGGTGCTTCCCAGACAAGAGACTGTGTCCGCGGGAAGCAGAGGAGGCCGAGTGTGGGTGAGAAAGGGTAGGGGGTGGGAAAGTGTATATCACAAATTACCAGAGCTCCGCAGCCCCTCCGGAAGAAGCAACGATGGCACACGGAGCCAGGTGTTTGAGCAAAAGGAGGGGGAGGTGGTGAGAGGTAAGGAAGAAATCAAAAGAAGCAGAAAAAAAAAAAGCAACACCAGCAGCCAACAAATGGTGCTCAGAGAGCCAGCCAATTCAGGGAGGTGGAATCCAAGCAGCCGGCGCTTCCCAGACAAGAGACTGTGGCTGTGGGAAGCAGAGGAGGCCGAGTGGGGGTGAAGAAGGGTGGGGGGTGGGAAAGCACATATCGCCAATTACCGGTTGTTTTGTCTCCTGCTGGAAGCTCCATGAAGCTGCCTTCTCGTACCCCCTGTTTGCTGGTCTCTGATAGGAGTCCAAGATGGTGGATTCACGCTGCGTTAGCTGATAGAAGACCTCTGCATGAGTCTCTCCTAGCTCTCCGTTCTCTGTCAGTTTTCTCACTCCATTTGGTGCTTGGCTGAGTTATTTATCTCTTAATTTGATGCTTCAGGGTTTCAGGATTGCTGTTTTCTCTGTTCAGCTTAGTTTTTCGGATCTTTGCTGTGGAAGGACGGACGGCGTGGTGCTTCTGCCTAGAGCGCCATTTTGCCAGAAGTCCTCTCAACAAGTATTCTTGATTTAAAAACTCTTAGCAAACTAGGAATAGAAGGAAACCTTTTTATTCTGATAAAGGACATTTACAAAAACTGGAACAAATATGTTACTTAAGGGTGAAATATTTTAAAAACTTCTCATTGTGAACAGGAAAGAGTCAAGCATGTCCACGCTCACTCATTCCATTCAGCATTGTCCTGGAAGTTTCAGACAGTACAATAAAGCAAGAAAAAGAAATAAAAAGTATCAGGAAATGAAGACACATGACTGTCATTATCCACACTTGAGATAATTGTGCATATACTTAATCCAAAAAAAGCCCTCATTAAATGATTAAAATTAATAAGTGATTTTAGCAAAGGTTATGGGATATCAAAAAACCCAACCAGTTATCATCAAGTTGATTCCGACTCATGGCAACTCCATGTGTGTCAAAGTAGAACTGCCCTCCGTAAGGTTTTCAAGTCTGTGACCTTCCAGAAGCAGATCATCAGGCCTTTCTTCCAAGATGCCTCTTGATGGGTTTGAACAACCAACATCTTGGTTAGTAGACGAGCACTTAACCATTTGTGCCACCCAGGGACTCTCACTTGATAGTACCCTTCTCCTTTGGTATGTATAAAAATCAACTTTATCTCTACATACTAGAAAAAAATAAAAATATACTTAACAAAGATACCATTTATCATTAAAAAATTATCCAATAACTATGAATAAATCTAAGAAAAGTTGACAAGACCTCTTCACAGGAAGCTACAAAATATTACTGCTAAACATAAAAGAATACCTAAACAAATGGAATGAGATACCATGTTATTCATTGGAAGACTCAATATTATAAAGATCTACAGATTCAATGTAGTCCCAAACAAAATCCTAGTAGTTTTTTTTTTCCCCCTTTTAGGTGGAAAATTAAAAGTTGATTCCAAAATTTATGTGGAAATGGAAATAAAAAAAGGAATCAAGAATAGTGAAAATAATATTAAAGAATAAAAACATGTTTGAAGTACTTTCATTACCAGAAAGCAAGACATTATAAATTTACAATAACTAAAACAGTGTGGTATCAGTGCAAGGATAGAAAAATTAGGCCAATAGAACAGAACAGAGCAATCAGAAAATGGATTCACATGCATTTGGAAAACTGATTTATTATCAAAATGTCACTTCATGTAGTAATGAAAGGGCAGTCTTTTTAATAAATGGTGCTAGGTCAATTGGATATCCAAATAGAAAAAAAATGATACTTGGCTCCTACCCCACGCTATACATGACAATCAATTCCAAATGAACCATAGATCTAAATGTGAAGGAATAAACAATATGGCTTCTAGGACATGAGAGAATATCTCCATGACATTCAAGTAGGGGTCTGTTACAGATTGAATTGTGTTCCCCCAAAATGTATGCTGCAATTCTTAACCTTTATGTCTGTGGTAATAATCCCATTTGGGAATGGGTTGTCTTTGTTATGTTAATGAGACTAGATTAGTGTAAGGTGTGTCTTAAATTAATCTCTTTTAAAATATAAGAGATTTAAAAAGAAAGGGAAAGAAGCAGAGATGGAGGAAAAGAGATGCCAAGCCACATGAAGATAGCCCAGGAGCAGAAGCTCAAAAGAGACAAGGACCTGCCTCCAGAGTGTACAGAGAAAGAAAGCCTTCACTTATAGCCACCAAAACTGGGACTTCTAGCCTCCAAAACTGTGAGAAAATAAATTTCTGTTTGTTAAAGCCACCCACTTGTGGTATTTCTGTTATAGCAGCACTAGATAACTAAGACAGGGTCCCACTAAAAATATTGATAAATTGATCTTCATTGAACTTCTAATCATTAAAAGGCATGGTTAAGTGAGAAAAAAAGCCAAGCCATAGAGTGGGAGAAGGTATTTGATCTACACATACCCAAAAAGGAACTTGTACCCACAATACATAAATAAGTCCTACATATCTATAAGAAAACCACAGACAACCCAAAGTAAAACACAGGCAAAATACTTGAACAGACACTTCACAAAAATGTCCAATAATCACTAAGATAAGATGTCTAACCTCATTAGTCATCAGGATAATGCAAATCAAAACCACAACAGAATATACACACATATGTTGAAAAACGCCCTAAGAATACCAATGTTGGCATTGCTGTTGGGAATGCAGAATAAAACAGCCACTTTGGAAAAAGTTTTGCAGTTTCTTAAAAAGTTAAACCGACATTTTCCATATAAACACTTTGGAAATCTGTTTGACAAAAAGCTGAACGTGACCCAGGAGTTCCACTGCTAAGGGATGGACCTAGTAGAAATACATGCAACAATATGGACGAATTTCCAGAGACATCACTTTAGAGAAACAAAAGAATACGTCCAGTAGGATGACCAACTGGTTCTGGTCTGCCTGGGACTTTCCTGGGTTTAGCATCAAAAGTCTCACATCCTGGGATATGTTTAAAAGTTTTAACCTCTTTCCATACTTAACCATTTACATATAGTTCCAAAAACATAGTTTCCTATTTACCTGAATTTAGAGACAATCTCAAGAATAGATTTGACACACTGAGCACTAACGACCAAAGACCAGATGAGTTGTGGGATGACATCAAGGACATCAAACATGAAGAAAGTAAAAAAAGTCATTAAAAAGTCAGGAAGGAAAGAAGAGACCTAAATGGATGTCAGAAGAGACTCTAAAGTTTACTCATAAATGTAGAATATCTAAAGCTAATGGAAGAAATGATGAAATAAAAGGGCTGAACAGAAGATTTCAAAGGGTGGTTGGAGAAGACAAAGTAAGGCATTATAGTAAAATGTGCAAAGACCTGGAGTTAGAAAACCAAAAGGGAAGAACATGCTCAACATTTCTCAAGATGAAAGGAGTGAAGAAAAAATTGAAGCCTCAAGCTGCAATATTGAAGGATTCTATGGGCAAAATACCAAACAATGCAGGATGTATCAAAAGAAGGTGGAAGGAATACACAGAGTCATTGTACCAAAAAGATTTGATCGACATTCAGTCATTTCAGGAGGTAGCATATGATCAAGAACTGATAGAATAGAAGGAATAAATCCAAGCTGCACTAAAGGCATTGGTGAAAAAAAGGCTGCAGGAGTAAACAGAATGCCAATTAAGAAATTTCAACAAATGGATGCAGTGCTGGAGGTGCTCACTCATCTATGCCAAGAAATTTAGAAGACAGCTACCTTGCCAACCAGCTGGAAGAGATCCATATTTGTGCCCATTCCAAAGAAAGGTGATCCAACAGATTGTGGAAATTATTGAACAGCATCATTAATATCAGACACAAATACAATTTTGCAGAAGATATTTCAAAAATGGTTGTAGCAGTACATAGGGAACTTCCAGATGTTCAAGCAGGATTCAGAAGGGGACATGGAAGGAGGGATATCATTGTTGATGTCAGATGGCTCTTGTCTGAAAGCAGAGAATACCAGAAAGATGTTTACCTGTGTTTTATTGACTATGCAAAGGCATTCAACCATGTGGATCATATAGCAATTTACGGATAACATTTTGAAGAATGGGAATCCCAAAACACTTTTAATTGCACTCATGAGGAACCTGTACATATATCAAGAGGCAGTTGTTTGAACAGAAAACAAGGGGATACTGTGTGGTTTAAAATCAGGAAAGGTGGTGTCAGGGTTGTATCCTTTCACTATACTCATTCAATATATATGCTAAGCAAATAATCCGAGAAGCCAGGCTATATGAAGAAGAACACGGCATCAGGATTGGAGGAAGACTCATTAACAACCTGCATTTTTGCAGATGACACAACCTTACTTGCTGAAAGCCAAGAGGACTTGAAGCACTTACTGATGAAGATCAAAGACCACAGCCTTCACTATGGATTACACCTCAACATAAAGCAAACAAAATCCTCACAACTAGACCAATAAGCAACATAATGATAAACAGAGAAAAGACTGAAGTTGTCAAGGATGTCATTTTACTTGAATCCACAACCAACACCCATGGAAGCAGCAGTCAAGAAGTCAAAAGACGCATTGCGTTGAGCAAATCTGCTGTGAAAGAGCTCTTTAAAGTGTTGAAAAGCAAAGATGTCACTTTAAGAACTAAGGTGTGCCTGACCCAAATCATGGTGTTTTCAATCGCCTCTTATGCATGCGAAAGCTGGACAATGAATGAAGAAGATTGAAGAATTGATGCCTTTGAATTATGGTGTTGGCGAAGATTATTGAATATACCATGGACTGCCAGAACAACAAAAAAATCTGTCTTGGAAAAAGTACAGCCAGAATGCTCCTTAGAAGGGAGGAGGCTAGATTTCGTCTTCTATACTTTGGACACATTATCAGGAGGGACCAGTCCCTAGAAAAGGACATCATGGTTGGTAAAGTAGAGGGTCAGAGAAAAAAAGGAAGACCCTCAGTGAGATGGATTGACATGGTGGCTGCAGCAATGGGCTCCAACATAGCAATGATTGTGAGGGTGGTGCAGGACTGGGCAGTGTTTCTTTCTGTTATACATAGGGTTGCTATGAGTGGGAACTGACTCTACAGCAGCTAACACCAGAAACATTTACCTATTTCAATGAAGAAGTCATAAATATTAAGAAGTAGTTAATAAATTGAAATTAACTCATTTTAAACACATGAACGGCTTTCGTAATCACCTTTAATTATTGAGTCACTTTATGTTTGCAATAATACACATGATTTTATTCATTTTTATTAGAGATAATTTTTGAGATATAATTCATAAAAAATTTCCCTTTTAAGGTGTACAATTCAGTTGTTTTAGTATGTTCACAAGATTGGGCAACCATCACCGCTATCTAGTTACAGAATATTTTTATCACCCCAAAAGGAAACCTCCTACCTATTAGCAGTCACACCCATTCCCCTGTTCCCTCTTCCCAGGACAACCAATAATCTACTTTTTCTGTGGATTTCCCTCATCTGGGCATTTTGTATAAATGGAATCGTACAGTATGTTGTGTCTAGCTTCTTTCACTTCGCATAATGTTTTCAAGGTTCATCCATGTTATAACATGTATCAGTAATTCATTCCTTTTCTGTGGCTCAATAATATTCCTTTGTATGGATAGTCCACATTTTGTTTATCCATTCACCACTTGATGGACATTTGGGTTGTTTCTCCTTTTGAGCTGTTATGAATAATACTTCTATGAACATTCATGTACAAGTTTTTATGTGGACACATGTTTTTAACATATGTATAAATTGTCAGGTCACATTTTTGAGGAACTGCTAAACAATTTTCTAAAGTGACTGCCCATTTTACATTCTCAGTAAGTATACTTTTCTATGCCAACTGATCGATAAAATGTCAACACACAAAGCACGTAAAGAGATTTCTACTTCAAGTAATCTGAAATGCTTAACTATCTGAAAGTGGATATTCAGTATTTCACAGTAAAACTTAACATACCTCTTTATATTATAGACATTATTGTGCTGATTAAATTACGAACTACACGATCATTGATGATGCAGAATTTAAGGAAATAAAACTTTTGGAAGCACGTGGCCACTCAGTCCAAAGTCTAGTATGCAGCCAAATGGCAAATTTTAGCCCCATAAACCCAAACCCACTGCAGTCGAATCAATTAGGACTCATGGGACCCTAATGGACAGGGTAGAACTGTCCCATAGGGTTTCCAAGGCTGTAATCTTTATGGAAGCAGACTGCCACATCTTTCTCCCACAGAATGGCTGGTGGGTTCAAACCACTGACCTTTCAGTTAGCAGCCAAGTAAGTGCTTAACCACTGCACCACCAGGGCTCCTTTTAGCCCAATACTGCAGTCGAAAATTGAAATTTTGTGCATTTTTATTTCCTCTTTCTTTCCTCCATTCCCATATCAAAATAAAACAAAATGCACAAAATGTTTCCTACCAACTTGATTTTCAGTGAAGCAAACAAACCACCCCCCACCCAAAAAACATTGTGTAATGAGAAAGCTTAAGTACATACCAGGTAAGGAAGCCTGATATGAGAGCATTTTGTCAAGTAAAGAACTATATAATAGCTAACACTTATTGAGTGCTCACACTACTGAATGTCAGACACTACTGTGTGCGCTTCACATAATTAACACAAGCCTAGGAGGTATGCACTATTTTTATCTACGTTCTACAGATAAGTAAACGAAGTCATGTAGAGGCCAAGTGTCAGAACTAATATGTGACAGAGATAGAATTCAAACCTAGGCAGTCTGGTTCCAGAGTCTGTAATTTAACCATTGCTTTGTCCTGATAAATGGTGCCCTGTTACTACCATTATCTTATTAAAACTCATCGCCGTCAACTCGATTCCAACTCATAGCGACCCTACAGGACAAAGTAGAACTTCCCCCACAGGGTTTCCAAGGATTTGAATGGCCGACCTTTTGGTTAGCAGCCAAACGCTTAACCACTATGCCACCAGGGCTCCGTCCCATTATCTTACTAGCAACCTTAAATGTATTTATGTAATAAACGGAACCGTCACTACTGTAGCATTTTTTATACAGAATGTAACTAACTTTCTGGTTCAAATTTGCAGACCTACTATTGATATCGAAAGGGCTTTTTGGTCCAGTAACAAACTAGTGATTTGCATTTTGTTTTGTGAGAGAGCAGGATTCAGTGAGAACTTCCACAGGATGGATTAGGAATGAGTGCCTTGTAAAAGTACTAATTCCATTTTAGGATCCATAGTCCAAAGAAATTATTGTTTTCTGAGGGTGTTCTTCAGGCTGTTACTGTGTGTGCCTGCCATGACATTCCCCTGAAAAAGAAAGCTGACCTGTGGTTGCTAAGGTTTTATGCTACTAAGTGTCACCTCTGAGTTTGAAATAGTTGAAGCAAGAGACTATGAGTCTTTTAGAGATAAATTGTGTCAAAAAAATATGTCCACCTTTGATTGACATAGGTGAGTATGACTGTGTATCATAGATTACAGTTTTCTGCTCACCCTGTTTCCTTCCAACAATGCGCCATGTTTTCAAAGGAAAATGTTGCCATATCATTTTAGATTATAAAGGTTGCAATGAATGATAGTTTTTTAAATGAAAAGAAAAAGAATAATTCTTTCATGTTGTGTAGATTTAAACCCTGTCATTGGCAACATATCTGCACACAAAATCAGGCAATGCTTTGCAGCAGATAAGATTTTTGGTAGATCTTCTCCGTTGTTTGAATTCCCATTACTGGAAGAAGAGTGTAAGAAAAATAAAATGAAAGTCTATTTTCTCACCTGCTCTTCAATAGTTAGGGGTCACTGGAAAAGTTATAAGAAACTCTAATGGTTTGAATAAATAGTAGACAGCACACCACTTTAACCTGTGCTATTTATCTATTTGCTTCTACCGTCAGTTCCAGCTATATCTTTAAGAGACAAATTCAGCAAAAGATTTTTGCCTTAGACCATGTTGAAGTAGCACTTTTCTCTGTCCTTTAAAAGGGAACACAATCCAGGCCTTTCAAAATATGAAATTAATCTATTGACAATTTTATTATGTAATTATTGCGATGAGATATTTATGGTGTGACAGAATCGTATCAGAGAGTATCTTTTCACTCATAAAAGGTGTAGTTATTAATAGCAGATATTAATCATTATATCATCTTCACAAACCATCTGTGAATTTTTCTTTGTATGTACATATGTACTTATGTATGTGTGTTTGTACCAAGCTTTGTGAAGGATGTCAAACTTGAAGTTATTGTCTGTGATGAGAGCGAATGTCAAAGAAATCCTTTAACTTCTTTGCCATGCTTTACAGTACATTCTGACGGCATTGATTTATTTATTTTGTTTCAATGTTACATTTTAAATGTATTTTGTACAAGATAGTGGGTAGAAGTTAACTCCTATTTTTCATTAAAGTGGAGGGTAGAAAGAAAGGGTGAGTATGACTATGTATCATGGATTATAGTTTTCTGCTCACTCTGTTTCCTTGCAACAATGTCCGATTAGTTTTCCCTTCTCTTGCCCTAGCTTGTGATAAGTAGCCAAATTCCACTTTCTTTTAATTTACAATGCTGTTTGTCAGAGAGAGAATGCAGTACTCTTCTCTACTTGGGTAGAAGCCCTGTGGGTCATTGCTATTATCATGTTCTTTTGAGTTCCTTTAACTGTATCCTACAATCATGACATAAACTAAGAGTAGCTCTACCCCATGCTACCTATGCTGCTGACCTGAAGATTGGCAGTTCGAACCCACCCATTGGTTCCACAGGAGAAAGACCTGGCAATTTGCTTCTGTAAAGATTACAGCCAAGAAAACCCTATGGGGAAGTTCTACTGTGTCACATGGGGTTTCTATGAGTCAGAATCTACTCAACAGTGCCCAGCAACAACTACAACCTATTTAATACCACTTCTAGTTTTTTTTTAAAAAAAAAAGTATGGAAGAGAGAGTTGATAATATCCCAAAGGAAAACATTTTTTCTGCTCAAAATGTGAGAATTTGAAATAATACCCATGGAGAAAAATACTAGTAACTACATAATTAACTCTTAATCTACAACTTGGCTGAAATTGTGAGGAAATATTCCAAAGTGACGTAAGGTGGAGAGTTTCATTCTAAATGTTTGTCCCTAAGTAATGATTTCCTTTCTGAGATGGTTGTCTACATGAAACTAGAGGTGGCACTAAAGATAATGATGTTCTACCCTTGTTTCACTACCTTTTTTCCATTAGTTTCCAGCAGTTCCATGAGCTTTCATTGCTTAATCAAGAACCAGGCGTGCTGAACTTCCATTGCTACTCTCTGTCTGCACCCATATATTTCTGTAGCTCAGAAATTTGCCTTTGAGTTTATATAGTGAGAATCTTTTATCTGTAATTGTGCAGTGGCTTTAACATACTATCCTTTATATTTACAGATTAAAGTGTATAACTTAATAAGAATCCGTCTACATAAAAGAAGTTTAATTAAAATTTAATACTTTGATTCAGCACAGCTCAACTCATATGTGTTCCTGTTAAATGGTCTCTCATTGCATTCTTCTTTGTCATTACCTTGGACATCAGTGTCTTTTCAGAGTTGCAGGCTGTAGCAAAATAATGCAGACCTGACTTCTCTCTGAGCTAATCTTCTGAAAGGATATAGGCTAATGGTGACATAGACATCTTTACAGTTTGCGTGGGTTAATAAATGCCTTGGTGTGTGTGACTGTGTATGTGTTCATGCGCATGTATGCATGTATGTGTTTTTCTGTGCTAGAGCCTGGATGAATAACCTAAGTGAAAACATATCTACAAGGCCTGACCTAAAATGATTTCAGTAGATGAGATTTGAGAGGCTACACGCTGGTCTCCCAAATTTATACCCCAAGCACACACACAATACTATATATATATATATATATATATATATATATATATATATATATATATATATATATATATATATATATATGTATATATACATAGAACAATATAAAACCTTATACACACAACACACACATATCTATATATACATTTATACATCTATGGCATGTATAACTGTCTAGCGGTAGAGATGTTCAAATATGAGAATTTATTGTTTATAGGAACCCTTCATTAGTCTGTCTGTTCCTTTTTTCATTCTTTTATTCTGTTTCCTTTCCTTTTTGTTGATAAAACAAAGAATGGCTTAGTCAGGTAAATAACTCCTACACCATTCTTTAAAAAAAATCTATAAAGATGATTTGATCTAAGAAATAACTATACTTTCAGGGCTATAGGGGACTAATCTGTGCATATAAAGCTTTTCATTATCAATGGATATTTTCCATTTTTCGTTATGTTCACAACAACACCAGAAGCAGGTACATATACATTGTTTCACAGAAGAGTAGAGGAGGCTTTGTGAACTTTGTATATATAATTAGGCAAGAAATGATTAATAGTGAAAGACTCAAATAAGTTCCTCGCACAAACAATATTAAAGCAACGATAATAAGCACTTAAAGATGATTTTATCATGTGGATATCAGCTGCTTATTTTTCTCTCCTCCTTGTTAAAACCATAATTTAAATAAAGTTTTAGTGGATGTAATTCTTTGTATGTAAAGAATTCTTTATATACAAAGAATTCTTCTTTGTATGCAAAGAAGAGGTTATTATAAATTTCAGCGTCAGTAACTTTGTACTGGAAATTCATTCCTGTAGAAATAACGTAGTTCAACCCTTCTCAAATGATTATTAAAATTTCAAGGAGATGTTTGGTTGTGGGAAGACACAGAGGCGTGTGGTGGGGTCTGTCTCCCAGTCTGACTTCACAGGGAGTATCTCCTCTTTCATGTGTTTTATAAATTGAATCGCCACTGATATTTTCCTTTGAAACAAAATGTTTCTATTATTTTAAAAATGTTTGAAAATCAATGCCATAATTGACGGTTGGATTTCCAATTTAAGCATATTTTTCCTAGTTGTACTGTACATGAAGTACTGTGCCTTTGCAACGAAAATAATAGAAACAATACCACAAAATAAGCATAACTGAAGCAAACAGAATCACTGAGTAGGATTTTTATTTCATGTCTTGGGCCTGTTGTTTAAGAAAAGCAAATCTCATTAGAAAAAGACAGGAGGCAGATGAAGACTTTGGAGGGAACTGTGAACAGAGGCTCAGGACATTTTCAAGGGCGGCTTTGAGCTTGATAGAGACATTATATCCTATTTCTTTTTCCATTTCCTTGTTGTTACTTTCATTACTCCTATGCTTACTAATCATCATCAGGGTTGTTTGGGAGCTTACAAGTGAGTTAAAGAGTCAGAGGGAAAGAAATCTCCTAAAACAATTAGATAAGCAAAGAGGGGAAGGAAGACGGGAGTTGGGAGAACGGTGTGCTTTCCTGTGCTAGTAATGCGTTGGGTGGAAATAGCTACCAGTGAAAAGGAAAAGGAAAACATAGGAAGGTCGTATGTCACTGCTCACACCTTTGTTGAAGAAACTCATCAGGTATTCATTCCCTCACTGAATACTTGCTGAACACTTTGTATGAGCCCAGTGTACGAGATGAAGGGAATTTGCTGGTGAACAAGACCTTCCTGGGGCTTCTGTTTACTGGGACAACAAGCATCCAATAAAGAAGCGCATACCAGATGTGCTAAAAAGGGGTAGAGCATAAGATAAGTACCCATGGCAAAGGCATCTGTTATACTCTGGGTGCTGAGGGAAGGCTTCTTGGACGAAATGATGTTTTAACTGAGACCTGAAAGATGAATGGGAGTTAACTTTTGTGCTGAGAACCGTGTTCCTAATAGAATAGCAAGTGTAAAGCTGACGAATGTATGTTGTATTTTATACATGAAAACTAAGACCTACTCTTTCTTTTGTCTTCCCTGACTAATGTGATGAAATCATTATCCTTCCACTTACAAAGCCAAGGACTCTGAGAGTGATTTGGATTCTACTCTCCAGCAGCCGTTATACCCCTTTACCCTTACTCTAATCACCATACACATTTGATCAACAGTTCTTTTTTTTTTTTCTATCACCAAATCTGTCTCAGTCTCTTTTCCAACACTCCGTCTTCATCCAGTCATGTGTTGTTGAACTTGTAGCTTTCTCACTGCTACCAGAAATGAAGTTCAGAAACAGTTGAACATGACATCCTCAGCACAATCCCATTCAATGCCTACAGAATAAAGAGCATCATCGCTTGGTACAATCTAGACCCCGCCTCATCATCTTCCCACATGCAACTCCTTGCTATTTCCTGAACACAGCAGGCAGTCAGGGCCCTGGGCCTTTTAAGATGCCAGCATGCCCTTCCTCCCCTAATCATCAATCACAGTTCTTCTCTTCCTGCCTGGTGCTTTACTGGTCCTTTTACGCAGAATTAATCTTGCCTCCTCCTTGTAATTGTATCACTTTTACATGCCTCTCCCACTCTTCAGCATTTACTTCATTCTGCCTTATATTGTAATGTGTCATTTCTCACTTCCCCTAATAGATTTTAAGTTCCATAAGCTGGCAGAATTTGTCTTATTCATTTGTATATTGCCTTTGTGCCTTGTTTTTGTAATTTTCCACGTTTGAAAACAAAAGTTTATATTCCACACTTTTACAACTTCCTGGAGCTGAGGGATGGGGGCTGGGGAAGAGAAGAAAGTTAAAAGGATACTTGGAGAAATTAATTTAGACTATTTAATGGTTTCTATTCTCTTCTTGAGGAGCCCTGGTGGCGCAATGGTTAAGTGCTCGGCTTCTAACCAAAAGTTTGGGATTTCGAACCCACCAGCTACTCTGAGTGAGAAAAGACCGTCTCCCGTAAAGATTACAGTCTAGGAAACCCTATGAGGCAGTTCTACTCTATCATATAGCTATGAGTTGGAATCGACTCAACGGCAACAATTCTCTTCTTGATCGGCCATGGGTACTCCAGAATATTGGTGGTTAATAATGGTTTGAGAGAATTCATCAAATAAGAAGACTCAAACTTTGTCTGTGTGAGGCCAGATACCCACATTCTTAAAAATGAACATTTTTGGCAACTACATTTAAGCTTCTAGTGAGCTGGATGTCTGGTGTTAAAGCAAACATCCTTAAGCGCTTGTTTTCAAAAAAATTTCATTAGCAGAACTGAAGATTCATGATGTCAGACCCAATATTATTGCGTGCAATTTGCTCGTTCAACAAATATTGATTGATTACTCACTGGGGATCAGGTACAGTAAAACCCAAAACTTGCTCTAGGTTTTGGTCATGTTTGCTGTAAGCCACTGCTAATTGAGTTTTAAAACTCAAACTGGGACTATAAATCGCCTGGCCTCTATTGTTCGCTTCTTTCCCAACTCTGACACTAATCACACATGAATCCAGTGATGGAAAGCCACCAAATTTTCACCCATCACGTTCAAGCTCTTATTTCTTCCTGAACTGGTCCCTTGTGGAAATCAAAAGACACGCAGGCAGAATAACAAATGAGTATCCTTTTGAGCTTTTCAGCCAACGATAAAATATTTCTATAAAAATGGAAGTGTACAAGATGGCAGCCATCTGTTGTTTAAAAACAACAGAACTATATTTAAATCTTAATTATTGTGTAAGGTCTGTGCCTTCAAAGCAAGGGCAAAATTGTTGATGTTCATCTAAATGGAATAAGCTTTTGTGTTCTTCTTTGTCTGTGCTGGTATGAGATTGGGTAACTATTACTGACTGAAAATAGTTAATCATATTTAATTATAGACAAGATCCGTTAAAAAATTGCCCTACTTTATTTTATTATTCATGAAGCACATGGACATGTCTGATTGGACAATTCTGGGTTTTTTTTCCTTTATTTGGAGAGGTTTGAAATCCAAACATACCAGCTTAGCAAATCCATAAGAAAACTGTGATAGCGGAAATCACTAACAGAGCCTGAACTTCTTCTATTTTCCCCCCAAAAAGCTTGAAACATATAAACAAAAGTAACAAATGGCATAACTGTAAAAATATTTCAATTGAAGTACATACTAATATGAGTTAGTTTTTTGCTAAAATGTATTATCCCAGATGTTCAATAAAATTGATACTATTAAATTATATTGTTAATATTAATCTTTTTATTTATTAAAAAATGCTTTCTATGCAAATCTTCCACCTTATGCCAATTCTTGGTTCGTTCTTAACGTTTCTTAGAGGAATTGTATAAATCTTGTAAAAAGCTCCCACTTATACCATTATGCTTTATAAATGAAATCTGTCAGTGAGATATACTCTTTTCAAAAGGAGTAAATACCACTCTATTGCAGCAGGTAGTTTTACAAAGATCAATAAGCTATGTCCAGCAAGCACATGTGGTCACATATGAATTTGTTTAATCTGCACTGTAGCTTGAAAACATGCAAACATGTTAATTAATTGCCAACATTTTGCCAACAGAAAAATCTAGATTTCTGTCTTCCTTTATAAAGTATGGGAGGCAAACATTGCATATCCAGATTGGGATGTAGACCACAGTCTTAATATACTTAAAACAGGGGAAATGTCAGGGGTAGTTAAGTCCTATTCCTTTAAGATGACTGTGCTCTCTGAGGTCATGATTTAAAATGAGGAAACTATTTCTACCTGGATGAGAGGACTGAGGAGGTAAATTTCAAATTCAGCACTCCCTCCCCACTAGAATGCAAGCTCCATGAGGGCAAAGACTGGGCACTGCTGTATCTTAAAATCTACAACAGTCCCTGGCACGTTTTATTTTGTTGAATGAATGAATGAATATCCTTTCTCTGTTTCTTTCACCCTCATCCTAATACTTGTCTCTTCTATGATTCTCTGCCATTCAGAGGCATCATTCTATTATTTGATGCCAGAAAACCCGTGCTCCACGCTCCAGAATTACTTCTGTCCTTTTTTAGTCCCTTCAGTTTTACACCTGTAGTACTAAAGGCACAAGAGCCAAAAAAATTACCCACTGAGATGTAGTTCAGCCAGAAATGTTTACAAATTTAAGAGGGAAACCACTAAAGTAAATGCATTTCTAATTAATAAAATGCATACAGTATGATAATAGAGAAAATTTCAAATTCTGCAGGAGAAATAATTTTTGGGAAGGAGCCTAGTACTTACTAAACCGGTGCTTCTCAAACTTTAACATTCATATGGGTCACCTTGAAATCTTGTTAAAGTGCACATTCTGATCCAACTGGTCTAAAATGGATTCTGAGAATGTGCGTTTATAATAAGTTCCCAGGTGATGACAAACTTGCTGGTCCATGGCCAATACTTTTTAAGTAATGAGATATTAAGCAACTGCCTAAACTACTTATTTCAAAACAGGCATAGTTTGAAGCTATATGTAATAAGATTGATGGCCATTAATCAGCTGCTGGAAAAATGTCCTGAAAATCTCCAAATGGGGTACATACTTAAAGTATGAACCATAGAGTTGTAGACTTGAAGGGACCTAAGTCATCATATAATCTATTGCCTTATTTTACACAATAGGACTCTGGAGCCCAAAAACCTGCAAAGATTAATGTAGAAAGCACGATCATTTCCATGCTGCACCCAATTAGAACCCAAGTTTCCTTATTACCGGGTTTGTACTCTTTTAAATAAATCATGCTGTCTCTTAGCTATTAAAATTAAATACTTGGGAACTTATTGAATTTTAAAATATACCACATTTCACTTAATTTTAAGTGTTTCGCTAAAGAACGTCAGAATAAAAGGAAATAGTGCATTTGTTTCTTGTTGTTGTTTGGTGCCGTTAAGTTGGTTTCAACTCATAGCGATCCTACGTACAACAGAATAAACACTGCCCAGTCCTGTGCCATCCTTACAATCATTGTTTTGCCTGAGCCCATTGTTGCAGCCACTGTGTCAATCCACCTCGTTGAGGATCTTCCTCTTTTTCGTTGACCCTCTGCTTTACCAAGCATGATGTCCTTCTCCAGGGACTTGTCTCTCCTGATAACATGTCCAAAGTATGTGAGACATAGTCTCACCGTCCTTGCTTCTAAGGAGCATTCTGGCTGTACTTCTTCCAAGTACAGATTTGTTTGTTCTTCTGGCAGTCAATGGTATATTCAGTACTCTTCACCAACACCATCATTTGAATGCATCAATTCTTCGGTCTTCTTTATTCATTGTCCAACTTTTACATGCATATGAGACAATTGAAAATACCATGGCTTGGGTCAGGCACACCCCAGTCCTCAAACTGACATCTTTGCTTTTTAACACTTTAAAGAGGTCGTTTGCAGCAGATTGCCCAATGCAATGTGTCTTTTGATTTCTTGACTGCTGCGTCCATGGGTGTTGATTGTGGATCCAAGTAAAATGAAATCCTTGGCAACTTTAATATTTTCTTCATTTATCGTGATGTTGCTTATTGGTCCAGTTGTAAGGATTTTTGTTTTCTTTATGTTGAGGTGTAATCCATACTGAAGGCTGTAGTCTTTGGTCTTCATCAGGAAGTGCTTCAAGTCTTCTTCACTTTCAGCAAGCAAGGTCGTGTCATCTGCATGTCACAGGTTGTCAATGAGCCTTCCTCCAATCCTGATGCTGCCAGGTAGCTTTCTTCCAAATTTCTTGGCACAGATGAGTGAGCACCTCCAGCGCTACATCTGTTTGTTGAAACATCTCATTTGGCATTCCATCAATTCCTGGAGCCTTGTTTTTCACCAATGCCTTCAGTGCAGCTTGGACTTCTTCCTTCAGTACCATTGGTGCTTGATCATATGCTACCTTCTGAAGTGGTTGAACATTGACCAGTTATTTTTGGTAGAGTGATTCTGTGTACTCCTTCTATCTTCTTTTGATATTTCCTGCATTGTTCAATATTTTCCCTGTAGAAACCTTCAGAATTGCAACTGAGGCTTGAATTTTTTCTTCAGTTCTTTCAGCTTGAGAAATGTTGAACATGTTCTTTCATTTTGGTTTTCTAACTTCAGGTCTTTGCACATTTCATTATAATACTTTACTTTGTCTTTTGGAGCCACCCTTTGGAGTCTTCTGTTCAGCAATTTTACTACATCATTTCTTCAGTTCCTTTAGCTACTCTACGTTCAAGAGCAACTTTCAGAGTCTCTTCTGACATCCATTTTGGTGTTTTCTCTTTTTCCCGTTTGTTTAATGACCTCTTGCTTTCTTTGTGTATGATGTCCTTGATGTCATTCCACAACTTGTCTGGTCTTTAGTCATTAATGTCCAATGCATCAAATCTATTCTTGAGATGGTCTCTAAATTCAGAAGGGATATACTCAAGGTCATATTTTGGCTCTCATAGACTTGCTCTAATTTTCTTCAGCTTCAACTTGAACTTGCATATGAACAATTGATGGTCTGTTCCACAGTTGGCCCCTGGCCTTGTTCCGACTGATTATATTGAGCTTCTCCATTGTCTCTTCCCACAGATGTAGTCAATTTAATTCCTGTGTGTTCCATCTGGCGAGGTCCACATGTATCGTCACCATTTATGTTGTCGAAAAAAGGTATTTGCAATGAAGAAGTCATTGGTCTTGCAAAATCTATGTGATCTCCAGTGTCATTTCTATCACCAAGGCCATATTTTCCAACTACTGATCCTTCTTCTTTGTTTCCAAATTTCACATTCCAATCACCAGTAATAATCAATGTATCTTGATTGCATGTTCAATCAATTTCAAACTGTAGAAGTTGATAAAAATCTTCAGTTTCTTCATCTCTGGTCTTAGTGATTGGTGCATAAATTTGAATAATCTAATAGTTGTGTTAACTGGCCTTCCTGGTAGGCATATGGATATTATCCTATCACTGACAGTGTGGTACTTCAGGTTAGATCTTGAAAAGTTGTTTTTGATAATGAGTTGCATTTCTTGTGGGCAACTTTTATTAATTTTACAATTATTTTTCTTTGTCAATCTTCAAAATAATGCTGAAAACATTTGGAATGTCTTTTATCTAGCATTACTGAATATTTGATGATGGATGACATTGATGGACTACTTTGTTTCTTCCCTAAGAGAAAATTTGATTTTATGATTAAACGCTTTAAAATTTAGAAAAAGAAAGCAACAAAATATCAAAAATCAATATTATTGTTTTTGCTACTGAAGGATATGTTTTAACTGAACTGAATTTTTTTTTTTAATTTTTAAAAATCGACATGGATCCCCCTCACACTGTAATAGCAAGGAAGTTTCTCATCTGGCTTAACATTTAGACTTCCATATCTAATCTAAGACTATCTTCCTGTATACTGTGTATATATGCATGTGTGTAAGTGCCATAAACCAAATCAAACCCATTGCCATTGAGTTGATTCTGACTAACGGCAACCCCGTGTATTACAGAGTGAAACTGTTCCATAGAGTTTTCTTGCTTGTAATCTTAAGGAAGCAGATTACTAGACCTTTCCTCCATGGCGCCACTGGTTGGGTTCAAACCACCAACCTTTCGGTTAGTAGCCAGCAGCAAACCACTTGTGTAAGTGCAGGTGTTACAAATTCTTAAAAATGTGTAGAAGAGAAGGATTTTTTCCCCTTTTATGGTGTAAAATAAAGAGAAAAGTGAAATGATCTAATCTGCCTGTACTAGACAGTTCTCATTCCATTGGCAGTTTTATCATACTGGAAGCATTTAGCTGGTCTCAAAATTTATGTAATCAGATTATGTCACCAAATCATAGGCCACATTTTTGCATGGAGACTTAATGGAACCTCTTGGGTTTTCATGGGAGACAGAAAAGATTTTCATGAGAAGCAGAAGAGTTCATCACCAGCCCCCTCCTCCATCCTTTCTTCAGCCTTCTTTTTTACTGACCCATATTCACATTATGAGAGGAACAAACGGAAGTTTTTCCCCACACAGGTTGCAAGAGTATGTTGCTATGATCTGAGGAGCATAAACAGAAAATTAGGCAACATGATTGCTGTGCTAATTAGGCTCAGACCATTTAAGATCTTAGAATATCCGTACTGCCATTGTCCTTCTTGTTGTTAATATCACCTGAATATTGTCTCACAGATTACAAAATGCTTCCTCATGCATTATGTTAGTATCACAGATTATGAAGTGCTAGCATTATAAATCATAATCATATGAAAGAGTATTATTGTAACATCACATGAAGCCTCGATTTTCATGATGCCATCTTGTTTCCATAGTGACTATGAGTAACTAATTGCTATAGTTTTGCAAATGGTATTTCCTTTTGAGAGTTGACAACAGCTGCTGGCATTTTAACAAAGGGTAAATTAAATAATCCATGGCATGCTCAGAGAATGGAAATGGTTACTAGGAATTTTAAAAAAAAATTCATAATAATGCTTGGATGACGCTTATAATTTTCCAATACCTACAAATTTTAATTTAAGAGTGCCAAGTAGGCCTCTTTTTCAGTCCTTTACGTGGCAATCACACTCATGACTTCTGACTATTAGATAATGCATGTCTCTGAGCAAATAGCCCTCTTTTAAAAGCATAAATATTCCAACAGATATAGAAATTATAGCACATTAAACCATTTTGCCTGCAATTCTCATTTTGTTGTGAGTTGGTTTAATCTGTTTGCTTTAGTCCAAAGTGTGAGCAAGAGTCTGCCCACAGAGAACTGAGATGTCTTGTCAATAGAGAAAGGGGATGGAGCTACAGAAAAGCACTGAGTCCTTGGGTGCTAAAAGGGGAGGGACTATCAATATGTGTCAAGAGATGGACAAGCAGCTCCCAAACCAGATTTGTATGGGGCCTCTCCTTTGCTTACGCAGGAATAAAATCCGTAATTCCTGGACAAAGGGTATTATTGCAGTTAAACATTAGTAACTTTTTTTGTGGAATGCTAAATCTGCAGGATTGCTTTTATACCGCCATCAAATGCATTTTTAAATGAAATAGTTGTTGTAATATAGTATGCCAGTAGATCCCAGTCTGTCCTGCAGAGTAACTCAGAATTCTTGAAAAGGCACTAATTTTTTTTTCCTTTTTCTGTTGTGGTAAAACATATATATATATATACATACACACACACACACACACACACACACATATATATATATATATACACACACACATATATATATACACCCATATATATATATATACACACACACACATATATATACACATATATATGTTAAAATTTGCCATTTTAACTATTTTTTAAGGTGTACAATTCAGTGGCATTAATTACACTCACAATGTTGTGTAACCATCACCACTAGCTATTTCTTAAACCCTTTCATCACCCCAAATATAAACTCTGTACCCATTAAGCATTAACTCCCCATTCACTCTTCTTCCCAGCCTCTAGTAACCTCTAATCTACTTTCTGTGTCTATTCATTTGCCTATTCTAGACATTTCATATAAGTGGAATCATAAAATATTTGTCCTTTTGTGTTTGCTTTATTTCAATTAGCATAATTTTTTTTAATTTTATTTTATTCTAGGTAAAATTTATGGCACAAATTAGTTTTTCATTCAAAAATTTATACGCAAATTATTTTGTGATTTTGATTGCAATCCCTGCAATGTGTCAGCACTCTCTTCCTTTCTATTTCCACCCTGGGTTCTCATGTCCATTCATCCAGTTTTTCCTGTCCCTTCCTGCCTTCTGTCTTTGCTTTTGGACAGGTGATGCCCATTTGGTCTCACATACTTGATTGAACTAAGAAGCATGTTCCTTACATATGGTATTTTTGTTTCATAGGCCTGTCTAATTTTTGACTGAAAGGTGGTCTTTGGGAGTGGCTTCAGTTCTGAGTTAGTAGGGTGTCCGGAGGTCACAGTCTCTGGGGTTCCTCAGTCTCTGTCAGACCAGTAAGTCTGGTCTTTTTTTGTGAATTTGAATTTTGTTCTACATTTTTCTCCTGCCCTGTTCGGGATCCTCTATTGTGATCCCTGTCAGAGCTGTCAGTGGTGGTAGCTGGGCACCATCTATTCTTCTGGTCTCAGGCTGGCAGAGGCTGTGGTTCATGTGGTCCGTTAGTCATTTGGACTAATATTTTCCTTGTGTCACTGGTTTTCTTCATTCTCCTTTGCTCTGAATGTGATGGGACCAATAGATGTATCTTAAATGGCCACTCGTAAGCTTTTAAGACCCCAGATGCTATTCACCAAAGTAGGATGTGGAACATTTTCTTTATGAAGTATGTTATGCCAGCTGACCTAGATGTCCCCCGAGACCATGGTCCCCAGCTGTCAGTCTCAGTAACTTGGTCCCTCAAGGTGTTTGGATGTGTCTAGTAAGCTTCTTTGACTTTGTCTTGGTCAAGTTGTGCTGACTTCCCCTTTATTGTGTGTTATCGTGCCCTTCATCTAAGTTAACTTGCCTACTATCTAGTTAGTGATTTCCCCTCCCCACTCTTCCCCTCTCTCGTAACTATCAAAGGTTTTTTTTTTTTTCTGCGTGTAAACTTTTTCTTGGATTTTTATAATCATTGTCTCATACAATATTTGTCCTTTTGTGATTGACTTATTTCACTCAGCATAATGCCCTCCAGATTCATCCATGTTGTGAGATGTTTCACAGATTCATCATTGTTCTTTACAATTGCCTAGTATTCCATTGTGTGTATGTACCATAGTTTGTTTATCCATTCGTCTGTCAATGGGCATCTAGGTTGTTTACATCTTTTTGCTATTGTGAACAGTGCTGCAATGAATATGGGTGTGCATATGTCTATTCGAGTGACGACTCTTATTTCTCTAGGATATATTCCTAGGAGTGGGATTGCTGGATCATATGGTATTACTATTTCTAGCTTTTTAAGGAAGTGCCATATTGTTTTCCAAAGGGATTATACCATTACACATTCCCACCAGCAGTGCATAAGAGTTCCGATGAATGGATAAATACTAGGCAACTATAAAGAACAATGATGAAATAATTTGTTTATCCACTTATCTGCTGATGGGCGCTTAGGTTGTTTCCAACTGTTTGCTATTATGGATAATGCTGCAATGAACGTGGGTGTGTCTATTTGTGTGACAGCTCTTATTTCTCTAGGATATATTCCTAGTAGTGGGATTGCTGGATCATATGGTACTTCTAACTTTTTCAGGAGTTGCCATATCATTTTCCATGGTGTCGTAACATTTTACATTCCCACCAGCAGTGAATAAGAGTTCCAGTCTCCCACAACCTCTCCAACATTTATTATTTTGTGTTTTATGGATTAATGCTAGCTTTGTTGGAGTGAGATGGTATCTTACTGTAGTTTTGATTTGCATTTCTCTAATGGCTAATGACTGAAAGCATTTCCTCATGCGTCTGTTTCCACCTGAATGTCTTTGCTGATGAAGTGCCTGTTCATATCCTTTGCCCATTTTTTAATTGGATTAACATAAAGTTTTGAAAGTTCATCCATACTGTAGCTTGTATGAAAACTTCATTTCTCTTTATGGCTGAATAATATTCCATTGTATGTATATGCCACATTTTGTTTATCCAACCATCTGTTGATGGGCACTTGGGTTATTTCCACCTTTTGGCTATTGTGAATAATGATGCTATGGATATTGGCAGACAAGCATCTGTTTGAGTCCCTCTTTTCAAATCTTTCGATTATTTACCTAGGAGTGGAAAAGATGCTAACTTTGAACCTCTGCAAACCAAGCAAAACCCCAAAAAACCTGTTCCTGTCAAGTCGATTTCAACTCGTGCTGATCCCATGTGACAGAGTAGAACTGCTCCATAGGATTTTCTTAGGTGTAATCTTTATGGAAGCAGTCCACCAGGCTTTTCTTCTGCGATGCTGCTGGGTGGATTCAAACTGACAACCTTTGGGCTAGTAACTGAGCACAAACCGCTCGCACCACCAAATCAATTATGAAAGCAGAGGTTTAGGACTGACAGCTGCTGGGTGTATGTGGACTGAAGGCATATTTTGTTGTGACCATGCAGTGTTTCTTTTCTTATGTGAATTGGCTGCCCACATTAAAAATTGGTAGCTCTTCAGTAAGCATACATTATTCCTCTTGAAAAACTGAAGATACAGCAACACTGAGCCCACTTTCTGCTGGAGCTGAGCAGCAGTGCTTTCTTCGGAAGGGACCTTCCTTCTCCAGTTTCCCGGTTTCTGGCAAACCTGCTTCTTTCCTGGACACAATTGTTCTGGCACCTACTGACATATTGGTTTGCTGTCCCAGGGGTAAAGATGATTCCCTTAAAGTCACTCATGCTCAAAATTATGTTCTAAGCTAAAAGAAACTCTCTCTTGTCCTTTAAGTCATATTCACTCAGCACTTTGCAATGTCAGGTAGCTGCATCAAGGCTAAACTCCAACATAAATCCCAAAGGGTATTTATGCTAAAATCAGTCACCAATAATTTTTGTCTCTACTTTAAAGTATATTTTTCCTTATTTGACGTCAGTTTCTCTCATTTGACTTTAGCATTTTGCAAAACAAAAGGTCTCGGTAAAGGTTATAAGCAACAATTCCAGCAGAGGTGCAGTAGAGGCAAGTTCTGCATTATACGTGAAATGTTTCAGGTGGCATTTTCAACTAAGATGATATGGTTCTGTTTTTTAGAAAATAGTCGAAAATCTGATACATGCTTAAAAGACCCTTAAGGCTTCCCTAATGCAGCATCCCCAAAATTCCTCTGGAGTGTGACTTATAAGAGATGTTAATAAGTGCTTCAAGGAAAAGAAAGGTACATGTCAACTAAGTGTGGGATGCACCGCATATTATATTTCTCCACAAAGAAGAGTCACAATGCATGTCAACAGGGTAAAGCTTTGGGGAAATCTTGTAATAGTAAAATCCACTCACGTCTTGAATGTAGAGGTGAGTGGATTTTACTATTGCAAGATTTCCCCAAACCTTTACCGCCAAATGGCATTCCTAAAATTTGACCAATATACTGATTGACTGACTGATCGATTGATTGTTTTACAAAGAGTTGAATGAACCATTTTCAGTTTCACTGGTGTTATATATATTGAATATATAAACCATGGTGGAAATAATACTTTTAAATAGTCCATGTTGCCACTGCACAGTTGTAAAGGCTACATTGAAACAACTTTAAGGATAATTTAGAACATATTTTTCCAAGTAAAGCGACATGTCTTATAGGTAGGTATGAGAATAAAAAGAAGAAATAGACACAGTTCGGCATATCCTAGTGCTCCTAAATGTCTAAATAATTTATAGCAGCTTTATTGAGATATTATTCACATACAATTCACCATTTAAAGTGTACAATTCAATGATTTTTAGTATATTCACAAGGTTGGGCAACCAGCACCGCAGTCAATTTTAGGAGACTTTCATCCTACTCCATACCCGTTAGCAATCACTCCCTATTTCCCCTTTACCCCTGCAGTCCTAGGCAATCACCAATCTACTTTTCTGTCACTATGTATTTTCTTATTCTGGACATGTCATATAAATTGAATCACATAATATGTGTTTCTTTATGACTGATTTCATTCCCTTAGCAGAATGCTCATCCATGTTGTAACATGCATCAGTACCTCATTCCTTTTTTTTCCACAATGTTACAGCCATCACTACTATTCATTTCCAAACCTTTTTCATCAACACAAATAGAAACTCCATACCCATTAAGCAATTGCTCCCCATTCCTGCTGAAAAGATGCTTTTTTTATATATAATATTTTATTATGTTTTTAGTGAAAGTTTACCCAGCAGATTAGGTTCCCTTTTAACAATTTCTATAGGTATTATTCAGTGACATTGGTTACATTTTTCACAATGTGTCGATATTCTCAGTATTTCCATTCTGGTTGTTCTTTTTCCATTAATCTAGTTTCCCTGCCCCCCTTACCTTCTCATGTTTGCTTTAGGATAACTGTTGATCGTTTGGTCTTACATAGACAGTTGTTTTTAAAGGAGCACAGTACTCACAGGTGATATTGTTTATTTCATGAGCCAGTCTGTTATTTAACTGAAGGGTGACCTCCAGGAGTGATTTCAGTTCAAAGTTTTAAAGGGTATCTCAGGACAATAGTCTCAGGAGTTCCTCCAGTCTCAACTGGTCCAGTAAGTTTGACTTTTTTTTAAGAACTTGAGTTTTGTTCTACATTTTTCTCCCATTCTATTCAGGACCATCTACTGTGTCCCTGGTCAGAATGGTTGGTAGTGGTAGCCAGGCACCTTCTAGTTCTTCTGGTCTCAGGGTAGATGAGGCTGTGGTTCATGTTGGCAATTAGTCCTGTAGACTAGTTTCTTCTTTAAGTCTTTGGTTACCTTCTTTCTCTTTTGCTCTGGACAAGTAGCCACCAGTCATTACATCTTAGCTGGTCGTTCCCAAGCATTTAAGACCCCAGACACTACTCACCAAACTAGGATGTAGAACATAAACTTTATGAACTAAGTTATGCTAATTGACGAAGTCGTCCCACAAGACTATGGTCCTAAGCCTTCCAACCCAGTAAACCAACCTCACGTGGTGTTTGATTATATCTAGAAAGTATGAATAACTATACCCCCATGTACTTTATTATATTATATGAATATCTATGCAGCACACACTTACATGTATACACATATGCCTACAGATATACATGCATACTTTTATATATACATATAGCTTTATAAACATATATATGCACAGATATTTATCTATGTAAGCACTGCCATATTTTTGGTTGTTAGTGCTGTTATTGCAAAATTGTATATGTTATAGCATTTACTGAAAAAGTACTTCATTTCTTTTTATTGTATGTAACTTTACATTGCATGAATATATCACATTTTTTTAATCCATTCATCAGTTGATGGACATTTGGGTTATGTCCACTTTTTCACTAATATGAATAATATTTCTATGAACATCTGTATACAAGTTATTGTGTTGAAATATGTTTTCATTTCTCTTAGGTATATACCTTGGAGTAGAATTCCTGGGGACTGTTTTCCAAAGTGTTTGAACCATTTTATATTAAAACCAGCAATGCATGCTCCACATCCTCATCAACACTTGTTTGTATCTATCTTTTTGATTAGAGCTACCCTAGTGGTTGTGAAGTGGTATCTCATTGTGACTTTGATTTGCATTTCTCTGATAGCTAATTATGGTGATGATCTTTTCATGTGCTTATTGGCCATTTGTGTATCTTCTTTGGAGAAACGACTATTCAAATTATTTGCCATTTTTAACTGGGTTATTTGGCTTTTTATTATTGAGTTGTGATAGTTCTTTATAAGCCCCTTTCACACGTGTAATTTGCAAAATTTTTCTCCCATTCTCTGGGTAAATGTGTGAATATTGCAGTTTATATGAAAAGTCATTTTTTTGAGAATCTACTCAGTGCTAGAAGCACACAGTCACTTTCTCTTCTGTTTTATGTTGGGATACAGGTAAGACGTATTTATTAGTCCTCTGGCAATTTCAGAGTCCAGTAGATAAAAAATAAAAATACAATAATAATTAAAATAGAACATGACTAGAGCTATAGCTGAGGGAGGTGCATACTATATGGAAGAACTGGGCAGAAATAATTCTGCCTGAGATAATCTGTAAATGTTCCACAGAAGCAGTCATTGAGCTAATTCTTGGAAAATAATAAGCAGGGTTGTATCTGGCAGAGGAAATCAGGAAAGGCATTCTAAGGAGAGGAAATGATATTAGCAAAAATCTGGAAGTGTGAAAGCGACTTTATATATATGAAAATCTCTGGCTAAGGCATATTGTGGTAGAGATGAAGAATAGTGGAAGGATATGTAGAAGGTACAATGGGTTGGTAGTGAGATTTTAAAGGCTTTTTATATCTTCTCAAAGAGCTGGAGCTTTTCATTAAAGACAGTAAAAAAAAAAAAAAAAAAAAAAACCCGTTGCCATCAAGTCGATTCCACCTCATAGCGACCCTAGAGGACAGAGTAAAACTGCCCCATAGGCTTTCCAAGAAGCGGCTGGTGGATTCGAACTACTGACCTTTTGGTTAGCAGCCGAGCTCTTAACCACTGCGCCATTAGGGCTTATATGTATATATATATATATATATATATATACACACATACACACACACATATATATACACACATAGATAAATATAAACTCTGTCATTTTATATATATATATATATATACTGTCTGTCATAATATACTATTCCACAAAACTATTAATTGGGTATTTGAACCAAAAATCATTTGGCATTTTTATTATTGTTATTGTTATTATTAGTAATAGTATTTTGAAAATGTGACCTCGTAATGTTGTGAGCATTAGGATAATGTTCAAAACAAACAAACAAACAAAACCAAAACAACAACAACAAAACGCTGATTTAAAGCAGGAAAAATGCACATTTATTTTAGCTGACTCCTTCCAAGTTACTTTTAAGAATCATTAACCATCATTTAAAAAAAAAAAATCCAAGCTGTTGTCATCCTGGCAAGTACATTAACTACACAGAGTTGCCCCGTGCAGAACACAGTTGAGGTCTGCATCTGCTCTGGAGGATAACTGCCTATTTTTTCAAGTGCTGCCTGAGGCTCTCCAAAATTGTATATATCGCATGTGCTATATTTTAATTCAGACCATCCCAAACATGCTTTTGCAGTTTGGTTAAAATCTATTTAGCCATTTTCATGTGACTTGGAAACTTAATTTTATTCACATAGATTCTATTTCTTTTATCACGTTGTTACTGCTTGCCATCCTGGTTCATGATTCCAGTTTCTCTAGACTCCCTCTTCTACATCGATCAGTACCCCCAGTGTTTAATCCCACTAGATATCCCTCCATTAAAAGAGAAACATACCTCAGGCTTATTTGATTCTTTGGTCCACAACTACACTTCCTATTCTGTAAATTTCTAACACAATATTCAAACATTCTCTATGTAGGGTATTGAACATAGTATGATGCACTCCAACTGGCTGCTTATACACTGGCATATATCTTGTATTCAAAATGAAATAGCATTTTGTTGGTTATAAACATGCTAATTCACAGGTCTTTTCATTGTAGGATTAGCCAAAACAATGAGATTATGCTTTTTAAAGAATATATGTATATATGAAGTATCATGAGTGGCTGCTGTACTTTATCAAATTCGGAATTAAAGTAGGATTTAAATAATTAAAAATAAGGGCTTTTTCAGTTTATGGACTTCCTTATTGTCTTAGAAAAAAAAGTGTTAGTGGTATTTCCAGCTGAGAGGAATGGTTGAGAAAAACATTTTGTCCCAGTTAGTTAATTCTTCTCTACATGTACTATATTCATCGTATCCATTTTAAAGGCAAATGAGCCATCTCTGTCTCCTCTCACATTTGTGGAAAACTCTTGCTGTGTCGATTTCAGATTACATGTATTTTAGGGAGAATAAGATGTTCTAATCTCGATTACCATTTTAGGTTAAAAGAGTGAAAATATTTCCATATGAAGACACTGATAGGTTGTGCTAGTCAGACTGCCTTTGTCCCTTTCAACAAAATAGAAAGACATGTCTATACACAGGATGGTCAGTTCCAGTAGTAAAATGCATAATGCTACAAATGCCACTAGATTTCAACTCAATCAAGTAATCAGTTCATGGAAGCTGAAATTTGGTGATAAACGTGCTGTATACTTGAGAGTTCAGCCATTTTGCAAATAATTGCAGCAGACTTTCAATGCAATTATTGTCATTAAGAAAGCAGACACTTCACAAATGAGGATATGGGAATGGACAATAAGCACGTGAAAAGATGCTCAGCACCAGGAGTCATCAGGGAAATGAAAATTGAAGCCACAATGAGAAACCACTAGACACCTATTCGTATTAGTAAAATTTAAAAGACTGATCATACCAAATGTTGGTGAGGATATGGAGCAAATGGAACACTTAAACATGGCTGTTGGGAGTGAAAAATAGCATAACCACTTGTTATGGATTGAATTGTATCCCCCCCCCAAAAAAAAAATTGTTGAAGTCCTAACTCTTTAACTAGTGAATGAGATCTTGTTTGGGGAAACAAGGTCATTTGTTTATTTATTTATTTTGTGAATGTATTCTGTCAAGTTAACAGGAGTTGGGTGGGTCTGAAACCCATATAACTGATGTCTTATAAAAGAGGAGGACAGACACGGAAACAGAGTCACACACAGGGGAAAGACAGTATATGAGGATCCATCCACAAGCCAAGAAAACCAAGAAATGCCCAGGTCTACAGAAGCTGAAAGAGACAAGGAGGGATCTTCTCCTAGAGGCAACAGAGAGAGAGAGAGTATAGCCCTGCCAAGGCCGTGAATTTGGACTTATAGCCTCCAGAACTGTGAGACAATGCATTTCTGTTCTTTGAAGCCAACCCACTTTGTGGTATTTTGCTGTGGCAGCCCTAGGAAACTAAAAAGATTAGTAGTCTCTTATAATCTTGAACATACATTTATCTGCCCACGTCACAGCATTCTACTCCTAAGGATTTATTCAAGAGAAATGAAAAAATGTATATCAACACAAAAGACTTCTACACAAATATTCATAGCAGCTTTATTCATGATCACCTCAAACCGGAAGCAAGCCAAATGCCCATCAACAGGTGAATAGATAAGCACATAGTGATACAACCGTGCAGTGGAAAACAGTTGAACAATAAAAAGGAGCAAACTACTGATACACATAAGAACATGGATGAATCTTGAAACCATTATACTGAGCAAAAGAAGTCAGACTCAAAAGAGTACATAGACCATTAGTATGAACACTAGCCTGTGGTGACAGCACTCTGATCAGTCATTGCCTGGTCGTGGGGGAATTTTCCCAGATAATAGGGATATTCTATACCTTGTTATCTTAGAAGAAATGTTATCAACCGCAACACCTGAACATGGAGAAGTTTAATTTTGAATTACTCTAAGACACTTTAAGCATTCAGGCAGCGGAGATAGTAGATAAAGGCACAGTGTGGGAACATTGCATAGCTGGGACTAGAAGTCCCCTGTGAAAATGGAAGTAGGAATGAATGATGAGGCATTCATTCATTCAATCAATAGCCAAGTGTTTATTGGAGTGTAAAGATGAGCCAGAACCTTCTAGGCACTGGGGATACAGATGAAGTCTCTGGCCTTATCAAGCTTCCACTTCAGTTGGCTGAGGCTCAAAATAAACACCAAATAAACAGGACAATCAGTGAACTGCGCTATGAAGGAAATATGAGCACCCCAGACAGAAAGAGGGCACAGACCATTTTGGAAAAACCTTGGAGAAGGGGGTACCAGGTAGAGGAAAGGTTGAATGCAAAAGCCCCAAGGTGAGAAAGAGTTCCATTTGTTTGAGGAGCAAAAAGGAGGCCAGTTAGCCTAAAAGCCAGGCAGAGGGCTGTTTCTGTTGGGCCTTGTAGGTCACGATAAAGTGTTTGCATTTTAACCAAAGTGAAATGGGAAGGCGTTACGCAATTTTAAGCTAGAGAGATGCATTACCTCATTTGTTTTTTTCAAAGATCATTTTGTTTACTGTGTGGACGGAAGGAGAGAGCAAGAAGAAGTAACGAATAAGCTCCTACAGACTACTGCAATAAAAAGAAAGCAGAAAGACAAGTTAGAAGATTGCAATATTCCAGGTAGGAAATGAGGGTAGCTTCAATTAGAGAGGTGGTAATAGAGATGAAGAGTAGTGGACAATTTCCAAAATATATTTTAGAGGTAGACCTGGCAGGACTCGCTAACAAACAGGATGTGAAATGGAGAAACAAATGGGATTCCTGTGTCTTAGAGCTACCTGCCATTTACTGAGATGGGGAAATCTGAATGGATAAGGTAGGATGTGGGCATGCGAAAGCTCATGTGTGTGTCATTCAGAGATTTATCAGGAAGGAGATGGTACTCTCAAACCAGGTGAGATAAGAGAGAGATTATTTACAAAGGTGTGGAAAGTGTGTGAGGAGAACTGCAAGGATAGTGCAGTACATCAAGGCTAGTACCTGTGGGGAGTTATTACCATCCCTAGGCTATAAGGGACAAGGGGAGCCAGCAGCTAGGGTGGTTGTGTGGAGACGCCTGTTGGCAGGAGATGAGGTCCTCGATGGAAGAACCCAGCAAACCCACAGAAACCAATCAGGGAGGGCCCTGGGAGAATACCACCTTAATCCTACTCTCCTTCTACCCTTCGTTCTCCTCGTGGCTGCCTCCCATTCATTGGCCAAACCCAACTGGGAGTTGGAGGGCAGGAGATCCTTTTAAACCAATCTGGGGATGGGGACCTGGGGGTGGCAAAGGAAGATACCTGGCACGATGCCCATATCCTGAACTCTATAACTTAAAAGTGTATTAAACTTTCCCAAACGATCTAAATTACGGCCAACATATATTTTGCAGCTGCATAGAAATTTTTGTTACCAAAAAAATTAATTTGGAAGGCTTTTTGTCAGCTATGTATCAGTCATACATCATTGTTTTAATACTTACTAAAGGAAGCCATTCTCCTTGTTATTCTTAAAAGCAGTAATTACTTAGTTATGAAGTAACCTATCAGGAAAACAGCACATGAGGAATTATGGGATACACAAAACCTGAAGACAACTTTAGCCTTATAGTGGATCTTAAGAGCACTAGACAGATGGAAGTGAAGAATGCATCCGTTTTGCTATCATTAAGACCTTACATATGTGTTTGCGACATTTGGAGCTAGGATTGGAAAATCAGGTTTTATTCCATAAGCTCAAAATCTTTATTACATTTTTCAGTATAACATAACCTTTTAGTTATCACATACAATTCTGTTCCTGCATTTTGCTAGAATTGCCTAACCAACACAGCAGCTTCACATTTTATGAAGCCCTTGTGGGGCAGTGGTTAAGAGCTGGACTGCTAACCAAAAGGTCGGCAGTTCAAATCCACCAACAGCTCCTTGGAAGCCCTGTGGGACAGTTCTACTCTGTCCTATAGGGTCGCTATGAGTCAGAATCGACTTGACAGCAACGGGGTGTTTTTTTTGTTTGTTTGTTTTTTAGATTTTATAATTCAAGCTATCCAAGGATCACATTTGGCTACCCAAAACTTTGTTTTGAAAGTTTATTTAGTCAGAAAGCACTGTTATCAAAGTGCTGATATCAATTTTCATGATATCCTCACTTAAAACAGCAATTGAATGCCCTTCTGATAGTTGTTGCTCTATGATATTTCATTAAGTCTATCATTGTACAGTGATTTATTACCAACAGATAATAAAGGCATTGCAAGTAAATAGGATTTTAATGCCGTATGTGTGTATGCATATGTCTATACAAATTCTTTGGCGAAGCAATGATGTTTGAATTTATTCAGAACTAAAGAAGATTCATTTATTCCACAAATATTTGAGTGCCTATTACATGCCAGGCGCTGTGCTAGGCACTTGGGCTATGTCAGTGAACAAAATAGACCCCAGATTTTTATTCTTGTGTGTATGATATTCTAGTGAAGGAAGACAGAAAATAAACAATACACACAATACTAATTAAAAAAAAAAAACCTTGTGTAGTATGTTAGAGGGTGATACGTGGTATGAGGAACAAAACAGAGTATATACAAAATAAAGCGATGTTTTCTAGGGTCATGAAGCAACCTTATCCCTACCCAAATCTGATCTGTCTGAATTCAGAATTGAAGCTTTTTTAGTTTTCATAGACATTAATTCTTAAATGGCCAAGTGAAAATTTTTATCAGAAATCAATGATACAGTCGAGCTTGGTATGAGTCATGGATTGAATTATGTCCCCCAAAAAATGTGTGTATCAGTTTGGCTGGGCCATGATTCCCAGAATTGTGTGATTGGCCTCCATTTTGTGATAGTAATTTTATGTTAAAGAGGATTAGGGTGGGACTGTGACACCACCTTTACCCAAGTCACATCCCTGATCCAGTGTAAAGGGAGTTTCCCTGGGAGTGGCCTGCACCACCTAAAAGGAAAGCGAAGCAAGCAGAGTTGGGAGACCTCATACCACCAAGAAAGCAGTGCTGGGAGCAGAGCGCATCCCTTGGACCAGGGTCCCTGCGCCGAGAAGCTCCTAGTCCGGGGGAACACTGATGAGAAGGCAGATAGAGAGAAAGCCTTCCCCTGGAGCTGACACCCTGAATTTGGATTTTTAGCCTACTTTGCTGTAAGGAAGTAAATTCCTCTTTGTTAAAGCCATCCACTTGTGGTATTTCTGTTGTAGCAGCACTTAGAAGACGAAGACAGTATGTTAACGGATCATTAAATAAATTTAAAATAGACCAGTCTTTCCATTTTCATTCATTCATTTGTCGTAATTAACTATGTTATGACAAAGAAAGCAAAACAAAATAATTTCGATAATTTCATTTTGTTATTAATCACTTCAGGATATGTGTATTGTAGCTTTTCATTGGTATATCATTTTTCTTATTATTTATGCATACGTTAAAAGCATTGAATCTGGGACATAAAGGAGTTATGTTTTGTTTGTTTGTTAAGGAATTCTATTCATGTGAGTTTTAATCCACATTGATGTCTCTTTTTTAGTCTCAAATACAAAGGAGAAATTATGTTTTGTGTATGTGTGCTGGTTTTGAAGGAATTATATTCACACGAGATTTAATCCACCTTAAAGTCTCCTTTTTTTAAAGCTCACGAGAAATTGCTGAAGTAAAGTTTTATTATGCCAAGTCACTAGGCAAAGTTCCTCAAAATGAAAACTGCTAGAAAAGTGGATGGTGGGCAATCTTTCTTTTACGCAACAGGCAAACTCCTCAGTTAGGAACCCTGAACTCATCCAATCAAAAAATCTAAACAGGATACTGGGGTCTGTTGTACTTGACTTCCTTTTAACCATCTTTATTCTATGTTTAGACATCCATTTTTACTCCAGTGTATGCCAGAAAATAGAAGTAAAGGATAATCCAATTCTGGATGGTCAGTAACTTTAGAGAAAAAAAGTATTTGATATCTTTCTGGAAATAGTGGAGGTGAAATAACTTTTTTCTACAAATTTAAACAACTTTCTCCACCAGAGTAATAGAGTTTGCATGTGACATCAGATAAGTGACTCTTCTAATTTGTTTCGACTTTCAGCATATCATTGGGGGAAAAAAATCCCCTTTCATTTATTTTCATCTTTCTTCATGAGTTTTTTTTTTTTTCAAATCTCAAGGTGTTCCTGGAGATTGGGGGTTGACTATCTAGCTCATAATAGGAATCTAAAAGAAAGACATACCATTAAACAATAGAGCTTCTCACATCAAAGTCAGTGTTTAATACCCGAATAATGTTATTTAGAGTTTTCTGATCATAAACAGACAGTGACTTTGGGCAGAATGATTGTATCTGCTAGCCATTGAATTACCATTTGTAAATCTAATACTCCTGATGAAGTTTTCTCTGTCTGGTATTTTTCTATCAAGTATATAACTAACTCATGAGGCTAAAGCAACATCAGATTATCATCAACATTTTATCACCTCCATATACTTGGTAACTTTCTGTTTCTTTAAAGGAAGGAATGTTGCTCTTTAATGTTCTGTGAATTTATATCATTTCTTTGGATAAGTTATTGCTAGGATTCACCACGAATTACAGCAATATGCTTAGTGCTCTTCAGAAAACATCTTATTCCTCTCCATGCATCCGAAACTATGCAACAGCAATGGGTTTGGTTTGGTTTATTTCTTTTTGGTGTCTTATTTAATTTCCCTTATTTACAGTCTAAGTCTCTAAAATTCATGGTTCTTATTACAAATTATAAAATATGTGCTTAAATCCTTTCTACAAATTATCTCGAATCCTTATAGTTTAATCACACATCTTGCCTGTAGCTAACTTTAAAAATATACGTAAATTGTCAGGACACTGGTAAAACAAAATGACTAACAATATTATACAATAATATAGCTTTTTAACAATGGCTACATTTCTTGTTTTGTAAAATTATTTTATTTAGTTTTTTTGAGTTATATATGCACATTATATGTATCTAATAAAATCAAACCAGGATTTACAGAATGACTATTTTCAAAGCCAACAGCTTTGGTTTTTCCTTTCTTTCATCTCCAACATCTAATCCATTAATTCCTGTTGGTTCTTCCTCAGAATAAGCCCTAAATCTGTCAGTAACTCTTCTGTTACCATCTTATTCCAAGCTTCTTCACTAATCTCTCTATAATCCATTCTCTCCATAGCAGGTAAATTGGATTGAATCATTTCCCTCCTTAAAACTGCCTAGTGGATCTACATTGTACCTAGAACCAAGTCCAAACTCCTTATCATGGCCCACATCAACTGGTGCCTGCTTCCGTTACTGATCTCATCTCCTATCACTTCCCCTTCTGGCCACTGACCAAGCTCATTGCAACTGTGAAACTTTGGCTCTTGCTGTTCCTTCTGTACCAAAAGCTCTTTCTCTGCTTCATGGCTATCTCCCTTCTCATCCATCAGATCTAAGCTCAGCTGTCACCTCTCCAAAGAGGCCTTTCTAACCATCCTGCCCAAAGTAGCCCCAAGTGAACCTCTATTATATGCTTTATGCTCTCTATGCTATTTATTTCATAGCAGTTAGCTCCATCTGAAATCCCTGTTTATCTGTTTGTTTCTTTATTTTCTATATCTCCACCTTTCCAGCCCTCTTACAAGTTCCAAGATTCTGACTCAGGGCACCCTCATGTGTGTCACAGAAGAACTGTGCTCTTTCAGGTTTTCAATGGCTGATTTTTTGGAATTAAATTGCCAGACCTTTCTTCTAAGGCCCCTTGAGGTGGACTCGAACCACCAGCCGTTTGGTTAGCAGTTGAGCACTTAGCCATTTGTACCACCCAGGGACTTCTCCAAGAGTAGACTCCTGTTTCATCTCACTCAGTACAACATCTAAGACATCAGAACTGGCGTATAATTGGTCCCCTATATGGGTGGCTGAGTGGAGAGTACATTAACGTCTCAGAGTTCAGGGCGGGCATTGAGCAATTATTTTTGAAGCATTCATTCTCAAACATTTTCGTCTGATGAAACTATTAATTTTCCTGGGGATCACCCCACTCTTCAAGAACTCTTTCCCATGAAACCGATTCAATATTCTCAGGCCTTTCTACTGATCAGAACCATGCTTCTTATCTGTAAAATTTAGTTTTGGGGAACTGTCCACCAGGTCTGGAGTTATATAAATCATGCATGAATTGCCTTGCAAACAAGATGAGGAAACCGACTGACCATGGGCTGTAATTTTAAGGGTTTTAGAAAGCATCTAATTCCTTTCTTCCATCTCCACCTACCCATCCTTACTGATGTGTAAAGTTCCACATTTAGAGGGTTTTTTTTTTTTTCCCCTGCCTTCAGTTCTGGTTTTGATCCATGTTAAGATAGAAATACTCCTGGAAGAATTAACTCATGCATACATTTAGGTATAAAGTCTGAGGATCTACAAAGTTGTTTCAAGAAGGAAAAGGGGCAAACATTAGAATACAAGGATGCTGAAATATTGGCAGAAGGGAGCACATAGAGGGTGGTAATTATTCAGAAACTTATTCTGCTTGTAAGGCCAGTGGGGGTGTAATTTACAGACTTCTGGTTCTTTTCCTGGCTCTGCTACAAACTTACTGTTCGAATTTAGACATGTCATTTAATCTTTAAGTGAAAAAATAAGCGATTCAGTTGTGTGATCTCTAAGAAATTCCAAGTCGGAGATTGTATACTCCATAATCTTACCCATGATCAAACTCTGCACTTCTCATGGATACTGGGAAAATATGAGCGCAGATGTAATAAAAAGTCAGTATGGTTTCTTCAAATACAGTAACATGGGGGAAAACAACAGCAACAGACCTAGAATTCAAATTTTTAGCACATAAAGTTCATTTCACATATATTCACAGCATTTCATTTTATACACACACACACACACACACACACACACACATTCACAGATATAAATGCATGTGTATGCATGTATGCACATAAAGACGTACATATTTCTTCTTTCACTAAGGAATTAAACACCACTATCCATTCAGAGGCACTGACTCTAAAAAACAAATAAAACCAAACCCATTGCCGTGGAATCAATTCCGACTCATAGTGACCCTATAGGACAGAGTAGAACTATCCCATAGGGTTTCCAAGGAGCTCCTGGTGGATTTGAACTGCCGACCCCTTGGTTAGCAGCCATAGCACTTAACCACTACACCACCAGGGTCTGAGAAGAGTGAAATAGAAGGTTACACAACATCCAGAAGGCTTGCCCAAGCCATTTCATTTCCTGATCTTCTTCATTATATTGCAATTTATTCATCAATATTTGGTTGAGCCAGAATGCACGAAGCCATAGTAAATTGAGAAGGTTAACGGGAGATCGTCTATTTCTTTCGTCAACTCTAATTGTTTTCAGATAATTCATTTTGCGTGATTCTCTTTTTAAAAAATAATTTATTCCTTCCTATCACCTCCTTTGATTAATCTATTAACATAGGGTCAGTTTTAGGGATCCTGGCAAAATAATAACAATTACCAATTGCTATTGCATTAAACTAACAAAAGACTTAATATTTTGCTGATAAATTTGTATTCTCAAGCAGGGTCACAATTACACTTATAAACTCTCTATTACAGTAGTCTTGATCAAAAGAATTATCTACTGATTCTGACTCTCAGGAGGCACTTAAATATTTGGTGAATGAATGAGTACATACATATAATGTTGGAATTAAAATCTTATCTTAAAATTCAACAAAACACTTCATTAAAAAACATGACCCAAAGTCCATCAAATGGGGAAAAGACAGTCTTTTTAACAAATGGTGCTGGCAAAACTGGATATCCATTTGCAGAAAAATGGAACAGGACCCATACCTCACACCGTATACAAAAACTACTTCAAAATGGATCAAAGACCTGAATATAAAGCCTAAAACTATAAAGTTCATAGAAGAAAAAATAGGACCAACACTACAGGCCTTAATACACAGTATTAACAGGATACAAACCATAACCATCAGCACACAAAACCAAACAGACAAACTAGATAACTGGGATCTTCTAAAAATCAAACATCTATGCTCTTCAAAAGACTTCACCAAAAGAGTCAAAAGAGAACCTACAGACTGGGAAAAAATTTTTGGACAGTACAAGTCAGACAAAGGTCTAATCTCCATAATATACAAGAAAATCCAACACCTCTACAACAAAAAGACCAACAATCCTATCAAAAAATGGGCAAAGGAAATGAACAGGCACTTCACCAAGGAAGACATTCAAATGGCCAACAGACACGTGAGGAAATGCTCAAGTTCACTAGCCATTAGAGAAATGCAAGTTAAAACCACAATGAGATACCATCTCACGCCGGCGTTACTGGCACGAATCAAAAATACTGGAAATAACAAATGTTGGAGGGGCTGCGGGGAGACGGGAACTCTTATACACTGCTGGTGGGAATGCAAAATGATACAACCATTTTGGAAAATGATATGGCGTTTCCTCAGAAAGCTAGAAATAGACATACCATTCGATCCAGCAATCCCACTCCTAGGAATATATCCTAGAGAAATAAGAGTCGTCTCTCGAATAGACATATGCACACCTATGTTCATGGCAGCATTGTTCACAATAGCAAAACGATGGAAACAGCGTAGGTGCCCATCAACAGATGAATGGATACACAAACTATGGTACATACACACAATGGAGTACTATGCAACGAGAAAGAACAACAATGAATCTGTGAACCATCTCATAACATGGATGAAACTGGAGGACATTATGCTGAGTGAAATAAGTCAATCACAAAAGGACAAATATTGTATGAGACCTGTATTGTAAAAACCCATGAAAAAATTCACATGCAAAATGTAACAATCCTTGTTGGTTACCAGGGATGGGAGGGGGGGCGGAAATACTAAATAGGCAATAGGTAAGTGGTATCTTGGGTGAGAGGTGAGACAGTACACAATACAAGGGAAACTAACACAACCTGCACAAGGAAAGGTCCTGGAGGCCCCATGGACACATCCAAACCCCCCGAGGGACTGAGTTGCTGGACGGAGGGCTCTGGGGACCATGATCTCGGGGAACATCTACCTCAATTGGCATGACACTACTTATAAAGATAATGCTCTACATTCTACCTTGGTGAGTAGTGTCTGGGGTCTTAAAAGCCTGTGAGCGGCCATCTAAGGTATTACACTGGTCTCATCCCTTCGGGAGCAAGGGAGAATGAAGAGAACAGGATACAACGAAAAGATTAGTCCAGAGGACTAATTGTCCACAGCTACCAAGACCTCCACCGGACTGAGTCCAGTACAGCTAGATGGTGCCCGGCTACCACGGCTGACTGCTCTGACCAGGATCACAACAGAGGGTTCTGGACAGAGCTGGAGAAGGATGTAGAGCATAATTCTAACTCACAAAAAAAAAAAAAAGACCGGATTTACTGGCCTAAAGGAGACTGGAGAAACCTCAAGAGTGTGGCCCCCAGACACCCTTTCAGCTCAGAGGTGAAGTTACCTTCGAGGTTCACTGTTCAGCCTGGGAGTGGACAGCCCAGTAAAACCAAATGAGACTAACGAGGTACAGGAGTCCAGTGACAAGGGCCAGAAGGCAGAGGGGGAGTAGGAAGCTGATGATAGGGAACACAAAGTTGAGTAAGGATACTGTTGATGTGTTGTGAGATTGTTAACCACTGTTGTAGGGCAACATCTGTAGTAACTGTTAAATGGGAGGCTATTTTGTCCTGTAAGCCTTCATCTTGGGTGAGAATGGCAGCACAATTGGAAGAGCGTAGTCAATGTCACTTAAATGTGTACGTAAAAAGTTTTGAAATGGTGTATCTTTGGCTATGTGTATTTCCCCCCTCCAAAAAAAAAACAAAGCTGAGAATTCAGAGGGTTAAAATGTTGTGGGGTTGTTAACCAAAGTCATAAAACAGCATGTGTACTACTGTTACATGAGAAACTGTTTGTTCTGTAAGCCTTCACCTGAAGTACAATGAAATATTAAAAAAAAAAAAAAAACATGAGAGGACTTGGAACTGAAGCCACTCCCAGAGATAACCTTTCACTCAAATAATAGACCCAGAAAACCCCACTGCCATCGAGTAGATTCCAAATCATTGCGACCCCATAGGATTTCCAAGGCTGTAAATCTCTACGGAAGCAGATTGCCACGTCTTTCTCTCTCAGAGCTACTGGTGGTTTCTAACTGCCGACCTTTTGGTTAGCAGTCATCACTTTAACCACTGCGCCACCAGGGCTCAGTAAATAATAACTGTTGCCGTGGAGTCAGTTCCAACTCATAGCAACCCTATAGGACAGAGTAGAACTGGCCCGCAGGGTTTCCAAGGAGCGGCTGGTGGCTTCCAACTGCTGACCTCTTGGTTAACAGCCAAATGCTTAACCACTGCGCCACCAGGGCCCGTTCCATAGTAATAGACAGGTCTATAAAATAAATAGTAACACCCATGAGGAAAGTGCTCCTTAGTGTTCTATGTGAGACCAAAAGGGCAACATCTGCCCAAAAGCAAAGATGAGAAGGCAGGAAGGGGCAGGAAAACTGGACAAATGGACACTGGGAACTCAGGGTGGAAACGGGGAGAGTGCTGACACACTGCAGGGATTGCAGCCAATGTCACAGAATAATTTGTATATAAATTATTGATTGAGAAACTAACTTGCTCTGTAAACCTTCACCTAAAGCACAATAAAATGTTTAAAAAAAGGGGTGGGGGGGAGCACGGGGCTGGAGACTGTGCACAGGAACACATACGTTCTTCCGTAGCATGAGATCCTGTCCTCATTAAAATGCATATAATGTGAAGCTATTGCTCCAGGAGGACCTGCTGTGTCCTGTTGAAATCACCCCTGCCAATCCATGGATTAGCTAACAGTAGGGGAGGATAGGGCTAATGTTTGTCTGTGCATGTATATTTAAATGACTGACGAAAAGAAGTAATAAGGATTAATATTCTGTTTTTATGAGTATAATTGTAAGTTTAACACAAGGGACAACTTTATTTGTACTGTAATACATCTGTGCATTAGGCATGATATATTTTTTTGCATTCATTTCCCATTAGTGTGGAATTGGAGCAAACTCATCCAGTTTATGAATGAAATTCAAAACTATTTAAAAATAAAAGAGTAGGGCATTATTTTCAAAAGAGTGAGTATAAGTAAATCATCACAGTTTTAAAAGGGTTCAAGGTAGTTTAGTAACATACTTAAATCAGTCCATTATTTCTCAGAGTAGATGCTTGCAATATTTTAAGCTTCTGTTATAAAACCTAGCCTAGGCCAATTTGGCCATTCATCAATTGTCAGGTACTTAGAGCAAATTTCGGTAGAATTCTACAGTTAGGGTTAAGTAGATAATCTATGGCAACCCTTTCCCCACAACCTTGGTACCAGGTGGTATGTGATAATTAAAGCAAGTCTTAGACCAAATTCTGCCTAACACACCAATATTTAAATGCTCTTAAAATTCAACCATATAAATTCTTAAATCCTCATATAATGAAAATTCTACAGGTGTCTGGAGTAACTTTTTCCAACTTTGAAGTCTATTGACTACACATAGTTTTCTCATATTTAAGAAAATGGTTGCCTGGTGAAGGATACCAAGTCTAAGCTGGGTTGTTAAATAGCTCTGGAAGGAAAACAGAGACAAATCAAAATGTCTGCTTCTGCCCAGAAGGGAACTCCCTGGATGAGAGAGAGAGAGAGAGAGAGAGAGAGAGCTCTAAGATTTCTGTCCCAAGGAACAGTTAAAAGAGATAAAACAGGGCAGTGGGGGAAAAGTTCCTATGCTCATCCAAAAGTTTGTCTAGAAGTAGACAAGAAGAGAGTTTCAGGTACTCTTTTCTATCCAGATGGAGAGATACCTTATGAGCCACTGATAATAGTGTGCTTTCTAATTTTTGATTAACCCTTTGTGAACATCTAAATGATTTACTTTTAATCAGTATGTATATACATTCCTTTATCCTTGATAAAACTATCTCTACTTATATTCCTGGATATGCTGTTTTCCTATAATCAGTTATGAACAAAACCAAAAAAAAAAAAACTGTTGACATGGAGTAGATTCTGACTCATAGCGACCCTATAGGACAGAGTAGAACTGCCCCATAGAGTTTCCAAGGCTGTAACCTTTACAGAAACAGACTGCCACATCTTTCTCCCACGGAACAGCGACTGATGGGTTCAGACCGCTGACCTTTTGGTTAGCAGCCAAGCTCTTAACCACTGCGCCACCAGGGTTCCCAGTTATGTACAAGGGCTTTGGAAGTAAACAGAACTTTCCATTATACTTCTTTGTGTGGAATAGGTACAGAATAAATCTACCTGAGGTTAAGTGTTCCTCAGGTGGACTCACTGAGTCTCATACTACCTACATTCCTATGACTGCCGAATTTATATTTCTTATCCAGACTCTGTTGAACAAAGACTCATATATCTAAATGCCTACTAGAAAACTCCACCTAAAAATCTGGCAGGAAATTCAACTATAACATTCAAAGCAAAAATCATGGTTTCTTGCCCAGCCCTCCAAACCACTTTCCCTCCATTCTTCCCCATCTCAACTAATGTTTGCAGTACACCCGCTGTTATTCAAGCCGAACCCGTGAGTCATCCTTGATTTTTCTTTATCCCTCACACCTACAACCAACTGATCTATCATCATATCACGTGAGCTCTACCTCACCTTACCATCTCTGCTGCTACTCTTCTAGTCCAAGCCTCCCTCAACTCTCACCCAGACTGCTGCATTTGCCACCTACTAGGTCTCCTTTCTTTTACTCTAGTTCCACTTCTCTGGTCGACATAGCAACTTGAATAATTACTTTAAATTTTTGAAAAAGGATTATATCACTCCCTTGGTTAAAAACCCTTTTATGGCTTCTATTTACCCATGGAAGGAATCCAAACCCATAAAAATGACCTAAAAGTCTCCACATGATCTTTGACCTCTCAAACCTAGCAATCTCCTGCTTGCTGTGGCCACATAGTCTTTCTCCCTGTTCCAAACAGAGAACCAACAATTGTCCAGTCTCAGGGCCTATGTACTCACTGTTCCCTCTGCTTGAAAAGCTTTGGCCATAGACATTCACTTGTCTAGTTCCTTGAGATGCAAATCTCAGCTCAAATGTCACACCACTGCAAAGTCTCCTCTACATCCTTACCTGCCTTCTAGTCTCCAGAACATTTACTGCTAACTAAATGTTTATATTTATTTGGCTGCCTTCTTTTTTTTTTTTTTTTTTTTGTCCCTTTATTCTGACTACGGAAACCCTGGTGGCATAGTGGTTTAGAGCTATGGCTGCTAACCAAAAGGTCAGCAGTTCGAATCCACCAGGCGCTACTTGGAAACCCTACAGAGCAGTTCTACTCTGTCCTATAGGGTTGCTATGAGTCAGAATCAACTCGATGGCAGTGAGTTTGGTATTTTTGGTTATTCTGACTATAATGCAAATTCCATAAAATTAAGGATCTTGCCTCTCTTCTGCTCCATTCTGTTTGCTCTGGCACATAGTAGAAGACCAATTTGTTGAATAAAGGAATGAGGACTCCCACATGGCATAGTTCCTCTTTCAAGAAAGGGAGAATCAAAGCAACCTTTTCCAATGTGATTGAGATCCTTGGTTTCATGTTGACTTGGCAGAACTGTTCTAAGAGCCACAGAAATTGGATTACCCTAGTTAAATTCAACTCTGAATGTATTAATTGCTCAAGGAGCCACCAATGGTCCTATAGGATCAGTCTGAGTGTCTCTCTTTCCCTCAGACTTCCTCATTTTGCTGTTTAATAAATAAATGCCAGAGGAAGAGGGGCAGCATCATATCAATGGTAAGAGTCCCCCTTAGTGTTGCTGATGCATTTCACAGTTTAGGACCACTGCTGTACGGTGGGAACAGGGTGACTTCAGGCATATCCAGGCACTTTGCAAAGGTTCTTTCTGAAAAGGAGTACAATTTAGAATTCAAAAATTGTTTGTCTCTCAGCTTTACAGTAGGGGAGAGGGGAAATGACACGGCATATGGTTTTAAATGCTGGTGTTGTATAGCCTCATCTAAAGCATGAATTCATAGAGAAGCACATTAAAGCAATGTAATGTTGAAAACCAAGTTCCGTGGTAAGCATCTGCTATAATAGAATGACTTATTCCAGACGGAAAGTTTCATTCCAGGGGAGCTTATCATGATATCAAATATGTTTTGAGTTAATGAAAACGCAGGAAGCACCAAGTTAATAGGGCAATTTTAAACCATAAAGCCTAATTTAATTGCGCTAAGAATGACAATAAGGAGCCCTTGTGGCACAGTGGTTAAGCACGCAGCTGCTAACCGAAATGTTGGTGGTTCGAATCCACTAGCCACTCCGCAAGAGAAAGATGTGGCAGTCGGCTTCTGTAAAGATTACAGCCTTGGAAACCACATTGGGCATTTCTACTCTGTCCTACAGGGTTGCTATGAGTTGGAATCGACTTGAGAGCAGTGGGTTTTGTTTAAGGATGACAATATAATGCTCCACATAAAAGGAAGTTTCACAGCCTGATTGATCAAAAGCAGAGTTACTAAGATGCTGTGTAGCATCTCCTTTGAAGAAAGCTAACTTTACTGGTAAAGGCAGACTTCTTTAGAATATAATTATTTACATCTTAATTAAACATAGAATGATTAAAAAGAGATTTCACTTTATAAGGCCACAGAACAGCTTCTTTGATAAAATTGTTATAAGCCTCCAGACTCTCATTTCCATTTTAGTATTGATTCCTTATATTTGTTTTCAGAAATATTTAAATAGAGATTCTTGAGGTTCTTGTTTATATAGCATCTTTTTTGTTGTTGTTGTTAGAAGTAAGTGAAGTTTGAATGTCGGGGAAGGGAACTAATTTTCACAGTAAAGATCTTAATTTGTGTGATGTTGTAACTATCCCTTAGATATAGACAACCCTATATTTTAGCTGCTTAATTATCTTCAAATTGAATGATTTAGTTGAAAAATTAAAAGCCAATACTAATGAAACAGAGCTACTTGTTTCTCTAATTTTATGGATATTTTATACAATATAAAAGAAACTATTATAAAATTCCTGAGTTGAATCTCCTTGATGATAATCCTGGAATCACATTTGATCAATAGCTATGTTGTAACTTCCCCTATAAAATTTAATTCTAAGTGGCATTTCCTTTACATATAGTAATTGATTACATATATATTTACCACAATAAAAAAGCAAAAAATATTACTGTTTTATGTTAAGAAGTTTTACTTTGTCTCCTGAATTCATGAGAATGTCCATATTATGATTAGCAAAACCAGTTAGGCCATTTACTAAACAAAATAAATTGGAAGCATGCAAAATGCAAAGCATGTGTTACATGTTATTCAACTTTCCGATTTTGAAATTAGATTAGGAGCATAATGCATTTGGAAAATATGGCTAATTAAATTTAAATTTAAAATAAATTAAATTACAAATTTAGCTTCTTCTAAACATAGACTGCCTCTCCACGGTTCTCATGATTTCATTATTCAGCTTGAATTCCCACATGACTTCTTCCAACAAAGGCTACCTATCTTGAGTTCTGTCTGTTTTTTTCCTTATTATAGGAAATTGGTACTCCAAACACACACATGTAGACACACACACGTACACGCATAAACACACAAATCCACGCATATACACAAAGGCAGTGCTAAAAATCCCTCCTGCCAAATCGGAATACAGTTTCATTTCAAAATATTTGCAATCCATAAATTTCATAAGTTACTCTGACCTTTAATTTAAAATTTCATTCAATAAAAATTACATTATTCAAAAAAAAAAACTCATCTTTGAATATTAGTTCGAAACTTAGAGAAGCACTCACAAACAGCTTCATTCCTAGATTCAAGCAAGGCACATCTTTCCAAATATTTTCTAATCTCTTCATGACTGTTTAACCCAAAATACTGTATCTCCTTCTCTACTGGACTATATCTAAAAGACACAGAGATTATTGGAAAAGAAGGCAGCATAGGAACTAGTGACACAACTTTTGTGTGAAAATCTTCCCTTTATACATCACTTATTTTTGAGACAGATGCTTGGAGGACATGTTTTTTTAGGGCAGAATAAGTATAAAGCTATGCCTGGACACCCGTTAAGCCCTTCTGTGCCATCTGTTTGCAGGAATGCACACATGACCTTAAAATAGTTGCTGCTTTTGGAGGTCATTTGACTAGGGTTGAGACTACAGTCACCCGCAACCATAAGACTTAAAATGAGATTTACCTCAGAAGGCAGTGTTGTCTCTGAACATGAGCTTCATTTTTATGAGCTGAGCTTGAAGTCCCTGACATTTAGAAATGACAGTATGTCAGTGTGAGGTTCTTTTGAATAATCCTTGTAAGTTTTATCAGCTTTGCGAAATGTTACTAAGTGCCGGTATTCAGTTTATGAAATCTTTTAACTATTAAGAGCATGATGTTGACCAGAAAAGGTAGAGCCCTCAACTAAGTTTGGTCAAAGATTGTTTGGTGAGTGACTGCTTTAGTGGCGTGGTGGTGGTGGTCAAGGGTTTGGGAGAAGATAAAATAATACCCTAGATGTGATTGCTTTTATTATTTTAGTTATATACTTAGTTTTAGATTCTTTTAATGTTTTTAGGTTATGGCATTTTTCAAAATTGCTATTTGGAAGTAAAAGAAATCAAGGAGATATTTTGAAAATTATTCATAGTTAAAGGAAGTATAATTCAGCAATTGAAACATGAATTTAGTGGTTTTTAATACAACTTATTATTATACCTTTATATGATCATGAATAATACTTGGGAATTTTACAAACAAATATTCCAGAACGCATGTTTCTGTGTGTAGGGATGTGTATGTCTGTGTTTTACTTGCTGGGCAGGGGGGCATCGGCCAAATTTTGATCTCATTCATTTGAACAGCTTATAAACTATATAATATGAAATATAGCTAGCATAAAAAGAAAATAACTAGGTGTGGAAATGTCTAGTAACTAGACCCTAGTAGACTCATTTGAGAAATATTGTGATAAGGAATCTGAGCCTTAAGAAAGCAAGCTTAACATCCAAGGTTGATGCTTGGATGAAAAAGAAAAAAATATTTTGATTTATCTTTTGAAATTATAGTAATATTAGTAACAATAAAATACACCAGTGCTTCTCAAACTATCTGAGATGAAGTACCAGATTTTTGTTTTGTTTTCTTTTAATTTCCAATCCCTCAGGGACCAATACTTTTATAAAATACCTAGAAATCAATAACTAGAAAAAATAATTTTAAAAAACAAAAGCATACAAAAATAAAAGCCAGTTTTTTATTGTTTTATTCATCAGACATTATCAAATTCCTATAAAAGTTTCTAAATGCTTACTCTCGATTTCTGTACTTCTTTCATTGCAGAATAACAGAAACAATTCTTAGGCTGACTCTGGTCTGTGGATCACATTTTAAATAGAATAGATCTACATCACTGTATATTAAACTTGGTGCATGAAAGTGCTCTCAGGGAACCATGAGGTCTCGATGAGAAAAAATATTATACATATATATACATACATGTATAGGAGCCCTGGTGGTGTGGTGGTTAAAGTGATTGACTGCTAACCAAAAGGTTGGTGGTTAAAAACCACCAGTGGCTCTGCAGGAGACAATGTGGCAGTCTGCTTCTGTAGAGATTTACAGCCTCGGAAACCCTATGGGGTCGCTATGAGTCAGAATTGACTCGACGGCAGTGGGTGTGTATATATATACATATAAGTACACACACATGCATATATGTACAGGATACGTGTATATAAACATATATGTGTGTGTGTGTGTGTGTGTGTGTATGCACCCACGCTCTTACACACACACATCGTTCTGTATCATCTGGCTAATCAAAATACAGCCACATGATTTAAGTGCCTACATTTTTGTTTTTGTTTACAGTCAAGTTGGCAACAAGTAATATTACTTTAAATGTAAAGGTCTCATAAATGAAGACAAGAGGAAGTGAAAGAATTTGATACTTTGGACAGTCACTTCTATTAAATGGGAGAGCTGAACCTTGAATCCAAGTCTTTTAATTCCTAGTTTAATGTGCTTTATTCTGGTCTGAAGACAAATATATACCAAAAATAAATTAATTTCTATGACTCTTACATTGTGAAGCAGATTTTATCATTTTACAGTGTCTGAGAAAAGAATAAAATCAGACCCTTGGTTGGTACTGTTTTGATTTTTTTTAAATAATATTTTATTTTGTTTTCAGGGAAAGTTTACATACCAGTTTAGGTTCCCATTCAACAATTTCTACACAAGTTTTTCAGTGACATTGGTTACATTCTTCACACTGTGTGAACGTTCTCACTATTTCCATTCTGGTTGTTCTGTTTCCATTAATCTAGTTTCCCTCCCCCCTTACATTCTCATCTTTGTTTTAAAGTAATTGTTGACCATTTGATCTTATATAGGTGATTTTTTAAAGGAGCACAGTACTTATAGATAAAATCCTTTATTTTGTGAGCCAATCTGTTATTTCTGTTATTTAACCACAAGGTGACCTCAAGGGTTCATTTTGATTCAAGGTTTGAAGGGTATCTCGGGGCAATAGTCTCGGGGAGTCCTCCAGTCTCAATTAGTCCAATAAGTCTGTTTTATTGTTGTTGGTGGTGCTTTATAGGAACTTGAGGTTGTGTTCCACATTTTTATCCCACTGTATCAGGATCCATCTATTGTGACTCTGATTAGAATGGTTGGTAGTGGTAGCTGGGCTCTATCTAGTTCTTCTGATCTCAGGGTAGAGGATGCTGTGGTTCATGTAGGCAATTCGTCCTGTAGACTAGCTTCTTCTTTGAGTCTTTGGTTTCTGTCTTTCTCTTTTACTATGGATGAGTACAGACCAATAATTGTATCACTGGTTTTTAAAATTAAAATTTATTTTTTTCCTGTGTTTATTATTTTATTTGTGTAATAGCAAATTTTAATGCAAAATCAGAAATCAATAATCGACTCTTCATGGAATGCACCTTGGATGATGAGTTCGGAGAGTTGGCTTCTCCTTCTTGCTCGATCTGCTGGAGGCTCAGTGCTGTTTTGAGCCCTGGAGGGAAGGATCAGGGGAAGCAAATTAAATGAATTCAAGGCATAATCCATATTCTCAAGGTTTTAAAATTTCATTCAGCTTTTTGCAAGAAAAGAGTTCCAAACACGTAAAATGGGTAATAAGATCCTGTATATCAACGAATCAACTTGTGTGTTTCATAACTAAGAGCACTAGTTATTCAGAGAGGGGGGGATCTTACGCTCAGCAGGGACTGGTTTCATCAGTGGTAGCTTCACCAAGGATGTTAATCAAACTTTAGTGTGAATCGTGTTTCCCTTCTTGCTTAAAAAAAATAAGTACCTATATATTATTATTGTTTGAAATAGTATGTTTAGATTGCTGGAAGTCTAAACGTTGATCATGTTATAAAAAATAAAATAAAGACTGGCATATCCCACCAGCTTAGTAAGAGAGGTTCTGGCAATTAACTATTTCCTTTAATCATTCTGGTGAACGGAATGTTGGTTAAATAACAATCTTTTACTTTTAGGTTTTAGTTTTCAATATTCCTACTTTCCATATAATGTCATTCTCGAAAATGACCCAAAGGATTACTTAGTGAAGGATTTGGGGATGGATTAAAGTTATTCAACATTCATTGTAACTTTCATTTGTGCAATATGACAGTTGCCATTCCCCTTTGAAAAAGGGACACCATTAAATGTTTTATCAAATGGAGCTTTCCCAGGGTCTCATTGCAGCAGATGAGTTAGTTGGGGCTGGTATAACTTCTCCAAGTTTCTGATTAAAATAGTTACACACACACACACAACACACACACACACACACACACACACACACACACACATTCCAGCTTGGAAGCTGTCAAGTCAAGTGTGCAATGCAGGATGCTAAAAATTCTCCACTCATTTTAGGCATATGTCAGGTCTGAATGAATTCCTCACCATCGGAGAAAGAATCTGTGTCTTAGTTATCTTGTGCTACTATAACAGAAATACCACAAGTGTGTGGCTTTAACAAACAGAAACTTATTTTTTCACAGTTTAGGAGGCTAGAAGTCCGAATTCAGGGTGCTGGCTCCAGGGGAAGGCTTTCTGTCTCTGTCAGCTCTGGGGGAAGGTCCTTGTTCCTTGGTTCCTTCGTGATATTCATGTGGCATGGCATCTGTCTTCCCCCAACTGTGCTTTAATGGCTCTTATATCTCAAGAGATTGACTTAAGACACACCGTACACGAATACTGTCTCATTAACATAATAAAGAAAACCCATTCCCAAATGGGATTATAACCACAGGTATAAAACCCATTAAACCCGTAGCCATCAAGTCAATTCCGACTCATAGCAACACATATCTTGGGGAGACACAATTTAATCCACAACACTATATTTTCTAAATGGTATCTATTTAAATTTTTCTGCGTTACCAGGGAAAAGAAAGATTTTCCTGAAGGTTCAGAGTAACAACATGTTCCTAAAAATGTGCTTCCACAAAGAGAGGTGAAAGTTTTAGAAGACATCCTGGTGTCCTCAAAAATAAGCAAGAAGATATGATCAATATTAATGAAAAAGTTGGGAGCCCTAGAGAGAAGTGTTAGAAATAAAGGGCATAGATGCAAAAGAAGCTTGTCAAGATGATAAAATAATGCAAGAAAAACCAAATGCAAACCAGATAGCTAAAAGCTGCATTAAAGGTATTGTAATCTAAATAACAAAGAAAGCTAAACAAATTTTATTAGAGTAAATGAGGTAATGTCGCCAGAATGCAAAGTAAAAGAATCATGCATAGAAGAATGGGAGAGTGGTAGGGAGCAGAGAATAGAGAAATACAGCTCTTTCACCATAAGAAACCAGAAAATGGTAATAGGAAACAATACATTAGAAATAAATAATTATGAAAATGTAAGGGGGGTAATAAGATCCAAGTCTTCCTCCCTCTTGCTTTCAATCTCACTCTCTCCATACACTCACCACTCACACACACACACACACACACATTTAATTAGGAAAAGTAAGGGTTTATATGTAGGAAAAACATTGACTCAGTGACAGGCGACAAGTTCAATAAACGGGGATGTATACGCGTTCTTCAATGGGAGAATGAATGAAAACCATAAGAAGGGTGTAAAATTTCTCCAAAGGAATTACAATCAAACTCTCTTCCAATCAAATCTGATTTCTTGTTGGACTTGACAAAATTATTCTAAAGCTCATCTGAAAGAAATGGCTAAGAACAAGTTTAAAATTTTAAAGTAATACAGGAGGAATTGCCCTACCAAACAATATCATCATAAATGATAGTTGTTAAAATAAGGTAGTACTAACTTCGGTTGAAGAGACAAAATGATTAATATTTACATGAATGAAACTTGAAAACATGCTAAGTAAAATAAGCCAGATGCAAAAGGACAAATGCGATATGATTTCACTTATATGAAATATCTAGGATAGGCAAATCCATTGAGACAAAAGATTGGTGGTTACCAGGAGCTGGAGGAGGAGGGCATGAGGGGGGAATAAAACTTCAAGTAGAATAAACCAAAACTAAACCCACTGTCCAACTCAGTGACAGTAGGATGGAGTACCACTGCCTCATAGAGTTTCCAAGGAGTGGCTGGTAGATTGGAACTGCCAACCTTTTGGTTAGAAGCCAAGCTCTTAACCACTGCACCACCAAGGCTCTTTAAGTAGAATAGATAACAAGTAAATAATGTTGAAAAGAAGACCAGTGTTTAATTTTTTTAAAAAGCATCATTAACCAATTATAAAATGGTCATTCCAAATGGCACTGGAAAAAGATCATATATGTTTTTATTGTTAAATTTAATATGGGTGTCATGGATTGAATTATGTCCCCCAAAAATTTGTGTATCAATTTGGCTGGGTCATGATTCCTGGTACTGTATGATTGTCCACCATTTTGTCATCTGCCGTGATTTTCCTATGTGTTGTAAATCCTTTCTCTATGATGTTGGCGAGATGGGATTAGTGGCAGTTATGTTAATGAGGCAGGGCTCAGTCTACAAAATTGAATTGTGTCTTGAGCCAATCTCTTTTGAGATATAAAAGAGAGAAGCGAGCAGAGAGACATGGGGCCTTCATACCACCAAGAAAGCAGTGCTGGGAGCAGAGTGTGTCCTTTGGACTCGAGGTGCCTGGGCTGAGAAGCTGCTAGTCCAGGGGAAGATTGATGACAAGGACTTTCCTCCATAGCCTACAGAGAGAGAAAGGCTTCTCCTGGAGCTGATGCCCAGTATTTGGACTTCTAGCCTACTAGACTTGAGAGAATAAACTTCTGTTTACTGAAGCCATCTACTTGTGCTATTTCTGTTATAGCAGCACTAGATAACCAAGACAATGGGCTAGAAAGTTTACATCAAAAATAAAATCATAGATACATGGAAAAGCTAATGGTTAATAAATCTCTGGATAGAGAAGAGTTTTCCAAGGTTTTTTTTAAATTAAAAAACGAAGGAGGAGCTTCACAAAACAGAAGATGATTTTGATGGCATAAAAAAGGGAAATATTTTTAACAACAACAAAAATCAGAAGATAAAAAGATAATGACTAGTTAGGTAAAATACTTTCAACAGGCATGACAGGATTTAATTTCCATTATAAGAATTGTTCTTTAAATTCGTTTTTAAAAGCAGCAAAACACATGATTTAGAATTTAAAGAAATAAGAACAAACAAAATGACCAAGATACATATGGAAACATGTTCAACATCACCAGTCATTAGTCATCAAAGAAATGCAAAAAAATAAAATAAAATAAAACTGAGACATAAATTTTCTTCTGATAGTTTTATTAAAAAAATATGGTAAAATAGACACCTTCAGATACTACTGGTCAGAATAAAATTAGTAAACTTTTTTTTTTTTTTTTTTTTTTTAGCAGGACAGTTTGGCAATACCTACCAGGAACCTTAAGAACATGCGTAACTTTGATCTAATAATTCAAATTCTGGGACTACATCCTTAAAAAATAATCAGACTCCTACAAAGGCTTATGTAACAGGAGGTTGTCACAATGATATTTATAGTAGCAAAGAAATAAATTATCCAAATCATGAACAATAGAAGAGTTATGCCGTGGACATTCAGTAAAATTCTAGGAAGCCATTAAAAACATTATGCAGCCTGGTAATTTTTTTTCCCCAGTAAGTGAACTAACCCTATTTTTTGGATTTGGATTTTTAGTTGTTGTTGTTGTTTTTAAATAAAATATTACATATAATCTTAATAAAGCAGATAAAATCAACATTGTATTAGGATAAATTTATTTAATGATACCATTCTTTCTAAATTTGTAGAGTTTCATTAAGGCCCAGCATGTTATTAATTTTTATTAATGCTCCATGTGTGCTTGAAAAGAGTTTGTATTTTGAGATTGTTGGATAGATTAGATCTTATATTATATTATATAATAAATAATAAATCTTATATTATATATATATTTTTTTTTGTCTGCTTTAAATATCAGTTGGTAAGAATAGTGTTGAAAACCTTCCAATAAGGTGGTCCATTTGTATAGTTTTCTTCACATCCTGTCAAATTTTACTTTCTATGTTTTGAGGCTATGTTCTTAGATGCAGAATTACATCATCTCAGTATACATGCTAGGTATATCTTTCTGGTGAAGTGAAACTTAACCATTACGCGACAGCCTTCTCTATGCTAATATTTTTTCTTTAAAGTCTATTTCATGTGTTATTAATATAGTTAAACCATCTTCACTTTGTTTGTATTTGTTGCATATAAATATTTTTATAGACCATTCTGTATGCTTCTAATTTAGATGTGCCTCTTACAAGCACATTGAGCTAAATTTGATTTTTTTTTTTTTTGTCCAATCTGACAATCTTTGTTTTTAAACTGGAAGTTTTAGTCCATTTTAAATTGTAATTGTTGGCATTTGGAATCATTTCTGTCATGATGTTTTGTGCTTTTCTATTTGTCTGACTTTTCTATGTGTCATTTTCTTTGCTTTCTTACATTCACATTGATAGAGTGTAGAAATTTTACACTTGATTTCTATTCTTTTCATGATACCCTAGAAAATTCACATACCTGCTTAACTTATTAAAGTTTACTTTTATCTATACCTTTATTCTTCTTCAGAATAATGTAAGAACCTTAAAAGACGTTACTTTTGATGCCCTTCTCAACTTATCAGTTATTTAAAAAAAAAAAAAGTAGTTGCCTTTGAGTCAACTCAGACTCATGGTAACCCCACATGCGTTAAAATAGAACTGTGTTCCATAGGATTTAAATGGCTGATTTTTCAGAAGTGGATTGCTAGGCATTTCTTCCAAGATGCCTCTGGGTAGACTTGAATCTCTTTATCCGTTTGTGCAACTCAGGGACTATGTGTTATCGCTGCATAGTATCTTAGTCATCTTTGTTTAACTCACAAAGGAGGCATTGTTATTACTGCTTTATATAGTCAATATTTGTTTACCAAAAAAACCCAAACCCACTGCCAGCGAGTCAATTCCGACTCATAAATATTTGTTTAGATAGATGTAAATCTCATGAGGGCAGGCTTTTTGTTGTTGTTCGCTGCTGTATCCCACGTAGTCATTGCTCATAGTTAATTATCAAATCAGTCAAATGAATATGCCCAATTATTTAACTGCTTTTTTGTTGTTGTTGTTTTGTTTTGTTCATCATACCTTCCTACATCCCTCTGAGATCATTTTCTTTCTTCCTAAAGTGTAATTCTTTATCTTTTCTTCCATTGAGGGTCTGCTTGTACCAAATACTATCTGTTTGCTTGTTTATTGTTTGACATTTCCACCTTTGCCCTTACTCCTCAATGATACTTTGACAGCTATTGGGTTCTAAATTGTTCTCAGCTCATTAAAGTATTACTCTACAGTCTTTTGGCTTCTGTTTCTGCTAAGAATTCAGTTGTCAGTCTAGTTGTTATCTTCTTGAAAGTACTGTCTTTCACTCTTGTGTTGTAAAAGTTTTCTTTTTGTCTTTAAAGTTATATGATTTTATTATAGATATCGAGCAGTGGATTTCCTCCTATTTATCATCTTGAGATACATTTGTGTTCATGAACCAGAGAATTGGTGTCTTTCACCAGTTCTGGAAAATTCTCAGCAATTACCACTTCAAATATTATGTCAGCCCCATTCTCTTTCTCTTGTCTTATATAACTCCACTTAGAAATATGCAGGGACGCACGGGCTTAATTGCGATTCCTTACTAATCTGCAGTGCACAATTTCAGCTGGTTTTCACCACATAATTATTATTTCCTCCATATATTAAAGCCTATTTTATATTTCCCATCTCTTTGATTCTCTCCTGCACTGTAGATGATATCTTCAGATCTAACTTTCAGATCACTTTTTCTTTAGGTGTATCTAATCAGCTGCTATACCTAACCATCGTGCTCTTAAATTCAATTATTATATCCAATTATTATATGCTTGGGGATACCAACCAAGGATCACTATAAATCAAATTCTAGGCTTATGACTTTCCAGACCATTCAGATAGTGTGAATGTGGCCTGTAAAGCTAATTGAAGACTGACTTGTGGCTGAAAATTCCTAGGATTTGTCTTTTACCCCTCAACCCAACACCAAAATTTGAAAGAGGCAAATTTCTTGTAAACTCATAGGACTAAGAAGGAAGTACAGATTTTAATATAATTTACCACTACTCTTATAAAATCCAAGTGCCTTTTGGAAACATTTTAAAATGTTTTTATAGAGGAATATTGATTGACTAGAATAAAAACTTTTCATGAAATAATTTATTCATGGATAAGAAAGCAAGACAAACTTATATGCTGCCTGTAAGAATGAATTTTAAATATAAAGGCATAGGTCAAAAGTAAAAGAATAGAAAAATAAAATAGTTCATTCTTCAAGAGGATGTAACAATCCTAGTTATCTTTATGAGTTATATATCTAATAACAATGCTTCAAAATACTTAAAGCAAAAACTGATAAAACTACAAAGAGAAATAGACAAATCCACAGTTACGGTCAGTCAAGAACTGATGGAGGAAGCAGACAAAAATCAATATGGATATAGGAGATTTGAACAACACTATCGACAAACTTGACCTAATTGACGTTTATAGAACATTCCACCCAACAACAGCAGAATACATATTCATTACAAGTACACGTAGAACATTTACCAAGATAGACCATATTGTAGGCCATATAACAAGACTCAATAGATATAAAATATATATCAATAATAGAAAGATACCTAGAAAATCCCTAAATATCTGGAAACTAAATAACACACTTATAAATACTCCATGAGTCAAAGAAGAAATTAGAAGGAAAATAGAATGTATTTTGAACTAAATGAAAATGAAAACAACAAAACTTCTCAAAACTTATGGGATGCCACTAAAGCAGCACTCGGGAAAATTCATAGCATTAATCTCCTATATTGGAAAAGAAGAAAGGTGTCAGGTCAGTGATCTCAACTTCTACCTTAAAAATTAAACTTACACCTGAACTTAATAGCAGCTTTATTTGTAATAGCACCAAGCTGGAAACAACCCAAACGTCCATCAACTGATGAATGGAAAAATAAATTGTGGTATATCCATGTAATGAAATAGTAATCAGCAAAAAAAAAAAATAGTGAACTATTGATACATACAATATGGATGAATCTCAAAATAATTATGTTGAGTGAAAGAAACCAAAGAAAACGAGCACATGCTATATGACTGCATTTATGTAAAATTCTAGGAGATGCAAACAAATGTATAGTGACAGAAAAGAGATTAATATTCCCTCAATATGTAGGATACAGGGGTAGAGGAACAGAGAGGAGTGGGAGAGAGGATGGATTACAAGGACACAAGGAACCTTTGGAGGCAATGAATATGTTCCTTGTCTTGATTGTGATGATGGTTTCATAGATGTATACATATGTCAAAGCTTACCAAATCGTACACTTTGCGGTTGATTGTATGTTAAATATACCACAGTAAAGCTTTTAAAAAAAGTTGGCCGCATAGATACCAAAATCTTAAAAACAGTTTTCTCCATGATAAGTTTATTGATATTTTTAGTTTAATTTTTTTCACTTTTCCATAAGTTGAAAATTATACACTTTGGCACAAGAATTCCACATTTCAGAATCTATTCTAAACTAGTCATCAGATGTGAAAAAATGATCACGTAGAAGCTTGTGAATTACAATGTTATTGATAAAAAGAAAAGTTTAAAAGCAATCTAGATACTGGACAGTAGAGGCTAGGTTAAGTAGATTGGGAACTATACATAGTGGATTATAATACAACCAGACTCATCTGGGGAAAGCTTCAGGGTATAATGTTGATTGAATAAAAAAGTACAAAACTAAACTGTTTATACTATGATAACAATTTCATAAAGATTCACAGAAACTGAAACCAAACGATTAACAATTGGTATCTTGGAAAAGTGAAATTGTGGGTAATTTTTATTTTTGTCTTTATGCTTTTCTGCATATTCTAAATTCTCTATCATGAATATGCACCACTTTTCTCATAAAAATTTTTTGAAAATGATTAAAAAGAGCTTTCCAAAATATTTTTTTCTTTTATCTTTCAGTGAAATGGCTTTTAAAAGAATCCTCTCATAGAGGATTTCAAGCACGTAAAGAAACTTGTTCAGAACTGCTGAGAGTCTTACGGTGAATGTGACAAGGTTATATTCTAACTTTTGGCATGTTCATCATTAACGTTTAGCTGGTCCCTAGCCTGTCTGAATGGATGGAGATGAATTCATTAGAGATGGGTAAATAAAAAAGTGATTTTCTCTCTAAATTAATATAATGACACACTTTCATGATGAATTTTCTAAGTCATTTCAGATTATACCTTCCTCTCTGTGAGTTCAATTATCTTTGTCATAAAAAGCTTTTTTTCCTCAGACAACCTTTGCCCATTTTTCATAGCCTAATTTAACTATAAAGCTGTTAACATCCCATTTTAAAGCTGATGATAAATTGCCTTTTAACCTATTTGAAATTTTTAAAATTAGGTGGTATAATATTCATAGATATAACCTAACCAATTATGAGGAGAAAAAAAACCAAAAACATAAATATGGCTCTAACCTTGAAACCTGACAGGCATTTGGATAAGAAAGAGATGAGCCATTTCATGTATTGAAATTCCTCTAAATTCCCAACTCTCTGCATGCCACTGTTTTGATTAGTCCTTCTTAACACTTATCTTAGACTAAATGTGGGAAAAACATATATTCCCTATTGTTAGTGCCTCAATAATGTTTTACTCAAGAATTGCATAAACTAAGAAAGTTTCAGTAATAAAGGAAATTCACATTAGCATTTCCTAGCTATTTATATGTATATATGTTTCACACTTTTCTCTTTGTAGGTAATCAAAATAGCGTGAAAATTCAAAGTGAAACATAAGGCAGTAGTATATTTTTCTCTAAATCTCTCTAGAAAAGGTCCCTAAAATTAATCACAAGCAGGCACTATGTCTTATATTTAAAATGAATAACATCCAACACTTTTTTATTTTACCATGTAACTGTAAATAACTTATAACAACCAAGAAAGAGAATTTTAAAATCAATTTATTTGAGGTTTTACTTACTTGTGCCATTATTGCCATGCCATTATCTGTGTTTGAATTATCAATGATACATTCTTACGCTGACCACTTTTTTAAAATAGTATTTAACGTGCCTCTTTTTCCTTCTTTTTTTCCGAAGACATTTGCTTCTACCCTATGATTTCTGTTGTACCCAACACTGAGCAGATGTCTTGGGAAACAATCCAATATCATTCTGTAAAAGAAGTTCTGCAGCAGCCTGTATGTTAATATCATTTGTCTCTCTGTCTTGCTATCAAAATAATTTTTTTTAGCTCTCCAAGTTCCATTCTCTCTCTCTTCTCTCTCTGTATTGAAACCTAGAAGAACAGGCAACTTGTTGTTTGAGAAAATTAAAAACCCTACTACCAGTTATTTCAATTACTACATGCCACCTCAAGTCTAATTTGGGGACTGTGAGAGCATCGTAATGCATTGTCTATTTCTTCCTGCTTGCTTTTGCACAATAGCTTTTGACTTGGAGGGAGTTTACTTCGATTTGCTGCACAATTAGTCTAGCATCCAGTTCGATTTCAAGGGTCTTCTTGGCTGCTCTGGTAGTTAGTTTTGACAGGCTGTTGGCCTTGTAGATTCTAATGCATTTCACATTACATATCTCTCAGTTGTCCCAGTATAATTTTGCTAGTGAATTTCCACTTGCTTACTAATTTTCAAGAACTATTTCCCACTTGATCTGTTTTGCACCTGTGGCTTATTTCCCTGTGTTAGCAAAAGTCTGAGCTGGAAGGAGTATGGAGTAGAACGCTATTTCTTAGGACATTCTTGGTAGTAAGTTGGCTTTAAATGTGCTGATGCATACAGTGCATTTCTTCAGTGACATCTTGCTGGGAAATCCCATTTAATCTGAATTACAAGCAGCAAAGATAACAGCAATAACATAAACCCAAACTTCTGAGAACTTTTCAGGAAAAAAAATCTTACACAATTTGTAAGAGTTAAGATGCTTTTGGCTGCAAGTAACAGAAACCTTGACTCCTGCTGGCTAAAACAATAAGGAATGAAAGGTCTCGCCTGGCAGGAAGTTCAAAGATGGAGTGGACTTCAGGGCAAGCTGATTCAGCAATATCATTGAGGTCCCAGGTGTTTCTCTCATCCTGGCTTCATCCTCAGTGTAGTAGCAAGATATCTCCAGCAGTCCCAGGCATCATATCTACATCTAATAATGTCCAGGGGAGAAACAGAACCAGTCTCTTCCAGTGGCTTTCTCATAGGAACAAGGAAATGTCCCCTTAATACCCAGGAGACTTCCCATTACATTTCAAGTCAAAATGGGGTAAAATGCTCATTCCAGAATCAGCCATAGTCACAATTTTAAAAACAATCTGACTTTCCCCAAAACTGGTGTGAATTCAGTTTCCTCTAGGGCACATAGCCACCTGGACTTGGGGGATATCTGATAAACATTGGGGTTCTAATAGTACAAAAAAAAAAAACTAGAGAAATGAATGCTGAATAGGCAACAATGTCTACTACCTGGTGATAACATCATAATTGGACCCTGAAAGAAATACAGAGGGAAATGAGAGCCCTTGTGGCCAACTTGGTATGACCACCATGGGTCTTTTAGGCATGGATTGACTACCAAAGAAGAGGATAATGTGATTGCCTATCATTTGGTCTGAGGCTAAAATAATAATAGAATTTCTTAGTGAGCAACTACTGTGGTTTGGCTCACTTAACACAGTTTCCAACTCTTTTCTCTTGTTCTATAGATTGCAAAGTAAAAGACTTAATTTCACAGCCTCTCTGGCAGCTAGTATTAGTCATGAGCAGAGTTCTGGTTAATGTGATTTAGAAAGAAGTCACGGGAGTGGGCTTCCTTCCCTGAATAAACTTCAAATTTGGATGCAATGTCTAGAAGTATAGTATCTATCATGAAACAAGGAAGACAAAAGTCACCTGCTAAGGATGGTGGAACAGGAAGGAGGCTGGGTTTTCAGTGGTGTCACTGAGCTGCCACTCGAGCCCTAGACTATCGACCCCCAAACCTCCTGTTATGTGAGAAAACACAAGCCATGTTAGTAGCTGACAGTGATACTAACCAATATAGAGTGCTCAAATTAATTATATAAATCTGCTCGGTTCAGTGGTAGAATTCTCACTTTCCATGCAGGAGACCCGAGTTTGATTCCCAGCCCACACACTTCAAGCACAGCCACCGCCCCTCTGTCAGTGGAGGCTCGTGTGTTGCTATGATACTGAACAGGTTTTAGCAGAGCTTCCAGACCAAGACAGACTAGGAAGAAAGGCCTGGAGCACCAGGGCTCCTTAAAGCTTACAAGGAAGCCCAATATATAATACAGATAAAAAACAGATCTGTTGGTTGAAGGAGACCTAGCACGTTTAGAAACTGGTCTCCTTAGCTCACCTGTGCCCACTCAGTGGTCCCTGAGGCACCTCTGGAACAATTGAAACTTTTCAGGGGATCCCAAAGAGACATGAGATCTTAATATTTTCTCTTATAAGTGTCCTAATGATTACACTTATTTTAGTTTCCTCAGGGGGACATTTAGGTGCCCAAGAATTGGCCAAGAAGGATCCTTTCCCAGGGAAATGAGAAGTGTCCTGACTTCTAAACTACACTTCATGCTGGCCCTACAATCCTTATAGGATAACTGATTAGTTGTATAAAAGGAATGCCTTAGGGGTCCTTGGGATTCCCTAACTGGAAGTTCCAACTCAGACTTGACTGCTTTGACAAATGTATAAAGTTGACACTCATCTATGAGATTGTTGTGTTTAGGTGCCTTCAAGTAGGTTCCAACTCAGAGCAACCCTATGTACAACAGAACAAAACACTGCCTGGTCCTGCACCATGCTCACAATCGTTGTTATGCTTGAGCCCACTGTTGCAGCCACTGTGTCAATCCACCTCATTGAGGGTCTTCCTCTTTTTCGCTGACCTTCTACTTTACAAGCATGATGTCCTTCTCCAGGGACTGATCCCTCCTGAAAACATGTCCCAAGTATATGAGACTTAGTCTCGCCATCCTTGCTTCTAAGGACCATTCTGGCTGTACTTCTTCCAAGACAGATTTGTTTGTTCTTCTAGCAGTCCATGGTATATTCAATATTATTTGCTGACACCATAATTCAAATGCATCAATTCTTCTTTGGTCTTCCTTATTCATTGTCCAGCTTTCGCATGCATATGAGGAGATTGAAAATACAATGGCTTCATTTGATTTCTTGACTGCTGCTTCCATGGGTGCTATAAGATTACTATATATTAAAGATTTTTTTTTTCTTTTTTCATCTCTGTTTTCTATTTGTGCCTCCTTTTTTATCTTATTGTATCATATATCACTGGATGTTCTTCACGTCATTATTTCACATGTGAGTGTGTGTGTTTCCTGAAATGAAATTTAAGACCCTCTGGGTAGCCTTGGGCCAATTCTCAGAAGGCTGTAGAGCCTATATTAATGTTGCTCTAAAAAGTTGATGATGAAGCCTATAGAAGCCTACTAGATGTTAGAAACTAAATGTATATCTGCCATTTTGTTCTACTGAACTAAGTTCCTTTAAGCACAGCAACCAACCTCTATAGCATACATAAGGAACCACCGCACTAAAGGTGATACAGCCACAGATGCTGATTTGGCAGAGCAGCTTTGAACCGTCTGAAAACCAATCTTCATATCTCAAGCCATCTTCCTAGGGTCTCCTTTATGTCTTTAAATAACCCTTCAGATTGTATACGTATCTTCATTTTCCCTGGTTACTACCTGAGTTTTTTCAGGATACACTAAGCTTTCTGTACCGACAGTATACACTTAGACTTTGATGTATTAGGGTTTGTCCTGTTAGGAAATAGTTGGCCAAGGTGAGGGAGAAAGTGGTGTAGCTGTAGGAGGGTCTGCCCAACGTAAGCTATGGCCTTTGGTAAAGAGATACAGCCAACTGAAGATCACTCAGAAGAAAGGGAGCTGGGAGAATAAATACATTGGCTCCTCTTCCATGCACCCTTCTGCTAGTACCTCCCACTGGCCATACCCAAACTAAAGCCAAAGAGTAAGTGTGCCCAGTGAACGATTCCCTGTAATTTAAACTCCTGCGGCACAAAGGAGAGTAAAGAAGGGTTTTAAAGTGGAAGGATAAACAGCAAAAAAAAAATTAGCACTTTTGGTAATGTCTCTCCTATCTAAACTTTTTATCTGGGACTTCTTAATATCAATAACATAAGCTACTATTTATCTAAAATTTACCATATTCTAGGACCTATACTAAGCACTGTAACAGCATTATTTTCATTTTCCCCTCCTAGCAGCCTGCTGGTGCAGTGGTTAAGAGTTAAGGCTGTTAACTAAAAGGTCGACAGTTCAAATCCACCAGAAGCTCCTTGGAAACCCTATAGGGCAGTTCTACTCTGTCCTCTAGGATCGCTATGAGTCAGAATCGACTTGACAGCCACAGGTTTTAATATTCTTTCTATTTTACTCAGGAGGGGAGTGAGGATTGGAGAGCTGGAATAATTTTCTAAGGTCTTGTAAGCAAGTAACTATTAGAGCCAAGCCTTGAACCCAGGTCTGACTCCAAAAATTATGCCTTGATCCAATTTCTATGTAGTCTTTCACTGATAACCACAACGGCATTCTCGGTCAGCTCATTCAGTTTCTTCTGAAATCCTTCAATTCTTTGACTACATTGGGCAATCCCTTCTTTAAGTTTTAAGGTTGAATCTGTAGAGCTCTATTTTGTCATTTAGTTGTGACTACACCAATGAGAAAACCACAAAGCTTTTGTTTGTGTTTGGTGGGAGGATCATGGCATACAGACGTTCTGGAAGGAGGCTCAGGAAGTGTAGCACTACCTACAGATGTAAGCAGTTCATGGTTAAAATGATGGATGAGTGACCTTCCAGGAATTCAAAAAATCTTAATTCTTACTCATGCAGGCAAGTAATAAGGTGACTAACCTGGTATTGCCCCATTAATAACCAATCATTTCTCTCTGACTCAGGTGCCATAAAGAACGGATTTTGAAGTTACATCTTTACTTAGAACATTGGTTTTTCCCCAGGTCACTTACAAGACACCACTTATTCATGACAAATTTTTATCATGACATGATCCATGTCATTAGACTGGCGTTTAGGAGTCTAGATTCAGGCTCTTTCTGTTCAAATGGTTAGGAATAGAGCTATTTAGAAAATCCATTTAACTTTTTAATGTGTGAAACTATTTTGTGCAGCAATAATGATTTTCTGTCTCAAAAGGGAAAGTTTTGACATCTAAAAACACTCACTTTTCTATGCTAGAACAGACCTAATCCTATACCTTAAGCATTTTATTCTTGGTGCTTCAGCTTTCTATTGAATTATAATGAAAGGTAGAATGGATCTGGACAAGAGTTCATTTTCTAGTGAGGGCAAGCTGACATTGATCTGAATTATTTTGTATGCTCATTGAATACGCCATCCAGTCTTCCAGCAATGTGTGAATGCAACTTATAAGTATCAAAGTGAAGCAAAAGTATCTTAGTAAACTTATAACTCCTGGCTCATAGCCATTCATATGGAAGCCAGAAAATACAGTGAAGGATTTCAATTTTCCCAAATATACTTAGCCTTGTTAGAGTAACTATCTGGATAATAAATCTAGTGCTCTAGTTTTCAATCAATCTATTTGGAACCATGTAAACAAAGTCTGTGTTGTCAATAAAATGCATTTGATTATTACTAAATCTAAAGAAATTTAGATTAAAATACATGTGGCAAATATATGCAGAAAAGTAACGCATGTAGCAAACATGCAAATACTGTAATATTAAAGAACTAATAGAACTAACAGTGGGGGTTTGCCAGACATGAATCATAGAAACAGATAATGAGATCATTACCATTAAAGCAATATATATCTACAATTTGTATAAAACAGACTTTAAATATTTTCAATTAAACTTTTTTTCTTTTTTTTTTTTCTTTTCCATTCTTATATCTGCATACGTAACGTTTAAATATGCTGAAGGTTGGTCTGGCAAAGTATTCTTCCTGAGTAGGAGTTCCTATTTATTTAAAGTAATATGTTATAAACCAGAATTTATGTGATTATGAGATGCACCACTCATTTACATATGCCACGCGTATTTGTTCAGTACCAACAATGTGCTGACATTGTACCAGACAAGGCAAGGATTAGGTTTTGTTCAACTTAGCAGCCTCCATAATGTCTAAAACATTGCTTTAAATGCTGTTGGTGTTCTGTAAATATTTGTTAAAGAACGAGTGAAGAAAAGGTCCTTGACTGGAAGAAACGGGAGTTTCCGAGGAGAGTATGACTTGACGTTTAAAAGGTGGGCAGGAATTTGATAGGGGGAAAATGTGACAGAAGGTAGTTTGACCAAAGCAAGAGCTTCAGGGAAAAAAAATGAAGTGTTCATATTTGAAGAATGTAGAAGAGCATAGACCACTTTGACTGGACAAAGTCTCCATGTAAAGGCAATAAACTTGGGGAGGTTGTGCAGGTTCTTGAATGCAGTTTGAGAAATTTGAACTTATTTGGGAGCCACTGGAGGCTTTTGAGCATAAGCAGGATAAAATAGAAGTGTCCTTCATAAAGATTAACCTAGCTGCACTGTGCAGGATGCGGTATTGCGATGGGAGATGAAAATGGGGTGATCCACTACAAGACAAATGTAATTATTCACCTGGAAAGTAGTAACAGCCTGAGTGGCCAAATAGTGTCCCTATATTTGAGACTGATCTCATTTCTCCAAAATGCTTCAAACTATTCATGAGAGATTTCAACAAGTCTCAAGTTTGAAGCAATCACTGTTACTCAAAATAGCAACTTATGCGAATCCACCTCACTCCTCTGGAAATCAGTCATCCTGAAATGTGCAAAACACTGGAACAGAGCTGTAAAGCTGAACTTCTGTTTGTCTCCATTGGCGACCTTTGAAACACAATTTAATAAACTATTACGTTGCTTCCTCTAATAAGAGAGATTAGAAACAGCTAAGCAGAAGGTGACAGCAAGCTATCAGAAAGTCATAGGCTATTCCATTTAGGCACAGCAACATCTTAATAAGTTCTGATGTTATCAGTGTACTTTGGTAAATAGTATTTGGGATGATGGCAGTTAACACAAAACTAGTTTAAATTGTCTTTCACAAATTCTGTTTAAGAAGGCTCGACTATTCACTTTGGGGGAACTGAAAGCGTGTGTATCTTGTCTTTGCTTCATCACCAGCACTAGTGCCTTGACGAATGAAAATTGAAGTTAGACAGGCAAATAATGTATAAGACTTTCCATAAAATCGTCACTTTTTTTTAAAGGTTCAAGTCTTAAAAGTGTACGTTTGCGCTATCTGGAAAACTTATTTACAAGGTAGAATTTAATCTCAAATAATGATAAATATGAAAGTGTCACGGTTCCATATCTATGGAAACATTGTCTCTCCATGCATATGCCTTAGCACATAATTTGAGATTTACAAATGAAGGAACTTGGTTTCTTTCTGCTATCAGTTAAGCCCTCTATGTTCGTTTGTTTGGTGTTTGACCTGAAGAACAGCTGCTCTAGAGAACAGCCAATATTTCTTCCATTGGGATAGCTAGTTCTACTCAAAATTGTTGTATCAGCAAATGTGTGGTGTGTGTGTGTATGCGTGTGTGTGTGTGTGTGTGTGTGTGTGTGTGTGTGTGTGTGAACCTAGCTTCCCTTTTCTTTCTCACTTCCCCAAATACCCATGACCTTATGCGATTGGTTCTCAAACTGTAAAGTACATAAGTTTCCCCAGAAACAATTCTTTAAATATATATATCCGTGGCTCTACACTCCACTAATGAAAAAGAGCCTGTAAAACTTCTTGTCCTCCTAGAGTCTGATCAATAGTACCATCATCCCACATTGAGAACCACAGAGTTGTACACTGTAAATCCTGAAATGTCTTATAGCAAGGCAAATGACCTAATTTATAATATGTGCTGAGATACCTCCAAAGAAAAATCCCTTCCAAGGGGTAGTTTCTTTTATGCATTTGATTACACTTGGGTTCCAATCCAATTCAAAACCTTGTCTACAAAGGCTGGCGTTTTAGTCAGCTAAACATTTGAAAGCTCCTTTGTTCCTAAGGAGGAAAGCGCAAGACTAATTTCACTAACAAGTAATTGTAGGTGCAGGTTATGTTTGCAATCTTAAAAAAGAAGTGTCTCTGTGAAGGGGAAATTAAATGAGAGGGTTAAATCCATGACCTGGAAAGGATATATGAATCACCTGTGATTTCCCGTCCTGTTTTAAAATTCATCTTTCCTATGAGGTGGGGCCAAGTTACCAGCTGTGTATCTCTTAATAGGAGGAAGTTATGGGGATGAGGAGAGAGAAGAATGAGAGAAAGAAATTAGCCAAACGCAATCACAAGGACCTATTAATATAAAGTCTGTTTAAAGCTAGCTGGAAGCAGGCAAAAATCTATACAATAAAGGAAATAAAAACACATGTAGGGAAAAAATAATTGTGTGTTTTCCCATCCACTAAAAAATATCAGATTCCATCTTTAGAGCTTTTGTTTTGCTCAGTTCACATTGGAATGAACTTTCTCAGTTGAAATTCCAGCTGTCATTTTTTTGCTGTTTTTGTTGTCAGAAAATATCTCCAAGATATACACCCTGATAAAGATGTGTCTTTGAAAAGTGTTAACATTAGTAGACTGGATAACTTGAGTCTCTCCTCCAGTGTGGACTCCACTGCCACCCTGGTCATCCTTCAGTTTGCTGGTGCCTTATTGGTATCCAAGGAAAGTCTTGGAGGCAAGAATGGTTTCCCACACCCATCTTATTTGGTCTATGTAGGATTTCATACACTTCAGTAACAACCTTTACCAGCCTTCCTACTCCAGACTGGAAGCTTCTAATCCCTTTTGTCTCTCCTCATTTGGCAGCCAGTCCTTTGCCTTGATGTCTTTAGTTGCCTTTCTCTAGACCTTTTCAAATTCCATCAGGCTTTCCTGGATGTATAGCCACCAAAACCATCTCCAAAAGGCCAAATCCCTTCTCGGCTCCTACAGCAGCTCATCAGTTGATGCTTTGGTGAAGCATAGCAACAGTATCTCCTGTGTATAGAACAAGGGAGGGCAAATTGTTCTGTAAAGGACCATAGTAAATATTTTAGGCTTTGTAGACCATATGGTCTCTGTCACAGCTATGCAATGCTGCCGTTCTTGTGTGCAAGCAGCCATAGACAGTAATTAAATGAATGGGTGTGGCTTCTTCCAATGAAACTTTCTGGATGCTAAAATTCGAATCTCACATAATTTTCACGTGTCACAAAGTTGTACTCTTCTTTTGATGTTTTCTCCTCCAACTGTTACAGAATGTAAAAACCATTCTTAGCTCATGGGCTGTACAAAAACAGGAGACAGGCCAGAAGGCCATAGTTTGCCAACCCTGGTTTAGAATTGTACAGTATCAAAGGAAAAAAAATTGTACCTGACAATGTGAAAACAGGCAAGGATGACTTTATCAAAAAGGATTATAGTAAGAAGGAGGGGGGTGGGTAAAGACTAAGGAAAGGGGGAGGCAGTATAATAAAGGGAGACTATTAGAAAGGGGAGAGAGATGAGAAATAAGTCTGAATTCCTATGCCTCTAAAGCAGATGTCAGGAAGGATTTTAAAGGCTGAAGTGTATTAGTGGAAAAATACTGAAGTACTAGAGGTCATTAGGGGGAAGCTTAACAATGGTATGTGTTGATAATATGGACTTCTCTCTTGAGTTTACTGGTAAGGATAGACGGGACATGTTCCATCTGGATTCTGTAAGGGGTAGGGAGAGAGAAAGGTCAGGGGCCTAGAGTTAGGAAGAAGCTTGCCTAAGTTTAGTCATACTGAGGAAAATGTTAATGTTGTCTTGGTCAGCTGCTTTCCAGAACACAAGAGGGTGGGGGATTTTCAGGATCACAGGGCTTAGGTTAAATTTTACATTTTCAACAGTTTTCTAAGTATCTCTACCTATAATCTCATTTAATTATCCTAACAATCCTGTGGAGAAAAAATAATACTACCCCTATTTTACAAATGAGGATCTTAAGGCTCAGAAAATGTGAGTGTCCTGCCCAAAGAAAGCAAGCTAATAAACTATGGTTCTGGGGACTGATTCCACTCTTACCTCTACAGCACACTTTTTACTAGTGCTACGTCGATGTCTGCCTAACAGGCATCCAAATGGACCAAACTCCATCAAGAGAGTTGCTTCTTCAAACGTGGTCCCCTGGAAGGAAATGTATCTAAAACAGTGGTTCTGAAAAGTGTATCAGAATCACTTGGCCGGGGAGCTGTTAAAACACAGGCTGCTGGGCACACCCCGCAGAGTTTCTGATTCAGTGTGTTTGGAGTGGCTGGAATTTGCATCTGTTTTTATTGAGATATAATTTACATACCGTAAAAGTCACGATTTTAAAGTGTACAATTCAGGGGTTTTTAGTATATTCAGAGTTGTGCAACCATCATTCAACACTATCTAATTCACCCAAAAAAGAAACCTATGGATCAGTCACTTCCAATTCCAGCCCCTCCTCTCAGCCCCTGGCAACTACTAATCTACTTTTTGTCTCTATGGATTTGCCTATTCTGTTGTTGTTAGGTTCTGTCGAGTCGGTTCTGACTCATAGAAACCCCCTGTACAACAGAATGAAACTGCCTATTCTAGACATTTCCTATAAATGGAATCATACAATATATGGCCATCATGTCTGGCTTCTTTCACTTAGCATAAGATTTTCAAGGTCTGTTTATGTTATACCATGCAACCGTACTTCATTCCTTTTTATGACTGAATAATAGTTCATTGTATGGAAATACCATATTTTATTTATCCATTCATCAGCTGATGGACATTTGAGTTGTTACCATCTTTTGGCTATTATGAATATTTGTGAAGAAGTTTTAGTGTGAACGTATGTTTTCAGTTCTCTTGACCTAGGAGTGGAATTTCTGGGTCACGTGGTAGTTCTAAGGAGCCCCGGTGGGTCAGTGGTTAAGCACTCGGCTGTTAACCAAAAGGTCATGCATCAAACCCACCAGCTGCTCCACAGGAGGAAGATGTGGCAGTCTGCTTCCATAAAAATTACAGTCTTGGAAACCCTAAGGCGCCGTTCTACTCTGTCATGTAGGATCACTAATGAGTCAGGGTAGACTTGACAGCAACTGGTTTTTTTGGTTGAGTTACGGTAGTTCTGTGTTTAACTTTTTGAAGAACTATCATGCTGTTTTCCAAAGTAGATGCACCATTTTACATTCCTACCCGTAATGTATGAGGGTTCTAATTTCCCCATATTCTCACCAACACTTGTTATTGTCTGTTTTTGTTTTTTTTTTATTATGACCATCCTAATGGGTATGAAGTGTTATCTCATTGTGGATTTGATTTGCATTTTCCCGCTAGCTAATGATACTGAGCATCTTTTCATGTGCTTATTGGTAATTTGCCTTTCTAACAAGCTCCCAGAAGATGCTGATGCTGACTGTCTATGGATCATACTTTGAGAACCACTGATCTAAAATGTACCACTTATTCCTAGTAAATATAACATGCTGTGCATGATTATTTTTTTCTTGATAACCATAGCCATTATTCAGCTGTACTTCAGATATTGAATATGAAAGAATTCATTCATTCCCCCAAATTTTAATGAGCATCTGCTCAAGTGCCAGGCACTTTTCTAGGCATCGGGAAATACATCTTTTTAACAACAGAGACAAAGTGGAGCTTCCATTCAAATGGGGGAAGATACACAACAGATAACAAGGAAGCATGTAACACATCAGATGGTTATACATGCTATGAACAAAAATGAGCAAGGGAACAGGGCTAGAGAAAGGATACTGGGGAAGTCCAAGGTGGCCAGGGAGGGCCTCTCTGATGAGGGGATGTTTGATCAGGACTTTGGAGGCAGTGAGAGAGCAGGACATACAGCTTCAACACACATCATAGTAAAAGCACAGACTCTGGAGGCAGGCTGAGTTCAAAATCGAACCCTGGCCCTCTTCTAGCTATTTGATGTGATACAAATTACTTAACCCCTCTGTGTCTCAGATTCCTAATCTGTAAAGTAGGGCTAATAATGTCTCCCCCATGGAGTTGTTATAAAAATTAATTTCCTAGGACTATCATAACAGATTGGAGCCCTGGTGGCACAGTGGTTAAGAGCTCAGCTGCTAACCAAAAAGATCAGTGATTCGAATCTACCAGCTGCTCCTTGGAAACCCTATGGAGCAGTTCTCCTCTTTCCTATAGGGTCGCTATGAGTCAGAATCGATTCGATGGCAACGGGTTTTTTTCTGGGGTGAGGGGGTGAGGGGGTGTTTATCATAACAGATTACCACAGTGGGTGACTTAAAACAACACAAATTTATTCTCTCACAGTTCTGGAGGCTAGAAGTCCAAAATCAAGGTGTTGGCAGGGCTATGTTCTCTCTAAAGGCCCAATGAGGAGAATACGTTCCATGCCTTTCTCTTAGCGTCTGTGCGGCCAGCAGTCCTTGTCATTTCTTGGCTTGTAGATAGATCACTTCATTCTCTGCTTCTGTTATCACATGGCCTTCTCCCTGTGTGTTTCTGTCTGTACTCTCCTCTTCTCATTATAAGAATGTAAGCAGCCATAGCTCTGAACCACTATGCCACCAGGGTTTCCACATGGCATATAGCAAGTGCTATATAAGAGGTAAGGAGTCCTGATGGTGCAGTGATTAAAGCGCTCAGCTGCTAACCAAAAGGTCAGCAGTTTGAACCCCCCAGCCTCCAGGGGAGAAAGATGTGTCAGTCTGCTTCCATAAAGGTTTGCAGCTTTGGAAACCTTATGGGGCAGTTCTACTCTGTCCTATAGGGACGCTACGAGTTAGAATTTACTCAATGGCAGTGGATGGGTGGAATATAAAAGGTAGATTTACCAGAAGGTTAATGAAGCTAAAACTTTAGGGCTCCTCGCTTATATGGACCCCTTGTGAAGTCTTTGATCAAATTTTGTATACAAAATGTCGTATTCTTTTTATTAAAGGGTTCCCCAAAAGTGTATAAGATTCAGGCCCTGTATAACCTGGATCTGCCCCTGATCTTAGCTACTACAGTAGTCCCTGACTTACAGTGGGGTTCCATTCTGATATAAGTCGGTTCTGATGTAAGTTGAATATATCTTGTTTTTTTTTAGTTTTCATTATTGCCTACTATACGGCAGCATTTTGAACAGTAAATCATAACATTCAACATCTGAGAGTGAACATCTAAGAATGATAACATTAGCAAATTACACACTGCAGCATTTTATATAGTGCTTATTACTAACAATAAGATGTACAAAAAAAAAAAAAAAAAAGGTCGTAAGCGCAGTTCATCCTAACTCGAATACGTCATAAATCGGGAACTACCCGTGTTAGTCTCTGGGACAAATGATCCCAGACAAAGGCAACAGGAAGCGCAAAGGCCCAGAGGCTGAGAGAACACCAAGGAGGATGTTGTGTCTGGTGGCTAATCAGTGGAGCAAGCCTTTGTTAAGTACTTGTTATTCTCAGTGAGATGGGGAGTGTCATGGATTGAATTATGTCCCCCAAAAAATGGGTGTATCAGTTTGGCTGGGCCATGATTTCCGGTATTGTGTGATTTTCCTATACGTTGTAAATCCTGCCTCTATGATGTTAATGAGGGAGGATGGGCAGCAGTTGTGTTAGTGAGGCAGGACTCAATCTACAGGATATTGTGTCCTGAGGCAATCTCTTGAGCTATAAAAGAGAGAAGTGAGCAGAGAGACAGGGGGACCTTTTACCACCAAGAAAGCAGTGCCAGGAGCAGAGCGCGTCCTTTGGACCTGGGGTCCCTGTACGGAGAAGCTCCTAGTCCAGGGGAAGATTAAGGAGAAGGCCAACAGAGAAAGAGAGCCTTCCCCTGGAGCAGATGCCCTGAATTTGGACTTGTAGCCTACTTTACTGTGAAGAAATAAATTTCTCTTTGTTAAAGCCATCCACTTGTGGTACTTCTGTTGTAGCAGCACTAGATGACTAAGACAGGGAGACACTGGATGGTTTAAGAAGAGGAGAGACATGAAATGGTTCACATTTTAACAGGATCACTCTGACTGACATTTAGAGAATAGACAGTTGGGGAGGCAAGACTAGAAGCTGAAAGACCCGTGAAAAGGCAACAATCTAGGGAGGAGATTAACGGTGCCTAGGACTAAGGTAGACGCAGTAAAGATGTTAACGGTTTCTGAATATATTTTGATGATGGAACAAACCAACCTTGTTGGAGAACTGGATGTGGGAGTGAGAAAAAGAGCTCTTGAGGAAGATTCAAAAATTTGGGGTCTGAGTAACTGACCAATGGAGCTGACAATGGGAAGAGTACCCTATTTTTACACAAATAACCCGCATCTTCTAAGTTTGTTTGCCAACTGTGCCCTCCCCCGACAAGATAATTTTTCTAAGTGTACTATGCTAATTTTTTACAGCAATATGTAAAAAAAAAATTGGTATAGCAGCCCTTATGAAAATACCTTGTGAGGGGAGGGTGAGGTTGGCAAACACACGTAGAAGGCTTGCATTATTTGCATAAAAATACAGTAATTGAAGAACAGGATTGGAAGTGCTTGTTGAATGGAAATCAAGAATTTGGTTTTTGACATGTTAGTTTTGAGATGTCTATTTGATATACAAGATTCTGGTTTATTCCTAGGATATATAGCCTTGATGGACAGTTTTCAGAATCGCTAAAATTTAATTACTTTATAGTCATATGCCCATTATAAAATTTTATGCTGAATGTACCAAATGGACTCTTTGGAGCTTTAACACAGATGACTTTTATGGAAAATTAATTTTTGAAATAGGATGGAAATTATGTTCTCCTAATTTCTTTACTACATTTATCATTCTCCCTTGACTTTTCAGAGGCATCCAAAACATTCTGTATTACTTTACCACCTAACACAGCAGTCCAAGTCAACCATCTCGTAAGCTTCAAACATTCTATTTCATTGAATTTAGTTCTTCTACCTAGCACAGGTTTTCTAGGCTTACCATGGAGATTGGACCTTTAAGGGTGGTAGATATTTGAGGATTTACTGTGTTTGAAAAAGCTAAGTTTATTATTTAAGAAAAAGTTTACTAAAAGATGTCAGCATTGATCCCAGGGAGCCAAGCATAAACTATTCTCTACTCAGAGAAATATCCATTGAGTCTCTTCTTTTTCCTTAATAAAAAAATTATGCACTCTATCAAGCTTGTAAAGGTAAAAAGAATGACCTGAAGAGCACGCCTGTATTTTCTAATTTCTCCAACCTTTATCAGTTTACTGTCTATGGCACTATTATGAGTCCCTTCATGTCATGGGAGGTTTCAATTTAAACTCTCTCATCTAACTAGATAACATTAGACATATTGTTAAGATTTTATTCTATTAGACTAAGTCCCTGGAGGAAGGACCATGCCTTACTCATCTTCATAACGTTGCCCACCCTTGTGCTTGACCACAATATATTACATGAATGAAAGTTATAATAATGTATATGGGGATGAGGTCTTTTAAGTATTTCATTTTTGTTTAGAAGAGGCTTAATACCCGTAAGGCACTGACTATTGATAACAACTTGAGATGATATGGCAAGGTAAAAGCATGTGATTTCAAGTTTCAAGTCCATCAATTTTAGGCCTTATTTGATTTGGCAAATCATTAATTTATCTGAGCATTATTTATAAAATGGAACTAATAGTATTTGTCCTATTTCACAGTGTTGTAGTCAAAACTGGATAAAATAATATGTAGAAAAACATGACCTAGAAAGTCCAAGAGATTGTGCTTTGATCTATCTAATCTGGGAAGATTTTTATTGGCAGTGCCTAACCCCTATTCTAAGAATACTATATTTTGCTATAGTTTCCAAACACTTTGCATAGAGTTAGTAAAATGGACTTTCAAAAACTCAATTTCTCTCAATATAAATTACAATGGTTTGGTCATTTAACTCAGCTCCCATTAAAATGTGGCTCTCTGGACTAAATCGGCTCTCTTTTGAGATTCATATGTGGAAGATAATCCAATACAGGAAGACTTACTACAAAAGTCCTCTGACATTTGATTTTGAATTTGAATTTTTCAATTCAATTATTCCATATTTAAGGTTTGTTAAATCGATGAATATATTTTGGGGATAAAATGTCCCTGTACTTTGCATATCTTTCATAACTTCTTACACATTAGACAGAATTAGAAAAGAAAATCACCTTCCTTGCCTTAAGCTAAAATTGAATAGTTGGCACATTTAAACGATAAATGATGAGAGTAAATGACACCTATTAATATGTCAGAGTCATCATGAAGTCCATCATATCTCTATCGGGTGAGCGTATATAAATTTTCATATAATTCAATATTTTATCCTAGTAATGCTAATATTTCAAATAACATTTGTTCTTTAAATATCTTATTCTCTCATTATTTAACTAGTATTGACTTACCATTTACTAACTCTCCGATAGCTGAATGGGGCTTACCCAACCAGCACAGGTCCCAAAGGGCAAACGTTGGGAGTACCTTTTGCCCATGTCTCCTGTGGAGGCAGAGATAAAAAATCATGTTTAGGAGTTAAAGGACTGAAGCAGTGGTGAATTAACCAGTAAGCAATGTACACACAGGCTTAATTGTGTTTACTTACTAATCTGTAGCACACATTTTCACATGGGTTTCACTACATGGTTGACGTGGTGAAAAACAGGTGAAATTGTTTGAGACCATTGTTGCAATCACTGTTTCAATCCACCTCATTGAGGGTCTTCCTCTTTTGTGCTGACCCTCTACTTTGCCAAGCATGATGTCCTTCTCCAGGGACTGGTCCCTCCTGATAACATGTCCAAAGTATGTGAGACGAAGTCTCACCATCCTCACTCCTAGGGAGCATTCTGTAATGGTTCCAAATTAAAATTCAAGAGAACTAATCTCAAAGAAAATTAACGACAATGTTCCTGGAGAGCAGGGACCCTGTTTGTCTTGTTCACTGCTGCATTATTGCCTGGGTTTAGGGCTTGACACATAAATATTTGTTGGCTGGCAAAATGCTGTTGGCCAGTTGTGTTTGTTATGGGTTCCTGTTGTCATGTGAGCAAGCCAGACCTAATTAAAGGACTCAGGAAAGAAAGGATAAGATGCTGGTAACAAAAAGGTAAATAAGATGTGGTTCTTGCCCTCCAATACCAGGTGATTAAGTCCCCCTCCCACGCACCCCCTGCAGTGCTCAGCTTGGGGAAGCAGTACTCACATTGTCTGGGAGAGAAAGATCTCAAAGGATCATTAGAAACAGACCAGCAGACAAACCGAATGAAATTCCAGGCAGAAACGAAAGTATATGTAAAATCTTTGAGCTTTCCAAGAGGACAGCTTGTTTGGAAGATGTCTTGTAGTCTGATATGCGTGCGATGAGAAATGACACTGGGACAATGGACATGAATCAGACTATAAGAGGTCTTCAGCGACGTGCTAAAGAATTTGGACTATGTTAAGACTAAGCCTCAAATAGTTAAGTAATTCTATCATGTTGATGTAAGAGAATGAGCCAAAGATTTTAATTTTGTTTGAGGAAAATTTAGTTAGTAAAAAGTATAATACTGACCCTAAAAGAACATATTTAAGTTATGGAAGTGGAGAGCCTTTAGTCCTGAGGAGGAGAGAAACAAACATATATTGTGAGAAGCAGTAATAAAACAGGCACCTTTTCCCTCCCTCCCCGGTGCTATTCAGTTAAAAGACCTTTTATATCAGCCTCCAGGGACATTAGGTCCCAAAATGAGTCCCCTCTAGTTTTATTATATAAGATTATTTATAAGTTCTTGTGTATTTATGGATGCAGTTAATGTACAAGGAGGATTAAGTTTATGGTAGCTCAGAGTTTCAGTTATTGCTCCTACAATTTTTCATAATGTTGTCAACCTGTAGGCTCACCTATGACATTCTTTCTCTGGAACCAACAGCATAAGTCAGATTGTATGTGATGTTAAAGTAACAAACAGAAGGAGCTGAGAAAGAAATTCCATTCCACTTCTATTAGATTCTTTCCAAGGACTGAGAAGTACTTTAGAGCCTGGGTATACTTGGTGCAAATAATTTAATGAACAAGTGCCATCAAGAAGGACAGAATTAAAGAGGATGAAATTAAAGCCATGTTCTACCTGCCTTAAAAAATGCCCATGTTCTCTCTCCATTCGAAATATCTAACATCCTTGTATCAAGAAAAAAAAAATACCCACACAATGATCCCTTTCCTGCCCGTTACATCCAAACCATCAAAAGTAAGCCCTGTTTTCATTTTAGAGAAGGAAGGAATAGTCATCAGCAAAATTACAGGGTCTGAGTAGGAAATTAGAGATAAGAAAGGCAAGAGATGGAAAAAGAAAGCTTTATGAACATCCCTGGCTTTCTACACCAAAGGAAAGTGAATTTTTTTGCATAAAAGAAAATATGACTTGTTAGGCAGCATATGATCATATCAAAAGAGTAGCAAATATCACCTACCACTGACTGGCTGGTAAGAGGGAAATGTGCTCAAGTGGGTCAGGTCTCGCTTCTCAATGCCCAATAAGCTTTCCCCTCTTTGTTTCTTTAGTAAACACTCAATGTCTTTTATTTTGCATGCAAGCACACACACACACACACACACACACACACACACACGCACACGCACACGCACACACGCGTTACATAGAGAGTTTCCTCCCAGATTTATCCATTGTTTAAAATTCCCCCCTCTCTATCCCTTTAATGAATATTTGTAGGCTTTGATGTTCACTATCGGGAATAAAGAAATTTCACAAATGTTTGCTGCATGCTGTTCTAACCTGTGACATTGAACAAGATGTTATTCATTAATAAATGGTGGGAGATAAACTCAAAAATTAATAAATGTTGTTATGGTGGCTGAGAGAAAAGGCACAAGAAGACGAATTCCCACAAATGCCCCTGCTAGTTTAAAGTACAAATAGTAAGAAAGAAATAATATGTATATAAGGTCTATTCAAATTCTTTTCAGATAGAAAATAACCATTATATTGGTATAGATTTATAAAAGGCCACCCCGCGAATTCTTTCAGAAATACCTTATATAAGTAAGATGAAAATATAATATTCAGATTATATATACACGTATATATACACATAGACCTGTAGGTAGGTAGGTAGGGTAGGTAATGTAGGTAGGTAGGTAGGTAGGTAGGTAGGTAGGTAATCTTCTCCCTTGCTACATTAAAGAGGCAAAAAAAAAAAACTAATTATACTTAAATGACTGTCAGATTTCAATCATATTTAGTATTTTTTTGTTTGTTTTTAGGTACTAGATTATTTTGACCAGCGCTTATGTTTTTAACCATGGAGTTGAAAGTTGTCTGAGTAGCCTTGTGGTTCCAGACCTTCCTGCATGAGTCTTTTATAGCACACTCTCTCAGGCTATGTCTGAATACTTCCGGGAGACCTTTAGGCAAACCTTGCTACCCTCAACACTTTTAAAACTTAGGAACGTGTTTATATGGATCTAAAAATCTGCCTCTGAGTCCCTGGGTGGCACAAATGATTAAGTGCTCACCTACTAGCCCAAAGATTGGTGATTCCAACCCAGCTAGAAATGCCTCAGAAGACAGCCCTGGCGACCTGCTTCTGACAGGTTACAGCCTTAAAAACCCTATGGAGCAGTTCTACTCTGCACACATGGGGTCACCATGAGTCACAATTGACTCCACAGCAACCAGTACCAACAACAGCAAAATCTGCCTCTAGGACACTTAAGTTTATTCTACTTGGGCCCCTCCTCATAAATTGTACACGTTTCTAAGACGGCCAATAGATTTCATCTCTTGAGATAACTCTGATTAGTAGTGACTGGATGGAGCGTACGGAACAATTCTTAAGTGTTTTTAATCTCAACAGGAAAAAAAGTGTATGACTCCATTAGTGATGTCTGTCATGAGCAGGGTGTAGGGCTGGCCAAGCTTGGATTGAGTCTAATTCTTCCTCGTCTACGTGAAGATAGCAGTCATGTTCCCAGCAACAATTCTCTTCTTCCCAAATCCCAAATCTTCCAGCCACCTGACAACACAACACATTGTGTGGTATTCTTTCTAGCCTCCTGACATGCCCTAGCTTGTTCTGTGAATATCCTTCTAACCATCAACTCAGTCACAAAGCACAGAGCTGTTCTGTGCTTGTAGAAATTCCATAGGAAAGCCTTTCTTTCGGGATCACCAGTGAAGCCTGAACCCTTCTTAAAAGTTTTTCTGAGTTTGTAACTAAATGCAATTCAATATTCTGAAAGCAAAACATCGTCTTGTCGTTTGACTTACTGAGATAGCTTGCCACAGTCATCAAAAATTTGCTTAAAAATGCATTTTTATTTCTTACACTGCTTTTAAAGGGCAGTGCTAATCAACTTCATATTCTTGTTCTACCCTGAAGATTTTGTATCTTTATATGTCTGCACGGACATAGCTGATGACTCCAGTTGTGAGTAAAACAGCACAGTTGACATAAAAACTGCTTACATTCGGTAAATGGAAATCTGGTTATGGAAATATCACAGCACTGCCCCCCGCTTTGCAGGGGCTGCGAAACAAGCATGATGTGTTTGTTTTCGTTGTTTTGCTTTTTAAAATTTTGAGTGATGTATTTTCAGAGCTAGTGGGACAAAGTGGAATACGTTACCACTTTCAGTTCTGCTCGAGACTAGATTCCACATGCCCTTATGTAATGGACTTCCGGAATAGCCGTGTATCAATCAAGAGAACATCAAATAATATACTTTGAATCACAGATCTAGCAACGTAAACTAATTTCAATTTTGAACGTCCCCTATACCTGCTACATAACTGGTTAAGCAAAATCAAGCTGATATCACGATTGATACTTCCACTCATATTTTATTTTGGATGTACTGGTATACTTGGGATTCTATTTTTCCATTTTATGTGCTGGGTTATCTTGTGTCAGCAATGTATATGAAACTGTTCACATTTCCTATTATGATGGCAACACAAAGTCTATGTCTCAGAGCTGTATATCAAAGTGGCAAACATAATAACACAGATCTGTTTTGACACTAACATGGATTTCATGCTTGTTTCACAGCCCCTTGGCCAAACATTCAAAAACATTGTAGTACCCAGTAAATAACAGTCCAGAAGCAAAATCTAGATGCTATACTCTCTTATTCTGGAGCACAGATTATGAGATACAAGAATGCACAGTGCTTTTCCATCATTTGCATTTTATTTTGTATCCTGTGTTTTTAGTGTTAAAAGTACTTCATTTCTCAAATTCAAAATGCTCCATCAGCTTTTCTTGACTGATGGTGAAATAAGAGGCTTTTTCAGAAGGTTCTCTTACTTTTAAAACAATTTACATGTCATTGTTTTTTTCAGCACTTTTATTGACTTCTTTTCAGTTTACTATGTGCCAGGTCCTACTCCTGCATTGTAAAAAGAATTGTGTTGTGTAAGTCTTAAAATGACTCTATTAGGCAGATTCTGTTATGGCTCCATGTCGCAGGTGAGAAAACTGAGACTCAGAGAGTTTAAGTGTTATGCTCAAGATTCCCAAACTAGTACTAATATGTCCAGGTTTCAAACCCAGGAATTCTGGCTCCAGAGCCCACAGAGATGTCAGCAAATCATGCTACCAAGGATGTACAGATTATGAGGGTGAAGGGTTGAGTAAGGTACAAAAGTTTGTTGAGCCTGTACTATATATCAGGAGTTAGGAAAGATAATTAACATTGACATTATTACTTACCCCTCACAACAGTCCTATTAGTTAGGAACCAGCTTTACTCCATTCCGGAGGTAAAACTCTTGAAGGTAAAACTTGAAAGCAGATAAGTAATAAAATTTAAAAAGTTAAGACACCCATATTTACACAGATGGTTGTTGTTAGTTGCCATTGAGTCTTTCTGGCTCATGGCGACCTCACCTATTACAGAGCACAACTTCTCCATAGGGTTTTCTTGGCTGTAATCTTAACGGAAGCAGATTTCCAAGCCTTTTCTTCCACGGTACAGCTGGGTGGGTTCGAATTGTCAACCTTTAGGTTAGCAGTCGAGCAAAAACCATTTGTGCCACCTGGGTACCTTACACAGATGATAAGGAAGAAAAATTAAATGTAAAGGTCTCTCTCTATTCATCTGAATTAGATGGTCTTTCTGATTTCACACTCCCTATTCTAAAACAAAATTGAACCTTAATAAAGCGGTTGACAACATTTCCTTACCTATTTTCTCACTTCCGTGATCTTTCTGTATTGAAAGTCCAAGGGTTTTGGGTGAAATGGATCATACCAACGTGTTTATAATATCTTCAAGCCACAGTGAAGTCATTTTAGAGTCATCCTGCATTAATGTTTTCTTGGAAATTGAATGGCATTGTTAGCGTTTTGAAAAGCAGCAAAAATACCTGCACATTATATTGTAAGAATAGACAATTATAAAAAGAGTATAAGACGAAGTACCTTTACATGAGCTGTAATTGCAGCTGGTAATTAAACTGAAGTGTTTCATTTTCCCAGTCAGCTCATCAGTGACACCAGAAAATAAACAATTTGAAAGTGAAATCCTTTGGGGCAAACAATAGTAATTAATTACATTTTCCAAGGGAAAATACATTCCTAAAGCCTGTTTGGGGTGACCTCTTGAGGAACATACATGGTGATTTACACTATGAGCAGGAGTGTGTGGTTCAGAACTAGACTTGATTTAACTTGAATATTCGTGAAGTCTCCAACAGGATTCATACTTCAAATCCATCTCCATTGTCATATATATTGTCTCCTAGGTGAGGAAAGAAAGATTTATATTCTGACTAATTCACATCACACAGTGAGATAATCAGTGTGTGAAGACTTTACCTTGGTGGAAAGACAAAAAGTACGGTTGCTATTAATTCCTTCTAACTTGGAATCCCCTCAAGTATCAAGAGTATTTCTTTAGGGATACTTGGGAGCTAAGATGAAAATATTTATGCATACAAATTTGGGACCATATCTCATAAGCCTATTGGATTAGAGCCGTAGAATTCCAGGAGTCTTGTTTGCCACCGTTTCACATAGGAGAACTGTGTTTGGGATTTGCGCACATCTTTTTAGCTATTCAGATCAGATGGAACCAACTTTTGTGACTTGAACTCTGATTTGTGCTGCTTGTTCTGGGCCTACCCCGAATTGGGCTTTCTTCTATATAATTTCATAATATAGAGCTATAGTCCCAATTTCTTTGCTCTCCTTTGTTTTTATCGATGACATAAACATGGCCTTTGGACTCAGATAGGCATGGGCACACACCTCAGTTCCACTGCTTGCTAATACTCTGTATCAGTTAGCTTTCACTATGTAAAAGAACCTCAAAATTTAGTGGCTCAAAAAAGCAACCATTTAATTAGGTCAAGATTCTGCAGGAAGGCAATTTGGACTGGGCTCAGCTAGGTGGTTCTTCTAATGTAGACCAGGCTCAGCTGAATTCAACTGGGGCACACTTAGGCATCACCAAGTAAATGTCAGGTTTTCTGGGATAGGCAGGTCTAGGAAGGTTTCAGCTGGCATAGCTTGTCTCTGCTCCGTGTGTTCTTCTATCTTCCAGCAGGCAAGCCCAAGCTTTTTCAAATGGTAACGTGACAGGGATCCCAAAATCAATACGAGAGGGCAAGTGCAAACATGCAAGCACTTTTCAAGTCTCTACTGTGACATATTTGCTATTGTCCCGTTGACCAAAGTAAGCCACATAGCCAAGCCCAGAAAGAGTGAAGTGTACTACTGAAAATAAGAATACTGAGAGGCATGAACAAATCGGGGGCCCTTATTACAACAATCTACCACAAACATCTATAAGAAACTATGGGCTAGTTTCTTAATCCCTCAGTCTCAGTTTCGACATCATTTTATAGGATTGTTATGGGTATTAAAATTAACTAATATATGTACATAAATGGGTAGATTGCTTGGTATGTGGAAGCCACTTAGTAAATATTGACTCTTTTTCCTTTTTCAATGTCTATGCACACTCATATATTGGTTATACAAAGCAGGTATATTAAATATGAGAGCAACCTGGCAGTGACATGTCATTCCACTGACCCCCAGAATTATTCAGTCATCTAACTGGTGAGGCTAGTGTCTCCTTCTTCCTTCACAATTTTATGTCAGTCTCTGTTGAAGCTGTGTATGGTGTATATATATATATCTATATGTATATGTATATATACATGTATATATGTTTATATACTTAAATATAGATACATATGTGTGTGTGTGTGTGTGTGTGTGTGTGTATGTATGTATGTATTTCTGGAGCCCTGGCAGCATAGTGGTTAAGAGCTCAGCTGCTAACCAAAATGTCGGTAGTTCAAATCCACCAACCGCTCCTTGGAAACCCTATGAGGCAGCTCTACTCTGTCGTATAGGGTCGCTATGAGTCAGACCCAACTCGACAGCACCTAACAACAACAACTATATATTTCTATAAAAGCTAAATATGTATTCAGCCATTTATTTATCACTTCTTTTATTTCCTTACACCCTACCAATCAGAGGCAGAACTAAGCTAATACAGCCCCTGCATTGCATTGGTGGTCATGGGCTAGAAGAGGGCATAAAGTTTCAATGTGTCCAAAGTATTGATCATAGCCATTGAAGAGGCTAAGGCATTTTAAAGTCAGCTTGGCATTACTAGCAAATAATCAAAAGAGCACATAAATTGAATGCAACTTTGGCCTGATTGTCTTTAAAATCTGGCTTCAATATTATTGCACAGACTCTCACATCTTTAATTTTGAACTGGGCCACTGAGACAATAGAGTAGATGGGCTTCCATAAATTTTCAAGTGCACTCATGCTTTTTCCCCATTGATCTGGGGATAATAGCTCATTCTATTGGCTTCCCTGCAACATCCAAATACAGTGTCTAATTCAAAAGTGGTCAGGAAATGTAACACTAAAGTCTCTTGACCTGAAGATCTTATAAATGAAAACCCATTAAAAAAATCACAGTAGATCACTGTACTCGTTATATTTACTCTAGGGAATGCACAATATCTTTATTTCACCAAAATACACTTCTCATATATCTATTATTTTATAGTTTATTAAAAAGGAGCAGAACAATGAGATCTGATATCTATCTGCTGGTTTTGTCAGGATTGATGGAAACTCTCTGATCTTTGCTGACTTTTTTAGCCAAAACCAATCCGAACATTTGGTCAGCATGGGCAGAGGCAAAGAACTATTATTATACTTGATAGTCCATTGATATTTGGCTTTTTAGGGGGAGGGAGGTGAAATATTCATTGAGATCATATGTTTATCAGGGACAAGTGAAAAACTTTTAAAAAAATTTCACATGTCAAAATATTTTATTTTCTATCATCCCAATGATATATGTATATAATTTTCTTTTAATTCTTCTTCAATCTGTTTTAGCAAGTCAATCTGCTGGAAACCAAAGCGATTTGCTCTCTCATCTTAGAGCTTTCTGAGATGAAAAGATTATCATCTTCTTTGTGTAACTGAATTAGTCACTACCGACTGGATTCAGAATTACAAGTGATAACCACCTTGTTGACATATCTGTATTTCTTACTCCAACCTGATTAATTCAAATGGATGAAAAGTCTACTGTGAATAATGAACATCAGTTATAAAATCTTTTCAAGGTGCCTAACAGAATCATTAAGAAGGCAATTACTGCTTTCTAAACATTTATTAAGAAGCAGAATTTTAAAACATAAACCATCCATGAATTTGCTGAGATTGCATCTTAAAATACTACATGAAGCCCCCAAGATTTTCTGAGATGTGTCCTCAACTAATTTTATTTTTGATAACTCTAGTCACTGTCTCTATGTGTGGGGCCCTGATGGTGCAGTGGTTAAACTTTTGACTGTTAACCAAAAGGTTGGCAGTTCAAATCCACCAGGCACTCCTTGGAAACCCCATGGGGCAGTTCTACTCTGTCCTATAGGGTCGCTATGAGTCAGAATCCACTCCACAGCAATGGGTTTGGTTTGGCTTTTTTAGTCACTGTCTCTATAGCAGAGCAGTCTTTCTCCAAGTAAACACTTATTGAAAACTATTTAATTCAAGGAAAAAAAGTGGGACAGCCATGTTTTACAAAATGTATACTTCTAATTATGGCTACTTAAGCATAGAGGAAAATAAAGTGACAGTTACAAAACTTTTATTTGATAATTATAAATCATGACAAGACCATTCTGGGAATAAAATTTAAAATTTAAATCTGTATGCGCAGCCAGAATATGATCTTTATTTATTATGTTGTCATGTTTTCCTCTGTAGTTTAAAGTCTGCTTATGTGATAAATAATTTGCTTACAGAAGAAGATTATCTTTAGTTACTAAAAAAGTTAAGGATGTATGACAAAATTCATGTTTTTGGTGGTATGCAAATAGATTTTGTATTCGATTCTTGTTTTACAAGTTATGCCCCTGATGACAGTTCAACTCCACTACTATTTATTGAGCAGTTATTTAGCTTATAGTCACTGTGCTAGAAGTTAGAGACACAAAGAAGAATAAAGCATATTCTATGGCCTCAGAGGAGATGGATGTGTACACAGTGTTGTGGACTGAATTGTGTCCCCCAAAAGTATATGTCAACTTGGCTAGACCATGATTTCCAGTATTGTGTGATTGTCCACCATTTTGTCATCTAATGTGATTTTCCTATGTGTTGTAAATCCTACCTCTGTGATGTTAGTAAGGCAGGACTAGAGGCAGTTACGTTAATGAGGCAGGACTGAATCTAAAAGATTAGATTTTAAGTCAATCTCTTTTGAGATATAAAAGAGAGAAGCAAGCAGTGAGCAAGGGGACCTCATACCACCAAGAAACAAGAGCAAGGAGAGTAGCGTATCCTTTCCTTTGGACCCGGAATCCCTGTGCTGAGAAGCTCCTTGACCGGGGAAGGTTGACGACAAGGACGTTTCCCCAGAGCTCACAGAGAGAGAAAGCCTTCCTCTGGAGCTGGCACCCTGAATCCAGACCTCTAGCCTCCTAGATTGTGAGAGAATAAATTTCTGTTTCTTAAAGCCATCCACTTGAGGTATTTCTGTTATAGCAGCACTAGATAAAATAACTAAGACACACAACAGTTGTAATGTATCATGTAAGGGCTATACAAATGGTATTAATTGGGTTACTTGGAAGAGTTGAGTGAGTGATCTTCTGGGATGGGAAGTATGGGCAAGGCTTCATAGCAAAGGTGATGTTGGAGCTGAGAATGAAAGGGGATGTATTGAGGGTCCCAATACCATTCCCCGTGTTTGATGGTTCACTAGGAGGACTCACAGGATTTAGTATATAGTACTAGCAACAAAAATTATGTTTTGCATCTATTACTTTTGTAAATGTGACATGATTTATTACTGTGAAAGGACACAGAGCAATATCAGTAAAGAGAAAAGATGCATGGCACAAATTCCAGAGGAAACCAGGCACCAGCTTCCAAGAGTTCTCTTCCAGGAGGGTCATACAGGATACACTTAATTCTTCTAGCAAGGAATCATGACAATCCATGTGAAATGTTGCCTACCAGGGGTGCTCATTAGAGACTTAGTATCCAGGATTTTTACTGGGGACTGTTCATGTGACACCCTCTACCTGGCACATACCAAAATTCCTAGAAGGAAAGTAGATGCTCAGCATAAACCATATTGTTTGTGCCAACAGTTTAGGCACAGTAAGTCACTCTTATCAGGGAACAGTGAGGAATCTAATTTCCCACGTGCCAGCCAAGGGCCAAACTTGCAAGCAGTAAGGACAGCAGTCTAAAGCCTGCTATGTTAGCTCTTTTCTGCACAAGTGATGGGATCTTTCCAGATAGAGTTAGTGGAGAAGTGCATTCAGGCTGAGGGAAATATCAAGAAAGGGCTCAGAGGTATGAAAAACGGTTCAACACATTTCATTCAACAAGATGTTGAAGTTCAGCTATTACTGGGACTATTTAGAATGTCAGATCCATATTCCTGAGAGCCTGAGATGATTCCACAGTCCCTGAATGGGCATCATCTTGTAAAGAGGATTAAAGCAGTGATTGTGTTCATTCAAAACATTTTGCCTAATTATCCATTTCATGCAAAGATGTGTTTCTAGTTTGGAATATCTGGATATTTGTCTTGGTTTGGTATTTTATTTTCACAATGTGTACAGTGTCTGACCATCACGCATTTGAAGTTGTATAGTTTAAAGGTCTCCGTTACAGTACAATGGAGAGTTTAATATAGTCCTAGGGAAAGTGTGTACCTTCAGGGATGATATTTCAGAACCCAGCACATTTATTAAAGTGATAGATGCAAAATGTATTTTTGTCGCTAGTACTTACTGCATTAGCTATAAATTATGGAATGTGTTCTTTTTTTCCCCCAGCCAGATTAAAACATGCTCCAATGTCTATCAGATTCTATACTTATACAGTCCAAAGCAGAACTATCCCTCTAATTCACTAGGAGAGAAATGAAAACTGTTAAGCTCATAAATATTTCACTACAGATTGCTATGTATTAGCTCCTCACTGTTGAATTCAACTTCTGTGAAACGCTGATAATTCTGTACTGAGGACTTGAGGACCACCTCTATTTCGATAAATATTATGACTTGTAGTGATTTATGAGCTCCATACATTCACTGACAGACAAGATGGAATATGTTCGCCTTATTAATACAATTACTGCAATGTCCTGAAAAGGGCTAGACCTCAATTTTAGATATTTAGCTAGTGAGGTATACCACCACTATAACATGGGTCTTAGTGGTATAAAAAGCTATGTCTTACAAAATATTCTACGTACGATATCTCTGCTTTGCTTTGATATGGAAACACTGGAAAAATATATGTGGTATATACAATGAATAAGGAAGACCAGAGAACTGACAACTTTGAATTACAGTGTTGGCGAAGAATATCGAATATACCATGGACTGCCAAAAAAAACAAATGAATCTTCTTGGAAGAAGTATAGCCAGAATGCTCTTGGAAGCAAGGATGGCGAGACTTCGTCTCACATTTTTTGGATATGTTATTAGGAGGGACCAGTCTCTGGAGAAGGACATCATTCTTGGTAAAGTGGAGGGTCAGCGAAAAAGAGGAAGACCCTCAACAAGATGGATTGACACAGTGGCTTCAACGATGGACTCAAGCATAACAGTGATCATGAGGATGGCACGGGACCCGGCAATGTTTCGTTCTGTTGTACATAGGGTCACCATGAGTCGGAACCGACTCGTTGGCACCTAACAACAACAACTCTCTCTCTCTCTTTCTATATATGTATATATATATGTATGTATATTAATAGTTGTTGGGTGCCATTGTGACCCCATGTGACAGAGGGAGAACTGCCCATTGGGTTTTCCTGGCTATAATCTTTATGGAAGCAGACAGCCAGGTCTTTCTCCTGCGGAGCCACTGAGTGGGTTTGAACCACCAACCTTTTAATCAGCAGCCCAGCACTTAACCATTTGTGTCGCCAGGGCTCCTTATGTATACTACGTAATATGGAATATATATACATATTATACACTTTGCTTGTCTTCTATTTTGTTTGTACTCTTAGGACAATATGAATGAATTTTAAAACTAAAAACTCAGTATAAAAACAGAGGAAGGATGTTTACCTTTTTCTGACTATCTACTGTATAGAAGATAAATTAAGACTGAAAAAAAAGTTTACCCTTTGTCTTAGTTATCTAGTGCTGCTATAACAGAAATACCATAAGTGGATGGCTTTAACAAACAGAAATTTATTTTCTCACAGTTTAGGAGGCTAGAAGCCTGAATTCAAGGTGCCAGCTCTAGGAGAAGGCTTTCTCTCTCTGTTGGCTCTGGAGGAAGGTCCTTGTCGCTTTTGAGCTCCTGTTCCTAGGTGATCTTCATGTGGCTAGGCATCTCTATTCCCCCATCTCTTCTTGCTGGCTTGCTTGTTTAATCTCTTTTATATCTCAAAATAGATTGACTCAAGATACACCCTACACTAATCCTGCCTCATTCACATAACAAGGACAACCCATTCCAAAATGAGATTATAATGACAAGCATAGAGGTTAGGATGGACAACACATATTTCAGGAGGACAAATTCAATCCATAACACCCATGTATTGGTGTAACAAATTAACACCAATTTAGTGGCTTAAAATAACACCAATGTTTTATCTTGTCATTCTAGAGGGCAGAAGAAGTCTGAATATTTGGTGAGCACCTACTATATGCCAGGTAAAGCTCTAGATGCTGGATAAGAGCTGTTTAAAAATCAGACAAAGTCTTGGCTCTCATGGAGCTTACATTCTAGAAGGGGGGGCTGATAAATTAATATTTGGTATGTTCTGGTACTTAATGGTAGGAGGACAAATTATACAGGATTAGATGGTTGAGTGTGATAATATGTATACTGTGAGGAATGTTATCTTATCACTGGGTGTGGAAAGTGATGGTCTCTCTGAAGAATCAATGTAATGGGTTGAATAGTGGCCCCAAAAAGATATGTTCAAGTCCTAACCCCCTAGTACCTGTGAATATAACTTTAGTTGGAAATAGGGTCTTTGCAGATGTAATTAAGTTAAGGATCTCAGATGAGATCATCCTGGATTTAGGGTAGACCCTAAATCCAATGACAAGGATCCTTATAAAAGACAGAAAAGGAGAGGACATCAGAGGCAGAGATTCAAGTCATGGGTCTACAAGCCTAGGAACACCATGGATTTCTGGCAACTACTGGAAGCTAGGAGAGAGGCATGGAAAGGATTCTCCCTCAGGGCCTCCGGAAGGAACCAACCCTCCCAACACCTTGATTTCAGACTTCTCACCTCAAGAACTGTGCAAGAATAAATGTCTGTTGTTGTGAGCCCACCCAGTTTGTGGTAATTTGTTAAAGCAGCCCCAGGAATCTAATACATGCAGTGTTTGAGCAGAGACCTGTTTGAAATGAGAAAAAAAAAAAAAACAGCTATGCAGATCTTTGAAAGAAAAGCAGTATAGGCAGAGGGCACAGTAAGCGAGAGGAGACTTTTTGGTATTCAAGTAACAGCAAAGGGGGACAGTATGACTGGAACCCAGTGAGCAAGAGGGAGAGTGTTTGAAGATGATTTCAGAAATATAGTAGGGACCAGATCTTGTGCATAGGGCCTTGTGGGGCATGGTAAGGATTTTAGATTTTCTTATATGTTGTTATTGTTAGTTGCTGTCGAGTCAGTTCCAACTCATGGCTATCCCATGTGTACGGAGTAGAACTGCTCCATAGGGTTTTCAAGGCTGTGACCTTTCAGAAGCAGGTAGATCACCAGGCTTATCTTCTGAGGCACCTCTGGGTGGGTTTGAACCTTCAGCCTTTCGGCTGGTAGTCAAGTGCTTAACTGTTTATGCCACCTGGGGACCTACTCTATTATGCCAGTCTATTATGCTAGTATGATTGGGGCCAATTAAAATGTAGACTTTTATAATAAATATTTTATTTTTGCTCTTTGCATGACAGTTTTTAACTGCCAGAAGAAAGTAATTGTGACACATCTGTCCATTATCACAAAACATGAAGGTTGTACTCTGATAGGCTCCAGTATATTCTAGCAACTTAACTATCAAATTTCAAAACAATGTTGGCCTTGGCCGGAACTAACAAGATATATTGGTCCCTTCACCCAAACCACACAACTGCTTATTTCCTTCTGTGTCTGCCCATATAAAATCTGTTGTTTTCAGCTTCTTGAGCAGCACTGTCCTGTATGTTAGTAATATCGCTGATGTACTCTGATACTCCCACAGGATAACCTTGACCATCAGTGACAAGGGAGACTAGGAAATGCATAATGAGAATCCACACAAAATTGAAAAGCCTTACTTGCTCTCTAGAGTGTGAGCTAGTAGTACAATGGATGAATTAAAGTTTCACCTCCCCTTCTGGTCCTTGTTAATTCTGACTCTAGAAAGCTGAACAAGGTTTATCTAACGGGGATAGAAGAAATAGACTTAAAAAATAATGGCTAGCTTATTAAAACTTGCACCATGTGTGCTAATAGTTTCTAACTCTACACAAGAATGGGAAAAAATAAAATAAAAAAACTTGTAAGGGAGTAGGAAGTTACATTTCTAACCAGATGTTTCTACATTAAGAAATAAAGGTCAAGTCCTAGAACGTGAAAGATAACATTTTCCTGGCTTTGAAACTGTGTAATTGGTAGGATTGTCTTGAGGAAATCAGTAATACAGAGAAACATAATGCAAGTTTATTAGGAGATGGTTTCTTTCTTTTCACGTTAGTTCCTCCCCACTGCTATGCAAATTCAAGTATTTTACTTTCTCATACCCATCAATCAAAGTGAAACTATCCAAGGTCCATGTATACATATATGTGTGTGTACGCTCTGTATACATATATACACAGTAAATCTTAGCCCATGTCCCTATGGACAGGAAAAAGAAGAAAATATGCATTTAAGATGTCATCTCTATTCATTTCTGCATGGTCCTTCATTTTTTTTCTTTTCACATGCAAATTAAAGTGTTCTAAATGACAAAAGAAAATTTTAGTTGTGGGAAATTAAACATAAAATGTGAACTGAATCTTGATTTCAGAATCTTAACTTACTTAAAATAGAACATTATACCCCTTTCAAGAAAGCACCTGCTAAGTTAATTTGATTTCAGTGTAGAAATTTCTGTAATACTTTGAGTAGATAGGGGTAATCTAGAAATAAGAACTTGAGCAAAGGAATGTTCAAAGTTCCTTGAAATCAACAAGTTTGAACTTTGCTTATAGAAGAACTATTGTAAAGAAGTGGTCACTGCAGAGTGGCACAGTGACAAAGAGCACCAGAGTTGGCATCAGAAGGCTTGGATTCCAATTCTCTCTTTGTTATTAGTGAGATGATTGACCTCTGGCAAGTCACTTAACCTCACTGTAATTTGGGTTCCTTATTGGCACAGTGGTTTAGAGATCAGCTGCTAACCAAAAAAAGGTCAGCAGTTGGAATCCACTAGCCACTCCTTGGAAACCCTATGAGGCAGTTCTACTCTGTCCTATAGGGTCACTATGAGCCATGATTGACTCAATGGTAATGGGTTTTTGTTGTTGTTGTTGTTGTTTTCTTTTTCCTTTTTTTTAAACTAAGCGTCCCTGGTGGCGCAATGGTTAAGAGCTCTGTCCTGCAGGGTTGCTATGAATCAGAATCGACTCAATGGCATACAACAACAACATATTTAAACTGGGCTGTGTGAAAATAAGAGAAAACATGTCATCATTTTATAATGTGGAAAATGTTTTCTTTTTAGACATCACCAATGCTATCAATGACATATATTTAGATACCTGTTGGTGAATTTAAGTTCGACTCATCTATATACATAACATATATAGGCCACATATACTACTTATGTTATTTTGAATGTGAAAACACTAGGCAAAGTTGTAAATTTCATTACTGGAGAAAGTTAAATTCCTTTAATGAAATTACAAATCAGTCTTGTCAATTATAATTTCATATCTCAATTTGCTTTGTCTTTGGTTCCAAACCAAACCAAACCCGAGTTGCTGTCAAGTCGATTCCAGCTCATGGTGACCCCAGGTATTACACAGGAAAACTGCTGCATAGGGTTTCTTTGGCTGTGGTCTTTATGGAATAAGATCTCCAGGTCTTTCTTCTGCAGTGCTGCTGGGTAGATTGAAACTGTCAACCTTTAGGTTTGTAATCTAGTGCAAACCATTTGCACCACCCAGGGACCCTATGGTTAGGCATAGGTAAAATTTACAGGAAGGAGCTCTGATAGCACAGTGGTTAAGTGCCTGGCTGCTAACTGAAAGGTTGGTGGTTTGAACCCACTAGTAGCTCTTCAGGAGAAAAGACCTGGTGATCAGTTCCCATAAAGATTACAGCCTAGAAAACCCTATGGGGCAGTTCTACTTTGTTATGTAGGATCGCTATGAGTCGGAATAACTTGAAGGCACCTAACAACACTCACTTGTAAATGAAAATCCATGACTCAGCCTAGAAATTTACAAGATTTGCATAGAATAATTGTTTCTCCCCTTCAGTCTATCTCAAGTGTAATTGTTTTCTGTTGTAAATTTTCATGGAAATTAATATATGCTACTGATTCGTTCCTGAGCTTCTGTAGCTAAAGCTAAACTTGCTATGTGTTTAGTGGCAATATAAAATCAAAAGTCATTACATATGACTTTTTTTTTTCTAAAGTAGAACAAAAAATGTATTTCATTATTTCATCCCCAAAGAATAGCCCTTTTGAGACATGTGCAGACCAGTTTATTTTTCAGAAATTTCAGGTAGTGACACACAGGAGGTAGGTTTATATAGACTTTCTATAAGAGGACAAAGCATGTAGGTAGTTGTGTTGTTGCTTGTCTTTAACTTTATTTTGTTTGCAATGCCTTAGCCATATATTTTCAAAGGAAAGCAGTAAAGAGTGATAGAAGGTTTGATGGCATATAGACTGGACTACTGACAGGAGAGCTATGCTCTCGTCTGGACTACCCCACTGATTTATCATGTAACTCTAGTCTGCATGACTTAAAAATAAGAACATTTAAACTTGCTGTTATTAACCTCATGGGAATAGCTGCAAGAAAAAAAAAAATGAGACAAGTATTCAGATACCAGCAGGGTCACCCATGGTGGATGGGTTTCTGTGGGGCTTCCAGACTAAGATTAGGTAGAAGGACCTGGCAACCTACCTCTGAAAAAAATTGGTCAGTGAAAACCTTACGAATAGCAGCGGAACACGGCGCAGGGGCCCGGCAGCTTTCCTTTCTGTTGTATATAGGATCACTGTGAGTCAGAACCAACTCAACAGCACATAACAACAACAACAAGCTACAGCAAAATCTTTTATTTTTAAGAAAAAATGTAATTTTCTGTTTTTTGCGATATTATGAAATTCTCCCTTACGTTTTGATTTATACTAAACTTAAAAAATGTAAATGAATCTTGTTAGTCTGCCTTAAGGCCTGTCTCTGATACCAGAAACTTGAAGGAGAGTCCCAATCAATATTTCCTGAGATGTAGTACGAGGCAAGAACTCTTCTAGGTGCTGGGATACCTGGTGACCAAGGCAAACGAGTTCCCCTGGAAGCTTTTATCTGTGGAGTAGACAAACCCTATGCAATTAAACAAACAAATAATATTTTCTCAGGTGTCAATAAGAGTGCCATGAAGAAAAAGTAAAGCAGGCTAATTGAATAGAAAGTGTGGGGTGAGGTGGAAGGGACTTTCCTACAGGTTGGTAAGAGAAGATCTCCTTGAGGTGGTGACATAGGAGCTGAGACTGAATGTTGAGATAACAGTGGAGCTATGCAAAGGTCTGAGAGACAAACATTCCAGGCAGAGGACATAAAAGGACATGGGCTCCTGAGGCCTGAAGGAGCTTAGCAAGATGGAGGATATGGGAGTCACTGGGCTGGGCTGAAGTAAAGGGGGAGAGAACATCAGATCAGGGTGAAGAGACAGCTAGGGGCTGGGTCACACAAGGCCTTGAAAGCCATGACAAGGAATTTGAGTTTTATTCTCAGTACAAAACAGAGGCAGATTGTTAAGCCAAATTTCATCAAAAAGACAGAACTGGGTGGGGGCAGGGTTACTCAGGACATTATCCAGAAGATTTTGGCCCAAATCCTGTACAGATTTTTCTTGCTCTCCCGGAAGTTTCCCCCTCTTAAGTGGCCAAATCTCAATCTCACTCTGTATGTCTCTGTCTAAGAAGAGTAAAACTGCTATGTTGACTTTCCCTTGAATGCCTTTCTCTTTGTCATTCAGGGACAGCTGCTTTCAGCCCTCCTCACTGGGATAGCCCCTTGGGAATACAGTTTCTCTTCTCTACTCCTCCTTCTCCACTGGGGATCAGCATCACACTCCCCTCCCCACCCCCACCCCCAAAAAAGAGAAAAATATTCTGGCAAATGAAATTATTTCATTCTGCACACCATCTATGTACCTCTGCCAAGGGGCATAATATTTATTTGTCCATCCAGGAACACTGTTCTGAGCCTCATGGCCCCCCTCCTTTGGATTTTTCTTAAGGGCCTCTAGATGGTACCAGGTTAAGCTGGCCGTGTAGTTCAAAATTGGTCCATCTGTTCTAGGACCCAGGACATAGGAACTGTCTGTGCCAAATCTTCTCATTAGAGTTTATGGTGACCCCTCCAAGACCCCTCCAAGGAGCAAGAAGATGTGATTACTGGATGAAAGGCCTCATGATGGAAGGCTGCCACAAGTGAGGTGATGGCCAGCCATTCTCTCCCCTGTTGGAATCTTTAAGACCTGGGATATGAGGCAACTGTGGAGGGAAGGGTGGGAATGTGGTTACCTTCCATAGGGAATTAACTTCCTCGCTGCTTACTGGGGTCACCCTGCTTGGGGGCAATCTGGATTCAAACAGCTGAGGCTAGCCACATTTCCACAGTGTTTTCAGTTGGCTGTGCATCCTCTTTCTCTTTTTCAGTCTTGAGCAGCTTCACAGTGAAAATGCAGCTCATGTTCTTCCATTCAATTACGCCTAAGATAGTTCAATAATACTTGACTATTAATTGCTCCCACTACAACTTAATCTGGAACTTCTGACCTTTAAAACTCGGTGTGCTGTGCCATCCGGAATAGTCTTTCATGATAGTTCTTCCAAGGATTTACATGTTGTAATCATTAAGGTTGTGTGTCAACTTGGCTAGGCCATGATTCTCAGTGGTTTGGCAGCTATGATGTAGTTCGGCAGTCGTATGATGATGTGATCACATCCATGATGAGATTTGATATAATGTGATCAACTCCATGATGGGATATGCTGTGAGTAGCCAATCAGTTGAAAGGGAATTTCCTTGGGGGGTTGGCCTGCATCCAGTATAGGTAGACTGTCTGGCAAGGCTCTCGGGCTTTTGCTCAGTCTGGATCCTACAGCTGGCTCCAGTTCATCTGACCTCTGGTTCTTGGGACTTGAGCTAACAGCTTACTTGCTGTCTTGCCTGCCGATCTTGGGAAGATCTTTGTTGGTCTTCGCAGCCTGTGAGCAAGAGCCCTGCTGTCTGACCTGCTGATCTTGGGTTCTCCAGATCCTGTGGCTACATGAATCAGGAGAAGCCTCCAGCTTGACCCACAGACTTGGGACGTTCCAACCTCTACAACTGTGTGAGCCATTTCCTTGATATAAATCTCTCTATGTATAGATATTTATATGCTTTATGGGTTTTGCTTCTCTAGAGAACCCAACCTAAGATACATGTAGACCAGGGACTTTCTTCTTCTTTTCCTTCACTATGAGGTGAGGTTAGGAATTTGACATCTGAGACCCACTATCTGTCCATATGGCCATGCTCAACTGCTTTAACTCAGTGAGAAAAATGTGCCATTGAAACTTCATTTTTATTAATGTCTTGTGGGAAGGTAGGGAGACTGCCTAAAGAAAAATCTGTGGACTCTCTTGCATAGGCCTGTCTTAGTATTTCTAACTTTAAAATCATCTTGACCCATATTTTTATAATTCTCTGATCATATTTTCAAAATCATCAGGGCTCCTGTCTGATTTATCGTACCCCTTTATATCATAAGTCCATGAGTTAAGTAAGTCATGATGAAAATACACAATTACTTCAGCTTTTTGTCCAAGTTGTATCTGAGTACCTTTGGTACACAATCCTGAACAAGTAGCCCCAAATACCACCTGATTATATAGCCAAAAAACCAAACCCATTGCCGCCGAGTCAATTTCAACTCGTGATAACCCCATATGTTACAGAGCTGAGCCCCATAGGGTTTCCTTCGCTGTAATCTTTATGGAAGCAGATAACCAGGACATTTTTTTGTGGCTCCACTGGGTGGGTTCGAACCACCTACTCATAAAATTCCTCTGCCTGTTAATGCACCCACAAAAACCGAAAGCCACAACTCCAGAAGGCCAAGAAAGCCAACTCCAACAATTCCAGAAGGCCACTGAAATAATGTATATTTTAAAAAGAGATTTCATGGAGAGTTTTAATATGTGCATCTTACAGAAATTATCTTGAGAATGCTTCTTTAGGCAATTATTGCTCTTCCAAAGTTTCCTGTTCAAAGAAGTTGCTAAAATTTCTTGCCTCCTCTGTCATCCATACTCTTCCAAGTTTATGCCCATTGACTCTACACAGTGATGCTAGGCCACACCTTGAAATGCACAAAGGTCACCCCTGACATGCATAGTCCCGTGGCAGCCATGGGTCCTTTTCTGCTTTTATTGCTTTTCTTGTGGGCCCTATCTCCTATTGCCTCCCACCACCCTCACACCCATAATTCTGGTAAATAAAAATTTTTTTTAATAATAAAAATAAGGAAGACTTTCTTGGCCGTGACTTGATGCTAGCAGAAGATTCAGTTTCATTCAACAAATATGTTAAGACTGCCTGCTTGATATTACGGACTGCAATAACCAGAATAACACGTTATAGCCAACCAATCCTTAAAACAGTTAGACTCTAAAATGTTTTAGCATGAAGTGCCGGCATAGATTCAAACTCACAGAGAGGCTGCTCTTTGACAGTTTTCCCACAGACGCGGGGACCACTCCTCAGGTTTACAGCAATGAAAACGTAAATGAATCTGCTCACTTATGGGCTGCTAAGCTGTGGAGAGGTGAGGAATGCTAAGCCAGCTTGCCAGAAACTGATTTATAAACCAGAATGTTGATTCATTAAACGAAATGGGGAGATGAATCTGGTAAGATAACCAGCATCAATCATTTGAACAGGGCATTCCCTCTTAATGAATAAGTCCATTGAAGAGACTAAATTGCAGATTAGAAGGGCTCTTGGTTCAGAGAATTAGGGAGAAGAGAAAGGAATGGTAAGGGACATTCTCTCAAATCCACGTAGCTCAGATCATTCCCCCTCCCCCTCCATTCTGGGGGTACTGGAGTCTGAAAGTCTGGCAGCTGACGCTGGAATGATGTCATCCTCAGGAAGTTCTTGCCCTTCAGCTGACTTTTGTCTCTTCCTCATTCAAACCACCACCCTTTTCTTGGGACAACAATGCCCTGACATTGTTACAAAGATTTAGGTCAGATTTTATCTTGCAATAATGACATTTAGTCTCCTATGGACTTCAAGAGACAAACTAGTAAAGCGATTTGGGAAGCACCTTAAACTCATCAGCGATCCTTTATATAAACCATCTTATATAGTGAGTTATTTCAACAGATGGATAACCTTGTCTGTTTCAGCTTAATGCTTATTAGCTTTAATTTTCAAGAGGTGACAGTTTTTCTCACTCAATTTAGCAACTGCTTACTGAGCTCCTCGAGAGCAAGAAAACTCTCTAGAGGAAATAGAAATGAGGGAGGCAGACCTTCTACAGAAGAAGATCGGAGTCTGGTTCAAGCAACACCGCTACCAATAAACGCAAAGAATTATAATACAGAATTAGGATATCATACAAGAGAGTCTGTTTTATAAAATGAGGCAAGTACATTTGAGTGTGCAAATCAAGTGTCTTTTGAGCTGAAACTTCTCGGGAACATGAGATTTGGCCAGGAGAGATACTCTGAGCAGTTGAAAAGATCATGAAGCCCCAATCTAGAGGGAGAAAAGCCCCAGGCAAGTTCAGAGACAAATGATGGAATGAACCCTATTTGAAAACTGTGAGGAGGACATGTCAAAGTCCTGAGCTGCCAATTAAAAACTAAAAAAAATAAAATAAAATAAAACCTAAACTAAAAAAATTATATCCCTAGTAACTACTACTGATTAAGTTAGCTGTTGTATTTTTCTTTTTACTTTTCTGGGTAACCCTTGCATTTCAAAAGCCAGGGTAATGAAAAGTGTATTAAGAAACTAAGCTTAACGTTAGGAGAAACTTGATGATAAGCCTTTTTTAAATAGTAACCTGTCATCAATTGCTATTCCATATTTAACTATTTGTTTCTGATGTGTTCTTAGCAAGTGGAAACATGCAAAATTAATATAAAGTCTTTTAACTTCTAAACTTTTGGCATATCCACATCTTCTCTGGGGTGCCTGGTTATGTGTCATTTTCTGTTCTGTTTTATAATTTCACTCAGAGGTTCTACCTTTTGTGGTATTGTAATTGCTGAGAAATCAATAGCTAGTAAGAAGAGCGTCGGAACTACATGACATGATTGTTTTTAATTCATTACTTTTTAACTAATGAGAAACATGATAACTTATTTTGTCCTCATCTATGACATGTGCACAATGGAAAGGAATATCACTATATCTAGCTTATAGCTTTTTTTTTTTTCTGAGTTCTCTCTCCTCCTCCTTCTAAATTTTTGAGGCATAAAGGATGACTTTTCTGGCTTCTCATAAATTGCCCCTGAAATGTTTCTATAGTTAATGTGAGCTGCCTTCCATTTACTTCCAGGAGAAAGACTCTATTCACACACTTTTCAGGCTTTTTCACTGGCTTGAGCAGCTTACAACAGGGAGAAGAAAGTGACATCATCAAAGACTTTTACGTGGCTTTTACTTTATGAAGAACACATCCCTATACATACCTCAGGGCTGAGGGGCATGGAGAAGGACTGAACACAGCTGGGTGAATTTAACCCATGGAGACAGGGGCTTTTTTAAGATGAAGCAGGAAAGGTGTTGACAAGGTAAAAGCAACGTTAGGAATAAATGATCCATATGATATTTTTTCTTGTAATTCATTCTTTGTTTGGCTAAAATTGCAGAAGTATTGGAAGAATACTGTTCCATGGGTCATTAGAATCAGCACACCACCCAAGGGCAGGATTGTGGGCTAGCCTCGTTTGATCTCTTGAATGCTGCTTCCATGGGTGTTGATTGGATCCAAGTAAAATGAAATCCTTGACAATTTCAGTATTTTCTCCATTTATCATGATGTTGCTTATTGGTCCAGTTGTAAGGATTTTTGTTTTCTTTATGTGAAGGTGTAATCCATACTGAAGCCTGTGGTTTTTGATCTTCATCAGTAAGTGCTTCAAGTCTTCTTCACTTTCAAAAAGCAAGGTTGTGTTATCTCCATATCGTGGGTTGTTAATGAGTCTTCCTCCAATCCTGATGCCATATTCTTCTTCATATAGTGCAGCTTCTCAGATTATCTGCTCAGCATACAGAATGAGTAAGTATCATGAAAGGATACAACCCTGACGTACACCTTTCCTAATTTTAAACCACATAGTATCCCCTTGTTCTGTTCAAAGGACTGCCTCTTGGTCTAAGTACGGGTTCCTCATGAGCACAATTAAGTGTTCTGGATTTTCCATTCTTCACCATGTTGTCCATAATTTTTTATGATCCACGTAGTCAAATGCCTTTATATAATCAATAAAGCACAGGTAAACATCTTTCTGGTATTCTCTGCTTTCAGACAAGATCCATCTGACATTAGCAATGATATCCCTGGTTCCAAGTCCTTTTCTGAATCCGGCTTGAATTTCTGGCAGTTCCCTGTCATGGATGTACTGTTGCAACTGCTTTTGAATTATCTTCAGAAAAATTTTCTTGCATGTGATATTAATGTTATTGTTCAATAATTTCCATTTGATAATCACCTTTCTTTGGACTGGGCACAAATATGGATCTCTTCCAGTCAGTTGGCCAGGTAGCTGTGTTCCAAATTTATTGGCGTACACAAGTGAGCACCTCCAGTGCTGCATCCATTTGTTGAACCATCTCAATTGGTATTCTGCCTATTCCTGGAGCCTTGTTTTGGCCAATGCCTTCAGGGCAGCTTGGACTTCTTCCTTCAGTACCATCGGTTCTTGATCATATGCTACCTCCTGAAGTGGTTGGATATCGACTAATTCTTTTTGGTACAGTAACTATATGTATTCCTCCCATCTTCTTCTGAAGCTTCTTGCGTCGTTCAATATTTTGCCCATAGAATCCTTCAATGTTGCGACTCAAGGCTTGAATTTTTTCTTCAGTTCTTTCAGCTTCAGAAATGCCGAGTGTGTTCTAACTCAAGGTTTTATACATTTCATTATAATACTTTACTTTTTTTTTTCTGGAGCCACCCTTTGAAATCTTCTGTTCAGCTTTTACTTCATCATTTCTTACATTCACTTTAGCTGCTCTGTGTTTAAGAGCAAGTTTCAGAGTCTCTTCTGACAACCGTTTTGGCATTTTCTTTCCTTCTCGTCTTTTTAATGACCTTTTGCTTTCTTCACGTATGATGTCCTAGATGTCATTCCACAACTCATCTGGTCTTCAGTCATTAGTGTTCAATGCGTCAAATCTATTCTTGAGATGGTCTCTAAATTCAGATGGGATATACTCAAGGTCGTATTTTAGCTCTCATGGACTTGTTTTAATTTTCTTCAGCTTCAACTGGAACTTGCATATGAGAAAATGATGGCCTGTTCTCCAGTTGGCCTCTGGCCTTGTTCTGATGATATCGAGCTTCGCCATCATCTCTCTCCCCAGCTGTAGTCAATTTGATTCCTGTGTATTCCATCTGAGGCGGTCCACATGTATAGTTGCCGTTTAAGTTGTTGAAAACTGGTGCAGTGGTCCTTTGGTATCTGCAGGGGATTGGTTCTAGGACCTTCCCTGCCGGCAGTACCAAAATCCATGGATGCTCAAGTCCCTTACATAAAATGGCATAGTATTTGCATATAACCTATGCACATCCTCCCGTATACTTTAAATCATCTCTAGATTACTTATAATGCCTAATACAATGTAAATGCTATTTAAATAGTTGTTATACTGTATTGTTTAGGGAATAATGACAAGATGCTAGGCAAACAGTGCTCAAACACTGAGTGCTGGAGAGAGACTGAGGATCTGTGAAATGACGGGAGGCTACAGCAGGGGATGCCCACACATCACTTCATCCTGGAGAATTCAGCTGAGTGCTCAGTGCACAGCAAATTCAGGTTTTGCTTTTTGGAATGTTCTTTTTGAATGTTTTCGGTCTGCAGTATACAGGATCCCCAGATATGGAGGGCCGACTGTATTTGCAATGAATAAGTCATTGGTCTTGCAAAATTCTGTCATGCGACCTCTGGCATCATTTCTATCTCCAAAGCCATATTTTCCAACTACTCATCTTTCTTCTTTGTTTCCAACTTTCGCCTCCCATTCACCAGCAATTATCAATGCATCTTGATTGCACTGTTGGTCAATTTCAGACTGCAGATGTTGGTAAAAATCCTTAATTTCTTCATCTTTGGCATAAGTGGTTGGTGCATAAATGTGAATAATATTCATATTTACTGGTCTTTACTTGTAGGCATATGGATAGTATCTTATCACTGACAGCCTTGTATTTCAGGATAGATAGTGAAATGTTCTTTTTGACAATGAATGCAATGCCATTCCTCTTCAATTTGTCATCCCTAGCATAGTAGACCATAGGATTGTCTGATTCAAAATGGCCAATACCAGTCCATTTCAGCTTACTAAGGCCTAGGATACTGATCTTCAACGACTCCATTTCGTCTTTGACAACTTCGAATTTTCCTTGATTCATACTTCATATGTTCCAAATTCCAAGTATTAATCGATGTTTGCAGTTTTTTCTATTTTGAGTCATGCCACATCAGCAAATGAAGATCTCGATAACTTTACTCCATCCACGTCATTAAGGTCGACTCTGCTTTGAGGAGGCAGCTCTTCCCCAGTCGTATTTTGAGTGCCCTCCAATCTGAGGGGCTCATCTTTCAGCACCGCATCAGACAGTGTTCCACTGCTATCCGTAAGGTTTTCACTGGCCAATTTTTTCAGAAGTAGATGGCCAGGTCCTTCTTCTAATCTGTCTTAGTATGGAAGCGCCAGTGAAACTTGTCCACCACAGGTGAACCTGCTGGCGTTTGAAATACCAGTGGCATAGCTTCCAGCATCACAGCAACACACAAGCCACCACAGTAGGACAAACTGACAGACAAGTGGTGGTTGGTATGGCAGTAATGATTAATTTATATGGTGGGTATAAAACATTGGCAAAATGTCTGGCATAGAGTGAACGAGATAAATGGTAACTATTATTGAAAATGGGAGGTGTTGTTTCTCTATAGCACCTATTTTTTCTGTGTGAGTGTTTATGTACCTCTCTTTTTTAATCTCTCTTTGTAAACTATAGGACACCCATGGCTCTTACTGAGACATCATTTAAACACACCCTCCACCATACCCAGTGAAGAAATAGAGAGAGAAGAATTTAGAGAACTGGTATTTAAATCCTAAAGGGAAAACAGACAAACCATTGAATCACTAAGACAGTATTGGTAGAGGAATTTCCATCTATTGCCCTAGATAGTGAATTGCTGTCAGTAGGAAGGGTGTTCTTTCATTTCAGTGTGGGAGAATATTTCATCACTTCATTAATTTCTTAATGAGACAAATGGTAGACATCTACTGGGAAGATGGAAGCATGGATAATATGTTTGAGTATGTGCACACACAAGTGCAGATACTCACATGTACACAAAGATGAGAGAGAAGACTGATTGATTAATTCTTATATCCTTAAATATACTATGTTCTTACTCAGGTCACACTCACTAAGTGGGAATTTAAGAATTATTTTAGGGATATTTAAATTCTCTCTTATTGGCTCAAGACTGTAGAGATTCTGGGGCTTGGAACTTACCCACCAACTTTTTTATATGAAATAGTTACTTATACCATGATATTAGAGAGAAACCAGAGCCCTGGTGGCACAGTGGTTAAGAACTTGGCTGCTAACCAAGAGGTCAGCAGTTGGAATCCACCAGCTGCTCCTTGGAAACCCTATGGGGCAGTTCTACTCTATCCTATAGGGTCGCTATGAGTCGGAATCGACTCAACAGCGACAGGTTTGGTTTCTAGGAAGTGGAGTCTTAAGATGCAAGGTTTTATGACTCCCTTTTCCCACAAGAGTAATTAATACTGCGACTGCAGTGAGGGGTGGGGTGGCATGGAAGTGGAGCTCTTAAAGTAATAATATGTCCTTAACCCAAATTGTTGATGTTTTGAATGCCCAACTTTTGAATACCCAAATGTTAAAGTATTAAATTCCTCCCGCTGTCACTGTATTATTCACCTATGCCTCCTTGTGGATTTGTTGTGGAGGATTAAAGCACATAGTACAACATCTGCCTTATACAATTTGCTCAGAAAAATGGTAGATATTATTATTTAACTGCTTCTGACAGCATCCAGGCCTCTCAGTTCACCGAGACAGTGTTGTTTTCTTGCTAGCACTACCTCCTGCAAAGCTGTTTGCAATTTTTTTCTTGGGGGGTGGTCACAGACCCCCTGCGGAATTTGATGAAAGCTATGTAGCCTCTCTTAACGAAAAGTACCTATACCTACATGCATACAACATGCACAATTTTCATACACAGTTTAGGAGATTCTCCTAGTCCATGAATTGGGAGTCTTGGGACTTCAGGTTAAGAACTCTGGCACTAGTTTGGAAATTGCTTTTTCATTTTTTAAGAAATACATTCTGAAAAGGAACAACCAGAACACAAATAAGGAAAATGTTCACACGTTAAAAAGAATGTAACCAATGTCACTAAACAACTTGTATAAAAATTGTTGAACTGGAACCTAAACTACTGTGTAAACCTTCAATGAAAACCCAATCAAATATTAAAAAAAAAAGAAAAAGAAATATATTCTGAATGCCTTAGATTTGATTTTAGAAAACAATACCAGTGAACATACTCCAAGCCGCTGCCTTGAATAAACCCGCTTCTCTTGGGTCTTGAGGTAGAGCCCAGCATCTCTGATGGTCTGCATACAGATTGATTAAGTATGGTGAAGGGATACAACCCTGATGCACACGTCCTGATTTTAAACCAGGTGGTATCCCTTTGTTCTGTTCGAATACCTGCCTCTTGGTCTATGCACAGGTTCCTCATTAGCAGAATTAAGTGTTTGAGTGGAGGGAACAGTGTGAAATCAGCTTCTCCTGAGAGATCAGATCCACGATTAGTTGGGGTAAAGTGCATTTCAGCAGTCAAAATTATTCAGAGTTTAGTAAAATAATATGGTGTATATATACCATATTCACACTAAGTGTGATAAAGACTATACGTAACCTCACAGAGTTTCAAGGAAAGTTTGGCCACCAAATGCTTTCCATTACCCAAAAAACAACTTTCCCTTTTCAGAGATTTTAGGAATTCAGAATTGCAAAGAAGAAATTGCAGATCTGTTAACTGAATTCAGGTGTTCAGGGAATCAGTATCAGATGCATATTCCTCCCTATTACTCCACTGCACCTAAAGAATTATAGATCGTATACTAGAAACAGCCCTAGATAGATATCCTGTAGTTTACCAAGGTGAATAATTTGTGAATTTGTGAGTTACATAAACAAAGATATAAGCACACACACATTCATATACATATATATGCACACACACACACATATAACATTATATTTATTACTGTATATAATCCTTCTTTTAGCAGTTTTTAGCAATGCATCCCAGTAGTTCTACTTACGGTAATATAAATTGCTTGCCTCTCCCAGTGAGAACATATAAATAATGAAAAAAAAAGACTTGAAAACCACAGCTGAAAATTAGAAATCTCTCTCTGTAATGACATATTTTTATGCAAAGAGAAAATGAATCGTGTACTTGGATCTGGAGTCCCTTTCAGCTTCACTTGAAATAATGTTGCCCAAAAATTGCATAACATGAGCTCACTGATAAGAAAAGCAATGGGTTTTAATAAAATAAGTATGTCTAAATTTAAACTACCCTTCAGATTTCAAATGGTGCAAGGAAAGACACCCTCAAAAGTTTACAACCTATTCAAAACATGAAAGGAAATGCAAAATAATAATACAACAATGTAAACCAAATCTCTATGTCTATCCATATCTATCTGGCATCTATCTGTTATATTTTATTCAAACCATTGCTAAAATAAATTTTCATCAGTGTAAAGATGCTAAAGACTGTTTATTCTTCCCTTTTCAAGGAAAATGTAACTTCTAGGTATGGAGAATGATATCTTTTTATGCTTCCTTCATCTTCAATCTATCAAGAATTGATTGTGTACTATTTGTACTCCAAATTTGGCTTTGTGCTATGAAAGAATCTAAGATGAGTACCAGAATGCCTTTGAAGAATTTACGATTTAGTTAGAAAAGATGACACTAGGCTTATATGGATAAAAACAGCACATGGTGTGCCATAAAGTGTTTTGCATGTGATAAGGACTCTGCACATCTGTTGCTTGATTATCACACATTCACAGCTAGTACCTCTGAAGCCTTATTTTAAAATGTAGGCTCTATTCAGACCCTGGGACCACATGTCATTTGAAGGGTAAAAATAAAAGAGAGGGATAGAGAGAGATTACGTTAAAACATACGAAATGGCCATTCGGTAGGTCGAAAATGCAATTTCATATGGTTAATTGTAACATAAGATGTGATCTAGGATGCATTGCCTTAAGTCAGTTACTTTTTTGTTCTTCTTCTAACCTCTATCTTGGATTTCTTGTCCTAGAGCAACAGCCCCTACCAACCCCCCACAAAAACTAGTAAGCATGTCATTCTGTATCAAGTCAACCTCACAGTAGACATTACTTGAGAACCTATAAGGAAGAGTGATGTGAAAAATAACACGTGGAAAATGCATTGTTCTTATTCCAAAAGAGTGTATAATTTAGTAATTTAGTAGTGTAAATAAAGCATACATATAACTATAATACTCTGCAGCATATGATACGTGTTGTACAAACCAGACAGAGTTAAGTTACTGACTTGCACAAAAACACCCGGTCTCACTTTAGCACCTCTTTCTTTTACTTGTCTTTGAAAAACTCTGTTGAAAATGCTTTCTAAATTCCTGTCCAAAAAATATTGTAGAAGGAGGAGGAGGATAAAGAAGAGTAGGAAGAGGAGGAATCGATGGACTGTTGTTAAACACTAAAATCTTTTAAGAAGAGTACTTGGTCAAAAGTTTCTAGGGAGCCCAGGGGTTAATGTGGACCTCACTTTTTAGGTGCCGATGGATGGAAATGACCTTTGAAAAGTACTTTTTTTCTTTAAGAGAGTGGAAAAAAATTATTCCTCTGCATGAATAAAAAAAGACGTTAACTGCAAACATAGCAGTATCTAGGAAAAAACAAGGACAAGAAATATTGTAGAATGAGAAGACTTTGTTCTCTTCTTGTATGCTTTTTCTTCATTCTAAGAAGAAGTTCTCAACGTTCAAATCATTGAGGGAGCTTTTAAAAATTGCTATTCTTGGGGTCCACCCCAGATAAATTAAATCTGAATTTCTGGGGACAGAGCTCAGGCATCAGTATTTTTAAAAAAAACTCGCCAGGTGACTCTAATATGCAGTCATGGTTGAGAACAACTGTCACAACAGATCTAGAAGAGAGACACCATGGAGGACTTTAACAAAGAATGCAAGAAGAAGGAGATATATCACCACCATCAGCTAGTGTCACCTTACCAGCTGATCCTGGTAAAATTGGTGGGAACATAGTAGCCAGAATAAGCAAGGAGGGCCTCATTTCCTTATCAGTAAAAATGAGAGGGTCGTAGTGATGAGAAATTTGGCAATGATTATGGGTGGTGGTTGCAAAACATGATTAAGATAACTGATATCACTAAATTTTACACGTGAAAATGTTGAATTGGCAAATATTGTGTTATATATATTTTTACAATAAAAAAATGAGAGGGTTGGATTCCATGAGCTCAAAAATTACCATCTGCACTCATGAAGAATGTGCCTCTTAGTCAAGTAGATACAGGAGACCAAAGGACAGCTTCTGTCCAGAGGTGAGATGGGAAGGCAGAGAACGTTAGGAGCTGGTTGAATGGTCATGGGGAATCAGGGGCGGAAAGGAGAAGTGTGTTGTCGTAGAGTGGGGTCCGCAATTAGGGTCACATAACAATGTATGTATAAAAATTTTGTATGGGAGACTCACTTGAAACGTCAACTTCATTTAACTACAACAATAAAAAAATTCAAAAAAAAAATTACCATCTGCTATAGCAGTTTGAATTGACGAAAGCTGTAGAAGGAGTCCCTGGGTGACACAAACAGTTAAGCACTCAACTACTAGCCAAAAGTTTGGCAGTTCAAACCCACCCAGAGGTGCCTTGGAAGACAGGCCTAATGATCTGCTTCCAAAAGGTCACAGCCTTGAAAACCCTACGGAACCGTTCTGCTCTACGCACACGGGGTCATCATGAGTTGGCACTGACTTGACAGCAACTAACAGCAACAGCAAAAGCGAAAGAATTATGGTGAGGGGGAAAAAGGGTTCCCTGTCTAGTAAGTCCCCGATATGTTATTTCTTCCTTTAGCCTGAAACTAAAATATTCAGTCTTGGTCCACTAATAAACATATACTCACCGAAACACATTAAATAATCTAAGCATTTGCAAAGATGGTAACATGGAAAGGCAGGTGTGAGGTCAGTATGTGGGTGGATGATTTCAAAAGCTCTTAGCTCTTAATATCAGCAAATATATTTTTCCTCTTATAAAATTCATGTACTATTTATTGCATGCATGGTACTTTGGGGTGTGTAAAGGCACCTCTCACTCCCATTCCTAATATATGCCAGTTCCTTGGTGTATGAAATGGAAAGCTACAGTTGGTGATTAAAAATGTGATGGATGAGGTAGGTGGCTGTATTCAGCTGTAAGCAATCAACGCTGAGCTTGGCAGAAACTACTATAGGCAAAAACGCAAGTGATTTACTAGCCATCTAAAAAGCACATGAGATTTGTAATGCATGAGCCCCTCAGGCTCATCGCTTCTCTTCAGTAACGGGAAACAATATTTTGGTGAAAAATGACACATTTAATTTCAACTTTGTGTTGTAAAACAAAAAGGCAGCGTAATTTTCGTTTGTTTTTAATAAAGCTTTTTCTTTTTTTTTTTGCATCTTATTGGAAGAACAAATGATTCCTTAAGAAGCAGAAATAGTAGAGTGTGTTAGAAACAATATCTGTGGGTAGACATTTATTATTGGCTGCAGGTTTGCACATGGTTGGTGAGATCAAAATGAGAAACTCAGAATGCTGTGACGGGCCCTTCGTATGCTGAGGGACTCTCCTGAGAACAGATTCTAATAGCTTACTGCTCTTTAAGGCAAGTGTGTATCCAGGTGATTGCTATGGTTATGTATGGATACTAAAAACAGTCTTGACATCCTCAAAAAATATATTTAGTAAGAAGTAATGTTACCCACTGAACTAGGGTAAAAAATGTAGTCACAAAAGACCATGAACTCAGATCCCAATTCTGTTAATGATACATAGTGTGGATGCCACAGACTTTCTGCATCTCATTGCATCAGCCTGTGAAATACTGACCTATTTTGCAATTGCAATGTGAGAGAGAAATAAAATCTCTTCCAAGGCACTTTGAAAATAGATTCTGCATTTTAGAAGAAATGTTAAACAATAATAATGATGATGGAATAGCTGACACAATGCAAATTTTAAACAGAGCAGAGTACCTTTCTAATTACGGGCTGCATTTTATCCTTTGTAAGTGTAATTAGGAAGCGACCGTGTTCCTTTAATTAGAAAGTTAATTAGATTGTGACCTCTTTTCCTGTCTTATTGTCTTGGACTGCAGGCCAGAAGTAAATTACAAATCCCACCACCTATGTGTCTATAGCCCCCCAAAATAAGACTGGTTAAACATAAATAGGATTATAAGGAATAATATTACAACTTACTAGTCAGATAAAGCCTCCAAGAGATGTGGAATGGTTTTCCCACTAGAGAAAAGTTTATGTGGGATAGATGAAGAGGATTGTTTTCCAGCACAAGCTTATAGAGTAAGGTCCCTAAAGTGTGTTTTTCCTGATGCCATTTTTTCCTCCAGTGGCTCTCATACTTTAGCACGCACGCATGCATGTGAACCACCTAAAGAGCTTGTTAAAATACAGATTTCTTGGGGTCTACCCTTAGTGCTTCTGAGTTACTAAATCTAGGGCTTGAGATTTTACATCACGAGTTTCCAGGTGATGCTGATGCTGCTGGTCTACTTTGAGAACCACTGCCATAGAACATTAATAGTGGTAGGCTAAAGTTTTATTTGATGATCAATTAAGTTTAGGATCTCCTGGAATTGAATAAAGTTAAGCAGGTTTCCTTCCTGTATGATATCTCAGAGCTTTCTGCATCTTACTAGGCTATGGGAATCCTCAAGAAGAAGGACAAAGTATTCAACGCTTCCCAAATGTATTTGACCTCCACTCCTGTTAGCATGTCTATAATTTCCTTTAAAATACTTCAGCATTGACAGCACGACAGGTTGTGTGTGTCACTTACTTATTAGTAATCATCTCCAAAGGTGGCCTCCATAAGCACTTTGGTTCTCTTTATCTCAGAGCTACACCAGAGGCTTTGTTATTTCCCACAGTGATTTTAGAATGGGTTTTTACGTATGAGGAGTCCCTGGGTGGTGCAAAGGGTTAAGCACTGGACTGTCAAAAAGTTGGCAGTTCGAACCCACCCAGAGGGGCCTCAGAAGACATGCCCGGCAATCTATACTTCCAAAAGGCCACAGCCTTGAAAACCCTATGACATAGCAGTTCTACTCTGCACACATACGGGGTCGCCGTGAGTGGGAATCGACTCAACAGCAACTAACAACGACTTTCATATGTGAAATTTGTTTTGTTAATTAGCATTAAGAGCAGGGTGTCAGAAATGTGTTTTAATTGACGTAATTAGTGTGTTTTTTTCCCTTGTGTATACTGGTTAAAATATTTTAGAGATACCTCCTCCCTTTCCATGAGCAGGGTATACAAATCCAATAAGGCTTCATCCTTTAACCTGAGAAATGGTACTCTAAATTCAATTCCTAGTTCTGGAAGTGTCTTGATTGCCTGGCTCCTACTAGTCTAATTAGCTAAATTCTTTCTCTAATGGCATCATATTTGCTTCAGGTGAAATTTTCATGCAAGATGATATTGGACCACTTTAAAAGAGATCTGTGACTTCGTAGAGTTGACTGGCTACTTTCTGTTTGCTTGTTAATCAATGTCTAAGAATCTGCTCTGAGATGTGCTCGCATTATAATCTAGGAGCAAAGCTATGAGGGAGAGGCTAACCTTCCACCACCTCTAACCAGTGGCAGTTATGGATATCTACAGAAGAGAACATAATAGTTGTGCAAGAAGAGATTGCCTTAGGTCAGGTCACCACCACCCCTGCTCCCCACTCCAATTTTTGTCTGAGTCTCTGTTTGTGAAACAAAAACACTTGGGGAAAGGCTGTGTGGAGATTATTTTCAACATCTTAGACCACAAGAGGCCTAGCTCACAGGAAACTAAACACCACTAGGAAACTGGTCTATAGCATCTGTATTGTGTTCTACGTGAAAATTCCATGCAGAGCAAAATAGAAGCACAAGAATCGCATAGGAGCAAACAAGTGGAAAAGAGGCAATAATTTTGTGTTTACATTCTTGGTAGAAGTTTCCTAGGGAAATGACAACTTGGGAGAAATAGTCAGTTTGCCTGATTTGGTGGCGTGAGTTCTATTTTGTCTAGGGGAAAAAAGTGTTCTAGAGCAGGAGTGTTTTGACTAAAAATTGTATACATGAATGGTACTAAGAAAATCAAAGAGATCCTTTGGGCCTGTTCTCATTTTGCTTCACTGAAAGCAAGCTGCTCATAAGTACATAATATCAATATTGAGTGAAATTAAGAAATCTCATCCCCAGTATAATATTGCATACAAAATAGATGCTTAGTAGATGCCTGTGTTCACAGTGGGTAATTTCTGTTCATGCACTATGGTAGTTTCAATTTCAACTTATTATATGGGTTTAGAATAAATAGAAAGAACAGGTATTTTGACAGCCCAGTGGCCCTGAGTTACAGAAGACCTTGAGTTAATACCATTTCAAACCGGCATTAGTGGAAAGTGTTCTGCTTTTGAGTTAGACAGACTTGGGTTCAGTTGGCCATATCACTTACCAGCTCAGATATCCTGGAAAATGCCTTCGTTTATTTGAGTTTCAGTTTGCTTCTCCCAAAGTGTGAGTAATAACAGCTTGCCACATAGGATGACTCATTCATTCATTCGGCAAACACTTATTGAGTGTCTTCATGTGACAGGCACTGCTCCAGGACTGGGGATACACCAGTGAACAAGCACATTAACTGCTCTCATGGAGTCCACATCCAGTCACAGAAGACAGGCGATACAACCTGCAAATACGTAGTAGAATATCCAGGGGTGATAAGCGCCATGAAGAAAATTAAATCAGAATAAGGGGGCAAGAGAAAATGATAAAGACGCTATTTTATTAGGGGAGACCTGGTGGCGCAGTGGTTAAGAGTTATTTTGGTTAAGAGCTTGGCTGCTAACCAAAACGTCGGCAGTTCAAACCCACCAGTCGCTCCTTTGGAAACACCATAGGGCAGTTCTACCCTGTCCTATAGGGTCGCTGTGAGTCAGAATCGACTCAATGGCAACGGACTTGGTTTTGGTATTTTATTAGGAGTCAGACACAGCCTTTCTGATAAACGGACATTCGAACAGACTTGAGAGAAGTGAAGCTGCTATAAGGATAAAATGAGCATATGCAATGTACATTGTAAAATATCTGACACAGGGTAGGCCTGCAGCCAATTGCGTATCTAATCTATTATGACTACCGTGACCACCATTATCACTGATGTTTATGTATGTTCATAAACACTTCACTCATGCCCAGAATCTTGTAGACACATCTGAGGAAGGAATTCCTAACCGATAAAAGGTCCTCGTAAATGAATGACCGCTTAAGGAGGAAACCAGAGTTCCTAACTTTGCTGTAACAGGAGTCTGAGCTCTGACCACTGCTTTAAGTGAGAGCCTTATTATGATCACTGCAGCATCTTGTGCTTCCAAGATTATTGATAAATAAAATGTGTGTGTTAATAGCTCTAAAAAATGTCAGCCACCACCATCAATTGCTGATTACTTTTTATGAATCATGCAATGTGCTAAGTGCTTTATATTCGCTATTGCTTTTAACTCTCCCAACAATCCTACAAGGCAGGTGTTGTTAAGGGGCTGTGAAGCAACCTGCCCAGGATCACCCAGACACTTACTATCAGACCACAGATATGAGCCTGGAGCAGTGTGAAGACAATGAAAAACATATTGGCAAATAATAATAATAACACTCTTGAAACTGTACATATTTCAGTTAACATTATGGATTAAGTAGCTAAACTTGTACTTCTGTCTTTGGAACTCAGACTTCAGTCTGTTTTTTCTTTGCTGTTTATTGGAATGTGTGTTTTGAATACCAAATAACAAACTTACAAATAAAATTTTGGACACCAACACATTTGTGAACCTGGGACTTCCTGCCCGTAGCAAGTTTTGGGATTCTAAGCATTGCGACTCGACGGCAACAAGGTTTTTTCTTTGTTTGTTTGTTTTTTTTTTTCTTGGTAAGCACTGAGAGAGTAAACAATTTACTTTGGCTTTTTAAAATGGTGCAGCCTCCCCTCAATTCCATATTTATCCATCATCTGCCTAGAGTGTTTTAATTCATGATCAAACTCCTGAATAGAACCATTCATACAATTCTAAATCATCACTAGGGCCTTTTCAAGGCTTGTGGAGATTTTATAATTTAGGTGTTGTTTGAAAAACTTCATACCTAACTAAGACAGCTTATTAGATTTTTGAACTTTATTTAGTGGAATGACCTCTGGTGGCACAAATAAGATAAATTGGTTTTGAATTATTATTCAGGGTAGCCTGTGGCTGCCATGAATAGACAGACAATTAGGTAGCGAATTCATTACAAAGTAAATCCCCTGTGACTGACTGTTTTTCTTTTCTAGTGAAGTATCTCAAAGCATAATCCTATCACTTTTGACTTGAATGAGCTAGTCACTGTCTCCCCAGCAGAACTATCAAGTCATATGGAAGTTTAATTTTTATTTTATTCCATTTGACCTTGAGTAACCTGGATCATAAAAAGGCAATATGATCTCCAATTCTAAATTTTAAGCTTCTCGTGACTACTCTACCCAGTAATGATTCCCAAGAGACCTTGTGAAATTAAAAAAAAATAAATCAAATTTGCCTCCTCTAATTGTATTCCCCCAGGAATTTTGGCATCTCTTTCTCGCTATCAGTGTCCCTCACGCTTCAGTGTACCCATAAACCTCCCTATGGATAGAGAAGACGCTTGCAGTAGTATATCCCAACCATCATCCTCTCTGGCTGGGCCACCTGCTCTGATGCTTAACACAATGCCTGGCATGTAGTTGGCAATCATTTGGTGTTAATGGATATGCCAGCCAATGCACATCCATTGGATTGCATATCCATTAAAACATAGCTCGATGACTAAATGAGCAGATCAACCAGCTAACAAACAGGCAACAGAAAGTTGACATTATACATGCTCTCATTTGTTTGGAATTCAATTCAGGGCCAGAAAACCAAATGGAAAAAAAATTTGCATATAGATGTAGTAGCAAATACGTAACGATTTACATTTCAGGAAACATTTATATCTTACCCTGACTCTTCGTAAACATTAAACCAAAGGAATATTTATCTGGACGTTTTAAGTTCTCAATAAAATGGGCAAACTCCTGAGAAAGACAGTGTAGAGAGGTGATTGCGTAAGCTTTTTGCATCCTTTTCAACATCCAACAACTATAGTGTACAATATGGGTTAGATTTCCTTGGATCTAATTGCAAATTCCCTAGACTCCTTTCTCTCCATTTCTTCTTTATACTTTTATCTGCAGATAACATAGTTCATCTGGAAGTCATAGAATGAGCACTACCTTAGGTAGAGCATAGACAGGACAAGGGGAGCCATTAAAAGCCTTATTTTGAAATACATGTAGTCCCAACTTATAACTGGGTTCCATTCTGACGACTCAGTCATTAGTTGGTTCTGATGTAAGTCAAATACCTCTTTTTTAAGTTTTCATTATCATTGCCTTTATTATCAGTATCTTTATAAATCCGAGTTTTTAATTTGTCTTTGGGGGTTGGAAACATTGCATGCAAACTTATAGATTTTAATACATTCATGCATAAAAAATACACAAATCATAAAAATTTACTCTGATGATGAAGAAGAGTTGGACGACGTGGGCGTTTTGTCCCTTGCGGTAATAACTCAACATGTAGAAGGTCCTGAATCATCTGGATTATCCCTGGGAATGGGGATGGTGCTTCTACTCAGAAAAGTAGAGTTATGTCTTAGGTGTCTAGTTCTGCTATAACAGAAATACCACAAGTGGATGGTTTTAACGAAGAGAAGTGTATTTCTTCACAGTCAAAGTAAGCTAAAAGTCCAAATTCAGGGTGTCACCTCCAGGGGAAGGCTTTCTCTCTCTCGGCCCTCTCATCAGTGTTCCTCCAGACTAGGAGCTTCTCGGCGCAGGGATCCCGGTCCAAAAGACGCGCTCTGCTCCTGGCACTGTTTTCTTGATGGTATGAGGTCCCCCACTCTCTGCTTGCTTCCCTTTCCTTTTATCTCTTGAGAGATAAAAGCTGGTGCAGGCCACACCCCAGGGAAACTCCCTTTCCTTTGGATCAAGGATGTGACCTGGGTAGAGGTGGTGTTACAATCCCACCCCAATCCTCTTTAACATAAAATTACAATCACAAAATGGAGGCCAACCACACAATTTTGGGAATCATGGCCCAACCAAATTGATACACACATTTTTGGGGGGACATAATTCAAACCATGACAAGTTGTCTGTATAGTCCTTTTATTTTTTTCTTCATGTTTTCATGGTAACATCTCACTGCTTCCTGAATCTGTCGATTGACTTTAGCAAAACGATCAGCGGAGGGAGACTTTAAGAAGGGCAGGTACTGCCCCTAAGCTTCTTGGAAGAAAGCCTGATGATGGTTAGTTAGTGATATCCGTGAGCAGGAAAATGATGGTCACTGAAGGCAGCTCCATAAGCTGGGATGGGACAAGGGGCACGGGGACAAGTCTTGTGAGCCATGGACTTTCACAGTATTTGAAAATGTCATCATAGAACTCTCACTTAGAATCAGACTATTTTAGGCAAACATTAAGTAATTGTATGAGCTTCTTGCCATAGTTCCCTCAATTATAAAATGTCCTTGACTACAAGGAGGGGTACAAAAGTAACTACCATTCTGTGGATAACCAGGGTGACCTCTATACATTATCTGTCAATTACCACCAACTATCTAATAATTGTTGAGTTAGTTGAACTTAAAAAATATATAGAGAACAAATGGCCCTCCTTAGCATTGTCTGGAAGAAGCTGCATAGGCATGATTGGGAAATGAAGATGAAAGGTGATAGATGGACTTCCCAGAGTATAGTAGAAGGGGGTAGGAAAAGAGTGGGAACATCATGAATGGAGTCAGAGTAGATTAGTGAGAACTACTTTGACTTGATTATGGGAATGTGATAGAAAGCTAACGTGGGATAGAACGACAGGAGTGACATAAATAAGAAGTGACTGACAAGACGACAGCCACTCAAGAAAGCTGCCTTAGGAGGCTGCCAGACAAGATCAGTTCTGAAAAAGGACTGGTGTAAGATACTAGGCATGTTGAATGGATGTGGCTTGGTGCTAGATTGGTTAACGAGAGCAAAAGATAGAGTGGTGTAAAACATCATTCAGAGCCAAAGAATCTAGCTATTGCCAGTGACAGGCAGATGAATAAGAGGGAAGGTATGAGAAGAAGGAAAATAAGATTTTTTTAATTATTATTTTTAGTTTCTACATTATTTCTGCTGCTTCAGAATCTTCCAGCTCCTCACAGCCGGGGGCACAGATGGCCAGTCCTAGAAGACCTTGATTGAGGCTGTGGTACTTAGGCTGCCATGCTCCTCCCATTCAGTGCAAGCCTTAACATTAGTCAGAAGACATGGGATCCAGATGCTTAACTGATAGATCTACCTGCCTCCTAAGGCCTTCCAAATCACAGCTCCCATAGGCTCCACATGTTCCACTTCGAGGATTCCCTCTTCCACCTCCTTTCCAGTTATCCTAGCTTTTTCACTAATCAGAATTCCCTGCAGACAGAGACCCTCCTTGTGATTGTGTTTTAACCTAAAGGTGAAGCTACCCTAAGGACTATCCTCCTAATGACAACCCTCTGTTTACTTGGTTCCCCCAGAATCGTAGCATGGATTTCCAGCACTCTCTCACTCACCTGATCAGAACCCACTACGTCACCTTGGATTCTGCCCATCATTCAATGCCGAGCATTGACCCAAATTGTGGCTTGAAAGAATTGCTCCTCTTAGAAACTGTGTCTTGCCCTCTGACTACATGTCTATAATTCTGCCACAATATCCAGGCCATTTCCCCAAACATCTGCCTCAACCAAGAGATCTGTTGCTGTGTCATAATAAATCTAATACATAGAGGACCCCATATTTTGTGCTTTGCATATGTTATTGTATTTATTTATTTATGACTATCCTAAAAAGTAGATATTATTACTTATTTTTGCAGATGAGAAAATTGAGGTTGAATAGTATTAAAATATGGCTCAACAGTCCAGGGACAAGGACTAGAAGGCAGAAGGGAACAGGAAAGCTGGTGATAGGGAACCCAGGGTTGAGTAAGGACAGTGTTGACATGTATTGGGGTTCTTAACCATTGTCATAGGGCAATATAAGTACTAACTGTTTAATGAGAGACTATTTTGTTCTGTAAACCTACATCTAAAGTGAGAATAGCAGCACAACTGAAGAACATGATCGATGTCACTGAATTGTACATGTAGAAATTTTTGAAATGGTGTATCTTTGGCTATGTATATTTTCACCAAAAAAAAAAAATTTCCTCCAAGGCCAAGAAAGGAGCGTGTTGACATGTCATGGGGTTGTTAACCAATGTCACAAAACAATATGTGTACTGACTGTTTAATGAGAAAATATTTGTTCTGTAAACCTTCACCTAAAGTACGATAAAAAAATTAATAAAATATGGCTCAAATAATTTAGGAATAAAGTAACAGAACCAGGGCCTAACCAGGGTCTTTCTGAATGAAAGGCTTGCTTCCAGTGTACTATGGCAAAATATGGATGGAGAGAGATGTTAGGAGGCAACTTCCTGCCTGCCTCCACCAGACCTGTCTTCCAGGCTGAACCATGAGAACTTATATCTCAGATTCGAGATGTAATCGTTATATTGCTGTGTTTAGTTTAAAAGTTACTATGAGATACCCATAGCTTAATGTTCTATAAGCTAGAAGAATGTGAGATAAAAGAGTCAGTGCAACCAGAATGCTAGAAATATGGACTGGAGGCTCGCCAACATGCAGATTGTATTAGTTTCCTATTGCTGTTGTAACAAATGACCATAAACTTAGTAGCTTAAAACAACACAAATTCATTATCTTACAGTTCTCTAGGTCAGAAGTCTGACATGGGTCTCACAGGACTCAAATCAACATGTTGGCAGGACTGGTTCCTTCTGGAGGCTCTGGAGGAGAATCTGTTTCCTTAACTTTTCTAGCTTCCTGGGGCTGCCCACATTCCTTGGCTTGTGGTCTTCTTCCTCCATCTTCAAAGGCAGCAATGTCACATCTGTCTGACTTTTCTTTCATCGCTCTCTCTGACAACAGCAGGAAAGATTCTCTGCTTCTAAGGACTCATGTGATTCAATTGGGCCTACTCTGATAATCCAGGATAATCTTCCCATCTCAAAGTCCATAACTTTAGTCACATCTACAAAGTTCCTTTTGTCATGTAAGGTAACATATTCACAGGTTCTGAAGACTAGGGTGTGTGCCTCTTTGTGGGGAGGGGGGTCATTATTTTGCCTACCACAAAGATGTTTTCTGAACCAGTAAGAGCAGATGAGAGTCTTGTATCCCATAGCAAGAGCCAGTTCAATACACAACATAGCCATGCAGTTGGCACAAAAGTCCCCTGAGGCAAGTGTAGACAGTGCTACCCTATCTTTAATTCTACAAAACTATACATTTTACCCATGTGGTGGCAATGGTGTCTTGTCTCAAAATAACTACGACTCCCACACCTTGCTGAATAATGCCACCCACCCCAGTTCAGCCCATCTAGCCATTAGAAGGGGAAATTTTTTATTTAATTGGAGCAAAGATATTCCTGTCATTTTCTGTTGCTCCTTCCACAGGCATCTGATTTTGTGGTAATTTGAAATCTAGACCTTTTTCTAAGTTATTAAAATTGACATTTTTTTCCTCCCTGACAATTTCTCCCTGTTTGGGGAACCATCATTTACCAGAAGAACACATACCACACTCTGAATCTTCTACCAGTTGGGTCTATCAGACAATAAGTAATGGAGGTAAGTGTCTTCTAGCCCCCTCTAAGGTTCACAAGTTATCTATTTGACCTGATTACCCATGACATCACTTCCAAGTGTATCCTAAACTTCATCAGAGCAGGACATTGCTTAGGAGGAATGTCATGTTAGGTAGCTTTTCAGCACTAAACCTATAAATAATCCTGCCTTATGTAGGAGGGAAGTCTGTGACAAGAGCTGGGTTATCTGTTGTCAGCAAGCACCTAGCGTGTCTTGCCTGTAAATTATCTTTCATCATTTCTTTCTCTGACTGAGTGACTAATTGTCGGATGCAGCTAACAATCTCTTCTTGACTCAATGAGCTGCTTTCCCAGGATTGACTCCCATGTGTCTCCACAGAGCACAGCACAGCACAGCATTATTTTGGACAACTCTAACTAGGTCAGAGTAGATTCTGGGCCTTCGCCACAAAACGCTCATCTCAGCTGGATGTCACTATCAAGATCAGAATTCTAGTTCTACCCCATATTGATCATGAGAGCAGAGTTTCTAATTTAAAACAAGAAGAGATAAAGGATGTAAAATGAACAATATGGAACATGAGCAGTGTCTGTACTTGTTTCTGCTTCCTTTCTTTTTCTCACTAACTGAGGCAGCTAACAACAGATCCTTCAGTTGACAACCCCCACAGTAGCATGTGGTTACCTTTGATGACACAGTGTCAACTGGAGGGTATGTGAGTAGTGATGGGTTGGAGGAACAGGGAGGCAAAAGGAGCCCAAACTATATGAACGAATCTTAGCAGCCCCAGCTCCATGCCATTTATTGACATAACCCCTCAAAGAATACTCTTTAGATGGTTGTCTCATTACTGTGTGGTACGTAGATAGCTACCAGGTGATTCTACTTCAGCATCTGTATTGGTGTGGTCCTCGGGTGGTGTCTTAGTCATCTAGTGCTGCTATAACAGAAATACCACAGGTGGATGGCTTTAACAAAGAGAAGTTTATTCTCTTACAGTCCAGTAGGCAACTAGTCCAAATGCAGGGAGTCATCTCCAGGGGAATGCTTTCTCTGTCAGCTCGGGAGGAAGGTCTGAGTCATTAATCTTCCCTTGGTCTGGGAGTTTCTCTGTGCGGAAACCTCAGGTCCAAAGGAGGCACTCCGCTCCCGGCACTGCTTTCTTGGTGGTATGAAGTTCCCATGTGTCTCTGCTCACTTCTCTTTTTTATATCTCAAAAGAGATTGGCTTAAGACGCTATCTAATCTTGTAGACCTCATTAGTGTAACTACCACTAATCTATCTTATTACATGATAGTGATAGAGTTTACAACACATAAGGAAATCACATCAGATTACAAAATGGTACACAATCATACAATATGGGGAATCATGACCCAGCCAAGTTGACAGATATTTTGGGGGGACACAATTCCATCCATGACATTCCACCCTTTGGCCCCCAAAAATTCATGTCCTTATGACATGTAAAACATATTCACCCAATCATATCATAGCAAAAGTCTTAACTCCAAGTCTAAAATCCAAAAATTTGTCTTCATCTATGAAATCTAGAATACAAGTTATCTGCTTCCAAAGGTACAATGGCAGAACAGGCACAAGCCAGTCATTTCCATTACAAATGGGAAAAATTGCAGAGAAAGAAGGGATAACAGGCACCAAGCAAGTCAGCAGAACACATTACATCAGCCCTCCGGGCCTGAAAATAATCCTCTGTTCTCTGAGACTGTTCATACAATAGCCCTGCCCTCCAGACTGTAGGTATTGGCCACACTCTCCAGGTTCTGAGTGGAGGCCCCTCGGCCCTGGGCTTCAGTTCCGCCTTCCAGACCCACTGGGACAGCAACTGTGCTCCTTTGGCTTTAGGGGCACCATTCTCCTAGTCCATCTGAGTGGTGACTCCACCCTTAGAAACACCAGAAGCCATGGCTTCACCTTTTGAAACCCCTGAGGTCCTGGCTATACCTTTTGAGACTGAAGCAGCTCGGCTTCTTGTGTCCCTTGTCTCTTCAGCTTCCGCTTCTGTTTTCTGTGGCCTCTTGGCCCTCGGGCCTCACCGCCCACCTCTGCCCTGCTGGGGCAAGTGTTCCAAAGCTCAGTAGCTCCACCAATAAGTGCCTGGAGGCACCCTACTCTACCAGTAAACTTCAGCCAGAAGGCACTCAGCTCTCTTGCTCCATGGGTTGGCAAACCTAGCTCCACCAATAAGTGCCCGGAGGCAGCTCACTCCGCCAGGAAGCCTCCTGCACACAGGCATTCAGCTCTCTCGCTCTGTGGGTCCACTCCAGCGCTTCTGGCACTGGTCTCCTGGTTCTGCTGCTGCCAGTTCTCTGCCGCTGCCAGTTCTCTGCCACTGCCATTTCTCTGCTACTCCTGGTCCTCTATCCATTCACAGTTTCAAAACCGCTTCCACATTTTAGGTATCTGTTAGAGCAGCACCCCACTCCCAGTACCAAATTCTGTCTTAGTCATCTAATGCTGCTGTAACAGAAATACCACAGGTGGATGGCTTTAACAAAGAGAAGATTATCCTCTTACAGTCCAGTAGACTACAAGTCCAAATTCAGGGCATCAGCTCCAGGGGAATGCTTTCTCTGTTGGTGCCTGAGGAAGGTCCGTGTCATCAATCTTCCTATGGTCTGGGAGCTTCTCTGTGCAGGAACCTCAGGTCCAAAGGACGCGCTCCGCTCCCGGCACTGCTTTCTTCGTAGTATGATGTTCCCGTGTGTCTCTGCCCACTTGTCTGTTTTATATCTCAAAAGAGATTGGCTTAAGACACTATCTAATCTTGTAGACCTCATCAGTATAACTGCCACTAATCCATCTTTTTACATCGTAGTGATAGAGTTTACAACACATAAAGAAATCACATCAGCTTGCAAAATGGTACACAATCATACAGTACTGGGAATCATGACCCAGCCAAGTTGACAGATATTTTGGGGGGACACAATTCAATCCATGACAGGTGGTAAGCCTGAAAATATACCCTTGGAGGGCTCCAGGGGTGATGTTTCTAGCAACTGTGTTGTTGTTATGTCACTTTATCATTGATCAGAATGGCAATGTCAGAAATGAACAATCCATTCACTGCCTTTTCTATGATACAGGTCTTTTTTCAAATCAATATGGATATAGGTTGTTGCTGTTGTTGTTGTTGTTAGGTGCCATCGAGTCAGTTCCGATGCATAGCAACCCTATGTACAACAGAATGAAACACTGTCCAGTCCTGTGCCATCCTCCTGATCACTGTTACGCTTGAGCCCATTGTTGCAGCCACTGTGTCAATCCATCTCATTGAGGGTCTTCCTCTTTTTCACTGACCCTCTACTTTACCAAGCATAATGCCCTTCTCCAGGGACTGATCCCTCCTGATAACGTGTCCAAAGTATGTAAAACGAAATCTCACCATCCTTCCTTCTAAGGAGCATTCTGGCTGATGGATATAGGTAGTAGAGGTAAATATTGAGGGTTTGCCTATTAGTACCTGTCCAGATGCCCTTGGTCCTTTATGCTGGGGCAGTCTTCTTCTATACCATGCCTCAGATGGCTCATAAAAGCAGGGAATAAATTCCAACCCTAAAAGTCTATTGCTCTGAACCACTATTTCCCTCTGCTCACCAATTTGCTTCCAGTTGAATGTGTTTGCTCTCATCTCTCATATTCCAGATTCCTAGCACTCATAGTCTTCTTTGGATTTTCTCAGTAGTTTTTATTCTTTGGAATTGCCCCCTGGATGTTGAAAGCTTGATTATTCCTGCTTTAGTGCTCTACCATCTAGGTGACAATTCCCTATTCCAAACCCTCAGCTCTGTGAAATTCCACCCCCACCCAGGCCATCCATAGACCCCTCCCTCCCTCTGCCATTTTAGGCAAGGCAATGAAATGTTTCTACAATAGTTGTTATTTTCTAGAAAAAGATACGTTCTAAGACAATTTAAAACTCTTCCTCAAAATATAAAAATTATTCTTTTATATATATGTGGAAACCCTGGTGGCATAGTGGTTAAGAGCTATGTCTGCTAACCAAACGATCAGGAGTTCAAATCCACCAGGTGCTCCTTGGAAACTCTATGGGGCAGTTCTACTCTGTCCTATAGGGCCGCTATGAGTCAGAATCGACTTGACGGCAATGCGTTTATATGTATGTATATATATGTGTGTGTGTGTGTGTATATAAATATATATATATATATCTGTGTGTGTGTGTGTATAAAGAAAGAGAGACAAACATCTTCTTTACTGAGATGAAAGCTAATAGAGTAGTCTAAGACATTCCCTCCCCACCCAGTGATAATGTGAAACTTCCAAATTTTCTTCTATGAGTTCATGCTTTATTCATTCCATTATCAGGACCACATCAAATTAGATTACCATATTCATGAAGTCAGATCTTTGGTAAATCTTTGTCCACAGAAATAAAGACTTTTAATATAAGAGGAATGATCACTTGCCAAGACATTTACATGTTCAAATCAAAAATCAATGCTCACACGTTTTACCTTTAACTTTTACTAGAGTCTATTGCTCCATTAACAATAGGCTATTGATATGCTTGGGTAAAACCATTTTACAAAGCCTCTTCCCACAGCATGAGCAGTGAAAGAGGTCCTGAGACAGGTGTTATGACTAGCTTATGAATACGAATTTCCACCCCCCAAAAAAATATCTCACTCTTGCGTCTACCTTTGATTTAAAATTGTTGTCATTAGCTGTCGTGGAGTTGGCCCCCAATTCATTGGAACCCTTTCACAGTGGAAGAAAATGCTGTCTAGTCCTGCACCATCCCCTTGATTGGTTGGAGATCTGACCATTGTGATCCATAGTGTTTTCATTGGCTGATTTTTGGAAGCAGATCGCCAGACCTTTCTTCCTAGTTCATCTTCGTCTGGAAGCTCCACTGAAGTCTGTTCAGCATCATAGCAACACGTAAGCCTCCACTGACAGACTGGTAGTGGCTATACATGAGGTGCATTGGCCAGGAATCAAACCCAGGTCTCCCACATGGAAGGCAAGAATTCTATTACTGAACAAAGTCTTGCTTTAGGGTAGTCAGTATTAAAAGTAACTGGCTCATTTGATACAACACATTACTTTCAGTTTTTTCGTTCTCTTAAAGATAATATAGTTTTAACATTTGTTTCTATAAATTGTTAAAGTGACTACAACACTTAACCACCCTCCACTCCTCCAACATACGTATACACATGCAGTTTTTAAATTCCCAGCTCTTTAAAAAAACTCCTTGGTCAAACACATATGGTCAAAAAATGAGTGGTCAAAAAATGGTAAAAAATATGGTCAAAAAATCGTGTTTACATGATTTTAATGCCTGGACACTACTGCCTCTCAGTAGTGTGAGTCATTTCTTTCCTAACTATCTTTTATTGCTCCCTTGAAGTGATTCTTGGAAGTCCATGTATGATAGAATCATTGCTTAATATTGGTACAGTATTCAGAAAACAGATGGTTTCAGAAACATGGGCAAATTGCCTTGTACAAGGATACATGGAAAGGGGTCTGTATAGACATCACAACTGCAGTGGCTTTGTAAAAAGGCCACCTGTTGTGGAAAGGAACTGTGAGGATTTGTAACACACCGTAACCATTGTGACTTTCTACTGTACACTGGACATGGATGAGTGCTGCAAATATTGCCATTTTCTGGACTATCCAACTGTAGACAGTCCTTATCACTGGGTGATCTTGGGACCACCTGCATCAACTTCCCTTGAGGTACTTGTTACCAAAGTGCATTCCTGGGCCCAGTGCAGACTTATCAAATCAGAGTCTCTGAGGGTGAGGCCAGGGAAGGGAATTTTCCTGGTGATTTTCATGTACCATTGGAGAACCACTGTCCCTAAGATCCATTAGAAATCCAGTTTGGATCAGTCAAGAATTCGAATTCTACAAGAGGCAATCACGTCATGCTATCCAAGAAAACCTTATATTTCTATTCCTGACCTAGAATCTGTAAATTTGTTTTAACAACCAGTTGCCATTAAATTGATTGCCACTCATGGTGACCCAATGTGTGTCAAAGTAGAACTGTGCTCCATAGGGTTTTCCATGGCTGATTTTGTGGTTGTTTAGTTCCTTTTAAATCCCTTATCCCTTAAAAAGGGGCAGGAAGGAATATTGGGGAAAGCATTAAAGAACAGATCAGATGTTAATATGAGTATGATCTGACACTTTTATCTCTATAAGCAGGGGAGCAATAGAGGAAGCAGATACTGACCAACCCCAATTCAATCCTGGTTCTGCCGTCTCTGGCTGTGTGACTTGGGCAAGTTATGTGACTTTGATGGTCCAAATGTGAATGATAATATATATCATAGTGCTGTTATACGGATTAAATGACTGATGTAATGTTTGCACTGCAGTAGTAGACACATGCATAGTAGGCCCCCAAATATTAGGTATCTTCCTTCTTGTTTTTCATCCCTGCAACCCAAAAAGAAGACTTTTAAACTTTGAGAGAGATCTGTTGGCAAAGTCTGGAGTCTCTTTCGGCCATTTCTCTAGGTCATATAGAGATCCAGTTTGTTTCTTTGCCAGGAAGTGTAGTCTTCTGCACAATTCAGGAAATGAACATCAATATGCTTAGTCCAACGGGAGCAATAATAGTCTAGTATTTGCTGACCTCCAGGAGGGGTTCCTCTTATAGGTTTCTGAGTATTTAGAAGAAGTGGAGAAGACATCCCCTAAGGAGTAGGCTGTACAGAGGAAAGTCTTTGAGGAGTGGAAATACGATTGTAGTCTCCTATAGTCCTTATTTTTACTTTTAGGAAGGAGAAAATAGTAGGAGAAAGAAGAGTGAATGGGTCTGGAAAATGGCAACAAAGGAGAGAAAATAGGTTCAAAGACGCTAATAAAATAAATAGGGCATAGACAAATTAAGGAGGCTGACAACTTGCGATAAATGATGTTCAAATTTTGACTCTTGATTCCTGAATCTGACTCCTCCACTAAATAGATCAGCCCAAATATCTTTTAGCACCCCCTATGAACAGTGCTGTGTACTAGGCAGAGTGACCCAAAAATTAGCAAGCCCCATCTCTACCTTCTAGTATCTTACAGAATAGCAAGAAGCCTTGACAAATTTGGCACAGGAAATGGGTAGCTAATCAGAAAAAAATTAAACTTCTACCAATGTACTTAAGCTCTGAAGAAAAAGCCCCACATATCTTGTTAAAAGTAAATGTGGTTTAATTGCTCAAAGAGATCCCAGTCCAGAGATTATCACAGTAAATAATTGCAAAGTACAAAGCAACCTTCTCTGTGAACCTCAGATGCCTTTCCAAATCACCACAGAGGGAGCCTTTCAATCATTTCAACAACCAATGTACTAGCTTTGTTGTCAGACAATGCTGGAAGGTTTCTAACGCCTGTGCTATCTGTAGTGCTATTTTTTGTGGGGAGGGGATTTATCTAAGCAGGGGGTTTGTTTTGTTGGTTGGTTGGTTAGTGTTATCATATCCCAGAAACAAAATAAGCCTACAAATCAATGCCACAGGTACAACTATGCATATATCCTCCATTTCAAATCTCCATCTGCTTGATCGGGACGCCATAGTGGCTGGAGGCATTGCCTGCATCTGCCTTTCATTATTAATTCCGGAAAAATGAGTGGAAATTGACTCTTACATCTGATTTGTTTTTTCCATTGGGGATCACAAATGAGCCCTGGCTGTACCACTAACAGGATGGAACTGCTTGGTGAGCAGCATAGCCTGGGACTCAGCATCCCGTCTTGTTTATCCCTGGGGAAGATGACAAATTATAGACAAGTTAACATCGATGTGAACTACTCTGTCAAAGGGTCAAAATACAAATAGAAAATTCAAGTACCATAGCAGTGAGTCTTTTTAATTACTCCATTTTCAATAACATTCTACTGCCAAAAAAAAAATTAATCATTACATTAACCTAGATAAAAGGACAGAATCACTATATAACCACTAAGAAGACTAACTCTACAGATAGATAAACGTATTTGCGTGTTCACACACACACACATTCTTATCTCAGGGATCTGATTCATTGACCCATAAAATGAAGGAGATGTAAGAGAGATGAGTTCTTACGGCGATAAATGTCTAATGTGAGTCCAAGTTAGCTTTGCTTTTCAAAATTATTTCCACAGAAATCAAAACTGTTTTCAATTATTTATGAATAAATCTCTGTGCCTTAGAGTTTTGATTTAAGGCTTAGACCAAAACCGTCATGGAGAAAACACAAGTGTCTAGTGCTAAATCCCTTTTACTTATATTAGAATGTCAGCTCCAAGAGGGCAGGCATTTTTGCCTATTTTTGATCACTGATGTATCCACAGTGCCTAGAACGGTGCCTGGCACATTGTAGGCTATTAATGAATATTCATAAAATAAACAAACGGTAATGCTTACCTGTTTCATTACAAACAGTTTCTCTGCCAGAATTACCATCATTGGTCAAACTGGGTAATAGGCATGAAAATTTTTCCTGGGAAGTAGTAACCTTAGGGAGATATGGTACTGAATACTAGCTCATGAAAGGCATGGGTTAAGGAGTCTTGTTTATGGCTTGTGTTATCATGGGCTATAAGCAACCCTAAGCTTAAACTATCTGAGAAGTGAGGATAATCGTTTCTCTGTCATTTCTCCAGCAGCTTCCACACTCTGTTGCCTTCCAGAGACAACTCAGGGAGATCTCTTTCCCACTTTTCCTGCCTTTTGCTTTCTTGATTGGGAACCATTTATCCTTTAGTGCTCTCCTACCGTGTTTATATTCATTTTAGAGGATTATATTGGTTTTCCTTTCAACATCATTTTTGTGGTTGGTGCAAGAACAGAACTTGAGACATCGGTACCAACAAAAATGGGGCAAATCGTTTGAATTCACTCTTTTACCCGCTCCTTTCTTGAGCATTTCAGATTCTTAACGCAGACTTCGATTTCAGAAGCCTTTGTAGCCATGAGAAATGCTCTGAAAGAACCATCCATGGCTTCATGTGATCTGAAGCCATAATCCTTTTTATTAGCTAGATAATGAGGAAATATATTTTTCTCTTCTTCTCACTGAATGAAAGGCAACTGTGTTGTTTTTCTGCCAGTTTCGATTATTTCACTTCAGGAAATGGCACTGAAATGTATCCATTATAGAAGAAGGCTTTCATTTGTCCTTTTCATAGTTTGTCTGCGCTTTGGTTTAGTGTTTAAAGTATCATATTGTGTTTCTTTATAGTTAAACATACACTTAGCGTATGAGCCAACAATCCCACTCCTGGGTATTATCAATAGAGAAATGAAAGCTTAAGTTTACACAAAAACCTGTACACAAGTGTTTGTAGCAGCATTATTCATGATTGCCAAAAAGTGAAAACAGCCTAAATATCCTTCTTTGGATGAATGGATACTAAGCTGTGGGACATCCATACAATGGAATACTACACAGCAGTGAAAAGGACTGTTGATTTGTACAACTTAGATGGATCTCAAAGACATTATGCTGCATGAAAAAATGCAGTCTCAGAAGGTTATATACTGTATGATTCCATTTATATGATATTCTGGAAAAGACAGAACTATAGTGTTAGTGAATAGGTCAATGGTTGCCAGAGGTGAGTGTAGTAGCAGAATGGCACTTTGAAGGGCTAGTACTAGGGAGATCAGCAACCTGATTATGGTGGTGGTTATATGAATCTAGGCATATGTTACCATTCACAGAATTGTACACTAAGAGAAAAAAGCCAGTTTTACTATATAATTTTAAAAATTATAGTGTTCCTTATGAATCTATACGCATAGAGAGATGCCTGAAAGGAGTTCATCAAAATGTTACCGTCTGTATGGAAGGACTTCAGAATAAGAATATGGTTATTTTGTTATTTGAAAAATAAGCTATTTCCCTTTTTAAAATATTATGAGGTAAATTTATTTTTATCTTGAAATGGTGAGGGTGCTTGCTTTTTATAACTTGTTCTGTCATAGCTTCTCATTAATACAAAGACCCACTTTTTTATACTGTATATTTTCTGGCAGCATTAACACTATCTGTGTATGGTGAGTAGTATATTACTTCCTGCCAAGCTTGGCAGTGACAAGTGGCATTAAGTGTTAAAAAATATATGCTATTAATAGTTTCGTGCCTAAGAGCTCTCTTTGCACATGAGATTAGTATACCCTTCTCAGTTTCATTTTGTAGTAGAATTCGCCCTTTTAGAGAGCTCACTTTATGCCATTCACTTGTGAAGCTGCAATGGTCGATATGCCTATAATAAATTTAGAAAATTAAATTATTACTGGAATTAAGTTTCCGAAACTCCATCCACTCACAAGTATTTGACTCACAATTTTCATAATAGAGAAGGTAGAAAGACAGCTACTATCAAAATTTCTCTTCCTTCACTGATGTCATCCTCTCGTGCTTTACAGATGATGTGATATCACATAGGCAAGCATGTGTGTGCACATACGTAAGACAAAGTTAGAGAGAAAGAGTGCATCCCTTTATAGCCATGCCTTTTTTCTTTTTCTTTTTGCTCTGACTTTAATTCAGAATATAGCTACCTTTTCTTATGTTGGAAGTTACAGAATTTCAGCAAAAGAAAATTAATAGCCTATATAATTAATGTTTCCTTTTTTCCCCCTGGATAGGTTTCTTGTGTTTTGCATATTTGTAACAGAAGTTTCTTTTATTATTGTTTACTGATCTATATTAAAAGAAATCTTTAAAACGATCATGATGCATGGTCTCTAGAAGAACTATGTACAATAAACAAGTCAAACTGAGCAAGAATAATAAAATGTTGTGTTCAAGTAGATACTGAAAGGTAAATGAATGGTTATGCTCATTTTATGACACTATCCAAATATTTCATGTTTCCATTTATGTCAAAATTAAGCTGCAGTTGGAATAAAAAAAAATTTCCTTTCTTGGTAAAATCAGTTGATTTAGCAGTTTCAGGCCTGAACTGAAGCTTTCAATCAACTTTTTGTTTGTGTGTCACATTTTCCTTTGTATGGGAAATTCTATGCCTGATTCTTTTTTCTTTAAACATGATTGAAAAGAATAATAAAAGAGCACCAAATGTCTTTTATGATGAAATAGTTTTTAAAGAGATACCACAACAACGCTTTATTTTCTTGCTTGGAAGCTACCTTTATAAAACGACTGATATTATATTGGAATCTACTGTTAAAACTGTGTGACCAATGTTTCACTATGATTCATGGTCAGAAACAGACCATCGTGCATGGTCGAACAGGGAGATGCTTGTCAACAATCATTCAAAAGTAGGTATTTGTGCGAGTCCCAGGTTAATTTTCCCTATTTTCATGTGAAAGATCACCTTTCTTTATTCCCTCACAGAATCTCCTTGTACCCTCCCTTGTATTTCTCCTCGCATATGAGCTCCTTCTCTTCTCACAGAGGGCTAGGCTTTCCGCAGTCAATGGCCTGTGAACCTGGAGTGTTTCTTGAGGCACTTCCAAAATGTGATTCCAGTTGTTGAGTACTCATGACAGCCCCCAGTCTAAGGCAAAACAAAAGTGAGGGTTAATTGATCATAAACATGGTTGAGACCACCCAGAGGAGCTGCGGGAAGTGTGGTGGGGGGGGGGGGCACTGAATTGATCAAAATTCACAAAGTTGTAGAGGATTTCTGGAGCCAGAAGGAGGCTGCCTTATTTTGGAGTCATCAGCTGAGGGCTAAGAAAAGAATATTCTGGGCATTCTGCTCTGTCAAGACACAGGATGAGCTTTTAGAAGAAAATAAAAGCACTGACTTAACTGCAACATGACTTTTAGCAGTTGCTCTTGTCTTTTGCTAAAATCCTTGTCATTCACCCTTCTCTTTGGTTCTGTTCTATTCTTATTCTTGGCCTTCAGAAATCTCTGGCCCATATTATTGAAGACTTAATAATATTCATTGATCAGTATTTGACATTTGAATAATTTTTATATGCAAAGCAGTGATAGGGTAGGAAGAGGTCTGGGCTCAAATATTTATTCTGCTACCAGCTAGTTGGTAACCCAGTCAGGTAATCAGAACCTTGGGTACCCCAGCTCTGAAATGTCCCACATACTACACTGTTAGAGACAAATGATTCCATAAAGGAAAACCCTTGCAAAAGGTTATATGTGCTCTACTAATACATCAAATATATATGTAGTAGAACTGGTGGTACAATGTTTCATTTATATACAGTGATGATAGGTGGACTTAATTTCTTTCCCTAAGCATTTGAAGATGCTTACCAGGAAATAGTCTGTCAATGTTCATCACATTTCTTTGAACTTGAGGAATAAAATGCCACTAAGTATGTCCAAAGTAACCCTGGTGGCACAATGGTTAAATGCTTGGCTGCTAACAGAAAGATTGGTGGTTCAAACCCACCCAACAGCTCTGCAGCAGAAAGACCTGGCAATCTGCTCCCATAAAGATTGCAGCCTAGAACACCCTATGGAGGGCATTTCTACTCTGTCACTTGGTGTCACTATGAGTCAAAATCAACACAATGGCACCTAAAAGTAAGTATGTCCAGGGTTATCGTGTTTGTTTGAGATGGTGAGATAAGTGGAATAGAGCCAGTTTAAAGTTCCCTCTACAGTCTGACACTCTGATTACTTATACTAACACGTGACCGTCACACATTATTGGGAAGCATTCTATATGGTAGTTAAGACCATAAATTGGGAGCTAGTCCTGAATTCAAATTTTGGTTCTGCTACTTTCTAGCTGTGTAATCTTAGACAATTTAGATAATTCCCCTGAACTTCAAATTCTTCATCCATAAACTGGGATTATACTAGTACAAGCGTTAAAGATTTTTGAGAGAATACTTTACATCAAGGATTGACTTTTTTTTTTTTTTTGTAAAGAGCCAAACAGTAAATATTTTTAGGCTTTGCAGACTATATGGCCTCTGCAGCAACTACTCAGTGCTGTTGTCGTAGCTCGAAAGCAGACATAGACAATATATGAATGCATGGGTGTGGCTGTGTTCCAATAAAACTTTATTTACCAAAACAGGTGGCAGATCAGATTTGGCCCATTCACATAGCTTGCCAACCCCTGATCTACATTAATGCTTAACAGGCTTCTAAACATTAATTTTAATGAATATAAATTGGATTCTATTAATTCCGTGACAAAAATTAAAACTTATACCATCACTCAGGAATACATAACAATTGTATGAGGCTATACTACATTCCTTTAGAAACTAAAATCACTAGATACTGAAAGAAAATACCATGATTTTGAAGATTTATGTTTGTGAGGAACTCTGCAGTAGAATCTGGTGATCCAGTGAGAGGAAAATAATAATCAGCAAATATTTTGCCGTGCTTTCAAATCACCAAATAGATAGGGGATGCTAGAAAATTGAAACAAATGTCAGTTAGATGAAATTTTCTGGAAGGTAGGGCCACATATTCATTTATTCTTCAAAGTATATATCCTTTGGCTGTCATTTCCTTCCTAAAGGATACTAAACATGCGCCTAGTAGAAGCCTACTGTGCTGAACTTGTACCATTACATTCCTGTTCCTTGTCTTCCTAACATAATGAAACTGATTATATTCCTTGTTTTATAATGTTCATCCCATTAGGATTGGGAAATTCGTTGGCTACCAAGTACAGCCTTCTGTTCATGTTCTTATCATTAGTAGTGCTCTAGCTTTGGAGCCGTCAGCATTTTCAGCCTAAATGCTGCTTTCAGGGGTTTGCAATTCAGTCATAAAAATTAGCTGCAGGCAGAAACTTTACATATAAAGTCCAGACCCAAGAGAAAAATGTTATTACATTTTTAACAGGGAAAGGGAAGTACATTTGACCGTTATAAAAAGCATAAAAATCACTGTAGTGAACTTGCTCTGGATCCTTTTCTGTCCTGGCATAATTTAAGATTGCATTTGCACTCTGCCTCCTGCATTTTCCATGTATCCATTGGAGGAACCCTATAGACTTGCAGTGTTAGCCGACTTTACAACACGTTCCCTTAAGGTTCCTGTTCTATTTAATATGGGGCCAAAGCAGCGTTTTGAGTATCCATTTGTCAATGGGAAAAGGAAATTTCAGTCTCTTGCTATAGCATTCTATGAATTCAAAATTTGAATCATTCCTCTGCCATAATATAGCAATGCAGGACCTGACCTGCATCAGGCTCCATGTTTTATGATTGAGCTTTAGCACTGACTTGTGTGTGCAGATATTTCTTTGATGTGTGGGTGAATTAAGTAAGCTTAATTAACATTTTCCAATTAAATACTACATTATGAATTCAATCTCATTGCACTCTGCAACTTGGATGAGATTGCTCTATCTTTGTTTAAAGAAACAAGATAGGTTATAGAGTTTAGAGCTTGAGCGATAATCATCGCTTCCCTCCCCCAGCTGTCACCTCTCTTTCTCAGGAACATTTTTATCCACTCATTTAATTGTAGGACTTTGGTGCAAACATATTTCTCAGATGTGCTCGAGGATATTAAAAATGATACCTGGTCTCACAATTGATAAGAATAGTGTTCCACCCATACCATACTGAATTCCAGATTATTCTATTCATTAGAGATGAAACCTATTTCTAATTCCCTTTCATATTATTTTATATATGTAATATATAATGCATGACATGTATTATGTAATATTGTTGTTGTTGTTGTTAGTTGCCACTGAGCCAATTCTGACTCATGGCGACCCTGTGTGTGCAGAGCAGAACTGCTCCATAGGGTTTTCAAGGCTGTGACCTTTTGGAAGCAGATTACCAGCCCTGTCTTCAGAGGTGCTTCTGGGTAGGTTTGAACCACCAAACTTTCAGTTACTAGTCGAGTGCTTAGCCATTTGCACTACCCAGGGACTCCCTATTATATAACATATACTATGTAATGTATAATATGTGATTACCAGTGACTTTCACCTTACTCAATTTAATCGTCAATGTACCATCCTTATCTTAGCTGACCTGACAGCAGCACTGGACTCAGTAGTCACTCCCTCCTCCAAGTACTCCTTTTTCCTGGCTTCCAGGACACCACATTCGCCTGGTTTCCTTGCTGTCACACTGGTTACTCCATCTCACTCTCTTTAGCTGGTTATTTCTCTTCTCCATGACCTCCTAACATTGCAATATCCCAGGTTTAGTCCTTGGTCTTCTCCTCTACTCTCACTCCTTTGATGATCTCATCTCACCTATATGCCAGTAGCTCCTAAATGTATATCCCAGCCCTGACATTTCTCTGAACTTGCATATCTAACTGCCTACCCCTCTCCCCTGGAATAGACACCCCAAGCTCCACATGTTCAAACCTGAGTTCCTAATCTTTCCCTGCAGACCTGTGTTACCCACAGCCTCCCCTATCTCAGGGACAGTAACTCCATTCTTCACATTGCTCAGGCTAAAAATTTAGGAATCATCCTTGACCTCTCTTTTCTCTCCCTTGTCACATCCAGGAAATTCTGATTGTTTTAACTTTTAAATTATCCAGAATCTGACCACTTCTCACTTCCTTGACTGTTAACACCTTGATAGGAGGCACTGTCTCATTACTCATCTGCTCCAAAGCAACAGTCCGTACAATGGCCTACAAGACCCTAGCAAGGAGAACCCTCCAGCCCCTTGTCTGACTGCATCTCTACTCTTCTCTGTTTTCCTCGCTTCACACCAGCCACTCTGGCCTCCTTTCTGTTCCTCTAATGTGCTAGACACTAGGCACACTCCCTTCTTACTCCCCACTCCTGTGTCTGCAATGCTTTTCTGTAACGTATCCAGCTGGCTAACTCCCTCACCTCCTTCAAATCTTTCCCCAAATGTCACCTTTTCTGTATGTTTTACGTTAACCCCCTATTTAAAATTGCAAAGTCACCCAGCACCGGCATTCCTAAGCTCTACCTTTTCTTCTTTTTCTGTATTTTCATCACCTTTGAGCATACTATATGATTTTTGTCCATTCCTTATCATCTGTTCCCTGCACTAAGATGCAAGCCTTATGTAGGCTGAAAGCTTTGCTTTGTTTTTTTCACACATTGCAAGCACCAAGAATAGTGTCTGTCACATAGAAGTAACTCAATAAATATCTGATCTGTTAAATGCATATATAATCAGTGAAAAAAAAAACAGCAACGTACAACTATAAAAATTTAAACATTCATAATAGATAGTAGGAGCCTTGGTGGTGCAGTGGTTAAGAGCTATGGCTGCTAACCAAAAGGTCAGCCGTTCGAATCTACCAGTTGCTCCTTGGGAACCCTACGGGGCAGTTCTACTCTGACCTGTAGAGTCGCTATGAGTCGGAATCGACTCGTCGGCAACAGGTTTTCATTTTTTTAATAGATAGTACAATACTGAGTGATTTGTTAAACAGTTTTAGTTTAGGGGAGATGGTATTTTACAAGTATATTTGTTTTAAATTATTCTTAATATTTTAAAGGATTGATTTTATATGTTACAAGATAACTGGTGGCATTCTATATTCAACGTGTTTCAAAGAAATAATAGTTACATTGCCATACAGTTTAGAAAAAATTAAACATGAAAAGCAATTGCATTCTCATGATTTAGTTAATAAAATATCCAAAAAGGGTAATCTCAGTAGTAGATTTACCTAAGCAGCTCACAGTTAAAGCCATTTTGGACACTGACGGCAAAAGCAAGACTTCTGGAAGATTTTTCTCTAAATTGTTGGATCATGTTTTTACTTCCTCCTGAAGCACCACAGTTTATTTAGTTATGCATGCTTACTAGAAGCAAGCAGTAAGCAATCATTTATTCCTTTTAATCTCTGGTTTTAATCTCCTGCTGTATGGGGGCATTTTGCCCCATGTTCGGTCTTCTCCACTCCAGAAGTTTTGATCATACCAAATTTCTCTTAATGAAGATGATTAGACACTAAAAACCAGTAAGAACATCGGGGGACACTTAGAAGGTTCTCGTATGCACGAAATTTTAAACATGTTGGGAAAAGCTATTATTGGCACTTATTCAGAATTTGCTATTAGATTGTTGAAAATCTTTAAGAATGATGAGTGTGGAGTCACTGCTAATAACTTAATGACAACGGAATATGTTGAGTGATTTAAAAAAAAGATAAAATATATCTAGAGAGCAGATTCTGGCTCAGATAACTATAATAGTGTTTCCTTAATCACCATTCCCAGAATAAAATTTGGATAGAACCAAAAGCAAGAGTTAGATGCAAAGTGGAGTAGAGCTAATAGGACCTAGAAACCAAAGTTAATTTCAAAAATATAGTTTCTAGTATACTTGCGTTGCAGAAGGCTGTCATGAAAAATGTAAACCATGAAATAAAATTCATATGGAGTAACTGAAACCTTATTTTCATACACTCCTTGTTTTGATGATTTACACTTCTAATTTCACATCTTTAGTTGAGCCCTAAGCAAAATTTTGAAAAGATGTTTCTCATTAGAGTACTTGGAATCCCCTCTATGTACCAGCCCCAACCAATAAATAGGAATTTCCTTTCCGCAATAAATATTGCTGCTTGTTGTTAGGAAGCATCCAGTTGGTTCAGATTCATAATGACCCTATGTACAACAGAACTAAACAGTGAAATGCGTTGTTTGATTTCTTGGCTGCTGCTTCCATTGGCGTTGATTGTGAATCCAAGTAAAGTGAAATCCTCGACAACTTCAGTATTTTCTCCGTTTATCATGATGTTACTTTCTGCAATGGATAATCCTGCTATCCTATACTCTGTATTTTATTTGTATGTTTTTTTAAAAAAAAAAACACTTTAATACAAATGGGGAAGGATTAATCAATTCTTTAGCCATTAAGAAATAGCCTAATCAAGTCTAGCAACTCTCAATCATAAAAACAGAAAAATGATTAAAGTAAAATTACCACAGGTGACTTTCAGCACATGCCTTCCAAATTAACTCTGGGTATTGAAATTCAGCCTGGAGATGAGAGAAATGAGTAGAGTTTTACAGGGAGGAGAGACGAAGTTAATAGGTCAGGCATGAAGTTTGCACTAACCATTTCTGCGCATATTCCATTGGTCCGAACTCAGTCATATGGCTATACATAACTGCAAGGGAGTCTGGGAAACGTTATTTGGCTATCTGCCAAAATGGAGAGGCATACAAGTTTGATGACCAGCTAGTCAAACTTTGCTACAGTCGTGTTTTATGTGTTTGTTCATTGTTTGCTTGTCTCCATGAAGAAAATTAGCAATTCAGCATAGAGTTTGAAAATTCTTCCTCTTCCCAGCACCTTCTTTGTGTTAGGTATCATAACCAAAAAAAACAAACAAACTTGTTGCCATCAAGTCGATTCCAACTCATGGCGACTCCATGTGTTACAGAGCAGAACTGCTTCTAAGGTTTTCTTGGCTGTAATCTTAACAGAAGCAGATGGTAAGCTTTTGTTCTGCGGTGCCACAAACCATTTGCACCACCCAGGACCTTCAGGCATCATACATATGTACTAAAAACAAGCTTTTAAGGTCACTTTCCATTTTAGTACAAGTATGTCTAAAGAATGTGAATGTAAACCACTGTTGTTTCAAAATTCATGATTTTTACCAATTTGTTGAGCTCTTTGAGAAAATCAAAAGGCAGACTCTTTGAGATGAGGTGTTCTTTGTGAATGATGTGGCAGCTGGGGGGTTTGAAATGGGCATTATCCTGGATGAAGGCTACCGTATTTCAGCTCCGCCTTTTGTGATTTGGCCCTTTCAGTGTACATCTGGTTACTATTCCAGTCAATTTCTTACTCACTAAAAAACATATACCTTGTTGAAAAATTTCTCAGCATCTATGTTCTATCCATAAATTCTTCATCATTTTAAATATTGAGGACCCAAGACCAATAAAACAACAAAATCATCTACGTTTTCATAAACCGTAGGATAAATAATAGAGATAACATAAGTATAGCAACCAGATGTTCCAGAAATTTTTGAGTACTTTAAAAGGTGTCCATAAGGAGGGCTCTGGGGACCATGATCTCAGGGAACATCTAGCTCAATTGGCATGACACTACTTATAAAGATAATGCTCTACATTCTACCTTGGTGAGTAGTGTCTGGGGTCTTAAAAGCCTATGAGTGGCCATCTAAGATACTCCACTGATCTCATCCCTTCGGGAACAAGGGAGAACAAAGAGAACAGGATACAAGGAAAAGATTAGTCCAAAGGACTAATGGTCCACAGCTACCAAGGCCTCCACGGGACTGAGTCCAGTACAGCTGGATGGTGCCCGGCTACCACCAATGACTCCTCTGACCAGGATCACAACAGAGGGTTCTGGGCAGAGCTGGACAAGGATGTAGAGCATAATTTTAACTCCCAAAAAAAAAAAAAAAAAAAGAAGACCAGATTTACTGGCCTAAAGAATACTAGAGAAACCTCAAGAGTGTGGCCCCCAGACATCCTTTCAGCTCAGAGGTGAAGTTACCTTCAAGGTTCGATGTTAAGCCTGGGAATGGACAGCCCAGTAAAACTAAATGGGACTAACGAGGTACAGGAGTCCTGTGACAAGGGCCAGAAGGCAGAGGGAGAGTAGGAAACTGATGATAAGGAACACAAATTGAATAAGGACACTGTCGATGTATTGTGAGATTGTTGACCACTGCTATAGGGCAACATTTGTAGTAACTATTAAATGGGAGGCTGTTTTGTCCTGTAAGCCTACATCTTGGGGGAGAATGGCAGCACAATTGGAAGAGCATAGTCAATATCACTTAAATGTGTAAGTAAAAAGTTTTGAAATGGTGTTTAAATAAAATAAAATAAAATAAAATAAACAAATGAGACTAAAGAGGTACAATAGTCCACTGACAAGGTCCAGAAGACAGAAGGGGACAAGGAAGCCCCCTGGTGATAGGGAACACAAGGTGGAGTAAGGATATTCTTGATGTGCTGTGAGATTGTTAACCATTGTCATAGGGCAACATGTGTAGTAACTGTTAAATGAAAAACTATTTTGTTCTGTAAGCCTTCATCTTAAGTGAGAATAACAGCACAGTTGGAAGAACGTAGTGAATGTCACTGAACTGTGAATGTAGAAATTTTTGAAATGGTGTATCTTTGGCCATCTGTAATTTTCATCAAAAAAAAAGGTTGAGAATTTAGAGGCTTAATACGTTGTGGGGTTGTTAACCAATGTCATAGAACAACATGTGTACTACTATTTCATGAGAAACTATTTGCTCTGTAAGCTTTCACCTGAAGTACAATAAAATATATAAAAAATAAAAATAAAAAACAATAAAATAAAAGGTGTCCATAGTTGATGTCAATAAATAATGACACTTTTTGTTTTGACTTGGCTACCTCCAAAACAGACTCTAGCATCTCTACAGTGCAAGTTTTCGATTGAACTTTCCTTATTATCAGCAAAAAACTATACTTCCAAGGTCAACTTTTTTGTTTGCTTTTTTTTAATTGCCAAATTTTTTATTTTATAATTGTAAAAAAATTCTCATAATTTTCTTCTAAATGTGTATGATTGATTTTAACCTGCCATTACAGGAGTGATGGTTTCATGCTTTTTTATGCGACAGATACGAAAATGTAGGCTCATTTACATCACCAAATTAGAACTCATAGTTAAAATAAGCAACAAAGCGTAGCCTATAAATTTTAGATTCACTGCTGCTTACTACTGATTGAAATAGTTCTGGTAACAAGTTTAATGTGCATCACAACTTTTTATAGTTTCAGATTGTTCTTTCTCATTTATCATATATTTTCACCAGTTTCAAATTTACACTTCAAACTTCTTATTTTATCCATCACCTACTACAAAATACAATACATTGTACTTAACTGTGAAACTATTTGAAAAGGTCTAGTAAAGTCCTTTTTTGTAATAAGTACAAAAAGAAATCCTGAAATGCCCATGAATAGGAACTAGTTCCCCACACGTTTGTCAGTTTGTCATACTGTGGTGGCTTACAAGTTGCTGTGATGCCGGAAACTATGCCACCAGTATTTCAAATGCCAGCAGGGTCACACATGGTGGACAGATTTCAAGGGAGCTTCTGGACTAACACAGACTAGGAAGAAAGACCTGGTGGTCTACTTCTGAAAAAATTAGCCAGTAAAAACCTTATGAATAGCTGCAGAACATAGTCTGATATAGTGTCAGAAGATTAGGTTGGAAGACACTCAAAATACGGCTGAGGAGGAGCTGCTTCCTCAAAGTAGAGTAAACTTTAATGATGTGGATGGAGTCAAGCTTTCAGGACTTTCATTCGCTGATGTGGCACGACTCAAAATGTGAAGAAACAGCTGCAAACATCCATTAATAATCAGAATGTGGAATGTACAAAATATGAATCCAGGAAAATTGCAAAATTTTCAGAAATTAAATGGAACACATAAACATCAATCTCCTAGACATTAGTCAGCTGAAATGGACTGGTATTTGTGATTTTGAATTGGACAATCCTATGGTCTACTATGCCGGGAACGACAAATTGAAGAGGAACGGGTTTGCATTCATCGTCAAAAAGAACCTTTCAAGATCTGTCCTGAAGTACAACATGATCAGTGATAGACTATACCTACCAGGAAGACCCGTTAATATGACTATATTCAAATTTATGCACCAACCACTAAGGCCAAAGATGAAGAAATTGAAGATTTTTACCAACTTCTGCAGTCTGAAATTGATCAAACATGCAGTCAAGATGCATTGTGAATTACTGGTGATTGAATATGAAAGTTGGAAACGAAGAAGGAACAATAGTTGAAAAATATGGCCTTGGTGATAGAAACGACACCAAAGATTATATGATAGACTTGCAAGACCAACAGCTTCTTCACTGCAAATACCTTTCTCCAACAACATAAACAGTGACTATACACGTGGATCTCACCAGATGGAATACACAGGAATCAAATTGACTACATCTGTGTCAATGGAAAAGTTCAATATCATCAGTCAGAACAAGGCCAGGGGCCGACTGTGGAACAGAACATTAATTACTAATATGAAAGTTCAAGTTGAACCTGATGAAAATTAAAACAAGTCCACAAGAGCCAAAGTATGATCTTGAGTCTATCCCACCTGAATTTAGAGACCCTAACAGGAATAGATTTGACGCATTGAACAGTAATGACTGAAGACCAGACGAGTTGTTGAAGGACATTATACATGAAGAAAGCAAGAGGTCATTAAAAAGAGAGAAAAGAAAGAAAAGGCCAAAATGCATGTCAGAAGAGACTCTGAAACTTGCTCTTGAACATAGGGCAGCTGAAGTGAATGGAATAAATGATGAAGTAAAAGCTGAACAGAAGATTTCAAAGGGCGGCTCCAGGAAAAAAAAAAGTAAAGTATTATAATGACATGTGTAAAAAGCTGGAGGTAGAAAACCAAAAGGGAAGAACACGCTTGGCATTTCTCAAGCTGAAAGAACTGAAGAAAAAATTCAAGCCTTGAGTTGCAATTTTGAAGGCTCCTACAGGAAAAACATTAAACAACGCAGGAAGCATCAAAAGAAGATGGAAGGAATACACAGAGTCACTGTACCAAAAAGAAGTGGTCAACGTTCAACCATTTTAGAAGGTAACGTATGATCAAGAACCAATGGTACTGAAGGAAGAAGTCCAAGCTGCACTGAAGGCTTTGGCAAAAAACAAGGCTCCAGGAATTTACAGAATACCAGTTGAGATATTTCAACAAACAGATGCAGCACTGGAAGTGCTCACTCATGTATGCCAAGAAACTTGGAAGACAGCTACCTGGCCAACTGACTGGCAGTGATCCATATTTGTACCCATTCCAAAGAAAGGTGATCCAACAGAATGAGGAAATTATCAAACAATATTATTAATATCACACACAAGTAAAATTTTGCTGAAGATCATTCAAAAGCAGCTGCAGCAGTACATTGACAGAAATCCAAGCAGGATTCAAAACAGGACGTGGAACGTGGGATATCATTGCTGATGTCAGATGGATCTTAGCTGAAAGCAGAGAATACCAGAGAGATGTTTACCTGTGTTTTATTGACTAAGCAAAGGCATTCGACTGTGTGGATCATTACAAATTATGGATCACACTGCAAAGAATGGGAATTCCAGAATGCTTAATTGTGCTCATGAGGAACCTGTACATAGACCAAGTGGCAGTTGTTGAACAGCACAAGGGGATACTCTGAGGTTTAAAATCAGGAAAAGTGTGCCTCAGGGTTGTATCCTTTTACCATACTTATTCAGTCTGCATGCTGAGCAAATAATTCAAGAAGCTGGACTATATGAAGAAGAATGGGCATCAGGATTGGTGGAAGACTCATTAGCAACCTTCGATATGCAGATGACACAACTTTGCTTGCTGAAAGTGAAGAGGGCTTGAAGGACTTCCTGATAAAGATCAAAGACTACAGCCTTCAGTATGGATTACACCTCAACATAAAGAAAACAAAAATCCTCACAACTAGATCAATAAGAAACATCATGATCAACGGAGAAAATATTGAAGTTGTCAAGGATTTCATTTTACTTGGATCCACAATCAACACCCATGGGAGCAACAGTCAAGAAATCAAATGATGCATTGCATTGGGCAAATCTGCTGCGAAAGACCTCTTTAAAGTGTTAAAAAGCAAAGATGTCACTTTGAGGACTGAGGTGCACTTGACCCAAGCCATGGTATTTTCCATCGTCTCATATGCATGTGAAAGGTGGACAATGAATAAGGAAGTCAGAAGGATTGATGCCTTTGAATTATGGTGTTGACGAAGAATATTGAATGTACCGTGCACTGCTTGAAGAAGGAACAAATCTGTCTTGGAAGAAGTACAGCCAGAATGCTCCTTAGAAGCAAGGATGGTGAGACTACATCTCACATACTTTGGACATGTTATCAGGAGGGACCAGTCCCTGGAGAAGGACATTATGCTTGGTAAAGTAGAGGGTCAGCAAAAGAGAAGAAGACCCTCAACGAGATGGATTGACACAGTGGCTGCAACAACGGGCTCAAGCATGACAATTGTGAGGATGGTGCGGGACCAGGCAATGTTTCCTTCTCTTGTGCATGGGATCACTATGAGTCGGAACCAACTCGACAGCACCTAACAGCAACAACAGGAACCAGTTAAATAAACTGTAATCCATTGCGTTCTGTTATACGCGAGGTTACTATGGGTCGGAGCCTTCTTGAGGGCACCTAACAACAATAGCAATGTATTACAAAACTCTGTAGGTGTTGGAATGATAAAATGGAGCTGATATTATCCCACTTCTGCTTTTTAAAGGATATATACGCATGAGTGCATATAAATATATGTGTGATTACTACTATGTTTGTGTATCTTAAATATACATATACATGTACATATATGTTTTTATATGCATAGTATTGGTCAAGGAAGATATAGAAGAAACTGTTTCTATGCTTACCTCTTGGGGAGTGAAGCCAAAGCTTGGACTGTGTGCAGGAGCCCTTTGCTCTTTATCTTATTCCCTTCTGAACTGTTTGAATTTTCATTTGTTTGGTTTTTTTACTATGGCTGTCTGATTTGTCATGTCTTTTATTCCCTGTTTAAAAATATATATACAAATACACACTCACCATAAAGCATATACTACGTAAGCATTTGGCTGCTAACCGAAAGGTCAGTGGTTCGAACCCACCCAGTAGCTCCACAGGAGAAAAGACCTGGTGATCTGTTCCCTAAAGATTATATCCTAGGAAACCCTATGAGGCAGTTCTACTCTGTCACGTGGTGTTGCTACGAGTCAAAAATCAGCTTGATGGCACCTAACAACAACAACAAATGTACCATACACTGTGTAGGACCTTTCCTCAAAGAAGTTTGAATATGACTGAGGAATAAGAATGCATATGCTAAAGATGGAAAACTTCAGGTCTCAAATAACTTTGCTGGTAGTGTTTAAATTCTGCTTTTCATGTCCACTCTGCCACTGCCTATTGCCTTTACCGGTTAAGTTCTTTCTCACTGTAAATGACTCAAGGGCAGCAGCTTCTCTAATCACAGCTGGGAAACTTGTAACTGGGAGCCGGGCCATAGCTTTAAACCAGTGGGCATCTATGGAAACAAAATAACAGAAATTAGCAATGGTTGCAAAATACAGCCCCAGCCCACTCCGCCTCCTTTCTAATTACCGTGTTTTAACCATATGCAGCCAGGCTCCAGTGATTGAGCTACGGGGAGAAATACTTTTTGAATAAGGCAATGCTTTCTCTGGAAGGACTAACCAAAAACTTGATTGTAACTAAAATGAGGTAACAGTTCCTACTACCTCCATCAAGTGCGTTCTGCCCAAGGAAAAAATGTGTTGATATGATCCTAACTATATGTTAACACCATTTCAGTAGCCCCCAGAGAAAGTGCGTGTTTTCCAAAATGCAGATCACTGAATTATAATGTACTATTTAGCAACTCCTACTACTGAAAATTCAAGGCATATCCCAACTTTTCTTGGATTTAGCCAGCCTAGAATTCCAGCCCACGGATTCCCCACAGGTTCTCTCTACACTTTAATACCTGGTACACAATCACAAGGCATTTGGGTCTTCAGACCCACGTGATTTCTCTGATCCACTCAAGACGGCCGTGGTTCCAACTGGAATCAGGTGTTGCAGCGCCTCTGAGGAGGCTCTGCCTCTAGTGTTCCGACTGGTTTCCTTTTGTCTCAGTGGATAAAACCCAGAGGTTCCTAAACCTGGCTGAGTCGTCAGGAAAGCTTGCTAAATAAATAGATTCTTGGTTTCTGGACTACGCTGATACACAGCCAGGTTTGAAATCCCTTTCCTTGGTTCATTGCTTCTGAGTCCTGTCTGCTGGGGCCACCACCAGCACTGCCTCACCTCTGGCCTCTTCCTGACAAAGGAGTCCCCATACCCTGTTATGTGTAACTGACCTTCTCAGGCACAAGCTGCCTTCTCTTCCTTTAGCTCCCAGTTTTCGTTTCGTGAACTGTTCAAATCAAACAAATTAAGAACAGCATAAAAGGAGCCAACATCAACAGTATAGTAGTCAGACCTTTGCTTTAGGCCGGATTTCCCTCTGTTCCTCTGTTCCCTGAAGCAGGCCTGTGCTTCTGGATTCTTCTTTGGTTCAGGTTCAGAGCTCTGTTTTCTCAAATGACCATCAGCAGGGACTGAGAGGTGGTCACCACTAGTCTCCACTGAGAGGTTTCTTAGTCCAAACTGGGAAATGTGACTACTGGCCCCAGAATCCTCCCCCAGAGACTCTGAGACTCAGGACTTTATGGGCATCCTCTAACAGATCTCATTCAGAGGGATGTGTAGGTGATGCCACAGACATGGTTTATGTTCAAGTCTATTTTATCAAGGAAGCTGCTATCCACTACGAACTACCTAAAACATTATTATACACACTCTCAGTAAAGAGTGGAGTCCCTGGGTGGTACAAATAGTTAACACACTTGGTTTCCAACTAAAAGGATGGCAGTTCGAGTCCACTCAGAGGCACCTCAGAAGAAAGGCCCAGTGATCTCCTCCTGAAAAATCAGCCACTGAAAACCCTATAGAGCACAGTTCTACCCTAACACACATGGGGTCACCATGAGTCAGAGTCCACTCAGTGGTAACTGGTACAGATAGTAACTAGCAAGAGGCCCAGATTAAAATGAAGGTCTTCGCTTAAGAGAGTTTTATGCGATGGTTTGAGTTGTAGCACCTATGAAAATCTTCAATTATCTTAGCGATTCCACAGAAGAATATGATTTAAAAAAAAAAAAATAGAAAGGAGGTAAGTACAATACCAACATAAGTTATCTTAAAAAACTTTAACCTGAAGTCAAGGAGGATTTGGGAAATTTTTCATTAAGAGTGAGTGACTGTTAATACCATATCAAAGCATTTGCTAGACCTAAAAAGCCTTTGTTAAATAATTTTACACATACCCCATACTCTTAACACATTTAAATCATAATTTTGGGAGATAGTCCATCAAGCAAAGTTCTAAATTTTTATACTGATGTAGGCATAGTGCCTCATAGATTCCAAAGGTGATAAGTATAATATTGTGGCTTTGATTACATATTACTTTTTCTTTTCCTGCTCAAATGAGGTTTAACGTAATTGCCTAGGTTTCGTTTCTACCGTACCTTCCTTAGAAACTCTCCACTCAGTGTTGAGAAGCGTATGTTATTATAAGTAATTCCTGAAAATAGGACAGCATTTCATAGTTCTCTGGCATTGAAAGTTGTCTTGTTTATTTATTTGTTAACTTGTTTATTTGCTTTCAAGTGAGCGTAAAGTCAACCCTCACAGGACAAGGAAAAATATTTGGTGTTTCCTTGCGGGTTTAATCTCTAAAAGTTTTCCACTATCACTAATGATGTCCCAGGAGTCCTTGGAGATAAAATAAGAGGCTGTACAGTTCATAAATTTTTATTTATGTGCAACCCTTGCTCTCAAATAAGTTCACAATCTGGTAAAGAGGCAAAGAGATAAAATATAGGTATAATGAACTTGCAGAAATGGATTGAATTTGGAAGGTATCTGGAGGACAGAGCTACGGCTTGGTGGGCCACTTGGGAAGATGATGGGGGAAAATGACCGAAATACTTGAGAAAGGCTTTCTGAATGGACTGGATTGAGTCTAAATCCTAAAAGACTGCCTGCCATGTAGTAGTAAATAACATGGCAACTTGAACAGAAGATTGGAAATGGGAAAAGCCTGAAGAACAGAGGATAGCAAGAAAGGGTGCATGTCGGGATGAAATTCTTTAAAGCAGGGCAAACCAGTGAAGAGCCTTCACTTCTGTGGACACTCGTTCTTCCATCCTTTGGATAAGTTAACCCTGAGTTCAGCAGTGCTTTTGGAGACTGGTAGAATGAAGGGGAAAAGAACGTGATCTGTTAAGTCAAGAAGCCCAGAAACACTGAGTTTGTGGAAATATGACATGATAGTATAAGCAGTGATTGTGGGGATTTTCATTAGCAACAGACTATTTCTGTTTTATGAAGAGAGATTAAGCTTGGCATCTAGTAGGCGCTGTGTTAGTCAGGGTTGTGTACTTTGGCTTCTGCGTCGTTATTTTTATTAGTACTAATACTTATCCTTTATTAAACCTTTACTCTTTGCTAATTTACATTGTGCTAAGGGTTTTATGGAGCCCTGGTGGTGCAGTGGTTAAAAGATTGGCTGCTAACCAAAAGGTCAGCAGTTGGAACCCACCAGTCACTCTTTGGAAGCCCTATGGGGCAGTTCTACTCTGTCCTGTAGGGTCACTATGAGTCGGAATCGACTCGACGGCAACGGGTTAAATGTTTTACATGCCTTGTTCATTCATTCAATCCTCACAATAAACCTAGGAGGTAAAATTTTTAGACCTTTTTTTTAAAAAAAATGAGAAAATTTAAATACTAGAGAGGTTAAGTGACATAACTCGCTTAAAGTCAAAGAGATAATAAACGGTAGAGTCCTATTTGGACATAGATTTAGCTGACTCAGGGGCCTGGCTCCCAACCACTGCATTTATGCTTTAGAACAGGGGTTGCAAATTTATGACCACAGCATCAAAATCAGCCTGGGGACCTGCTTTGTTTAGCCTACACATTGTGTTTTCAGAAAATCTGAATGTGCATTTTTACGGAGGGCATATTTAACTGAAGTCACCATGCATGATTGTCTTAAACCATCCTGACATTTAAGGTCACAATCTCTGTTTTAAAGTTACAGGTTGAATATCCCCCCTATTTTATTTAAAAAAACAATATATGATAAGCTAGCACAGCACTTATTTAAAGAAAGGTCCATTGTTTCTGCTGAGGAATGCGAACAGGAAACATTTGGTGGAAATATTAGGCCATTCTTAAAGTAGCCAGTAACATTGATTTTGCAATCTTGAGAGGACAAGTTTCCACGGATTCCTTCTTTCTCTCATGATTTCACATCTTGCTTACCATGCATAGACACAGCCAGAGGGATTCCCTTCTGTAGTCCCAATCCATATGCCTCTGCCAACCAATTAATTGCTCATTAATACATCATCCTAGGTGTTAATTTGTTGACAGTCAGATACATTTAAGAAAGAGGACATGAACACTGTCCCAGTGGTCCTTCCTATTCTGGAATGTGAAGGAAACTAGAATTACAGTGAAGTCAATGTCAAATTTCTTGCCTCACGTATGTATTTCCAGCTATCGCAATAATTTTTCATTGATGATCTATGATGACTACATTTTACTCTTATTTTACATGCTTCTCCATTAGGGAACTGCATTTTCTTTACACAGAAGAGTTAATCTAATACTCAGGGATAAGGAAAGTTTGAGGGAACAGGGGCAATTTTTTTGTTTTTAATTCATCTTTGTATTTCCCACTGGCTGGTAAACCAGTTAATATTGAACAAATGTTTGTGAAATTATTTCATTTTCCTGAAAACCTATAATAAAGCTATTAACTGAAGAATGAATGGATGAAAATTCAGATGAGATGACCAGTGATTTAATACAGAAACCCACAGTCCCTAACTATGGAGGAGAAAAACGTTTCTTCGAGTATTTGCTTATATTCTGTTAATGCTGGGTTCCCAAGGAGAATAGCTAATCCTGTAGTCTACGCAACTACACTTGCCTCAGCATATTTGGAGTCACAGAGCTGGTCTTGACTGAGGGAGAGCTGTTTCTCCAAGAGGATCCTATGACTACAGATGACTGGAGAAAAGAGGTACGTGGAGGAAGACGATGCATGATCTATTGTGCTACTTTGAAGTAGAATGTATGGTGCCACTTGAAATCTCTAAGTTTACAGTTTTTTCTGAGTTACAAAAGCAATATTTTTACATCATATGACATTTGGAAAGTAAAGACAAGTATAAAGAAGACAAGAAAGAAGTAACCAAGATGTGTCAAAAGTGTTTTAAAGTTTCTCTCCATGGAATTTTAAGAGCCTGGTGGCACAGTGGTTAAGTGAAATGGCTGCTAACCAAAAGGTCAGCAGTTTCAATCTACCAGCTACTCCTTGGAAGCCCTATGGGGCAGGTCTGCTCTGTCCTATAGGGTTGCTGCGGGTCGGAATCGACTCAATGGCAACAGGTTTGGTTTTCTTGTTTTTGGTCTTCTACTTCGGAGCCCCTGGGTGACGCAGACAGTTAAGTGCTCAACTACTAACCAAAAGGTTGGTGGTTTGAGCTCACCCAGTAAACACCTCAGAAGAAAGGCCCAGCAATCTGCTTCCAAAAGGTCACAGCCTTGAAAATCCTATGGGACACAGTTCTACCCTGAAACACACGGGGTCACCGTGAGTCGGAATCGACTTGACCGCAACTGGTGGTTTTGGTCTTCTACTTCAGACGAGAAAGTCAAGAAGCAAATATTTTCACTAAATAGCAGTAGGGAAAAAGCACTCGTTAAGTAATCTTTCCAAATTGCAGTTTAGAAATGATTTGATGTTCCGGTTACAAGATTTTGATTATGAGTAATACCTTTATTACATTTGTTTCATTTTTTGCTGTAATTATCATTATCATTATTATTATTGGCTAAGTGATGGACGGGGTCATGATAAAGTATCAGGTTTATGAGGCTGATCGGAACAATGAGTATTTTTATTAATCCAAGATAACGTTTGATTCAGAATGCACATCATGTCCGCAACACCGTTCGCCGTTAACCTTTCAACACAGTGCATTCCAATAGCTAGCACCAAGGAGTTAATATGGTATGAAGCATCATACAGACATGAACAAATTGCTTTATTCTTTCCTCTGTCTCAGGCTGTGTAGATGCTGACAGGGTGTCCTGGAAAAGATTTAGAAATAATTGCTACATTTTACTTGCATAAACTAGAGGGCATTACCCAAGAGAGTCAAGTGTTAGAAAAACGCAAGCTTATTAATACAACTACAGATAGAATGCCAATAATGTAGGCGACTCCATAAATATGTTGGAAAGAGTATTCATCTCTGTGCAGCGATACAAGAAGCCATTTTCTTAAAGACAGGAGACTAAGTTATTTTAACTTACTTCTGCAACTTTTCACTTATACTTACTTGTTAATATAAAAACAAATAAAAGAATCACAGACTTATAGAATAGTGATGGGCACAAAAATAGACTTCAGAAAATCATACACCATCTTTAGGTAAGAAAGCACTAATGATATTCTCAAGTGATAAGCTTTATTAGATGCTGACGAGTCTCAGAGGCTACCTGACAAACTCTTTTATTGAAGATATCTTGAGGGTTATAAACTTCCTAGATCAGGCTCTCATATGCTTTGCATAAAGAAATTGTGATTAAAAACCATGTGATATAACTTCCAAATAGCTTACAGAAAAGTAACCAGTCTGTCTAGTATTGGAGTGTGTGCGTATGTTTTAATGAGATAACTTTTTTAGTACAAAGGCCAGGAGAAAAGGTAACGCCGTGGGAGGATAAAGTCAGAGAAAGTGAGAGTTGGAACCCTGAATGGAAGGAAAGAATTTATATAGAATGTCAAAACATACCAAGATATCGCAGGTTTAGAGACAATTAAAATACTTTTAAGCATGTGAGAAAATAATTCTACTGAACCTGAGGTGCTATGATCAGGAAACAGGGAGCCATGTGGAAAAAAAGTCAGAGTAGCAGGGTTAGTTTCAAGTGATTTTCAAGACACCAATAATACAATGGACTAGGAAGGGAGATACTGCTTCCAAAGAGAAATAATGTGCCTTTCTCAAGAATGAAAAGAACTGAGAAAAAATAGCCCTGGTCATAGAGCGAACATGAAAATAATAGTGAAATTTTTTAAGTACTGGAAATATCTGTGAATGCTACCAACTTCTGAAAGTTTTCCTGATTGACTCAGTACAGAAGATTCCCTCCCATTTTGAATTTCGATTCTTCAAGCTACTTCCATGGCAGTTCAAACTGCTGTCATACCTCCTTCCATCTAATGTGGACCAAAAAAAAAAAAAAAAAAAAAAAAAACAAGCTTCATGGTATATTTTAGGTTCCGAAGCCGTCAGAAGCATTTTACTAAGTAAGGCACCACCGAAGGGGAGACAGGCCGAGTAAACCACTGCCTGAAACACCAGCAGTTATACTGAGCACTGTCAATATAACGGTGACAAACAAAAGCCCATCTAGGGAGGAAAGCAGAAACAAACAAACAAAAAATGGGTTTACTGAATGTTCATTTACATCTTAAATAATAAACAACATGTATGAGTTATCATTATGCCCTTCACTTGCCATGTTTTATAAGCTTATAAAACTTCCTAGAGACTGTTTCATTAACCTTGAAAGACACATAAATCTAAGGATTATGATTTATATTTTTTTTAAAACATAAGCAAAGCAGGCTTTGTGCATATCTGCGAGAGTTCTCTCTTGAGACCTTGAATGTTAGGAATCCTGGGGGAGAGTGCTTCATGAAAATGTACAGATTCTAGCAAAATGCAATTTGAATTGGGAGTTTGATTTTAGCCCAACCAGTTGACACAAAAAGGAATAGTAACCAAAAAAGCAAAAAGTAAACAAACAGAAAAACTTTCTAACTCACAAGGTGCTGTATCTATTTTAAAACAGATACTATTTGCTATATTACCCCTAAATAAACAAAGACCCAGATAAATCCCTTATAATAATAATAAAAAAAAAAAAAACCCAGACCCACTGCCATCGAGTCAATTCTGACTCATAGCAACTCTAATTAAAGACAAGTTTCTTAAAAGGAGATTCATTCTTGATTTCATACTTTCCTTCTCAGAAAGAGGTTTGATATTTTTCTGTTTTTGCATTACGTACATAGGCACTGTGGGGATTTATTAGGGGATCAGCGGGAGATAAACGTGGTTCTTGTCTACATCACCAAGTGGTCACTGGACCTTGAGAGACACGGGGGAAAAAGTAAATTCTAGATGTACTCTAGATGTATTAGTTGGGGGCAGGCTAAGTTGGGTATCAGGGATACCCCAAAATACAATATCTTCAATAAAATAGAAGTGTATTTGTCTCACTGAATAGTTCAGTAGAAAGCAGGCTCAGGTTGGTGGGATGATTCTGCTCCAATAAGTCATTCAGATACTCAGGTTCTTTATATCTTGTTCCTCCATCATTTTGTCTTCATACTCATGGTAGAAACCAACCAGTTCACTGACACATTTGCTTTCCAGCCTTTCCCTCCAAGAAAGGGCAAGATAAAGTGTAGGGCATGAGACTTCATCATAAAGGAGATGACCAGAAAATTGTATACATCACTTCCTCATCCACCTCATGTCCTGATCTCAGTTATATGGCCACATCCAGCTGCATGTAGCCTGTAACTGGGCAGCCATGTCCCCAACTAAAATTTTGGGGGTTATGTTACTAAGGAGCCCTGGTGGTGCAGTGGTTAAGAGCTCAGCTGCTAACCAAAAGGTTGGCAGTTCGAATCCACCAGCCGCTCCTTGGAAACCTTAGGGGAGAGTTCTACTCTGTCCTATAGGGTCGCTACAGGGTCACTATGATTTGGAATTAACTCCATGGCAATGGGCTTTCAACGGGTTTTATATTACTAAAAGGGAGAAAAGGAGACTACAACTGGGGGACATTTAGTGATCTCTGCCTCATTAGATGTCAGCCAGAGCTTAGCGATGACAGTTTAGCACAAAAAAAGATGAAGGCAATGTATGGGCATGGCCTGTTCAAGAGCATGGCAACCTATACGTAACCACTGGTGGCACTTACATTTGAATGAGCTCTTGTGGATATTTCAATACCATTCACCACCACTAATATCCCTTTCTTTCCTCTTTTATTTTCCGTTCCCTCTTGCTCTTCCTTTATTTTCATATTTCTATTCTTTTCCCCCCTCTGTTTTTTTTTAAATTTTCCCCCCATCTTGTTTCAACTGCTTACAGCACTGAGATCTAAAGAGTTTGCGGATCTCTGACCACAGATAAATGCTTTCTCTATGTGTTTATAATGGCTGATTTACATATATACCTGGAGGCTGAAAATATAATGATTTGCTTTAAAAATGTGAGGCTCTGGAAGAAAGCACCACAAGAGTTACTGGAATCAAGGAGGGATTTAGTACCAAAACCAAAAACCAAACCCACTGCCATCGAGTCGATTCCAATTCATAGCAACCTTATAGGACAGAGTAGAACTTCCCCATAGGTTTCCAAGGCTGTAATCTTTACAGAAACAGACTGTCACATCTTTCTCCCAGATTTAGTACAGTGACTGCGTAATTAAAGAAGCAAAAATAAAGGTGATGTCTTATGCAAACGCAATCACAAAAATTTGAGGATGGCAAGACCTCTGCAATAAAACCTAAAAAATGTCTGCATTACCAAAAAAAAAAAAAAAAAAACCCACGTTTTGGACATTCTAGAAATCAATAAAATTACAAGCAGTTCTGATGTCTTTGGCAGAAAGCAAAACATGAGGCACTTCTTCCATCCACTCTTTAACTTAGGGGCAAAGATGGCCCTACTTCTTGCCCTTTTCTTCACCAAGGATTTCTGAGTAGCCTTTCAGAGCAAATCTGTTTCCTGGCAGTGGAATTGTTTTCACAGCAGGCACCAGTCTCTAATCTTTTATCTAATACCCATCTTCTCAACACCCAGGTGCAACATCACGTATTCCCAGGAGAGAGGTCAATAGGTGACGAGAAGTGTTAACAGATGTTTGATGTGTCCCACTGTTCAGCTTGGTGTCCTTGGACTGTTCTAGATTCCATAATCTTTTATATCATGCAGAAAGAAGACAGCCTTTACAAGCTACAATTTGAGCCCTTACAAGAATCTTTGAACCATCTAAACACATCGTTTTGCACATCTATTTGTTGGAATTGACTCAGTGGCAATGGGTTTTTTATTTCCTTCAACTGCATAAGATTTCCTTTCCATTCTGAAGGGGGTCTGTCACTGCTTTCTCCTCATCTTGTTAGTGCAGGGCTCCATTTCAGTATACAGCCCTCAGGTCCATGAAAAGAGTAATTTGATCTAACTTGATGCATGCACTACAAATTATCACTTATACAAAAGTTTAAGTTACATAGGCTTTGTAATAAGTAATAATGATGTTGTTGTTAGGTGCTGTCAAGATGGTTCCAACTCATAGCGACCCTATGTACAACAGAACGAAACACTGCTCAGTCCTGCTCCATCCTCACGATCGTTACTATGTTTGAGCCCATTGTTGCAGCCACTGTGCCAATCCATCTCATCTAGGGTCTTCCTCTTTTTCGCTGACCCTCCACTTTACCAAGCACGATGTCCTTCTCCAGGGACTGGTCCCTCCTGATAACATATCCAAAGTATGTGAGATGAAGTCTCACCATCCTCACTTCTAAGGAGCATTCTGGCTGTACCTCTTCCAAGACAGATTTATTTGTTCTTCTGGCAGTCCATGGTATATTCAATATTCTTCGCTAACACCATAATTCAAAGGCATCAATTCTTCTTTGATCTACCTTACTCATTGTTCAGCTTTCACTTGCATATGAGGTGATTGAAAATACCATGGCTTGGGTCAGGTGCACCTTAGTCCTCAAGGTGACATCTTTGCTTTTTAACACTTTAAAGAGGTCTTTTGCAGTAGATTTGCCCAACCCAATATGTCATTGGACTTCTTTGCTTTTGCTTCCATGGGCATTGATTGTGGATCAAAGTAAAATGAAATCCTTGACAACTTCAATATTTTCTCCGTTTATGATGATATTGCTTATTGGTCCAGTTGTGGGATTTTTTTTTAAATGTTGTGGTGTAATCCACAGTGAAGGCTGTAAGCTTTGGTCTTCACTGAGTTGCATTATTGAAGGATTCTATGAGCAAAATATTGAATGACACAGGAAGCATCAAAAGAAGGTGAAAGGAACACACAGAGTCACTGTCCTGAAACTAAGAACAACAATAGCGACAAGCACATCTAACAATCAGCACATGATCATCATGGGTCAGGCACTCTTTGAGATACTACGTGTTGCATTTTCCAAGAATAATATCCCCAACTAATGAGGTTAATACAAACTGTCCCTTCCGTTACCATTCCTTTCTTTCGAAATTCTTAGATAAATCCCTGATTTCCAAAGAACTGTCTGTGGTTTTATACTGGCAACTATTACATGCCATAGGTCCCAATACTTATTTGTATAAATTGTCTTGAGGAAGTTCCAAGGGAACTTTCTTCTATTTTCTTATTTAGGTGTGTGTGGAGGGTCAGAGGAGGAGAGAGAGGAGAGATGGATTCTTCTTTTTCATTTCTGAATAAAGCTTTCTGGAATAGGAGCCATCCAGTGTAACTAATGACAAAAGATAAATATGTCTTGTAAACCACTTTGGTTTTATCTTAAATGGGGAGTCTTTGGCAAAACATTTATCCTTACCATGACCATAGAGCAATTTTAATATATGCATGATTACTGGTGCAAATGAAATTTAGAGTCCCCCTACTACCCAACGTCCTATTTAACAACAAAATGCTCACTATTTTGTAATTGCAGCAAGTACAATCTCTGGATGCTGAGGCTTTTTAATTAGAGGAGAAATTTTCTTTTAATTAAAAAAAGAGAGTTTTGTGTTTTTCAAAAAGTTAGAGAGTGTCCTCTAGTGGAGAGAGACTCTCTTCCCTCAGCAATTTTAGAAATGGTCAAATGATACCTAATTAGAAGATTGCACTAAATAACAAGTGTCCCTCCTACCAACTGGAATCCAGTGGTTGAAGGGAAAACGTATTATTTTTCCTCTAAGGCCCCCTCCCATCGTGGCCTACTTGAAAGCCTGCTGTAGGACAAGCATTGTTCTCATTTTAGATAGCAAATGATCTTTTATGATCAATTTTAGAGTGCTTCCTTCTGAACCTGCCAAGATTGAGCCGACGGTGCACCTTTCTGCCAAAAAGGCAGCAGAAACATTTAGTGCAATTTACTGTAGCTTTTACAGATACCAACTTGAGACAGCAAGAATACCATTATCTTCAGGGCTCCAGTCCTGGCAGACAGATACATTTGATGTGTGCGGCTCCCTAGGCTATGGCTTAAATGTGTTACTCTTTGAAGTAAAACAAAGAAATGAAATTGAGAAGAAAATTAAATAAAAACCTGTCTCCCTCTTCTCTGGAAGGCATGGAATTCTAATGCTAATTTCCCGTATTTCTGGTTAAGTGTAGTAAATAGTATTAGCACTATCACTTGGGTATCAGAGATGAGACGGGGAGGTCCTTTTTTCTCAATATCTAAATGGAAGAGGAAGGAGCCCTAGTGGCGCAGTGGGTAAGCACTTGGTTGCTGACCTAAAGGTTGGCAGTTCGAACTCATCACCTGGTTTGTGGGTGGAAGATGTGGCAGTCTGCTTCCTTAAAGATTACAGCCTTGGAAACCCTATGGGGCAGTTTTACTGTGTCCTATAGGGTCGCTATGAGTCGGAATCGACTCAACGAAAATGAGTTTGGCTTGGTTTTTTAAATGAAAGAGGCTAAGAGAGCTGTAGTGCTTGACTCTGTATCACAAGCTAAGATTGCCTTATCAGAAATGCAAGTTACAGCAAATCAGAGACCTAGAGATGGAAGAGATGGATAGTTGCTCTTGATAACAAGTTAAATAGTTTCGATTTGAACAGAGTAAAGATAAAATTATATTGCTGATGCTTATATTTGAGAAAAGAGAGAGGAATAAGGAGAGTGTTCATAAAATCCTTCAGTAATCTGACAAATAGCAGAGCCATATTATGTGTGTTTGTATAAATGTTGCTTATTTTGTTGGCAGTGATAAGCAATGAGGCAAGCATTGTATTCCTGTTAACAGATAATTTTCAGAAAAATGTGAAATCATGACTCTCATACAGATATAAAATTAACACGTCTTAATTTTTTTTTAACCCATATGATGTGAGGGGACTGGGTAGAATGCAAAATCGATCAAAGTCATAGAAAGGGCTAGAATCTGATAACCCAGAGGAGTATGCTATGAGTAGTTTTCCAGTGAAATACACCTTTTTTTTTTTTCTTCTTTCTTACATTCCTCTGGAAAAGATAATATGTTGCTGAAGCTTAGATTGGTCATCAGTGACCCAGTTGTAATCCGACTTCTTATCTACACCAGCTACATCTCTACCCACCGCGGTCGTTATTATGAGCTCTCTTTCCTCTTCCCTGGCCTCCCTGGCCTTGCTTCCTGTTTAAGGGTCCTTTTCGAGTGCTATGTCAATCTCATGCCTTTTCTGAGCCCCAATTCCACTTTAAACAAAGTCCAAGGTAAAAAGAAAAGGACAAATATTGTATGAGACCGCTATTATAAAAACTCAAGAAAAGGTTTACACACAGAAAACTGTATTCTTTAATGGTTACAATGGTGGGCAGGAATGGGGCGGGCAAATTACTAACCAGATAGTAGACAAGTGTCAACTTTGGTGAAGGGTAAGACAACACACAGTATAGGGGAAGTCAGCACAACTTGATCAAGGCAAAGTCATAGAAGTTTCCTAGACACATCCAAACACCTTGAAGGACTGGATTGCTGGGGCTGAGGGCGAGGGACCGTAGTTTGGGGTGACATGCTTCATAAAGAAAATGTTCTATATCCTACTTTGGTGAGTAGCGTCTGGGGTCTTAAAAGTTTGCAGACAGCCATCTGAAATATATCTTATTGGTCCTATCCTGTCCGGAGCAAAGGAGAATGAAGAAAACCAAGGACGCAAGGAAAATATTAGCCCAAAGGACTAAAGGACCACATGAACCACAGCCTCCACCTGCCTGAGCCCAGAACTAGATGGTGCCCAGCTGCCAACACCTACCGCTCTGACAGACGGCACAGTAGACAACCCTGGACAGCGTGAGAGAAAAATGTAGAACAAAATTCAAATTCACAAACAAATACCAGACTTACTGGTCTGACAGAGACTGGAGGAACCACTGAAACTATGGCCCCCGGACCCCCTGCTAACTCAGAACTAAAGCCACTCCCAAAGCCCACTTTTCAGACAAAGATTGGACAGGCCTCTAAAACAAACAATAACACGTGAGGAACATTTATAGGCTCCAATTCTAAGAAGTTATTTTTCCTCCTCAGATTTATGAAATATTCTATTTCCCCCTAGATGTTACATTTGTATTTTAATAATATTTACTTATTTAATCAATTCTAAATTTATTTTGTTGAATGATATGTGACACTAATATTTGTTTCCAAATCACTTTTCAATTCTTTTCTTGTTTATTTTTATTGTGCTTTAAGTGAAACTTTACAAGTTAGTCTGTCATACAAAAACGTATACATACGTTGCTATATGACCCTAGTTGCTCTCCCTGTACTGTGACAGAACGCTTCTTCTTTCTATCCCGGATTTCCTGTATCCATTCAACCAGCTCCTGACCCTCTCTCTCTACCTTCTCATCTTGCCTCCGGACAGGAGCTACTCACTTAGTCTCATATAGCTACTGAGCTAAGAAGCATACTCTTCATGAGTATCATTGTATGTCCCATAGTCCAGTCTAATCTTTGTCTGAAGAGTTGGCCTCGGGAATGGTTTTAGTTTTGGGCTAACAGTCCAGGGGCCATGTCTTCCAGGGTCCCTCCAGTCTCAGTCAAATCATTAAGTCTGGTCTTTTTACTAGAATTTGAGTTCTGTACCCCACTTTTCTCCTCTTCCGTCATGGACTCTCTGTTGTGTTCCCTGTCAGGGTGGGCATTGGTGGTAGCCAGGCACCATCTAGTTCTTCTGGTCTCAGGCTGATAGAGTCTCTGGTTTGTGTGGCCCTTTCTGTTTCTTGGGCTAATACTTTCCTCGTATCTTTGGTGTTTTTCATGCTCCTTTGCTCCAGGTGGGTTGGGACCGATTGATGCATCTTAGATGGCCACTTGCTAGCTTTTAAGACCCCAGATGCCACTCACCAAAGTACAATGCAGAACATTTTCTTAATAAGCTTTGTTATGCCAATTGACCTAAATGTCCCCTGAAACCATGGTCCCAGACCCCTGCCCCTGCTACTCTGTCCCTCGAAGTGTTTGGTTGTATTCAGGAAACTTCTTAGCTTTGGTTTAATCCAGTTGTGTTGACTTCCCCCATAGTGTGTGTGTCATCCTGCCCTTTACCTAAGATAATTCTTGTCTACTATCTAGTTAGTGAATACCCCTCTCTCTCCCTCCCCACCCTCATAATCATCAAAGAATGTTTTCTTCTGTGTTTAAACCTTTTCTTGAGTTCTTATGATAGTGGTCTTATACAATATTTGTCCTTTTGTGATTGACTAAATTCACTCAGTGTAATGCCCTCCAGGTTCATCCATGTTATACAATGTTTCACAGATTCATCGTAGTTCTTTATCGCTGCATAGTATTCCATTGTGTGAATATACGATAATTTGTTTATCCATTCGTCCATTGATGGGCACCTCGATTGTTTCCATCTTTTTGCTATCATGAACAGTGCTGCAGTGAACATGGGTGTGCATGTATCTATTCGTGTGATGGCTCTTGTTTCTCTAGGATATATTTCAAGGAGCAGGATTGCTGGATCGTATGGTACTTCTATTTCTAGCTTTTTAAGGAAGTGCCAAATCAATTTCCTAAGTGGTTTTACCATTTTACATGCCCACCAACAATGTATAAGTGTTCCAGTCTCTCCACAACTTCTCCAACATTTATTGTTTTGTGTTTTTTGGATTAATATTAGCCTTGTTGGGGTAAGGTGGTATCTCATTGCAGTTTTGATCTGCATTTCTCTAATGGCTAATGATCCTGAGCATTTCCTCACGTGTCTGTTAGCTGCCTGAATGTCTTCTTTGGCGAAGTGCCTGTTCATATCCTTTGCCCATTTTTTAATTGGGTCGTCTTTTTGTTGTTGAGGTTTTGCAGTATGTTGTAGATTTTAGAGATTAGACGCTGATCGGATTTGTTGTAGCCAAAAATTTTTTCCCAGTCTATAGGTTGTCTTTTGACTCTTTTGGTGAAGTCTTTTAATGAGCATAAGTGTTTGCTTTTTAGGAGCTCCCAGTTATCTAGTTTCTCTTCTGGTGTTTGTGCATTGTTATTTATGGTTTATATTCTGTTTATGGCATGTGTTAGGGCTCCTAGCATTGTCCCTATTTTTTCTTCCATGATCTTTATCATTTTTGATTTTATATTGAGGTCTTTGATCCATTTTGAGTTAGATTTTGTGTATGGTGTGAGGTATGGGTCTCGTTTCAGTTTCTTGCAGATGGATATCAAGTTATGCCAGCACCATTTGTTAAAGAGACTGTCTTTTCCCCAATTAACAGACTTTTGGCCTTTGTCAAATATCAGCTGCTCATAGGTGGATGAATTTACATCTGGATTCTCAATTCTGTTGCATTGGTCTATGTATCTGTTGTTGTTTGAGTACCACACAGTTTTGACTACCGTGGCGGTATAATAGGTTCTAAAATCAAGTAGTGTGAGGCCTCCCACTTTGTTGTTCTTCTTCTTGCTATTCAGTTCTGATAAGGCGTTGCCCTGAACTAAATCTAGTACCATTTCTCATTATTATAATCGATTCCAAAGAGCTATATCTCTACCTGAGGGACAAATACTGTGTGGTTTTATCACTGTTTTTAAATGTATTTTGCTATTTGTTTGGACCAACCGCATCCTGTCCAGTCTTAGCATCATTATACTTCTTCTTCAGGTTGGTTACTGACAATATCACCTACTTAAATTTCTAAATGAATATAGAATTATTTTGTTGAGGTGAATTTTTATTGGATTTTTATCATCAATAACATTAAATCTAAAATCTAACTTGGGAATAGACTTCAAAAACATTTTATTTTTTTCATCCAAAAATTTGGAATCTCTATATATACATTTCATAAAAACTTTGATCTCACTCCATATGATTCTGTGGTTCATTTAGTTGCATCCATCTCTCTGTCAAAGAAAAAATTTCACTGGACAATGTTAAAGCAGACAAAAATGACTTTCATTCAAAAGACTTATTCTAAAGGAGGGGAATGGACTAAGGGAAGAGAGGGAAGGAACACCACACTAAGAGGAAGGATGCCATGGCAGTGGGGAGAGAGACCAGCTCCTACTCTGCTGGGACGAAGAACTTAAAAGTTTTTAAAAGAAAGTTAAGAGGGGTTGATCACTGGGATGAGTGAGTAGTTTACTGAGGTTTAAATTAGGGCCACAGTCCTTGGGAGGAACAAACGGTTTGCACTATACTACTAACGTAAAAGTTGGTGGTTCGTATCCACCCAGTGGTGCCTCGAAAGAAAGGCCTGGTGATCGGCTTCCATAAAGATTACAGCCAAGAAAACCCTGTGAAGTAGTTCTACTCTGTAACACATGGGGTTGCCAAGAGTTGGAATCAACTCAACGGCAACAGGGTTTTTTTTTTTGGGCGGGGGTGGAGGGGACTTCAGTTAGAGCAATTTTGTTCTGAATGTTTTCTGATGATAAGGCTGCATGGGCCCTGGGAGACCCATGGGGAGGGAGGAGACAGGGCCAAGCCAGTTGCGATCAAGTCAAGTCCAACTCATGGTGACCTCATGTGCGTCGAAACAGAACAGCCGCATTCCATAAGGTTTTCAATGGCTGCAACCTTTGAGTAGTAGGTGCCTCTGGGTGGTCTTGAACCTTCTTCGTTTTCGAAGAAGCTGAGCACTTCATCATTTGTGCCAACCAAGTGACCAAGTAAGTGTTAGGAACCTGAAGATTGTAAAGACTGAGGGAGAGAGGAAGGTTGAGGATATATTGTAGGAAAAAGCCTATTCTAAAGTTCATTTAAATAGAGGAGATCATTAAATCCATCTTGATTAGTTTTCTGCAGTAAGGCTTTCTCTGGAACAAAAGGGTGGGGGGATTTCTATAACCACCACTGTTCTCCGGGATCATAGGGCTCCAATAAAATTTAACTTTGGCACTCATTAAAATTTGTTTGCTTATTGCAAGTGTAAATAGGATCTGTTGTGTTTTTTAGTCAGTTACTGTGGAAATCAAGTATGATATTGATTTTTAGATATCATAGTCCATAGCTAACCACAAGGCTAAATTTCTGAGGCTGGCAAAACAATGATACAAATCAATGTCTTCTGGAGAATATGAATAAAGAAAAGAATAATTTTAAATTGCATTAACTATATCTAAAAAGAAATACATTAAAATGCTACAAATCATCTACTTAAAAAAATTAAATTTGTCAGACTTACTAACTTACCCCATTAAAGGAATTGTTTTTCTCCTGAATTGCCTTCTTCAATTGTTTATTGCTGCAGGACCCTGAAATGCTGAGGTAAATCCTCCTACAATTTCACATTAGGTAGACTATGTCTCATTTTGAAATTTAATAAGCAAGATTTTAATGATTTTAGTATTAATGCCCTTTAGACCTACATTCTCTCTTGTTTTCGTTTGGCATATTCTGGCACTTTTGATTTCCGTAAGAGCACTTTTTTCTAGAGGCAGTTATGGTTCAGTGGTAGAATTCTTGCCTTCCAGGAGACTCAGGTTCAGTTCCCAGCCAATGCACCTTATAAGTACCCACCACCCCTCTGTCAAAAGAAGGTGGAAGGAATACACAGAGTCACTGCACCAAAAAGAATTGATTAACCATTTCAGGGGGTAGCACATGATCAAGAACCGATGGTATTGAAGGAAGAAGTCCAAGCTGAACTGAAAGCACTGGGGAAAAACACGGCTCCAGGAATTGACAGAATACCAATTGAGATGTTTCAACAAACGAATACAGTGCTGGAGGTGCTCAGTCATCTATGCCAAGGAGTTTGGAAGACAGCTACCTGGCCAACCAACTGGAAGAGATCCATATTTGTGCCCATTCCAAAGAAAAACGATCCAACAGAAGGTGGAAATTATCGAACAATATCATTAATATCCCACACAAGTAAAATTTTGCTAAAGATCATTCAAAAGCGATTACAGCAGTACTTTGACAGGGAACTGCCAAAAATTCAAGCCGGACTAAGAACAGGACATGCAACAAGGGATATCACTGCTGACATCAGATGAATCTTGGCTGAAAGCAGAGAATACCAGAAAGATGTTTACCTGTGTTTTATTGATTATGCAAAGGCATTGGACTGTGTGGCTCGTAATAAATTATTGATAACATTATGAAGAAACGGAGCTCCTGAACACTTAATTGTGCTCATAAGGAACTTGTACGTAGTCCAAGAGGCAGTTGTTTAAACAGAACAAGGGGATACTGCTTGGTTTAAAGTCAGGAAAGATGGGCATCAGGGTTGTATCCCTTCACCATACTTATTTAATCTGTATGCTGAGCAAATAATCAGAGAATCTGGACTATAAGAAGAAGAATGCGGCATCAGGATTGGAGGAAGACTCATTAACAACCTGTGATATGCAGATGACACAACCTTGCTTGCTGAAAGTGAAGAGGACTTGAAGCACTTCCTGATGAAGACGAAAGACTACAGCCTTCAGTATGGATTACACCTCGACATAAAGAAAACAAAAATCCTCACAACTGGACCAATAAGCAACATCATGATAAATGGAGAAAATACTGAAGTTGTCAAGGATCTCATTTTACTTGGATCCACAGTCAATGCCCATGGAAGCAGCAGTCAACAAATCAAAGGACATAGTGCATTGGGCAAATCTGCTGCAAAAGACCTCTTTAAAGTGTTAAAAAGCAAAGATGTCACTTTGAGGACTAAGGTGCTCCTGATCTTATGCATTTTTTTTTTTTTTTTTTGGTATTTTCAATCACCTCTCATGCATGGGAAAGCTGAACGATGAGTAAGGAAGATCGAAGAAGAATTGATGCCTTTGAATTATGGCATGAGGGAAGAATGTTGACTATACCATAGACTGCCAGAAGAACAAACAAATCTGTCTTGGAAGAAGTACAGCCAGAATGCTCCTTAGAAGCAAGGACGGTGAGATTTTATCTCACATACTTTGGATATGTTATCAGGAGGGACTAGTCCATGGAGAAGGACATCATGCTTGGTAAAGTAAAGGGTCAGATAAAATGAGGAACACCCTCAATGAGATGGATTTACACAGTGGCTGCAACAATGGGCTAAAGCATAACAACAATTGTGAGGATGGCACCGGACTGGGCAGTGTTTCATTCTATTGTCCATAGGGTGGCTATGAGTTCGAACCACCTGGATGGTGCCTAACAACAACAACCCCTCTGTCAGTGGAGGCTTGTGTGTTGCTACGATGATGAACAGAATTCAGCACAGTTTCCAGACAAGGACAGATTAGAAAGAAAGGCCTGGTGATCTATTTCTGAATGTCAGCCAGTGATAACCCTACGGATCACAGCAATCTGATCCCCAACCCATCATGGGGATAGTGCAGGACCAGATAGCGTGTCCTTCTGTTGTGTATGGGATTGCCATGATTGGGGCCGACTGGATGGCAGCTAATAACTTTTCTTTCTGAACCTGAAATTCTATCCAAATATACTGAGAGGGTGGATAGGCCCTTCTCTAAACATTGCCACATTGACTCCATTTGTACTACAGGGATGTTGAGTCATATTTGTTTGGTTGTGACTTTTCTGTTAGGGTAATTCAAGTACACCACAATGTAGGTTAAAAAAAAAGTCACAGAATCGCAAATTTTGTAATGCAAATACAAAAGTATGTTATATCAAGTGTTTTGGAATACAAATATAAAAGTATGTTATATCAAATGGGCACGTTTTAAAACTTTACTAGCAAGAGAATACTATATATTTCTTGCATGTGGACATTTGAAAGAACTCGTTTTTCAAAGAAATAAAAAGGTAAGTTTCTTTTAATTGGTTAAGTATGCAATCATATTCTCTTCAAACAATACTTTTATCATCCTTTTAAAGCATCTTATTGCTTTTTCATGTCTTATTGTATTAGTAAAACTTCTACAAAATTATCATATAAAAATGATACTAACAGGTGCTCTTGTGTTGAATTTAATGGAGATGATCTTGTGGACTGCATTGTATAGTAACTTCTTGTTTAAAATATGTTTTCTTTTGAATACGCAGAAATACCTCCTCTCAGTAAGCTTCCAGTAAATTTTTTAGTTCCAATTATTTCCCAACTAGAACTGATTTTACAAATCATCATAAATTTTACCAGTCTTTTGTAAATTCGGAAGTCCTGGTGGCACAGTGGTTAAGAGCTATGGCTGCTAACCAAAAGGTTGGCAGTTCAAATCCACCAGGCACCCCTTGGGAACCCTATGAGGCAGTTCTACTCTGTCCTTTAGGGTTGCTATGACTTGACGGCAACGGGTTCTTTTTTTTTTTGCTTTGGTTTTATAAATTCATCACAGTGCCTATAACACAACAGTGGATAAAAAGCTTTTTAGGTATGATGTTGAAAATTACACGGTGTTGTCCAATAAAATTTCTTTTATCTTGGTAATAGTTTTATAATTTTGAACAATACTGGTGATTAGTTTTGTAAAATAATTATATGTAATAATAAATTTTTAATTTAATATTCATTGTAAGAACCCCAGAGATTCATACTGCTTCACACTTACTAGGAAGACAGTAATAACAAGTGTTGGTGAGAATGTGGAAAAATTGGAGCCCTCATACAGTACTGATGTGCGTGTAAAATGGTGCAGACACTTGGACAAACGTTTTGGTGGTGGCTCAGAACTTTAAACAAAGCATTATCATGTGACCCAGCAATTCTACTCCTAGGTATATAACCAAGAGAAATTAAAATTACGTCCACACAAAAACGTGTGTGTTCAAAGCAGCATTATTCGTAATAACCAAAAAGTGAAAACAGCTAAAGTGATCATCAGCTAATGAGTAGATAAACAAAATGTGGCATATTCATACAATGGAATATTATTCAGCCATAAAAAGGAATGAAATGTGGATACATGTTACAACATGGATGAACCTTGAAAATACTATGCTAAGTGAAAGAAGCCAGTCCTAAGAGGCCACATATTATGTAATCCCGTTTGTATGAAATGTCCAGAACAGGTAAATCCATAAACACAGAAAGTGAATTAGTGGTTGCCAGGAATTGGGAACTGGGGGGAAATGAGGAGTGACTACTAATAGGTATAGGTTTTCTTTTGGGGGTGACGAAAGCATCCTAAAATTGATTGTGGTGCTGGTGGCTACACAACTCTGTGAATATATTAAAAAAAAAAACATTCAGTTGTATATTTTAAGCAGGTGAATTTATGGTGTGTGAATTATATCTTGATAAAGCTATTAAAAATCCGCATGGTATGTTTAAAAAAAATTGTATAGAGAGTAGTGTGCTGGTAAATGTTTAACAACTGGCTCTCCAGGTGTAGTTCTGCCATGAATGTTAGTTGATATTTTCTTTTTTTAGCAAGTAAAACCATAGTGAAACAATGGAGATACATGTCAGGACTTTACATGAGTGACTTCTTTGCTGAATCAGATTATAGTTTTTGAATATTAGAAAAATATTTTCTTGATGTTTGTTCTATCCCAAATATAACAACTATAGACAGAAGACACTTCAAGTTTTACCTGCATTAATAACATTTTCTACAACACTTTTTTTTAAGTATAGACAATCAACAAAACCGTACATCACAACTAGATTTGTAACATTTACTGACTTTTGTGGTGTAAATATTACTACCATGGCCAATTTCAACATCACCAAACATGCAGTTGGGAAGAGATGCGTCCAAACCTGTTGATTCCAACTCATAGTGACCCTATAGGACAGAGTAGAACTGCCCCCACAGGGTCTCCAAGGCTATAATCTTATGGAGGCAGACTGCCACATCATTCTCCAGAGGAGTGGCTGGTGGGTTGAAACTGCCCACCTTTTGGTTACTAGCCGAGTGCTTAATCACTATGCTACAAGGACTCATAAGAGGTGTGTAGTACACCGTGATGTAGTATTTCCACCATACAGATACTATGTTGTTGATGTTAGCTTCCATAGGGTTGCCCCTGACTCATGGGAACTCCATGATCAAAACCATTGTAATCCATAGGGTTTTCATTGGCTGATTTTCAGAAGTAGATCACCAGGCCTTTCTTCCTAGTCCTTCTTAATCTGGAAGCTCTGCTGAAACCTGTTCAGCATGACAGCAACACACAAATCTCCACTGACACGTAAGTGGTGACTACATTGGAAGCGCATTGACTGCAAATTGAAACTGGGCCTCCTGCATGGAAGGCAATAATTCTACCACTGAGCCATCACTGCCCTTTACAGATACTACAGACATAAACAAGCTCAAGAGCATAGATGACAGTAAAATAACTAGGGAGTTTTGAGTATTAATTACCTTTATTTTTAATATGATTTATTTAGTTATATGTTTCTATGACTTAATTTTTACTAATGGCTGTGTTTAACAACTAGCTCACAGAATTTCTGAAAATTTAGTAATCAGCTCTTGCAAACTGGTACAAACTGACTCCAGCACACCATTGAAATAATATCTGAATGAGGCTCCCCTGCATTTGCAATGCTGAAGGCTGGTATACAAGATAGACCTGCCCTGTCGAGATAGGCTATAGACATGTAACCTTTAATTAATGAAGCTTTGCAAATGGGAAACGGGAAAATGCAAGTTCAGAAGACATTAAGCAAGTTGTTAATTAATTTGAATTTATTTATTGAGTTCCTAATATATGCAAGACACTGTACTGGGTCCTGGTAATACCAAGGTAAATAAAGATGTAATTTCTGCCTTTGGGGAATGCATAGGCTGGTTGCTGGATTAGATATACAAGTAAACCAAATAGTGCACGGGCTATACTACGCTAACATACAGATATGTTCAAAGGGTTATGGGAGGAGAAAGGACAGAGTGACTGACTATTCTTAGAAAAGCCTGGTCAGTCTTTCAGAAGAGGTGCAATTTGAGCTGGGACTTAATGGATGGAGAATAGTATACGAGGTGGAAATGAGGAGGATTTAAAACAAAGAATATAACATTGAAAAGCATAAGGATATGAAATTAATCACGTATGGGCTCATCCTAAAACTCAGATGCTAAAAACCTGCTCTGTAAACTGGCATGCCCTACCTACTTCATGAGCTTAAGGTACAAATACAGTTTACACGTCTTTTATTTCCCTGAGTAATTCCTATTAGTCCCTCTTGGCCCTTATTTGGTGGAAGTGCATCCTCTCACCCTAATCCGCACCGTGCTCTATGAATTTCACTCAACTCCTGGTTCTTTCTTCCTGCTTTCAAACCCAAGTTCATGCACACTTGGGCTTCAAGGTCATAGCTCTCTACCTGACACTCATGTGATTAGCCAAGCGAAAAGTAATGGCTGGATGCTGCTTTTCTCCCCAACACTGAGGCCCGTGAGCAGTGCCTAGACTTCCCTGGCCTTCTCTCAGGATTGACACCACTGAGCTCTTAGTGTTCTTTCCCGAGAGCAAAGTTATGCAAAAGAAGGACTGTGGTGCATTTTGCTTAGTCACACAAATTTGTAGAAGGAATGGAAGCCACTGGAAAAGCTCTTCACAAACCAGAGCTCTGCTCAAGTTGACTTTCTATCCTGCCTGTATTGAGAAGCAGCTGGCAGATGTCCAATCTCTCTCTTTCTCTTTTTTGCTCTCATACATATACACCCACCCACCCCTGCATACACAGAAATACATATAAAAAATAAAAATATATTTCTATCTTATCAGGCTTCCTACTTAGTCTTTTTGCTTTAAAAGTTTCCCTATTATCATACCGATAAAAAGTGTGGTGATCTGGAGTCACTGCTGTCACCTATGCTTTATCCTTTCAGGAAATTATGTGGCACTAATCTGATCTTTGCAGTGACTAGTCCTTATGTGATCCCAAAGTACTGCAACATTCTCTATCTTCTTGATTCTCTCTGATCCAATCCCAGTTTTGCAGATACAGCAAGAGTGACTTCTTCGGAATGCAGATGTGATTATGTCAGTTCCTAACTTGAAACTTTCTCCTGGCTTCCCACTGCCTTTAAAAGAAAGTCCCAAATCCTCAACATGGCCTCATTAGTGCTCTATTCACTACCCCCTCCTCCCTCTAAGCGCACACACACACACACACACACACACTCTCTCTCTCTCTCTCTCTCTCTCTCTCTAGCTTCAGCCACTCTGAAGTTATTTTATTTCCTCCAAAGTTTCCCTGCTTTGTCTCATGTGTGCTCTTTTCCCTCTGCCTGAGTGGTCTTCTGTTCTTCCTCCCATCCCCTTTGCATCCTTTCGTGAATTCCACTCCCAGGCCCACGGCCCTTCCAGCCCAAGTCTGGATAGAATTTCCTAGGCTCCCCCATAGCACCACTGCAGATATATCCAGTACTAAATAGACCCAGAAGTGAGGCAGATGGTCAAAGACCAAGTGAGCAATGATGACTGAGCAAGCAAACTGCTTCTTATCTAGGTGCAGAAGCCACATGCTAGGTGTGGCCAACACAGGGACTGCAGATGAGAGAAATGAAGAATTAGAAAAATGGAAAATCAGTTGATCTGGGAATGTAGGAGAGTGACCAGAGAGATAAATTTAGATCCCAATGAGAGATTCAACTGGCCTCTCTGCTAAGGAATGTCAGGTTGAGATGCAAATGGCTTGATCATTGTTTATAAGCCCCCATATTTAGTAGTGTTGTAATAGAAAGTTAGGTAATCTCTGGAGATTTCTATTTATGAGTTCCAGTCATTAAGTTCCACCTAAAAACTAAAACTTGATTCCTTAAGAGACATATTGTGTAAATTATTGATATATAAAATTTTTAACTCTGTAATATATGTCAATTCTGTTGGCATGTGATATTAATCATTATATATATAGAATTTTAAGGTTTATTGTTGAATTCATGACTACCCTGGCACTATAACAAGTAGTCCAGTTGCATAAAAACTAGAGCGTTCTTATAAAAATGTAAAAACAAAGAGTATTTCATTAAAAATTGTTTTGTGTGTGTAAATCTCAACTGTGATCAAACAATGTTGGACTGACACTTTCCATAGAAATCTGCAGATGATTTCTAATCAGTAAGATTGACATTCATTTATCCATTTTGTCAAGTAAATATTCTCCAAAGGAGGGGAGGATTCCATATTAAAACATTTAGAAAATATTTATGAACAAAAATTAATAATAAAGAACCCACTTAGAAGCTCATTTTACCTCTTAAAAACTTGTGAGCATGTTTTGCACTTGCTTTATCTTGTCAACAATGATGACTATTATAAAGAATCAAAGTCTGTGAGGAACCTCTTACTTGGAGAACATGCAGACATGAGCAAAAACAAGATAAAAAGAGACGGATATATCTTGCCATCTTAGACATATTGAAAAAGCAATAATTTGTATGTTAACTATTCTTATACAATCGCTGTAATCAAAGAATAAGAATAACTTTATCCAATAAAAATTTCCTTGTGGAACTTGGAGAACAGAGTTTATATCTAGGTATATCCATGCCTGGGCTTCAAACAATGCATCCAAGTGCATTCTGCTTTTCTCTGGATTTATATCATAGAATCAATCATAAGCACAATGTCAGCAAATGGTCTCTATTAACTCATATCTGGCTCCACTTGGAAGAAGCAAGATCTTAAAACTAGCATGTGCTAGAATATTTCAGTTTTGTAATGTTGGCCAAGATTGGGAAAACCAGGTGCTTGCAAAATGACATCACCTGTCCAGAAATAAACTTTTGCCTTCTGCAGATATTAAATTTACTTCTACTTTTAAGTCAGGGACCTCTACTTACCTTTTTAAGTAATCAACCAATCTATTTACCGTTAGGATGGTCTCTCCTGAGCAGCATATTGGAAGAAACTAATCTCCACAGCAGTGTCATCGATTTCACTTCTAATGAAAATCCCACATATTTATACACATGAGTTGTTCGTTTATTTTTAAATGTGCTTTTCTACATAAGCACGTGTTGGTTTTCTTAATTAAAATTTTATTCTTTATGAAGTAAAAATATTTCAATAAAATTTTCTTGGGATCCTGGATTCACAGTTTCTTTTCTTTCCCAGCCAAATATTTTACTCTCATTTCTTACATTCAAGACTGAGAAACATCTTCTACCTGCCCTATAAAGTCTTATAATTATCAACATTATGTACCCCCCGATATCTTGCCTTATAAAGAGCATATCGCCTCTGTGATATCCTTCCCTGTAATATATAACCTCAATCTGATCATGAGAAAGCATCAGGCAAACCTAAACGGAAGAACATTCTACAAAATAACTGACCTGTACTCTTCGAAATCTTACAAGCAACTCTCATTCCATTAAGCAAGCCTTGCTGTCAAAAGAGCACATTCTATAAATTTGACAAAGATTGAAAATGCCTGAAAAAATGTTCTTTTAAAGAGATGTGTCATTAAATCAATGAAGTGGTCAAAATGTTACCTGCCAATTGTGCTTAAAATAAGTGCGTACAAATAGTTTTATAACACATTTCCATCACTTCTCTCCACAGGCGACTCAGCTAATCTAACCTGCAGAGCTTTCTTTGGGTACAGTGGAGATGTCAGTCCTTTAATTTACTGGATGAAAGGAGAGAAGTTTATTGAAGACTTGGATGAAAATCGAGTTTGGGAAAGCGACATTAGGTAATCTTTTTTTCTTTTAACTTGTACAGTCAAGATTAACATTTACTCTGTTAGAGAGAAGAAGGTCAGCTAAAAGAAAAGGAGGTGATTTTTTTTTAATTTTGTTGTTGTTTGTTTGTTACTATTATAATAAAAATACTGCAATATTTAATGGCAAAGAGGAAAAACATTGTTAGGAGTCTGACTATGGAATTACAAAACATGAATGCTATTTGCAAAGAATATAAGAGGAATAAAGAAGTGTTTTCACTAAAGAATATACTGTGTGTGAGATGGACCAAAATACTGTAAAATACAGAAAATGCCTTTTGTTTCTAAGAACTCTTTTCTTTAAATGTTGACAGGAGACATTAACGTGGTAATAGGACTCAACCAAACACAAGCTCTGTCATTTCCTCTTAAATGTTTTCACACATTTCAGCCAACAAATAGATCATAAAGCACTTGAGGGGCATGATAAAGGACATACAAAATGTTCTCATCTCCTTTCTTAGTCTGACTCTAAGGTCTAAATATTTATATATTGAAAATAATATCAAAAAAATAACCATTTAAAAATACCATCAATTTTGAAGGCATAATGCCTAAGCCTCTTTCTTGGAAAAAAAAATGCATTTATTTATTTATCCATTTATTTTTAAGTATCAAGGTATTTGAAGGAGTCCCTGGGAGCACAACTGGTTCAGTGCTGGACTACTAACCAAAAAGCTGGCTGTTTAAATCCACCCAGAGGTGCCTTGGAAGACAGGCCTGGCGACCTGCTTCTGAAAAGTCACAGCCTTGAAACCCCTATGGAGCAGTTCTACTCTGCACACTTGGGGTCCTCGTGAATCAGAATTGACTAGAGGGCAATTAACAACAATAGCATCAAGGTATCTAATGATGACTAAAATTTTGCTTAGGCATAGGCACTTATTTTTAATCATAATGTAAATAAGCAAAGATATTAATAATAATAACTGAGTTATAACAGAATCAAATTGTTGATCATTTCTAAACATTCTCCTATCTAAAGGTTGCATCTTCTGGGTATATGTGAACATTTTAACCAAGGTTCCCCTCCTTAAATGTGAAGACCTTTAAAATATTATCAAAAGTATAAGAAAAAATGTTATTCAATGCCCAAAATCCGTTGCCATAGAGTGGATTCCAACTCATAGTGACCCTACAGGACAGAGCAGAACTGCCCCATAGGGTTTCCAAGGAGCGGCTGGTGGATTCAAACTGCTGACCTTTCGGTTAGCCCCAATAGCTGGCCACAGCTCTTAACCACTGTGCCACCATGTTGTTCAATAGAAAATCAAAATGTGTAAAACTGTCATATAAGATTATTTCAACTGAGGTCTTTTTCCTGGCAACAAATACAAGGGAATATCACACCCTAAATTGCTCCAATTGGATTCTTGAAAGCCCAGATGGGCAATTCTCTAGTATGTAATAAAACGTTCCTTTGCCATTGTTCGTATTTAAAGCTTCACTATTATCTTTTACCCATAGATTTTGAAATGTTAAAAAAGGGACCATAAACCTTCTTATTTTTTCTCCCTCTGGTGTTGTGTGTGCTCAGGGAAGGTTCTAGAAAGGTATTTTTCTTTCATTTTCTATTAGGAATTGTTGAGCAGAGAGGAGTTACCAAACAGGTGGGAGGGTGAAGGTGGATACATTCAGAGCAGGGAAAAAGGGGGGAAAAAAGTTTTCCATTTGCTCTGAGATTCATACAATCTTTGAGAGTGAGGGTAGTGAGTTTTTGCCATTAATTTTAAATGTCAGAATTAAACAGTTTATCAGAACATGTAGTCTACAGGTTTATTATTTCACTTTTCTTTAAAAACAGGAAATTGGTTTTTATCATTAAAAAAAAGTCAGGGTGGCAAGTTACAACAAATGTCAAAATAGCTCAGAAAAGTTCTTTTCTTTTTTTAATTCCTTTCTCTTTTTAAATTAACCTTGTCTATAATTAGGCCTTCAGCCTAAGACATTAGAATTTCCTCTCACCTTTACGTTATATTTCTTCTTAAAGAGAAAGCAATTTGTAAACTTTTCTTCAAGGTCTCTCTCACCTCTTTGTTATGACAGTGTGATTGTCCTGCTAAGAGAGATAATTAACTGCAACTTCATTAGCATCTACAGAGACAAGCTTTCTCATTAGAAGTGAAGAAGAAAAGGGCATGATATAATTTAATTAAGATAGCATCAATCCATAGCCAAATTTGAAGCACAGATGCTCTAGCTATTTTTACATCAGACTCATCTATATTTCTTTAATTTTCATGTATGTGTCCGTCTGTGTGGGTTTTTTGTTTTGTTTTGTTTTGCTTTGTATTTTAGAATTCTTAAGGAGCATCTTGGGGAACGAGAAGTTTCCATCTCATTAATTGTGGACTCTGTGGAAGAAGGTGACTTGGGAAATTACTCCTGTTACGTTGAAAATGGAAACGGGCGTCGGCATGCCAGCATTCTCCTTCATAAGCGAGGTGAGTGTAACCTTCTAAGCCTGAGTGGTCAACTGAACTTATAATGAGAGGGGAAATCATTAGGAACCAAAAAAAAAAAAAAAAAAACTCTGTTTTTCTACACAAATTTATCCTAAATAAAATATTCACATTTGCATAAGGGCTCTCAGGGCAGACAGCACAGTAGATGTCGACTAGTTCAGGCTCTAGAATCAAATTCTATCCCAACTATGTAACCGTGGGCAAGTTACTTAACGTCCCTAAGTTTCAGATTCCTGACATATAGAATGGGAAAAATGATAGTACCTGCTCTTAAGCATGTTGAAAGGATGAAAGAAGACAATAAATGTGAAGAGTCGGTACAGAGCCTGTACATGGGAAGTATTAGTTAGATGCTCTTTATTATTATTAGAAATCGGCAAGTCAATTTAAAATAACCTAAGTGGGTTTTAGTCAAAGATTACGTCTCTCACTGGAAGGTTTTTCCTTTAGTGTCAGCACTATGTGTAATGGACTCCCCCATTGCAATATTTCTTGACTTTTTTGTTTCCACCCTTGGATAACTTTTACCTATGTAATATCCTCCCACATTAATAATAGTTCATACGTAAGTAAGATTAGGGGTGGTTGAGTGCAATGTCTGCCATGCTAACTCTGACTGCACAGTAGCCCTAACACCTTACACATGTGGTTAAAAAGTGCGTGTGTGTGTGTGTGTGTGTGTGTGTGTGTGTGTGTGTGTGTATTAAAGTATAGGAATGAAATTGTCTGAAATTAGAAATAAATTGTAAAATTTGAGCCATGCTGTGTAGTTAGTGAAATTTTTCACGTACTAGAGAAAAAAAAAATTTTTTTCTACGTTACGCTAAGTGAAAACTTTCTAGTCTTTGGAACAAGTACACTCAATGCTCTCTTACTCAGCGAATTTACAATGATTTTAATTTCAAAGCACATGTTTAATCCTAGACTTTTTGAGGTTGGAAAAGAAAGGCAACATTGAAGATTGTTCCTCCCACTTTATTGGGCAGCGAACTCCCTTTGAATAGTGTTACTAAAGGTTGTTAAAATAGTTACCTTGTTGTCAAGGTGACTACAGTATTAGAATAGTCTATTTTAGGGGGAAATATGAGCAGAAGGGAAAGGTAAGCAGCAACGAACAATATGATTGTGTTTTCCTCAAGCTTAACATAGCTATTCAGTCAATGAAGGCCTTTGGAGTAAAAATATTATATATCTATAAAAGGACAATAATAGCTTCTCAGGGTTGGCAGCAACTTGAGTGTTGTGTAATTGAACTACTCACCCTTCTACAACCTCTTCTCCAAGTGATCCTTCAGCTTATACTGGATCGCATTCCTTCTCAAGGGAGCCCATTCTATCTCCGGAAAAATCTAACTATTAGAAAGCATCCCCATTCCACTGTCTTCCTACCCACTGGACCTAGTTCTACACTTTTTAATCCTCTTACCCAAGACAGCTCTTCAGAATTTTGATGGCAACTACCATGACCTGGCTGGGCCTTTAGTTGGCCAGATTTAACTTCTTTTTGCTCTTTTATTTACTCTTCACTTGTACGAATAAAATTCTTTCATGATTCTTGTCACTCACTTAAATATGCTCTAAATAAAGAGTCTGAATTATTCCTCAGGAAGGGAGGTAGTTAGCTGGAGAGAAGATACAGGGCACATCTAAAAATCTGTTGACTTAGACAATGTGTATTTCCCTTTGGGAGAGGATGGAGTGACAGCTAGAGAGCATAAGGGGGAAGGAGAAAATGAATTGTATCAAAGGATACAGCTATTAGAGCTCTGTTTTGCAGATAGACACACAGCCAGGAAGGGTGAAACACCCCCATCCAGGCTAATTTTAGCAGGTGCAACCTAAGATTAAATTGCTCATAGCTTAAAGAAAAAAAAAAAAAGCTTCCAGTTCTAGAAAAAATAAATGATTGAGAAATCAAGGGAATTGTTTGAAAGTCTATTCCAGTAATGTCTGATTCCTCAAACATGAAGAAGAGAGTTGTGGCCTATGTTAGAGGGTTCTTCAATACCAAGTCTTCCAAAATGTTTTTCAAATATACATTTATATCCACAGCTCTTGGTAAAATAAAAGCATTACGAAACCAAAAGGAGTCCTTCAAGGTCATGTACTCGGAAAGTCCTCTTTAAAGTGAATGTCTGCCTTCCTTTCAAGGGAGCTTCAGCAAATGAGCCAGTCAATTCAGGAAGGCGGCAATGGGTGCAATCTCCTCCCCTTAAGGGGTTCATAACCTTGCAGAATGATCTATCACACTCACACTGGGGAAAAACAAAGGACTTTGATCCCCATATGCCATGACTGCGAGTTTACCAGCTGTGCAAGGTTCAAAAGGGCAGGACACAATACATGTGAGCTGATAGGTTTGGGTCTTTGATTACAGGGTCCCTGAAAGAGTCAAGTTGCTGTCATACTAGCAATTGTGTAATTATCGGATGAATTTCTATATGACTCAGAGGCTAAAACTCACTGAAGGCACTGGAATCTATCACTGGTGATTGTATCAGCTCATAAAGCCCTTAAGTTATCTTATAGGTCTTCAAAGTCTTCATTTTAAAAACTTCTTCAGAGAGACGTGTTAAAGCATTTAATGAATAGAGATCTTGTAAACCATAAAGTGACATTTCTTCTCTGACAGGTAAACCTTCCAGGACACACCTTTGGCAACTTTATCTAAGATTTTTTTTTTTCCCCTCCACTGTTACCTTTTATTTAATATTGTTGACATAATAAAAATTATTCTAGAGCCCTCCAGTGAGTGGTATGGGTTCTTGGAGACATCATTCACATGTATCAAATGAATATTCTTTAATGCCAAGGGGATACTACAATAAATATTTCCGCTAGAATTGAGCTAGGCTAGATTCTGGATCAGCCTTTTATCTTTAAAAACAAACAAACAAACAACAACAAAACTTAATTCTACAAAAACCACCTGAAAATTTACCAGAAAAGTTGACCATAGAAAAACCTTGTTAGAGATCAAGTCCTACAACCAGAGAAGGTACTTGGATAGTTACAGTTATGCCAGGCTTACGGTATAGATATATTTTACGCACTCTCCAGAGGACTACAATATGCAGTGAGAGAAATGAAGAGCAAAGTGGGCAAAGCCTAAGGCATACCATCCCATGGGGCCATATTGGTCTATGACTTCCCAGCCCCTTACTCCTTTCTCTAACCAGCAGCTTATATTCAGTCTAGTTTATCAGTCACTGACCTGCAAGCTTGAAAGTTGGATCCTGGCTTCAAATAGAACCAAAGCAAAGATTTGACACATCAATTACTGGATTATTTCATGTTCCTGCTATTATTGCCATACTTGCTCAAATTCCCTATCTGAGTCTCTGAATCTTTTACCCAGATGCCTTTGCTTGAGTTTCTAATTGCTGCTGCCTGACTTGCCACGCATCAACACTGACCTTCAATTTTCCTCCAAAACCCTCGCTATTCCTTCTTCCTCCATTTTTTATTTTTTCCGTTACTCTGATATAAATGTCACTAGGTGACACAAGGAGCCCTTGTAGGGTAATGATTAAGAGCTCAGCTGCTAACCAAAATGTTGGCAGTTCAAATCTACCAGGCGCTCCTTGGAAACCCTATGGAACACTTTTACTCTGTCCTATAGGGTCGCTATGAGTTGGAACTGCCTCGACAGCACCTAACACTAAAACAGTATCAGGTGACACCAACGGTTTGCACTTGATTACTATACTAAAAGTTGGTGGTTCAAAGCCACCAAACAGCCATGGAAAAACGGCCTGGTGATCTGCTTCCATAAATATTACAACTAAGAAAACCCTATGACACAGTTCTACTCTGTAACACATGGGGTCACCATGAGTCTGAATTGACTCGAGAGCAGCTAACAACAACAACTCTGACACAAACAATACTCCAGATGGGTACACGAGCCTAGTCACTCCTGCACCCATTAGACAATTCTAAATTCCTTCACTGTGCTCTGTGTCTTTCATCCACACTCCAACTCTAGATTACCTCAACGTGTGGACATATTTACCATCTGAAGGAAAGCAGCTTAATAGTCAAGGGCATGGACTTTGAAGCTCAGCTGTCTGTGTTCAAAACCCAACTCTGTGCTTACTAGCTGTGCTACCTTGGGAAAATCACTTAACCTCTGTGAAGTTCAAATGTCTCTTCTATGAAATGAGAATAACAACAGTATCTACCAAGAGAGCAGTTGTGAGGATTAAATGAATATATGTAAATACTTATCAGAGTATCTGACACATACTTTTACAAGTTGTCATCCAGTCAACTCCAGTTCATGGCAACCCCATGTGTGTTAGAGTAGAACTGTATTCCACAGGGTTTTCAATGGCTGATTTTTCAGAAGTAGATCACCAGACCTTTCTTCCAAGCCACCACCCGGTAGACTCAACGACCCAAGTGCATTAACTGATGACACCACCTAGGGACTCCAACACATAGTTAGTACCCAATAAACGTTAGCAGCTATTATGTGATTTGTCTACTCCAAGTATATGATATTCTTGGTAGTACAGGATGCAGCAATAGAGTGTTCCGTTAAAAACTCCCTGAATTCTACATCATCTTTCATTAAAATGGTCAGATTTAGCTCTGGCAATTTTGTATTGCTGACTCTGTATTTGACTTTATAATAGATTTGCTTTCATTTGAATGTGCTGTCCTAGAAGAGAAATTTGTTCATTCATTCATTTAATGATAATTGTTAAGCACCTACTATGTGTCTGGCATTGTGGGAGGCGTTCATAAAATTAAATGCACAAGAAATAAGGACCAAGATAATTTGGAATGTCATCATCCACTTTCTTAATTATATAGACATTAAACTTTCCTGCTATAGATTTGTACCTCCTAGTGAATGCTTGGCTTTGAAACTGTCACATTAACAGAATATTCATTAACAACCCTCTTCTAAATGGTTATGTTTGGATACATGGATTACAATAATATGGCAATTCATTAATCACAAAGTAGTTTGGGAACTGGCAAAGTATCTGAGAGATCAGCACTGGTTAATAATGATAAACATCTAGGTTTTTCTCTATTCCCCCTCAAACCCATTTTACTCTCCCTCTAAAGAACGTAATCGATAGGAATTAGACTTGCTCAATAAACTCCCCAGTCCTTGGAATATCTTTAGTAATGTAATCAACGTGCACATCATTTAGGAGGCATTGTTTTAAAGCAGGATGAGTTAGACCCAGCAGACTCCTTATCCCTTCTTATAATGAATCATCTTTGTAATATGTGTCCCTCTCCTTGTTAGTATTTGCCTAGTGCATTTATTTTCTGAGAGATACAAGAAGACCATAGAACTGTTTGAAACCTCTCTAGGAGATGGCCATTTGACATCTTCGGCCACTGATTTCAGAATATGTAAAAGCTAAACCATACCCAAACATCAAAATTTCCTGCCTCTATGTGGTGGTATCTCCCTAGAAAGACAATGACCCGCTAAAAACTGAGTTGGTGTCTATCAAAGATTCACTTTTACTGAGTCTAAGCTTATGCAATGCCAAAATATTAAGGAACTTTTGTTATGTTGCTGCAGCATCCCCAAATCAGAGTCATCAGGTTTAACAAATTCTCTCCTTGGATAAGATTTGACAGCTTATAGTCAAAGTCTTCTTCTATTTTGTAACATGTTCCTTGATTCCCTGCCCCTCAGTTGTGTAAGACATCTTACTAGCTGATTCCAATTCTGTTTTGGTTCTGGGTAACTAATGCCAAAACAAATAAACAAACACACTCAAAGGCTATTATGAATGCCAGGAGCACAAATTGTCCAATGTTAGTGATTTTATACCTTTGAATTTCTTGATATGGGCATTCCAACAAGGTTATTGTATTGCCAACAAAATTGCAGGCAGAAAAATTAACTTTCTGAGCTGATGACTTCCTTAGACATAGGATATATGATTTAAATGAGGCTAATGCCAAGTTATTTTTGCTTCAACAATACAGTATCTTTTCAAAGGACTGTTGATTCCAGTTTTTGCTTTTAGCCATTTTGGTCGCTCAATTTTCTTCTGTGTGAACAAGGATATTCAAGCTTGCTGATGATTAGCTTATTTCTCCATTAATAAATGAAAAGGAGCTGATCCTGAACAAAAACCACAATCGGAAGCCAAGAATGATAAACTCTTCAGTTTTTATCATTTCTGTTGAACTAATTATGTGGGCCAAAGCTCTTACTATTAATCGTATGTAGTCAGAGTTATAAGAAGTCTTTTATTCTTTTTTTTTTTTGAATTTTTATCGAATTTTTTTTATTGTACTTTAGGTGAAGGTTTACAGACCAAATAGTTTCTCATTAAACAGTCAGTACACATATTGTTTTATGACATTGGTTAACAGCCCCATGACATGTCAACACTCTCCTTTCTCAACCTTGGAGGACCTTTTTTTTCTTGGTGAAAATACACATAGCCAAAGATACACCATTTCAAAAATTTCTACATGTACAATTCAGTGACATTGATTGCATTCTTCCAGTTGTGCTGCTATTATCACTTTAGATGAAGGTTTATAGAACAAAATAGTTTCTCATTTGTTTTATTGAATTTTATACTTATTTCCCCAACTAGATGTTAAATTCTTTTTTTCTTTTTTTTTTTTATTTCTTCCCATACAAAAATTTATACATACATTATTATGTGACTCTAATTGTTCTCCCCATACTGTGACAGCACACTCCTCCTTTCCACCCCTGATTCCCCGTGTCCATTCAACCAGCTCCTAACCCTCTCTGCCTTCCCATCTTACCTCCAGACAGAAGCTGCCCATTTGGTCTCTTGTATATACTTGAGCCAAGAGGCACACGCATCATGAGTATCATTTTGTGTCCCACAGTCCAGTCCAATCCCTGTCTGAAGAGTTGGCCTCGGAAACTGTTTTAGTTCTGGGCTGATAGAGAATCCAGTGGCCATGCTTTCCAGGGTTCCTCCAGTCTCGGTCAGACCATTAAGTCTGGTTTTCTTACTAGAATTTGAGTTCTGCACCCCACCTTTCTCCTGCTCCATCAGGGACTCTCTATTGTGTTCCCTGTCAGGGTGGTCATTGGTGGTAGCTGGGCACCATCGAGTTCTTCTGGTCTCAGGCTGATGAAGTCTCTGATTTATGTGGCCCTTTCTGTCTCTTGGGCTAATACTTTTCTGTGTCTTTGGTATTCTTCATTCTCCTTTACTCCAGGTGGTTGGGACCAATCGATGCATCTTAGATGGCTGCTTACAAGATTTTAAGACCCCATACGCCACTCACCAAAGTAGGATGCAGAACATTTTCTTAATAAGCTTTGTCATGCCAATTGACCTAGATGTCCCCTGAAAGCATGGTCCCCAGACCCCTACCCCTGCTACTCTGTCCCTCAAAGTGTTTGACTGTATTCAGGAAACATCTTAACTTTGGTTTAGTTCAGTTGTGCTGACTTCCCCTGTAGTGTGTGCTGTCCTTCCCTTCACCTAGGATAATTCTTACCTACTATCTAGTTAGTAAATAACCCTCACCCTCCCTCCCCACCCTGGTAACCGTCAAAGAATGTTTTCTTCTGTGTTTAAACCTTTTCTTGAGTTCCTATAACAGTGATCTTATACAATATTTGTCCTTCTGTGACTAAATTCACTCAGCATAATGAGTTCCAGCTTCCTTCATGTTATAAGATGTTTCACGGCTTAATCGTTGTTCTTTATCATAGCATAGTATTCCATTGTGTGGATATACCATAATTTGTTTATCCGTTTGTCTGTTAATGGGCACCTAGGTTGTTTCCATCTTTTTTCTATTGTGAACAGTGCTGCAATGAGCATGAGTGCGCATGCATCTATTCGTGTGACAGCTCTTATTTCTCTAGGATATGTTCCAAAGAGCGGGATAGCTGGATCATATGGTACTTCTATTTCTAGCTGATTAAGGCAGCGACAAATCTATTTCCAAAGTGGTTGGACCATTTTACATTCCCACCAACAGTGTATAAGTGTTCCAGTCTCTCCACAACCTCTCCAGCATTTGTTATTTTGTGTTTTTTTGGATTAATGCTAGCCTTGTTGGGGTGAGAGGCTATCTCATTGTACTTCTGATCTGCATTTCTCTAATGGCTAATGATTGTGAGCATTTCTTCATATGTCTGTTAGCCGCCTGAATATCTTCTTTGGTGAAGTGCCTGTTCATATCCTTTGCCCATTTTTTAATTGGGTTATTTGTCTTTTTGTTGTTGAGGTTTTGCAGTGTCTTGTAGATTTTAGAGATTAGATGCTGATCAGATTTGTCCTAGCCAAACTTTTTTTCCCAGTCTGTAGTTTGTATTTTTACTCTTTTGGTGAAGTCTTTTGATGAGCATAAGTTTGATTTTTAGGAGCTCCCATTTATCTAGTCTCTCTTCTGATGTTTGTGCATTGTTACTTATGGTTGTATTGAGTTTATGCCATGTATTAGGGCTCCTAGCATTGTCACTATTTTTCTTCCATGATCTTTATCGTTTTCAATTTTATATTTAAGTCTTTTATCCATTTTGAGTTAGCTTTTGTGCATGGTGTGAGGTATGGGTCTTGTTTCAGTTTTTTGCAGATGGATATAGAGTTATGCCAGCACCATTTGTTGAAGAGACTGTCTTTTCCCCCAATTAATGGACTTTGGGCCTTTGTCAAATATCAGCTGCTCATAGGTGGATGAATTTATGTCTGGATTCTCAATTCTGTTCCATTGTTCTATGTATCTGTTGTTGTACTGTACTGTACCAGTACCAGGCTGTTTTGACTACCATGCTGGTATAACAGGTTTTAAAATCAGGTAGTGTGAGGTCTCCCACTTTGTTCTTCTTCCTGAGTAATGCTTTGCTTATTCGGGGCCTCTTCCCTTTCCATATGAAGTCGATGATTTGTTTCTCCATCTCATTAAAAAATGCTAGTGGAATTTGGATCGGGATTGCATCGTATCTGTAGGTCACTTTGGGTAGAATTGACGTTTTCACAATGTTGAGTCTACCTATCCTTGACCAAGGTATGTTTTTCCACTTATGCAGGTCTGTTTTAGTTTCCTGCAGTAGTGTCTTGTAGTTTTCATTGTATAGACCTTTTACATCTCTGGTTAGATTTATTCCTAAGTATTTTGTCTTCTTGGAGGCTATTATAAATGGTACTGATTTGGTGATTTCCTCTTCGAGGTTCTCTTTTTGGTGTAAAGGAATCCAACTTATTTTTGTATGTTTATCTTGTATCCAGAAACTTTGATGAAATCTTTTATTAGTTCCAGTAGTTTTCTTGTGGACTCTTTGGGGTTTTTTGTAAATAAGATCATATCATCTGCAAATAGAGATATTTTAACTTCTTCCCTACCAATTTGGATGCCCTTTATTTCTTTTTCTAGCCTAATTGCTCTGGCTAGGACCTCTAGCACAACACTGAATAAGAGTGGTGATAAAGGCATCCTCGTCTGGTTCCCATTCTCAAGGGGAATGCTTTCAAAGTCTCTCCATTTAGGAAGATGTTGGCTGTTGGCTTTGTATAAATGCCCTTAATTATATTGAGGAATTTCCCTTCTGTTCCTATTTTGTTGAGAGTTTTTATCATGAATCGGTGTTGGACTTTTTCAAATGCTTTTTCTGCATCGATCGATAAGATCATGCGGTTCTTGTGTTTTGTTTCATCAATGTGATGGATTACATTGATTGTTTTTCTAATGTTGAACCAACCCTGCATACCTGGTATAAATCCCTCTTGATCATGATGAATTTTTTTTTTTTTTGATATGTTGCTGAATTCTATTGGCTAGAATTTTGTTGAGGATTTTTGCATCAATGTTCATGAGGGATATTGGTCTCTAATTTTCTTTTTTTGTGGTGTCTTTACCTGGTTTTGGTATCAGGGTTATGCTGGCTTCATGGAATAAGTTTGGAAGTATTCCATCCTTTCCTATGCTCTGAAATACCTTTAGTAGTAGTGGTGTTAACGCTTCTCTGAAAGTTTGGTAGAATTCTCCAGTGAAGACATCCACTCCAGGGCTTTTTTGTTGTTGTTGTTGGGAGTTTTTAAATTACCTTTTCAATCTCTTCTTTTGTTACGGGTTTATTAAGTTGTTCTACCTCTGTTTGTGTTAATTTAGGTAGATGGTGAGTTTCTACTCTAGAAATTTGTCCATTTCCTCTAGGTTTTCAAACTTGTTAGAGTACAATTTTTCATAGTATTCTGTTCTGATTCTTTTAATTTCAGTTGGGTCTGTTGTGATATCACCCTTCTCATTTCTTATACAGGTTATCTGCTTTCTCTCCTGTTTTTCTTTTGTCAGTTAGGCCAATGGTTTATCGATTTTGTTGATCTTTTCAAAGAACCAGCTTTTGGCCTTGTTAACTCTTTCAATTGTTTTTCTATTTTCTATTTCATTTAATTCTGCTCTAATTCTTATTATTTCCTTTCTTCTGGCGCCTCTTTTTTTTTTTTTTTTTTTTGCTGCTCTTTTTCTGCTTGTTCCAGTTGTAGGTGTTTTGATTACGGCCCTTTCTACCTTTTGGATGTATGAATTTATTGCTATAAACTGACCTCTGAGCACTGCTTTTGCTGTGTCCCAAAGGGTTCTGGTAGGATGTGTTTTCATTCTCGTTTGATTCTATGAATTTCTTTATTCCATCCTTGATTTCTTCTATAACCGAGCAGTTTTTGAGCAAGGTGTTGTTCAGTTTCCATGTGTTTGATTTTTTTTCCTTGGTTTTTCTGTTGTTGATTTCTACTTTAATGGCTTTATGTTCAGAAAAGATGCTTTGTAATATTTCGAAGCTTTGGATTTTGTTAAGGCTTGCTTTATGGCCTAATATGTGGTCTATTCCGGAGAATGTTCCATGTGCGTTGGAAAAGAAAGTATACTTGGCTATTGTTGGGTGAAGTGTTTGGTATATGTCTATGAGATCAAGTTGGTTGATTGTAGCATTTAGCACTTCCGTGTCTTTGTTGAGCTTCTTTCTGGATGTTCTGTCTTTCACCGAAAGTGTTGTGTTGAAGTCTCCTCCTACTATTGTGGAGCAGTCTGTCTCTCTTTTCAGTGCTGTTAGAGTTTGTTTTAGGTATCTTGGAACCTTGTTGTTGAGTGCATAAATATTTGTTATAGTTATGTCCTCCTGGTGTATTGACCATTGAATCATTATGTAGTGTCCTCCCTAATCCTTTATGGTGGATTTTACTTTAAAGCCTATTTTGTCAGAGATTAATCTTGCCACTCCTGCTTTTTTTTGAGCGTTGATTGCTTGATATATTTTTTTCCATCCTTTGAGTTTTAGTTTGTGTCTTTAAGTCCGAGGTGTGTCCCTTGTAGGCAGCATATAGACAGATCATGTTTTCTTATCCAATCTGCCACTCTCTGTCTCTTTGCTGGTACATTTAGCCCATTTACATTCAGTGTAATTGTTGATAGATATGAGTTTAGTGCTGTCATTTTGATGTCTTTTTGTGTGTGTTGTCCATAGTTTCTTTGTTCCACTTAATTTTCTGTGCTGAGTCATTTTTCTTTATGTATTTTCTTTTCATCTTTTTCACTGTTGTTGATTTTGTGTTTGATAAGTCTTTATATTTTTCTAGTTTTTTATTTTGACTTGTAGGATTGTTAGTTTCCTTTGTGGTTACCTTAATATTTACCCCTATTTTTCTAAGTTTCTACCAGTCTTTTATTTCTTTATATTGCCTAGAATTCCTGTCCATATGAAAAATCTACGTCTAGATTTTTTGAGTCCCTCTTTTTTGTTTTAATGTTGTCATCTTTTACATACTGACGTCAGTTTCCCTATTTTCGTAGTGTTGGCTTTGATTTACTTTTGTGTCTTCCCTATCTGGGTTGATATCTGGTCACTCTGTCCTCTGTTCTAGTCTTGGGTTGTTATTTGATGTTAGTGATTTTCTAACCGGAGAACTGCCTTTATTATTTCTTGTAATTTTGGTTTTGTTATTGCAAATTCCCTGAACTTCTGTTTATCTGGAAATGCCGTAATTTCACCATCATATTTGAGAGAGTTTTGCTGGATATATAATTCTTGCCTGGCCGTATTTTTCCTTCAAGGCTCTATATGTGTCATCCCATTGCCTTCTTGCCTGCATGGTTTCTGCTGAGTAGTCCGAGCTTATTCTTATTGACTATCCTTTGTACATGACTTTACGTTTATCCCTAGCCACTCTTAAAATTCTCTCTTTATCTTTGGTTTTGGCAAGTTTGATTATAATATGTCTTGGTGACTTTCTTTTGGGATCTACCTTATGTGGTGTTCAATGAGCATTTTGGATAGATATCTTGTCATCTTTCACGATATCAGGGAAGTTTTCCGCCAGCAAATCTTCAACAATTCTCTCTGTATTTTCTGTTGTCCCCCCCCTGTTCTGGTACTCCAATCACTCATAGGTTATTCCTCTTGATAGAGTCCCACATAATTTTTAGGGTTTCTTCATTTTTTTTTAAATCCTTTTATCTGATTTTTCCTCAAATAAGTTGATGTCAAGTGCTTTATCTTCAATCTCAGTAATTCTGACTTCCATTGCCTCAATTTTGCTCCTATGACTTTCTATTGAGTTGCCTAATTCTAAAATTTTATTGTTAATTTCCGGATTTCTGATTGCTGTCTCTCTACGGATCTTTGCAGCCTGTTACATTTGTCATTATGCTCTTCTATGATCTTTTTAATTTCCTCTATTGTATGTTCTGCATTTTGATCAGTTTCCTTCCTAATTTCTTGAAGACTACTGTATATTAATTTTTTGTATTCTGCCTCTGGTAATTCCAAGAAATTTTCCTCCTCTGGAAAATTTCTAGATTGTTTATTTTGAGAGCTTGCTGAAGCCATCATGGATTGCCTGTTTATGTGACTTGATATTCACTGTTTTCTCTGAGCCATCAATAAGTTATTATATTTATTTATTTTATGTTTGCTTACTGTGTCCTAGCTTCTGGTTTTGTTTTGATATGCCCAAATAGGCTGCTCACATGAGCTTGTTTGATTATCGGCACCTTTGAAGCTCTAATGTCCTGTCACTAGGTGATTAGATCTGTTACTAGGTATGTGAGCTCAAGAATCTGCCCTCTCTTCCTGTATGGATTCAGCTCAGGTGCCCAGGTAGATAGCCACCAAGTGTGTGGTGTAGGCTCTCGCTTACAGTACTAGACAGGCATGGGTGATTGGTGTAGGCACAGGCATCTGGCCACAGCAGTGGGACACACTCTGAGCAAGGCAGGGGGCTGGTGGCTGCCCCCGAGTGTCCAGGAGAAAGGTGTGTCCCTGTTCCCTAGAGCACGTAGGTGGATGGGTTTTGTAGCCGGACTATGAGCACATAACGCTGTTGGCTGTAAGGACTGGGGGGCACCTCTTATTCATGAGCCCCTATCACAGGTGACTAGGTGGCGTGGGTGGAGCCACCAGTCCTCAGGCCCCTGATGTGGGTAGGTGAAGACCCTGCTTAATGGGCAGAGTAGTCTCAAATGTCAAGAAACTGCCACTTCACAGCTGAAACAGTTGAAGTTAGACTTCCAGTATATACCCAGTTATACTGAGGTAATGAGGGCCTACGCTGTTGAGGTGGGCCCACACAAGTCTGTATAGGGGGAAAGACACTCAAAGTCCATTGATCCCTTTTGCCTGTGCCTAGTCAAAGGAACTGTGCCTACCCTGGGTTCCTGGCTTAAGGGAGCCAGCAGTTTATTTTTTCCCTGTTTGTTAATTTGTTCCCTCTCCAAGGCAGGGAGAATGGCTCTGGGTGTGTGATGAATCCTACTTCCAGCCCAGGGGACTCGGAAATTGCTGAAGCCGGTCTGGGACCCAGTGCAGAGCAGGGAGTGGGGAGGTAAATGGGAGAGAGGTTTTTCCTTACGGGGGGTGTTTTTGATACACGCGGTAAACCGTAGGCAAGTACTTATCTTTCGCCGGTGAGGGCTGCTTCTCACTGGTTCTGGGTGGCCGTGTAGATTCTCTGGTGCTGGGTCTCTCCCGCTGCAGAAAACGCGCCTCCTGCGCACTGCCGCTTGCCTGCCTCACCACTCACCCCTGAGCTACTCAGGCTTGAAGGGCTCAGGCTCTCACCGGGTCAGGTCTGACAACTCCACGCTGCTTCTGAACGGTCTCTCCCTTCCCCTGCCACTCAGTCTGGCTTTTCAACCCTGCCTTTGATGTTCAGTGCTCCCAGATTGCAGTATATACTGGAATCACTTGTTTTTTTGGGTCTTTGTTGTAAGAGGGTCCACTGGAAGCGTCTGACTACTCCACATCTTGGCCCCACCTCCTAGATGTTACATTCTTGATAAAGATCTTCAACTTGAACTTGACTCAAAGTATCTAACCCATTTAGAAAATGTGATGAATGGGATAAGTAAATGTATTCTGAGTAATATAAACTTTATCTATAACAGGGTTTCTCAGTCTTGACACTGTTGACATTTTGGGCAGGGTAATCTTTGTTGAGGAGTCCCTGGGTGGTACAAATAGTTAATCACTTGACTGTATTCAAACGATTGACAATTCAAACCCACCTAGAGGTGCCTCGGAAGAAAGGCCTGGTAATCTACTACTGAAAGGTCACAGCCTTGAAAACCCTATGGAGCAGTTCTACTCTGCACACACGTTGTGGGAGGCTGCCTTGTGCATTTGTGCCAGTAGCCCCTTGCCCCCAGTTGTGGCAACCAAAGATATTTCCAGATATTGCTAAACGTCCCTGGGGGTCAGGGGGAGGCAAATCATCCTTGGGTGAGAACCAATGACCTACCTACAATATGGATAGAAGAAACTCCATCCTCTCATGGAAATTATCTTAACACCTGAGCTACTTAAACTAGAGAAAGTTAACATAGAGGAATAGGTATTTTCATCTTGAAAACCCTCCAAGATTTTACTCGAGGTGTTTGGGAGGTCAACAGAAAGGGTGCTTTCTTGTACCATAGAACAAAAAAAAGAAAAACATTGCCATCGAGTTGATTCCAACTCCTAGCGACCCTATAGGACAGAGTAGAACTGCCCCATAGGGTTTCCAAGGAGCAGCTGGTGGATTCAAACTGACAACCTTCTGGTTAGCAGCCTGAGATGCTTGTGCTTCAGTATGATTCTTGGAGGATCATCTGGACACCCCTAGACGAGTGTTTTTCAAACTTTACAGTATATACAAATCTCCCAGGGAATTTGTTAAAAAGCTATTGGAATTCAATAGTTTGGGGTGGGACTTGAGATTTGAATTTCAAACAAGTGCCTTGTTGATGTCGATGCTGCTAGTCTGTGAAGGACACTTGGAGTAGGAAGGCCCTAGCCTAGGCCATAAATCTTCTACTAAACTTGGTAGCGTCTAATAGGTAAAGAACAACTACCTCTCTTGAGCTCACTGTCTCCTTGAGCAAAAAATGAAAGCAGAGTGGAGCCAGTCAGTGGGACTAATTCCAATTAATTGCCTAATTCTTTTAACTTGTTCAACACCTTTGAACCTATTTGAACATTAGTACATTGCCCTCATACTCTACTCTTAATGAGGTTACTTGCCTCACATTTTCAATAAAATTGTGCTTTGTAGAACACGTTCACTATCCTGGGAGATGTCTGAGAGGACACTTACTTCAAGTGTAAAAATAATTAACCTCTTAAATGAAGAGGGCCCTCATTGTTGGACACAACTCCTACATATCCCATTTTTTAAAAAGGAATTACTCTTAGGAATGTCTCAACAACATATATATAAATAAATACATGTATTTAAGCCTAGGCAAATAGGCTACGTATGGTGTTCAGCCTATGCAAATATCAATTACCAAGGAGGAACAAGATACATGGTGAGCAGTAAATACTGCTAATTTTCTGCTTTGAACACTTACATTCAGCTAAATCTCAGTTATGTGTAGTAATGAAGTATGGACATAGTATAAAAATGGAAACTCTACATACTATTGGTCAATGATATGGCTGTAAAACAGGCAAGGGGAAAGAAAAGGCACTATAGCAGAAACTGAATAAACAGCTCCTATGTGTTCATAAGTTCAATTTAACAGGCATCAGTCTAGCATCTAACAAAGGCTATAAAATACAAGTAAAACTAAGGTGAGGGCAGAGGGAGTTAACCAGAACTCAGATCTTTGTGGTGGAAAATGAAGAACAGGCAGTTTAGGAAAAATGATTCATTATAACACATTTGCAGGAAGCCCACCGGAATCATCTAGCACACACACAGCCAATCCTACATGTGTGGTCAGATATCACAACCAGGAAAGCATATTCATGGCTACCACCCACCAACACACCACTCACTCTTCCTTCTTAGAACCACCTTCCTATTCTCATTCTTTCTAGGTCAAAACAACCTCTTGACTGATGATGTTTCATATCCCTCTTGAGATCTCACTTCCCTGCAGATTGCTTAAAGAGATGATTCACAAGGTACCGCTGCCTTAAAGAGTGACAAATCATTCCCATTCAACAAATATGTATTGAGTGCCAGCTATGAGCAAAGTACTGTGTTAGGTGTCCTTGGAAGTTGAGTCACTGTTGCCAGAGCACTGTCTACCACCATCCTGGGGCATTAAAGCAGCATTGTTGGGGAAAGAGAGAAGGCTGTGTATTTCCATGGCTATTGTAGAATTCCACTGAGTGAATCCAGCACTCAGTTGAAAAATGGCACAACTGGGTCATAAAATGTAAGGTATAACTTTTAATAGCAGTTCCTGTGTATTGAACTTTGACAACCAGGTCAGTAAAGTGGGAAATTAGACATGACACATAAAGAACGCTAACTACTCTCTCAGGTCATATAGTAGGAAAAAAAAAAGTGTTGATTTCCAGTAGATTACCATGGTAACTTGTATTAGATTTTAGTGTTTAGAATTACGTTTGCCATCTGTAAGAAATATGTTCACTATTTTTCTCTACTTTGGGGGCACGCAGGCTATTTTTAGCCTGTGTTTTATGAAGAATAATATATCTGGAGGGTGATTTTCCTAAATTAAAAGTGGACATTTAATTGCTATTAAAGTAGATTTTATTTTTAATTCATAAAAAATCCAGTGGTATATTTAGAAAAGTACAAAAAGGCCATTTTAAAAACCATCCAAGAGTCATTGCCATTAATTGAGATTTGATATTAATGAGGATTGACTGAAAAGATATTACAGATTGTAATAAGAAGACAGTTACTTGAGAGTGTTTTGTTGACTCTTCACTTGCGTATGACTTAGAGAAGTCTCTTTGGGTCACTGTTCTTCATTTTTATCATTTGTAAAATAATTGTCCCTAAGCCCCAGAGTAGTAATGTCATGAGAACATATTAGACCCCGGGTGACTAATAGTACGTATTAGACCATTTGGCAGGTTTTACAGATTCTCAGAGTTTTAAGTCACTGTGCCTCATTTTGCCAATCTTCAAAGTGAAATGAAGTGGGGATTCTTCCAAGGGATTTTCTTATGGTTTAAGTATTTGTAAAGTTGATTCATATCTTTAGATGACAAGTCTTCATAACTGCAAAATAGAAATTCCAATTCCTTATGGTATGCAACTGCCGTTCAAAGCACTGACTGGTAATGGTTGCCAAATTCATGCAAATTCAAATGGAAGAGGCCGTTATCAAAGCCTGAAAGAATGAAAAGTAAATTGACTGACTTAAATCAGTTTCGAATTCTGATTTTAGTATATAATGTAAAATGAATATGACTAGAAATGCATTTCGTCTATCCTACAGTATCAAGGTAACAGCTTACAACTGCTTAGGTGCACTTTTAATTCTCCCAAAATGAACAACTATGTTTATGTTATTGAAATAGCTCAGTATTAAAAGTAATGGTAAAAGACTATATTTAAAATTATGTATAGACTGTTGTCACTGGCAACTGAGTAGTCACAAAAATTGGTTGCATTAAAATATATTTTCAACTGTTGACTATCACATACTAGTTTATTTCCTAATCTACAAAACAATGCAATTAAATTAAGTGAAATTTGAAATCCATACCTTCACTAAAATTGGATTACGTTTTAGTCTATCTTGTGAGTGAATATTTGTAAATTTGCCAAAAATAATTACTAGTATGTAGAGCAATACTCCATAGTGATGTTAAATAATTAGCCTGGCCTTGCTGATAGATGGGTGAGTAGATATGTGGATAAATAATGAATTACGCTAAAGAGTTCGCCATGAGGTCTCTTAGCAGAATGCAGCTTGGAAACTACCTTGGACAGCTCCATTCCAGAGTAGAAGGAAAAATACAAGCTACTCCGGAGAATTAGCATTGAAAGCTATAGATCACTTGCCTATTGAAGGTCACACAAAAACCTAGTACATTATAAAGAGATAAATAAAAACTTTTCATTAAATTATTAATGGTGGTTTTCGTAGGGCATCGTGATTCCATGTGACTTTTAATCTTATTATTTGTATACATTTTTCAAACTATTTACAATGAGCATGTTTTATAGGGTCAGACAAAAAGATGAGAAAAATAAATCTATTTTGATACAGCCACTGAATATTTTTAAAGTGCTTACAGGAAACCTATCATTAATCGGTTCGCTATAAAATCAAGTTATTTACACATATTTAAAGTATATTGAAACCTACTTGCTTGAGTGTACACGCTTGCTCCCACTTTACGACTGTCTCTTTTGGAAACCAGTGCATTTTAGTGGATACATTTTACTTCCACATTATTTTCTCAAACCACTGCTAATGTTCAAGCACTGAAAACTATTGCGTAGAGTGAGACAACAAGATACTGCCAGGGCCCTTTTATTACCGTGTTGGTGAAAGATAATTCATTACTGAGGACAGGCTCTTCATGGATTTCTATTACAGAGGCCACTAAATGATACAAGCCACTGACTTTGTTCTCAACTTTGTCAAAGTTTAAGGAGCCATTTACCATTCCCTTAGAAGGAATCAAGTAATGGTAGGTTCTGCTATTGGTAGTTCCAAAACATGTCTATTTCTTCACAGATTGTTAATATGAGAAGAATTTTTAATAAATTCTTAACTAGTATCTCTTTATAAAATGAGAAAACAAGGCAACTTAACTGCATTTTTATGTATTCAGAAAACAAAGAGTGATCACAAAGATTCAAGAGAGATGAGAAATGGAATTTCCTGTTACTCCCATTGAGGGAAATGAACCAGCATATGGTTTTATTATTGTTTTGCCTCACTGGTCTCTCTGTCTGTGAAATCACCAAGATTTTGAATGAAGGTTGTCCCATAAGAGAAATCATTAGCAGCAGGTTTTGCTGAACACACTTTATTCTAATGCTCTTAATAATTAGGAAATACATTATACATCTAATGGAAGGAAATTATAATAACATAAAATTTTGAAATTTATCACATCACCCCATTTTTATACTGTAGGCAACTCAATCAACTTTCACATGTGGAAAATATTTTATAAATCTATTTCCCTCAATTGCACGTACTACAAATTATCATACTACTTTTTTTCTTTTCCTTTTTTTAAAAGAGTTCAATGATTCTGAGAGGAGAAACATTGGCTCCTTCTACTGGTTATCTAAGCAGTCCAGATGTTTTGGGTTCTTTGGCCAATCCAAAGCATTCCCAACGGAAGACTGAATTGTTCTAACTGGGACAATATATCCTCTGGTGGAGGATTGCTTTCATGATAAACACTGTTTCCCTTAACAAAAAGGAGTAAAATGGCAATGCCATATTCATTCTGACAATTTTCTCTCAAGAGACGTTTTATAACATTCCATCTGTGCCTGTCTATTTGTATGACATGTTGAGAAGGAAATTCCTAGTAGAGGAGAGATAAATACTTTCTTCTTCTAAGAAATTTTCTTTTAGGCATCGGTGAAGTTTGACACCTTGACATACAATAGCCCTGTCTTCTAAGCTGGTCACCTGCGGCCCTTTTTGCTCTGTATTATGGTAGTATCTTCTTTCTTTGTCTGGTTTCTCCCCATCACACTCAATCTTATGAGATCTGAGATGAAGGAAGCCCCATAGGAATACTTTGTAGGTTTGTACGTGCGTGCATATACATAATAGTCTGTGTACACCCCACCTTATGCTCTTTAGATAGACCTATTTCACTCTTTTATAATCCAAAGAGGAAATGCTTTCTGCAATAAAGCTCTGTCCGTGATAGTAACTGTAGACTGTAAATTTTGAAAATACATGTCAATTTTCCCCTAAAGAGAATCATCGTCCTGTTGTTCTGACCTAATTTTGGGAAATGTGGCTTAACTGGTTCCTTGAATCCCTCAAACAAATATTTATTGACAAGGCACATGCTATTTGCTTTGAAAATAAAAACAGAAAAATGACATATTCTGGCTGAGAAATCAAAACATAACCTATCGTCACCCGTCACATCATTCATTTACTTTCCCTGTATTTCAGACCACATTAATCGCCAGAAACCTTACAAGCATTGTCTTGTACTGTACCAAACAGTGACTGAGTCCTACCTTCAACACTCTCCAACAAAACAAACAAACGTGCAACAAAACAAACAAACGTGTACATGCACAAACACACACAGAGTGAGTTGTTCACCTGGCCCCTGGTTATTATACCTACAATATGGCATTTCTTATATCCATATAAAGGAGGCTTAGCACCAAAAAAAAAAAAAAAAAAAAAAACTAAACCCATTGCCGTTGAGTCGATTATGACTCATAGCGACCCTATAGGACAGGTAGAACTGCCCCACTGGGTTTCTGAGGAGCAGATAGTGGATTCGAACTGCTGACCTTTTGGTTTGCAGCCATAGCTCTTAACCACTGTGCCACCAGGGCTCCAAAGGCTTAGCACAGTGACACTTAAATGTTTAATAAGTATTATTAGCTATTTACTATGCTTATATGCCTGGCTCTGCAACTAGACATGAGCTCCTTTAAGGCAAAAGCATATTTCATCCATCATTTTATCTCTAGATCTCAAAGCACTACACCTGATACATACCAACCAGTCAGTTGCTACCTTAGTTATCTAGTGCTGCTATAACAGAAATACCGCAAGTAGATGGCTTTGACAAACAGAAATTTATTCTCTCACAGTCTAGTAGGCTAGAAGTCTGAATTCAGGGCACCAGCACCAGGGGAAGTCTTTCTCTGTCAGCTCTGGAGGAAGGTCCTTGTCATCAATCTTCCCTTGGTCTAAGAGCTTCTCTGCGCGTGAACCCTGGATCCAAAGGATGTGCTCTGCTCCCGGCACTACTTTCTTGGTGGTATAAGGTTCCCCTGTCCCTCTGCTCATTTCTTTTATGTCGCAAAAGAAATTAACCCAAGATACAACCTAATCTTGTAGATCGAGTCCTGCATCTAATCCTGCCTCATTAACATCATAGAGGTAGGATTTACAACACATAGTAAAATCACATCAGATGACAAAATGGTGTACAATCACACAATCCTGGGAACTGTGGCCTAGCCAAATTGACAGACATTTTTGGGAGACACTGTTCAATCCATAACAGTTGCCATAAAGTCTGTTCCAATTTATGGCAACCCCACGTGTGTCAGAGTAGAACTGAGATCCACAGAATTTTCAATCACTGATTTTTGGAAGTAGATCGCCAGGCCTTTCTTCTGAGGCACCTCTGGGTGAGCTTGAACCTCCAACCTTTTGGTTAGTAGCTGAGCACATTAACTGATTGCACACCCAGGACTCCCAACACCTGATACATAGAAGGTACTTATTAAATAAACCAGTGAACAAAATGAATAATGAATGAAAGAGTGAAAAGAAAAAGTTGAATAGCAATATCAAAGATGTAAAGCAGCACAGGATTGATTTCCAAAAGCCCAGCGAATATGAACTTTCCTAATTCTGTAAGGTTATACAAGACTGTATTGTCATTAGATTTATAAAAGAAAGACCATATTTTAATCTGCACCATAAAGTTGACCATGTTTCTATAGATTTCAGTTTTATGATTAAATTACTGGAATGAAAATTAATAATTATGCTCCCATCAGTTGCTTGAGCTTCATGACACATTGACTGGAAAAATAGCTCATAGAGATAGTCTCAGAATTTTAGAGAACAAAAATCTAACTTTTCATTAGAAAATTAGGTTTGTTCTTAGCTGTCTGGTCATTTATTTATTCAACAAATATTCCCTGAGCATCTATACTATATGTATCAGACAGTTTTCAAGCCACTTGGGATAGATCAGTGAAAAATATAGACAAAATAGACAACAGAAACAAAAAACTTGCCCTTATGGAATCTGAATTTCAGTGGGAGAAGATAGAAAATAAACAGTAATAAATTTATTATACTATGTTATACAGTGATAAATGCTACTGGAAAAACATAGAGAAAGAGAAGTGGATGCAAGTCCAGGTGTGGGGTTGTGACTGGAAATGAGTGGTCGGTCAGTGGACCAAATTGAGAAGTTGCTATGTAAACAAAGACTTAAAGAAGGTGAGGGAGGGAGACTTGCAGAAATTTGAGGGAGGTACATTCCAGTCAAAGGGAACAGCCCAAGCAAAGATATTAAGGTAAAGCAGTAGTTTACAATGTAAAAACATAAACAAAACTGTGATATAATGCAGTATGTTGTTGTTGTTGTGTGCCGTGGAGTCAATTTCGACTCATAGCAACCCCATGTGACGGAGTAGAACTACCCCTTAGGGTTTTCTAGGTTGTAATCTTTATGGGAGCAGATCGCCAGGTCTTTCTCCCTAGGAGTGTCTATTGGGCTCAAACCACCGACCTTTCGGTAATGCAGTGTAGTAAGTGACAATAAAAGCTACAGGAAGTACATGTTCTGAGGAAGGCAAATAACTTTTAGTTGGAAAAGCTTCATTGAAAGTGTAGATTCTAGCCTCAACCCTGCGGATTGTCAGGGATTTTGTAAATAGAAAGGAAGGTGCTAGGTGGGTACAGAATTGGGAAAACAAATGTAAAATTCAATTCATATTGGGGGGATGATTATGACTAGAGGTTAGTTAGCTGCTTCAATTAAAGGAGTGCTAGATCTTGAATGCCATCATAAAGGGTTTGGGCTTTCTTGCATGGGCAATATAGAAAATCCCAAGATAACAAAGTATTTTCAGAAGAATAAACTGAAAGCTTTGTGTAGATTTGATTAGAGTAGCTATAAAGAATAAAATTTTAATCCAGAGGTTATCAACCCAAAACGCACTGTAATTACAATAACACTTGATATAATGTGATCTTACCATTTAACTTGTCTTTTACTTTTTAGCTTTATATTTTGAAATAGAAATTGCAGAAAATTACAAGACTAGTACAATAAATTTGCATATACCCTCTCTACCTAGATAGACTAATTATTAACATTTTGCCACACTTGCTTTATCTCTTTCTATAGATAGGTACCCTGGTGGCACAGTGGTTAAGAGCTATGGCTGCTAACCAAAAGTTTGGCAGTTCAAATCCACCAGCTGCTCCTTGGAAACTGTATGTGGCAGTTCTACTCTGTCCTATAGGGTTACTATGAGTCGGAATTGACTCGACGGCAATGGGTTTGGTTTGGTTTGGTTGGTTTGTTAGTTTTTAATAGACAGATAAATAGATAAATCTATACTATATATACAAACACACAAGAACATATTGTTGAACGATACGAAAGTAAATTGCAGACATCATGACTAAATACTTCAGTGTAAATCTCCTAAAAACAAGGATATTTCTTACATAACTTGAGTACACTTATCAAATTCAGGAAATTTCCAAATGATAGAATGCTATTATTTAATATACAGTCTATATTCAAATTTCAAAAATTGTCCCAATAATACCCTTCATACCATATTTCCTATCCAGGATCATGCAATGCTTTTAGTTGTTAAGTCTCTTTAGTCCCCTTTAATCTAGAATGGCTCCTCAACCTTTGTCTTTAATGACATTGGCACTTTTGAAAAGGAAGCCAGCTTTTGTTTTCTAGAATATACCCTCAGTTTGGGTTTGTCTGATATGTCCTCATGTTTTGGATATTTACATGTTTCTGGCTGGAATACTACATAAATGATATTATGCTTTTTTAGTGTATCACACCAGGAGGTACATGATATCAACTTGTCCCATTATTGGTGATGTTCACTTTGATCACTTTGTTAAATGGTGTCCATTTTTCCTTTAGTCATTGTCATGGATTGAATTGTGACCCCCAAAAATGTGTGTAGCAACTTGGCTAGGTCATGATTCCTAGTATTGTATGATTGTGTTATCTGATGTGATGTTGTAAACTCTACCCTTATGATGAGAGTATATGTGATCTCCTCATGTGTTGTAAATTCTATCACTGTGATGAGGTTATACTGATGAGGTTGACAAGATCAGTGTCTTAATGCAATCTCTTTTGAGATATAAAAAGAGAGAAGCGAGCAGAGACACATGGGAACCTCATACCACCAAGAAAGCAGTGCTGGGAGCAGAGCGCGTCCTTTGGATGTGAGGTTCCTGCGCAGAGAAGCTCCCAGACCAAAGGAAGACTGATGACATGGACTTTCCTCCAGAGCCGATGGAGAAAGCATTCCCCTGGAGCTGATGCCCTGAATTTGGACTTGTAGCCTACTGGACTGTCAGAGAATAAATTTCTCTTTGTAAAGCCACCCACTTGTGGTATTTCCGTTGGAGCAGCACTAGATGACTGAGACAGTCATTAATAAGTAATCAATGGGGAGGTACCTTGAGATAGTGTGAATATTCTACCTCATCAATTCTTCACCCAATAATGTTAGCATCCATTGTTAATTATTACCTGAATCTATTATTATGATGACGGTTGACAAATCTCATGATTTCTAATCAGGGCTTCGAACTGGTTCATTCTGGTTCAAACCTCCGCTGAGAATTTGCCTTCCTAACAAGTTCCCAGGAAGTTACACATAAGAGTCACCTGAGGATCTTGTTAAAATGTAAATTTTGATTCAGTATGTCTGAGGTGGAAATGCAAATTCTCAGCAGGGAACAAACCAGTTCGAAGCCCTGTTTCAAACGCTATCATTTCTTCTAAATTTACCACTTTGCATTCTGTTCTAAGAGAGTGCTTTCCCTTTTCATTTGTTTTTTGTTTATAATTAACATGAACTCATAAATTCTTATATTATTCAATAACTGTCATTATTCCTTTTAACTTGTCTTTTAATATTCCCTACTTCATAGAAAACAAAAACAAAAGCTTAAGACCCTTATCTGGTTGGGTGGAGGAAAAACACATTCCAAGGGTAGGTTCTAGGAAACTGTGTAAAAAATGTTGTATTTTTTTTCCTCCAGTCTTTCAGTTTATTTTTCACTTTTAATTGTTCATTAACATGTAAACATTACGTTCCAAGGGCTTGTGGGACCTTAGTCTAACTAGGCCCTAATGATGGGACCTAGCCAACGACCATATTTGCATTCTTGATTGGCAGTAACTAAGTTAATTTGCTACTTTGGCTCAAAACTACTTTCCAAAATGGCAAAATTATTACTTCAAACTAATCTTTTGCCCACATGTGTGGTCACATAGATCAAGCTGCTCCATTCAGGGGCCATTTTAAGTTTTATTTTTTGTTATACCCTGCCTTGTTCCAAAAAAGGTTTTCTTGTAAGAGCAAAGCTGCTATGCTTACATACTAGTTTATACCTTCCCAAAACATTTTCTTGCTATTATGTGAATAGCAATTTGGCTTCTTAATGTGTTACCAAAAAAAAAAAAAAAATTATAACTGCTTCTAAATTGTGCCGATGTATTGTAGAATTGAGTTGAATATCTTTGTAGGCTGAGCATAATTATCCTCCTGCCAGGAACAAATAAGTTATACTGCTCCATAGAAACAAATATGCATATGAATTTATGTGGATGGATAAATCCTTATAAAGTTTAGCTCTTTATAACACAATGAGAAAGGAAGAAATGTACTTGCTGAAGCTAATGAATAAACTGGGATCATTACATTGTCTGTCATGCATTTCCCCCACAGACTTGGGTTTTACTGAATGTACATCAGGGCAGAACGTTTCAAAGGACTTTATATAATGAATGAGCCAACTTTAGGATGAACTATATAAGAATAAGCTACCTAAAATCTTCAGTTATGTTCTAGACAAGATAATATAAATAAATACACGTAGAGGTACAAAACCAAAACTCCAAGTGAAGAGTTCAAACATACATATGAACTTTTATTTACTTTGTTAAAATCGTTATTTCTTCAAAGATATCTAACAGAAAAAGTTTGCAAACAATGACACCAGGTACAGGCCAATTAAAAAAAAAAAAAAAAGGTTCCCAAACTACACTAGGTAACTGCAGCAAGATTAGTGTAAATCAAATGCATTTATTATTTGCAATGTAATCCAATATACCGAGAGACGGCATGCGCTTTATTTTAATTAGCTGTTTCTTTTAAAAGGTTGCTTGGTCCAACTGTCTTGATAAGAAAAAATTGTAGTCATTGTTCAAAATGCTTGTAGCAAATCTAGTTTTAAATTGAAGCAATTTATTCCGAAAGCAGTCTACTACTGCAGCAGTAATCAATGTGTTTTCCCCTTAGCCCATTCTGGAACTTTCCAAGGACTATTGTTAATTGCCTGTAACTAAATGACTGCTGATGCCCTTAAATGTAACTTTTTGGCACTTGCTCATTTGTTGTGTTTAATCAAATGACAGCTTCCCTTAGGTTTTGCCTGGTGATTTTGCTTTACAATTTTCAATATTCAGTCTCAGTCCCTTAAAGGGGGCAAAGTCTATCATTTTAACAAAATAACACAAAGACTAAACAGATTTTAAGAAGACTGCACTTTCTCTTTTGGTCCTCTGATGTTGAATTGCGCTGAAACGGAACCCTTTTATTTTTTAAATGCTGCCACTCCAGGCAACTTGAACTTGAGCTGAAAAGCAGATCCCATTTCAAAAGGAAAACGACATTTGCTGGAACGACAGCATTCACATTGTAATTAAAAAAAACAAACAAACCTGTGGCCATCGAGTCCATTCCGACTCAGTAGAACTGCCCTATAGGGTTTCCAAGGAGCAGCTGGTGGATTTGAACTGCCCAGCTTTTCGTTAGCAGCCATAGCCCTTAACCGCTATGCCACAGGGTTTCCCACATTGTGATGTGAAGATAAAACACAGCAGTAGGTCCAATTCATTTCTTTTGATCTGGACAGAATTTAACCTGTACTGTAGTTAAGGAGACCTGGTGGTGCAATGGTTAAGCATTAGGCTGCTAAACTGAAGGTTGGTGGTTCGAACTCACCCAGCCACTCCACGGGAGAAAGACCTGGTGGTGATCTGCTCCTGTAAAGATTACAGCTTAACCACTGCACCACCAGGGCTCCTTCGATAAATTAACTTCTTGTAAATGCTGTTTCTTTGGACCAGTTTCTGGTGGCGCAGTGGTTAAGAGCTTGACTGCTAACCAAAAGGACAGCAATTCCAATCCACCAGCCGCTCCTTGGAAACCCTAAGGGGCAGCTCTACTCTATCCTATTGGGTTGCTCACTGTGAGTTGGAATCAACTCTTCGGCAATGGGTTTGGTTTTTTTGCTTCTATTATTAGTAAATGATTATGATATGGCTCAGTAGGCTTATTCTTGCATATTGGTCATACACTGGGTATAACTTTTATATAACTTTTCATATGTTTGTATCTTAAGGAGGTATTCGTGTGACACAAGACCATTTCTATAATTGCTAAGCTACAGCAACCTGCTCTCCTTTTGTCATTACATTTCAGGCAATACTATTGATTGGCCAAGTAAACAGAGTCTGTTAGGTAATATATACAATTTTTAGAATGGTTCATAATAGCCAGCAGTGGGAATTATTCATGTTTGGACAGTTACTTCTCTAAAAATAGCAAGGACTTACTTTAGTACAATATTTCTCTAAATTATAAATATTCAATTTAAAAATTAAATCAAGTATAGTATTATAAATACCATCTGAAGAAAATGAGAGTTCAGCTTGTTGGATTAATAGCACTATATTTCAGACACAGTTTTTTATTGTTTCAACTTTCTTAAACTAAAGTGATTAGACCAGACATGGGCACTTAAGGCAAGCAAGATGCCCAGGCATGGTGCCATGCCTCCAGATGCAAAGGGTATGCTTGGGGGTACCATAGAGGAATCATTTGCTGCCTGGGCAGTTACCTACAGCAGAGCAGCTGTCCTGACTCCCTGCTTTCTTTAGACTTCTCCCCACATAGCTTTTGGGTTAGAACTTACAATGGCTTTTAAAAATACATATTAAAAAAATTGAAGTAGGATTAACATAAGATAAAATACATAGATCTTAAGTTTTCAGTTCAATGAGTTTTGGCAAATATGTACACTTGTGTAACTACGCTCCAAACAAGGATACAGGATATTTCCTTCATCCTAGAAATTCCATTTTTCCTCTTTCCAATAAATTTGCCCTTCATCCATACCCAAAACAACCTTTTTTTTTTTTCTCTATCACTGTGGATTATTGTGGCCTTCTCTTGGACTTCGTTCAAATAGAATCATACAGGAGGTAATAATTTGTGTCTGGCTTCGTTCACCTAACAAAATTTTGTGAGGTTCATGCATGTTGTGTGGATCATTTGTTCATTTCTTTTATACCTGAGTAACTTCTATTGTAGGAACATTACAGTAGTTTGTTCGTCCACTCTCTTGTGTGAGGTTGTTTCCAGTTGTGGCTATTAAGAGTAAGACTACTTTGAACATTCTTGTACAAATTTTCTTGTGAACATCTGCTTGTATTACTCTTGAGTAAATATAAGGAGTGGAATTGTTAGTCATAGAGTAGATTCTTATTCAACTTTATTTTAGAAACTACCAGAAAATGTCCAATGTTGTGTTACTACTGTGCACCCCTACTAGCAATGTTTAGGAGTGGAAGGTAAGCATCTTGATTTTTTAAAATGTATTTTATTACACAAGAAATTTTAGAGTGGTAAATCCCAAGTGTTTAATGTATTAAATTATCAAACAGAATGAATTTTAAAAGAAGCCATAGTAAAAGCACTTATCTCTTCCATCATATCCACTGTATTTTAAATCATTTTTTCCTGGTATATAGGTCTAGTGCCTAAATCAATCTATAGACATAAGTTAGAGTTTAATGCAGGCTTCTGTGTGTAGTGGAGTTGAACTCATATCCTGAGACAACAAGACCCAATGCACTCCACAATATTATCCATCCACTACCCTTTCTGTTCATACAGAAGTGGGAAAACATTATTCTGAAAGATATTTTATATTTCATTCCTGGTACTTTTATGCTACTATTTTGTGTGGTCCCTTACAAGGTTCAGCTGATAAAGCTGTCTGTTACTTATAAATACAAAAAAATAAAAATATCATGGAGGTATTTTTCAGTATTTCACATTTCATATTAATTTATTTAGACTCTAGAAGATTTAATATCTCATTTTATTTTTCTTTCTTGAATTCATAAAGTCCAAATACTTTTAATAAGATTTTCTTCTATTTCTCATGACTTTTAATAAGTACAGAAACATAAATTTGATTAAAGAGTAGTTATATGTGTTTTTTTTAATTAAACTTGAATTAGGAATGAAGGACTAGATAATGAGAAATATAACTGAGTTTTTTTTCTGTAATTTTCACAGAAAAAAAATGACATCACATACAAACACACACACAGAAAATGTTAATGGAAGACAATGATGGCCATCATATTTTCAGCCCATTTGAGAGAAGTTAGGGGTTAGATCTTGTAACCTGAGAATCATTGCTGAAAAACTATACATTATTTAAAAATTCTCAGTATAAGCCTACTTTGATTGTGTTAGGAAATTGGATGAAGTGCTGGGGGATTCTAAATTGCAGAATCAAAAACACCATTATTTTAGAGCTACAATTTCAGGAATATTTGTGTTTTATGTTAATTAAGAAGATATTTGTCAACTGTAGGAACAATGACTACCCATCAATAACAACATTTGGACTAGGAAGATTAAGGACAACCTGCATGCACAGGCATTTAGTTTTAGTGACTTTCAAAATTATCTGTGCATGGTTGCTTAATGTTTAAATTCCAGTAGCCTTGATGTTGTTACAATGTCCATGAACTCTGAAAAAAGAGACAGACATGAATATTTTATCCTCAAAGTTGCCTGATAATGTTTTGACATAACGTAGACATTCAATAGGAAAAAGGGAAGTTGTATACAGTGGCAAGCAAATTCCTCTTTTGGGTAGAATGTAGTAGCATGCCTAGTAAAAGGGGAAACAAAGAAAAATAAAAAACTTGAAAAACAGCTTACTGAAAGGAAAACGCTACCAACATATTCTGTTACAAAGCCCATGAGGGGACCTTCTTGGATCCAATAAACATTTAGCCTCTCAGACTGCGGTAGTCCATCTCAGCACCAGCCTATTCAGAAGGATATAGGACAGGAACCACAGCTCGTGAGCAGACAGCGTTAAGTATTCCTCTTTTTTTGGAAGTAATTCTCACAACAGCCTTTCTATAGTTCACCTGCCTTCCAGGAACTCTTCTATTTGCTCCCCCTCACTTCCCTTTTGCCCTAATCCCAAGGTGACAGCTCAGGTGGGAGTGATCAAAATTCACATGGGGTGAGTGCAGGAGCTCTCCTGGCTTTAAAAGCCTCACATCCACAGGAACCAGTATTTTTCTCAATCCCATAGGGATAGCTTGCAGGATCCCCACAAAGGATATGTTTACATACAAGAGTGACATCACTCAGGCAAGCCCAAAATTGTACTTTCCAATCAGGTTATTTATAAGTCTCCAGTTCAAATTCAATCTACCAATTAAGGATCATTTTTCCCATAAGCAATGTTGCTTAGCAGCATAGTTATCACATACCACCTTATCTGGTTACCAAGGGAACAGAGCTAAAAAGCTACCCAAAGGTCAAATTCTCTTGCAGAAAGGGAAAAGGTTGTGTTAACCCTTTACCCACATCTGGTCTCATCCACAATCTGTGAAAAAAACAAATTGAGTTTATGATTTTGGATGTGAATATGGTATAATTCTGCCTCGTGATTTTTCTTCCCCCCAGAACTAATGTACACAGTTGAACTTGCTGGAGGGCTGGGTGCTATCCTCTTGCTGCTCGTTTGTTTGGTGACCATCTACAAGTGTTACAAGATAGAAATCATGCTCTTCTACAGGAATCATTTTGGAGCTGAGGAGCTGGATGGAGGTAAAATGGGTTCCTTTTGTATTTTTAGTTTTGTTCTGAATCTTCTTAATCAATCTCTGCCTTTCTTTTGCTGAGGGGAAAGCACAGTTACCTATATAACGATTGGCATCAACTCTTAAAATCTTCTAGTGTTCACTTCGTAAATTTCATCTTTTATCCTGAACTATTTATGTGACAGAGCCTTGGTAGCACAGTGGTTAAGAGCTCAGCTGCTAAGCAAAAAGTCAGCAGTTCGAATCCACCAGCCACTCCTTGGAAACCCTATGGGGCAGTTCTACTCTGTCCTATAGGGTTGCTATGAGTCAGAATGGACTCGACAGCAACGGGTTTGGTTTGGTTTCTCTGTATTTGTGTGATGCTTTGGAGCCAATAGATATTTTCCTCTGAAAATTGTAAAGCAACACCTACCCCTTTTAAAATCGTATTCCAAACAGCACTTGCGAATTACAAACACTGATTGTAATCAGTAATGAAAGGCCAGATTTACATCTCTATAGGTAAGGAGTGTCTCTTTTAATTGTGTTCCCTAGCCCGGTAGTTTGAAGCGAATCTCAATTTGTTCTTTGTTTAGACTGATCAGTTTTAGTAACTGTACCGAGTGTTTTAGAATTCATCCAGCAGTCCTGTTTATTTAGCTATTTTTAGATAGGCTAATTTCTATTCCAGGTGTGGATCAACAGATAGGAAAGTGCACAAGCACGTTGTTTCCATAATAATAAATCTAATATTTTATATTCAAATTGAACAAGTAAATATTGTCTTCATGAAAATCATAATTATTATTTGCCTCTGGTCAGTCACGAATATGTGTACAATCTAAGAGGAATTTTGGATCTTAAATTTTTTTTCTTTTTTCCTTTTTGGTCATTTCATAGTGATTCGTACATAAAATAAACTTGCAATATAGGAAGAATATGCAAACTGACAATGACTAGTGTACACAATACAGTCATTTCATTGACTCTCAGTTTTGCACTAAATAGTACGAGGGGAAATGAAGCAATTGCCCACATTGCCACATTTCCAGGGTCCTCGGCAGCAAATCCACAGGCAAAACTATAAGTTGGCCGACTTGCAAAGAGGGGCAGTTTCTTCAGCATCTCTTAACACTGCTGTCTACCCTTCTCTCCTTCCCACTGGAGTGAAGTCTGAGCTGCAGCTACATTGGTTTCATTTTTAATTTTTAAGTTCTTATTTGCCTATCTGTTCTTTGTTTCTAACTTTCCTGCCTGTTCATATAAATTATTAAGTTTTGCTACTGCTTCAAAGACATCTGAGAAAATTGTCAATGTCAGAGCTCTAGTTGGATAAGTACCAAGCAGAGTGATAGGCATTCTAAAAATCATTCTTGCTAAGCCTCACAAAAATTCTGAGGTCAGTATTATAATCTCCATTTTACTGATAAGGCAGTGGAGGCTCCCAGAGGTTAAAGAATTTACTCAAGAAGATAACACGAGTATTGCAGTTAGTAGTCAAAATGGGATTTGCATTTAGGTCTATTTACAAAATCTTTATTTTATGGAACACTAAGTCTCTATTATTTTTGATCTTTTAAAAATTTAGTATGGTGATTATAGTCTAAAGATCTTCTGTTGTGTGCACAATTGGCACAGAGGTGATTCGAAAAAACCAGAAGATTACCTAAACAAGCATTACTATTTACCTAATTAACCCTGTTTGAATATGTTTATTTTGTGTTCTGCATTATACGAGTAATTTTACCCCAACCATCAATTTCCAGGGAATTTTTATCTGTCATGTGCTGAACGGTAAGAGATATTGGAATATAATGAAAATGTATGAATCATATGCAGTTGAATACTCAGTGATTTGAAGTTTCTTTTGGGGTCCTGCTAATTGTAAACACTTCAGTGAGTTACATGGGTAGCCTTACTGGATTTCATTGCTGTTCTGAAGTTGCTGGGTCCTTGGTTTATCAAAATTGTTTTGAGTAAGAAAAATAAAACAAACAATAAAAATAGTATTCTGACAGTTGAGAAGGTTCTCTCACAAAGCCAATTTAGTTAATAAATGCCTTTGAAATTGTTGAACCATGTCCCTAGGGCCATCTTGAATACAATCAGGGATCTAACTACTGGGGCTTTCCTTGAGATGTCACTGTGAATGCGTTAGGCCCGAAGGAAACAAACTGAATTATCATCTGGATATATACAGATAAACAAACAAACAAAAAAAAACCAGGTGCTGTCATATTGATTCCCACTCCTGGCGACCCCATGTGTGTCAGAGTAGAACTGTGTTCCACAGGGCTTTCGAGGCTATGACCTTAGCGCCTCTCTTCCAATTTCTAACACTCCCCTTTTGGGGATCACATTTACTATCCTATCTTCAATTGCATTTACACACAAATAACTCCTAAATTGAAATCCCCTGCTCCCAGCCTCTTGTTTTAGTATAATTTTTCTGGTCGACTAATGGTTATTTCCATGGATATAGATCCCAAACACAGTGTTTAAATCATCCCACCACCCACTCACTCCTTGTCATCCTCCATTTGACACCTCAGTTACTTGCATTATCCTCTACTCCACTAGCTTCACTTTTTCCCCAGTTGCTATTTCCAATTAGTCATCAAGGTTAGTCAATTTTACCTCCCAATATCTCTTGAAGGTAGACTTTCCTCAGTCTTAATTGCAACTGCCTTATTCAATCCTCCTAGACTGTCTTCTTGACTTCATTCTGTACTCCTCCATTTTATCCTCTACATTCTGTCAGAATTCCCTTTCTAAGTACAAATCAACTATGATTCTGTAATCGAAAATTGCCTCCATATTACCTGCTAGAGCAAGTCAAGACTTCTTAGCTCAGAAAACAGGTGCTTTCACAAACCCATTGCTGTCCAGTCGATTCTGACTCATAGCAACCCCATAGGACAGAGTAGAACTGCCCCATAGGGTTTCTAAGGAGCAGTTGGTGGATTCAAACTGCCAACCTTTTGGTTAGCAGCCACACTCTTAACCACTGTGCCACCAGGGTTCCCCAAGGTGTCCCAATTAAGTTTCCCAACCTTGCTGCTCTCATGGAACCTGACCATGCACAGTTCCAGTTAGAATGAGATGCTGGTCTTTGGATGTGTAGTCATGCATAATTCTCAGGTTCTTTTGGGAAAATGAATTTTCCAAAGTGGTTAGGGGTAGGAGAAGTTTAGCTACTCCCCTACCACCTTGATTTCAGGATATAATGAAAGGAAGTTTTGGACCAAATTCTACCACATATACATTTGTTAACAAACAGGCACATAACCCATCCAATAAACTTGAAGTAGTCCTAACTCTCTCTCTCTCTCTCTCTCTTTTTTTTTTTTTTTTTTGTGCTTGAAAGAAAAATCTTACAAGAAATTTCCCTTTGAGGCAAATTTGACAATATCGCAGTGGTAGGATTAGGCTAGCCAGCTAATGGCAGCCAAGAATATTCTTCATCAGGACACAAGTCCATTTTGGAATTGTGCCTAGAACAGTATCCCCAAGGGTGCATGCCACTGGCCCAGCTAGATTCTTTTTTTTTTTTAATTACCATTTATGTATTTATTTATTCATTCATCCATCTATTTGTTTATTGTTTATTTGTTTTTTTTATTGTATTTTAAATGAAAGTTTAAAGAACAAATAGTTTCTCATTAAACGGTTAGTACACATATTGTTTTATGACAATGGTTAACCCCACAACATGTCAACACTGTCCCTTCTCAAACTTGGGTTCCCTATTACCAGCTTTCCTGTCCCCTCCTGCCTTCTAGTCCTTGTCCCTGGACTGCTGTGCTCCATTAGTCTTGTTTCGTTTTATGGGGCTGTCTAATCTTTGGCTGAATTGTGAACCTAGGGAGTGACTTCATTACTGAGATAAAGTGTATCTGGGGGCTATACTCTCGGGGTTTATCCAGTCTCTGTCAGGCCGGTAAGTCTGGTCTTTTTTTTGTGAGTTAGAATTTTGTTCTACGTTTTTCTCCAGCTCTGTCTGGAACCCTCTGTTGTGATCCCTGTCAGAGCAGTCAGTGGTGGTAGCTGGGCACCATCTACTTGTACTGGACTCAGTCTGGTGACGGCCTTGGTAACTGTGTTCCATTAGTCCTTTGGACTCATCTTTTGCTTGTATCTTGTTCTCTTCATTCTCCCTTGCTACCAAAGGGGTGAGACCAGTGGAGTATCTTAGATGGCTGCTCACAGGCTTTTAAGACCCCAAATGCTACTCACCAAGGTAGAATGTAGAACATTGTCTTTATAAACTGTGTTATGCCAATTGAGCTAGATGTTCCCCAAGACCATATTCCCCACAGCCCTCAGCCCAGCAATCCGGTCCCTCAGGGAGTTTGGATGTGTCTATGGAGTTCCATCATCTTGCCTTGTACAAGCTGCACCGGCTTCCCCAGTATTGTGTGCTGTCTTACCCTTCACCAAAGTTACCACTTATCTATTGTCTATTATCTATTTAGTATCCCCCCATCCCCCCATCCCTTGTAACCAACAAAGATTGTTTCTTTTTCTGTGTAAACTTTTTCGTAAGTTTTTACAATAGAGGTCTCATACAATATTTGTCCTTTCATGATTGACTTATTTCACTCAGCATAATGCCCTCCAGTTTCATCCATGTTATGAGATGCTTCACAGATTCATCATTGTTCTTTATCATTGCATAATACTCCATTGTGTGTATGTACCATAGTTTGTTTATCCATTCATCTGTTGATGGGCATCTAGGTTGTTTCCATCTTTTTGCTATTGTGAACAGTGCTGCCATGAACATGGGTGTGCATATGTCTATTCGTGTGATGGCTCGTATTTCTCTAGGATATATTCCTAGGAGTAGGATTGCTGGATCATATATGGTATTTCTGTTTCTAGCTTTCTCAGGAAGTGCCATATCATTTTCCAAAGTGGTTGTATTATTTTGCATTCCGACTAGCAGGGCATAGGAGTTCAGATCTCCCCGCAGCCTATCCAACATTTGTTATTTCCAGTGTTTTTGATTCATGCCAGTAATGCCGGGGTGAGATGGTATCTCACTGCGGTTTTAATTTGCATTTCTCTAATGGCTAGTGATCATGAGCATTTCCTCATGTGTCTGTTGGCTGCTTGAATGTCTTCTTTGGTGAAGTGTCTGTTCATTTCCTTTGCCCATTTTTTAATAGGATTATTTGTCTTTTTGTTGCAGAGGTGTTGGATTTTCTTGTAGATTCTAGAGATTATACCTTTGTCTGACTTGTACTGTCCAAAAATTTTTTCCCAGTCTGTACGTTCTCTTTTTACTCTTTTGGTGAAATCTTTTGATGAGCGTTTAAGTGTTTAATTTTTAGAAGATCCCAGTTATCTAGATTATCTTCTGGAGTTTGTGAGTTGTCAGTTATGGTTTGTATCCTGGTAATGCTGTGTATTAAGGCCTGTAGCATTGATCATATTTTTTGTTCTATGAACTTTATAGTTTTTGGCTTTATACGTAGATCTTTGATCCATTTTGAATCAGTTTTTGTGTATGGTGTGAGGTATAGATCCTGTTTTATTTTTTTGCAGGTGGACATCCAGTTTTGCCAGCAGCATTTGTTAAAAAGACTGTCTGTTTCCCATTTTTATGGACTTTGGGCCCTTGTCAAAGAACAGGTGACTGTAGGTGGATGGATTTACATCTGGGTTCTGAATTCTGTTCCATTGGTCAATGTATCTGTCGTTGTACCAGTACCAGGCTGTTTTGACTACCGTAGCTGTATAGTAGGTTCTGAGGTCAGGTAGTGCGAGTCCTCCTACTTTATTCTTCTTCTTTAATTAGAGCTTTACTTATCCGGGGCTTCTTCCCTTTCCATATAAAGTTAATGATTAGTTTTTCCATCTCTTTAAAGAATGTTGTTGGTATTTGGATTGGAATTGCATTGTATTTGTAAATTGCTTGGGGTAGAATTGTCATTTTAACTATGTTGGGTCTACCTATCCATGAGCATGGTATGTTTTTCCATTTATGTAGATACCTTTGGGTTTCTCGCAGTAGCGTTTTGTAGTTTTCTTTGTATAGGTCTTTTACATCCCTGGTTGGATTTATTCCTAAGTGTTTTATTTTTTTAGGGGCTATTATAAATGGTATTGTTTTCCTGATTTCCTTTTCATCGTCCTCTTTATTGGTATATAGGAATCCAACTGATTTTTGTATGTTTATCTTGTATCCTGCTGCTCTGCTGAATCTTCCCATTAGTTCCAGTAGTTTTCTCGTGGAGTCCTTAGGGTTTTCTATGTACAGTATCAAATCATCTGCAAACAGGGACAGTTTAACTTCTTCGCTACCAATTTGGATGCCCTTTATTTCTTTTTCTTGCCTTATTGCTCGAGCTAGGACTTCCAGCACAATGTTAAATAGGAGTGGTGATAAAGGGTATCCTTGTCTTGTTCCTGTTCTCAGGGGAATGTTTTCAGCCTCTCTCCATTAGGAATGATGTTGGCCATTGGTTTTGCATAGATGCCCTTTATTATGTTGAGAAATTTCCCTTCTATACCCATGTTATTGAGAGTTTTTATCAGGAATGGGTGTTGGACTTTGTTGAATGCGTTTCCTGAGTCAATTGAGATGATCATGTGATTCTTTTCTTTCCTTTTATTTATGTGATGGATTACATTGATCGATTTTCTAATGTTGAACCATCCTTGCATACCTGGTATGAATCCTACCTGGTCGTGGTGTATTAGTTTTTTGATATGATGCTGAATTCTATTGGCTAGAATTTTGTTGAGAATTTTTGCATTTGTATTCTTGACAGATATTGGTCTGTAATTTTCTTTTCTCGTGGGGTCTTTCCCTGGTTTTGGTAACAGGGTTATGCTGGCTTGATAGAATGAATTCCGAAGTGTTGCTTCCTTTTCTATGTTATGAAATAATTGAGTAGTACTGGTATAAGCTCTTCTCTGAATGTTTGGTAGAATTCTCCAGTGAATCCATCAGCCCAGCTAGATTCTTGCAGGGGTGGGATGTGTGTCTAAATTAAATAATCCATATGTCTTGAACAGCACTGACTTCACCATGGAGAGACCATTTCCAAGATCCATTCTGCTTTGTAAAAATCCGCTAATTTTAGCAATGAAAACCCATTTCAAACATTCATTGTGCTGACTAAAGAAGCATCTAGTTTTTAATAGAAAATAGATGGTTGAAGTGCCTGTAATGGCTACCTCTGGAGTTTTGCCTTAGTCTAATTAAATGCTAGCTGACCATCCTGATAAGTAAGGGTAGCCTACTGTAACTAGAGCAGAACTTATACTAACATACACAGTATCACACTGTCTGTGCTGGAATATTTTAAAACAATAGAGTCATAACAACATCAATCTCTTTTGCTCCTCCATGCCTCTGCCTGGAGTGCCCTTTCCACTTAAGTTTAAAATTCTGTATAGAGGCAATTCTTCCTTCCTTTCTTCCTTCCTTCCCCTGTCTCTCCTCCCTCTCCTCTGTCTCCCTCCCTCCCATCCTTCCCTCCCTATCTCTCTCTCAGTTCACATTTTCCCCCTCTTCTATAAAGTTTTCCCTCACAAATCCAAAGGTCTAGTTATTTTCTCCTCCATCTTCACTAAAAGAGCACTTTAGACATACCATTGTTACAGCATTTTACTTTGATTTGGTTTGCTTACATTTCTATCTACTTAATCAAACTATGGAGCTCCTCCAGGTCATAAAATGATTATTTGCCTCCCTAACACCCAACACAGTATTTGACGAAGAATAGATTTTCAATAAATATTGCTTGAAATAATGACTAACAAGGAGAGTTGAGTCCATTTTGTTGTTGTTCTTGTTATGTGCCTTTGAGTTGACTCCAACTCATAGCAACCCTATAAATGGACTTCTATGAAATTCTATTAGAATTGTTTACAGATAGTGTTCTGACATCTGTCTTAATGGATACAAGCTGTGTGTGATACCAAAGGATATACTTGTTTAGAAACAAATAAAATGGAGCAGATTTTTACTAAATAATGTTTTAAACTTCGAAGTACATATTTTCCCATACTCTGACCTTCAAACACTGCATGAATCACAAGTAATTCATTTTTCCCTTTGTCTCAACCAAGTAACTGATAAACGAGAAGAAAAAAATATATATTTTTCCAAAAAGCGTTTTATCAAGTCATGCTGTAGTTTGAATCGTTGTATTGTTTTGTTCATATCAAAGATATGTTTTCAAATAAACTGGTTGTCTTACACTGGGCTCTCTAGTGAAGTGTATATATATAAATATATAGAGAGAGATTTCTCAAGGAAGGAAACCCTGGTGGCATAGTGGCTAAGTGCTACGGCTGCTAACAGAAAGGTTGGCAGTTCAAATCCACCAGGCACTCCTTGGAAATCCTATGGGGCAGTTCTGATCTGTCCTATAGGGTCGCTATGAGTCAGAATCAGCTCGATGGCAACGGGTTTGGTTTATCTCAAGGATATGGCTCATGTGGCTGTGGAGGCTGGCAAGTCCCAAATCTGTGGGTCAGGCATCAGGTTGGAGGCTTCTCCTAACTCACATGGTTGTGGGGGCTGACAAATCCACAATCGGCAGGTCAGACAGTAGGCTGTTGGCTCATGGGGCTGTGGAAGCTGGTGAATCCCGAAATCGTCAGGTCGGAGGGCAGGCAGCTGGATAACAGGGCTGCAGGAGCTGGTGAATCCCAGAATCAGCAGGTCAGACGAGAGGCTCAAGTCCCAAGAACCAGAAGTCAGATGATGACAAGCCAGATGCAAGATCCAGGGCAAGGGAGATCCTTGTCAGAGCATCCATATATATATTGGATGCAGGTGATCACACCCCCAAGGAAACTCCCCCTACATCAGAGTAAGGGTGTGACTTGAGTAAGGAGGTGAGTTGAGTCACACCCTCTTGTAAGGCTGTGACTCAGGATACACCCCACACTAATCCTGCCTCATTAACATATAGAGGTTAGGATTTACAACACATAAAATGGAGGATAATTACATAACATCATAAAATGGAGGACAACCACACAATTTTGGGAATCATAGCCAAGTTGACACATAACATTAAACATCCCACAGATCAATTCAGTTTATAAAAATATGACCTGTTCTAAGTTATATGTATGTGTGTGTATACATATACACATATGTATATGTATAGTCATAACTCATATTCATATATATAGATTTACATTTATGAGTATATATATTATGTAAGCATTCATGCATATACATATATATTTGTAGAAATATTTCCTTTTCTTAAGACTCTGTCCCTATGAGCTTTCCCCATTTCCCAGCATCCACAGGTGAAGAACCATGGGTATGTAACTATATCCCCACATGGATATATAACTGTATCCACACTGACATAATGGAGAGAAAGTAGAGGGTCTGTAGTGACTAAGAAGTTTCCCAAACAGAGTCTTGAATTTACATATTAATGGAAAATTCAAAAAAACTCTATTTCCACTCTCCTCTCTGGGGCAGTCTGACAGTGCTGCCTGCCTCAACTATGTTAGGTCTGCATTTCTGGTTCTTTTAATTATCAAATCATTGTGATAAGGAGACTTGTTGGGTGACCTAGAATGGAATTTCTCAAACGTAAATAAGCCTACAAATCACTAGAGGATCTTGATAAAATGCAGATTCTGATTTAGTGGTTCTGGGGTGAGGGCTGACATTCTGCATTACTAACAAGCACCAAGGAGATGCTGATGCTCATGGTCCTTGAACCACACTTTGAGTAGCAAAGTCCTAGCAACGCTGGTTGATACCTATACAATGCTTTCTTGGAGATAACTCTTTAAGAACCTGAAAACCAGTGAGTTTTTTTTTTTCCCCAAGTGTTTTATAAATCACATTATGCTTCTGCGGGCAAAACTAGGTAAGAGATGGGTGCTCCTTCGAAGACTGTATTACAGATACCAATTTTCCTTAAACTGTCTTTTTTGTTCTTAATAATTCTTGTACTTCTGGTTCTTTTCCTTGGCAGAGGGATGGCTTTCTTAAGTTACTTTTTAATTATGTCTACTTATTTCTAAAACTTTATAGACCTACTTTTATATTTTATTTTATTCCCCAAGATATTCCTAATATTTAAAGGGTAATGTCATTGACAAAAGTAGCCCCAGTGGCGCAGTGGTTACAGCGATTGCTGCTAACCAAAAAGTCGGGGGTTTGAACCCACCAGCTGCTCTGTGGGAGAAAGATGTGGTAGTCTGCTTCTATAAAGATTTACAGCCTTGGAAACCCTATGGGGCAGTTCTAGTCTATCTTATAGGGTTGCTAAGAGTTAGAATCGAATCAATGACAATGAGGGATTTTTTTGTTTTGTTTTGGTCATCAACAACAACAAAAAAAACTTACCTCAGTTTTCTTCTATAAAACATGTGAAACTTAAAGGGTCACTGTCAAATATTAATACTCAGCTAAATGGACAATTATTGCAGTCTGGTAAGATAATTTTTATGTCCCTATGAACATCTGATTGGAGATTCGCCATACTGAGGTGTCCTAAAACAAAGATAAAATTAAAGCTATAATGAAGGAAAAATTAATTAGAAAGGTAAAAGAATCCAGCTATTTGTAATTATTATTAAGGTATCCACAGCAACTAGTTTCTGATTTGCTTCCAATTAAACATTAAAAAATCAGTAGTACATACTACTTTTATTTTTCTTATACAAAATTTAGAATTATATCGTTGAAAAATGAAAAGAAATCTTGTAAGTAAAAGACCATCATCTACCTATTCTAGAATCTTCTCCCTGGTGAGCCCAGGTAGGTTATATGCAGCCTAAGTCTAACACGTTAAGGGACAAAGAGCTCACTTCCTCACGGGGTCCCCTAGTCTATTTTTCCTGCTTCCTATATCTTAATCCAAGTAGCTCTGGTGGTGCAGTGGTTAAGCTTTCTGCTGCTAACCAAAAGGTCGGCAGATGGAACCCACCTGCCACTCCATGGGAGTAAGACGTGGCAGCCTGCTTCCGTAAAGATTACAGCCTTGGAAACCCTGTGGGGCAGTTCTACTCTGTCCTATAGGGTCACTGTGAGTTGGAATTCACTTTACAGCACACCCGAATAACAACATATCTTAATCCATTATAATACTAGACATTCATTTCCAGTTAATCCATTTTTGCAGTTCATCATAAGAGACATCCCTCTAAATTGGCATAAAGCTACGAATCCATACTCTTGACCAACAACTGTATAACCAACCAGGAATACTGCTTATATTACTATCCAGTCACCATAGTCCCATGTTGTCCACGACGATGTCATAAGAGAAGTGTCATATTAAGGAGAAGAAATCAAGACAAAATAAATAACAATCCCCTGATCTGCTATTATATAACCCTAAGCAAAAAATTTTTAGAAAAAGAAAAAAAAATGTAGTTGATTTAGCAGTATTTTCAGTATGTTGCTTCTCTTTCCTCATACCCAAGCTCAGCTATCAATTGCTTCAGACATACTGTTTTCTTCCAGCCACGTATTTGAATGAGCTTTCCAAGTCATTATTATTATTAGCACTACAACATCCCGTGAGGGCTTACTGCTTACTGAGTAGCTCATTTTCTTATTTCTGTGTATGGAAGGCTCAAAGACAAAACCATTAAGAAAAGAAAAGGCTTACTACTTGCAAAATTTTGTAAGGATGTCTAGATTTTAGAACTGGCTCTCCAAATAAAAAAACGTAGCAGGTAATTAAAGAAAAATAAGATTACAAAATTACAGACAGTCTAGGAAAAGGGGGAAACAGCAACTTTCTTACACAGTTATCACATCCATAGATGTCAGTACAGTACTGCGTAAGTTTTCATTAGGGAGTGTCTTAGTTATCTAGTGCTGCTATAACAGAAGTACCACAAGTGGTTGGCTTTAACAAAGAGAAATTTATTCTCTCACATTCTAGGATGCTAGAAGTACAAATTCATGGCACCAGCTCCAGCGGAAGGCTTTCTCTCTGTGTCAGCTCTAGGGGAAGTCCTTGTCATCAGTCTTCCCCTCGGTCTAGGAATTTCTCAGCACAGGAACCCAGGGTCCAAATGATGTGCTCTTTTCCTGGCTCTTCTTTCTTGGTGGTATGAGGTCCCTCTCCTCTCTGCTCAATTCTCTCTTTTATCTCTCAAAAGAGAATGACTCAAGATACAACCTAATCCTGTAGATTGAGTCCTGCCTCGTTAACATAACTGACTCTAATCCTGCCTCATTAACAATATAGAGGTTAGGATTTACAACACATAGGATAATCACATCAGATCACAGAATAGTGGTCAATCATACAATACTGGGAATCTTGACCTAGCCAAGTTGACACACATTTTTGGAGGACTCAATTCAATCCATAACAGGGAGTAACTTATAGAAGCAAGCTTAAGTCTTCATTCATTTGGACTAGAGTTCCTGAGAGTGCAAATGGTTAACGCTCTCAGCTGCTAACTGAAAGTTTGGAGGTTCGAATTCACCCAGAGGCATCTTGGAAGAAAGGCCGAGTGAGCTACTTCTGAAAAATCAGCCACTGAAAACCCTTTGAAGTACCATTCTACTCTGACACACATGGTGTCACCATGAGTCAGAGTCAACCTGAAGGCTACTGGTTAGTGCTAGACAGGGTGACCCTGTTTTATGTTTGTTTTTCTCAGAATGAAAAGTGTTTTTTTTCACCCCCCTGACAGTGGGGTATGAGGAGTGTGCTTGCTCATAATGATGGCAGAGCAAGTTGATAAGAACCCTATAATCACTACTACTACTCTAAGTTTAAAGGCAGAGAGAGCCCCTACTCTTACTTTGGGAGGTATTACACCTATTAGACAAAATGAGTTAGAGCAGTCCTTTTACAATCTCCACACCCTGTTCCTTCAGAAAATGTGAATATCTATTCCATTTCAGAGATACGAAGTACTGAAAATTAGTATCTATGCAATTTTAGGCCATAGGATTTATTTTTCCTTCTCCTTCAATTACAAACTAACTCGTTATTCATAGCTTCAGGAATTATTGTCCTCATGTCCATCAATGAAATACAGTATTCTGTACGGTAGAAAACCTATAAAGTATTATTTTTAATATGATTAGATAATTTGCATAGACAGGAAAAACCTAGAATGAGGTTTTGAATTACAGAAAGAAAGACTGATACCTTATTTTTATGCAAATAACAGGCACCTTCTGCATTTGTTTGGCAGCCATGCGGTCCCCCAGAGGTATTTTTGTAAGCTAGCTATGATATATATACATATTTTTTACAGCAACATGTGGAAGAGGATCGGTATGGGGGCATTTGTAAGATTGTCAAGGGGGGAGGACGTGGCAGGCAAACAAATGCAGAAGGCATGCATTATTTGCATAAAAATGCGGTAGCTGTTTTTGGTACAAGACTTGCTCAAAGTCACAAGCTGTTAAGTTGTTGTGTGCTGTTGAGTCAGTTGCAATTCATAGCAACTCTATAGGACAGAGTAGAACTGCCTGATAGGGTTTTCTAGGATGTAATCTTTACAGGAGCAGATCACCAAATATCTCTCCCATGGAACTGCTGGGTGGGTTGGAATGCTAACCTTTAGGTTAGCAGCCAAGCACTTAACCACTGCACCAGCAGGGCTCCTAAACTGTTAGGTAATAGGAACCAAAGCCTTCTTATCCCAAATCCTGTGCCCCTTTGCCACTCTGCTGCCTGTTACCCTCTTAAGACTTCTGACATCTATGCTACCTGCTGCCCTCTTAAGCATGCAAAGGAAGGAAATTAACATCTATTGAATACCTTCGTTGGGCCAGGCATTTTGCTATATGTTGGGAACTCATTTAATCCTGGAGGTCATCTTCAAGAAGGTGCTGTTTTATAGATTGGGAAACCAAAAAAAAAAAAAAAAAACTCATTGCCATTTAGTCGATTCCAACTCCTAGCAACCCTATAGGACAGAGTAGAACAGTCCCGTAGAGTTTCCAAGGCTGTAATCTTTATGGAAGCAGACTACCACATCTTTCTCCCACAGAGAGGCTGGTGGGTTCGAACTGCTGACCTTTTGGTTAACAGCCAAGTGCTTTACCACTGCACCACCAGGGCTCCTAGATTAGGAAACTTAGGCTCAAATGACTCAAATGACTTAAATAACAAGTAATGGCAGTCAGGATTTGAACTCAGCTGTTGTTTTTCCTACTACAACACAACATAAATACTTTAATTAGTGCCACATTTAAGTATTTGAAAACCTATGTGTTCAAATAGTCCAGAAAAGTACCAAATGGCAAAACATGTGAGTTAGAAAACTATTGTAAAAATTTTGATGGGTTAAACTCAAGTAGCTGCATCTTAGAGGATATTTCCCAGAGGTTGTCATTGCAGAATTGAAATAAAAAGCGAAACGTATTAAAACGATGACATTCAATAATCACAAAATTAAAATATTAGGATTATATACCTAATGCCTGTTTATTCAAAGAGGTATGGTCTTTCTCTGCAGAGTTTTTTTATTTGAAAAATTCTATCTTGGAAATGTGAGAATGCTTATAGAAGCACTTCTGAAACACGAGAGGAAAAATGTGGCTTAGTTTTGGGAAACTTATTAAAATTATATCAATGCTAACTTTTCATTGGCACCGTTTTCTGTGCTAATATGCCACACCCAAACACACAAAACCACTTTTTAAGATAACACACAATTCATCCGTAAGCCCTCCTCTAGTCTCATTTTGAAAATCCATTCGCTGAATGATGGCTTCTGTCACTAGTCAATTTCATTTATGTGACTTATAAATATTTGAGAATAAAAACGAATAAATAAATGGCCAACTGCCAATAACATCTGACAACTATTCAATAGGTGTTTAAAGGTTAAAATCTCCCAAAGACTCGAATGTCAATCTCAAACCATTTATACTGTCAGTAAATCTCTTCCCTAGCGCAATCCAACACAGCGCCATGTTCATCTTGAGAAGGCATCTTCAACCTACATTTTCGTAAAAGCTATGCTGTTCTAAAAATTCCATGGACCCTTGGCTTCTCAGTTCTCTTAAAGAACATGTGGCTAATACCCTCCCATATGTCAAAGAGAAAGATGAATTTATTTATCATCTTTCCAAACCATTTTATTCATTCCTGATTCACAGTCCATATTTTTCTTCCTTCATCATGATCTTTTAATAATCTTTTACATCCATATTTTTATTTCTTAACTCTCTAGGATCCAAACTTCTTTTTTGCCCTCATAATTTTTTTTTTACAGAACATCAAAGCCAGTAGTTAATTTAGTCAATTTAAGAAGAAAAATCTGCAGGATCAATTGTTTGGCTTCAAGTAACAAAACAACTAGTTGATTGATTGTATTTTGCTTTCGTATGTTTTTATTTAGGAGGGGAGGGAAACCTCAGCCAGAATCTCTTGACTTATAGAAAATTCATGAAAAGAGTAACGTAATGACTATCTTTGAGATTATGAAGAATTATTACAAAGATTCTGTATACCAGCTGTTTTCCATCTCTGCAGTGAACAAAATTATAGTTGAGAGCTTAAATTACACAAGAAAAGATTTTGAGAACAAAATTGAGAATAAGAAATAGACCACATTTATGCTGTGTATAAATCTAAACTGTCCTTTAAAATATTAATATAATTTTAAAATATATTTAAAAATATTACTGTATTTTTTTCCTATGATTAGAAAAATGTCACCTTTTTCAAAGTTTTACCAGTCAAATGAAGCTCATACACATAAGGTTTTGTGAATACAGGCAGTCCTCAGATTATAAACGAGTCTCGTTCCTAAGTCTGTCCTTAAGTCAAACTTGTACATCAGTCAGAACAGGTAGGTACGGTTCATATCTAACGTCAGTTAGTCAAATTTTTGTCTTAGTATATAGTATATAAGGTACCTATCTATGCATAAAAAACACTGAAGAAACACTTCCAGATACACTAAAACATCTTCAACATAATACAGTAATAATAATAATGTTTTGATGCACATTGCAAAACAGCGCCCATTTGTTATTATGAACCATTGTACGTACCTCAGATTTTTAATATTGCCGGCTTTATAACTGTAAACTATAGGTTCATCGCTACAGGTTGTATGTAATTCAGACATCCATAACCCGGGGACTTCATGTATATATTCTTACAGACATGGAAAGCAATCTAAGAGATATCAGTACAGGCATACATCAGAGATATTGCAGGTTAGGTTTCAGACCACTGCAATAAAACAAATATTGCAATAAAGCGAGTCACATGATTTTTTTGGTTTCCCAGTGCATATAAAAGTTATGTTTACACTATACTGTCTATTTAGTGTACAGTACCATTATGTCTAAAAAGACAACGTGTATACCTTAATTAAAAAGTAATTTATTGCTAAAAACTGCTAACCATCATCTCAGCCTTCAGCGAGTCATAATCTTTTTGTTGGTGGAGGGTCTTGACAGCTGCTGAATGATCAGGGTGGTGGTTGTTGAAGGTTGGAGTGGCTGTGGCAATTTCTTAAAATAAGACAACAATGAAGTTTGCCGCATCGATTGACTCTTCTTTTCATGAAGGTTTTTTCTGTAGCATGCGATGCTGTTTGATAGCATTCTATCGACAGTAGAACTTCTTTTAAAATTGGAGTCAATCCTCTCAAACCCTGTCACTGCTTTATAAACTAAGTTTATGTAATAGTCTAAATCCTTTGTTGTCATTTCAACAATGTTCACAGTATCTTCACCGGGAGTAAATTCCATCTCAAGAAACCACTTTTTTTGCTCATCCATAAGAAGCAACTCTTCATCCGTTAAAGTTTTGTCATGAGATTGCAGCAATTCAGTCACATCTTCAGGCTCCAACTCTAATTCTATTTTTATTTTTTTTATTGTAGTTTAGATGAAGGTTTACAGAACAAATAGTTTCTCATTAAACAGTACACATATTGTTTTATGACTTTGGTTAACAACCCCATGACATGTCAACACTCTCCCTTCTCCACCTTGGAGGACCTTTTTTTTTGTGTGGTGAAAATATACATAGCAAAAGATACACCATTTCAAAAGTTTCTACACGTACAATTCAGTGGCATCGATTACATTCTTCCAGTTGTGCTGCTATTCACACCGTCCTTTTCCAAATTATTCCGTCACCATTATCTTCAACTCACTGCCCCCTAGGCTTCCCATCAAATATTTTGAGTTGCTGTTGTCAGTTTGATCTCACATAGATAATTCTTTTTTTTTGTACCTTAGATGAAGGTTTACAGAACAAATAGTTTCTCACTAAACAGTTAGTACACATATTGCCCTATGACAATGGTTAACAACCCCACGACATGTCAACACTGTCCCTTCTCAACCTTGGGTTCCTTATCATCATCTTTCTTGTCCCCTCTTGCCTTCTAGTCCCTGTCCCTGGACTGCTGTGCGTCATTAGTCCTGTTTTGTTTTATGGGGTTGTCCACTCTTTGGCTGAACGGTGAACCTCGGGAGTGACTTCACCACTGAGCTAAAAGGATGTCCGAGGGCCATACTCTGGGGGTTTCTCCAGTCTGTCAGGCCAGTAAATACGGTCTTTTTTTGTGAGTTAGAATTTTGTTCTACATCCTTCTCCAGTTCTGTCCAGGACCCTCTGTTGTGATCTCAGTCAGAGCAGTCAGTGGTGGTAGCTGGGCACCATCTAGCTGTACTGGACTCAGTCTGGTGGAGGCCATGGAGCTGTGGTCCATTAGTTCTTTGGACTCCTCTTTTCCTTGTATCCTGTTCTCTTCATTCTCCCTTTCTCCCAAAGGAGTGAGACCAGTGGAGTATCTTAGATGGCTGCTCACAGGCTTTTAAGACCCCAGACGCTACTCATCAAGGTAGAATGTAGAACATTGTCTTTATAAACTGTATTGTGCCAATGGATCTAGATGTTCCCTGAGATCCACCTCTAATTCTAGTTCTCTCGCTATTCCTACCACATCTGCAGTTACTTCTCCCACTGAAGTCTTGAACTCCTCAAAGACATCCATTAGGGTTGAAATCAACTTCTTCTGAACTCGTGTTAATGTTGATATTTTGACCTCCTCCCACAAATTACAAATGTTCTTAATGCCATCTACAATGGTGAATCCTTCCTAGAGGTTTTCAATTTACTTTGCCCAAATCCATCAGAGGAATCACTATCTATGGCAGCTATAGCCTTATTAAATGTATTCCTTAAAAAGACTTGAAAGTTAAAATTACTCTTTGATCCATGGGCTTCAGAATGGATCTTGTGTTAGCAGGCATGAAACCATTACATCTCTATCAGAAATCCTTGGTGACCAGGTGCATTGTCAATATTTTAAAAGGATTTATTTTCTCTAAGCAGTAGGTTTCAACAGTGGGCTTATTCAATAAACCATGTTGCAAACAGATGTGCTTTCATCCAGATTTTGTTGTTCCATTTACAGACCACAGGCAGAGTCAATTTAGCTTAATTCTTAAGGGTCCTAGGATTTTCTGAACGGTAAATGAGCATTGGCTTCAGCTTAAAGTCACCGGCTGCATTAGCCCCTAACAAGAGAGTCAGCCTGTCCTTTGAAGCTTTGAAGCCAGGCATTGACTTCTCCTCTCTACCTATGAAAGTCCTAGATAGTATCTTCTTCCTATATAAGACTGTTTTGTCTACATTGAAAATCTGTTGTTAAGTGTAGCCACCTTCATTGACTATCTTAACTAGATCTTCTGGATAACTTGCTGCAGCTTCTACATCAGCACTTGCTGCTTCACCTTGTACTTTTATGTTATGGAGATGGCTTCTTTCCTTAAACCTCATGAATCAACCTCTGCTAGCTTCAAACTTTTCTTTGGCAGCTTCCTCACCTCTCAGCCTTCATAGAATTGAAAAGAGTTAGGACCTTGCTCTGGATTAGGCTTTAGCTTAAGGGAATGTTGTGGCTGATTTGATCTTCTATCCAGACCACTAAAACTTTCTCCATATTAACAATAAGGCTGTTTCACTTCCTTATTATTCATGCGTTCACTGGAGTAGCACTTCTAATTTCCTTCAGGAACTTTTCCACACTAAAGAAACAAGGAAAGCATTAGCGCAAGAGACAGAAAGGGCCACATAAACCAGAGACGTCATCAGCCTGAGACCAGAAGAACTAGATGGTGCCCGGCTACCACCAATGACCACCCTGACAGGGAATACAACAGAGAGTCCAAAATGGAGCAGGAGAAAGGTGGGGTGCAGAACTCAAATTCTAGTAAGAAAACCAGACTTAATGGTCTGACTGAGACTGGAGAAACCCCGGAAAGCATGGCTCCCGGATTCTCTATCAGCCCCAAACTAAAACAATTTCCAAGGCCACCTCTTCAGACAAAGATTGGACTGGACTGTGGGACATAAAATGATACTCGTGAAGAGTGTGCTTCTTAGCTCAAGTAGATACATGAGACTAAACTGGCAGCTTCTGCCCGGAGGTAAGATGAGAAGGCAGAGAGGGTTAGGAGCTGGTTGAATGGACATGGGAAATCAGGGGTGGAAAGGAGGAGTGTGCTATCACAGTATAGGGAGAGCAATTAGGGTCACATAACTATGTATGTATAAATTTTTGTATAAGAGACTAACTTGAAATGTAAACTTTCACTTAAACTACAACAATGAACAAACAAAAAAAGATTAAAAAAAGAAATACAATTAAATAAAATTAAAAAAAAAAAAGAACTTTTCCTTTGCATTCACATCTCGACTATTTGGTGCAAGAGGCCTAGCTTTTGGCCTATCTCAGCTTTTGACATGCCTTCCTCACTAAGTTTAATCGTTTCTAGCTTTTGATTTAAAGTGAGTGACTTGCGATTCTTCCTTTCACTTGAACACTTAGAGGCCATTGTAGGGTTATTAATTGGCCTAATTTCGATATTGTCATGTCTCAGGGAATAGGGAAGCCTGAGGAGAGGGAGAGAGATGGGGAACAGATGTTCGGTGGAGAAGTCAGAACACACACATATGGGCTCTGTTCATGGCAACCCAAAACAATAACAATAGTAACATCAAAGATCACTGGTCACAGATCACCATAGTAGTTACAATAATAATGAATAAGTTTGAAAGATTGCGAGAATTACCAAAATGTGACACAGAAACATGAAGTGAGCACATGCTGTTGGAAAAATGATGGTGATAGACTTGCTCAATGCAGGGTTGCCACAAACTTTCAATTTGTAAAAAAAAAAAACACAATATCTGTGAAGTGCAATAAAGCAAAGCGCAATAAAATGAGGTATGCCTGTATAGTACTTAATTTAGCTGGCAATTGGAAAAAGCGAAGAGACCTTAGAATCCATCTGATTTTGAATCAGAAAACACTGCTAAATTTATATGGTATCTGGCATTGTGTTGGCAGTCTGACAGCTTTCAAACCAGGGGTTTGCTTCTGATGGTAAATGATTGCCTAGCCCATTACCATGCTGATGTAGACTCTGGGGGGAGAGAGGAATTAGACATCAATCAAGAGCCTCAATGATTTGAGGATGCTGCTGCAGATGCTCATAAAGAGCTGTCTAGATGCATTTACTGCCAGGATAATCTAGATGTGAGCAACTCCTTTTTATCTGGGCAATATTACCTTAAATGCTATAAATTCATCCAGCTGATACAAAGACACAGAAAACGGACTGAAGCAATAGCACCAGTTCCAGAAGTTCATTTAAGGTTAATATGGTTACTGCAAGGAGTCAGTGGGCGGCACAAATGGTTAGGCATTTGACTACTAGTGGAAAGGTTAGCAGTTCAAATCCACCCAGAGGGACCTCAGAAGACAGTCATGGCGATCTGCTTTTGAAAGGTCACAGCTTTGAAAACCCTATGGAGCAGTTCTACCCTGCACACATGGGGTCGCCATGAGTTGGAATCTACTCAATGGCAACTAACAACAGCGTGGTTACTGTATATGTTAGTCTAGGCAGGATCTATCCCTTTTTTGATGAAAATACGGATTTTCAGATATTTTATTTTGAACTGTCAACAAGAATATATGCCCAGTAAATAGCAGGACCATTTCTCATGAAGCTGAAGCTGCAAGGTTCAGTTTTCATGGTTCTCTGGTCAATTATCTGGCAGCTGACTGCAGTTCTACAGCAGAGGTCTTCTAAGTGTGTTCTCTGGACCAGCAGCAGTAGTATCTCCTGAGAACGTGCTGTAAATGTAAAGTCTTAGGACCTTCCCCAGACCAACCGAATCAGAAACTCTGGGGATGGGCCCAGCAGTCTGTTTTAACAAACACTCCAGGTGATTGTCATTCATGCTCCAGTCTGAGAACCCCTATCCTAAAGGAGTTTGCAAGGACCCTAAGGTCTTCTCTTGAGTCACAGTGAGAAACTATAGTTCAAGACTCTTCCAAAGGAGCCTTGCTAAACTCTGACCCCATAGCTCCTATTAATTCCTTGTGGAGTCTACATCTCCAAAGCCATCTATCCTGGGCAATAACCTGTGTCTTGAGAAAATTCCTAGACCAGCTGTAGGATATGTGATGCCAAAATGAAAGACCACTTATTCATTTAATCAACAGGTTTTTTTGAGCATCTACTAAGCCCTAGTCACATATCTGAGGCAAGGATCTTGTAGTCTAAGAGAGAAGATAAGACATGAACACAATAATATAATACATGGGAAACAAGATCACTTCCAACCAAAGGAAATTAGACTCAACTTCAAAGGAAGCATGCTACAGATTTAGCTGCTGGTTATTTAGACAATGGGTAGCCACAGATATTTTTTGAGACACCCAAATGATGACCAGTGGTGAAATTTGGAAAGACAAATTTGGAGACACTATGTAGAATGAGCCAGAAATAGAAGGAACTGGAGAGGGAAGATCTGGTAGAAGATCATTACAACAGACCTGAACTAGGGTAGGGGATTGAGAAAATATATTATGGAATTAGAAGCCAAAGGTTTTTACTAAAGAATGGCTATGAGATTATTAGTAAAGAAGAGGGATAAGTGGAACAAGTTTGGAGACTAAAAAAGTGTGATTGTTGTGTTATTAAAATAAAAATGAAAAAAAAAGGTGAACTAGCAGCTTGAGGTGGGGAGCTTGTTAATGGTGTGAACATGTTGAGCATGAGGTACATGCTGAACATCCAATTTAGAGGTTCAGGGGACTGCTGGGAGTAGGGGACTGTTGATAGTTCAGAAGAAAGAGAATAGGATTGGAAATCTTAATTAGGGAGGGATCTACACAGAAATGATTGTTGATGTCATGGGAGGAAAGGTGAATTTTAAGGGAAAGTAGGCTGAAAGCAGACCACGGGGAAAAAAAATCTTGAGAAATGATAGCATTTATGGGTTGGAAGAGAGGTGTCTATGGAAGAACTAGGGAAAGCAGAAGAATCCGGTGGTGTGTAAGCAAAGGTAATTTCCACTTGAAACTTATCAGTACAGGTGGACAAGTTGTTTACATCTGTTCAGATTCGTAAGTGCTCCATTCTTATTGGTGTCCATGTTGATATAGTTTTTAAATATTTTTTTTAAGTCTAGAGAAAACAAAGGGCAAAGAATGAGGATCTTGTCATTACACATCCTAGAATTGGGAGCGCTTGAACATTTTGTGGTAGTGGCAAACTGAAAGAGAACAACTTCCCAGAAAGACTATAGTAGATGTGTGAAATAATTCTACAATCCACTGTCTGATTTAAAGAGTTCTTCCTTTGGCCCATGACCCCTGTACTACTCCTGGCGATGGACTGTTGACTTGTCTGTATCTCCTACCAGACTGGAAGCTACTGACCAAAAAAGGAAGCTTCATATCTCATAGCTAATACATGTGAATACCTAACAAATGAATACTTTAATTAAATATTAGCTGATATTATTATATAATAGTTTTATTGTATGCTATTTTCTATTATTTCTTACTTAACTAAAGTGTTTATATCATCAGAATGGTACTGCTATAGACTATCAGCTGGGATATGGGCATAGCGTTGCTATAGCAACCATAATTACTTAATTACTATTTTGGTAAAAACTGGAGTTTATTGATAATATGTACAACTATATCTTGGATGAAGAATAAAGAAAATATCAAAATATGCTCTTGGGGAGAATTACTACTTTTTAAACTGTTTGTGTGTGTGTGTGTGTGTGTGTGTGTGTGTAAGCTGCTTATATTAGTTCCCTAGGGCTGCCATAACAAAATACTACAAAGTGGTAAAGTGGGTGGCTTATAAGAACAGAAATTTATTGTCTCACAGTTCTGGAAGATAGTAGTCTGAATTCAGGTTATCTTCAGGGCTATGTTCTCTCTGAAGGCTATAGGGGAAGATCCTTTCTTGTCTTTCCCAGTGGAGCTCCAGGCATTCCTTGTCATGCAGCTGCAGCATAAAGTCATGGTCACAAGGCCATCTTCCTTCTGTCTCTCTATGCCTTTTCTCTTCGTTTACAAGGGCACCACTCATATAGGATTAAGATCGACCCTACCCCAGGCTGACCTCATGTTAACTGATAATATCATCAAAGACCCTATTTCCAAACAAGTTCACATTCACAGGTACTGAGAGTTAGGACTTCAACATATCTTTCTGAGGGACACAGTTAAATCCATAATGTTGCTTTATTATTAAATTTTATTGTGCTTTAAGTGAAAGTTTACAGCACAAATTAGATTCTCATTCAAAAATTTATACACAAATTGTTTTGTGACATTGGTTGCAATCCCTGCAATGTATCAACACTCCTCTCCTCTTTCCTTTCCCACCCTGGGCTCTTTGTGTCCATTTGTCCAGTTTTTTCTGTCTCTCTCTGCCTTCTCATCTTTGCTTTTGGGCAAGTGTTGCCCGTTTGGTCTCGTATACTTGATTGAACTAAGAAGCATGTTCCTCACGTGTGTTATTGTTGGTTTTATAGGCCTGTCTAATCTTTGGCTGAAGGCTGGACTTCGGGAGTGGCTTCAGTTCTTAGTTAGCAGGGTGTCCGGGGGCCATTGTCTCAGGGGCTACTCTAGTCTCTGTCAGACCAGTAAGTCTGGTCTTTGTGTGTGTGTGTTTGAGTTTGAATTTGTTCTACATTTTTCTCCTGCTCTGTCTGGGACACTCTATTGTGGTCCCTGTCAGAGCGGTTGGTGGTGGTAGCCAGGCACTATCTAATTCTTCTAGGCTCAGGCTGGTGGAGTCTGTGGTTCATGTGGTCCATTAGTCCTTTGAAATAGTATTTTCTTTGTGTCTTTGGTTTTCTTCATTCTCTTTTGCTCTGGATAGGGTGGGATCAATAGATGTATCATAGATGGCTGCTCACAAGCTTTTAAGACCTCAGACACTACTCACCAAAGTAGGATGTAGAACATTTTCTGTAGGAACTGTGTTATGCCAATTGACCTAGATGTCCCTCGAGACCATGGTCCCCAGCCCTCAGCCCCAATAACTTGGTCCTTCAGGGTTTTTGGATGTGTCTAGGAAGTTTCTATGACTTTGCCTTTGTCAAGTTGTGCTGATTTCCCCTATATTGTGTACTGTCATTCCCTTCGCCAAAATTACCACTTGTCCACTATCTAGTGATTTCCCCTCCCCACCCCTCCCTTCCATCGTAACCATCAAAGAATTTTTTTTCTGTGTGTAAACCTTTTATTTGTTTCTATAACAGTGGTCTCATGCAATATTTGTCCTTTTGTTATTGACTTATTTCACTCAGCATAATGCCCTCCAGATTCATCCATGTTGTGAGATATTTTGCAGATTCATTGTTGTTCTTTATTGTTGTGTAGTATTCTGCTGTGCATACGTACATAATTTGTTTATCCATTCATCTGCTGATGGGCACTTAGGTTGTTTCCATTTTTTTGCTATTGTGAATAATGCTGCAATGAACATGGGTGTGCATATGTCTATTCGTGTGATGGCTCTTATTTCTCTAGGATATATTCCTAGTAGTGTGATTGCTGGATTTTATGGTATTTCTATTTCTAGCTTTTTAAGGAGGCACCATATCATTTTCCATAGTGGTCGTACCATTTTACACTCCCACCAGCAGTGCATGAGAGTTCCAATCACCCCCTAACCTCTCCAACATTTGTTATTTTCATTTTTTAATTATTATTATTATTATTGCCAGTAATGTCAAGGTGAGATGGTATCTCATTGTAGTTTTGATTTGCATTTCTCTAATGGTTAATGATAGTGAGCGTTTCCTCATACGTCCGTTAGCCAACTGAATATCTCCTTTGGTGAAGTGTCTGCTCATATCATTTGCCCATTTTTTTAATTGGACTATTTGTCTTTTTGTTGTTGAGTTGTTGACGTATTCTATAGATTCTAGAGATTAGACCCTTGTTGGATATGTTGTAGCCAAAATTATTTTCCCAGTCTGTAGGTTCTCTTTTTATTCTTTTGGTGAAGTGTTTTGATGAGCATAAGTGTTTAACTTTTAGCAGCTCCCAGTTATCTAGTTTCTCTTCTGGTGTCTGTGCATTGTTAGTTATGGTTTGTATTCTTTTTATGCCTTGTATTTGGGCCCCTAGCATTGTCTCTATTTTTCTTCCATGATCTCTATCATTTTAGTTTGTATATTTAGATCTTTGATCCATTTTGAGTTGTTTTTGTGTATGGTGTGAGGTATGGGTCCTGTTTCATTTTTTTTTTTTTTTTTTTTTTTACAAATGGACATCCAGTTTTGCCAGCACTATTTGTTACAGAAACTGTTTTTCCCCAATTTAATAGACTTTGGTCCTTTGTCAAAGATCAACTGTCCATAAGTGGATGGATTTACGTCTGGGTTCTTGATTCTGTTCCACTGGTCGATGTGTATGTTGTTGTACCTATACCACACTGTTTTGACTACCATGGCTGTGTAGTAAGTTCTGAGATCAGGTACTGTGAGGTCTCCTACTTTGTTCTTTTTTTCTTTTTTTCAATAATGTTTTGCTTATCTGGGGCCTCTTTCCTTTCCATATAAAGTTGGTGATTATTTTTTCCATCCCATTAAAGAATGCTGCTGGTATTTGGATCAAGACTGCATTATGTCTATAGATCGATCTGGGTAGAATTGACATTTTCACAATGTTGAGTCTTTCTATTCAAGGCCATGGTATGTTGTTTTCATTTATGTAGGTCTCTTTTGGTTTCTTACAATAGTGCTTTGTAGTTTTCTTTGTATAGGTCTTTTATGTCCCCGGTTAGATTTATTCCTAAGTACTTTATCTCTTTAGGGGCTGTTATCAGTGGTACTGTTTTCTTGATTTCATTTTCTAAGTTCTCTTTGTTAGTGTATAGGAATCCATTTGATTTTTGCATGTTAATCTTGTATCCTGGTACTTTGCAAAATCTATTAGTTCCAGTAGTTTTTTTGTGGAATCTTTGGGGTTCTCCATGTATAAGATCATATCATCAGTGAATAGGGATAATTTCACTTCTTCCTTTCCAATTTGGATGTCCTTTATTTATTTTTCTTGTCTTATTGCTCTATCTAGGGCTTTCAGCACAATGTTAAATAGGAGTGGTGATAAAGGGCATCCTTGCCTTGTTCCCGTTCTCAGGGGAAATGCTTTCAGCTTCTCTCCATTGACAATGATGTTGGCTATTTGTTTTGTATAGATGCCCTTTATTATGTTGAGGAATTTCCCCTCTATTTCTATTTTATTGAGAGTTTTTATCAGGAATGAGTGTTGGACTTTAATCAAGTGTCTCTTCTGCATCTATTGAGATCATCATGTGATTTTTTTCTTTTGCTCTATTTATTTGGTGGATTACATTGATTGATTTTCTAACCATCCTTGTATACCTGGTATGAATCTCACTTGGTCATGGTGAATTATTTTTTTGATATGATGCTGAATTCTATTGACTAGAATTTTGTTGAAAATTTTTAAATCTATATTCATGAGAGATATTTATCTGTAATTTTCTTTTGATGTCTTTGCCTGACTTTGATTTCAAGGTTATGATGGCTTCATAGAATGAATTCGGGAGTATTCCTTCCTTTTCTATGCGCTGATGTAGTTTGAGTGAAGTGTTGGTGTGAGCTCTTCTCTCAGTGTTTGGTAGAATTCTCCAGTGAAGCTCTCTGGGCCAGGGCTTTTTTTGTGGGGAGTTTTTTTTTTTTTTTTTTTTTTAATTACCTCTTCGATCTCTTCCATTGTTATGGGTCTGTTCAGATTTTTATCTCAGTTTGTATTCGTTTAGGCAGGTAGTGTGTTTCTAGAAATTTGTCCATTTCCTCTAGATTCTCAAATTTGTTGGAATACAGTTTTTCATAGTACTCTGTTATGATCCTTTTTATTTCAGTTAGGTCTGTTGTAATGTCCCCCATCTCATTTCTGATTTGGGTTGTTTGTTTCCTCTCCTGTTTTTCTTTTGTCAGTTTGTCCAGTGGTTTGTTGATTTTGTTTATCTTTTCAAAGAACCAACTTTTGGTCTTGTTGATTCTTTCTATTGTTTTTCTGTTCTCTATTTATTTCTACTCTAATCTTTATTATTTCCTTTCTTCTGGTGCCTGTGGGCTCCTTTTGCTGCTCTCTTTCTATTTGTTTGAGTTGTAGGGCTAACGTTTTAATTTTGGCCCATTCTTTTTTGATGTGCTATAAATTGCCCTCTGTGCACTGCTTTTTCTGTGTTCAAAAGGTTTTGGTTTGATGTGTTTTAATTCTCATTTGATTCTAGGAATTTTTTTTCATTCCCTCTTTGATTTCTTCTATTACTCAGTTGTTTTTAAGCAAGGTGTCATTCAGTTTGCATGCATTTGATTTTTTTCCCTTGATCTTCCTGGTATTGATTTCTATATTTAAGGCATTATAATCAGAATGAATGCTTTGTATTATTTCAAAGTTTTGGATTTTATTGAGGGTTGCTTTGTGGCCTAAAATGTGGTCTATTCTGGAGAATGGACCCTGTGTGTTGGAAAAGAATGGGTGAAGTGTTCTATACATGTCTGTGAGGTCAGTTTTGTTCATTGTGGCCTTTAGATCTTCTGTATCTTTGTTGAGTTTCTTTCTAGATGTTCTGTCCTTTATCAAGAGTGGTGAGTTGAAGTCTCCTACTATAATTGTGGAACTGTCTATTTCTCTTTTCAATGCTGTTAGAGTTTGTTTTATGTATTTTGGAGCCCTGTACTTGGGTGTGTAGATATTGATTAGTGTTATGTATTCTTGGTGGATTGCCCCTTTAATCATTATATAAAGTCCTTCCTTGTCTTTTATGGTTGATTTTTGCCTTAAAGTCTATTTTATCTGAGATTAGTATTGCCACTCTTGCTCTTTTTTGGTTACTGTTTGCTTGATACATTTTTCCTTCCTTTTATTTTTAATATATTTATGTCTTTGTGTTTAAGGTGTATCTCTTGTAGACAGCAGATTGATGGGTCATTTTTTTTTAATCCATTGTACCACTCTTTGTCCCTTTCTGGGTGCATTTAAGCCATTTACATTCAGTGTGATTATCAATAGGTATGAGTTTATTGCTGTCATGTCGTTGTGCTTTTGTGCGTGTGTGTGTGTGTGCTGCTGACATTTTCTGTATTCCTCTTACTTTCCTGTACTGAGTTCCTTTTGTATGTGGATTTTCTTTTGTTATTATAGATTTTGTGTTTACTGTGTCTTTACGTTTTTTCTTCTTTTTTATTTTGATGAGTAGGTTTGTTAACTTTCTTGGTGGTTACCTTGAAATTTACCCTTATCATCCTAAGTTTGAACCAGTCTTTTATTACCTCATATCACCTTGACTTCCTCTCCATTTGAAAATTCTATACCTACACCATTTATTCCTCCTTATATTGTTTTGACATCATCATTTACAGATTGATGTCTCTGGTTCCCTGTTTTAACTCTTTTAGCTTTGTTTTATTATTCAGAGCTCCTTACCCAGATTGGTATCTGGCTGATGCTGTCCTGTGTCCTAGTCACAAGTTGTTGTCCGATGTTGTTGGTTCTCTAATTGAAGGGATCCCTTTAATATTTTTTGTAAGTTTGGTTTGCTTTTTATGAATTCCCTTAATTTCTGTTTATCTGAAAATGTCCTAATTTCACTACCATATTTGAGAGAGAGTTTTGCAGGATATATTATTCTTCGTTAGCAGTTTTTTTTTTTTTCTTTCAAGGTTTTATATATGTCATCCCATTGCCTTCTTGCCTGCATAGCTTCTGCCAATTAATCAGAATTTAGTCTTATTTTCCCCCTTTTTATGTGACTTTGTGTTTTTTATCAAGCTGCTCTCAGAATTCTTTCTTTGTCTTTGTGACATTCTTTTAGGTCTATACTGTGTGGAGTTCATTGAACTTCTTGGATAGTCAATTTTTTTTATTGTACTTCAGGTGAAGGCTTACAGAACAAATAGTTTCTCATGAAACAGTAGTACACATATTGTTTTATGACATTGGTTAACAACCCCACAACATGTCAACCCTCTAACTTCTCAACTATTTTTTTTTGGTGAAAATACACATAGCCAAAGATACACCATTTCAAAAATTTCTACATGCACAGTTCAGTGACGTTGACTATGCTCTTCCAATTGTGCTGCTATTCTCACTTAAGACGAAGGTTAACAGAACAAAATAGTTTCTCATTTAACAGTTACTACACACGTTGCCCTATGACAATGGTTAACAGTTCTCACAACACATCAACAACATCCTTACTCAACCTTGGGTTCCCTATCACGAGCTTCCTTGTCCTCTTCTGCCTTCTGGCCCTTGTCACTGGACTACTGTACCTCATTAGTCCCATTTGGTTTTACAGGGCTGTCCACTCCCAGGCTGAACGGTGAACCTCGGAGATAACTTCATCACTGAGCTAAAAGGGTGTATGGGGGCCAGATAGTCAATTTTTTGTCTTTCATGATATTTGGGAAGTTTTCTGACAGCAAATATTCAACAATCTTCTCTGTGTTTTCCATTTTTTCCCCCCAGTTGTGGAACTTCAATCACATGCAAATTTTTGCTTTTGATTATGTTTCACGTAATTCTTAGGTTTTCTTCATTTTTCTTTGTTCTTTTATCTGATTTTTCAAATAAAGTGGCATCCAAGAATTTGTTTTCAATCTCACTGTTTCTGTCTTTCATTGTTTCAAATTTGCTCCTAAGATCTTCCATTGAGTTGTCCATTTCTGAAATTTTGTTGTTTATCTTTTAAATTTCTAGTTGCTGTTTTTGTATGATTTCTAATTGTTTATTTATTCTGACATTTTGTTCTTGTATTATTTTCTTGAATTCTTCTATTGCTTTGTCTGTGTTTTCCTTGATTTTGGCTATGTTTTCATTGGTTTTGTCTATGTTTTCCATGATTTTGTCTATTTTTTACTTAGTTTTGTCTGTCTCCTTGATCTCTTTCTTAATTTTGAATTACATATCAGGTAGTTCCACTTCCTTTTTTTTTTTTTTTACTGGAATGTTATCTGATTTTTTGTTTTGATCACTTGCTGGAGCCATCTTGTCCTGCTTTTCTTTTTTTTTTTTTTTTTTTAATAATGTTTTGATATTGTCTGCTGTCTCCAAGACATTAAGGTATTATTTTTGTTTGTTTTTTTCATCCTGCTTTTTTGTTTTGTTTTGATATGTCAGGGCAAGTGGGCCAGGGGTGCTTTGCTGCTTACTCATCTGTGGGGATGATAGCTCTCACCACCTTGTCTGAGTGGGCAGTGCAGCAACAGGAAGAGCGAGCCTGCTTTGCTGTTCACTGGTTTAGCAAGGTGGATGAGGGCAGACTGGGCGAGCGCTGTCTGCCTCCTAATATTGATCCAGCGGTATGGGAGCATTCACAGCCCCTTTCCAGTTGGGAAGAGGTGTCGGACGGGGATTGTTATGGGCTCGTTTCCCACCATTCAGCAGCTAGTCACGCGGCAGGAGGAGAGGAGAGGTGCAGATCTAGTGCAGTGGCAGGCCTGAGTTCTGGGGACACTCTAGCTGCAATGGCACAGCGGTGGCCACTGGGAAGGGGGGGGGAGGTAGCACATGGGGCTAGGTGGGAGGGAGAAAGAAAAGAGAGAGAGGAAAATAAGAGGGTAGTGCAGTGGTAACTGGTGGGTAGGGGCGGGGCAGACATGGGGGTCAGTAGGAAGCAGAGGGAGGTGACATATGGGGCAGAAGAGTGAGGGGTGGGAAAGCGTATTTCTCTGGTTACTGGGTACTCTGTCTCCTGTTGGGACCTCCATGAAGTTGCCTTCCCATACTCCCTGTCCAGGGTCGTTGCTGGCTGTTCTGCAAGATGGCAAAACTGTGCCATGTTAGTTGGCAGGGGACCTCCATTCCATATCACTGCTCATTCTCTGTTTTCCACCAGTTTCTTCTTCTGTTTGGTGGTTGATCTAGTTCTTTATCCCTTCATTTGATGCTTAGGGGTCCAGGATTGACATTGTATCTGCTTTACTTAGTTTTTCAGGTCTATGCTGCAGAGAGACAGCATGATATGGCTGTCTAGGGCCCCATGATGGCTCCCAATTATTATTTTTTTAATCTCCCATAGCTAAAGGCTTTCTTCCAAGTATCCTATAATGGAATTGTTGGCTTCGTATATACCTGTGTTAACTTTAGGGGCAGTAAACAGTCTTCTGAGTTTGCCTTGACAAGTTGTAATCATAACACGACTTCTAGATGACTCAAAATTATCAGACTGCTAGAATGAACACACACCTATGGATCTCAGAAAGTGATCTTTAGTGCTCCTGAAGTCAGAAAGTGTCCTAAAACCACCCAGAGCAAGAGCAAAGGATGTCCCTCTATCTTTGATGTTTTATACCTCAAAGTTTTAAATTCTATGCTAAATGTAAAGTTAATTTTATTCTAAAATTTATGAGTATTTCAATTCAACTTGATGTAAAAATCAAGTAATACACTCATGATCACCGACAAAGCACAAAAGAGAGCTAAGGATATTGATATTGGTAGACTGGGCACATTGATATTATTTAGAATTGAGGTGAACTGTAAATCCTGATGTCACATTCTAAAGAGAACATTGACAAATGAGAGACTAGCAAGAGGATAAATGATTTATTTTTCTTAGAAAAAAATACAAAATTAGGCATGTTTATATTTAAAAAAAAATTAAGATCAAGAAAAATTTGGCAGTATTTTAGGTATAAGATAACTGGTGACCAGAAAAAAATTTTTTTTCTATAATCATTCAGTTTAATAATGTTTTCAGTACCAACATCAAGAACTGGCTCCTAGTAAAAAAAATATAATGCTTCCAAATTTGATTTTATTTTCTCCCCAATAGAAAATCAGCACAGTAAGCACAATCTAAAAATCATTCTGCCACAATTAAGTCCAGTGTATTTTTCTCTCTATTTTTTCAACAGGGTAAAAAAATGACCGAAGGAAGCAGTAGGTGAATTTGAGATTATTTAGAGTAAGAGCATATTACCCAAATATGTAGCTTTTATAAGCAATGAATATTCTCTATGATTTGTGCATAGAAAATGTTGAAAGTTAACAATTCTTTGCTCTTTTCATTGATTTTTCTCCTGTCTTCACAACAACAACAACAAAAAAATCAAAATGTGTCTCCTTATACCTACTAATTAGTTCCAGGATATTTGGCATTTTTTTTTTTTTTGAGCTCTTAATGAAAATTAATGAGGAGTTCTTTCTTTGATCTCTGAGAAATAGGGTATTTGGGCTTATTTATGAAAGAAAGGGAATGTTTTCATGTCCTATTGTTTTCTTTGTAGAGTACTGACTTCAGCTTAACTCTGTAATGTTTTTGACAGACAATAAAGACTATGATGCATATTTATCATACACCAAAGTGGATCCAGACCAGTGGAATCAAGAGACTGGGGAAGAAGAACGTTTTGCCCTTGAAATCCTACCTGATATGCTTGAAAAGCATTATGGGTATAAGTTGTTTATACCAGATAGAGATTTAATTCCAACTGGAAGTAAGTTAACGTTTTCATTTGATAGTATGCAAATTCTTGTTGTGTTTGTGTAGTCATCACTTTTTATACACAGAACATCTTTTAGTTTAATTCTTGATTATTTTAAAATTGTATGTGTTAGTTTCTCAAAAAAGAAATGTTTTTATGTGTTCATACAAAATTTAATTTTTGATACCTCTGAGGAGCTACTTTCATCATTCTATAAGGCAGCTGATTTTATGAGCTTTGACACTTAAAGAAATCAAATGAAAGATTGGTACCTGGGAACAATATTTCTAACATTGGGAAAAGCAGAGCACAAACTCTATTCAAAGTCATCTTTGGCTATTTTCATCTTCTCAAGACATTACTCAACAAACAACTCTTAATGTATGAAACAGATTCTACCAGGGCTTTCTGGACCAAATGTTCAATTCACTCATTCTGACAAACCCTTTTCTCTTTTGTAGCGTACATCGAAGATGTGGCAAGATGTGTAGATCAAAGCAAGCGACTGATAATCGTCATGACCCCAAATTACGTAGTTAGAAGAGGCTGGAGTATCTTTGAACTGGAGACCAGACTTCGAAACATGCTTGTGACTGGAGAAATTAAAGTGATACTAATTGAATGCAGTGAACTACGAGGAATTATGAACTACCAGGAGGTGGAGGCCCTCAAGCATACCATCAAGCTCCTGACAGTGATTAAATGGCATGGACCGAAATGCAACAAGTTGAACTCTAAGTTTTGGAAACGTTTACAATATGAAATGCCTTTTAAGAGGATAGAGCCCATTACCCATGAGCAGGCTTTAGATGTCAGCGAACAAGGGCCTTTCGGGGAACTGCAGACTGTCTCGGCCATTTCCATGGCCGCGGCCACCTCCACCGCTCTAGCCACTGCCCATCCAGATCTGCGTTCCACTTTTCACAACACGTACCATTCACAAATGCGTCAGAAACACTACTACCGAAGCTATGAGTACGACGTACCTCCTACCGGCACCCTGCCTCTTACCTCCATAGGAAATCAGCATACCTACTGTAACATCCCTATGACACTCATCAATGGGCAGCGGCCACAGACAAAATCGAGCAGGGAGCAGAATCCAGATGAGGCCCACACAAACAGTGCCATCTTGCCGCTGCTGCCAAGGGAGACCAGTATATCCAGCGTGATTTGGTGACAGAGAAGCAAGGGACGCCCCGTCCCTTGGCACTTGAGTGAGGTCCGCAGTCCAGTGCCTGGAACTAAATCCTCGACTGCTGCTGTTAAAAACATGCATTACAATCTCTAGAACACGAGGAAAAACAGGGTCTTGTACATATGTTTTTTGCAATTGCTTTGTAGCATCAGGTGTCCTCCCGTTTTACCATGTCTCTTGCCATTACATTTTTTTGGCTTTGTTTTATATGTCATTGGAATTTGTATATTGACATTTTTTTAAAGAAGAGACTGATGTATAGATAGAAAACCCTTTTTTGCTTCATTAGTTTAGTTTTAGAATGGGTTTTTATTTTCTCTTCTGGATTTTATTTTGCTTTTAACATTTCCTTGGGGTGCTTGGACAAATCTATCCGATGGGACAAGGAGCACCGTATCCTCTCTCGGGTTCTGCCTAGGATCAACAGGGCCACATCGGCCTTCAGCGAGCAGTGCAACCAACGCCAGCATTGCCATTTGGGGAAAAAAAAGAGAAGAAGAACCCTTGTTCATAGGAGGGCCGCACCAATCTGAGCCCTGAATCTCTTCCTTGTCCCGCCTCATTCCCCACCTCTACCCTTCTAATGGCGGCATGATGTGTAAACTCTGCGGAGGGGTGGGGATGGGTCTAGCTGTCTTAACATTTAATTCACTGCTCGTCAGAATACACTCCAGACCCAAAGGTGTGCTAGTCGCTTGACAGTGACCACTACAGAGTGCTAAGAAGAAAAGATCAAAGGCATGAAAATGGGGGAGAGTGTTGTTTCGTTTTTTTAAATGAGTTGATGTACCCTTATATATATATATATATGAAAAAAAAAACACACAACAAAACAAACAAACAAAAAAAAAAACAAAAAACACACACAAAAAAAGAAAAAAAAATCAAGCCCTATATTTGATCACTTCCTGGAAAGGCATGAATGTGTTTGTGGCTGTTTTTGTTTAATATTCTACTTCCTCTTTTCCCTCTATAATTTTTCTGCAAATGAGATTATGTGCAAATGCCAGGCAAGTTAACTCAAAAGGGTGAATCAACGCAAGTCAAAATGAAATTTACATTGAAGGCTTCCAAACCAAAGGAAGGACAGGATGTGTCATCAAATATGTTCTGTCACCTTGTATTATACAAAATGTTATTTTCTAAAGAGTCAGAGCAAATCTGTGAAACTTATATGGAGTCCCCTTGTATTTAAATGTTAATTCGCTGTATTTAATTTTCAATGCTACATTCGGAATCAAGTCTTTGATTTCAGTTTGTGAAAAGAAACAGCACTTGTTAATATTTAGGTGTTTAAATAAGAACTCAGGAGGTCAAACATATGAATACCAATCAGTATTTTCAAAATAAACAATATTTACACAAAATGATTTTTTTAAATTAGACCAGAAAGTGTTTAAAATAACTAACTTTACTGTATAAAGAATTCATTTTATTTTAACTACATGATTCTATCTTTCAGAAACAAAGCTGATGCTCCCAGGAAATTCATCTCATACCATTTAGCTTTATGTTTGAAATCAGTGACATAAGCAGCTAATTCATATTCATGTTGAGGATGATGCAAAATCAATCATAAATGAACCTGCAGAGGGCAGAGTTGCTAAAAGGAAATATTACCTATGTAGCTTTTAGTTAAAAAAAAAATAATAAATGTGATAAAAACACCAGTAATAGAACTTATACATTACTTAAGTGGTTCACTGTAGGAATTTCCATCCCAGTCATCGTCTGTTGGCTCGTGTAGTGACTATTGTATGTTTGGTTTATTCCTTCCACCATATAATGAGAAACCAATTCTACAGTTCTGGTCACAATGGTAAGATGTGAGTTGGCCACAAAAAAAAAAAAAAAAGTGTAAACTGCAATGGAGTTTATTGGGGAGGGTAAAACTGAACTGCAAATGTCTGAGAAGGATGAGTGTAAGCATTTTGTAAACAGTACAAAGGTCTCAGGATCTGTGTGACAAGGTAAAGGAGCTTTGGATGTACATTGATTTTTACTTGCTTCAAAATGTTTATTTCCCTGACAACTCGCCTGGGTCCTTCTCTACAATCTGTTCTTTATGCCTGTGCTCCCCTTGGACCTGTGTCACATTTTCACACACCAGAACCGACGCTGCAAGGACACATACAACTGTAAGTTCAGCTTTGCACATTGGGTTATTTTCAGAATCCAAGAAGGCCATGTTTTACTTTATACTATGGACACCTGTCAGGGACTGGTGGCAGTGAACCGCATTGGACTGGATTCCAAACTCCCCCAGTGCTCAGAAAACTGTAAACACGGCAATGGCCTGGTTTCTTTCTTTGTTTTCTTTATTTTTTTAAGTGCACGATGAACGTGTGGAATAAATGTAGAGGAAGTAATCAGACCACAGTCATATTTTAGGTATCCATAGGTGTTTATTTAGCTGCATTGGGAGTACATTTTTTGTTCTATTTTTAGTGTAGATTTAAGCACTTCGAATAGCATGATTCAGGGATTGATGGGTAATAGTTGATATTCTCACAACTTAAGAAACTTTTATTTCCTCTAATGCTTTGTCATATTTTAAAAAAATGAAATAAATGGAGAAGAAGCTATCTATGGCTTTAGAAACATTCCTCCCAAGTATTCCTCTATCAGCTCCTTGTGAGAACAAATGAAGGAAACTGTCATGTGTTCACGTGGTCTCTGTTTAACAAAAGTTCTGTTAGAACTCACAATAAAAAGAGAAAAAAAATGTATTTTCCCTAGTGCTTAGGTTTCATCCTTCTCTTCTTTCGGTGGGTGCCATGGGGATATGAATATTCTAGTTGTAAAAACACAGTTGAAAGTGTGAAAATGTTACCCAAGCTTGGGGAGCGACTGGGATTCCGGACTTGGACATGTGTGATGTTTGGGGTTTTGCCTGATTTTCGTCAATTGCCACTTGGGCCCTGAGTAATAACACGTTTAGGGATTTAAAACTCCATCTGGTTCTTTAATGTAACCTCTACTTGCTGCCTATGAGCGTCCTACCCTTTATTCTGGTGCTCAAATATTTGATTATTTAAGTAGTACTCCTTTCCTTAGGTTTCCTATGGGCAGAGACGAAATCCGTATCTCACGTAAGCTAGCTGACTTAAGTTTAGATCAATTCTATGAAATAAATCCAAGATGTGATGAGAGAAGAGACCTGAACCTATTATATTTCTATACCTAAAAACCTGATTGTTCAGACTTTCCACCATTTTGTGATTATTACTTTCTTCATAATATATGTATTTCAGACCCTGTTGACATATCTTAAATATCTAGATGCTGATTTCTTCCTTATTTCATTATTATTTAGCATTTTATAACAAAGCAAATATTAACTGAGAGCCAATTCCCAAACTGTAAGTAAGTTTTGTTCATCCTAGAATAATCATTAACTTTGACAGGTACCATTTAGGTAAATTAAGGTTACCATTTCTAGGAAAACGTTAATTCGTCTATTTGTAAATTATTCTTTGCATTCTGGAAAGATACCCTAGTTCTCCTTCTAAGAAGTATTTTTTTTTTTTTAATCTTGTGCTTAATTTTTTTTTCCTCTTCTTTATTTAATTTACATTTCTGTCATTGGCCCCAGGAGAAAGCTTACTGAAATTGAATGGAGAGCATCGGCATTGTGCTAGTGAAATCACTTGAATGGCACACAGATACTGAGGAGGAAAATCCCTTGTTGTCTCTGGTCTGATATTGCTTGGTCATTATTCTCAGTGTTGATGTAGTTGATTAATAGAGGTGAAATATCATTAATGGGTTAGAAATTCCAACTACAGATACATATTCCCTATCGCTGAAGAATTTTTTTAAAAACAATATATAGAGTTATTTTAAAAAGTGGGTGATGCAACTGAGTTCCCTAAAAGGAGAAGCTTGTCAATGGAAGCAAAATTTATTCCTTGCCTTATCATGAACCTCTCCAACTTTATTGTTCTGAACAAAGAAAGTAATCGAAGTCAAAGTTTGATTATCCATTGCGACGGACCTTAAGTTGGGATTCAAAGGCACCTTGTGTCTGTGGAAAAGATTAAAGGAAATAATGAAGCCTTGAAATTCTAGACAAAATTGTGAATGTGTGCAAAACTGTTTTCCTGGGTGTGAGTGAGTCTCAAAGACATCCATCATCTAAAAAGCTATCAATGTTTGGATTTAAGAGGATATTCTCAGAAACTGACATTCAGATAAACACACATATCTTGCAGACACTGTTGAATCTACCATTCCTTATATTCATTCATGAAAAAAATTCAGAAGGTGATTATTGTTCTTCTAAGAAACAGAGGCAATTTCTCTTCCAACATAGGCCAGCTTTATGGGAGACCTGATTTATGATGAGGAAAACTTTGTATGAGTACAAATAATTCATGCCCAGATAAAATGACAATTGGCTGTTATTACTGTGATAGTTTACTCATTTCTTCACCTACTCAAAAGAGAGTTTGGAGGAATGCAAAATCACGTAATTTGGCATTAAACTTGTTTATGATTTGTGTTTAATCGTGTTCCCTACAATAAAACTAAGAAGAATTCACCCAGTACAGAAAGAGACCAAAACCAAACCCATTGCCATCGAGTCGATTCCGACTCATAGCGACCCTATAACAGAGTAGAACTGCTCCATAGGATTTCCAAGGAGTGCCTGGTGGATTCAAACTGCTAACCTTTGGTTAGCAGCCGAGTTCTTAACCACTGCGCCACCAGGGCTCCTCAGAAAGAGAAGAAACAATCATTTGGCGTGTTTTTCCAAAAGGTCCCGGTTTTCTTACACGGAGATTTAGAATTAGATACTTTATTTTCAGCAGTTATGCTTTTGCCACTTTCAAGATTCATGCTGTGACCTTGGGGCAATCTGAAGAATTTTTAGAACAGATTGAATGAGGTGACTGTTAAGGTTTTACTTCTACCTGTGACTGGTAGCAAGATAAAAGTTTTTGCTATGTTAATAAGTTGAGATACTGTGCCAAGGAGCTATAAAATCTTACTAAATTTGAGTAAAGTACGTAAAGGATGACGACAATGACGATGATAAATTAATCCTAATCTTACGTGCCTTGTCATCATCAAACCAAAGTCATACTGATAGAAAACGCTGAGACTAAAAACGAAGGAAATCGACTCTAGTCTTTTCCATCGAGTAACATTTTTTCCTTCCAGGCTCCGAACACGAAACATCTTTCCATTACAGATCCATATGATATTAATTGTTTTCCTTCTGTCCTTTAGTAAATTCCCTGAAGTTAATTGTCTCTGGGTTCACTGGCAAACGCATGTTTCTGAATTCTTCATGAAAGTAACAAAGAAAAGCCATTTGATCAGGGACTCTTGTTTTTTCTACCATTCCCTTCGTTAATGGATCAGCCAGGGTCCACAGGCCTAAACATTATTCTTTTTCTAACAAACAGAGGCAATCACTCTAAACAATCATCACACTGTGTTCCCTCCACTATTAGATGAACTTGAGAATATTACATGTAATATATTTCGATCTTCCTAGCCCAGATAACCTTATGTTTCAAAGAGTCCTTAAAAAAAGATTTAATGTGAAATGACATACCACATAGCTCATGTGGCAAAGTAATTTGGATCCATCCTTTACTAGTCAATGAGAAATTAAATTTGGGGAGAACAGATGTGAATGTTTTAGGTTAATATCTCAAATGGGATGAAAGAAAGACGTCTAGGCTACATGGCAGCTCTCCATATTCCTTGCAGTACATGTTTCTGGGAACTAGAATCCTTAGTGTATTCGTAACACCAAAGTAGTGGAGATTTGTTCGTATAAACCGCTATTGAATTGCAAAAGCTTTTGCATTTTCTGGGTTTGAAGGAACCCAAACAGGAAAGTGGATTTCATCATTTTCCTCTGCTGGTGTTCAAGTCAGGTTTTAAACTCAGATGCTCGAATTTGTTCAACAGTCAGTAAAAAGTGCATTTTACGGAGTGTTTCCCTTGAGTTTTGCCTTCCCGCTTTTGGTTTTGTACAGTCTAGAATGTATGTAACTCATGCGTAGGTGATGGAGGCGCTCCTTTCTTTCTTAGAATACTTACAATTATATATTTGAGTTTGCTTTGACTAGCAATAGGAAAATAGATGAATACAAGTGTAAAAATGAGAAATTTTAAACTCGAATTATAATTTGTGTTTTATAGTCGTTTCCTAAGTCTGTTGCTCTCTATGAGTATGCTCTCTATATATCCTGTAAAAATAAATTTATATGTTACATAGAAATTCAAGAAATTAAATTATTTATTAAGCTACAAATGTTTCTTCTGGTTTCTACCTGATCATAGATGAAAATAAATTAAATACTGTGTTGTTGGAACATATGTAAGTACTTTGGTTAATTCGATAATTCTTGCTATATACTTTTCCTTCCCTCTCTGTTTATGTCTGTATAGTTTATAATTGTTAAGCCTAATTCCTATTATGATTGCGAAGAAACGGATTTAAGAAATGCCCAGTGGCTGAAAAAGAAAGAAAGAAAAACCTTGTTAAGACATCAAGTCCTCGTTTACAGTCTTTCTCCACTACTGGATTATAGAGAAGTTTGAATTACAAACTCAATCACTTAAAAGTCATTGCCACACTAATGGTTTTTTCAAGGTTAAATTCTGCATTTTCTCTTCGTCTGTTTCACAAACTTCTTTGAGAAACAAATGAAAGGAATGGATAGCATGTGAGCCCTTCTTTTTCCATTCCTTACTTCTTGCTGCCCGGGTATTTTGTTCCTTTCTTTTTAAGGTACTACTCACATAAACAACCTTAAAATAAAAAAACCCTCAGGTAATATTTTAATGTGACCAAGATCTTTAGTCATCTTCGTTTTCTCCTCTGTTTGCATCTACTTGTAGTGCACGATCATTCCTAAAGGGAAATGTGTTCGGTCTTACTTTTCATTTCCAGTTTGGGGAATGGTGGTTAATCTTTCCATCATTTCCATCATAAGCACCGCAAGTGGACAGCAATACACCTCTTCGAATGAATGGGCTGTTTGGGCAGAATACACATCTTAGTGTGACAGCCTTTGAAGAAACAACTAATGAAAGATGAAGTGGAAATAAATAATCATTATGAAAATGGAAAGTAGCAGTAAAAAGAAAAACCATAAGGTTATTTTAGGCTGGATTTCAAAGTAACATATTTAAAATTTCATAAAGCCATTTCTACCTCAGTAGAGTTTTTAAATGTGAAGAAATAACCTCTATTGAAAAAGTAAAATGTTATGACAGTCGTGACTCAGTGTATAATTTCTGGAGTGTAATTTAAATTGTGATTCATAGAATATGACCCATTATTTAAAATATCGGGAGAGAATTCTATAGTTGAAGAATATATGGGATTATTTCTGCACCTCAGACACACATAAATTCTCAGGAACTTTCAATTGCGTTCATTATTGACAGGTGATTAAAAGGCTGATCCCCATGGAACAACTTATTTCTAGAAGATTCCCCAATTGATATCAGATTTACGTTTACTGGCAAGATAGAAGCAGAGAACGAGGCAAATATTCAGATGATTAAAGTAATGGTGCCCCAATCACTTACTGTTTTTATGTGGGAACTGTCAGAGTAATTTAAATGAATTCCTTGATTTCGCTCACATTTTCAATCAGATCGATTTCTAATGCCCAGTAATACTAGTATAAAGTAATGTAGGTAATTCAGAATCCCAGTGTGTGTGTGAGAGGGCAGTGGTGGAGTTTTGGAGGACAGACACCGTCTAAATTTGACAAATAGTTTAGCCAATTGTTTGTCCAAATTAGAAAATTTTACCCCCAGTGATACGTCAATTGATTTTTGATGGTACACAGAAGGTGTTTACTTGAATAGTTGTTATGCATTCATTTGTAAATGTGTTAGGATTTAAAACAAAGAAAAACAAGTAGTACATCAAACTCAAGGGTTTATGGATACTATTTCTAGTTTTACTTATATGGTAGAATGATATATACTTACACAAGTTAAATAAAAACATAGGTTAAAAAAATAGTCTAGGAAATTTGATATAAAAATCACCAAGATAATTTGTGAATGACTGATTTAGGGAAAACCTACTAAGGCAGTCAATTTTCTACCTTCTGAGGGCAAAGAAAAAACTAATAAAAGTTGAACTATCCCAAACACTGAGAGCAGAAGAAAATGCCAAAAGCTTGCATAAACCGCAAACAGAATTATAAGATTATGAAAATTAATGGCTGGTTTAAATTCAGCAGTGAAATATCTCAGTTCTCCAGTTGTCCTTGGCAAGGTAGAACTGTTTAGCCAATTATGGATTTGAAAGGAAAACTGAGCTCTGAATGAAAATTCATTCTTAGGTGGTCTCAGGCTAAACAAAACCATTTCTCAGCATGCTTTTCCTAAATAAAATGGGAAATTGATTGCTAAATATTATTATATACGAATATAAATTATATTATTGGCCTGCTTGATACTGTGACATAATTTTTGTTGAAGGGTGAATTAGTTCTTCATAGCATACTTCTAAGAGGCCTACAAGTAACAAGTCTAAAACCGGGCATGAAGACCTAGCTGCATTTAGAAGCACCTGGGAAGATTTACGCAGTCCCAAAGTTCCAGAGATTCAGATATAACTGGTCTGGGATTTGTCCCTAATGTATTTTTTTTAATGAGCTCCCCAGGTGAATCTATAGGATAACCAGAGTTGAAAACCATAGGAGCCAAAACAGGTGGGGCTCAAATTTTAGGCTTCAGAAGAATCGCCTGAAAAGCTTTTTAAAAATAGAAATTAAGACTGGAGCGAAGCCTAGGATCTAGAGACTTGACAAGCTTCCCAGGTGATTCAAATGTGGAGGTCCACAGGCCACTCTTTGAGAATCACAGGTGCAAGATTTGTCGTTTCAGTTGTCACAACTGCTATCATTCACTGGAATGCAACATTAAAAACTGCAGGGGACGGATGTCACCATAAACCGGGTCTTTTTTTTTTTTTTTTTTTTTTAACAATTTCTACCAACTTGTTACATCAGAACTCACAATGAAGAATGAATTCCTGGAAAAAAAAACAAAACCTAAAATTCCTGAACTACAGACAATTACATTTTATTTGAAAATATATCAAAATGAAGAAGGAAAACAAAAACTAGTTCAGAAAGCCAAGTCTAGCTTTGTCATGGAGTACAACTTCAAGAAAGTAATTGCAGCATTGTAGCAGAAAAAAAAAAAAGCCAACACTTAAGTATTGATTAAAAAGATACCTTCCTTCTAAGTGACTACAGGTCTGTTATCACTTCTGGTTTTACTTGTTAAGGAGGAAAAATACCAAAATTAGACAGGGATACCAAAGATATTAGTTGGCAAAATAAATATATAAATATCAAATAGTTATTGGGCTTAATTACAATTATTTTCCCCAAATTATCAATCAATTAATCAAAAGATTCACTCTAATGAAGAGTTTTTCAAATGTTTAGTATAAAAAAATCTATGGTAGAGTTTGTTAAAAGCATAGATTCCTGAATCTCACTCCAAAACAATTGAACCCCAAGAAATTTTTATGATTATGTAATTTGGGAAATTCCATTCTAATGAATGACATGAAGTCCACGACTGTATTCATGAACTGCCAGGAAATTTAGTTAATTCTACAAGACATGATCAGTTAAATAGATCCTCTTGCATTATTTTAGCAAAATTACAACCTACACAACAATGACAAACCAGTTAGTTCATTAACCATGTCACACCTTAATTATTTATTCTGTCAGTGTAGTTCCAGCCACATATATTTATCTCACTGGGCTGATGTTGATCTCCTTGCCCACTGCTATGCTGAAAATGACTACCAGTGCTGAGGCTGATAGTTTCCATTTCTTAAGAAGAATGTCCTCATTTAATGTCAGTTTCTCATGAGCCCATCCTGTCACTTGATCTTAAACTCATATTTCAAGGACATGGCTCCTATTAGATAAGAGAAAATATTCTTAAACAGTCTTCGTGGAGTAGCAACAGAAAAGAGTTTCTGGAGAGTTGGTTTTAAGTTTCCAAAGATTCCACCTGTATCCTAGTGACTTCCACGCTAGAGAGTCAGAAAATAATATTCAACAATAGCATTGAATTGGGTGCAATACAGCTGATGATAGTTCTACACTAAAATGAAAGAGCCAACATACCAATTTAGCTTGATCTATTTTCAGACCATGTTCTGGACAATGACACTTTAAAAGAGTCAACTGTAACAATGAGAAGCATTTAGTGTACTAAATTAGTGTACATGTTTGCATTCATGTGAAATGTGCGCACTCTGTGATTAAAAGCACACACTAGCAATACATTTAAATAAGTTTAATCAACATATGCGCTACATTAAATCAACAGCTATAGGAGTTCCCAGGATAATGGCTTTTATCAGGAAATTACTCAGTAAATCATTTTTGCACAGGCTGAAAATAAATATCCAAGTTTCTGTTGGATTGGTTTTTCTTTTAAGGCCATGCATTTTATCTTAAAGAAGAGAGTCAGCTCATTCTTACTTTTCCCATAAAAATTCTGTGATTGTTTCCATTTCCCACTTTTTCCATTACATAGTAGCCTGAATTATTTATTTATAAAGAATGAGGGAGGTATTGCACTCAGCAACTATCATAAGAAAAGTCTGTGAAACTGCCAAAGTTATTACCACGAGTTCCTATCTTTTAGGTGATTTTATTTTTCCAGGGCTGTGAAATAACTTATTTTTCAGATTCCATTTAAAAGACGTCCTTAGCAAATAACATGTCCTCAGCAAAGCCTGACTTTAGAAATACAGTTACTGATAAGGTTTTTTTTTTTTTTTTTTTTAGTTTTTTTCTTACTTTACAGAAACCGTGCCATCACTGAAGTGAAATAGAAACACAATAGAAGTAAGTAGAAATACAACGGACTATCTCACGAGTACTGAATTTTAAGTATTCTGCGCCGCAAGGCGACCTTGTATTCATTGTCATCTTCAAAACAGGCATCTGAATAACTTGCCGTGTATTTTCATGAGAAAACTGGCCATGGGACGAGAAACCACAGGAAGGGAATAGCAGCGATTCCTGCTGGTGTAGAATTTGAAAAGTCTACTTTCGTGTTGATATCTCTAAAGATTTTAGCTGCGGCGCATAGATTAAGACTACATAGTTGACGTAACAAGTCTAACACACTTATCATTTTGTACTTTCATTTTTAAGAGGAAAGGAGATCGCTCACTAAATATCTAAATGTGAATGCTGCATATGTTAGCAATAGAGATAGTGATTTTGTAATTTTAATTGCACTTGCCTTAAATTTTTTCCAAAAAGAAAAATATATATATAAACAAATATAGATGAGGATGGTTAAAGAACATTGTTTAAAAAAAAAAAAGGCAAGTTCTGCACTGATTATACTTTTTTACATAATTTAATGCATAATGGCAGAGTACATTTGCCAGAATCCATGTAAAGAGCATACGAGCACATAACAGCAGTTTGTATAAGCACAAGGTGTTCTATGTTTAGATTAAAAATAACAGTGATAACTTTTGGTGTGACTGCTTTAAATTTCAAAAAAAAAGTTGGATGTTTAAAGATAACTTTATTACTTGCGTAAGAATATTTTTGTATAATACCGGGAAAAGTTTTAAAAAATGGACTTGCTTTATGGAGTGCAACTTTCAGAGAAAATAAACAGGGTATGTGTCCAGTTTGTAAAATGTTTTCTTTCAAGATTACTTGCACTGGTTAAACGCAAGGATATGATGACTTTAAATACGTCTTTGTGTGTGTGTGTGTGTGTGAGCTGAATACCACCACCACCAACAAAAATAATAAAGCAATGTGAATAAGTTGCGTATGCAAACTTCTTTTAAAGCAATGCCAGTAGAGCCTGAAAGTAATAATGAAGATCCATTTTTATAAGTTAAATGCTAGAATTCTCAATGTGGTTGGCATTTGGTGCGTGAACATACATTCATGACAGAAAAAAAATATATAGCAAAATGTTTTGTCGCTGGGAAAATTTTTATTCTTTATACTTCAGTCTAAAATGGTATTTATTTTCTAAAATTAAAAACAGTAATACGAGTTAATAGCAGCCCACACTTATTAAATATTTATGTCAACAAAACTAATATACAAAGATAGTTCTTGAATTTAGAAGAGCTTCTATGTGTATCTGACTACTAGTGAATGTAGGTCTTGGCCTAAAAATGTTAGAAAATTTATTGGAAGGAAGATATTCATGAAAATTATGTGCTGGTTAATATTTGTTCTTTCTTACATATAGATAGATACATACACACATACACATATATACATATACATATGTGTATATATATTTATGTGTATATATATACACATATGTGTGTGCATGTATATGTGTGTGTACATATGTATATATACATACCCATATAATGTTCCTACACTTCCTGTAGCTACCCAGCTTTGAAATCTATAAATGTGATTGCCAGTTGGTTGGGGACCTAAGGAATATATATGTGTGTGTGTGTGTGTGTGTGTGTGTGTGTGTGTGTATGTATATATATGTATATGTATGTATATATATGTATACACACACACACACACACACACACACACACACACACACACACACATATATATAAGGCTGAAAATGTCTCCTGAAGTTTAAAATGAGAGGATAGATTATTTAAGAATATAATAGTCTCAGATAAGATGTGAGGATTTTCATACATATTTTTCTAAGTATTATCCAGTAAATGATTTTAAGGAGGTTCTTTAAACTCTTTCTAATGAAGAAAAAAATGTAGAAACTGAAAAATAAGCATTCTTTACTAGTGGCAAGACTTGTGACACAAAAACCAGATGAAGAATCACATTTTTCGACATGAAATATCATAACTGTAGCACTATGGGGTATGCAAAAATACTGGACTAAGTCAGAAATTTGTTTTTTAAGTTTCTAAAACATTCCTTCTAAGCGTCCAAGGGCATTAAAATGAAAACCTAATTTCTGGTATATCACAGCTGTTCCTATACCCATGGTTAAGTATTACTGATTCTTAATGATGCACAGTTACTCTATATTTTGAGCATCTGTGTAAAAGTTTGCAGTTATTACTGTATTAGGTCGTGCCCTGGGGAAATGCCAAAATCAAGAGTGGGTGAATGCAGTTGCTCAGAAAAGTATTATAGGCATTTATTTGGAAAAGAAAAAGAGCATTCAGATCAATAAAAACAACAACAAATTAACCCATAGAAGTTGGCCCTTTGTGTCTACTAACTCCAGTCACTTTCGCTTCCCAAATTCTGGCATGTAACATTCACTGAATCAAGCATATTGACACACCCTACTTTTTTTTTCTTATATATCATCTAAGAGTTTTGCTAGACTACAATTTAGTGTCCTCTGTTCCATTTCTATAGACTCTGTCTTAACAAAAACAACAAAAAAGACAAAAATAAACTTGACCACACACACACACACACACACACACACACACACACACACACACACACACACTCTCTCACACGTATAGTGTGGGATAAGTGTTTTATTTATTTATTTATTTTCCTTCCTCTAATATTCTGTGCATCCCTACTCTAAGTGATGGTGGGTTGTCAAGTAGGCATAGTCCCAGGCTCTTACTATGGTTATAGAAATAGTGTCAACAGATGCAGGGAGTCAGCGCAAGAAGAACCACTTGGGTAGTACTTGGTGGTCCTTCATAGGTAAAGGTCTGAAAGTCTAAGCCTGAGATTACTAAACAAAGTCTGACTCTTGGCATTCTCCTTTTCTGGACTTCCAGGTATCACTCACCCTCCTATTAAATAGTACAGGTTCAGCTATGATAACAGAGCCATGCCTTGATCTTCATGCCCGGAATATGGGTGTTAGCAAGTCTTCTCAGCCAGGCTTTTGTAGTTCTTTGCTTTGAGTACTGATTTCCTTAAGCACTTTGTCTACTTTCACTCTCAGAAGATAACCTTAACTTTCAACTTTTGGGTTGCATGTTGTTTTTGATTAAATAAGCTTAGTGCACCATTGTTGTTAACTGCCATTGAGTTGGCCCCTACTCATGGCAACCCTATGCACAACAGAAGAAAACACGGCCTGGTCCAGTGCCCTTCCCATGATCAGCTGCAGGTCAGACTGTTGTGATCCGTAGGGTTTTCAATTGATGATTTTCGAAAGTAGATCACCAGGCCTTTCTTCCTAGTCCATCTTAGTCTGGAAGCTCCTCTGAAACCTGTTCAGCATCACAGCAACACACAAGCCTCCACTGACAGATGGGTGGTGGCTGCGCATTGAGGTCATTGGTCCAAAATTAAACCCAGATCTCCCACATGGAAGGCTAGAATTCTCCCACTGAACCACCACTGCCTAATACACCTTAAACCCATTGCTGTCAAGCCAATTCCAACTCATAGCGAACTGCCTCATAGGGTTTCCAAGGAGTGCCTGGTGGATTCGAACTGCTGATCTTTCGGTTAGCAGTCGTAGCTCTTAACCACTATGCCACCAGGGTTCTATTAATTTGAGCTTACAACGTTTACTAATTTAATTAACATTGCAGACCTCATTCGCTTCTTAAAATGTAGTGAAAAACAAGAGTACCACAGAAAGAATCCTAGGGCTTGTTTTGAGATTCTGACAGAGAAGAGCAGCTGTTCACTTTACTCAGGTCATCTGTTTTGGTCTTTTCTAGACCGCCATTTAAGATTACATACCCTGGAGTTGTTCACCTGCTAATCTAACCACATGGAAGCCCCGGAGGAGACAGCAGGATAGGGTGGAAAGTGGATAAATTGCTTATTCTAAGTCAAGAGGCCTTGAGCTTGTTACGTGACCTCTGTTCCCTCCAAATTTCACATCTGATCAAAAAGTGGATAATAATACCTTTCTTGAAGGTAAATTATAAGGATTTGTTCCTCCCTTCCTCCTTTCCTCCCTCCCTTCCTTCCTTCTTTTATTAATTCTGGGCATTGTTCTATATGCTGGGGACTTACTATAGAATCAGACAGACAAAATTTCTGAGCCATGGGTCTTACTCTGTGGTTGAGGATTACACAACAGGCAAGTCTCTGAATCAATGACATAATATTAGACAGTGATGTATACAATGACAATATAAACTAGGGAATGAGATAGAAAGTTAATTTACATAGGGTAGTTAGGGAAGGCTTCCTGGAAGAGGTGAAATTTTGGCTGAACCTAGAAATCAAGAGAAGGGAACAGACAGGAAAAGATCTGGCATTAACAGCCATTCAAGTCAAGGTGCTGGTTAATACAAGACCTTGAGACAGGAATGAACATGGTGTGTTTGAGGAAGAGAAAGAAGGTCACTGTGGCTGGGTCATTGTTCATACAGGTTAGAAATAATATATAGAGAAGGCACTGCATTGCACATAGTATGTGGTAACTAAAGGGCAGATGGTATTATTGAAAGCAGGTTGGGGATCAGACAAAAAACACTGGTTGTCTTAATGTTAAATGAAAATACTTGTAGCATTTTTTTATTCCACTTTTCTTTTTCTTTCCAAAACATGTTTGAGTTATAGTTTATTACCGATGTCCAGGAAGTTCTTTAATAGGTTGCATTTAAGAACATTTATCCTCAAATCTCTAAGTATTTCACAAACCAGCTATAAGAAAAACTAAACCAACACATACTCAATTTATGGAATTGCTATATCAGGCCTTATGAGCTAGTCAGAGTCTATACGGTTCAGGCGAAGGCCAAAGACTGAGTAATACCCACAAACTGGGGCAAGAACAAATGCTACAATCTTTCAACTCTTGTCTCACCTGGATGTGCAAGGAAAGAGTTGGGAAGGAGAGATGTGCAGAGAAGCCTGGGAAAAGGGCATTGATTTAGTTGTCTGTTGCTGTGTAACAGATCACCCAAAACTCAGTGGCTTAAAGCAACTATTTTATTATCTCTCATGTGGGTGGACAGGATCAGCTGGGCAGTTTTTCTGCTGGTCTCACTCAGAATCTCTCATGCAGTTGTGGTCAGATTGTGCCCAGGACTGGCGTCTTCTGGAGGCTCAACTGTATTCTAGGATGGCTGCATCTGTCTCCCTCCCCATCTAGTTCAGGGCTTCCGCTCTCCACTTGCCCCCTCCACACGGTCTCTACAAAGTCTCTCCAGCTGGGTAGTAGACTTCTTACATGGCAGCTCAAGGTTCCCCAAAGTGCAAAAGAGAAGGCAGCAGGTCTTTTAAAGGGCTAAGCCCTGCACTGGATTAACGTAACTTTTGCCACATTCTATTGGTTAAAAGAAGTCACAGGGCTAGTCTAGATTCATTTTGGGAGGGAAGTATACAGGAGGCCTCGTTCACGGAGACCATCTTTAGAGACAGGCTACCACAAAATCAATGAGTAAGACAGGCTGTGTGAGGCTGAAACCTCTGTTTAGACACTAGCACATGGCCCCACCTCAGGAAACAAATGCTAGGTCTTTGAGAGGCAGGAAGTCTGTAGCTCTGCCTTTGGTGTCTAAGCGAAGCTATGGAATCTCGAACGGTCATTGTTACCACCAAATTCAAGCCAAACAAAACACACAAACAGAACATCCTTTTTTTCTTCCTCTCCCTTTTCCTACAAAATTTCTTTCTTATTTTACTCAAAACTCACTTGCTGTGCTTACAGGAGAAGGCCAGCGAGCATTTTTAGAGAAGTTTTATACTGAAGTTTAGTTTTACTGGCAATGAATTAGTGCTAAACCTCCATTAGCAAAGTCCCCAGGGAGCATTTCCGAGATAAATAAAGATTCTGAGGCACATAAATTATTTCCTACCTAAATTCCCCAGAACTGGGAACAAACTGTAGATATAGTTCTCTAGCCAAGAGGTCATATAAACCTTTGACTAAGAATGAAAAAGTTAAAGCTATGTTAATTCTCATTAGCATTTCTTTGATCAAATGTATATTTTCCTCCTTTTCACGACTTTGTTTTTTCAAATGCAAATATGTGTTTAAACATTAGCCACTGAGCTGCAACAGGGAGAGCCCTCCACAGAATGTTTGAATATGCAAATCAACACCTCTGAGAGGAAAAGATGAACCTTCTCTACTTGGCTCTTTTGTACATGGCAGCAAGCACTGGAAAGTACAATTAAATAGGGCCTCTCTGAGCCCCTCCATCAAGAAGTATGTATTATCAACTGAACTATAAGCGGCTGTGCTGCCAGAAGTCTTAGCAAAATGCCATGTGTGACCCAGAGAGATTCCAAATGGAATACAGTTACAGTGAAATTGAGACACCATTAAGGAAAGTGGCCCCAATCAGTGTTCATACAGAGCCAATACAAAGTTTTGTTCGAAATTGGGCTCAGAAATTTCATTCTAAGAATGGTTTTTAAAGTAAATATGCATTTTGAATATAAAAGGCCGAAGGTAGAGGTGTGTGGGCGTAATTCATCCATGGTATTTTATTCTGAGGATTCTGCCCAATTCATGAAAGAGTGACATTTGCTAAAATTTTGAAATTACTTTTTTCAAAAAGATGAGCAAATGCAAATGAAGCTACAGATACTAATCAAGAACAGGGTAGACAGTGACGGATATGAAGATTGTGTTAGCGGGCCAAAATCGGTCTGAGCGCCATATTGAATCAGAATATAAAGTTTCAACAGGAACTGCCAAGTCTACTCCATAGGTATGGGGATGCTGTGCTTCAAATTAAAACTATCCACAACTATTTTACTATGTAAGACTTCAGAATATTGGTAGAGGGTAAGCTCAACTAAAATATAAAATGTAAGGGGCTTAGTTTATTTGTTGCCATAACCTATGCCTAGAAAAATGCTTGTCACATAGTGTCCAAAAACTGTTATGTTTTTTTTTTTTTTTTTAGAAAGAATCAGTACATATCAGAAGAAACCAAAATCACAAATGAAAATAGGCTCAACTTCACTAGTAATCAGGGAACTGGAAATTAAAGCAAAGATAGTCATCGGGGTGATGTACCAAGTGCTGGGAAGGTCGTTAAGAAGGTGAGGTGATAGGTATGCTTATTAACTGTGGCTGAAAGGGTAAATTGGTACAGTTGTCAAAAATAATCAGAGCAAATAAATAAATAAATAAAACCTATAGGGTTTTTTGAGCAGTTAATTTGTATGCAGACAGGGAAAATCTGTTCAGAGAAACAGAAGGTTCCATCTTAGGCTGGTTACAGTGAGACTTGTAAAGAAAAAGGGAGTAAATATCAAGCAGAATATTAACTGTTGTCTAAACAGTTAAGCTCTTCACTACTAGCCGAAAGGTTGGCGGTTCAAATCCACACAAAGCTGCCTCAGAAGTAAGGCCCGCCATCTGCTTCTGAAAGGTCACAGCCTTCAAAACCCTATGGAGCAGTTCTACTCTGCACCCATGGCGTTGTTATGAGTAAGAATCGACTTGATGGCAACAAACAACAACAACCTTAACACAATTAAATCCTACTTTCTTTTCGTCCTGAGATTACCAGACAGACTTTGCGACCTGGCTGAGATATCTCGATTACTCAGGAAACGCCAAAGGATTACAATTGTCTTTTCGGGAAACAAGGGCCAAGACTAGTTTACTTTTTGGTGAAGCTAAATTTTTTGCACAAAGTGAACTTTAAACCGATTCACTGTTAACAGTTGTCTTGTTACAGAGTGGGTTCACGATTTTATGGTCACCACGTTTCCACCCTGTCTTCTTGTTAGCAGTGTAGTCAGTGATCTTTGTGAAATTCCTATGCACTCAGAGGAATCCATCAATTTGGGGCCTCAGGTTCCTTTCTTACTAACACAGTGATCCCTTCCAAGTGAAAAGATGGTGTCAGTTCTCACCTACTTTGAACCTTTCTTTCTCTTCATTCTTAAAGTCTCCTTAATAATTGATAGTCTATTGAACATTCCACTGAGAGCCTCTTCCAGGGTGTCTGGGACACCACAGTATTGAAAATACAGATTGGCATCTTCACACACAGTACCACCCTCCTTTCTTCCAATTCCCTCCTGCTTCCTCCTAATGATCCTTCCTACCCTCTCCCTCCCCTTTCTTCTCTTTTTTCTACATTTTAAATAAAAACTAGCATAATATAAAGAAAATAATGTGGATTTTGAAGTCAGGGAAACATTGTTTTCAGTCTTGGCTTCCCAAGTTGTTACGGAACCTTTGTGAAGTTAGTTTTAATCTATTTGAGCCTCAGTTTTTTTTAGCAATAACACAGAGCTATAGTATCTATCCTATTGTGTTTTGTGGATATTACATTTATATATATTGAAGTGACATATAGACGGCATCTATGTGGGTTATGTAATGCCAGCTGAAGCAACAATTTAAAAAATATTTAGTGGCCTAACTTATTAGAATTTTATTTCTGCAGGTGTTCCTGGTCAACCAACACATAATCCTGGGTATCTGAAGTTTTCCATCTTGTAACTTTACCATTTCCTAGTCCTCAGAACGGCTATGAGTATGCAATAAACCACCTTATTAGCAAAGGGCCTATTTGGAATTGAGATATATATACATATATCATGTCCACCCTTGTTCCATTGGTCAAAACTAGGTACTTGGTAACACTTAAAGTGAGTGGGCCAGAAAAGTCTACACAGAAAAGTCCGAGGCTGGACAGCCCTTCTCAACAACAACTCAACGGTATGAAAGCTCCAATTTATGATGGATGTCCACCCATCTGTCAGAGTCATCCTCTCTGAGCTCCACATATCCCTGCACATCCTTCTCCCCCTATATAGAAAGTGCTCGCCCATCTCTACAGGGATAACCCAAATTCCTATCCAGTCTCTGCATTCAGCTCAAAGCCTTAGATGGCTGAACAATGAGTCGTCCTCTTCATCAGGCGTGGTAATGGCTTCTCATGATCTAGAGACCTATGGGATTAAATAAAATTTTATGGCCCATCCTCACCTCTAGGATACAATGGTGGAGCAAAGACAGGAAAACCACACACACATACAAAATCACATTTGGATAAAAAAATAGGAGACACAGAGAGGATACCAGTTTACTGCCATTCTGAAATCCTGGCAAGCAAGCATTGTAAAGATTCCAGCCCTCTACCCTAGAAGTGATTGGAGTTCCTTGATTAGCTCCTGATTCTTTCTGTGTAGAACTCTCTTATCCATTATTATGGCCACCGGCTCCATCTTTTGGTATATCTTTTTATCACTGATGGACTCATCTAACCTGGGCGCTGGGAAGAATGCCCTCCTTGGAGGCTGCACAACTTTTACTGCTGTCTTCATGGTTGTGTAAATTTAGGGGCCTGCAGGTAGTTTTAGGAGCCCTGGTGGCACAGTGGTTAAGAGCTATGGCTGCTAATCAAAAGGTCGGCAGTTTGAATCCACCAGCTGCTCCTTGGAAACCCTATGAGTCAGTTCTACTCTGTCCTGTAGGGTTGCTATGAGTCGGAATCGACTTGACGGCAACGGGTTGCAAACAATGGACAAAGACTTTGCCCCCTAGATGGGTTGATGGTCTTTTTGGTAATTTTTGGTAATACAATTTCTTCAGCCACTTAACTGGCTTCTGATTGATCTGCTTTTAGTCAGTCCCATTTGCTTGTAACCATACTCAATGTTTTCCTAGACTAAATTTTTAATCCTGATCTGTATCTTTATTTTCTTATCCCCATGCCACTCCCTCAATTTAATCACAACTACCTTGAGACTATCTGAAAGATAAGGCTTGGGTGTGAAAGAAACATTCATAATTTGACGTTTGCTGCAGAGTTGGATCCCTCCATTTTAATGAAAATTCCCAATGGGCCTTTGTTGCTCAAACCTTCTTTAGTTTTATCTTTTACTTTTTTTTATTGTTCATCTTTTTATTGTACTTTAGGTGAAGGTTTACAGAACAAATAGTTTCTCATTAAACAGTCAGTATACATAATGTTTTATGACTTTGGTTAACAACCCCATGAAATGTCAACACTCTCCCTTCTCTACCTTTTTTTTTTTTTTTGGTGAAAATATATATAGCCAAATATGCACCATTTCAAAAATTTCTACATGTACAATTCAGTGACATCGGTTATGTTCTTCCATTTGTGCTGCTATTCTCACTTTAGATGAAGGTTTACAGAACAAAATAGTTTCTCATTAAACAGTACATATTGCCCTATGACAATGGTTGACAACCCCACTACATGTCAACACTGTCCTTACTCAATCTTGAGTTCTCTGTCACCAGCTTTCCTGTCCCCTCCTGCCTTCTAGTCCTTGTCCCTGGACTGCTGTGCCTCTTTAGTCCCATTTTGTTTTATGGCACTGTCAAATCCCCGACTGAACAGTGAACCTTGGAAGTGACTTCATCACTGAGCCAAAAGGGTGTCTGGGGGCCATACGCTCGGGGTTTCTCCAGTCTCTTTCAGGCCAGTAAATCTGGTCTTTTGTGTGTGGGTGTTAGAACTTTGTTCTACATCCTTCTCCAGCTCTGTCCAGAACCCTCTGCTGTGATCCCAGTCAGAGCAATCACTGGTGGTACCCGGATACCATCTAGCTGTACTGGAATCAGTCTGGTGGAAGGCCTTGGTAGCTGTGGTCCATTAGTCCTTTGGACTAATCTTTTCCTTGTATCCTGTTTTCTTCATTCTCCCTTGCTCCCGAAGGCGTGAGACCAGTGGAGAATCTTAGATGGCTGCTCACAGGATTTTAAGACCCCAGATGCTACTCACCAAGGTAGAGTGTAGAACTTTGTCTTTATAAACTGTTTTACGCCAATTGAGCTAGATGCTCCCTGAGACCATGTTCCCCACAGCCCTCCACCCAGCAATTCAGTCCCTCAGGGAGTTTGGACGTGTCTATGGAGCTTCCATGACCTTTCCTTGTACAAGTTGTGATGGCTTCCCCAGTATTGTGTACTTTCTCACCCTTCACCAAAGATATCACTTATCTATTGTCTATTTTGTATCCCCCCCCCACACCGCCATCCTTTGTAAGCAACGAAGATTGTTACTTTTTGTGTGTAAACTTTTTCATGAGTTTTTCAAATAGAGGTCTCGTACAATATTTGTCCTTTTGTGATTGACTTATTTCACTCAGGATAATGTCCTCCAGTTTCATCCATGTTATGAGATGCTTCACAGATTCATCATTGTTCTTTATTGTTGCGTAGTACTCCATTGTGTATCACAGTTTGTTTATCTATTCATCTGTTGATGGACATCTAGGTTGTTTCCACCTTTTGGCTATTGTGAACAATGCTGCCATGAGCATGGGTGTGCATATGTCTGTTCATGTGATGGCTCTTATTTCTCTAGGATATATTCCTAGGAGTGGGATTGCTGGATCGTATTGTATTTCTATTTCTAGCTTTCTAAGGAAGAGCCATATCATTTTCCAGAATGGTTGTATCATTTTGCATTCCCACCAGCAGTGCACAGAGGTTTGGATCTACCTGCAGCCTCTCCAACGTTTGTTATTTCCAGCGTTTTTGATTCGTGCAAGTAATGCTGGGGTGAGATGGTATCTCATTATGGTTTTTATTTGCATTTCTCTAATGGCTAGTGAGCGCGAACATTTCCTCACTTGTCTGTTGGCCGCTTGAATCTCTTCTTTGGTGAAGTGTCTGTTCATTTACTTTGCCCATTTTTTAATAGGATTATTTGCCTTTTTGTTGTAGAGGTGTTGGATTTTCTTGTAGATTATGGAGATTAGATCTTTGTCTGACTTGTACTGTCCAAAACATTTTTTCCCAGTCTGTAAGTTCTCTTTTTTATCTTTTGGTGAAGTCTTCTGAAGAGCATAGGTGTTTGATTTTTAGAAGATCCCATTTATCTACCTTATCTTCAGGGGTTTGTGTGTTGATGGTTATGGTTCATATCCTGTTAATGCTGAGTATTAAGGCCTGTAGCATTGGTCCTATTTTTTCTTCTATGAACTTTATAATTTTTGGCTTTATCTTTAGGTCTTCGATCCATTTTGAATTAGTTTTTGTGTATGGTGTGAGGTATGGGTCCTGTTTCATTTTTTTGCAAATGGTTATCCAGTTTTGCCAGCACCATTTGTTAAAAAGGCTGTCTTTTCCCCATTTGATGGACTTTGGCCCTTGTCGAAGATCAGGTGACCGTAGGTCGATGGATTTACATCTGGGTTCTAAATTCTGTTCCATTGCTCAATGTATCTGTTGTTGTACCAGTACCAGACTGTTTTGACTACTGTAGCTGTATAGTAGGTTCTGAGGTCAGGTAGTGTGAGTCCTCCTACTTTATTCTTCTTCTTCAATAGTGCTTTACTTATTCGGGGCTTCTTCCCTTTCCATATAAAGTTAATGATTAGTTTTTCCATCTCTTTGATGAATGTTGTTGGTATTTGGATCGGGATAGCATTGTATTTGTAAATTGCTTTGGGTACAATTGTCATGTTCACAATGTTGAGTCTACCTATCCATAAGCATGGTATGTTTTTTCATTTATTTAGATCCCTTTGGGTTTCTTGCAGTAGTGTTTTGTAGTTTTCTTTGTATAGGTCTTTTACATCCCTGGTTAGATTTATTCCTAAGTATTTTATTTTTTTAGGGGCTATTATAAATGGTACTGTTTTCCTGATTTCCAATTCATCGTTCTCCTTATTGGTATATAGGAATCCAACTGATTTTTGTATGTTTATCTTGTATCCTGCTACTCTGCTGAATCTTTCTATTAGTTCCAGTTGATTTCTCGTGGAGTCTTTAGGGTTTTCTATGTATAGTAACACGGACAGTTTAACTTCTTCATTGCCAATTTTGATGCCCTTTATTTCTTTTTCTTCCCTTATTGTTCGAGCTAGGACTTCCAGCACAATGTTAAATAGGAGTGGTGATAAAGGGCATCCTTGTCTTGTTCCTCTTCTCAAGGGGAATATTTTCAGCCTTTTTCCATTAAGAATGATGTTGGCTGTTGGTTTTACATATATGCCCGTTATTATGCTGAGAAATTTCCCTTCTATACTTATTTTATTGAGAGTTTTATCAGGAATGAGTGTTGGACTTTGTCGAATGCCTTTTCTGCGTCAATTGAGATGATCATGTGATTCTTTCCTTTTATTTATGTGGTGGATTATGTTGATTGATTTTTTAATGTTGAACCATCCTTGCATACCTGGTATGAATCCTACTTGGTCGTGGTGTATTATTTTTTTTGATATGATGCTGAATTCTATTGGCTACAATTTTGTTGAGAATTATTGTATTTATATTCATGAGAGATATTGGTCTGTAATTTTCTTTTTTCATGGCGTCTTTGCCTGTTTTTTTTTTTTTTTTTAATCAGGGTTATGCTGGCTTCATAGAATGAATTCAGAAGTGTTGCTTCCTCTTCTATGCTCTAAAATAGCTGGAGTAGTACTGGTACAAGCTCTTCTGTAAATGTTTTGTAGAATTCTCCAGTGAAGCCACCTGGGCCAGGGCTTTTCTTTGTTGGGAGTTTTTTTTTTTATTACCTTTTGAATCTCTTCTCTTGTTATGGGTCTGTTCAGATTTTCAACATCACTTTGTTGTAGTTTGGGTAGGTAGTGTGTTTCTAGAAATTTATCCATTTCCTCTAGGTTTTTAAATTTGTTGGAGTATAATTTTTCATAATATTCTGTTATGATCCTTTTTGTTTCAGTTGGGTCTGTTGTAATGTCACCCATTTCATTTCTTATTTGGGTTATTTGCATCCTTTCCTGTTTTTCTTGGTCTGTCTGGCCAGTGGTTTGTCGATTTCTTTGATTCTCTCAAAGAACAAACTTTTGGTTTTGTTGATTCTTTCTATTGTTTTTCTGTTCTCTATTTCTGCTCTGATCTTTATTATTTGCTTTCTTCTTGTGGCTGTGGGCTTTTTTTGCTGTTCTCTTTAAATTTGTTTGAGTTGTGTAGTTAATGTTTTGATTCTATCCCTTTTTTCTTTTTTGATGTGTCCATCTATTGCTATAAATTGTCCTCTGAGTACTGCCTTTGCTGTGTCCCAAAGGTTTTGGTATGATGTGTTTTCATTCTCGTTGATTCTAGGAATTTTTTTATTCCATCTCTGATTTCTTCTATTACCCATTGTTTGTAAGCAGGGTGTTATTCAGTTTCCATGTAATTGATTTTTTTTTTCCTTGCTCTTTCTGTTGTTAATTTCTACCCTGGTGGCAAGACACTTTGTATTATCTCAATGTTTTGGATCTTGTTGAGGATTGCTCTGTGGCCTAAGATGTGGTCTCTTCTGGAGAACGTTCCATGTGCATTGGAAAAGAATGTGTACTTTGCAGCTGTTGGATGCAGTGTTCTATATATGTCTATGAGGTCAAGTTGACTGATTTTGCCCTTTAGGTCTTCTGTATCTTTGCTGAGTTTCTTTTTAGATGTTCTGTCCTTCATTGACAGTGGTGTGTTGAAGTCTCCTGCTATTATTGTGGAATTGTCAATTTCTCTTTTCAGTATTGTTTGAGTTTGTTTTATGTATTTTGGAGCCCTGTCATTGGGTACGTAGATGTTTATTATGGTTATGTCTTCATGATGGATGATCCCCTTAATCATTATGTAGTGTCCTTCTTTGTCTTTTATGGTGGATTTTGTTTTAAAGTCTATTTTATCTGAGATTAGTATTGCCACTCCTGCTCTTTTTTGGTAGTCGTTATCTTGATATATATTTTTCCAACCATTGATTTTTAATAAATTCACATCTTTGTTTCTAAGGTGTATCTCTTGTAGACAGCATATTGATGGATCCCGTTTTTTTTAATCCATTCTGTCACTTTCCATCTCTTCATGGTTGCATTGAGGCCATTTACATTCAGTGTAATTATTGATAGATGTGAGTTTATTGCTGTCATTTTGTAGTGCTTTTTTTTTGGTGGTACTGACGTTTTCTTTGTTCCTCTTACTCTTCTGTGCTGAATTCTTTTTCTTTGTGGATTTTTTTTTCATTTCTTTTGTTTTTGTAGGTTTTCTTTTTACTGAGACTTTATATTTTTCCTCTTTATTTTTATGAGTATGTTTGTTAACTTTCTTTGTGGTTACCGTGAAATTTACCCTTTTCTTTCTATGTTTGAAGCAGTCTATTATTACTTAGTATTACCTTGCCTTTCTCTCCATTAGAAGGTTCTATACCTACACCATTTATTCCCTCTTTTATTGTTCTGATGTTGTTGTCATTAACAGATTAACTGCTCTGATTCCCTGTTGTATTTCTTTTGGTTTTGGATAGTCCTTGAGAGTTCATTTCCTAGATTGGTATCCGGCTGGTACAATCCTACGTCCTAGATTCAGCCTGTGAGCTGAAGTTGTTTTTTCTCAGATCAAAGAACTCCCTTTAATAATTCTTGTAAGTTTGGTTTGGTTTTTACATATCCCCTTAATTTCTGTTTATCTGAAAATGTCCTAATTTCACCATCATATTTAAATGAGAGTTTTGCAGGATATGTTATTCTTGGCTGGCAATTCTTTTTCTTTCAAGGTTTTATATGTCATCCCATTGCCTTCTTGCCTGCATGGTTTCTGCCGAATAATCTGAGCTTAGTCTTATTGTTTCTCCTCTGTATGTGACTTCTTGTTTTTCATGTGCTGCTCTCAGGATTCTTTGTTTGTGTTTGGTTTTGGCAAGTGTGATTATGATATGCCTTGGTGATTGTCTTTTGGGGTATATCTTATATGGGGTTCGTTGAGCTTCTTGGATGGCCAGCTTTTCATCTTTCATGATATTGAGGAATTTTCTGTCAGCAGTTCTTCAATGATCCTTTGTTTTCTGTTTTCTCCCCATTCTGGAACTCTGATCACTTGCAAATTTTTGCTTTTGATTGTCTCCCACATAATTATCAGGGTCTCTTCATTTTTCTTTTTTCTTTTTCTGAGTTTTCCTCAAACAGAGTTGTATCCAAGTGTTTGTCTTCAATTCCACTGATCCTGTCTTCCACCATTTCAAATCTGCTCCTCAGCCCATCTATGACACTGTCCATTTCAGAAATCTTTTGTTTCTTTTGGATTTCTAATTGTTGTTGTTGTATAATTTCTAGATGTAAATTTATTTTGGCATTTTGTTCCTGCATTATTTTCCTGAATTCTTCCATGTTTTTTTTTGTATTTTCTATGAATTTGCCTGCCTTTTCCATGAATTTTTCTATTTTTTTCCTCCTTTTTGTCTGCTTTTTGCTTCAACTCTTGAATAATTCTGAGTATTAGAGATTTGAATTCCCTATCAGGTAGTTCTAGTGCCTTTTCTTCTACTGGAAAGTCATCTAGTGTTTTATTTTGGACAACTACTAGAACCATCCTGTCCTGTTTTTGTAAATGTTTTGATATTGTCTGCTGTCTTCAGGACATTCAGTAGTTATTTTTCTCATTTACTGATTGTAGATTTGTTTGTTTCGTCCTTTTTTTAAAAAAATTTGGCTGTGTCTGAGCAGGCGGGCTGTGTGTTCTTTGTAGTTTGCTTGTCTGTGGGCACGATACTTTTCACGTCCTTTTCCAATGGGCAGGGTCAGTCCCTCAGATATGGTACAGCAGAGCAGGTCTAGCTGAAGAGGAGTTGCTGGGATGGGTTGTTTGTGGCACTTATTACAGCCACCAGAGCGGGTCGGGAAGCAGTGCAGGGCAGGTTCCAGTAGGCCATACCTGTGCTCCTTGGTGGTGTCATGTTAAGCGCACAGTGCAGGTAGGCAGGATGGAGGGGAGAGATTGTGATGTATGGAGCTAAGATGGGTATGGGAGAGAGGAGAGAGGAACAGAGGCCAAAAACATACAAACAAAAAAGAATGCTGGGGAGCTTGCCGTTGGAGTGGAGAGATGAGAGACTATGAAATGGAGAAAAACAAAAAGGGGAAGAAGAAGAAGAAAAAGAAAAGAAAAGAAAATAATGAATAAATAAACATTAGAAAGAAAAAAGAAAATAAAGCTCCCAGGGATCCCACCAGTGTAGCTACGAGTTCTGGGGAAGTTGTTCCCTGCTGTTGAAGTACAGCCTGGGTAGAAGACGTAGAGGTGTCACTCAGCGCAAGGTATTCAGGGGACAGGAAGAGAAGGAAGGTATAGAGAGATGACTAACTGAGTAATGAAGAAAGAAAAAAGTGGAAAAAGAGGGGAAAGAAAACAAAACAAATTAAAAAAAAAGAACAAGAAACCCCCCCAAAAAAAAACATGAAAATAAAATGCTCTCAGGGATTCTTCTGCGTGTCTGCGCAAGTTGAGGGGGTAGGTCCCAAGCCGTGCAGTACTGACCGGCTAGAACTGGCTCACAATTTGAGAAAAGAAAAATAAAACAAAGAAACAAACAAACAACAACAAAAAAAGGCCCTGGATCCCACTAGCGTGGCAACATGGACCGGGAAGCAGTTTCACAGCCTTTCAGGAAGAAGCAAAGATGGCACATGGAGCCAGGTATTTGAGTGAAAGGAGGGGGAGGTGGTGAGAGGTAAGGAAGGAATCAAAAGAAGTGGAAAAAAGCAACACCAGCAGCCATCAGATGGCACTCAAGGAGTCAGCCAAGGCGGGCGGGTGGAATCCAAGTAGCTGGTGCTTCCCGGTCAAGAGACTGTGTCTGCGGGAAGCAGAGGAGGCCATGTGGGGGGTGAAGGTGGCTGGGGGGGTGGGAAAGCATATATCACTGGTTACCGGTTATTCTGTCTCCTGCTGGAAGCTCCATGAAGCTGCTTTCTCTTACTCCTTGTTCACTGGTCTCTGATAGGAGTCCAAGATGGCGGATCCGTGCTGCATTAGCTGATAGTGGACCTTTGCATGTATGTCTCATCACTCTCTGTTCCCTGTCACTTTCTTATTCCATTTGGTGCTCAGCTGAGTTCTTTATCTCTTCATTTGATGCTTAGGGTTTCAGGATTGCTGTTTTCTGTTTGGCTTAGTTTTTCAGATTTTGATGTGTAGGGACGGTGTGGTGTTTCAGCCTAGAGCGCCACATTGCCAGAAGTTTCTCTTTTACTTTTCTGCTTCAGAAGTAGTTTGCTTTTCTAGCTCTGCAGGGCCTCAAATTTCTGGAGTCTTTCTGTCCCTTTTATTTCTGCTTTCAAACAAGTCAGTTCTTGCCTGAGCTCAATTATTTCGTGTGATACTTTGTTAAAGAAAGCACATTATTACTAACACACACACTAACATTATGTTTTCTCATTCCTTCCCTTAGAGCTACTGGCTCAGTAGGGTCATAATCTTCCTTCCATGGTATCATAGGCAACACTTTCACCAATGTTTTGCCACTGCATTATGTGGAGCTCCGTCTTTCCAGCCTCCAGTATCAGTTTCTCCACCACCCTTCAACTGCTTGCTAAGCCAACAACACATGCTTAGATTGATAGTAGCACCCAACTTTAAGGAATCAATTTCTGTATTTGTAGAGTAATGCCAGGTGTTGTAATAAACAACCATTAAATTAAAGTGGCTTAACCCAATACAAGTTTATTTTTCTCTCTCTTAGCAATCTAATGTTAATGTCCCTGGTTATCTGACAACCTTCCACAGGGCAAAGGCTCCTTCCGTCTTGTGGTTCCACCACATCCTAGAGCCTCAGAGTCCTCTGCATCCAGCTGACAGATGGAGAAAAACAGTGTATACAAGTCTGTCCTGCTTCTTAAAGGGACTGACTTGGAAGTGACTTTCATTCCTTCTGCTCATATTCAATTAGATAATTTGTGTAGTGGTTTGGGTCCTCCAGGATGTAGACTGAGATGGAGATTGAAGTGCAGAAGTTTCATTAGGGACTGTTCTTGGAATCAACAACTGTGAAAGGGAAAAAGTAGGATTGGGCAGAGGGAGAAAGTGAGCTGTGCTGCAGTTCCAACTTCAGCAGACATTCAGAGGGAGCTGTGAAGCTAGACTAGCCTTTAGAGTTGTCCCATGTTGCAACAAGGGTGCCAGTCATTTATATTCCTGTATAGACCAGTCATTGGATGTAGATTGTCCCTGGAGAGAGGGTGTGAAATTGGGTGAGACAGCTTGCTCCAGCTCAGGGCAGTTTCCTGAAAGTGCAATAGCTGAGGGCTATTATCTGGCAGTCCTCCCAGAAGCTGGAGGAAGGTACCCTTCAGACCTGAAGGGGAGTCTGAGCAGTATATCACAGTACATCACAGTTACACCACAATGGGTCCCAGTGCAACACTGAGATTCAACAGGGCATGGGAAATGTCATCTCTGGTTGAGACAGCTTCCTCTCATTGACAACTTCATATTGCAAAAAAATGGAACATTAGTATTTGGTGGTCATCTGTGACACAGATCAAAACATATATTTTTTCTAATGTCCTGCATGACTTCTAACAGACATTTTTATAATACGGTATATAATGTGCCTTATATAAATATTAATGTTGTTTCTTAGAATCAGAGTTATTCATTGTGTTCATGCATTTGAATTACTTGTAGAATTACATACATTTCCCAATGCAAGAATTTTATGAGGTTTATTTAAATGTATTCAGTTTTTCAAAATCTATCCAAGTATGCATGGACTCAGGAAAATATAGTTTTGAGTCATTATAGTGTCTCTTTTAGAAAAGAAATATACATTCAACTTTTAAATTCCTAAATACATTTTTGATTATATGCAAGCTGTAATATAAAGTTAACATTCTAGGCTCCTTATAATTTATGGGGATATAAAATAGGTTTGAAGTAATTTTATCTTCCAGCATCAATTGTGAGTTAACTACATGATTTCCAATCTTCCTTTAATAAGTGTCAACATTTTATGAAACCAATCACATCATATTTGCAATAGTTTCTGATAAAAATAAATTTCCTGAGTTCAAGCCCATGACTGGAATGCACAGCATGAAATCAGGGGTACCAAGATAGCTCCAAATTAGGCTGCCCAAGCAGAAATGATCCTTCAGTGAGATTTGTGCTTCAAATCACTGGGGCCCTCCAAGTTAGCATGTTTATTCTGTGAATGCTGACTCCAATTTTGATATATAATTCCCATCCTGACCATCAGCCTAAATTTGGACTGTAGTTTTCAACACATCCAGCATAACTTGTCTAGGTAACCCCAAACATAGAAACTGAGATGGACTCCTACTTATGATACTCTCATGGCACTACAGCAACCAGCCTCCTTGTCCTGTAGGAGAATCCACCAGCCTGAGGCCTTATTACAATTTGACTCTCAGACAGGGTAAGATAAAAGTTCACTATCCCCTTGGCTTAGTAATGCCTAAAATTACAGCCCTGGAGATTCAATTTCTTCTTTTTTTTTTTTTTTAATTCTGCTTCTTTTTTTTTTTATTGTACTTTAGATGAAGGTTTACAGAACGAATAGTTTCTCATTAAACAGTTAGTATACATATTGTTTTATGACAATGGTTAACAACCCCATGACATGTCAACACTGTTCCTTCTCAACCTTGGGTGAGATTCAATTTCTTAATCTACCAGTCCCTGTTCAATAAAATTCCAAATACCTTGGGTAAAGAAAGAGGGGGCTTTTGTTAGTTATTCATACCTTAATTTAAATGAATGATTATTTTATGAAATAGTTTGCTAGAAGAAAGGGATGGGCTTGACTGTCAACTATATTGAGTAGAGGAATAGGAATACCACCAAGTTTGCTTATGGGGAGGGTGTATTAGTTATCTATGGATGCATAGCAAATTACCCCAAAACATAGAGGTTTTAAACAACACACATTTATTGTCTTACAGTTTCTGTGGAATCCAAGCACAGCTTAGCTGGACTCTCTGCTTTGAGGTTTATCACAAAATTACAAAGCGTTGGCTAGTGGTATGGTCTTTTCTGAAGGCTCAAGTGGGGAAGGATCAGATTTCAAACTTATTCATGTGGGAGCTGACTGGTTTCAGTTCCTCATGGAATTGGATTGAGGGCCTCAGCTCCTCATCGGTTGTTGGATGGAGGTTGCCCTCAGTTTCTTACCACACAGGTCTTTGCAACATGGCAGCTTGCTTCATCAAAGTGAGGTCGCTGGGATGGCAAGAGAGAGAGATTGCCAGTAAGGAGGAAGTCACCTAATTATAGAGTGACATCCCATTACCTTTGCTCTATTCTGTTCATTAGAAGCAGGTCTCTATGGCCAACCCACACCCAAGGGGAGGTGATTATGCAAGGGAGTGAATAGCAGCAGATGGGGATCATTGAGGGCCATTTTTGAAAGCTGCATACCACAAGGTGGTTGACTGCAGAGTAAGGAAGGGAATGGAGGTTCTGATAGCAAATTTTGCTAAAATCGTATGTCTTATGTTTACTGGAATTTGGCTCAGATGACTTCTCCTATGCCATGGTTCTAGCACCATAATCCTGAAATCATTATAACACAAGCTGAAAAAAAATCTACAGCTTCTAGGAATCTGTTTCATCATCAACAAAATACGGATGGATAATGCCTACTTCAAACTCTTGTCAATGAAAATGAACTGACAACTGCTTTAGAGGTAGGACTATGGGTAATTTTTCTTCTCTGCATGTTTGTCAATACCTTGACATTTTTATAAAATCATAAGTGGAGTTAAAAATATTTTTTTTAGAAAACATTACAAAACACACCACTATAGCATTTAATATACATTAAATACTCAAGTAAACAGGGGCAGGTTATCCAATAAGCAGGGTAAACATGGGCTTACTAACCTGTAGTGAAACCTGTGTGAAATTGTTCACTATAGACTAGTAAGTAAGCACAAGTGAACCCGTGCTTACCTTGCTTACTGGTTCATCCGTCCCTGTCAGGGATTGTAAATTTGAAAAGATGCTTTCATTCTGTAGGAAGATGCTGTGGGATTGAGAGAGTGACAGATGCCAGCCATGCCTAGAAGCAGAATATTTGATGTGGTGAAAAAATGTGAAATTGTTCACTACAGATGCTCTTACAAGCAAGGCAAGCACCATGCTTACCTTGCTTATTGAATAATCTGCCCCTGCAAGTAAATAGTAGACTATCTTAGTGCTATACCTGAAATACTAAGCAGAAAGCGTATTTGAGCTGTGGGTTTGATGGAGGCTTAATTTGTTTTGAAGTGATTAACCCCGGAATAAAGTAGAAGTGAGGATAGAGCAAATTCACCCCTCAATGCTATATGTAGATTGGGCATCAGCTCCATCAATGGTCAGTATACAAGAAGCTGGCCATTGTATTTACATGGCTGAGACCTGCCTTATGCACAAGAGTTTTTGCTAACATTGAAGGGAGAAATCCCTATACCCTAAATGTAGGCAATTTATCACTGTCTTGATTCACTGCAACCTAGGGACACTTCTTTATCTAATTTTCCACTTAGCTTATGCCAAACAAACACTTAAAATGTCCTGTATTGTCATACTGTACTATTTTCTCTATTCTTTCCCTTTCAATATAAAGAATGACATTTTGGTGTTTCCCCTCCACACCACAACAATCTCATTTCTTTTAAATGCATTTTAAGCTCATTCATTCAACAAACAATTGTTGAGTTTTTACAATGACCTGTGTTTTATGGGTTCAGCTTTATAAAAGATGTACTCACTGATTTTAAGTACCTTGGGTTCTATTAGAGAAATTACATGTTCACTGACAAGATAAATGCTGCAAAAGGGATCGATTTAAACCACTGTGATCAACAAAGGCAACAAGAGGTGCCATTTGACACAGGACCTGAAGGCCAAGACTTCAGATGTGCACAGGAAATTACAAACTGTGAGTCCAAGTATAATTTTTCAAATGTTAAAAACATGACCCTCATACAAGTTTAGAATGAGCATGTATCAAAGATTTACCTCATTATTGAGAGAACCCGGAATATTACCCAAAGCAGGTCCTGCTTGGTGCAGGTTTTCGTCAATAAAGACACACCAAGGTGAGGAGGGAGGAAGAGTGTTTATTGCAAGCATGCAGGCAAGGATGTACATACCTCAAATCAAGCCCCTCAAACAAGGGAAGCAGAACCTTTTACACCATCTCTCACAAGGAAATTCGTACAAACTTTACGGACTACATAGGTTACCATGGCTCGCACAGTGCGCAAGCGCAGTAAGACAAATTCCATTTTTTTCCTTTGGTGTGTAGGCTAGTAAGCTGGGTTTGACTGGCTTGAGCCACACCCAGCACTTTGAGGACAATGGACAGGAGTGGGCAGGTTCCGCTTGGTCTGAGCTGCCGGCAATTGAGCCACACCCATCACCTTCACTCAAGGTTTTGTTTACTACTTATGGACAGAAGGAGCAGGTAAGCAGCTCCTGGCTGTGTTGGCTATCAGGAAGATAGTAAAAAATGGTTCAAAGAAGAGTTTAAAAAACAGAGATTTATACCGTCAGTCAATAAGTCAAATAAATGCTAAAATGAATTGCAGAGAGATTTTAAAAAATAATATCCTACAGGACAATAAAATGGTATCCTTTGACGTAGTCTTTCCTCCTAAATAGAAATTTACAAGTCAACATGTAACTTCAGAGCCAGGGCCCTGATCAGTAGTAAACAGTAAATCAAACAAAGGGTTAATCCTCTAGGCAATTAATTAGTCCTTGGGTGGACCTGTTAGGCAATGCTTCACTATGACATCGAAAGGACATGCAGTCATTGTCTTATTTCTAAGTTGTGGAGATTTTTTTTCTTAACAAGTATAAATGGTACGAACATAGTCACAGAGGTATACTTTCAGAGAATGGCACATAGACAAAGGGTTGGCAGACTTTTCAATAAAAGGCCAGATAGTAAATATTTTGGGCTTTGTGGGCCATATGATCTCTGTTTTAGTTACTCATCTTTGCCACTGAAGTGCAAAATCAGCCATAGAAAATATGTTAAAAAATGTGTATGACTATATTCCAATAAAACATTTTTTTTTCTGGACACTGAAATTTGAATTTTCTGTAATTTTCACATCACAAAATATTATTTTTTTCTTGTGATATTTTTTCAATCATTTAATAATGTAAAAACCACTCTCAGCTTGTAGGCCATACAAAAATAGGTGATAAAGTAGAATTTGACCCATAGGGCATAGACTAACTGAAGCAAAGAGTCACTATTTTAAATCAATGGTAAATAGGTAGGAAAGAGACTGGAGCCAGGAAATACATGGCGTTAATTCCCCTTCCCAGACACAGACAGAGGCAATTAAGTTATCAATTTGGGCAACAGTAGGAGTTAGATGACACTGTAATGCTTTTGTAAGATTAATATGAAAGAAATGTTTTAGACAAAGTGCAAGAGAGAAAGATCAGAGATAGCAAAACTAGATAGGAATTTGTCATTCGTTAGGTTTAGGGAGGTAATCATGTGGTTCAGGGTGTGGCCAAAGAAGAATTTCTCAACAGATAAGTTGTATAGGACAGGAAAGAGAGCAACTATTCAAAGTTTACACATAAGATTCAAGCCAGAGAGGACTGGGGAGTGAAGATTTCATTGTCAAAAAAGGAACATAATGACTATGTTGGCTGTAAATCAGCTGAGTAGGAGGTGTCCACAGAATCCCAGTTGTAGGCATTTAACAGGTTGCTGGGAATGCTTGAGAAAACCCTGGTGGTGTAGCGGTTAAGAGCTTGGCTGCTAACCAAAAGGTTGGTAGTTCAAATCCACCAGGTACTCCTTGGAAACCCTATGGGACAGAGTTACTCTGTTCTATAGGGTCACTATGAGTTGGAATCGACTTGACAGCAACGGGTTTGGTTTATTTTGTTGTTGTTGGGAATGCTTGAATGGATTTTGGGAGACAGTACTTGCCCAGGGTGAAAATTTGTGAAAAATTTCCTCAGGTAAGGGAGGGTGATGGTGCATGGGAAAGAATGGAGTGGCCAAAAAAAATACATAGGAGGAAAAATCAAACCAAGCACAGAAGCTGGTGTGTGTGGTGGTGGTGGTGGAGGGGTGGGGATACAGTGTGGCTTAATGGAATGAAGGGGGAAAAAAATCTATGCAAAGAAAAAAATCAGAGAAGCTGGAAAATTAGAATAGTTTATTATTGTTGTTGTTAGTTGCCTTCAAGTCAGCTCTGATTCATGGCAACCTTGTGTATAACAGAATGAAAAGTCGTCAGGTCCTATCCCATCTTCATGATCATTGGTATGTTTCAGCCCGTTGTTGTGGCTATTATGTCATTCCATTTCATTGAGGGTTTCCCTTGTTTTCACTGACTCTCTACCAACTATGATTCCTTTTCTAGTGAATAGTCTTTCCTGATGACATGTCTAAAGTAAGCAAGCCAAAGTCTCACCATCCTCACTTCTAAGGAGCATCCTGGTTTTATTTCTTCTAAGACTGACTTGTTTGTTCTTCCGGCAGCCCACATTATATTCAATATTCTTTGCCAACACATAGTTCAAATGCATCAGTTCTTCTAGGATAGACTAGAGTTATAGAAGCCATATATTTTGTTCATTCTGAAGGGAAATGATAGCTGAAGAGTCTAAAATGATATATAGTTCACGGGCACAATAATTTTTGCTTTTTCAGAATTTAGAGATTAAACTTTAGTAAACGAATTTCTAAAGTGGCAGAATATCAGACAACAGCTAACAGAGACATTAAAAAGGGCCTCAAGGCCCACTTCTAATGCCTCTGAAAGTGGCATTAAATGGTGAAAGAAATAAAGGGCCTGGGTTGTAATTCTGCCTGGTTATGTAATCTGCCTAATTATGTAATCTTTCCAATCTCATTAAACACTTTAGGCCCTCATTCTCTTTATGTGCAGAATGTAGGTTCTTTAAAATTGCTTATAGGTCTAAAAGTTAATAATTCTATTCTAGTCTTCTTACGTGTAAGAACAGCCTTGTCAAATCCCAAAAGGGGACAGTGGAAAATTGTGTCTACAGCTCTGGATCCTAAACTCTGAATCTCCAAGGAGTTACGTGGAGTTAGTAATGGAGATCCTTGAATTTTTTCCACATTGTAATATATTCCAGCATTTTAAAATCTAATTAAAATGGTATATCAATCCAGGAGAGTGCTTGAAAGACTAATGGAAACACTAATATTCTTTGGTGCTGAAATCTTATTAATTCAGGGATGGAATATTCTCGTGAGGAACAGAAGCTCTGATTGGCACTGGTGACTCTTTGACATTCAAAAATAATAAAAAAAAGCCATTTATGAAAAAAAGTTTGGAAGCCACTGGTCAAAATGGATCCAGATGGAATTACTGCAACAATACCAATGCCCACTGAGCATATCATTATTCAAAGCCTGACATTGGCAACAATTTCAACATATGGTGAAACGTCATTGACTCTCAGAAGACGGAAAACTCTACAGCTGTGGTTTGCTTCTGCTGAAAGAGCATACTTACACACATAATTTGCCACCTGTCAGACAAAAGAGAGGGAAATGTCCTGGATGTCCACAAGGTATAAAGAGAAGCTTCTAATCGTCACTGGATAAAGGGAGATTGGATTACACAGCTACTGCTTTCTCATGAAATAAATCGTAATAAACTAAATTTGGAGCATACTTTATCTTTTTTAAAAGAACTTTCACATATAATATTCATGTTCTCTAAATTGATCTAAACCACTATAACTTGATGAGGCAAGAAGGGAAGGTATCACTATTTTACAGCCGAATAAACCAAGGCTCATAAAGGTAAAAGATTTGCCCAAGATATCACAAGGCGTAATCTTGAAGCTGGACTATATTAGTAATCTATTGCCACACTACTGTTGTGTAAAAAACAACCACAAAACCTCAGCATCGTACAAAACCATGCTCATACATCTGGGATGGTCGGCTAGGCAGTGCTATGGATCTTGACTGGGCTCGCTCTAGTGTTTGGCTGACTGTTGACTGATCTAGGATGCCTTGGCTTGAATGACTGGAGAGACTTAGTTCTACACCATGTGTCTTTTATCTTCCAGTTCATGAGCCTGGGCATGTTCTCAGGGCAATGGCAGAATAGGAAGAGAATGAACAAAAACATACAAATGCTTTTTCAAAGCATCTCATTGGCCAAAGCATATCACATGTTCAAACTTAGAACTCAGAATAAAGGGGAAAGTAGAAATAAAGACTTGGGCCCACTAAAACTACCACTTAGAACATCAACCTATGTTTTCTGATTCTAACCCAGTCTCTTTTAACCTTTGTAATGTATATATAGGGAGCTTGGGTGGTGCAAGCAGTTTGTGACTGGTTGCTAACCTAAAAGTTGGTGGTTTGAACCCACGCAGTGACTCTGCAGAAGAAAGTCCTGGCGATCTGCCTCTGTAAAGGTCACAGACAAGAAAACCCTATGGAACAGTTCTGCTCTGTAACACATGGGGTCACCATGAGTTGGAGTCGACTCAACAGCAATGGGTTATGTGTATATAGCTCCCAATTGGAAGCACTATTTCAAGGAGAACAGCTGGTCCTTGAAGAATGAATGTGATTTCTACTGAGATAGACCTGATGACAATTAATGAGGTCATCTTTAATTCTCTCATTCACTCAAAAATATTTTTGTCTACTGTATGCTAGGCACTATGTTGAGAAGCGCATCATTTTATAAATGAATAGCGCAATGATCTCAGCTTTTTTATATAATCATGCATTAAACCTTCATGTTAAATCATGTTAGTTTAGAAGTTCATCTGTTCAGATTCCCCAAATTCAATATTCAGATCTCTGCACCTGAAAAATAAAGGGAAAAACAGGTTGCAGTTCATTTCGGCAGTTCAGCTCAATTATCCTACACAGCTCTTGCAGCAGCTGCTACATTCTTCACGGTCTCACACACAAAATGCACCCGCAATTCTTTTTTCTCGCCTCCCAGACCCAACCCTACTCGTAAAGACAGTCAGCATCTCTTTGCCTGCTATAATATGCCTGCAATGGCCTCAGATTCCAAAATTAGTTTCTCATATTGAATAAGTCAAGTGGAAAACACAGGGGCATTTCTTCCCAGGTTCACAAATAGAATGCCATATGTACTGACATTTTAGAGCTGGAAGAGACATAGGATATTTTAGTTCAGGCATTTTCAAAATATTTTCTATTATTTTAATTCTTAAGCAGTGGAAGAGCCTTTTTTATTTTTATTATTATTATTTTGATTTTTTTTATTGTGCATTCAATGAAAGTTTACAGAGCAAATTAGTTTCCCATTTGATAGTTTGTACGTAAAGCATTCCATGACATTGGTTTCATTCCCCACAATGTGTCAGCACTCTCCCCATTTCCATCCTAGGTTCCCTGTTTCCTTTCATCCTGCTTTCTCATCTTTGTTTTTGGGCAAATGTTGCCCTTTTGATCTTGAATAATTGATTGTTCTAAGGAACACGCTCCTCTCAGGCATTATTGTTTATTTTATGGGACTGTCTATGGTTTGGTTGAAAGGTGGTCTCCAGAAATGGCTTCGGTTCCAGTTCAGAAGGGTATCTTAGGGCTCCTTAGTCTCGGGGGTTCCTCCAGTGTCTGCCAGACCAGTAAGTCTAGTCTTTTTTGTGAATTTGATTTTTGTTCTACAATTTTTCTTCTGCTCTGTCTAGGACCCTTTGCTGTGATCTCAGTCAGAGCGGTCGGTAGTGGTAGCCAGGCACTATCTAGTTCTTCTGGCTTGGGGTCATGTAGGCTGTGGTTCTTGTGGTCCATTAGTCCTTTGGACTAATCACTCCCTTGAGTCTTTGGTTTTCTTTACTATCCTTTTCTCTGGATGATAAGAGACCAATAGTTGTATCTTAGATGGCCACTCACAAGCTTTTAAGACCTAGATACTACTCACCAAAGTAGGATGCAGAACTTTGTCTTTAGAACTATGCTGTGCCAATTGATGTAGATATCCCCCAAGTCTATGGTCCTCTGCCTTCGAGCCTAGGAACTCCGTTCCTTGAGGTGTTTGGTTATGTCTACGAAGTTGCCCTGACTGTGGCCCTTGTATGCCCTATTGTCTGTATTAATATATAAGCAGCACCTACAGTTATGTATGGAGAAATATGCACCACCAAACCTATACCTACAGGTGACTGTGTTCCCTTACACCTCTTGGCATACCTATCTACCTATGTATCCATTTGTAAATTAGTATTTGTTAATACTATTGTTGCAGGATTGTCTATACTTACAGTAATTACTGTTGTTGCTCTTTGTTCTTGTGTTCCTCTCAGCATCCTCCCATGACTTGGTCATGTTTTGCTGACTTCCCCCATATTGTGTATGGCCTTTCCCTTCACTAATATTAACACGTGTCTTCTATGTATTTGGTAATTTTCCCTCCTTCCCTCTCCCATCCTTGGTAACCATTGAATATTTTTTTTTTCTGTGTGTAAACCTTTTCTTGTTTCTTTATAATAGTGGTCTCATACAATATTTGTCCTTTTGTGATTGACTTATTTCACTCAGCATAACATCCCCCAAATTCATCCATGTTGTGAGATGTGTTGCAGATTCATCATTATTCTTTATTGTTGCATAGCATTCCATTGTGTATTACACCACAGTTTGTTAATCCACTCATCTGTTGATGAGCACTTAGGTTGTTTCCATCTTTTTGCTGTTGTGATTAATGCTGCCATGAACAAGAGTGTGTATGTGTCTATTCGTGTCAAGGCTCTTATTTCTTAGGGTATATACCTAAGAGTGGGATTGCTAGGTCATATGGTATTTGTATTTCTAGCTTTTTAAGGATGCTCCATAGCATTTTCCATAGTGGTTGTACCATTTTACATTCCCACCAGCGGTGTATAAGAGTTTCAATCTCCCAACAACCTCTCCAACATTTTTTTATTTTCTGTTTTTTAGATTAGTGCTGATAATGTTGGGGTGAGATTACACCTGATTGTAGTTTTGATTTGCATCTCTCTAATGGTTAATGGGATCCCTGTGGTGCAGTGGTTAAGAGCTTGGCTGCTAACCAAAAGGTCGGCAGTTTGAATCTACCAGCTGCTCCTTGGAAACCCAATGGGGCAGTTCTACTCTGTCCTATAGGGTTGCTATGAGTTGGAATTGGTTCGATGGCAATGGGTAATGGCTAATGATAGTGAGCATTTCTTCATGTGTTTGTCAGCTGTATGAAAGTCTCTTTGGTGAAGTGTCTGTTCATATCCTTTGCCCATTTTTTAATTGGATTGTTTGTCTTTTTACTGTTGAGGTGTGGAAGTTTTCTATAAATTTTAGAGATTAGACCCTTGTCAGATATGTCGTAGCCACATTTTTTTTCCCAGTCTGTAGGTTCTCTTCTTACTCTTTTGGAGAAGTCTTTTGATAAGCCTAAGTATTTAATTTTTAGGAGATCCCGTTTATCTAGTTCATATTCTGCTGTTTGTGCACTCTTAGTTATTTTTGGTATTCTATTTATGCCACATATATCAGGGCCCCTGGTGTTGTCCGTATTTTTTCTTCCATGATCCTTATAGTTTTAGATTTTATATTTAGGTCTTTGATCCATTTTGTGTTAGTTTTCCGTATTTTTTCTTCCATGATCCTTATAGTTTTAGATTTTATATTTAGGTCTTTGATCCATTTTGTGTTAGTTTTTCTATGTGGTGTGAGGTACAGGTTCTGTTTCATTTTTTTACAAATGGACATCCAGTTTTGCCAGCATCATTTGTTAAAGAGACTGTCTTTTCCCCATTTAATGGACTTTGGCCCTTTTTCAAAGATCAGCTGTCCACAGGTGGATGGGTTTACATCTGGGTTCTCAATTTTGTTACATTGGTCTATGTGTCTGTCATAGTATCAGTACCAGGCTGTTCTGACTACTGTGGATGTATTGTATAGCAGGTTCTGAGATCAGGTAGCATGAGGCCTCCTATTTTGTTCTTCTTCAATAATACTTTACTTACCGGGGGCCTCTTTCCTTTCCATATGAATTTGGTAATTAGTTTTTCCAACTTGTTAAAGAATGCTGTTGGAATTTGGATCAGGATTGCATTATAGCTATAGATCGCTTTGGGTAGTATTGAGAGTAGTATTGACATTTTCACAATGTTGAGTCTTCCTATCCATAAGCATGGTATGTTTTTCCATTTATGTAGGTCTCTTTTGGTTTTGCAGTAGTGTTTTGTAGTTTTCTGTGTATAGATCTTTTACATCCCTGGTTAGATTTATTCCTAAGTATTTCATCTTTTTTTTTGGGGGGGGGCTATAGTAAATTGTACTGTTTTCCTGTTTTTATACATCAGTTTGTGTTAGTTAAGTAAGTAGTGTGTTTCTAGAAATATGTCCATTTCCTCTGGGTTTTCAAATTTGTTGGAGTATAATTTTTCATAGTATTCTGTTATGATCCTTTTTATTTCGATTGGTTCTGTTGTAATGTCCCCCATCTCATTTCTTATTTAGGTTATTTGTTTCCTCTCCTGCTTTTCTTTTGTCAGTTTCGCCAATGATTTATTGATTTTGTTGATTCTTTCAAAGAACCAACTTCTGGTCTTGTTGATTCTTCTATTGTTTTTCTGTTCTCTATTTCATTTATTTCTGTTCTAATCTTTTATTATTGCCTTTCTTCTGGTGACTGTGGGCTCCTTTGGCTGCTCTATTTCTATTTGTTTGAGGTGTAGGGTTAATTATTTGATTTTGTCCCTTTCTTCTTTTTTGATGTGTGCATTTATTGCTATATAAATTGACCTCTGAGCCCTACTTTTGCTGTGTTCTAAAGGTTTTGATAAGATGTGTTTTCACACTCATCTGACTTTGGAATTGTCCGATTCCATCTTTGATTTCTTCTATCACACAGTGGTTTTTAAGCAAGGTGTTGTTCAGTTTCCATGTACTTGATTTTTTTCCTTGTTCTTTCTGTTATTGATCTCTACTTTTATGGCGTTGTGATCAGAGAAAATGCTTTGTATTATTTAGATGTTTTGGATTTTGTGGCCTAAAAGGTGGCCTATTCTGGAGAGTGTTCCATGTGCACTGGAAAAGAATGTATACTTTGCTCCTGCTGTGTGGAGTGTTCTGTATATGTCTATGAGGTTGAGTTGGTTGACTGTAGCATTTAGATCTTCTGTAGCTAGGTTGAGTTTCTTTCTAGATATTCTGTCCTTCATGTGTGTTGAAGTGTCTATCTCTCTTTTCAATGCTGTTAGAGTTTGTTTTATGTATTTTGGAGCCCTGTCATTGGGTGCATATATATTTATTATGGTTATGTCCTCCCGGTGGATTGATCCTTTAGTCATTATATAGTGTCCTTCCCTATCTTATATGGTGAATTTTACCTTAAAGTCTATTTTATCAGAGATTAATATTTCCACTCTTGCATTTTGGGGGGGGTATTGCTTGATTGATATAGTTTTATCCATCCTTTGAGTTTTAGTTTGTTTATGTCTTTGTGTCTAAGATGTGTCTCTTGTAGACAGCATTTTCATGGCTTCTGTTTTTTTGTTTTTTTTTTAATGCATTCTGCCACTCTCTGTCTCTTTACTGGTGCATTTAAGCCATTTATATTCAGTGTGATTATCAATAGGTATAAATTTACTGCTGTAATTTTGTTGTACTTTTCTTTTGTGGTGGTGACATTTTCTTTGTTCTGCTTAATTTTCTGTGCTGAGTTATTTTTTTTTTGGCTTTTCTTTTCATTTCTTTCATTGTTGTTGATTTTGTGTTTATTTGAGTTTTTCTTTTTTTTTATTTTGACAAGTAGGTTGTTAACTTGCTTTGTGATTACCTCAAAATTTACCTTTATTTTCCTCAGTTTAAAGCAGTCTTTTATTTCTTGATATCACCTTGACTTCCTCTCCATATGAAAGTTTATTCCCTCTTTTTGTTTTGACATTGTCATCATTTACAGATTGACATCTCTGGTTCCCTGTTTTCAGTCTTTTAGCTTTGTTTTATATTTGAGAATTCTTTATCTGGGTTGATATCTGGCTGATGCTGGCTTGCGTCCTAATCTCAGGTTACTGTCTGATGATATTGGTTCTATATTCGAAGGACTCCCTTTAATATTTCTTTTGAGTTTAGTCTGGTTCTTAACAATTCCCTTAATTTCTGTTTATCTGGAAATGTCTTAATTTTGCCATCATACTTGAGAGACAGTTTTGCTGGATATATAATTCTTGGTTGACAGTTTCTTTTCTTTCAGGATTTAATATTTGTCATCCCATTGCCTTCTTGTCTGCATGGTTTCTGCTGAGTAATCAGACCTTAGTCTTATTGGTTCCCCTTTTGAGGTGACTTTTTGTTTTTCCCAAATTTTTCTCAGGATTCTTTGTCTTTGGTTTTGGCAAGTTTGATTATGATATGTCTTGGTGACATTTTGGGGGAGTCTATCCTGTATGGAGTTGTTGAGTTTCTTAGATGGATATCTTCTTATCTTTCATGATATTAGAGAAGTTTTCTGCCAGCAAATCTTGGACAATTCTGTGTTTTCTATTGTGTCTCCCTGCTCTGGAACTCTGATAATGCACAAAATTTCCCTCTTGGGGGGAAATTCCTTCTTAGGCTTTCTTCATTTTTCTTTGTTCTTTTTTCTGATTTTTCTCAAACAAATTGGTGTCAAGGAATTTGTCTTCAAATTTGCTGATTCTGTCTTCCATTGTTTCAATTCTGCTTGTATATCCTTCTATTGAGTTGCCTATTTCAGAAATTTTTTTGTTAACCTTTTGGATTTCTAGTTGTGGTTTTTGTATGGTTTCTAATTGTCTATTTATTTTGTCATATTGTGCTTGTATTGTTTTCCTGAATTCTTCTATTGCTTTGTCTGTGTTTTCCTTGATTTTGTCTATATTTTCCCTGGTTTTGTCTGTGTTTTCCTTGATCTCTTGGAGAGCCCTGTATATTAGTCTTTTTAATTCCTCATCATGTAGTTCCATTGCCATTTCTTCCTCCGGAAGTTTTCTGGTTCTTTATTTTGGTCACTTGCTGGAGCCATCTTATCCTGCTTCTTTATGTGACTTGGTATTGTCCGTTGTCTCCAAGGCATCAAGAAGTTATTATGTTTATTTATTTATTGTATGCTTGTTTTCTGTGTCCTGAGTTTTTGTTTTGTTTTGATATATCAGAGTAGGCTGGGCATATGTGTTACTCTGTTAGCTAATCTGTCACCATGGATGCTGTCACCTCCTGTCTCTGGGTAGGGGGGCTGGTGACTGGGTATGTGGGCGCAGGTCTCTGTTCACTGGTTTTGCAGGGCTGCTAAGGATATATCTCGTATTTCTGGTGAGGTGATGTATCTGTCTGGTTGGTCACCTGGTCATGGGTGTGGGGGCATTCTCCCTGGTCACTGGGTTGGTGTTGTGTGTGCACTTTGCCAGTTGCTGGGTGGTCAGGGTGAGGGTGCATGTGTCATTGGCCACTGGATGAGTGGTATGGAAACTCTCACTGATGGTTCTGGGCAGACAGGGTTGTGCCAGGGTGTTTGGAACAGGCACAAGCCCCTGGGTGCAGGGTGGGCGATGCAGGGGGCAAGGAAGGGGGGATGTTACCTGTCCATGGGTGCCCAGTTGGAGGGTGTGCCCCTATCCACTAGAATGTGTCACAGGGGAGGTTATGCAGCCAGTCCTCAGGCTCCCAGTGCAGGTGGTTTAGGGAGTAGGAGGCACCGTTGGTCATCGTGTCCCTGGTGCAGGTGGCTGGAGGGAGTAGGAGACATCACCTGTCCTCAGGCCCCTGACAAAGGTGTCTAGAGTGAGTGGGAGGTGCTACCAGCCCTCAGGCCTCTGATGTGGGTGGCTGGCTGGAGTGGGAGGCATTGCCAGGCCTCAGGACCCCAGCACAGGTGGTTGGAAGGAGTGGGAGGCATCGCAGGACCCTAGTATGGGTGGCTGGAAGGAATGGAAGGCACCACCAGTCCTCAGGCCCCTGGCTCAGGTGGCCAAAGGGAATGGGAGACACTGCTGGCCCTCAGGCCCCCAACATGGGTGGCCAGAGGGAGTTGGAGGCACTGCCAGCCCTTGGGCCCACAGTGCAGGTGGCCAGAAGATGTAGGAGGCATTGCAGGTCCATGGGCTCCCAGCAAGAGTGGGTAAGTGAAGGGGCAGGCTCCTCCAGTCTGTAAGCTCATGGCTTAGTGAGCAGGGCAGTGGTAGGTGACACCAGACTGTGATTGCATTCAGGGAGGTGGAATGGGCGAGGAGAGTGGGGTGGCCCCATAGGCCTGTGGGCCTCTGACACAGGGGACCGGGAGGGGTGTGGCTAGTGGAGTTCTTGCACTTAACTTTCTCAGGGTGGGAAGCACTTCTGCCTGGCTCTGGATGTGAATGCAGAGTTGCTCCTGTTTGGCTGCACGAGGTCATGGGGGTTTCAGCTGGGAAAGCTGCTTGCTTTATCTCAATATGGCCACACTGTGCAGGTGCAGCTAGCAGGGCTCCGGTGATCCATAATTCTCTATGTCTACTATTTTTCTACTGTGTCTCCTTCCACTTGGCGCTCAGTCTGATTCTTCAGCCTTGCCTTTGATGCTCAGGGTTCCAAAGTTGTCATCTATATCCAATTCGTTTTCTTGGGTCTTTGTTGTAAGAGGGACGTTATGAAGCATGTGACTAGTCTGCCATCTTGGACTGCCTCCAGAACACCCTTTTTAGATTTCCAAATAAAATCTTTTGCAAGGCCCATGAGTTAGAATAGAATATAGAAAGCTTTTCTGGAAAAATTGTAAACACAGTGTTTAGAGCCCCATCCACTCATCTTGGACCAAGCTAAAACCAATGGAAGCATTCTGAAAGAAATAGAATTTGCCTTAGATAAACTTTGCCAGTTTTGAAGGCCCTGTCCTTCCCATTCCTCTCCAGAACTCAGAGAGATGCTAATGTGTGGCATGTATGCTACCACCCCTCCTCCTGTCCCTATGCAGACATGACTAATCAAGTATAGAACTGGTTCCTACTAAATTTGAATTTAGTGTCAAAGTTCTTCTCAACACAGAACTCCTGGAGTTCACTATCAGTGGATGTTGGAGTTTTCACTCAAGATGAAACTTATCTGTATTCTCTGTGAGAACCTTTCTGTTCACACACACACACATACACACTCACGAGTATGCATTTTTCTTACACATGCATTACTTGTCTTGTTTTAATTACAGATGTTCTCTTGGTTACTCATCAGGTGAACAGCTATGACCTACGGAGGTCAAACTAGGGAATTATACAGTCAGCTTTTAGAACCTAAACTGCCCCTTCACCCAGGCAGAATTAGTCTTGAAAAAACTCCTCTACAAACACTCCAGGGTCTCTGAAAAAATAAATACTAGTAACTGGGGCCCTGGTGATGACTAAAAGGTCAGCAGTTCGAATCCGCCAGCCACTCCTTGGAAACCCTATGGGGCGGTTCTATTCTGTCCTCTAGAGTCGCTATGAGTCAGAATTGACTTAATCGCAATGAGTTTGGTTTGGTGTGGATGTGTTGGGAGTCACCTGATACTAGACTCTAGAGATACTTTCACTAGTTTGTAATACTCAGAGGTTAACTGAGCGGACATTATCCTCTCTTTTAAGGTACAGTCTGTTCGTATCAGAAATGGCATTTTTATCCAGACAGTGTACAATTCTTGCCACCAATCCAAAAAGTGTTTTTGCCCCTCCTATTAGTCTGAATTGAGAGTAAGAAGAGGTGAGGGACATGTCAGTGGATTTGAGGTCTGGACATTATTCTTGAATTTGATTTTATCAAATCAGTTTTTCCCCTCATCTCGCCTGTTTTGTGGCAAGATTAGACAGACTAGGGTCCACACCTCAGCTCTGCCTCTTGTTGGCTATGAGAATAGTAAATGGTGTTACTATTTTAGGGTCTCAAAAAGTCCTATGATCTCAAAGTTACTTTGAAGAAAATATATAAATGTGGTGGTGCAATAGGTTTGAAGTCAAGAGACTGAGAGGTTCTAGTACCTGTTTTGTGACTTAAAGATCCCTGTGAACTTCTGGATCTCCATGTGTCAAATAAGACTGTGACCATGGGGGTGCACCACTCAAATTTTCCATCAAGAGAGAACTCACCATTCAGCTGTAGAGTGCAGTTCTTCCTATTGGCCTCAGCTTTTGATCTGAGGCTAGCTCTTCCTTACCAGCCACAGCCAGTGACTGAGCATGGTGAGGGTACTACGGCCTGGCCATTTCTGCCCAAAGTGTTTCTGCTTTAGTTGGCAATCTTTGCTCTCCTGCTCGTGAGTGGATTGGCTGAGACTATCAGAGCTGCATCATGGTCTCTCCCTGCCCAATGCTATTTCCCCTCTTTTCCTTTCACAGATCTGCAATGCAGTCTAAAGGCCTTCCTATTCCTGCTTCCTCCTCTTTTCATGTATTCATTTAATTCTGGAAACATTTATTGAGTTTAATTCAACACAGTATTATATGCTCAGAACTTAGATAAAAAGACAGTAAATACTTGATTAATATTTTAAGTCAACTTGTTGCATTTTAGTGGCTAAAAGACAAATTTGAAAGATCAATTTTTCCTTGATTTTGTAGTTCACAAAGAGCATTCACAATGGCTAGTCTACCATGACAGATACTTCCTCCAGTGGGGATGACATGCTTCCCTTGGGAAAATCTCTCCAGGCAGCTGTAGCTGCAGTGCAGATTGCTGACTTCAGCTAGATTATATTTGACAGATTGAAAGCTCACAGGTGCCTGGAGTATACCAGAAAACATTTGTCTTTCTTAGTAGAATTGGAAGGATTTTAGTTGACTGTGCTGGTTTTTTGGCTTATACATGTTTTAATGGAACATTTTGTACTACTTAAGTAATGTTACCAGGACATATTCTGCTACATATTAAAGCATTATAGGTTTTTCACTTTATTCTTAATTTTTTATGCAAATTCATTAAGTAGCTTTACTAAAATGTTTACTTTTTTAAAACAAGTTGAAACACTCTTGGGATTTTGCACATTTCTCATGGTTGAAAAAAACCTGCTTGGGTCCACTTCTCCATATCTCCTCATTTGCCCTTGCCATGACAAAATCTAATAAGCAAGCTTAAAATGGGTTATGACAGAGAACACTCATTTTAAACATACTGGTACAATTGTTTCTGAAGTCAGTATCCACTTTGCTTTTAGAGAGCTAGGCTGGATTCTATTTCAGTAGAAAAGAAATGAAAAATTATGTATGTCAGAAGAGGAATAACCTGAAGATTGGTCACCACAAACACTCTGATTATTCCCTATATTAAAATGCTCTCTTTAAGTCACGGGGTGATTGCAACTAAGATGGTTGCATTCTCAATTCTGTTTTTGTTTTGTTGCCATTCGTTGCAGGGCTGATAGCATCAAGGAAACAGAAAATGCAGGGATCAAATGGAATTGCCACTGATGACCTCAGCTGCCTGCAGGAGTCACATGGCATGGTGGTGGTTGTTGTTAGTTGCCATCGAGATAATTCTGACTCATGACAACCCCATGTGTTACAGAGTAGAACTGCTCCGTAGAGTTTCTTGGCTATAATCTTAACAAAAGCAGATCGCCAGGCTTTTTTTTCTACGGTACTGCTGAGTTGGTTCCAACCACCAACCTTTAGGTTAGCAGTCGAGTGCAAACTTTTTGAACCTCCTAGGCCCTGGTTTCTTAATCCATGCCTATTTTCACAGCTTTTATGCATTGCAACCATTTGCAGCTGCAGAAAGTCTTCCCCATTTACGTGTCCATTCTTCTCCAGCCTAGGAGACCTTGACTCAACTTCCTTCCCAGGAGGGCAAGATCATTCCAATGAGGACTCCTCTTTCTGAATTCCCTCCTGGCTCTAAGCTTTGACGCTGGCCCGTCTTGTAGGCTTCCTGTGCTGTAGAGTCATGTTCCACCTTCACTAACATATTCCCCAGCACCAGAAAGCGCTCAGGCCACACTCTATCCCTACCCTTCTGGAAACACTCCATTGTTTTACCTATATCCTAATCTTCTTGGAGTCATATTAGTACACTTTGAAAAGAATTTTTCTTCAAATCACAGAAATTCGTTCTGCCTGCCTTTTAGACAATAAAGCTTAATTGCATACGTGGACCTCTAGGCCTCTCAACACAAAAGTCTATTTTAAGATAGACTCCTGTTGCCACCCAAGTGAAAACCTCTCCTTCAGAGCCCTGAAACTCAAAAGCCGATTAGTTTTCAGTGAAGGCAAGGAGACCCCCAAACCTTAGGGAGATAAAAGTCTGACTGGCCTCCTGGTGAGGTAAAAGGCAATTTTCAATCCTTCTCAATGAATTTCCAGCAGCAGGAACACGATGCTGTTTCTCTGTAGGTCACTCATCACATGGAATTTGCAATAAGTCGACCTGCCATGTTTGTTAGAGGATTGTCTTTTCCTATACATGCTGAAGCAAAAACACTCCTCTAGGAAAATCATTGAGGATCTAGGGGCCATGTCTATCCTCAAGGAACCAAACTGCCATTAAATGTGGATGGATTCTTGTTCTATACTAATCTCATCAGGTGGGGTTAGACATTCTGGGTCACTTAGCTGACTGGTCATTCTAGATTTGGGGAATGGGAAGGAACCACGAGAACTAATAATATATTTTTTTTAAATCACTAAGCTTGGGATAGGAGTCCTAGCGGCACAGCGATTAAGTGCTCAGCTGCTAACTGAAATGTCAAAGATTCGAACCTACCAGCCACTCCATGGGAGAAAGATGTGGCAATCTGCTTCCATAAAGATTTACAGCCTTAGAAACCCTATGAGGCAGTTCTACTCTGTCTTATAGGGTCACAATGAGTTGGAATTGACTCGATGGCAATGAGTTTAATTTTTTTTTATTTAAGGCTTGGAACGGTTGTTACACAGCCAAAGATAACTGGAGTACCACCTAAGGCAAAATATAATCCTAGCTATTGAGCTGAGACTGAGTCTCGAGGTGAAGCCTGTGTAGGTCTAGATGTGGGGGAAAAGGGGAGACAGAAAACTACACAGCATATTAATTACTCTTAAGCTCAGGGTAGAAGATGAGTAAGATGATTTGAGTAACATAAGATTTTGTACCTACCTGTTATTTAGCTCAGATATATAAGTAGCTGTGTTCCTTTTTTATGCTGTGTAACAGGTTACTATATATTGAGTGGATTAAAATAATACACATTTATTACCTTACAGTTTCAGTGGTTTAGGAGTCTGGGCACAGCTTACTTGGGTCCTCTGTGCAGGGTCTCACTAGGCTGCATGCAATCAAGGTGCCAGCCTGCCTGTGTTCTCATATGAAGCTCTAGGTCCTCTTCAAAGCTCACATGGTTGATAAAAGAAAGAATTTAGTTTCCTGTGGTTGTAGAACTGTGGCCCTCAGGTCCTAGAGGCCACCTGCAGTTCCCTGCCACATGGCACTCTCGATAGGCAGTTCACATCAAAGCAGCTTGCTTCCTCAAGGCCAGCAGGAGCATCTCTGTAGTAGTGCATGCTAGCAAGACAGCTGACACACACACACAAATACACACACACACACACACACACACACACATATGTATATGTATATATGAGCCCTGGTAGCAAAGTGGTTAACAGCTTGGCTGCTAACCAAAAAGTCTGCAGTTCAAATCCACCAGTCACTCCTTGGAAACCCTATGGGGAAGTTCTACTCTGTCCTATAAGGCCTCTATGAGATGGAATCGACTCGATGGCAACATGATCATGGGAGTGACATCCATCATCTTTGTTAGAAGCAAATCACAGGTTCTACTCACATTCAAGGAGAGGGGATTATACATGGTGTGAACACGGGGTCACCCTAGAGTCTGTCCCCTGCAGTTTCTATTCCTTAATATATTCAGTATTCAATATCATCCATTCATCCATCAATTCTCTAAACACGCTCCCTCCTCAGAACCTTGGCATTTACTTTTCCCTCAACCTGGAACACTTTTCTCCAGAAATATTCACTGCTCATCCCTTAACTTCTTTCATGTTTCTGCTTATATGTCACCTCATCAATGAGGGCTTACCTAGGCCAGTTTATCTAAAATAGCCAATCCTGGACTCTAGCATTCACCATTCCCTTTATCCTGCTTTATTTTTCTCACCGACACATTTGATACATACATTTACTGTTCTGTTCATTGGCTGTCTCTCACACCACAGTGTAAGCTCCGTAAGAGCAGGGTCTTTGTTTTATTTACTGTTGAAACCCAAACCCCTAAAACAATGCCTACATGTAGCTGGAACTCAATAAGTATTTGTTGAATAAATGAATGAATGAATGAACACTTATTGAGCATCTACCATGTATAAAAGTTGGTGCCAAGCGCTTTGGGGACACCAAAAATGTATCCCTGAATATTTTCAGCTGTGCAAGGAGTTTGCTAGGAGGGTACAGAAATGTGAGCCTGGGAATGAAAATGTGGGAGTAAAAAAGGATATTTTAAAATCAACCTAAATCTGTAGCAACTTAAAGGAGGCATCAGAAATTTCTTCAAGACTCAGAGAAAGCACAAATTAAAATTGAGGCAGCTGGAATTAGTGACTGAGCCAAGACAAGCACTTGGAAAATTAAAACTATCTCAAAACAAAGATGGGAAACAAGTCATTTTAAGAACAATGGTTTAAGGCTCATCTATCCCAGAGGCTGAGAGATGTTAAAAAAAAAAAAAAACCCATTGCCATCGAGTCGATTCCGACTCATAGAGACCCTATAGGACAGAGTAGGACTGCCCCATAGGGTTGCCAAGGAGCAGCTGGTGGATTTGAACTGCTGACCTTTTGGTTAGCAGCGGAGCTCTTAACCACTGTGCCACCAGGGCTCCAAGGGATGTAAGGAGACCACTAATATGGGCAGTATTAAGAAATGTTTTACCTGAAGGCTGGTGTGGTATGCTAGTTTTAACTGTTCCAATGGATAAGCTACCTTCTTGTAGACGAAGCTTGAAAGATCCTGGCTCATCTTGTAATGTTTCCAAGAGCCATGTGTGCGGTTGCAGGTGTGAATATTATTGCAGTCAGAGGACACTGAAAAGGTTGATTTCTAGACTTTGAGCCCTGCTGAAAAGAACATATGAGGGTGCAACTTGCAAGCAAATATTGGAGCCAAAGCAGCATTAGGTAAGAGAAAGAGCATTTCAGGGAAAGAGGAGAGTGTGCAGAGGACTAAAACAATTTAGCCTTTAAAGCTGGTCTTGGCAAGAATAAAGCAGTCCTGGTGGTGCAGTGGTTAAGAGTTCCTCTGCTAACCAACTGGTCAGTGGTTTGAGCCCACCAGCTGCTTCATGGGAGAAAAATGTGGCAATCTGCTTCTGTAAAGATTACAGCCAAGAAAACCCTATGGGGCAGTTCTACTGTGTCATATAGGGTTGCTCCGAGTTGGAATCGACTCGATGGCAACAGGGTTTTGGCAAGGACAAGTGAAGACTCAAGTGATGGAATAGTTCAATCATAAATAGAAGTCATAGCCAATCACGATATTAGAATGAATGGGTTGTTACTTTCTGTTTCCAGAATTATCTGTTGATGCTGTGATCATGCCCAAACTGTCAGAATACCCATGGAGAAAATATCCAGAGCAGAGAGAATAGAACTAGGGAGGAGACAGCAATTTCCTGCTTATCTAAAGAAGAGCATGAAGCCAATTTCAAAGTGCAAACTCAATCTGGATTTTGGTTTTCAGCTGCCTGCCAGCTTCCACCATCCCTTGCCATTGGTGAGAAAAAGCTGGAGACAACTGAATCAAAGAACAGTATGTGAAGTCTGAGTTGGTGATGGTTGCAAATATTGCCAACCACAGTGGGTGCTACCTGTGCGCTATTATATGCCAACCAGACACAGCTTCTACCTGGCAGAGAAATGCAGTAACTGGAAGGAGTTGAAGCCAAGTGGGCACAACCAGTTGCATGACTCCTGGGTACCAAAGCCTTCTGCATTGCAGTTATCTGTTGAATCATCATAGATTGGGAGTAATTGGTATCTCAGTAAAATGTAATATGTTTGCAATTTGTAAATTCTAAATATTAAAGTAATGGTACCAGTAAAATTAACTTTGGGAACCTTGTACTCTCTGAGTTAGAAAAAACAAATGGATCATTTAAGGTGTATTTGTCACAAAGACACTAGATCAATGGTTCCTTAACATGCCTATTGTCATGGTTTGAATTATGTCCTCCCAAAAATGTGTATATCAATTTGGCTGGGCCATGTTTCCCAGAATTGTGTGGTTGGCCTCCATTTTGTGATTGTAATTTTATGTTAAAGAGGATTAGGGTGGGATTGTAACACCACCCTTACCCAGGTCACATCCCTGATCCAATGAGAAGGGGTTTCCCTAGGGTGTGGCCTGCACCACCTTTTCTCTTACAAGAGATAAAAGGAAAGGGAAGCAAGCAGAGAGTTGGGGACCTCATACCACCAAGAAAGAAGCACCGGGAGCAGAACGCATCCTTTGGACCTGAGGTTTCTGCGCAGAGATGTTCCTAGTCTGGGGGAAGACTGATGATGATGAGGACCTTCCTCTAGAGCCGACAGAGAGATAAAGCCTTCCCCTGGAGGTGACGCCCTGAATTTGGACTTTTAGCCTACTTTACGGTGAGGAAATAAACTTCTCTTTGTTAAAACCATCCACTTGTGGTATTTCTGTTAGAGAGCGCTAGATGACTAAGACACCTATACATCAAATATGCCAAAGAAACAGTTAAAGTTACAGTTTCCTCCACTCTACCTTCTGGGGACATTGGTATGATGCAACCTTAAAGTTGTTCTCTTCTTGGCTTGCCCATACACCCAACACCAAGAGAGAGAATACCGTAATATTACCCTTCCCCAGGGATGGATTATCCAATAGGGAAGGTAAGCATGCTGCTTACTTTGCTTACCAGATCATTTGTAGTGAACAATTTCACATTATTTTCACCACATCAAAGATTCAGCTTCTAGGTATGGGTGGTATCTGTCTCTCTCCCAAACCCATAGCACCTTCTTACAGAATCAAAGCCTCTTTTCAAATTTACAATCCCTGACGGGTGGATGATCCAGCAAGAAATGTAAATGGGCTTACTTGTGCTTACTGACTAATCTATACTGAACAATTTCACATAGGTTTTGTGAAATTGTTCACTACAGATGATCTGGTAAGCAAGGTAAGCACTGTGCTTACCTTGCCTATTAGATAATCTGCCTCTGCCCTTCCTACTTCCTTGACACAAAGCAAAGCCATTCCCTGGCCAAAACAGCAGCTATTTTGTAAAACAGACCTTAAAGAACAAACCTCCTAAGTTTCAGCACTGCATAAAAATGTGTCAAATCATATCAAGAATAGGGATTGTCTGCTACAGGAACACTGTTTCTGGAGATGGCCCTCTTTTTGAACCTTGCTAAAGTCATGAATTATGCCCTTCTCTTTGCTAGGCCTAATAAGCACTCATAATGAAGTTTCAGGATGCCAAAAGATAAGAACCAATCAAAGGGATGTTTACCTGTAAATCTGTGTGTGCCTTATATCTGATTGGTAGTCTAGTGTAACCTATGATCACTTTCTGACTTATGCTTTCAGTGTATACAATAAAATACATAGGATTACAAAGGAATTAATTATTTTGAAATTCAGTCCTATCCATGGACCCCTGGCAATCTGTGGACCTCAGGTTATAAACTTCTTAGATTTTGAGACTTGCTAAAATTTTTATATACAATACACAATTTTCTGCTCTTTGCTCAGGGAGAGGAGGATTGTGAATTTCTTTTTCAAAATGTTTGAGTGATGCTAGATCCAATTATCTTGGGAATGAACACAAAAGTGTTTGCCCACAATATACTCTCAAGTTTAGTAGACATGGTTGGGTGGGACAACTTCAAAAAATAGAGATGGTTTTACTCCTATTATGGCTTCCAGTGAAGAAAACTTTGGACACGGGTAATTTGCAATCATAATTCTATTATCACATTTGATGAAATTTCAATTGGCAGATAATAATTAAGCAATTTTTTTGAAGAGCAAGCAAACAAAATGTTTGGACAAGGAAAGCAAGCAGCATATGTCCTACTTCTTGTGCAATGTATCATTTGTTTTCTGGAAAGCATCAGACAGTTACCAAAGCAACCAGGACATAAGAGCTCAAGTTTTGGGAGAGAAAATAATATACTGAAATAAATTCAAATTTCTGACTACTTTTTCCACTAAGGAACTTGTCAATAAGTAAGTGGCACAGAGCCAAGAAAATGAGAAGCCTAGCAAAAAAAAAAAAAAAATGGTTACTAAGAGTCAGAAAAGCTGAGCAGAGCTTTAAATAGTCTCATAGGGATATTTTGTTTGTATTGGGTGCCATCAAGTCGATTCCAACTCATAGTGACCCCATGGATAGAGCAGCACTTCCCCATAGGGTTTCCTAGGCTGCAATCTTTATAGAAGCAGATCGCCAGGTCTTTCTCCCATGGAGCCACTGGGTGGGTTTGAACTTCCAACCTTTGAGTTAGCAGCCAAGTGCTTAACCATAGCACCACCAGGGCTTCTCATAGGGATGGAGAGACAAAAAAAAAAAAAAATGGGGTTCAGGGCTCACCAAGGAGGAAGGAACTTTAAATTTCTCAAATACTAATTCACTGAGGTTCTCAGGTTAAATTCAATTCCCCTTCCTTAAGAATTTTGATGCTCTTAGCTAAGCATAACTAAATAAATTTTATGGTTCTGATTCTATTCTTCTCTCCTATTGTAGGCTTTGCAACACGCACTGATCTTCTTTTGTGTCTTCTGCCTATCTGCATTAAAATGGCCACTGGGGCTTTTATGCCGATTACATAGAATTCTGAGCCCCTTTGATAGCAATTTCTACAAATTCATGGCTTTACATGTTAATTCTAAGAGATCTTGTTACATTTTTCTAACACTTTTCATATAATTAATGATTTTCCCCTTTATTTTATTAAAGTGAGATTTTCTTCTCTGTGCTTTAGTCTGAACATTCTATTATCCTATCACCCAGTTCACTAATACTCTCTTTAGCTGTGTCTCATTTGTTTTTTAACCTATGTATTGTGTTCTTAACTTCAAGTATAACCTTTCTCATTTTTAGGATTTCCATTTGATTCTCTTTTACAGAGCCAAGGAAATTTTTAATCTGGAATATATTAATTAATCTAATTTAAAATTCATAGCTAATCCTTGATAGATCCATGTGCTTGTTTCTATTGTGTGATTTTTCTCTTGAAAAATTATTCATTATTATTTTTTTGCTTGAATAAATGCTAGACCAAGCATATAAAGAAATGTAGAGGTGCTGGATGATATTTTCTTTGAGAAAGAATTTCTCTTTGGGCATGCAGTTAATCTTATCTGTGATTGAGCCTATATAAAGCTGTGTTTCAGTCTTTGAGAGAACTCATATATATTTAGTTTTGCCTTACTCCTCTGATGCAGCCCTTCAGGGGTACTAATAGAAAGCCTGGAGTGTCTTCCAGGGCCCCTCCTCCTGAACTTCAATTTTTGTCTCCCCAAGGTGCTGCTTAAAGCTCTGCTCAGCTTCTCTGCATCTTAGTAACCACTTTTTTGCTGGACTTTTCATCTTCTTAACTCTGTGTTACTTACTTATTGGCAAGTCACTTAATGGAAAACGTGCTCAGGAAGTTGGGTGTATTTACTTTTTCTACACAAAATTAGCCTCCTATGTCCTGGTTGCTTTGGTAAATACTCTGGTATTTTTCTTTAAAAAAAAAATCTATATATCTATAAAAACCAAACTAAACCCATTGTCATTGAGTCAATTATGACTCACGGCAACCCCAGGTATTGCAGAGTAGAACCGCACTGCATAGGGTTTTCAAGGTTGTGATCTTTTGGAAGTAGATTGCCAGGCCTTTTTTCCAAGGCACTTTTTGGTGGGTTCAAACCTCCAACCTTTCATTTAGCAGTTGAGTGCTTAACCATTTGCACTACTCAGGGACTCCCATTTATCTATATTTATACCTATACCTATCTTCTATATCTATTACTATTTCTAAGCTTACTAATATCTTTTTTTTTTTTTTTTGGTTAGAGCCAGAAGTATGAGTCCCTTCTCATCTGTTGCTGTTGAAAAATTTCATAAGCCTGAGCCAGCTAAGTATCTGCTCTAGAGAGTACATGCAACTGAGAATATTTGAGAGTTATATGACCACAGCACATCATGAAGAACCCTGATTTGGCATGTAGTAGCTATAGCAGAGATTCAGGTTGAGAGAACAATCCATCTGTAGCATTTTCTCTTCTCCTTACCTCTTAACATATTTTTTTTTCTGCATTACAATTGCTACAAAACACTTTGAATAGCATTTACTGTGGACTTTTTCTAATTCCAAAACCAAACCCGTTGCTGTGGAGTCAATTCTGACTCATAGTGACCCTATAAGACCCCATAGAGTTTCAAGGCTGTAATCTTTACAGAAGCAGACTGCCACATCTTTCTTCCATGGAGCAGCTGGTGGGTTTAAATCGCCAACCTTTTAGTTAGCAGCCAAGCACTTAACCACAGCACCACCAGGGCTCCTCTTTTTCTAATTACTATATGTTAATTGGAACATCTCAAAAATTATGGAAAACCATAGAACTAGAAAAGGGTAAAAATCATCTAGAATTCTACCATGGGAAGACAAAGACTATAAATGTTTTGAAGCTTGTAATTTTTTAGTTATATATTTCTTAGTAGTTTTTAGAGAATTTTTTTTTGTATTTTTATTGTGAAAAATAACAATAAAGGCACAGTTTAACAAGTAATTAGTAAGTGAATACTCTTCTAAATATCTCTGTATCAAGAAATGGAATATTACCAGCACCTTGGAATCTCCCCTATCTTAGGCTGTATCCCCCCCCCGAAACAGTTCCTAAGAAAATTATTTGAGTGCACCAGCAGGGGAAGTAGAAAAGTGAGAATGGGAAGAGAAAGCAACCAGTTAGCCTGCTTGGAGTAGCTCTACATTGTCCACTGACTTAGGCATACCCATGTCCGTGCATATTCGCAGTAGGGAATTATTAGAGGGCACTGACACTAAATAATATGTAGCTAAAAGTTAACAGGAAACACTGAGTCATATTTTTGATAGACAGGATAAAGGGCATGTGACTGCTTGGTAAACCAGTTGCCATCGAGTCTATTCAGACTCATGGTGACTGTATGTGTCCAGAGTAGAACTGTTCCATAGGGCTTTCATAGTGGAACCTTTTGGAAGCATATTGCCAGGACTTTCTTCCAAGGCACCTCTAGGTGGGTTCGAAGTGTCAACTTTTTGATTAGTAGCCAACTGTTTCACCATTTGTGACACACAGGGAGTGCTTCTTCTTGTTGTTAAGTGCTGTCGAGTTGGTTCCGACTCATAGTGACCCTGTGTACAACAGAACAAAACACTGCCTGGTCCTACGTCATTCTCACAGTCGTTGCTATGTTTGAGCCCATTGCTGCAGCCACTGTGTCAATCCATCTCAATGAGGGTCTTCCTCTTTTTTGCTGACCCTCTACTTTACCAAGCATGATGTCCTTCTCCAGGGACTGGTCCCGCCTGATAACATGTCCAAAGTATGCGAGATGAAGTCTTGCCATCATCCCTTCTAAGAAACATTCTGGATGCACTTGTTCCAAGACAGATTTGTTTGTTCTTCTGGTTGTCCATGGTATATTCAATATTCTTCACCAATACCATAATTCAAATGGATCAATTCTTCTTCGGTCTTCCTTATTCACTGTCCAGCTTTCGCATGCATACATGGCAACTGAAAATACCATGGCTTGAGGCAGGCGCACCTTAGTCCTCAAGGTGACATCTTTGCTTTTTAACACCTTTTTTAAAGAGGTCTTTTGCTGCAGATTTGCTCAATGCAATGTGTCGTTTGATTTTTTGACTGCTGCTTCCATGGGCGTTGATTGTGGATCCAAGTAAAATGAGATCCTTGACAACTTCAGTATTTTCTCCATTTATCATGATGTTGCTTATTGGTCCAGTTGTGAGGATTTTTGTTTTCTTTATGTTGAGGTGTAATCCATACCAAAGGCTGTGGTCTTTGATCTTCATCAGTAAGTGCTTCAAGTCCTCTTCACTTTCAGCAAGCAAGTTGTGTCATCTGCATAACACAGGTTGTTAATGAGTCTTCCTCCAATCCTGATGCCGTGTTCTTCTTCATATAGCCTGGCTTCTCAGACTATTTGCTCAGCATATAGATTGAATAAGAATAGTGAAAGGATACAACGCTGACACCACCCTTCCTGATTTTCAACCACACAGTATCCCCTTGTTCTGTTCAAATGGCTGGACTATTTTTGTTTCCCTCTGAGGAGTCAAAAGATGGAAAGTGAAGAGAACGGGAGGTAGTGGAAGGATGGGGGGAGGTTAATATTACCGCCTTACCCTCCTAACTTCCAACTGAATATAAGTCCCTCGATAATAAATTTCCTCATAGTAGGCAGTGGCTTTCAAGATAATTACACCGACTTCACGGCTGCTCAAAGTAATATGATCGACACTTGTGTGGTACGGATAATGATGGTGCATCTTCCACAGAAAAGGATTTTTAAAAATCAGGTCTGATGCATAGTTTCTTTCCTGTATTCTTTCTTAGCTCGCCAGCTTATAGAAAGCTGAAGTATGAGACCAAAGTAGGAAACTATCATCAAATCCTTCCTTCACTATTTTCAGTGCTCCAAAAAAGCGACATTTTCTCATAGATTTCTCTCTTTACAGGAAAAATATTAGCAAAGACTTTTCAAAAGGAACTTCAAAAGAATCACTTAGAGAATTGCTAAGACTGTAATGAAGGAATGGGGTTGCTTTCATGTGTTAGGACAGAGAGTAGAATGCATCAAAAAGGCAGCAAGAATTGTGTATGGGTTTTATTAGACAACATTCATTTATTTAACAAATGCTTAAGGATGCTTTACTATTTGAAAGGTCAGACATGTGATTCAGGATCTGTTTACAATGACTAGTAAGACATTTTCTCTAACCTCTGGAAGTTTATCACTTAGAAGAAAGGCAGTCAGTTAAACAATTAACTGTAATATAATGCAATAATAGAGTTATCTCAGGGCCCAGGAAGAAATCTGTGAGGATATAACATTCAAAACAGTTCTTGCAGGCTGAGTAAAAATATTGAATGAATGGCATGAGACAAAACTGATAAATGTAGTTTAACACATTCACTTACTGTAAAGATATATTACTTTATTTTTTAATTTTTTTTATTTTTATTCTACTTCAGGTGAAGGTTTACAGAACAAATAGTTCCTCATTAAACCGTCAGTAAATATTGTTTTATGACATTGGTTAACAACCCCACGACATGTCAACACTCTCCCTTCTCGACCTTTTTTTTTTTTTTTTTTTTTGGTGAAAATATACATAGCCAAAGATACACTGTTTCAAAAATTTCTACATGCACAGTTCAGTGACATCGACTACGCTCTTCCAGTTGTGCTGCTATTCTCACTTTAGCTGAAGGTTCACAGAACAAAATAGTTTCTCATTAAACAGTTAGTACACATGTTGCTCTATAACAATGGTTAACAACCTCACAACACATCAACACTATCCTTACTCAACCTTGGGTTCCCTATCACCAGCTTTCCTGTCCCCTTCTACCTTCTAGTCCTTGTCCGTGGACTGCTGTGCCTCATTAGTCCCATTTGGTTTTATGGGGCTGTCCACTCAAGATATATTACTTTTAAAAACTGTCTTTTGGAAATATTATGGAGTCCATGTTGTTTGACTTTCTTGTGTTTTTAAAGCTGGACTTGGGTCATGTCTTAACTTTCATCTTTCCAGAAAATTAACAGAAAGCAGACAGATCAGAAGACACAGAAAACAAAACAGCAGCGATGCACATACATGCACATACATGAGAAAACTGATAGATGAGATAATCTCCCCTTTAAAACACATTAAATGGTTAAATTTCAAATGATGCTAAAAGAATTTATACAAAACAAAAACTAGATGTTTAAATGTTCAGAAGAAAATTTCAAACAGACCTATAGTCTTCAGAGTCTTGTGAAAAATGGAAATTGTGCTTTTCTTGATAAGGTATACCTTGGTGGTTGCTTGATAGGTTTTTATGACTAACTTTAAAAATAAACTATGTTCTACTATTAAATCTAGAGAACTATCACATTTCAGGAAGAAAACACAATATGGAGTAACTCAGTTTCTAAAACAATGTGAAGTTCTTCCAGCAAAACAGAAAAGAAATCATTCCCCTTGATCCAAAGCATCTACAGATTACAGAGAAATTAAAAATTGAACACATCAAGTACTTTATTCACCTTTAATTGAGTTTATCTTTATTTTCTTTCTTTCCCTTATATGTCTGTAAGCTGTACTTTAAAAATCTCTAAAAATCTGTGAGGATAAAAAATACATGACTCTTCTCTCTTTCCAGGACTGCACTGCAGGAAGCCACTATCTGTGCTAATGGGACTACAATGAAAGCATATGTATCTCTGTGAAATTAAAATGATTGCACATTGTTCTAACAAGGATTAAAACTTTCTTTTTAAAAAACGTGGTTATACTAGATATGTGCCTACATTACTTTATCTTAAAGTGTAACAAATTGCATCAATTAACTTCATGCTGAGAAGTCGAGATACTAGTCAATCGTATGAAACCTCATCCTGGGTGAGAATTATTGTACAATTGGCTCTGTGTTTTGAACAGGGCACTTCAGTGTGAATAAAAAGATACACATATTGCATTCTAGAAGGGAAAATGACGACTTCACTCAGAAAGACTCAAACTATCATTTTTCTGTTATTTTATGTAGTTCAAAAGGGGCACGAATGCAGATTGGAGAACTTTGTGCAAATCGTAAGTTTTCATTTTCAAAACAATACACTTAACAATTGCATTAGCAGTAAAGAGGTTTCTTCTGAGCTATTGTTCATGATGACTATATCTCAGTCTGGAATTTGAAAGGACTCGATATCAGCAGTCTTTGAACAACGAGAAAAATCACTACTTAAGTCTATTGCAGGTGCAATTCTTTTCCTTTTCATAAGACCATGGAACTGATTTTAGACCTGCAAAATAACAGGAGAAATAAGCTTTCAAAACATATTTGTCAAGCACTGGACCATATATGAGCCCTGGTGGTGCAGTGGTTAAGAACTCAGCTGCTAACCAAAAGGTCGGCAGTTTGAATCCACCAGCCACTCCTTGGAAAACTTATGGAGCAGCTCTACTCTGTCCTGTAGGGTCGCTGTGAGTCGGAATGGACTCAACAGCACTGCAATGGGTTTGGTTTAGTTTGAACTATTCGCAACTATGTAAAGGGAATAAACCAATACCAAAGAAGATGCAGGCAAATTGACATTACGAATATAAAACAGGAGCTCTAACACTCACACTTTCTTTTCTAAGCCTGAAAGATGTCCCCATACTGGAGTTGCATTCTTGGCCATCCAGGGAAATAGTGTCAGTGACTAAAGTTTTATAGAATCAAAAAAAAAAAAAAAACATACCTTGCAAAATTACAGGAAGGCTTGAACGAGTTTTATGCGTCTTAACAGAAAACAGCATTCATTTTGTAATAATTACACCATGAGAAACATGGTGAAATGGATGAAATAAATAAATATGCACTTTTAAATGTGGCAAAAGCTGTATGATGGCAGATACTTACTCATAGGCCCAAAGGAAAAAAAGAAAGAGAACAGACGAAGGAAAGACAAAGAAGCAGGGACTTATTTTTTGCATACCTTCTCTGTACCTTCTGAGTACCCCAGTGCTGGATAGATAAGACAAGGACTTAAGGGTCATCTGAGCAGATCTGTCAAAACAGAATATACAGTCTCTGGAAGGATGGCCTGAGGCTAGAACAAATAGCTCTTCTTGAGGTCCTTTCCCCAAACACAATTGTTCTTTGGAGAACTCTGCAAGAAACCTATGTGTAAAATGTTTCAAGACTCTGTATGTTGCAATGAGTTTTTACTAAATGAGTAACAACAAGCTTCTGGCCTTGAGGAAGTTATTGGTAAACAGACTTGCCCTCCTGCTATAAACAACTAGAAAACTGGACAAGATATATTAAACAGCAGCTTTTGGATGTTGGACAACAGTGCATTATTGAGATTGTCCAGAGGAGAAGCCCTAGTGGTGCAGTGGTTAAGAGCTTGGCTGCTAACCAAAGGTTGGCAGTTTGAATCCACCAGTTGCTCCTTGGAAACCCTATGGAGGCAGTTCTACTCTGTCGAGTTGGAATCGACTCGACGGCAATGGATTTGGTCTTTGGTTCGAAAGAGAAGATTGCGTTTCCTTTGAGTCTGTGGCTGAATGCTGTGTGTAGGGTAAAACTCTGTAACACTGGGCACAGAATGATCAGGCAGCTGATGCTGAGCAATTCCCAGAAGATCAAGCCCTTTTATCCATTTATACTACCCTTTAGTCATTTGAGATTCTGATTCCTGTTTTAAGGGAATGGTGGCGATTTTTAGTTTGAAGTGTTATTAGAACATCTAGGTTGACATGTGAAAATGGTGAAAGAAGACACATTATTGGAAAAGTAGGTGATGGAACCTGAGAAAAGATCTGAGAGTCAATCCATAGAGATGGTAGTCGAAGTCAAGAGAATGTGTACATTCTCCTAGTGAAGGTATGTAAAGAGGTGTGAAAATTAACAATTATTGAGCACCCCCTCCCTGCCAGCACTGAGCTTGGTGTGTTCATATGCTATCTTAACTTAAACATTGTAACAATTCTACCAGGTAGGATTGAATCTCAATTGGTAAGATCAGAAAATTGGAACTCAGAAAGGTAATTTTCTCAAGGCTCTACACCTGGAACCAATAACTTATTGAAGCTCCCACCTCAGTTACCCAGATACGTAGTTCTCCAAAGCCCAATCTTATCCCACTAAAACAGCTGACAAGGCTCCGGTACTGAATTTCAGAGAAGGAAAGGAAACTATGTTGGTGCTCTCTGAGGGTCTAATCACAGTCTACAAGGCCTGCCTAACCTGGCCTCTGGGTACTTCTCTAACCTCATCTCCAAACCCTCTCCTCTTGTTCACTTCAGTCAATGATAAGGGCTCCTATGTGTTCCTTGGAGGCACAGAGCATGATCCTACGTCAGGCTAGTTACCGTCCACATTCCTTCCAGAAATGCTCGTTCCCTAGGTATACATATAATTTTCTTTCTCATTTCTTTCAGGCTTCTGCTCACATATCAATTCCCCATGGAGAGCTGCCTGACTGCCCTATCTAAAATACTAATTCTTCTAGTCTCTACCTCCTTACTTTGCTTTATTTTTTGCCATAACAATTTTAGCTATCAGACAACATGGTGTATACTTGTTTATGTTTTTATTTTCTGACTCCCCAGTTAGATTAAGCTCCGTGAGATCAAAGACTTCATCTGTTTTGATTTTGCACTCTCCCCAGTGACTAGAACAGGGCCTGGCACATAAACTGTTCTCAATAAATGTAAATGAAAGAATGCACGCATGAACTTGTTTTAGGCTACAGACTCTTTGAGAATCTTATTAAAGCTATTTAAAGAAAAAACAGCTGCCACTGAGTCGACTCTGATTCATGGCAACCCCATGTGATCCATAGGGTTTTCAAGGCTGTGAACTTTTGCAAGCAGATCACTAGGCCTTTCTTCCGAGATATTGCTGGGTGGGTTTAAACCGCCAAACTTTCAGTTAGTAGTCAAGCACTTAACTGTTTGCATCACCCAGGGACTCTGAGGAAAGATTTGGATCCCCGAAAATATATATATGTAGATCTTTGCTTTCCACCAGCATAACCAATCTATAGATCTCTTTGGTTTCTGTCATGGAGTGAATTGTGTCCCCCCAAAATATCTGTCAACTTGGCTGGGTCATGATTCCCAGTATTGTATGATTGTGTACCATTTTGTAATCTGATGTGATTTCCTTATGTGTTATAAACTCTATCACTATGAAGTAATAAGATGAATTAGCAGCAGTTATACTGATGAGGTCTACAAGATTGGATAGTGTCTTAAGCCAATCTCTTTTGAGATATAAAAGAGAGAAGTGAGCGGAGACACAGGGGAACCTCATACCACCAAGAAAGCAGTGCCAGGAGCAGAGCACGTCCTCTGGACCTGAGGTCACTGTGCAGAGAAGCTCCTAGACCAAGGGAAGATTAATGACATGGACCTTCCTTCAGAGCCAACAGAGAAAGCCTTCCCCTGGAGGTGACTCCCTGAATTTGGATTTGTAGCCTACTAGACTACGAGAGAATAAATTTCTCTTTGTTAAAGCCATCCACTTGTGGTATTTCTGTTATAGCAGCACTAGATGACTAAGACAGAATTTGGTACCAAGAGTGGGGGTGCTTCTCTAACAGATACCTAAAATGTGGAAGTGGTTTTGAAACTGTGAATGGGTAGAGGACTGGCAGCAGCAGAGGACCAGAAACAGCAGAGGACAGGCAGTGGCAGAGGACCAGCAGCAGCAGAACCAGTAGTTCAGTGCTAGACAGCACTGTAGTCGACCCACAGAGTGAGAGAGCTGAGTGCCTATGCACAAGAGGCTTCCTGGTGGAGTAGGGTGCCTCTGGGCACTTATCATTGGTGGAGCTACAGAGCTTTGGAACACTTGCCCCAGCAGGGCAGATGCGGCCATGAGGCCTAAGGGCCAAGAGGCAACAGGAAGCAGAAGCTGATGAGACAAGAAACACAAGAAGCCAAGCTGCCTCAGTCTCAAAAGGTATGGCCAGGACCTCAGGGGTTTCAAAGGGTGGATCCATGGCCTCTGGTGTTTCTAAGGCTGGAGTCGTCACTCCGATGGACTAGGAGAATGCTGTGCTTAAAGCCGAGGGAGCAGAGTTGCTGTCCCAGTGGGCCTGGAAGGCAGAGCTGAAGCCCAGGGCTGAGGGACCTCCACTCAGAATCCAGAGAGTGTGGACAATAGCTAGTCTGTAGGGTAGGGATATTGTGTAAATGGTCTCAGAAAACAGGATTATTTTCAAGCCTTGAGGGCTAACGTAATGTGTTCTGCTAACTTGCTTGGTGCTTGTTATTCCTTCTTTCTCTGCAATTTCTCTCATTTGTAATGGAAATGTCTAGCTTGTTCCTGTTCTGCCATTGTACCTTTGGAAGCAGATAACTTGTATTCTAGATTTCACAGATGAAGAGGAATATTATTTTTGGATTTTGGACTTGGAGTTGATCTAAGACTTTTGCCATGATATGATGAGGTGAATATGTTTTACATGTGGCAAGGACATGAATTTGGGGGGCCAAGGAGTGGAGTGTCATAGATTGAATTGTGTCCCCCCAAAATATCTGTCAACTTGGCTTCGTCATGATTCCCAGTATTGTATGATTGTGTACCATTCTGTAATCTAATGTGATTTCCTTATGTGTTGTAAACTCTATCACTATGATGTAATAAGATGCATTAGTGGCAGTTATACTCATGAGGTATACAAGATTGGATAGTGTCTTAAGCCAATCTCTTTTGAGATATAAAAGACAGAAGCTAGCAGAGACACATGGGAATCTCATACCATCAAGAAAGCAATACCAGGAGCAGAGTGGGTCCTTTGGACCTGAGGTTCCTGCGTAGAGAAGCTCCCAGACCAAAGGAAGATTGATGACATGGACCTTCCTTCAGTGTCAACAGAGAAAGCCTTCCCCTGGAGCTGTAGCCCTGAATCTGAACTTGTAGCCTACTGGACTGTGAGAGAATAAACTTCTCTTTGTTAAAGCCATCCACTTGTGGTATTTCTGTTATAGCAGCAATAGATGACTAAGCCAGCTTCTATGGAACACCATTTAAAAACAAAAGAATTAGAGAAGCAGAAAAATAAGGATAGTAATTTTTTAAAAAGGAAGGTAAAGAGATAATTTTTAAAAAAGGAATGGCCAATTGTATCAAATAGGCCAGAAAATTCAGAATGAATGAGCTTGAAATGCTTTGATTTGGCAAAAGAGAAGACAACAGTGATCTTCAAGAATTTAGTTTCTCGAATACACAGCATTAACAGGATACAAACCATAACCAGCAATACACAAACACCAGAAGATAAACTAGATAACTGGGATCTTCTAAAAATTAAACACTTATGCTCATCAGAAGACTTCACCAAAAGAATAAAAAGAGAACATACAGACTGGGGAGAAAAATTTGACTATGATAAATCTGGCAACTGCCTAATCTCTAAAATCTCTAGGAAAATCTAACACCTGCATAACAAAAAGACAAACAATCCAATTAAAATTGGGCAATGGAAATGAACAGATACTTCACCAAAGAAGACATTCAAGTGGCTAACAGACACATGAGGAAATGCTCACCATCACTAGCCATCAAAGAAATGCAAATCAAAACCACAATGAGATACCATCTCACCCCAGCATTACTGGCACGTATCAAAAAAACAGAAAATAACAAATGTTGAAGAGGCTGTTGGGAGACTGGAACTCTTATGCATTGCTGGTGGGAATGTAAAATGGTACAACCACTTTGGAAAATGATTTGCCTCTTCCTTAAAAATCTAGAAATAGAAATACCATATGATCCAGCAATCCTACTCCTAGGAATGTACCCTAGAGAAATAAGAGCTGTCACACAAATAAACATATGCACACCCATGTTCATTGCAGCATTGTTCATAATAGCAAAAAGATGGAAACAACCTAGGTGCCCATCAACAGATGAATGGATAAACAAACTATGGTACATACACACAATGGAATACTACACAACGATAAAGAACAATGATGAATTGGCAAAGCGTCTCACAACATGGATGAATCTGGAGGGCATCATGCTGAGTGAAATAAGTCAATCACAAAAGGACAAATAATGTATGAGATCACTACTATAAAAAATCATGAAAAGGTTTACACACAAAAAGAAACAATCTTTGATGATTATGGGGGGAAGGGGAGGGAGGGAAAAACACTAAATAGACAAGTGGTAACTTTGGTGAAGGGTAAGAGAGTACACAATACTGGGGAAACCAGCACAACTTGTACAAGGAAAGGTCATGGAAGCTCCATAGACACATCCAAACTTCCTGAGGGACTGAATTGCTGGGCAGAGGGCTGTGGGGACCATGCTCTCAGGGAACATCTAGCTCAATTGGCATAACATAGTTTATAAAGAAAATGTTCTACATTCTACTTTGGTGAGTAGTGTCTGGGGTCTTAAAAGCCTGTGAGCAGCCATCTAAGATACTCCACTGGTCTCACTCCTTTGGGATCAAGGGAGAATGAAGAAAACAAGATACAAGGGAAAGATTAGTCCAAAGGACTAATGGACCACTACCATGGCCTCCACCAGATTGAGTCCAGTACAACTAGATGGTGCCCGGCTACCACCACTGACTGCTCTGATAGGGATCACAATAGAGGGTCCCGACAGAGCTGGAGAAAAATGTAGAACAAAAATTCCAACACACAAAAAAAGACCAGATTTACTGGCCTGACAGAGACTGGAGAAACCCTGAGAGTACAGGCCCCAAACACCTTTATAGCTCATTAATGAAGTCCTCACAGCCAAAGATTAGACAGGCCCATAAAACAAAATGCAACTAAAGGGGCACATCAGCCCAGGGGCAACGACTAGAAAGCAGGAGGGGACAAGCAAGCTGGTAATAGGGAACCCAGGGCCGAGAAGGGGAGAGTGTTGATAAGTCGTGGGGTTGGTAACCAATCTCACAAAACAATATTTGTATTAATTGTTTAATGAAAAGCTAGTTTGTTCTATAAACCTTCATCTAAAGTGCAATAATTAAAAATAAATAAATAAAAGAGTTTTCTATACATTTTCTCTCTCTTTCACACACACACAGACATCTATATGTGCATTTTGAACATTGGCATCAGCTTTGGGTTGCCATACATTCAGAGAGTATTTTTGGCTAAAGATACTTTGCAGGCCCAAATCATACTTACACAAAATCAGGTTGCTTCATTTTCCTTCCTCCTATTAGCCAAGGACATTATCTGGGACTACATCCAAATAAGTCTTTTACTAGACACTCAGCTTCATTGGTGTTTCTCATTAATGTTGTTCAGTTTTAAACAATTGCAAAGTTACCTGAAGGTACCCTACTATGTAAATATGGCAGTAGAATTGAAATTATGGAGGCAAGAATCATGTTTTCAACCACAAAAATATTTCTTTTCATTTCAGTAGACATTGAATTATGATCAAGTAGCTAGGACATGTGGCATTCAATAATGATCAGTTCATTGACTGGTTGTTCTGGTTGTTTCATGTAACTACATTTGTGGAACAAAATTCAGAGGCAAGGGTATTGGAAAGGTAATTCGTGCATTGATTTCATGATTGTCTTCAAGAAAAAAATAAAGAAATAGAAACTCACAATAGGAAAGAAATTTAAGCAATTACTTTATTCATGAGGCAAGTTGAATTCTTCATACTGCTTTAAAGGGTGGGGAGAAAGACACTGGTGTTCTTTTAAAAAGAATGGTTAGGCCCCGATTCAGGAAAATTTAGAACAGCCCAATCTATACTTAAAAATAACAATTAAACAAATAGGAAGTGAGTATTCACATTTCAAAAGATCCTTTATGTGATCAATGCATGCTCACCAAATCCTTCTACATTGCTAATTAATATGTCTGTTAAATATGATTCTAATTTGTAAAAGTCAGGCCTCATATCCTTTCAACAATTTTGGAGTAAATGTGTTGTCCTTCCTCAAGGGATTATATTAAATACGCTAAGGGGTATGAGATCTCTTGGTCTTGAAGTAATTTATTCCTTTGGGAATATGCCCACAAAGTATGATCTCTCCACCAGGAAAAGACGAAAGTAACAAGATGAAAAGTGGTTTAATACACTCAGTCTCAGTTACCTCTGCTAATAAGTAGATACAAGGACTGCCCCAAATATTTAATAATAGAAACATATTTTTCAACTTAGGAATAATTCATATGATTGATGGCATCAACTATATACTGTCAGTTAGGTTAGACTTATATAAATATTTGACTTTTTTTTCAATTTTCATATGCATTAGGTGATAAGAGAAAAAAAAAACCTAAAATGATATTTCTCTTTCCACATTTCCTTGTAAATATAAAAATTGTTAATAAGGAATGTTAAAGATCTAAAGACACAAGCCTGATTTGGTTATTTAGTATTTTGCTTCCAGTTCCGGTAGAGTTGATTTCGAATCATGGCGACCCCATGTGTACAGAGTAGAACTGCTCCATAAGGTATTCAAAGGCGTGACCTTTCAGAAGCAGGTCGGAAGCCTGTCTTTCAAGGGCCTCTGGATGGGTTCAAACCATCAACCTTTCCGTTAGTAGCCCAGCGCTTAACTGTTTGCCTCACAGACACTCCAGTATTTCACTTATAGACATTATAAAATATATGAACCTATTTCACTCTGCCATTGTTTGAGAGTCTCATCTCGCAGTATTTAAAATGAGTAAAAGTTAGAGATGACAAGGTAACTGACTGAATTTCACTTAACAACGGGCTAGCTAATCCTGCAGATGGATTCTCTACCATTTTCTGTGCAAAAATGTCCTTTAATTATCCTAGTAGCGTTACCTTAAGGGAATCAAGCAAAAACAAGATGGCAGTGTCTGATCTCTATACACTGTATTACAATTCCGTTGAAAAGCATGAGATATTTAAAATGGTTTAAAGACAATGAGACTAAGCCAGAATGCCTCTAAATGATACTTAAGATGAGCAACAGAACTGCAGTTGTGACTGCGTTGTCAGAGTTCTTCATCTATAATGAGGATCATAGAATCTTTCTCAGTAGTCTCAACACAAGCCTTTTTCTTCTACTCTAGCCTAAAATCTAAGAGAAGGAGTGAGAGACATAAGTAGGAAAACAAACCAAAACAGAAGAGAGACTATTATGGTCTGCACTAAGTCAGCTCCTGAGAATGGAAAGTTGAACAACGATTTATGCCTTCAAGAAGTTTACAGTTCAGAGACAGAGTCAAGAAATCATCTACGAAAACTGGGCGGTGGGGGTCGGGGGGGGGGTCCCAAGCTGCACAGTACTGCCTGGCTGGAACGGGCTCCCAATTCGAGAATGGAGAAGGAGAACAAACAATCAATTCAAAACAAGCAAACAAAAAAAAAGCTGTGGGATCTCACCAGTGTGGCAGCACAGGCCAGGAGGCAGTCTCACATTCTAGCGGCATTTCGCAGCCTTTCAGGAAGAAGCAAAGATGGCGCACGGAGCCAGAATCCCCCCAAAGAAAACGAAGTCCATGCGTGAGACCATGAAGGATAAGGGCCTACTGGAGGAGTTTCTGAGGACCCACAAGTACGACCCTGTCCAGAAGTACCACTTCAGCAACTTCAGCGTGGTCTATGAGCCCGTGGCCTACACTGAGGCTGCCTACTTTGGAGAGATCAGCATTGGGACCCCACCTCAGAACTTCCTGGTCCTCTTTGACACTGGCTCCTCCAACCTGTGGGTGCTTTCTGTCTACTACCAGAGCCAGGCCTGCACCAGCCACCCACGCTTCAACCCCAGTGAGTCCTCCACCTACTCCACCAACAGGCAGACCTTCTCTGTGCACTACAGCAGCGGCAGCCTCACCAGCTTCTTCGGATATGACACCCTGACCATCCAGAGCATTGAGGTCTCCAACTAGGAGTTTGGCCTAAGCGAGGACGAGCGGGGTACCAGCTTTGTCTACGCAAAGTTTGATGGCATCATAGGCATGGCCCACCCTGCCCTGTCCAGGGGTGGTGCCACCACAGCCCTGCAGGGCATGCTACAGGAGAACGCACTCACCAGCCCCATCTTCAGCTTCTACCTCAGCAACCCGCAAAGCTCTCAGGATGGAGGTGCCCTCGTCCTTGGGAGTGTGGATAACAGCCTCTAGTCAGGCCAGATCTACTGGGCCCCTGTCACCCAGGAGCTCTACTGGCAGATTGGCATTGAGGAGTTCCTCATTGGCAGCCAAGCCTCCGGCTGGTGCTCCCAAGGTTGCCAGGCCATTGTGGACACAAGCACCTCTCTGCTCACTGTGCCCCAGCAATACCTGAGTGCCCTTCTGCAGGCCACAGGGGCCCAGAAGGACGAGTATGGACAGTTTCTCATGAACTGTAGCAACATACAGGACCTGCCCACCTTCACCTTCATCATTAACGACATACAGTTTCCTCTGCCACCCTCCTCTTACATCCTAGAGAACAATGGCTACTGCACTGTGGGGGTCATGTCCACCTACCTGTCCTCCCAGGATGGCCAATCCCTGTGGATCCTCAGGGACGTCTTCCTCAGGTCCTACTACTCTGTCTTCGACATTGACACCAACAGGGTGGGCTTTGCCACTGCCGCCTACACTCATTACCTGGACTCTCTTCTTCCTCTTGGCCCCCCACTCTGTAGGGGTGGTCTCTCTGTGCTTCCTCTCTGGATTCAGCCTTCCTTTTCTGGACTCTGGACTTTCTCTAACAATAAATAGTTCTTCTCCAAAAAAAAAAAAAGAAAGAAAGAAATCATCTACTACAATTATACTGTGAAAAGAAAGCTAGGATTATGCACAGGATATAAAGGAAGAAGGGTATGGAGAGCAGTATTTGAGCGACAATGGATATTTCATGATATGGAGAGTAGTAGTCAGGAAGTCTTCTCACAGGAGGAGAAACTTGAGATCAAGTTTTACCAAATGAGTGTTAGCGAGCGTCTTAGTTTCTTAGTGCTGCTATAACAGAAATACTACCAGTGGGTGACTTTAACAAAAAGAAATTTATTTTCTCACAGTTAGGAGGCTAGAGTCCAAATTCAAGGCATTAGCCTAGGAGAAGGTTCTTGTCTCTTTTCAGCTTCTATTCCTCGGTTTCTTGGTGATCTTCATGTGGCATGACATCTATCTTCCCCCATCTCTGCTTCTTTCTCTGTGCCTCATCTGCTCCTTTAATATCTCAAAAGTGATTGCCTTAAGACACCCTACACTGATATGACCTCATTAACATAACAAAGAAAATCCTATACTCAGATGCGATTACATCCACAGCTATAGGGGTTAGGATTTACAATACATATTTTGGGGGGACACAATTCTATTCATAACAGTGAGTTAAATTAAGAAGAGGGGAAGAGATAGTCAAGGACATGTGAACAGCATTTGTGAAAGCATTGGGATGTGAAGCAACAAGCTTCTTCTTCCAGAAAGATTTCTATCGCAGGTTGTATTTTTTAAAATATCTGCAACAATGTTTCCAAACCCACATACTTTCCAGAACCTTGTCACTCCCCCATCAAGAGGTAAACTCTATGTCTCCTTGCCTTAAACCTGGGAAGGCTTTGGGGATGGCCTCATTAATAAAGTATGGTAGAAGTGATGCTATGTGACTTCTGAGGCTAGGTCATAAAAGGTGATCCTGTTTTTTCCATTTCTTTCTCGGAACATATGACTTTGGAGTCCTAAACTAACATGTAAGAAGTCCAGCCTCCTCTCTGAAGCTGTTATCCTGAAACAAATGCACAGAAATAGAGGGAGCTGCCCAAGGAGCCCCAGCTGTTCAAGACTTCCCAGCCCAAACATGTGAGTAAGGAACCCTTCTAGATAATATCCAACCTCAGCCACAGTCTGACTGAAACTGCATGAGAGATCCTGAGTAAGAGCCACCTAGTGGAATCAGTCCATATCCAGAACTGTGAGATCTAATAGTATTGAATAATTGCTATTGTTTTAAACCATTGTTTTTGGGTGGTTTGTTATGTAGCAATAAATAACAAATACCCCCTCCTTGGCTACCTCACCTTGTGTCTAGATCAAGATTGCTTTCTAATGTTCTATTTACTTGACTGAATCCTTTACTAGTCTGTAACTTCCAGGATGGCAGACCTAGGCCTATCATGACCACTGTTGGATCTCCTGCACCTAGCACAGTGCCTGGCACACAGTATGTGTTCAATATATAGCCATTCAATGAATGAATAAACAAATGAAGTAGTTTTATATGTGTAGAGAGGGAAAAAGGCAGGGGTAGTGGGAGATGAGATTAGAGAGGCAGGTAGGAGAAAAATCATGAGCATCCTTGTGAACTAAGCTGAAACATTTGACTTTATTTTGAAAGCTAAAGGAACCCATAGTAGAAGGATTTAGGAAGTGATCAGATTCATGCTTTAGGAAGATCACAGTAGTAATGGTACGGGGGAGGTAATGAGACCAAAATAAGGTAGGCTATAAGGAGAAGGTCTGTTCTAAGACAGTGGCAACAAGAATTGCAAGAAAAAGATGAATACTGAAGTATTGAGGACAGAGAATTTGCATAATAGACTTAATGGGAATCTTCTGCTACATGGGCTTCCATTTATAGTAAAAAAAAGTTAATTACCTCTCTTACATATGCCTTTAGGATAATTTTTAGAAGTTTCTTTATTTGATTTTGCATTGTCTTCATAATTACTGATTATTTCTGACAGACAGAAATCATTCCCAGTGGTAACATATCCCAGAAATAACTAACTGTGCCTTACGTATTAGTTTCTTGTGATCTCAAGCAGATAATAGACTTGAGCTAACTCATCATGCTAATCCTTTGGGAAATGAATCTCCTAGCTACTCATATATCCTCTAAACTTAGATATCCTCTTTCTTTGGAAAATATGTTTTCCAACCAAGTTAATTATCATTATTATCTGCAACCCTGGATCTTCAGTATTAAGAGTACCTATTTTCTACTAGCCCCATTTACCATGAAATACTAGTACTGGACCTCATTTCCAGTTGCTTTAAATGAAGGGTCAGTTCCACGAAATGAGTGTGTGGGGTGGGGAGTTTTGAGGGGTGGGGAGGAAGGTGAGATGATAGTAATCTTTGGAAAAGAGGAATGATTCTTGAACAGAGGAAGACCAAAATAATCACTAAGGGGAAAAGGAAGTAGAAGTAACATTCAGTACCAACAATAAGATCAATGAACCTAAGAACCATAGTAGGCCTAAGAACCAATCCATGGAAATAGAGGGATGTGGCAGATACTGCTGGTTGCTTATCCAATATCTATTCTCCCCTTTTCTACTAGACTAGAACCCAAATGTATTTGGACAATGTGTTCAGCTAAAGTAACTAGGTTTTTCAGCTTCCTTTGCAGCTAAGGATGGCCATGTGGTATAGTTAAAGCCATTAAGATATAAGTGAAAGTTGTTGGGTGGGATTTCTGGAAAATTTCTTTAAAAGCAATTGAATCAACTAGTCACATAATATGTTTTGAACTTTTTCTCTTTTCTGGAACACAGTTGTGATGTTGATGGTGGAATATCTAACTTGCAACCATGATCATGTTCATACAAGCTAAGGATTGAAAGCAGAACACTAGAAGAAGCCAGAGTCCCTGATGGCATCATGAAGCCATTGAACTGGCCCTGGACTGATGACCTCTGGACTTCTTGTTTCATGAAAATGAAGAACCCCCTAAATTGTTTGAACTACTGTTTAGTTGGGTTTCTACTGCACACACATGTAGAAAATCTATAACGAGTATGGGCAAGGGAAAGAGGTCATATCTGTAAACATCAGTGATCCTAGATGGTAAGAATGGAGACTGGGCAGGAGTGGGGATGAGGGGAGAGGAGCAAACTGATTAATAAATAATCTTGCATCCGAGTCTGTATCTTGCTTCTGCTCACATCTGCTAATGCTGACCTTTTAAAGAGTCTGAATCTAAAAGATTGGAATCTCCTGACCTATCATTGTAGACAATGCAAGAGTCATTGCCCTCCCTCTTATGCTATTTATAATATAAATTGTTAAGGATTTTTGCTTTTATGTTCATAAACAATATTGGTCTATAGTTTCCTTTTCTTGTAACTTCTTTGGCAAGTGTTAGTATTATGGAGATTCTGGTGTTGAGTTGGGAACTGTCCTCTTCCTCCTCATTTTCTGAAAGAGTTTTTATAGTATTTTATAGTATTGCAATTACTACCTTCAAAGTTTGATAGACCTTGTCATTGATTGAATTGTGTCCCCCAAAAAATGTGTGTAGCACCTTGGCTAGGTCATGATTCCCAGTATTGTATGATTGTGTTATCTGATGTGATTTCCTTATGTGTTGTAAACTCTACCCTTATGATGAGATTATATGTGATCTCCTCATGTGTTGTAAATTCTATCACTGTGATGAGGTTATACTGATGAGGTTGACAAGATCAGTGTCTTAATGCAATCTCTTTTGAGATATAAAAGAGAGAAGCGAGCAGAGACACATGGGAACCTCATACCACCAAGAAAGCAGTGCTGGGAGCAAAGCGCGTCCTTTGGACGTGAGGTTCCTGCGCAGAGAAGCTCCCAGACCAAAGGAAGACTGATGACATAGACTTTCCTTCAGAGTCAAGAGAGAAAGTGTTCCCCTGGAGCTGATGCCCTGAATTTGGACTGTGAGAGAATACATTTCTCTTTGTTAAAACCATCCACTTGTGGTACTTCTGTTAGAGCAGCACTAGTTGACTGAGACAGACCTCATTAGTAAAGACATCTGGACCTAGAGTTTTCCTTGCAGGAAGGTTTTAAACTATGAATTTGACTTCTTTAATAGATATAAAATTATTCAGGTTATCTATTCTTTCTTGAGTGAGAGTAAGTATTTTGTGTATCTTGAGGAATTTTGTCCCAGTTATCTAAGTTGTCAAATTTATTGGAATAAAGTTGTTCATACTATTCTCTATTATCCTTTAATGTCTGAAGAAGCTATAGTGATATCTCCCTTTTATTTCCTGATTTGGTAATTTGTGTCTTCTCTCCTTTTTTATTAATCAGTTGGGTTAGAGGTTTATCAAATATATTGATCTTTTCAAAGAACACATTTTTAGTTTTGTTGTATTTTCTTTATTGTTTTTCTGTTTCCCATGCCTTTTTGCTCTTACCTTTGTTATTTTTTGTTCCTTCTTCCAACTTTGGGTTTGGACTCAACGGCAATGGGTTTTTCAGGTTTTTTTTAACTTTGGGTTTAGTTTTCAATTCTTTTTCTAGCTTCTTAAGATGGAAGCTTAAGTCTTAGAGTTGAGATATTTCTTTTCTAATATAAACATTTGATGATACGCATTTTCCTTTATGCACTACTTTAGCAACATCCCTTCCATTTTGATATGTTTCATATAATTTTCAGTCAATTCAAATTAAAATATTAAAAATACATGTTTTTCCTTATCTGCAGCTATGCAATTTTTAGCACTGTTCACTCCTTTGTGTAGATGCAAATTTATTTCTGGTATCACTTCTTTTCATGTTTTTTTTTTAGCACATGTCTCCTGACATATGTTCTCTTAGCTTCTTTTTTGTCTTAAAAAATCTTTAATTCATATTTAAATTCACCTTTTTTAATAATATTTTTACTACGTAGATTAACATTCTAGGTTAACAAGTTTTTTTTTTTTCATTCAGTACTTTAAAGATGTCACTCTTCTTACTTGCACAGCTTCAGATCACAAATCTACTGTCATTCTTATCATTGACTTGCTAACATGTTGTTTCCTTTTTCTCTGACAGACTTCAGGAGTTCTTTCTTTATTTTTGATTTTAAGTTGTTTGACTATGATGTGCTTAGATGTGTTTTTCTTTGTGTTTATTTGCTTGGGATTGTCTGAGCTTCTTGGATTTGTAGGTTGTTGTCATTCATTAAATTTTGGAAAATTACCAGCCATTATGGCTTCAAATATTGCTTCTGGTATATTACCCCTTTCCTCTTTTTGGAATTTTAATTACATGTATATTAGATTGCTTGTTTGTTCCCTACAATTGGATTCACTGTATTTTTTTTTTCATGTTCTTTTTTTTTTTTTTTCTCTTTGTGCTTCAGTTTGGATATTTTCCTTTTGTTTTTATTTGTTTCCTTTTTAAATATTTTTCTTTTTTATTTTGGAATAATTTAAGATTTACAGAAAAGTTGTGAATATAGTACAGAGAGTTCTAATATACTGTATACTTCCACCAGCTTCCCCTAATATTAACATCTAGACAACCATGGTGCATTTCTCAAAACTAAAAAATTAATGTTGATGCAACACTATTAACTAATCTACAGACTTTTCAGTTTCACCAATTTCTCCACTAATGTCTTTTCCTGTTCAGAATCTAATCCAGGATAGCATATTGCATTTTGTCATCATGTCTCCTTAGTCTCCCCAGGTTTTTCCCCAGTCTTTCCTTGTCTTTTCATGACTGTGATGGTTAAGGTTATGTGTCAGCTTGGCTGGACCGTGATTCTTAGTGGTTTGGCAGTTGTGATGTAGTTTGGCAGTTATGTAATGATGTAATCAATTCCATGATGAGATTTGCTATGAGCATCCAATCAACTGAAAGGAGTTTCCTTGTGGGTGTGGCCTGCCCCCAGTATATAAATGGATGTTCCAGCAAGGCTCTCACTCTGGATCCTGTATCTGGCTTGTCATCATCTGACCTCCAGTTCCTGGGACTTGAGCTAGCAGCTTACCTGCTTATCTTGGGATTTGTCAGTCTCTGCAGCCTGTGAGCTGGTGGCCTGTCATCTTACCTGCTGATCTTGGGTCTGTCAGCTCCTGCAGCTACAAGAGTCAGAGAAGCCTCCAGCCTGACACCTGACCCACAGATTTGGGACTTTCCAGCCCCTACAACCACGTGAGCCATTTCTTGAGATAAATCTCTCTTTCTATATGTGTGTGTGTGTGTGTGTGTGTGTGTGTGTACACACATATATATAGACTTCACTGGTTTTGCTTCCCTAGAGAACCCATCCTAAGACAGTAACCTTAACATTTTTGAAGAATATTGGTCAGGTGTTTTTTAAAACATCTCTCAATTTAGGTTTGTCTGTGGTTTTCTCATGATTAGACTGAGATTATGGGTTTTGGGGAAGGATGTTACAAAGGGGTGAGGTGCTCTGCTCATCACATTGTATCAGGAGGACATGATATCAACATGACTTATCACTAGTGATGTTAATGTTGATGACTTGGTTAAGGTGTTTTCCAGCTTTCTCTACTGAAAAGTTAGTATTTTTTCCCTTGCTACATACTTTGGTAACAAGTCACTAAGTCTAGCCCCATACTCAAGGGGAGGAGAATTAGCTCCCTTCCTGGAGGGAGAGTAAATAGCTACTTAAATTATTTGGAATTATATTATAAAGAAGATTTGTCCCTTCTCCATTTATTATTAAACATTTTTTTATATCAGTGTGGATACATAGATATTTATTTCATCCTTTGCCTTATAATCCAATCCTATTAGCACTTATCTTGTTGCTCAATTACTTCCAGCTTTGGCTACTGGGAACTCTTTCAGGTTGGCTTCTGTTTTCTTTGGATATTGTGATGGTTAAGATTGTGCGTCAACTTGGCTGGGCCATGATTCTCAGTGTTTATATGTGATCACTCCCATGATTGGCTACTGTGAGTAGCCAATCAGATGAAAGGGAGTTTCCTTGGGGGGTGGGGCCTGCATCTGAATATAAGCAGACATTCTGGCTTTTTGCTCACTCTGGATCCTGTGGCTGCCTCCTGTCATCTCACCTCCGGTCCTTGTGACTTGAGCTGTCAGCTTATCTGCCAAACTTGGAATTCGTTGATCTGCACAGCCTGTGAGTGGAGCCATGCTCTCTGACCTGCCGATCTTGAGCTCACCATCTTCTGTGGCTCCATGAATTGGGAGAGGCCTCTACCCTGATCCATGGACTTGGGACGTTTTAGCCTCTACAATCGCGTGAGCTATTTCCTTGATATAAATCTCTGTCTTTATATATATATATATATACACTTTACTGGTTTTGTTTCTCTAGAGAACCCAGCCTAAGACATTTGGTACCGAGAGTGGTTCTAGAGAAACAAAACTGTAAGGATGAGTTTTCTAAATTGGTTCTCAAGTCTGGTTAGTCTTAAAGATGTTGATGACTCTGCTTCCAGCAGTAAAGAGGACACTGCTAGTTCATGGCGTGAGGTGGTGATACAAATACACAAAATATCACCACCAGTAGATAAGGTATTGGTGAATGGTGAGGCTTGGGGTGAATACTTGTGTGATATCTTTCTAAAGCTTTTTCAGAAAGAGAAGTATAAGGAAGCTGGTTGGTTTGTCCTACTTTCACTAGACAAACTGGTGAAAGAAAGAGAGACACTCAGGGCTTCAGAGTCAAAGCTCAAGTACCGCTTAAATGACCTCAAGTCTCCCACTTGTGCTTTGAAAGATAGTCGTATTTCTTGTAGTAACAGAACTGAAATTACCAAAAACCAAACTCAGAGTCTTATTGTAAGAGTGGCTGAATTACAACGCCAGCTCAACTGCCAACCTCAAAAGGTCTGAAGTTAAAGTAGGGGCATTGTTTGGGAAGAAATGGGATCCTGAAACTTGGGATGGGGACATATGGGCAGATAATCAGGAAGCTGGGGACACTGAGACCCTAAATTCTGTTGAATCACTCCTGCCAGCAGAACCAGTCCCATCTGAAGTGATTACTTCATGTTTGTCTGCTAAACCACCCTGCCCAGAAAAACCATTAGCCGCCCCACTCCCGTCTAAGGAGATTAGCCCTAGCCCAGCTGCCTCTAAAGAGCCCTTGCCTGAGTCATTTCCTGGGGCATCGCCTGAGGCAGATGCTTTACAAGACAATGCTGAATGTTCTCAAAACAATTCCACACTACCGATTCTGGCTTCTAGACCTATAACTAGCCTTAAGTCCCAGTGAGCCCCAAAAGGTGAAGTACAAAGTGTGACTCAGGAGGATGTACGCTACACTCCAAAAGAACTACTTGACTTTTCTAATATGTACAAACAGAAACCTGGGGAATATGTGTGGGAATGGCTATTAAGGGTGTGGGATAATGATACAAGGAACGTAAAGATGGATCAGTCTGAGTTTATTGATATGGGTCCACTAAGCACAGATTGTTCATTCAATGTTTCAGCTAGAGAAGTCAGGAAAGGATCTAATAGTTTATTTCTCTGGGTTGCTGAAGCACAGATTACCAGGTGGCCTACACTAAATCAAGTTGAAGTACCAGACCTGCTTTGGTATACTGTAGAAGAAGGTATACAAAGGCTTAGGGAAATCAGCAAGCTAGAGTAGATTTATCAAGTTAGACCCACACATGGAGTGCCCAGAGGACACACCTTTTACCACAACTATGAGGAACAAATTTGTGAAGGGAGCTCCAGCATCCTTGAAGACTGCTGTGATTGCTATTTTATGTAAGTCAGATTTGACAGTGGGAACTGCTCTAACTGAATTAAGACACCTAACTACAATGGGGCTGATTGGACCCTGTGGTAGTAGGGGCCAAGTGGCTGCACTCAGTCAACAAAGACAAGGTGGGCGTGATTACAGTAATGGACAGAGGAGTCAAAGCAGTAATCAGAATAAGCTGACTCGTATAGACTTATGGCATTGGCTACTTAATCATGGTGTCCTTAGGAGTGAAACAGATAGGAAATCTACTATTTACTTGATGTGTACAAACAGATGAATTCTAGGTTAGGTGAACAGCAGTCTAACTCAAATCACCAGAATAGAGAGTCATGGTCCCTCAATCAACTCCCAAATTTGAGCAAGTTTGAAGACCTACAACCCCTTGAATGAAGGGGAGGCCAGATCCCCTTGAGGAAGGACTCTAATACACTGCCAAAAATTTTTACTGTTAATCTTTCTCCCAGCCTTCCCCAAAGGGATCTATGGCCTTTTACGAGAGTGACTGTTCACTGGAGAAAAGGAAATAATCAGACTTTTCCGGGATTACTGGATACTGGCTCTGAACTGACACTAATTCCAGGAGACCCAAAACGTCACTGTGGCCCACCAGTCAGAGTGGGAGCATATGGAGGTAAGGTTATTAATGGATTCTTGGCTCATATCCATCTCACAGTAGGTCTAGTGGGTCCCTGAACCTATCCTGTAGAGATTCCCTTAGTTCCAGAATGCATAATTGGAATAGATATACTCAGCAATTGGCAGAACGCCCACATTGGATCCCTGACAAATAGAGTAAGGTCTATTATGGTAGGAAAAGCCAAGTGGAAGCCATTAGAACTACCCCTACCTAGGAAAATAGTAAACCAAAAGTGATACCACATTCCTGGAGGGATTGTAGAGGTTACTGCCACCATCAAGGACTTGAAGGATGCATTAATCTCTGCACCACATCCCACCACGTCCTCATTCAACTTGTCTATCTGGCCTGTGCAAAAAAACAGATGGATCTTGGAGAATGACGATAGATTATCAAAAACTTAACCAGGTGGTGACTCCAGTTGCAGCTGCTGTTCCAGTGTAGTTTCACTGCTTGAGCAAATTAACACATCTGGTACATGGTATGCAGCTATTGATCTAGCAAATGCCTTTTTCTCCATACCTGTTTCAAAAGACTGCCAGAAGCAGTTTGCCTTCAGCTGGCAAGGCCAGCAATACACCTTCAGGTGCCTACCTCAGTGCTACATCAACTCTCTAGCCTATGCCATAATTTAGTCCGCAGGGACCTTGATTGCCTTTCCCTTCCAAGAGACGTCACACTGGTCCATTACATTGATGACATGCTGATTGGACCTAGTAAGGAAGAAGTGTCGATTACTCTGGACTTACTGGTAAAACATTTGCATGGTAGAGGGTGGGAAATTAATCCCACAAAAATTCAGGCACCTTCCACTTCAGTGAAATTTCTAGGGGTCCAGTGGTGTGGGGCATGTTGAGACATTCCTTCTAAAGTGAAGGATGAGTTATTGCATCTGGCTGTTCCCACAACTAAAAAGGAAGCACAATGCCTAGTAGGCCTCTTTGGACTTTGGAGACAACATATTCCTCATCTGGGTGTGCTACTCCGGCCTATTTATCAAGTGACTCAAAAAGCTGCTAGTTTTGAGTGGGGACCAGAACAAGAGAAGGCTCTGCAACAGGTTCAGGCTTCTGTGAAATCCCCTCTGCCACTTGGGCAGTATGATCCAGCTGATCCAGTTGTGCTTGAAGTGTCAGTGGCTGATAGAGATGCTGTTTGGAGTCTTTGGCAGGCCCCTATTGGTGAACCACAGCACAAACACTTAGGATTTTGGAGCAAAGCTCTACCATCCTCTGAAGATAACTACTCTCCATTTTGAGAAACAGCTTTTGGCTTGTTACTGGGCCTTAGTAGAGACTGAATGCTTAACCATGGGACACCAAGTCGCCATGTGGCCTCAGCTGCCCATCATGAACTGGGTGCTGTCTGACCAACAGAGTCATAAAGTTGGACGTGAATAGCAGCACTCCATCATTAAATGGAAGTGGTATATACGAGACTGGGCCCGAGCAGGACCTGAAGACACAAGTTGCATGAGGAAGTGGCCCAAATGCCTATGGTGTCTACTCCTGTCACATTACCTTCCATCTCCCAGTCTGCACCTATGGCCTTTATGGGGAGTTCCTTATAATGAGTTGACTGAAGAGAAAACTCATGCCTGGTTTACAGATGGTTCCACGCAATATGCAGGCACCACCCGAAAGCGGACAGCAGCACTACAGCCCCTTTCCGGGACATCCCTGAAGGACAGTGGTGAAGGGAAATTCTCTCAATGGACAGAACTTTGAGCAGTGCACCTGGTTGTTCACTTGGCTTGGAAGGAGAAATGGCCAGATGTGCCATTATATACTGATTCATGGGCTGTGGCCAATTGTTTGGCTGGATGGTCGGGTACTTGGGAGGAACATGATTGGAAAATTGGAGACAAGGATTTATGGGGAAGAGGTATGTGGATAGACCTCTCTGAATGGGCCAAAGAGGTGAAGATATTTGTGTCTCATGTGAATGCTCACCAAAGGGTGACCTCAGCAAAGGATGATTTTAACAATCAAGTGGATAGGATGAGGCGTTCTGTGGAAATCAGTCATCCTCTTTCCCCAGCTACACCTGTCATTGCTCAAAGGGCTCATGAACAAAGTGGCCATGGTGGCAGGGATGGAGGTTATGCATGGGCCCAGCAGCATGGACTTCCACTCACCAAGGCTCACTTGGCCACAGCCTCTACTGAGTGCCTAATCTGCCAGCAGCAGAGACCAACACTGAGTCCCCGATATAGCACAATCCCTCAAGGTGATCAGCCAGCAACATGGCGGCAAGTTGATTACATTGGACCACTTCCATCATGGAAAGGGCAGCATTTTGTCCTTACTGGAATAGACTCTCTGGATATGGATTTGCCTTCCCTGCACACAATGCTTCTGCCAAAACTACCATCCGTGGACTTACATAATGGCTTATCCACCATCATGGTATCCCACACAGCATTGCCTCAGATCAAGGGACTCACTTCACAGCAAATGAAGTGCAGTAGTGGGCCCACACTCATGGAATTCACTGGTCTTACCATGTTCCCCATCATCCTGAAGCAGCTGGCTTGATAGAATGATGGAATGGCCTTCTAAAGACACAATTACGGTGCCAGCTAGGCAACGGTTGTGGCAATGTTCTCCAGGAGGCTGTATATGCCCTAAACCAGCATCCAATATATGGTGCTGTTTCTCCCAGAGCCAGGATTCATGGGTCAGGAATCAAGGGATGGAAATGGGAGTGGCACCACTCACTATTACCCCTACTGACACACTTGCAAGATTTTGCTTCCTGACCCTGCGATCTTATGCTCTGCAGGCCTAGAGGTCTTAGTTCCAAAGGGAGGAATGCTCCCACCTGGAGACACATCACTGATTCCACTAAACTGTAAGCTAAGAATGCCACCTGGCCACTTTGGGCACCTTATGCCTCTGGATCAACAGGCAAAGAAGGGAGTTACCATACTGGCTGGCACGACTAATTCTGATTACCAAGAGGAAATCAGATTGATATTACATAATGGAGGTAAAGAACAGTATTTACGGAACGCAGGAGATTCCTTAGGGCGTCTCTTAGTACTACCATCCCCTGTGATTAAAGTCAATGGAAAACTACAGCAACCTAATTCCGACATGACTATTAATGACCCAGACCTTTCAGGAATGAAGGTTTGGGTCACCCCACCAGGCAAAGAACCAGGACCAGCCGAGGTGCTTGCTAAGGGCAGAGGGAATGCGGAATAGGTGGTGGAAGAAAGTAGTTCTAAATACCAGTTATGGCCATGTGACCAGTTGCAGAAATGGAGACTGTAATTGTCATGAGTATTTCTGCTTTGTATGGTTGCATCAAATATTCTTGTTTCCTTCACTTATAAAATATAGGATGTAAACGGGGCTAGTGAATTTTCGATTGTATGCATGTTAGTTGTAGCATATTAGGCACAAGTATGACTTTCTAATTGTCTTTATTCAGAGATTATGTATGGGTTAGGGAGATGTGTACATGTGTCAAGTTGACAAGGGGTGGACTGTGATGGTTAAGTTTGTGTGTCAACTTGGCTGGACCATGATTCTCAGTGTTTATATGTGATCACTCCCATGATTGAATATGCTGTGAGTAGCCAATCAGATGAAAGGGAGTTTCCCTGGGGGTGTGGCCTGCATCTGAATATAAGCAGACATTCTGGCTTTTTGCTTATTCTGGATCCTGCGGCCACCTCCTCTCATCTCATCTCTGGTTCTTGGGACTTGAGCTGTCAGCTTATCTGCCAAACGGGATTCATCAATCTTCACAGCCTGTGAGCACAGCCCTGCTCTCTGACCTGCCGATTTTGGGCTCACCAGCTTCTGTGGCTCTGTGAATTAGGAGAGGCCTCTACCCTGATCCACAGACTTGGGACACTCTAGCCTCTACAATCATGTGAGCTATTTCCTTGATATAAATCTCTATATATATTTATATACTTTACTGGTTTTGCTTCTCTAGAGAATCCAGCCTAAGACAGATATGAAGCTATCATTTTTATTTTTATTTATTTTGTGTGTGTGTGTGTACTTCCTTATATCTGGCACTAGAAGATGCTTCAGGTACATCTAGGATTTTCCTCTTCCCAGCCCTAGAACCAAACAATTCTCCAACGATTTCTGGTTCCTTTTATTGGAGAAGAGTATTTAGAAACCAAGATCTGGATACTAGGTATGAACACTTCCTTCCTTCTCCCTTCCTTCTTTCCTTCCTTCCTTGCTTCCCTCCCTCCCTCCTTCCTTTCTTTCTTTTTGGCTAGCCACAACTCAGAGATTTTATTGTTCTGGTGGAGCCACAGAGCAAAAATGGAGAGAGCTAATGGAGTACTTAGGTTTACATGTAGACTGTGGTGTTCAATCTTTTTTTAAATACAGTGGTAAAATACAACAAAAATTCACCATTTTAACCATTTTTAAGTATACAATTCATTGACATTAATGGTATTCATTGTGCAACCATCACCACAGGTATTTCCAAGAATTCTTCATCCCTCCAAACAGTGGACACTTCCTTTTGATCTATGTTCAAGTTCACTTCTCTCAATTCTGGTGATGTCCCTGTGGTCATCTCTGATAGTGTGTTTTCCATGGACATGTTCATTGGATTGTTTTTTATAGTTTCCCACTCTCTGCTGAAATTCATCATCTGTTCAGACATCTTTTCCATTATATCCTTTAGCTTATTAATCATAGTTTAAATACTAACATATTTTAAAGTCCTTTTCTCATAGTTCCAACATCTGAGACATCTCTGTATATGGTTCTGTTGGTACATTGTGTGTCAAAGAATACTGGAGACTCTGGTAAACAGTATTTATATCTGGAAATGGCCAGGTCTCTTCTTCTGTCAGGCTGTTAGTGTGAAGGTTTGAGTGAATCTACTTAGTAGATGAGTTGAATTTTGATTGTGTCATTGCTGTAGTTACCTTCTGTGTACTACCAGCTTCAAATTCCTCCAGTGCTTAGTGTGATGTCCAGTGTGCTGTGGGGTTTCCCTTGGTGTTCCTCCCCCAATTCATAGCTTTCAGCTGGCATTGCATGCTTGTGACAGAGAAGGCTGCTTCTTTGTATATTCTTGCCTTTCTTCCAGCAGTAGGCTGCTGTTGCCTGTTGTTGTTAGTCGCCATTGTACAGAGTAGAACTGCTCCATAGGGTTTTTAAGGCCGTGACCTTTCGGAAGCAGATTGGAAGGCGTGTCTTCCGCAGTGACTCTGGGTGAGTTTATACGGCCAGCCTTTCGGCTTGCAGCAAGCATTTAAACATTTCTGCCAACCAGTGATACCTGTTGCCTATTACTTGGTGCAATAGTTGTCGGTATGGGTTGGGGTGGTTCTCTTTTCTGCTTCTTCAGCCTCAGTCTTAGGTATGCCCTATGTAACTAACCACCATGCGTCTGTCCATTTGTCGTACTATGATGACTTGCATGTTGCTGTGATGTTGGAAGCTATGCCACTGGTATTTCAAATATCAGCAGGGTCGCCCATGCTGGACAGATTTCAGCAGAGCTTCCAGACTAAGGCAGACTAGAAAGAAGGGCCTGTTGGTCTACTTCTGAAAAAACTGGGCAGTGAAAACCTTACGAATAGAATCAAAACATTGATATAGTGCGCCAGAAGATGTGCCCCTCAGGTTGGAAGGCGCTCAAAATACCACTAGGGAAGAGCTACCTCCTCAAAGCAGAGTCAGCCTCAATTATGTGGATGGATTCAACCTTTCAGGACCTTCATTTGCTGATGTGGCACGACTCTAAATGAGAAGAAACAGCTGCAAACATCCATTAATAATCCGAATGTGGAATGTACGAAGTCTGAATCCAGGAAAATTAGAAGTTGTCAAAAATGAAATGGAATGCATAAAGATCAATACCCTAGACATCAGTGATTTGACCAGTTTGAGTTATTCTTTTTTCTTTATTCAGGCAAACTGTGAGTTTTCCCAATCACTGAAAGGGTATTTACAATAATCAACGAACAAAAAAGGAGATATTATTTTCTTGCCTTTTTATCTACTCAGTGGAAAGAATCTTCCTAAGCAGAGCCCAGCAATTCTCTCTGTGTTAGGGCTGATGCCAATTTAATATGCTGACAACTTACTTTGAAATATGTTTAATTATACTTAGTTGGACATATCTCAATAACATTAAAATGTTTCATTTGGAAATATGGCATCTGTATTTTTTTCCACATTTATTCTAAATTGTTTAAAAGCAATGAGACCAAAGGTAATTACAAATCCAAAATGTAAAAGAACTAGTTTAGATTCAACACAGTGTTTAGTAAGTGAAAAGGACACCGCAAGTCTAACTGACTCACTAGAAATCAAGTACTTTAAGCAAAAATCTTTTTATATATGTAAGGTTTTGAAATTCTAGTGTTTGTTATGTACAAAAGAAGACTGGTGCCCCAATTATCACCAATACATCCTGTTCAGACAGATCTAAATGTTGTTTATCATGGTAAGAGATATAACCACCTTGTCTCAGAGGGAGAAGGAAGGGCAAGGCTGACTTTCCTTGTGAATTTGAAGTTTGCTTTAATATATAGTCTTTCAGTGTGGGTGCTTGATTAGGGTTAAGAAAGGATCATGATACATCAGTTTAGGATAAGGGACACAGCAAAGAGAGGGCCTAAACTGTCTGTTAATGTTTTCTATTGAGTTGATGTGCCCTTTGGGAAGTTTCTGTAATAAACAATACAATGAATCGCTTATCCAAGGATCTCCTAGAATAGTAAAGTCATGCTAATGTAAACAACTGACTAGTAAAATCATGTTACTAGAGATCATTGGTTCTCAACTAGGGTTGATTTTTGCCTCCCAGGGGGCATTTGGCAATGTCTGGAGACATTTTTGGTAGCCACAGCTGGGGGAGAAAGGTGTGCTACTGGCCTCTAATGGGTAGAGGCCAGCCAGGGAGGCTGTTAAACCTCCTACAAGTCACAACAGCCCCCACAACAAAGAATTCTCCCACTCAAAATGTCAATGATGCTGAAGCTAAGAACTCTTGGTGTAGACCACAGGTCTGTAAAGGTCCAGATAGTAAATATTTTTAGGCCTTGTCCATATGATCTCTGTTGCAACTACTCAAATCTGCTTTTGTAGCACAAAAGGAGCCATAGATAGTATGAAAACAAATGGATATGGCTGTCTTCTAAACTTTATTTAAGGAGCCCTGGTGATGCAATGGTTAAATGCTCAGCAGTTACAAAAGTAACAAAAGGTTGGCAGTTCAAACCCAGCAGCAGCTCCACAGCAGAAAAGACCTGGAGATCTGCTCCCGTAAAGATTACATCCTAGAAAACCTACAGGGCAATTCTGCTTTGTCACATGAGGTCACTACAAGTTGCAATTGACTCGAAGGTACCCAACAAACAGCAACAATGTAGATAGTGGATTCCCTGGGTTTCACAAACAGTTAAGCACTGGACTTCTAACCAAATCATTGGCAGTTTGAACCTACCAGAGGTGCCTCAGAAGAAAGGCCTGGTGATCTGCTTCTGAAAGGTCACAGCCTTGAAAACTCTATGGAATGCAGTTCTACTCTGCACACATGTGGTCACCATGAGTTGGAATCAACTCTATGGAAACTGTTTTTGTTGTTGTTGCTTTTGTTTTTTAAATGGAAACATTAAGCTGTGTGGGAGTAGGAAGTTTCAGTTCTCAGTGTAGGAGAGTGTCTCAGCACCGTGCTTTGAATCTTCAATAAAAGCAACAGATAGGTAAAAGAGGAAGTAAGTATGGAATGCCATATGAAAATCGCAGATTCTACTAAGGACTCCATGAATGGAATTGACTTTTCTGTGCTCTCTGAACTACTCCAAAACATTTATCTGATTGTCAGACCAGTAATTTTCCTGGATAACCTAATGAAACTAAAACTACCTTTAACTGGATTTTATCTGCATTTTAAAACTCATTTAATTTTTAAAAAAGTGGTGAAAAAAATGTTAGCATGCAAAAAATGGCATTATTTCTTTTAAAACAAAGTATTACACTTTTTTTGTTAACTACAGCTTCAAAATTATCTCCCATTCCCTGAGGGGTGCAGGGTAATACTATAATCAAGTTCTGGTTTCAGTGCAAATGATTCAAGTGGGCAGGGTTCAAAGTTTGCTTTGCCTCTGATTAGCTGTAAATGACCAATGACAAGGTATTGATGACTTTTTGACCCTATAGTACAGAGCAGAACTACCCCCATAGGGTTTCCAAGGAGTGGCTGGTGGATTTGAACTTCCAACCTTTTGGTTAGCAGCTGAGCTCTTAACCACTGTGCCTCCAGGGCTCCAAGTTTTAGCTACCTATCTCTAAATATGGAATAATAAAATATAATTTGCCAGTCTGATAAAGACATTATTTACTTTTGCAGGTCTTTAATCAAATGTCAACTTCTTAGAGCAGAATTCTGGATACTCCTGAAAAACCAACATGCTCTATCACTCTTTGTGTCTTTAACCTTAGTACCCCTTGTTCTCTCTCTCTTTTTTCTTCTTGTATTTTTTGTTTTACTACATTTATTGAGGGCAGTGGTGTTTCTGTGGTAAAATTCTCACCTTCCATGTGGAAGATCCAGGTTTGATTCCTTGCCGGACTAAGACTACGAAGAAAAACCTATCAATCTACTTCTGAAAATTAGCCAATAAAAATCCAACAAATCACAATGATCCCATCTGCAATTGATCATGGGGATGGTGCAGGACTGGACAGCATTTGGTTCCATTGTGCATGGGGTCACCATGGTCAGAGGCCAATTTCATGGCAGCTAACAACAACAAGACTAAATATATCCGTTTATTGTCATGCTATCTCCATGAGGTCAAGGTCTTAGTCTATTTCAGGTACAGCTGTTTCCTTATCACCTAGAGACTGGAATGAATAATTCTTTGACCCTCATCATAGCTAACACTTCACTTATTATGTGCCAGGTACTCTTGTAAGCACTTTGCATAGATTAGCTTGTATAATAATATTAAAGTACGTTAGGCAGAAGGTACTATTATTCATTCCACTTTAAAAGACGAGACTCATGAAGAAGACAGGCTAAGTGACTTACTCAGGCACACAGAGCTAGTAAGTGACAGAGCCAAGACTTGAGTCCATGCAATCTGGCTCCAGAAGCCATGCTTTGAACTACTACACTATAGCTACCTTCCATGCCGATATGCTGCATAAACAAACACATGTAGGTTGTACCTTGAGCCTAGCTCTGATGGCTTTGCCATTCAGACACAGGTGAGCATCCAGAACTTGCAGAGACAGAGGTCTATCTCTATGAGGCATTAAGGTGCTTTACGGAAACAGTAGATCCTGAGGAAAGAGAGAGTTGGGAACACAGACTTGCTCCATCATTGATGTTCCCATTATTAGAAAAAAAGGTGGTGTTACAGATTGAATTGTGTCCCCCAAAAATGTGTGTCAACTTGGCTAGGCCATGATTCTCAGTATTGTGTGACAGTTCACCATTTTGTCATCTGATGTGATTTTCCTTTGTGTTGTAAATCCTATCTCTGTGATGTTAATGAGGCAGAATTAGAGGCAGTTATATTAATGAGGCAGGAGTCAATCTACAGGATTAGGTTCTATTTTGAGTCAGTCTCTTTTGAGATATAAAAGAGAGAAGTGAGCAGAGAGGAGAGAGAGCTCATTACCACCAAGCAAGAAGAGCCAGGAGAAAAGCATGTCTTTGAACCTGAGGTCCCTATGCTGAGAAGCTCCTAGACCAGGGGAAGACAGATGACAAGGACCTTCCCCCAGAGCAAACAGAGACAGAAAGCATTCCCCTGGAGCTAGCACCCTGAATTTGGACTTCTAGCCTCCTAAACTGTGAAAAAATAAAATTATCTTTTGTTAAAGCCATCCACGTGTGGTATTTCTGTTACAGCAGCACTAGATAACGAAGACAGGTTGTATGGGCCAGAGTGCAATGTCTATTGCTCAAGTTCCAGTTGGTCCAACAAAGAGAGGCTTCAGTTGATGGTATCTGAAAGGGCAACTTTCTTACAAAAGTCTCAGAGAGACATCAGTAGCACAGGGAGCACTCCTTGCTAATAAAGCATGGCACAAAGTTGGAGGTTGGGAAGGATCCCTGCTGTGCCAGCCGGGGGGCTACACCTTAACACTGTCTGGTATCCTCAGTCACCAATTGTTTCCTCAGGGCTAGGGGACATGTCAGAAGAGACTCTGAAACTTATTCTTGAATGTAGAGTAGCTAAAGCAAATGGAAGAAATGATGAAGTAAAAGAGCTGAACAGAAGATTTCAAAAGGCGACTCAAGAAGACAAAGTAAAGTATTATAATAAAGACCTGGAGTTAGAAAACCAAAAGGGAAGAACATGCTCAGTATTTCTCAAGATGAAAGAACTGAAGAAAAAAATTCAAGCCTTGAGTTGCAATATTGAAGGAGTCAATGGGCAAAATACTGAATGATGCAGGAAGCATCAAAAGAAGATAGAAGGAATACACAGAGTCACTACTAAAAAGAATTGGTCAATGTGCAACCATTTCAGGAGGTAGCATATTATCAAGAACTAATAGTACTAAGGGAAAAAGTCCAAGCTGCACTGAAGGCACTGGCAAAAAACAAGGATCCAGGAATTGACAGAATACCAACTGAGATGGTTCAACAAATGGATGCAGTGCTGGAAGTGCTCACTCGTCTATACCAAGAAATTAAGAAGACAGTTACCTGGCCAACCAACTGGAAGAGATCCATATTTATGCCCATTCCAAAGAAAAGTGACCCAACAGAATCTGGAAATTATCAAACAATATCATTAATATCACATGCAACTAAAATTTGCTGAAGATAATTAAAAAATAGTTGCAGCAGGACATCAACAGGTAACTGCCAGAAATTCAAACCAGACTTAGAAGAAGACTAGGAACAAGGGATATCATTGCTGATGTCAAATGGGTCTTGGCTGAAGGCAGGGAATATCAGAAAGGTGTTTACCTGTGTTTTATCGACTATGCAAAGGCGTTCAACTCTGTGGAGCATAACAAATTATGGATAACATTGTTAAGAATGGGAACTCCAGAACATTTAATTGTGCTCATGCGGAACCTATACAAAGACCAAGAAGCAGTTGTTCAAACAGAACAAGGGGATACTGAGTGGTTTAAAATCAGGAAGTGTGCATCAGGGTTGTATCATTTCACCATACTTATTCAATCTGTATGCTGAGCAAATAATCAGAGAACCTGGAATATATGAAGAAGAATGCAGCACCAGGTTGGAGGAAGATGCATCAAACACTTATAATATGCAGATGGCACAACCTTGCTTGCTGAAAGTGAAGAGGACTTGAAGCACTTACTGATGAAGATCAAAGACCACAGCCTTTGGTATGGATTACACCTCAACATAAAGAAAACAAAAATCCTCACAACTGGACCAGTAAGCAACATCATGATAAACAGAGAAGATATTGATGTTGTCAGGGATTTCATTTTACTTGGATCCACAATCAATGCTCATAGAAGCAGCAGTCAACAAATCAAAGGACATAGTGCATTGGGCAAATCTGCAGCAAAAGACCTCTTTAAAGTGTTAAAAAGCAAAGATGTCACCTTGAGGACTAAGGTGCGCCTGACCCAAGCCATGGTATTTTCAATCGCCTAATATGCATTCAAAAGCTGGACAATGAATGAGGAAGACTGAAGAAGAATTAATGCCTTCGAATTGCAGTATTGGCGAAGAATATTGAATACACCATGGACAACCAGAAGAACAAACAAATCTGTCTTGGAAGAAGTATAGCCAGAGTGCTCCTTGGAAGCGAGGATGGAGAGATTTCATCTCACTTACTTTGAACACGTTATCAGGAGGAACCAGTCCCTGGAGAAGGACATCATGCCTGGTAAAGGAGAGGGTCAGCAAAAAGGAGGAAGACCCTTAACAAGATGCATTGGCACAGTGGCTGCAACAATGGGCTCAAACACAGCAACGATTGTGAGAACGGCCCAGGACCAGGCAGTTTTTTGTTCTGTTGTGCATGGGGTCACTATGGGTCGGAACTGACTTGATGGGACCTAACAACAATAACAGGGGAGCCTTATTACTTGTGGTGGCCAGTTATCGCAGAGCTAAGGAGGATAAAGCTTGGCCATCAAGGTTGCCAGCAGGAGGGCAGTGGCAACAGTGACAGAGCAGTAGTAACTGAGCAAGGGAAGGTCATTCTGGCAACAGGGGTCACTGCAGGAAAGAGATATTCTTATGTTACCATGGAGAGGCGTACATTGATGCCTATGAATACTCATGAGACACATCCCTCGCCCAAAATTATTGGGTCAGAAAAAGAACTTCATAGAGAGCTAATATTCAAGTTATTTCTATGGTAGACTGTTTTATTCACCCCTAATGGTGGTTTAGCCTTAAGATATTGGCTTAGAACCATTATAGAACTAAGGTCACCGTTATCCCCAAGAGTAAGTGTGTTTGTGTGTGTGTGTGTGTGTGTGTGTGTGTGCCCCCATGTGTGCATGTGTATGCATGTGTATATGTGTGTGTGAGAGAGACAGAGAAGAAAAGAGAAAGAATGTCATTACGTTTAAATCTAGATCATCTTTGGTCTTACAAATTGAGTAAATTAAAGCCAGTGTAATGGGTTCTTAATAAGAAACACAATGATCTTGACTATACCCTGAATTACAAATGCCCTGAAACAGTCTGGAAGTTATTTGGATATGTTTGCTGATAATACACTGGATGAGGAATAAACTTTATTTTTTTGCTTGAAAGCTAATTAATGTAATCTTTAAAATATATAAATCCCGTGGTGAGCCCAAATAATTATAATTGAAATGTGGACCTTGCCAAAACTGAGAAAATTAAAATGAAAACAAAATCTGTTAATATATCTAAATTAAAAAAAAAAAAGGAAAGAAAACCAATTAACTTTGGGAAACAGGGTTTGGTATTTAGAATGAGGAGACTGAATTATGCAGATATCATATTAACACTTATAACAAAGATAGGGTTGCCCAGCTGCCTTTCAAAGCTTCGCCTTGCTCACGCTAAAGTTGCTAGAGAGCAATGAAGCAAGATGCTTAAAAGCCCACAGTTGTGTTCCCTAAAATGGTCCACACAGGGATCATAAAAATCCCTGATGGAATCTTTAGCAGCCTGGAGGTAATTGGAAAGGAGGCACGGGGCTAGTAATTAAATCACAAATCTTTTTGGGGGGAGATTATATAAACATACACATATAGAGAGACATAAATAGATACGTATATAAATAGATATACATTGATATAGATAGATATATACATATATTCATTTACACACTATCAAGTCAGTCATTTTGAACATTTTAGCAAAGAGGTGAGTAACTCCATTAAGAAATCAGAGGCATGAGACTTGCAATACAATTGCAAACTTTTTAGAATATATACTTTTACATAACGCCTAAGCATCTGGTACATTCAATTAATTTAGTAGGAGAAACAAAACAGCTAAATCAGTCATTTTTTGTTTGTTTGTTTGCCTGAACTGACCAACCAACTCAGTCTAGGTCCTCTAGTAGTTTCATGTTTTTACTATGTTTGGCAAATCAGATAAATATGCTATTGGTTTTTCAGGATATTACTATGTGTTTCTCAATTTTCAAATGGTTACTTTAGCATTGTATAGGTGCCATCACAGCCTCTTCCACTGCAGTATTATAAAGAGTTCACTCTGGGAGCAATTTCTGTAGACACACTAACATAAAGAAGTTACAGGATATCAGTATGGATGAATCTGTTCTTATCTCATCAGCCAGCCAGACAGGACTATCAGATCTGGACCCTGGGGGAAATCTTGTCATTTTCTAAGACAAGCTGTAGAGTTTTTACCCTACTACACAACCTTGAGATGACCATGGAAGCTCAGAACTCCATCATGGGTGCCATTGCAAAATGGCTATATTAATAAGACACATGAAAGAGCAATCAGAGATGAGAATGCTTCCAGAGACTTATAACTAGCATTGACAGGGACACAAGAAATACATCTTATTCTGATTATTCTGGCTTCTTAGACCAGAGGAAAGAAAACTAGTCAGAAAAACACAAGGTTTATGGAATTTGTCTGGTATCATTACATCTATTTCCCCAAGGGAACAAAAGGGCACAGAATGGGAGAAGAAGCGGAGGTAGAATAATTTCTTGCCAAGTACTATATTTGAAGAGCAAACTGATAAGATGAACAGTTAATGAATGCATTAATTTTTTAGCAATTGGCTTGGTGTTACTGGGGTGTGCAAAATCAGATAAGGCCCCTGCTCCAGTAGAATTACAGCCTAGAAAAGTGCATACCTTCATTGAATAATTACTCTGATGGAAAGGAGCAGAGTTCTGTGAAAATCTATTATGAAGGAAGTCAACCTAGAATAGGGGGTCAGCAAAGTAATTTAGAGCTTGGAATATGGCTATACTAAACCCTACCCTAGACTGGAATGAAGGCATACCTCAAACAGTCTTTAAGTTAATCATATCAGCCAAAAACTTGTGTAATAACCCTGTTCTCCAGAGATATAACTGTGAAGCTCTTTTTTACACTAACTACTGCAAAAGTTCTCATTCTTTGTGAAAATGTGGAAACAAGGTATGGTGGCATGCCACATCATAATTTTAAAGATGGAGACTTTGTAAATTATGTATACTTTGCCACTATTAACATATACAAATAACTAGAAAGTTCCTTGCAGTAAAAATTATTGTTAGAGAATTATTCCTTAAAGTTTCTCTAAGGAATTATTCCTTATAGGTTCCTCATTTGATGCTAGTCTAAGGACTCTGTTTTCTGAACTAGAAATGAAAAGATGTATGTATGTGCAGTTGATGAATCTTATTTTGCTACTTTGAAGTCTGCTTGTACAAAACTAATCTGTTTCATGATAGAGCTAGTATAGCAGGTAAAAGTGGGTGGTGGAAATTTATCTTAACACATTCAGTTTCTCCCCCCACACCATTCCTGCTTTTCCCTCAGGGTTCAAACTAACTGCAGGGAGATAATAGATTGCCACAACACAGGAAAGGGGTTTTGGCCTGAGTAATCTATGCACAGTTAAGCAATGAATACTAACTAAAAGGTTAGTGGTTCAAATCTACCCAGAGGCCCCTCAAAAGAAGGGCCTGGCGGTCACAGCCTATGGAGTATAGAGTTCTACTCTGCAAAACATGTGGTCCCCATTGAATGGGAATCAACTTAAGGCAACCGGTTTTGTTTTTTATTTGTTTTAATCTGTGCACATTGGCATCTCCTGAGATGTCCTTGTTTCCATCTGGTCATTGGTCCACATGTGTCATAGCCAAGTCCCACTCCCAACTCTGTGGCTGCTACATCATTCTGGCTTTGGCAAAAATAAATCACTTGGTTCCATCTTCGAAGAATTTCCATTTCACACCCTAAGCATTTTGCTACACAAGCAGCAGAGAAAGCAGTAGAATTTGCAGTGGAGGTGAAGTTGGAAAGCAAAGAGAGTTTGTATAGTGTTCCGGTGCCCAGATTCAGGGCCCCTGCTGGAGCTGAATCCAAAGATGAATAAAAAACAACTAAAGTTACAAGCCAATCCCCTCATAGCTCAACTCTTAACAAGACAAAAAAAAAAAAAGAAGAAAATTAATGTTGCAAGTTGAGGGTTGGACTAAAGATCAGAATGAAATCTCCTTATTCCTATTTGAAACTGTATATGAAATTATATTAACTAAAGCTACACTCTAGCCCTAGATCAAATCAATTCTTGATAGAATCTGAATTACGAGCCTTTTACCCTAGCTGCCTTTTAGAATAAAAAGGTCCCCCTTTCCAGAAAAAAATGAAACAAAACAAAAAAATATATTATCTTCAGTATTTTTATTATCTTATACACAAAATTTGGCATACAGTAAAAAAAAAAAAATAGGATATGTAAAGAAGCAGGAAAATGTGATTCATAATCAGGAGATATAAAAACAACAGTCAATGGAAGCAGACACATGGATGACACAGATCTTGGTATTAGCAGACAAGTACTTTAAAACAACTATAATAAATATGTTAAATAACTTCTAAGAAAAGATGGAAAGTGAAGAGATGGGGGAATCTCTTTCATAAGAGAGCTACAAAAACTCTAAAAATAAGAAAATGGAAAATTCTAGGACTAGAAACAAGAAATATATGAAATGAAAAAAAACATTGGAAACAATAGAAGACAGGAACAGTAAATTTGAGACAAGTTAATAGAAATTATTAAAAATGAACCACAAGGGAAAAAAAAGCATTAATGAATAGGAACAAAATATAGATGTAGCTAGATTTTCAAAAGGAGAGGAGAGAGAGAATGGAGCAGGAAAAATGTTTGAAAAATAATGGTTCCAAATTTTCCGTATTTTAAGAAATAAACATCAACACACAAATCCAGGAAGGTCAGCAAATCCCAGGTAAGATAAATGTAAAGAAAATCACAGACACATCATAGTCAAACTTCTAAAAACAAAATTAAAGGAAAAAAAAAACCTTAAAAGCAGCTGGAGGAAAGATGATTAGAATTAAAAATGACTTCTAATCAGAAACAATGCAAACCAGAAGACAATGGAATGGCTTCTGTAAAGTACTTGAAAAAAAAGAGCAGTCAACTTAGAATTCTACATTCAGTAAAAATATTCTTAAAATAAAAGGTTAAATAAAGACATTTCAAACATACAAAAATTCAAAGAACTATTCATCAGCAGACCTGTACTGTGAGAAATGTTAAGGGAAGATCTTCAGGCTAACAGGAAATTATATAATTTGGAAAATTAACTCTACAGTAAGAAATGAAGTATTCTGGAGGGTAATTTTGTGGGTAAATATGAAATATATTTTATCTCCTTTTTCTTATTTTTATAAATGACAACTGATTGAATAAAACAGTAACAATCAATTGTGGGTAACAACAGATGCAGATGTAAAATATATGATGACAATAACAAAATGGATGTGAAAATCAAATGGAATCAAACCACTGCGAAATTCTTACACTGTATTTGAAGTGATATAATATTTACTCAAGATTAGACTAAGTTATATATGCATATTTTATTACTTAAATAACTAAAAAATATGGTTAAAGAGGCATTAAAAAAATCTTTTGCTGTCGAGTCGATTCTGAGTCATACCGACCCTACAGGATAGAGAAGAACTGCCCTATAGGGTTTCCAAGGAGCAGTGGTGGATTCAAATAGCCGACATTTTGGTTAGCAGCTGTAGCTCTTAAGCATTGTGCCACCAGGGCTCGGAATACTAAAAATACTCAATTCAAAAAATGTCAGAGAAGGAGAAATAAAAGAACAAATGTGACAAACAGAAGTCAAATAGAAGGATGGTAGACATAAGGCCAGCCACATCAATAATTGATTTAAATAAAAATGGATTAAACACTCTGACTAAAAGATTATCAGAATGAATAGAATAAAACCCACCAAATTATATGTTAATTAAGAAACACATTTTTAATACAAAGACATATTAACTGAAAGTAACAGGAGGAAAAATTAAATACTAAGCAAATACTAAGCATAAGTAGATTGGTAAAGCTATTAAATATCATACAAAATAAACTTCAAGACAGAGTATTAACAGAGATGAAGGTCATTTCACGATGATTTATCAAGAAAAAAAAAAACAGTCCTAAATGTGTATGTACCTAATAATACCACTTCATAATACATTAAGCAAAAATTGATAGAAGAAAAAAGAGAGAAGCAGTTTATGCAGTAGTCACAGCCCTAAGAAGGTCTCTCTGCTTCGAAGTTCTCTCACATGCACAATGTCAATATTTTGTTATTAAAAAGTGTTGAAATTGACAGGAAAATTAATTTTGAATCCTATTAGGATAATACTAACACCAGAATAATAGGATACTAAAGCTGGAGAAGAACTAGAAGACCACTCATTTCAGATTATCGAATTAGGATGCATATTATGTTCATGGTATCATGTTCATGTCTGCAGGCTCTACATTATCTGACCCCACTATCCCTCTGACCCATCTCCTACCACGTTTATCCTTGCTTATTAAGTTCCAGCCACATTAATTTCTTTGCTCTTCCTTGAACCCAGTAAACACACTTTCTGCCCCAGGGCCTTTGCATGTGCTGTTGCTTCTGGCTGGAACGCTCTTCCTCAAGATATTTACAGGGTTTGCTTCCTCATGCCCTTCAAGTTCCTCTAGGGGGAGAAAGTCTTTTCTGATTACTTTATTATAAAATAACACACACATACACATTCCCCTATAGCACTTCATATGCCTCTAATCATGATGATTATCAACACTAGACATTATACACACATACACACACACACACACACATACACACACACGTTAGGGTCTGTCTTCCCCTCTAGAATGTAAGTCTATGAAAGTAGGGACTGCTTGGGTCATGGCGGAATCTGATGTGCCCAGAACAGTGTTGAATCAATGTAAGAATAAGTGAAGCTTGTGGTGGGCACCACTACCTAAACAGTCAACTTTACGTAGTAGATACTTTTCTAGAACAGACTCTTCTAGGACTTTCAGTAATGCCAAGTGGTTATTTTTTGTATGGGAAATTAAATCTATAATAGCAGGCTTGATATGAATGCTTATCCACCAAACACAGGCTATAGCCATCAATCTGCCCATCTCTAGGACAACAGCTTCATCGCAGTATAAGAATGCTGGAATCTTCTACGGTGTTTTCCTTTAGTCTCAGATCCTACCTTCTCTCTCATCTATCAGTCAGGACAAACAAGGATCTAGGACGCTTTGGTGTCAGCGTCTTTGGTTTTAAACTTCAGTCTGTCTTTTAGGATGTATTTTCTCAAAGGGGCTACTTTTCTCTCTTAATCATCACAAGACATTTGAAGCACAGACACCAGACCAAAGCACCCATTATTAATAGTGGCAGTACATTTTTGTACTGCCATAGCAGGTACCATGCTGTGGAAATATCTGAATGCTTTAAGGCAAAACTTTTCTAAGGCTCATTTTGACTACAGTATTCCATTACAGGTATGTCCATTCATCTCCATGGCAGCATTATTGAAGTCACTCTTGTACAACAGGCTGGCTTAAATGCAGGGAAAAGCAATATATATAACCTGTAAAGGCGCCAACTAGACCTCTCAAAGCAAATTGACCAAAGTCAGTTCTCTCAACCAAGAGAGGGTGCCAGTTACTTAACTGTCAATAAACATGAATTTAATATACACTAAGTGGTATGCACAAATATATTGACTATGCAAAGGCATTCAACTGTGTGGAGCATAACAAATTATGTATAACATTGGGAAGAATGGGAATTCCAGAACACTTAATTTGTGCTCATGCGGAACCTGTACGTAGACCAAAACGCAGTCGTTTGAACAGAACAAGGTGATACTGAGTGGTTTAAAATCTGAAAAGGTGTGCGTCAGGCTTGTATCCTTTCACCATATTTATTCAATCTGCATGCTGAACAAATAATCTGAGAAACTGGACTATATGAAGAAGAACATGGCATCAAGATTGGAGGAAGACTCATTAACAACCTGTAATATGCAGATGACACAACCTTGCTTGCTGAAAGCGAAGAGGACTTGAAGCACTTGCTGATGAAGATCAAAGACCACGGCCTTCAGTACAGATTACACCTCAACTTAAAGAAAACAAAAATCCTCACAACTGGACCAATGAGCAGTATCACAATAAAGGGAGAAAAGGTTGAAGTTGTCAAGGATTTCATTTTACTTGGATCCACAATCAACACCCATGGAGGCAGCAGTCAAGAAATCAAACGATGCATTGCACTGGGCAAATCTGCTGCAAAAGACCTCTTTAAAGTGTTAAAATGCAAAAGATGTCACCTTGAAGACTAAGGTGCACCTGATCCAAGCCATGGTATTTTCAATCACATATGCATGAGAAAGCTATTAGGAAGACGGAAGAAGAATTTACTCCTTTGAATTACGATGTTGGCGAAGAATACTGAATATACCATGGACTGCCAGAAGAACAAACAAATCTATCTTGGAAGAAGTACAGCCACAATACTCCTTAGAAGTGAGGATGGCCAGACTTCATCTCACATACTTTGTACATGTTATCAGGAGGGACCAATCCCTGGAGAAGGACATCATGTTTGGTAAAGTAGAGAGTCAGCAAAAAAGAGGCAGACCCTCAATGAGATGGACTGACACAGTGGCTGCAACAATGGGCTCAAACAGCAATGACTGTGAGGATGGCGCAGGAACGAGCAGTGTTTTGTTCTGTTGTGCATGGGGTCACTATGAGTCACAACCGACTTGATGACACCTAACAACATAACCACAACAACAACGTGGTATGCAGGAGCCCTGGTAACACAGTAGTTAAAGAGCTCGGCTGCTAACCAAAAAGGTCTGTGGTTCGAACCCACCAGCTGCTCCAGGGGAGAAAGATGTGGTAGTCTGCTTCCGTAAAGATTTACAGCCTTGGAAACCCTATGGGGCAGTACTACTCTGTCCTATAGGGTCACTATGAGTCAGAATCTACTTTACTGCAGTGGGTTGGTTTGGGGAGCTGATACACACGATGTGGACAGGTTAAATTTCTGTCCTCAAGGAGCTTACAATTAACTGGAAAGATGATAAAACCACAGGAAAAGAAAAGTGACAACAGAAACAGCCTAAGGAGTAAAGGATTAATTCTGTTCTCATTTTTATGATTCTACGATGGCTGAAAAACTTTAAATCCCATGAAAACTCCAGACAGATTGTGTGTTGGAGCAAACTGACAAGATAGTTACTGTGGGTAATTCTATATCTCTTTATGAGGCAATATTTATTACAAAAGTATATAAGATACTAAAATCAAAAACCAAACCAACTGCCATTGGGTCAGTTCTGACTCATAGGGACCCCATAGAGTTTCTAAGACTGTAAATCCCTGTGAAAACAGGCTGTCACATCTTTCTCCCGAGGAGCTGCTGGTGGTTTGGAACCGCCAACCTTTCGGTTAGCAGTTGATCACTTTAACCACTCTGCCACCAGGGATCCATATAAGATGTTGGCACTTAAGAAATCAGTCATACCAGAACTAGGTGGTGCCTGGCTACCACCAATGACCGCCCTGACAGGGAACACAACAGAGAGTCCCTGACAGAGCGGGACAGAAGTGTGGACCAGAACTCAAATTCACATAAAAAGACCAGACTTAATGGTCTGAGACTGGAGGAACCCCTGAAGCCATGGCCCCCGGACGCTCTGTTAAGCCAGAACTAAAACAATTTCCGAAACTCACTCTTCAGACAAAGATTGGACTGGACTTTAAAACATAAAATAATACTCTTGAAGAGTGTGCTTCTTAGTTCAAGCAGATACACGAGACCAAATGGGCGGCTCCTGTCTGGAGGCAGGATGAGAAGGCAGGAAGGGACAGGAGCTGGTTGGATGGACACAGGAAACCTGGGGTGGAAAGGGGGAGTGTGCTGTCACATTATAGGGACTGCAACTAGTGTCACATAACAATATGTGTATAAATTTTTGTAGGAGAAATTAACTTGAGCTGTAAACTTTCACCTAAAGCACAATAAAAAAAATCAGTCATAAGTGAAAATAATTATTTGTGCACTCATATAAATCAATAAACTTAATATCAACTCATCCCATGAAAAAGACTGCCAGGAAGTGATTACACTTCAGTCCCTGTCATGGATTGAATTGTGTCCCCCAAAAAATGTGTGTCAACTTGGCTAGTCCATGATTCCCAGTATTGTGTGATTGTCCACCATTTTATCATCTGATGTGATTTTCCTATGTGTTGTAAATTCTACCTCTATGATGTTAATGAGGTGGGATTAGAGGAAGTTATGTTAATGAGACAGGTCTCAATCTACAAAATTAGGTTGTGTCTTAAGTCAATCTCTTTTGAGATATAAAAGAGAGAAGCGAGCAGAGAGACATGGGGACCTCATACCTCCAAGAAACAAGAGACAGGAGAATAGCACATCCTTTGGATGTGGGGTCCCTGCGCTGAGAAGCTCCTTGACCAGGGAAGATTGATGACAAGGACCTTCCCCCAGAGCCAACAGAGAGAGAAAGCCTTCCTCTGGAGCTAGCACTACGAATTCAGACTCTTAGCCTCCTAGCCTATGAAAGAATAAACTTCTATTTGTTAAAATCATCCACTTGTGGTATTTCTGTTATAGCAGCACTAGATGACTAACAGTCCCTTTTCTTTCATCCTTCAACACGGAGAAAAATGAGTGTGGACTGGAAGACTCTCTCCTGGTGTTTCATTCCATTTGAGTGGAGCTCTATGCCAAGACTAGGAACTCTTTTCAGAGAAATCCCAACTGTATGAGACCATTTCAATAATTTTTCTTTATACATAATTATGTGAAATTGTTATACTAATAATAAAAAATAATAATGAAAAAGTAATCATAGAAATAAATAAATGGGAGTAACAAGTGCTTATTATTTCCCAGGAAGCACGGTAGGCTCTTTCTATGTATTGTCTCATTTAATACTGAAGACAGTCATATGAGATCAGCACCATTATTATCCCACTTGCCAGATGATGTAACTAATGAACACATTTGCTGAAGGTAGAGTTAATAGATGAGGAAATTGAAATTTAAACTCATGTGTTATATCCACCTGCTCTTCTGCTCCACTCCCTCCAATACAGACACAGCCTCACCCCATTACCTGATCCAACTCTTATTTATCCTTTATGTTTCAGGTTAAAAGTGTAAGGGGAAACCCTCTACATAAGTCAGAGATATCATCATCTGAAAGGAACAGATAATCTTGCTATGGCAACTTACATAATTGGGAGATTGTTCTTTTCACATAATAAGAGAGTAGGCCACTCAGCTATTCAACCTTGTCATATAAGATTCTCCATCTTTTCTCCTCCACCATTCTTGCCATCTTGACTTCTGTCTTCATACTTGTTACCTCATGGGCATAACATGGCTGCTGTGTCTACAGACATCATACCTGCATTTCAGGAAGATAGAAGATGAAAGGGTGAAGAATGAAGGGGCTTTCTACAAGTGTGACTTTGACATTTTACTTAGGAAAGGAAGAGAGTCCCAGGGACTTCTGACTAAATCTTATTGGCTAGAACTATATCATATGGCCACCGTAGCTGCAACAGAGGCTGGGAAATTAAAATTTTAACTTTATTGCCTGTTTAAAATGAAAGACAAAGAAGAAGGTACTTGGGAATAAATGCTAAATGAGCCATTGCCTTCCTAGACAACCCTAGATTAGATTAGGTCTCATGAACGGTACACTTATTCTTTCTAGAATATATTCAAATTGTAATTAATATCTGCCTTTCCTGCTTGACTGGAAGTTCCAAGAAAAGTGTTCACTGCTGAATCCTTAGCTGCACTACCCTCCTAGTTCATTTCCTTGATTACATAGCAATAGATATTTATCCATTATCATTTGCTATTTATGCTTTTATTATCCAAGAAAGCCTAAAAGAATCTCAGTCATCGGTGGGTGGGCAGGTTGGTTAGTGAACCATGGCCAGGAGGTTAGTCTGCCTAACACTTCTCTTTCACACCACGTGGCATCACTTGCCTCACTGCAGGTAAAGATTGTGACCCTTTGCATACCATTGCACTTGCTATTGCTGGAACTGAGTGAGTTTGGGCTAGAAGAATACAGATAATGAGACAGATCATCGAGCAACGCCTCCATGTTGGTAGTATGTTTTCAGCATAACCTACACAAGCAAAGACGGAACTGTGAACGACAGGGAAAACCACAGGATGAAAGCAGGGTGTGCTTAATTAGGCTCTCTATTTTTCTGATGTCTTTAACATTCAGGACAAAAATATGGAAAGCACTTTTCCTTCACTTGTTATTTGAATACAAGTCAAAAAGAAAACACATGCAATAGATGGAAGTCGGGGCCATAGTAGCTGCTCTAGAATTCACAATAAGGTGGCGGGGAGAGGGGGAAGGGATCTGAGTGTGGACACTTGGGAGAAGAGAAATTATCAGTAGTTATGGATCAGTTTTAGGAGCCCTGGTGGCTCAGTGGTTAAGTGCTTTGCTGTTAACAGAAAGGGCAACAGTTCAAAATAAACCCACCAGCTGCTCCACAGGAGAAAGATGTGGCAGTCTGGTTCCATAAAGATTCTAGCCTGGAAACTCAATGGGAAGGTCTACTCTGCCCTAAAGGGTTGCTCTGATTTGGAAATGACTGGCAGCACTGAGGTTTTGGTTTTTATGGATCAGTTTTATCAGTCTAACATTTCTTTTGCTCTAAGATTAAGCATAACATCAAAATCCAGAGGCATTCAGGCAAGAGGAAAGTTCCTATAAATAATAGAATACTAGAATTTTACTGCTGGAAGTTACAGACCTTAGAGATCATCTAGTATAACCTATGCATTTTATGGATGAAGAAGTTAAGCTACAAGGAGAGCAAATGACCTGACTAGCTGTCATATGGCTTGTTAGTGGCACAGAATGTCCCCTGCTTTGATCTGGCATGTTTTCCAGCAAACCATCCTCAATCCATTGTCCTCAAAAACATGTTGGGAAATGGGCCGATTATGTTTGTTTTCTTCTCTTACACTGACAAAAAGTATGATAGAACTAAAACTTCAACAACAACAACAGGAGGCGGGGCCAAGATCATGGAATAGTCAGATGCTTCCAGTGGACCCTCTTACAACAAAGACCCGAAAAAAACAAGTGAATTGATTATACAAAGCAATCTGGGAGCCCTGAACATCAACGGCAGAGTTGAGGAACCAGACTGAGTGGCAGGGGAAGGGAGAGACGGTTTGGAAGCAGTGAGGAGTTGCCAGACCTGACCCTGCGAAAGCCTGAGCCCTTCAGTCCTGATCAGCTCAAGGCTGAGCGGTGAGGCAGGCAAGCTACGGTGCTTGGGAGGTGTGTTTTCCACACTGGGAGAGACCCAGTGCCAGAGTCTACATGGCCACCCAGAACCACTGAGAAGCAGCCCTGGATTGGCAAAAGATAAGTAATTGTGTACAGCCTACCATGCAGATCAAAAACACCCACTTTAGGAAAAAACTCTCTCTCCCGTTTACCTCCCTGCTCCCTGCTCTGCACTGGGTCCTGGACCGGCTTCAGCAACTGCCGAGTCCCGTGGGCTGGCAGTAGGATCTGTCACACACCCAGAGCCATTCTCCCTGCCTTGGAGAGTGAATAAATTAACAAACAGGGGGAAAAATAAACTGCTGGCTTCCCTAAGCCAGGAACCCAGGGTAGGCACAGCTCCTTTGCCTAGGCACAGGCATAAGGGATCCATGGACTTCGAGTACCTTTCTCCCTGCATAGACTTGTGTGGGTCCATCTCAACAGCGTAGGCCCTCATTACAGCAGTACAACAGGGTATATACCGGCCCTCTAACTTCAACTGTTTCAGCTGTGAAGTGACAGGTTCTTCACATTTGACACTGCTCTGCCCATTAAGCACCTACCCATATCAGGGGCCTGAGGACTGGTGGCTCCACCCATTCCACCTAGCCACCTGCAATAGGGGCCCATGAATAAGAGATGCCCCCCAGTCCTTAAAGCCAACAGCATTGGGTACTCAGAGTCCAGCTGCAAAACCCACCCACCTACGTGCTCTAGGGAACAAGGACACACCTTCCTCCTGGGCACTCGGGGGTGGCCATCAGCCCCCTGCCTTGCTCAGAGTGTGTCCCCCTGCTGTGACCTGATGCCTGTGCCTACACCAATCACCCATGCCTGTCTAGGACTGTAAGTGAGAGCCTACACCACACACTTGGTGGCTATCTACCTGGGCACCTGAGCTGAATCCACACAGGAGGAGTGGGAGGACTCCTGAGCTCACATACCTAGTAACAGATCTAAGCACATGGTGACAGGACATTAGAGCTTAAAGGTGCCAATAATCAAACTAGCTCATATGAGCAGCCTATTTGGGCATATTAAAACAAAACAAGAAGCTAGGACACAGTAAGCAAACATAAAATAAATAAATATAATAACTTATCGATGGCTTGGAGACAACAGTCAATATCAAATCACATAAAGAGGCAATCTATGATGGCTTCAGCAAGCTCCCAAAATAAAAAATCTAGAAATTTTCCAGAGGAGGAAAATTTCTTGGAATTACTGGAGACAGAATACAAAAGATTAATATACAAGAAATTAGGAAGGAAATTAAGCAAAACGCAGAACACACAATAGAGGAAATTAAAAAGGTTATAGAAGAGCATAATGACAAATTTAACAGGCCACAAGAATCCACAGAGAGACAGCAATCAGAAATCCAGAAGATTAACAAATAAAATTTCAGAATTAGACAACTCAATAGAAAGTCATAGGCGCAGAACTGAGGCAATGGAAGTGAGAATTAGTGAGATTGACCATAAAGCACTTGACACCAACTTATTTGAGGAAAAATCAGATAAAAATATTTTAAAAAATGAGGAAACCCTAAGAATTATGTGGGACTCTATCAAGAGGAATAACCTATAAGTGATTAGAATACCAGAACCAGGGGGGATAACAGAAAATACAGAGACAATTGTTGAAGATTTGCTGGCAGAAAACTTCCCTGATATCATGAAAGATGACAAGATATCTATCCAAGATGCTCATCGAACCCCACATAAAGTAGATCCCAAAAGAAATTCACCAAGACATATTATAATCAAACCTGCCAAAACCAAAGATAAAGAGAAAATTTTAAAAGCGGCTAGGGATAAACACAAAGTCATCTACAAAGGAGAGTCAGTAAGAATAAGCTCAGACTACTCAGCGGAAACCATGCAGGCAAGAAGGCAATGGATGACATATATAAAGCCTTGAAGGAAAAAAACTGCCAGCCAAGAATTATATATCCAGCAAAACTGTCTCTCAAATATGATGGTGAAATTAGGGCATTTCCAGATAAACAGAAGTTTAGGGAATTTGCAAAAACCAAATCAAAATTATAAGAAATACTAAAGGGAGTCCTCCGGTTAGAAAACCAGTAACATCAGATAACAACCCAAGACTAGAACACAGGACAGAGCAACCAGATATCAACCAAGATAGGGAAGACACAAAAGTAAATCAAAGCTAACACACTGAAAATAGGGAAACAGATGTCAATATGTAAAAGATGACAACATTAAAACAAAAAAGAGGTACTCAAAAATGTAGACATAGATTTTTGAAATGGAGAGGAAGTTAAGGTGATATAAACAAATAAAAGACTGATATAAACTTAGAAAAATAGGGGTAAATATTAAGGTAACCACAAAGGAAACTAACAATCCTACAAGTCAAAATAAAAAACTAGAAAAATATAAAAGACTCAGCAAACACAAACTCAACAACAATGAAAAAGATGAAAGGAAAATACATAAAGAAAAATGACTCAGCACAGAAAATTAAGTGAAACAAAGAAACTATGAACAACACACAAAAAAAGACACCAAAATGACAGCACTAAACTCATACCTATCAATAATTACACTGAGTGTAAATGGACTAAATGCACCAATAAAGGGACAGAGAGTGGCAGATTGGATTAAAAACATGATCCGTCTATATGCTGCCTACAAGAGACACACCTTAGACTTAAAGACACAAACTAAAACTCAAACAATGGAAAAAAATATATCAAGCAAACAACACTCAAAAAAGAGCAGGAGTGGCAAAATTAATCTCTGACAAAATAGACTTTAAAGTAAAATCCACCACAAAGAATAAGGAAGGACACTGTATAATGATTAAAGGGTCAATACACCAGGAGGACATAACTATAACAAATACTTACGCACTCAACAACAAGGCTCCAAGATACATAAAACAAACTCTAACAGCAATGAAAAGAGAGACAGACAGCTCCACAGTAGTAGTAGGAGACTTCAACACACCACTTCTGGTGAAGGACAGAACATCCATAAAGAAGCTCAACAAAGACACGGAAGTGCTAAATGCTACAATCAACCAACTTGATCTCACAGACACATACTGAACACTCCACTCAACAGCAGCCAAGTATACTTTCTTTTCCAATGTACATGGAACATTCTCCAGAATAGACCACATATTTAGGCCATAAATCAAGCCATAACAAAATCCAAAGCATTGAAATATTACAAAGCATCTTTTCTGACCATAAAGCCATAAAAGTAGAAATCAACAACAGAAAAAGCAAGGGAAAAAAAAATCAAACACATGGAAACTGAACAACACCTTGCTCAAAAACTACTGGGTTATAGAAGAAATTAAGGATGGAATAAAGAAATTCATAGAATCAAACGAGAATGAAAACACATCCTACCAGAACCTTTGGGACACAGCAAAAGCAGTGCTCAGAGGGCAGTTTATAGCAATAAATGCACACATCCAAAAAGAAGAAAGGGCCATAATCAAAACATTAACCCTGCAACTGGAACAAGTAGAAAGAAAGCAGCAAAAGAAGCCCTCAGGCACCAGAAGAAAGGAAATAGTAAGAATTAGAGCAGAATTAAACCAAACAGAGAATAGAAAATCAACTGAAAGAGTTAACAAGACCAAAAGCTAGTTCTTTGAAAAGATCAACAAAATTGATAAACCACTGGCCAAACTGACAAAAGAAAAACAGAAGAGGAAGCAAATAACCCGTATAAGAAATGAGATGGGTGATATCACAACAGACCCAATTGAAATTAAAAGAATCATAACTGAATACTATGAAAAACTGTACTCTAACAAACTTGAAAACCTAGAGGAAATGGACAAATTTCTAGAAACTCACTACCTACCTAAATTAACACAAACAGAGGCAGAACAAGTAAATAAACCCATAACAAAAGAAGAGCTTGAAAAGGTAATTAAAAAACTCCCAAAAAAAAGAAAAAAAAAAAAGCCCTGGCACTGACGGCTTCACTGGAGAATTCTACCAAACGTTCAGAGAAGAGTTAACACCACCACTACTAAAGGTGTTTCAGAGCATAGAAAAGGATGGAATACTCCCAAACTCATTCTATGAAGCCAGCATACCCCTGATACCAAAACCAGGTAAAGACACCACAAAAAAAGAAAATTACAGACCAATATCCCTCATGAACATTGATGCAAAAATCCTCAGCAAAATTCTAGCCAATAGAATTCAGCAACAAATCAAAAAAAATAATTCACCATGTGTCATGGTTTGAATTATGTTCCCCAAAAAATGTGTGTATCAATCTGGCTAGGCCATGATTCCCAGAATTGTGTAGTTGGCCTCCATTTTGTGACTGCAATTTTATGTTAAAGAGGATTAGGGTGGGATTGTAACACTACCCTTACCAGGTCACATCCCTGATCCAATGTAAGGGAGTTTCCCTAGGGTGTGGCCTGCACCACCTTTTACCTTACAAGAGATAAAAGGAAAGGGAAGCAAGCAGAGAATTGGGGACCTCATACCACCAAGAAAGGAGCACCAGAAGCAGAGCACTTCCACTGGACCCGAGGTTCCTGCACAGAAAAGCTCCTAGTCCGGGGGAAGACTGATGATGACGAGGACCTTCCTCCGGAGCCAACAGAGAGAGAAAGCCTTCCCCTGGAGCTGACGCCCTGAATTTGGACTTGTAGCCTACTGGACTGTGAGGGAATAAATTTCTTTTTGTTAAAACCATCCACTTGTGGTATTTCTGTTAAAGCAGCACAAGATGATTAAGACACCACGATCAAGTCGGATTTATACCAGGTATGCAGGGATGGTTCAACATTAGAAAAACAATCAATGTTATCCATCGCATAAATAAAACAAAAGACAAGAACCACAAGATCTTATCAATTGATGCAGAAAAGGCATTTGACAAAGTCCAACACCCATTCACGATAAAAACTCTCAACAGAATAGGAATAGAAGGGAAATTCCTCAATATAATTAAGGGCATTTATACAAAGCCAACAGCCAACATCATCCTAAATGGGGAGACTTTGAAAGCATTCCCCTTGAGAACGGGAACCAGACGAGGATGCCCTCTATCACCACTCTTATTCAACATTGTGCTGGAGGTCCTAGCCAGAGCAATTAGGCTGGAAAAAGAGATAAAGGGCATCCAGATTGGTAGGGAAGAAGTCAAAGTAGCTCTATTTGCAGATGATATGCTCTTATACACAGAAAACCCCAAAGAATCCACAAGAAAACTACCGGAACTAATAGAAGATTTCAGCAAATTTTCAGGATACAAGCTAAACATTCAAAAATCAGTTGGATTCCTTTACCCCAATAAAGAGAACCTCGAAGAGGAAATCCCCAAATCAATACCATTTACAATAGCCCCCAAGAAGATAAACAACAACAACAACAACAACAAAATCCGTAGCATAGGAGTGCTCTAACCACATCTGTAAATGCTGCCCGTAGGAAGGTTTCTCTTGGTCAGGGCAGACCTCATTAAGTCTGGATGTACAAGGAACCAATAATTATTTTTACATTTCTATTGTTTGAAAGGGCCATTGAATCAGCATGCTTGTCAAAGTAGATCTATCTCAGCAATATTCTTCAATATTCTTCACCCTCATCTTTCATTTCTTCCTTCTTCCCTTCTTCCTCATTCTCCCATTCTGTTTCCTATTCTCTTTCCCTTTCATACATCTCCTTTCTCTTTACCTATTCCCACATCTATATTGAGCTACATACAAAATAAATACCATAAACAATTACAAATTAATCTCTTATATACCAATACTCTTCAACTAGGTAAGTTAAGTGTGTTGACCTTTATTTCAGATTGATAGTAAATAATAGTAAATTAAATTGAATTTCTCATGTGGAATTGAAGTTTCGAAGTCGTATTTCACATGGGGAAACCAAGCTCTGTCAACACCTTCATATGGAAATGCTTCTGATGTAGGCATATACCATAGCTTCCACGAACCCTTCAGAAGTCACTGGCCAATAAATATCTAAAATGGCCATAAAATTTGAGTGTGGTTGGCTCAGACTGAGACCTTCAAATGTTAGCTGAAGCAGAAATGAGAAAATGAGAGTGATGTTGTGTGAGTCACTGACTTGTTTGCTCTCAGATCCTGTTTGGGTTATCTACTGCTGTGTAACAACCCACTACAATACTCAGTGGCTTAAAACAATGTCAATGTTTATTTAACTCATGGACATGCAATTTGGGCAGGACTCAGTGGGGACAACTTGTCTCTGTTCCATGTAGCATCAGCAGAGGTTGATTAAAAGCTGGGGGCCGGAATCACTCCCTCATTTGGTTGCTCCTTGATTCTGGCTGTCAGCTGAAACTTCAGCTGGGGCTGTGACCAGACCACCTACATGTGTCCTTTCCTCATGTCTGCTGGGCTGTTGTTAATCTCTAGACTGCCTCACTGCCCTCAGTTTAGTTTTTCAGGTCTTTTATAAGCTACTCTTTGCAATTATTTCCCTGTGTTAAAGTTCCTCTATTGAATTACACCCTAAAGAATTTGGGTTCCAAGGATGAACTGAGAGATAGAGACAGAGACAGAGACAGAGAGGTGGAAGCTGTGTTGTGTTTTATGACCTAGCCTTGGAAGCCATGCAGCCACTTTTGTTCCATTCTGTTCTTTAGAATCAAGTCACTAAGGCCAACCAGATTCAAGGGGGAGGGAATTAGACTCCACTGTTGATGGGAGGAGTGTCAAAACATTTGTGAACATGTTTCAAAACCACAGAGTTTCCCTCCTCTAGCCTTTTGTTTGCTTAGATCCAATCCTTAATTCTTTCCCTCCTCTCCTGTGTATTTCAGGGCACTTATTTCTGCATACTCCATTTCCCAGGACCTCTTGCCTGTTGACTTCCGGTTAGGGACAGCCAGAGGGAGGCACTGGCAGGAGACTGGAGGGCAAGAGAAAGGGAGAAGCAAGGACATTTCTTTCCCTCTCTTTCTACTTCAGGCAAAGTTTTCAGCAGCAGATGAAACCTCCTGTTTGGTTCCAGTTTCTACTGGGAGTCCCCAGTCCCTAGGCCTCCGTACCACCACCTCCTCCTTCAGTCCCAGTGGTGGTAGATGGTTTCTGTTGTTATTAATTCTTGAATTCCAATCCTTGTCCTTTGTTTAGATTTTTCAGGCCCTTTACCAATTACTCTTTTTTTAAATATTTTATTGAGTTTTTGGTGAAAGTTTGCACAGCAAATTAGGTTCCCATTAAACAATTTCCATACATATTGTTCAGTGACATTGGTTACATTTTCCACATTGTGTCAACATTCTCATTATATTCGTTCTGGTTGTTCGTCTTCCATTAATCCAGCTTCCCTGTCCCCCCGACCTTCTAACCTTTGTTTTAGGGTAAATGTTGGCCGCTTAGACTCATACAGATGATTTTTTTTAAAGGAGCACGGTACTCCTGGGTGATATTGTTTATTTTATGAGCCAATCTGTTATTTAGCTGAAAGGTGACCTCTGGGACTAATTTCAGTTCAAAGTTTAAAGGGTATCTCAGGGTGATACTTTCGGGGGTTCCTCTAGTATCTACTGGTCCGGTAAGTCTGACATTTTTTTTTTTTTTTTAAAGAATTAAAGTTTTGTTCCACAATTTTCTCCCATTCTATCCAGGGCCATCTATTGTGTCCCTGGTCAGAATGGTCAGTAGTTGTAGCCAGGCACCATCTAGTTCTTCTGGTCTCTGGATAGATGAGGCCATGGTTCATGTAGGCAGTTAGTCCTGTAAACTAGTTCCTTCTTTGAGTCTTTGGTTTCCTTCTTTCTCATTTGCTCCAGAAAAATAGAGACCAACAGTTGTATCTTAGATGGCCGCTCACAAGCTTTTAAGACCCCAGATGCTATTTACCATACTAGGATGCAGAACATAAACTTTATAGACTATGTTGTGCCAACTGACTGAATTGAGACTATAATCCTAAGCCTTCAAACCCAGTAAACCAATCCTGCTAGGTATCTGGTTATGTTTGGTGCATCTTATCCTTAGTAATATGTACTACATACAATGTTGCAGCGCAAAATTTGCTGATGTTATTTTCAGATGTTCAAAGTTATTATTTACTGTTCAAAACACTGCAATATAGCAGGCAATAATGAAAACTATTAGGTAATTAAATAACACCCAGCAACAACAAAGGAGAATTATCAAACACTACGTAAGTAGGCCAACTCATGTAGATGAATTGTTAGTCAGGTGTTGAGAAAGATGGTACTCACCTAACCATTAATGCACTGATATGCCCCATTGAGGCTGTGCCAATAAAGAAGGTTAAAGGGTCGAGTTGTGTGGTGTCCACTGCGTACCACATAGTACAAAAGCTATATTGGATATCTGCCCGTTTGTCTCTCCAGATCTGTTCTTGTCCCTTCTCCTTCCTTCTCCATGCCATGGTACACCTTATAGACTACATCACCGGGGCTCCTGTGTCTTCTATCTTCTGGTTGGGTTCAGCCAATGGGAAGTCTTGGAAGACTGGAAGTATGGAGTAGAGTGAGGACAGGGTATTTGTTCTCACAGCTCCCCCCTGCCCCTGAAAGGCTGCCTTGGACTAACTCTGTCCCTCAACTACTCCTTTTAAAGCATTGTACTGTACACAAATTTCTCATCCTCTGGGTTCCAGTAACTTCTCCCTTGTTTCTTAGGGCCTAGGTGTGGTGACAACTCCACTTTTACTAGTCCCAGATTCTTGCACTATCTCCTGGGTTCTCTTACACCCATACTCGTCCTTTCTACTGAGTAACTCTATCAACCTTCTAAGAATTATTTTAATTTTACTATACTATACGTTCCCTATGGTTAAGCACTCGGCTGCTAACCAGAAGGTTGGCAGTTCCAACCCGCCAGCTGCTCTGCAGGAGAAAGATGTGGCAATTTGCTTCCGTAAAGATTGCAGGTTAGGAAACCCTACGGGGCAGTTCTACTCTGTCCTATAGTGTCGTTGTGAGTCAGAATCAAATTGACAGCAACGGGATTGGTTTTTGGTTTGGTTTTATATGTTTCCTAACAAGACAGGGCAAAACTGAGCGCAGCAAAGCATTGTTGAATAAAGTATCCTCAAATAGCACAAAAGGAGCTGGGAATATAAAAGTCATTATGTGGTATGGATCCAAACTTCCTTTAATGAAGGTCAAAAAGCTGAAGCATAAAATGTGTGCCAATAAGAGAAAATAGACTCCTGTTTATAATTTGAAAAAGGAGATAAAAGAGATGCAGGAAGCTCACAGCAATGCTACTTTACCAACTTGTAAGGTATTAGTTCTCAGAAAGAGTAGCCACTGATGTTGTGCAGATCCTAAGAAAATGTAACACGCGCAATTGAATTTTGTAACATACCCACTTAAATTAGAGCATCTCAGTCACTTTCTAGATAAATAGTTCACAGTGAAAATATGTATGCCCATTTCAGACTAGAAAGGCATGTGTACACGTGTTCATTGCACAGGTAGTCCCCGACTTATGAGGTATTTGAGTTACAACAAACCACACTTAAATTGTCTTTTTTTTTTTTTTTTTGGTACATCTTATCCTTAGTAATATGTACTACATACAATGTTGCAGCGCAAAATTTGCTGATGTTATTTTCAGATGTTCAAAGTTATTATTTACCGTTCAAAACACTGCAATACAGCAGGCAATAATGAAAACTAATAATAAAAAAAAAAAGAGATATTTGACTTATGTCAGAACCGACTTACAAAGGATTCATTGGAATGGGACCATGTTGTAAGTTGGGGACTGCCTGTATTTTTGCCATTTTAAACTAAGACTCGGCATGAAAACACTGGGTATAAATTGTCAAAAATCAGCAAATAATAAGACTGCAGAAGGATTTTACAAGCATAGTCTAATCTCTGAACAGTTTTACAGTGTTGGGAAAACAAACCTGGGTGAGCAAAGGATGCCAACTTCTACCCTGACAAGTAGCAGTAAATCAAATCTTCCAGGCTTTAAGCAGAATAAAGAATCTTCTTACATTATCTGGTACTACATATTCTAATAAAATAAAACCTTCAGTGATTAGAAATTGTCATCTTCTTACAAAAGAAAGTTTTTTTTTTCCCTCCACAATTCTCTCACATTTTTACCTTAGATAATAAGTTTCTTTTTTAATTTTTCTAATTAATAAATACATAGTATATTAATGATAACTCTCAGCAATCTGGAAATTAAGCCTTCATATCTAAAGATTCTTATAATTAGCCAATGGTCTATACTCTACAGTCATCTACAAATTATTAGAGAACTTCCTTACTTGGATAATGTAACCTACACTAATTAGCACACTATAAGTCATATTTTATAAATTATTGAATATATAAGTCTTGTCACTGATCTATAACTATCAACATATATTGTTTAGTAATGTAAGTAAATAAAAATGTGATTTATGTATTTGGTTCATATATTTGCTATTTAATCCATGGAAACATTAAATAATATTGTTATGTTGTCAAAAATACAAGAAATATTTATAAAGCACCCACTAAGTTCCAGGAGCTGTTGGAAATAAATAAAAATAACTAAAACACAATCCATATCCTAAAATATATATATATATGTATAATCAAATGGGAGAAAAAAGCAAGCATGTGATTGAATAGAATATAAGGCAAAACACGATAAAGTCTCTAAGAGAAATACAAGAAAAACATTCTAAACTTTTAAAGGAGTAAATCATAGTAGGTTGAGTTTAGCACTGGGTGGATTTAAGAGGGAAATAAACCTTGAGGAATCAATAGGATTTCCAAAAGGAAGAAATAATAATGCTAAGGATGGGGAATGGAAGGGAAAGAGCATTGCATGAAGAAATAGCACAACAAAGGCATGGCAATGGGAAAACTTAGGGAATATTTAAGGGATAGTCAAAAGTCCAAATTAACTAAAGGTAGGATATGAGGATTAGATTAAGCATCCAACAGATAGGTACTATGTACATGCAGCATGAACAAAGAACTTAGCTAGTGTGTGTGTTGAACATAGTCAGTAGGAGAGACACAATCTTTGCCCTCGTGGAGCTTGCATTCTTGGTGGGCAGGGAGGGAAATAAACAAATAATATTTAATTAAAATGTTGAGGCCTCACATGCATGAAGGATAGGAGGAAAAGTGACAGAAATGGATGTACTTTGATCATGACCCAAGTGTGCTGGCCTTTGGAACAGGAGCTGAGAAAAAGTGTGCTTTGCTTGTGAGCATGCAAGCCCTAGAGAGACGAAGAGGAAAGGCCAGGCATGAGCTGGGGTCTTTATCCCAAGCTCTCTAATCAGATTTCTGATCCAGTAGGGAGGAGTAAGTGTGAGGTAGAGACAACAGTGAAAATTTTCTTCCCAGTACTCGCACAAGAGGGCATTAAGTATGGGTGATCATTTTTTAATTTTATGGGCAAGAGAAAAGAAGATTTTCCTCTCTGTCCCTAACAGATAAATTTGTAGGACACATTAAAGACATGACTGGGAATTTAACATGAAAAAATAAAAATATTTCTACCTACTACCAGATAATTGATCACTAGAAAAAATAAAGAAAGGAAGAAGATTTTGGGTTATTCACGGAGTCCCTGGGTGGTACAAACGCTGGGCTGCTAACCAAAAGGTTGGCGGTTGGGACCCACCCAGAAGCACCTTGGAAGACAGGCCTGGGTATCTGCTACAAAAAGGTCACACCATGAAAACCCTATGGGAGTAGCTGTACTCTGCAATACCTGGGGTCGCCATGAGTCAGAATCAACTCGACAACTGGTTATGGGTTATTCTAATTATTTCTCAAATTACTAGTATCACAGAGTTTTCTATGGAATTTGTCACCCAAAGATCAAACTATTTCTTGACATAAAGGGATATTTCAGCTCACAATCCATTTGTTCTTAAAGCATCTTACTGAAAGTGAGGCAAAACATACATGTTCTTTTTATGCCTTAAAAAAGAAACCAACATAAACATCATAAAGAAGCTATTCAGGCTATTATATTCCTGTCTGGTAGCATGAAATGAGAAAGTGAAAAGTGCAAAGCTTTATTTTTTACAGTAGGTTACAATAATTATTTACAGTATTATGACAAACTGTCGCTTGTCAAGAAAGGACAGTGGCCTTGTCCTACCTACCCCATTAAGACACAAAAAGAAGCCTTAATAATAAATGTCTGCCATCATTTTAACTTGTAGTAAAAGTTGTTCCAGTGAGTTATTCTTAACACTTTTCATATGAGTTTTTGTGGCTCAAATATGCCATCCTTTTTTTAATGGTGTCTACATGATGCCATAAGGGATTGAACAGTGAAAAACACAAGATATTTAGTTTAAACACTTTTTACTGCATTGGTTGCCTGTTGAATACCATGTAGATTGTGTGTGACAAATTTCAATGTACAAAACAACTACATGTTAGAATCCTGAACGAGAAGCAAGCCAAAGGACAAAAACTAGAGGAAAAAATCTGATTGCTGATATTAAGTCAAGTATCATTATGCTTTAGAAGACTAGAGATTATTTTTAAACTGTTTTGTGAATTAGTTCAAAACAGATCTAAATGAAGAAGGTTACTAATAGAGCTCAGACTACATAGGAGAAAAAGAAGTTATAAAATTATCTTTCTCCCTTAAAAGTAGCTCCTTGCCTGGAAAGTCTCATCATCATTTCTTTTCTGATGGTCCAATCGTTGCCATGTAGAAAGAAACTGAAAGAAAGCATTGAATACTTGCATTCTACCTCGGGGTATATTCAACTGCACTGGATAAATTTGTTACTTATTCCCCCATCCCTCCCTGCCCACAACAGGTAACATCAAAAAAATAAAGACGTTCCAAGTTACATTTGACCAAGTTATTAGTCTAACACGGGTGCTGTGAATATCAAATAGGTAATGATTTCTTACTTTGGGTTGCATTTTATCATTCAAGGAGAGCTGCATTTTAAACCAGTGTGAGAAAACACTCTGAAAACGCTAAAACGTTATATAAATATAATAGGTGTTTCTGTCCCATTCCTTGCTAGAGACATAGAGAGCAATAAGGGTATACAGAGCAGGCCACTTCATTTAACTATTGCTTTTTTAAGATTAAATGGCAGTGCTCTGATTCATAGGGAAAATGCCTCTACCAGTTTGGGCCCTCGAGTCATCTCTGGAACCTTGCATGACCAAGAAAAGGCTTATGAAGAAAACAAGTTTGTCCCTTCCTCCTTCCCTCCCTCCCTCTCTTTCTTCCTTCCTTCCTTCCTCCCTCCCTGCCTCCCTCCCTCTCTCCCTCTTTCTCTTCTTTCTCCCTCCCTTCTTTTCTTCCTTCCTTTGCAGACTTCCTATTCTTGCTTATTTTTCTTTTCCCTCCTTCCTTTTCTTCCTTTCTTTTATTGGGGGAAACTTAAAAATCCTGCCAACCCAGAGAATCCTCTCCATAAAGTCTAGAAAAGAAAGAAAATAGTTTCATTACTGAATAAGCATTAAACAAAATTACAATGTGCATCATAGGAAATCAGGTAAGAGAACAGAAAAAACGGAAAGAAATCTCCCTTTTTTTATACAACCCAGCAGTTACAATCCATTACATACATGTTCTCTAGGTTAACGGTAACTTGTCTTCTCATAAGAGGACTTGACAGCATCCTTTGCTATAATTCTTTCATAGTTCATCTGAAGTTGATCTGGTAATTGAGGTAGTGTCTTGTTAGCTAATTGCTAACAATTAGCTAAAGAATAATAAAACTTATCTCTATTATCTCTATGAGAATCAAACAGTTACAGTTAGAGCAAGGCACCTAGGCTAGACTCCCAAAGTAAGAGAAAAATAGGGGCACTATATTCCTTGATGTTTACATTTCAAAGTGATAGCTCCCAGACCCTTAAGGAAAGCATTCCTGGGTTGTAAAGCTGGCAAGAGACTTACCCAGCCTTTATAAAGATTCACATACATATCAAAGGGTTAGAGGAAGAATTCACAAACATTAGATTTCTCAGAGAAATACTCTACAAAGGAAGATGTCTCTTCCTTTCAGCAACAGGAAAAATTCTTTTTTTTTTTTTTTTTACTTTATCTTTAAATTTTCAACAAATGTTTACTAGCCCCTACTATTTGCTAGGCAGTGGAGCATTTGTAAGGTCCCTGGGTGGCACAAACAGTTTGTGCTCTACTACTAACCTAAAGGTTGGTGGTTTGAACCTACCCAGTGTGCCACGGAAGAAAGGCCTGGCAATCATCTGCTTCTGTAAAGATTACAGTCAAGAAGACATCTATAGGGCAGTTCTACTCTGTAACACATGGAGTTTCCATGAGTCAGAATTGACACAACGGCTATGGGTTTTTTCCCCCCCCAGCATATATAGATATACATATGACGGTGAAGTTACTGTAAGGTAGCGTAGAAACAAACGGAGAGATCTGTTGGGGGGAGCACGATTTAGCACGAAGATGGTGATGGAGGTGGGAAGGATGGTGATGGCAGTCTTTGATCTTTTTAGCACCATCTAGTCTGCCTCCTTCTGCAAGTCGCTGACCTCTCAAATTTCCCAGAGTGGGAGTACAAGGGCCAAGCTTGCTATTTTCTTTGGAGATCTTGGTTGTAACAAAACTGCTCCCTATTGAGATAGCTATATAATGGCTAAACTATTAAGCCCTTACACCTGGAGGGTATGCCTGGGAGAAAGTAATGTGATATATGAAGTAAAACCTGTATTAACCATTACTAACAAGATTTGGTTTTTAATCCCCTTGAATCTGTTTGTTCAACTCTTACTTGAGGAAGTTGCACGTGATCACCAAGGTTCCTTTCAATTCTATTAGTCGGTATGGCTCACAGCCTAGCTACTCAAAGTGTGGCCTAAGGACCAGAGGCTTCATCTGGGAGCTTATTAGAAATGCAGGATCTCAGGTCCACCACAGCTATACTGAAACAGAATCTGCATTATAACAAGACCTCAGGTGATTGCATGCCGATGAGAAAGTTTGAGAAGCACTGGTTTCCACTGCTGGAAAACAAACAAGAATGACAAGAGTTGTCCAGAAATGTGGAGAGATTTCCGGACTACAGAGACCAGATGATTCATTGTAATGCCAAAGGGTTGAGGATAGGAATGCTGTAGAGCGAGTTGTGGCTGGAGAAAGAAGCAGAGCAGAACCTGGCGAACTTCTGGATAGCAAAAACAAAGAAAAAGTGTGAGGGAAGAAAGAGAGAAGAGAAATCATTTTACCAGAAGTAAAACGCTCTTTTTGTTAGCTGCCATAGAGTCAGCCCCTGACTCATAGTGACCCCATGCACAATGGGTTCGGACTATTGTGATCCATCGGGTTTTCACTGGCTGATTTTTTGGAAGTAGACCGCCAGAGCTTTCTTCCTAGTCTGTCTTAGTCTGGAAGCTCTGCAGAAACCTGTTCAGCATCATAGCAACACACAAGCCTCCACTGACAAGACGGGTGGTGACCGCACTGAGGTGCACTGGCCTGGAATTGAACCTGGGTTTCTTGCATGGAAGGTGAAAATTTTACCAATGAACCACCACTGCCCTTCAAAATACTCTAAAAGGTTCCAATCTCAGAAAGAAAGAAAAAAATCCTCCCTTAAATTTGAAATTGTGAGGAGTCTCAGGTAGGCTTCCTGTTCCTTTGAGGTAAAATGGATGATTTCCTAGGAAAATGAAAATGACCAAACCTGACAGAAGAAGACAAAGAGAGTCTGAATGGATAGTTACAAACATATTAAGAAAATAATAAAAAATATTTACCCTTTCAAATTAACAGGCCCAGTTAGTTTCATGGATAGGTTTCATCAATCTCATCAAGAATACAACATATCTTTTTTACCTAAACTTTTATGGGGCATAAAAATAAAATACAGAAAGCCAGCAAGTAGCATAACTCTGACGCTTAAATCTTATAAGATCCGATAAACCAATCTAACTTATGGAAATAAATGCAGACCACCTTTCAGCCAAACAATAGACAAGCCCCTAAAATAAACAATAACACCCTAGGGGAACGTGTTCCTTAGAACAGTCAATTATGCCAGATCGAAAGGGCAACTTTTGCCCAAAAGCAAAGATGAGAAGGCAGGAAGGGGTAGAAAATCCAGATGAAAGGAAACGGGGAACCAAGGGCAGAAACAGGGAGAATGCTGACACGTTGTGGGGAATGAAACCAATGTCATGGAACACTTTATGTACAAGCTATTGAATGGGAAACAAATTTGCTCTGTAAACCTTCACCTAAAGCACAATAAAAAAAATTTTTCAAAAAGAAAAGAAATGTAGAAGTCCTAAATAAAATTTCAGCAGAAAGAATACTAGAGTGAAAGAATATTAGATCCAAGGATTCACTACAGTAATGCAAGATTAATTCATACTAAAAATATATTAATATAATTTATCACATTAACAGAATAATGAGAAAATCATATTACATCTATTGGATGCTAAATTATTTTGAAAAATTCAAAAACTACCCCTAATAAAAATTCTTAGTAATTAATAAAATGTAACTTCCTTAACTTGAGAAAAGAGTACCTACCAGAAAACCTATAGTCAACATCACAGTTAACAGTGAAACTTGAACAAGATCCTCATTATAGGTAGGAACGAGACAAGAATGCTCATTATCTTCACAACATTGTTATGGAAAGCCTCGCCAATGTAATAAAACATTAAAATGTAAGAGCTAAAAATATTCGATAGGAAGCAAAAAACATTGCCATAATTTACAGACAATGTGAATCTAAGAGAACCAACTACAAAAGTATAAAACTAATTAGGAAGCTCATAAAGGTGGCCAGATACACAATCACAATATACCTAAATCCTTAAAGCTTTGCTATGCATCACAAATAACCCCGTTAAAAATGCACTGGACCCATACCACCTATCGATAAATATTTCTTGAATGAATGACAACAAAAATGTGATGGAAAGAATATTTCACTCACAATAGCAACAAAAACTATAAAAAATAATCTATGAATAAGATTTACAAGAAATGTGTACAATCTAGTTTAGGAAAAATTACTGAAGGGCATAAAAGAAAATCTAAATAAGAACCATACTATGATCATGGATTTAAGCATGAATATTATAAATATATCAAATTAATTCATGAATTCAATACCAAACAAAATCTTAATAGGATATTTAATAATGCATGACAAGCTGAATCTCATGTTCTGCTGAATAGGTTAAGGCATAGGAAGAGTCAAAAGATACTGGGAGAAAAAGAAAGAACTGAGGGCGGAGGGGCTTTACCTTACCAGATTTAAAATATACATCTACAGCTATAGTCCTGAAAAAATGTGGTGCAGTCCTCAAGGACGCTCTTTTAAGTATGTGATCAAGGTAGCTTCTAATCATTGGGGAAAGGATGGTCTATTAAATAAATCATGTTAGAATAATTGTTTATTCGTTTGGAAAAAAAACAAAGTCAGATTCTTACTTCCCATTACCCCCAAAAGAAACCAGAGAGATTGAAGATGTAAACACAAGCATACACACACACACATGCATAAACTGTAAGTTCATAAGAAAATATAGGAGAATTTATGTATTAATCTTGGAGCACAGAACACCTACATAAGAAAGATACAAAACATAAAAATGATTGATAGATAGAAATATAAAATTTAAAACTTCAGCATTAAAAGGCACTATGAAAAAAGTAAAGACAAGTGACAGACTTCAAGAGGCAATTTACAACCCAGGTTACAGAATTGATATTTGCAACACTAAAAAAAAAAAAAAAAAACCAACTCTGTTAATGTCACTAAGCAAAAGATAACCAACTTGGTATAAAATTGGCTACGAATAAATTCAAGAACACACACACCCCCAAAACACACACATAATGGCATGTGAAATCACAGTAGTATTTAGGGAATAATACCTTACAAAAACATTCACAATAGCATTATTTATTTGATTAAAAACCTTTAACCTGTGAAATGTACCAGTCTTTCACATTATAGGTGAAGATAGTTACCACATGCCAGGCACTGGTCTAGGCCCTGGAGATACAGCAGTGAACAAAACAGACCCTCTCCAAAGTAAATTAAAAAATAAAAATAGAAATCCCTGTCCTTGGAATAAAGAGTGAATAAAGCATATGGACACAGATTAAAGAATAATTAAAATAAAATAAACGCTCATCTACCACCCAAGTTAAGAATTAGAACATTATCAGTACTGTAGACAGAGCCTTTGTGCTCTACAAGGGTAAGCAGTATCGTGACTTTGTAGTAATTACTGTCTTGCTTTTCTTTATTCAGTCAACAAATATTTGCTAAGTCTTTTCTGTTTGTCAGGCAATCTACAATGTGCTTCGGATAAATCATTGAACAAACCAGTTAAAAACCTCTGCCCTCCTGGAACTTACATTGTAGCAGGGATACCAAAAACCAAACCCATTGCCGTCAAGTCGATTCTGACTCACAGACAATAAACAATAGACATAAACAATAAGTGACAAATCCATAGAAAAAGGAAAAGTAAAGCAGGGTAAAGGGACTTTAGTAGTGTGAGATAGCAAATGATGGGGGCTTCATTAGGATGATACCATATGAGCACAGACTTGAAGAAAATGAGGGCTTGGCCGCTTAAATGTCTGGCTGAAGAGAATTCCAGGCAGAGGGAAAGGCATGAGAAGAGACATTTTAGAACATCAAGGAGGCCAGTGTGGCTGGAACAGAGTAGCAAGAGGGTGAGTGGTAGGAATGGGGGTTCAAAATCAAGGGAAGCGTGGAATGGAGTGACAGATCATGTAAGACCTTGGTTTTTATACTGAATCCACTGGACAACTACTGCGGTGTTTTAAACAGAGCAGTGATGTGATCTGATTTCTGTTTTTAAAAGGTCTCTCTGGTTGCACTGTAGATGAGAACAGAATGCAGTGACAAGCTTCCAACTAGAAGACTCTTCCAACAATCCAAATGAGAGATGCGACCACCATAGTAGCAATAAAGATGCTGAGAAATGGTTGGATTCTGAATATATTTGGATTGTAGAGACAACAGGATGTGGGGTGTGAAAGAAAGAGAGAACTAAAGAACGACTTCAAGGTCTGGGCCTGAAATACTAAGAAGGTGGATTTGCCATCAGTCCAGACAATCTGATCCTCTATTATCTTCCTGGCCACATTTCTTACTCCGCCTTCCACCCCCATCCTGCTCCAGCCACACTGACCTCTTTGCTGGTCCTTGGGCTCTCCAGACAGTCTCTCCTCTTATGAACTTTGTGTTCTTTCCCATATCTGGAATACTCTTCCTACGAATATATACAGGACTGACTCCCTTACTCCTTCAAGTTTTGCTCAAATGTACCTTCTCAATGCAGTCTATCTTGACCACCTACCACCTTCCCCCATCATGCTCTAATCCTCCTTACTCTATTCTACATTTTCTTTTCTCTACAGCACATATCATCATCTAACAGGCAGTGGTGGTTCAGTGGTAGAATTCTTGCCTTCCATGCAGGAGACCCAAATTCAATTCTCAGCCAATGCACTTCATGCACAGCCACCACCATCTGTCAGTGGAGGTTTGCACATTGCTATGATGCTGAACAGGTTTCATTGGAGTTTCCAGACTAAGAAGATCTAGGAAGAAAGATCTGGTGATCTATTTCAAAGAAGCAGCCAATGACAACTCTATGGATCACAGTGGCCCCATCCCCATGGAGGACCAGGTAGCATCTCATTCCAACTTACGATGACACCAGTGTGCAGAGTAGAAGTGTGCTCCATAGGATTTTCAAGGCCGTAACCTTTCAGAAGCAGATTGCCAGGCCTGTCTTTCAAGGCACCTCTAGGTAGGTTCAAACCACCAATCTTTTGGCTAGTAGTAGAGCACTTAACTGTTTGAGCAACCCAGGCTGCCCATCTATTTCTTCCTAGTAGAACCTAATCTTCACAAGGCCAGAGATCTTTTCCTAAAACAGTGCTTGGAACATAGAGGGCATTCAGTAAATATTTGTTGAATGAATGAATGCATACAGTTTCTTAATCCTTCCATTTTTTCACCAATGCTTAATATTCCCACGGTCCGGAGGCCCTCTGTTTTACTCTCTTCAGTGAATAAAGCTTCATACTCCTTTGGGGTAAGAGAGAATATTTTGGACTTTGTCTCTTAAACAACTTTCACCCAATCTTCCTTAGTTTAACATTTCCTGCAACTCCAATTCCAGAGATACCTAGGACAGTCAGTTCAGAGCCATTTGAGGAGCCTGTGATGTAAATAACATTTTGTGTGTGTGTGTGTGTGTGTGTGTGCACGTGTTGTGTGCCACTGAGTCGATTCCAACTCATAGCGACCCTATAGGACAGAGTAGAATCACCGCATAGGGTTTCCAAGGAACAGCTGGTGGATTTGAACTGCTGACCTTTTGGTCAGCAGCCTAAGCTACTAACCACTTCACCACCAGGGCTCGGTAAATAACATTAGTTCTCAGCTGTTCTCTCTGCTGTTTTAAGATTTGGCTTTCCAGGGTCAACTAAATTAGATTGCACTCATCCATCCACTTCCTAGCTTCTAAAATTTTGTTGCTGTTATTGGCTTTCCTGTTTTTCCCATCTTTCTGGGTATCTTAAAATATTCCTTTATTACGTTTTAAGGGGGTGTTATGAATTGAACGATGTCGCCAAAAAAATATGTTGTAAATCCTAAACTCTGTGCCTGTGGTTGTAATCCCATTTGGAAATGGGTTGTCATTTGTTACGTTAATGAGACAAGACTAGTGTAGGGTGTATCTTGAGTCAATCTCTTTTGAGATATAAAAGAGATTAAACAAGTCAGCAGAGCAGAGATGGGGGAAGAGAGCTGTCAACCCACATGAAGATTGCCCAGGAGCAGAGACTCAAAGAGACAAGGACCTTCCTCTAGAGGCAACAGAGGCAGAAAGTATTCCCCTAGAGCTGGCACCCTGAATTAGGACTTCTAGCCTCCAAAACTGTGAGAAAATATATTTATGTTTGTTAAAGCCACGCACTTATGGTATTTCTGTTATAGCAGCACTAGATGAATGTTGAGTACTGAGTGGAGGCAAGAAGAGTTTTAAAGTGCCTCATAGTAAAAGCCTAGATTGTCTTGAAAAGACTGTTGATAGAATTATGGACAGTGTCATGGATTGAATTGTGTCCCCCAAAAATAGGTGTATCAATTTGGCTAGGCCATGATTCCCAGTATTTTGTGATTGTCCATGAATCTGTCATCTGATGTGATTTTCCTATGTGTTGTAAATTCTATCTCTATGATGTTAATGAAATGGGATTAGTGGCAGTTATGTTAATGAGGCAAGACTCAATCTATAAGATAAGACTGTGTCTTAAGCCAATCTCTTTTGAGATATAACAGAGAGAAGCAAGCAGAGAGATGGGGGGACCTCATACAACCAAGAAAGTAGCACTGAGTGCAGAGCTTGTCATTTGGACCCAGGGCTCCTGCATGGAGAAGTTCCTAGACCAAGGCAAGACTGATGACAAGGACCTTCCTCCAGAGCGGACAGAAAGACTTCTCCTGGAGCTGGCACCCTGAATTTGGACTTCTAGCCTACTAGACTGTGAAAGAATAAACTTCTGTTTGTTAAAGCCATCCACTTGTGGTATTTCTGTTATAGCAGCACTATAACTAAGACAGATGTGAAAGGCAATTCTGGTGAGGGATCAGAAGGAAGAGAGGAGAGCCATAGAGAAAGTCTCTATCATCTTAGAGAATACATATGACAACAGCAACAGAATGTTGTTAGAAATGTGGACATTAAATGTGCTTCTGCTGAGGCTTTAAAAGAAAATGATGAACATGTGATTGGACAATGGAAGAAGGGCAATGTTTTATATGCAGTGGTAAAGAACTTGTCTGAATTATGTTCAGATATTTGGTGGAGGGTGGAACCTGTAAGTAATCAACTTGGATATTTAGCTTAGGAGATTTCTAAGCAAGATCTTAAAGGGGCTGTGTGGTTTCTCCTTGCCGTTTATAGTAAAATGCAAGAAGAAAGAGATAGACTTAAAAAGGAACTGTGCAAAATGAAAACAGAATTTAAAGATTTTGAAAATTCTGTTGTACAAACTAAGGACATGTGCCCTGGAATGTTCACCAAGGATGTGTCTACACAGTCTTTTGTTAAAGAGATTAAGCCTTTGACTGATGGGTCTAACCAACTACCACAGCAGAAGATCCATCAGCTTAGACTGAAGGGAACACAGAAAGAAGGAAAGGAAAGAATGCTGTCTGCCTCTTGGAATTCTACAAGCGGGAAACAGGCCAAAGGAGCTACATCTCTTGTCCCCCAAGAAAAGAAAAGGATCTCCCCTGGAGCAGTCAGAGATCAGCAGAACTGTTGGAAGGAGCACGGGAAGCAGGGTCTTCTCAGTTTCAAAGGGGGAGGCCACAGTCTCCTGGATCTCAAAGGGTGGGGCCACGGTATCCTAGGTTTCAAAGAGTCGAATTTTCACCAACTTGGTTCTAGGAGTGTGGGGCTGCTGTTATGGTGTGTCAGAGGGATGGGGCCCCCGCCCATAACTGAGGGGGCATGGCTTCCATGCTCAAGGGGCAAAAGAATGGGGCCTGCTGCGGCTGAGGGGGTGGGGTCACCACTTGGTTGAACGAGGAGAATGGGGCCGCCCAAAGCTGAGGGAGCAGACTTGCCATCCCAGTGGGCCTGGAAGGTGGAGCTGAAGCCCATGGTCCAGGGGCCTCCAACCAGAATTCAGAGAGCGTGGCCAACACCCAGAGTCTGGAGGGCAGGGCCATTGCCTAGATGGTCTCAGAGAACAGAAGATTACAGTATTTTCAAGCCTTAAGAGATAATGTAATTTGTTCTGCTGGGTTTGGGACTTGATTGGTGCCTTTATCCCTTCTTGCCCTCCAATTTCTCCCGTTTGTGATGGAAATGTCTACCTTGTGCCTGTTCTACCCTTATACTTTGGAAGCAGATAACTTGTATTCTACATATCACAAGTTCACAGATGAAGAGGAATTTTGCCCCAGGATGGAATATGACTAACATCTCACCCATATTTGATTTAGATGCTTCAGAAGATGAGATTTTGGACTTGGAGTTGATTTAAGAATTCTGCGATGATGTGATGGGGTGAATGTGTTTTTCATGAGGCAAGGACAGGAATTTTGGGGGGGGGGCAAAGGATGGAATGTTATGGATTGAATTATATCCCCCCAAAATATGCGTTGTAAATCTTAACCTCTATGCCTATGGCTATAATCTCTTTTGGGAATGAGTTGTCTTTGTTATGTTAATGAGGCAAGATCAGTGTAGGGTGTATCTTGAGTCAATGTCTTTTGAGATATAAAAGAGATTAAACAAGTGAGCAGAACAGAGATGGGGGAAGAGAGATGCCAAGACACATGAAGATTGCCCAGGAGTAGACGTTCAAAGAGACAAGAACCTTCCTCCAGAGCTGACAAAGAGAGAAAACCTTCCCCTAGAGCCAGCACCTTGAACTCAGACTTCTAGCCTCCTAAACTGTGAGAAAATAAATTTTTGTCTGTTAAAAGCCACCCAATTGTGGTATATCTGTTACAGCAGCACTAGATAACTAAGACAGGTGGGTCAGATATGGAACACAGTTATGTCTGGGTTCGATTTTCCATCTTTACTTGGAAGCCCATTGAAGTATTGAGTATAAATTTAAGTGTACTAATATGGGAAGACTTCTATGAAAAAAATTAATTGACCAAAACAAGTAGCAGAACAATATGTGTGAAGTGTGACCTACCACTCACTGGCTGAATGAACTATCACAAGTTATGCAACTTCTCTAAACCAGTTTCCTCATCAGTACATTGGTGATCAAAATAGGAACTCCTTCCTTCATAGGTGGTGAGCATTAAAGTAGAAAAAAATCCATGTAAAAGTTGCTTAGGAAGTGTCTGGCATGTGCAAAAGCTCTTTAAATGTTGTTAGTTATTGTTATTACCATATTATGCCTTTTTTATTATCTCATTTATATTTTTAAAACCCCTTATGCTATTTTTGTATGTCACGGGTACTAATTTCAGTCTCAAAATTCAGGAATGAATACTTTTCTTTATTTAATAACCTAATTCTATTTCAATGTTGAGCCTCCATACTGAGTCACATAAAGCTAATCATCATAGTAATATGTGGCCCGCACTCCACCGCGCACTTTCCCAAGGCTTGTTTATACGTTCCAGGCGACTTAGGTCTGCATCATCTTGCCTCATTCCTGATCATTCCTGACTGCAATGCCTCTTTACATCTGCTCACTCTCTGTGCCATGTCTGTGACACTCTGGTGCACATGAAACACATTCTGAGTACTGGTGACGAAAATGGTTTGTGGTCGCTTACTAACCTAAAGGTCTGCAGTTCGAACCCACCCAGCGGTGCCATGGAAGAAAGGCCTGGCAATCTGCTTCCATAAAGATTACAGCCAAGGAAACCCTATGGAGCGGTTTTACTCTGTAACACATTGGGTCCAACCATGAATCGGAATCAACTTGACGGCAACGAGTTTTGTTTTGTTTTGTTTTTTAATTCTGCTTCCAGGGCAGTTCTACTCTGCCCTATAGTGTCGTTATGAGTCATAATCAACTCAACAGCAATGGATTTTTTGGTTTAAAGTCTCAGGAATTCAGCTTCTGTGTCCCACTCAGAAACTTGGGCTGTTCCATCACCCCAGGTCACACAATGGCATGGGGAATCCTGTAGAGGCTATCTCAAGCCTAGTGGATAGATGAAACGTGGAGACAGCTCTTCTGCTCCTGAAAACCCCCTAGCTCTCAGATCCCCAAGCCCACAGGGGCTTTTACCCTACTTGAGCCAGGGACTCAGCTGAGAGCTGGTGTGGGTAGCAAGGGCTCAGGGACCCTTCTTAGGACTTATCAGCCTGTAAGCTCTCATCACTTCCCTCTGGATCTTCTCTTCTGTCAGTCCACAGAGTCTTGTGTAGTCTTGAGTCAAAGAAGGTTTATTCTGAATTATCATCTTTTTAGTTTGTGCTAGAATTAGGCTTTCAGACTCAAAGGACAAGACTCTAATCTTTTTCTTAACTGTATCTTTTATGAGAATATAAATCTAGCAGGACGGAAGAAAGTGTGAGACCAGCTGGAGATACCAAGGGCAAAAAAGATCTGCTAATATGGCTATATCTCAAGTACTTTTGAGTATGTATATTTGTAAAGTCTAGAAAAAGTTTTATTAGGGTGTACTCCAAATTATGTAACAAGATTACCTCCAGGAAAAGGGACATTGTAAATGGAGACTTTCATTTTTACTCTCATTCTTCTGAATTCTTTGAATGCTTTAGAGCAGTGAGTCTCAACCTTTAGCGTGCACTGGAATCACGCGGTGATCTTGCTAAATTCTGATTGCTGGGCCCCATTCAGGAATTTGCATTTCTAACAAAATTCCCAGGTGATGCTGATGTTGCTGGTCCAGGGACCACACTTTGAAAACCACTGCTTTAGAGTAAACCTGTATTACTTTCGGTAAATATAAATCATAGAAAAATGAAAAGTTCTTTTTAAAGAGTCTATGATTTTTTAAGTGTTCCCACTGAGTTTACTCTAAAAAATGCCCCATGCTCTAATGCAAGAACTGCTCAGATGATGCAGAGAGAATGGTCAACTATGGCATCTCTGGCCATCTCCACCCCAGCCCAGGTGTAAGCTGGAAGAAGCTTCCCCCATCTGGGAAGGGCCTGCCCAGCACCATCCCCTAGTGATTGAAATTCATTCTGCTTACATTATTCCTTTTTTTCTTTGAAATTTTCCTCTCCACCTCTTTTCAAAAAAGAAACAAAGAATGGGGTGGGGCAGTGAAGGAACACTAAAACTTAAAACTAAATAAATCATTGCCTTGGATTCCCCAGTCAATTTCCTCAATATGATTCATTTGCTCTAGAAATTGAATGATCTCTTCATTTTTTCGCTTTATCTTTTTTTCTTTTTGAAGTGGGGCATGGGGAGGGAGACTTGATTCTCTTCACAGCTGATAAAACTACAGAATGTCATTCTAGAACTTTTTAATATCTTTTGGAAGTGGCATTGTTTTTCTGCCTCAGATTCTGGTTTGCTGAATTTCTCCTATAAAGTAATGTGTGTGGTTTGTGTTTTAAAAAAGATCTCCTTAGAGACGTGGCCTGGTTTCTACCTTTTATGGCTTTCTCATTGCCTTTCATGTCTTCGTGCAATGCTGGTTTGGGCTACAATTCTTAAACTTCCTGATTTTTCTATATTCTGGCAGATAGAATCTTATTTTTTGGGAATTGCTTCTGTGTATAGATGCTTTTACCTGCTATTTCTCTTGGCTCAGTGAATCTAACCAGTAAACTCACTCTTTTCACATCATTTTATTTGCTTACATAGCCAGTTGAGTATTCCAAATATATGGAACATATTCATACCAATTTCTCCTTAAGCTTCTCTTTTAGCGTGAATGGGACTTTCTGTCACAGGTATTTTCTTTCCATATTAGCTTTCATTTCTGTTTTGTCTGTCCTACTTTTGGGTGTGCATGCTGTAAATGCCCCAAGTCTATCTTTGCCTCCTTGCTTGTTTTGAAGCAAAAGTAAATAGCAGCATTGAAGTGATGGAGTCTTAATATGAATGTGTTTTAATTAAAACTTCACACGTAGCCTGATGAGAACATCTAATTTAGACTGGCTTCGAAAACTATTACTTTAATCATGGTCGTAGAGTGACGTGCTGTTTCAAGCTGATGGAGATGTACTCTTTGGAGGCTAGTAATAGAGAACCAGGAGAAATCATTATTTTAAAGCAAGTCTTGGCATTAGCATGGTTGAGCCCTTTCAAAACTATCTTTCAGGCCCAGCATTTCTACTGGTAAGTATATACCCAACAGAAATGTGTACACGTACTCAGCAAAAGACACGTGCTAGAATCTTTGCAGCAACAGTCTCTGTAATAATCAAAAACCAGAACCTATCCAAGGGTCCATCAGTAGTAGAATGGATATGTAAATTGTAATATCCTCATATAATGGAATACTACACAGAAATTGAAATGAACAATCAAAAATATATGAAATAGTATGGCTAAATCTCACAACTATAATGTTAACCAAAAGAAACCAGTTGCAAAAGAGAACATATTCTGTGGGTCCATTTAAATGAAGTTCAAAACCAGGCAAAACTGGTTTACGGTTAGTTACCTGTGCATAGTGGTTATTCTTAAAAGGAAGCACATTCGTTTGTTGATCTGAATGCTGTTTATATGGATGTGCTCAGTTTTGAAAGTTTATGGAACAATATAATTATGATATGTATATTCTCCTGTGTGTATATTATGTCAATCAAAGTAAAAAAAAAAAAAACAAAGAAACAAACTTTGTTCTGCACTATTCTCTTTATTCTCTCCTCTTCACCTATTCCCTCCTACTTGCTGGGAGACAATTCTCCCTCCTATTTGCTGGGAGACAATTCTCCATGTTTCTCTCATATTTCTGCATATCTTCTGAGCAGTGGCATTAACAGTTTTTGTTCTAGACTCTCTTGTCAAGTACGTTTGTATAGCAAACAGCCTTGGCTGATAGAGATAGTGTCTCTCTCTGAGGCAGAGAGTAGATGTGTTTGTTGTTAAGAATAATAAAGATGATGTCTCCCTCGGGGCAAAGGCTGGGCAGGTTTGTTAGCAACCCCCTTAAAAAGATTGGGGTCTCCTAATTCAGGGCTCCTCGACTATGATCCAAACCCATTGTGTGTGTAGCATAAATCTGGAATGCTGCACATTGTCCCCATGAGATTTGAGGGAAGGCAAGGGAAATGCAGTAAGGATTACACCTCAGTATAAAGAAAATAAAAATCCTTACAACTGGACCGATAAGCAACATCACGATAAATGGAGAAAAGACTGAAGTTGTCAAGGATTTCGTTTTACTTGGATCCATAATCAACATCCATGGAAGCAGCAGTCAAGAAATCAAACAACATATTGCATTGGGCAAATCGGCTGTAAAGTACCTCTTTAAAGTGCTGAAAATCAAAGATGTCACTTTGAGGACTAAGATACACCTGACCCAAGCCATGATATTTTCAATCGCCTCGTATGCATGTGAAAGCAGGACAATGAATAAGGAAAACCGAAGAATTAATGTGTTTGAATTATGGTTTTGGTGAAGAGTACTGAATGTGCCGGGGACTGCCGGAAGAACGAACAAATCTGTCTCAGAAGAAGTAAAGCCAGAATGCTCCTTAGAAGTGAGGATGGCGATACTTCATCTCACCTACTTTGGACATGTTATCAGGAGGGACCAGTCCCTGGAGAAGGACATTGTCATGGATTGAATTATGTCCCCCCAAAATATCTGTCAGCTTGTCTGGGTCAACAGAGAGAAAGCCTTTCCCTAGAGCTGGTACCCTGAATTCAGACTTCTAGCGTACTAGACTGTGAGAGAATAAATTTCTGTTTGTTAAAGCCATCCACTGTGGTATTTCTGTTATAGCAGCACTAGATAACTAAGACACTATGTTATATGGGACATTCTCACAACAAATCAATTCTTTATTATAATAACTGCATTAGCAACAATAATAATAATGAATATTGAGCACATACTATGTTTGAGACACCATGCTTAAAGCTATATATGCATTATTACTTTAAATATTCTCAAAAATCCATACAATAGATAGTCTTTCTTCCTTCAGTTTATAGATTAAGAAAGTGAGGTCCAGAGAGGTAAAGTAATTTACCACGTATTCCATAGCTAGTAAATGACCAACTTCGGACTTGAACCCAGTTCTCTCTAAGTCAGAATTGACTCGACAACAACTAACAACAACAACTCTGACTCCAAAGCCCATACTCTTAAGTCTGTAGTCTCATACATAGGCCAAGTACATAGAACAGTAGGGACAAACACCACATCTCTATTACCCCTTTCGTTACTACATTTTTTTCTCCTTAATTTTTTTTTTTTTTGATTGCGCAGGTTTTCAGTATTGAAATGCATGCTTACTAACTGAGTGCATTTAAATTTTTGTATGGTAATATGGATTTTGAGAAATGGGATCTGGTAATACAAGCCACCAATAAGGCGAGTGGCACTGTGGCACCACCGATCTGTGGTATGACAATATACCAATGAGAGCTATATAAATAATTTATTGTGGGCACCTTTCCATTAGGTTACATGGGGAACCTCTGGTTTTCCAAATATGACACAGAAAAACCAGAACAAAAACATCAGGGCTCCCTAATTATCACACAGGAAAGCCAAAATTATGCTTGCAAGCCTTATCTCAAAGAAATAAAGGAAAAAAAGGCAAAAGTTTACAAAACTAACACATCCAGAAAGCATCACCTAATAGAATACTCAACCTACACAACAATCAGGCTACGTCTCTGGGTCTGCTGAGCTTCACGCATTTCAAAAGGGACCCTCTTTGATGTTAAATGAATTAAAACCTGAATAACGCCTTACCTCTGAGGTCCAGAAGCATAAAAAATGGCTGGTATACCATTAATTCAATGGTAACAAAAAGCTTACCTGGTGTGGTAGAAATGGTTAAAGTCACTACATGTAGGCAATTTCAAAAGAAATCATTTGCTAAAGCTGTTTGTGGAAGCATCACAGTTTCACTATTAAGAAGCTACCACTCATACCAGCATGGAGGTGTTTGTTCTTCCACAAAACATTGGTTCTTAAAAATATTCTGATGTAGAAATAATCATCTCTAATAGCTTCTTCTCATTGCACCCTGGACTCTCTTAATCGAAGGGATGGTATGGTCCACCAGTCCAACATTTCCATTGAAGGTTCTTTCTATTTTTGGGGACACTTAGAAATCGATTAGACTAAACAGGCAATAATGTGCAAACAGAGACTCTCCAAGCAGAGCAAGATCTTAATATTTAGCTCTCTTTTTTGTACCTGGTATTTTACTATTACCAGGATTTAAACAACATGTTTTCTTTGAAAAAGAAAGAAAATCAAATGTTCTAAATGTAATTCTTCTATATCTCAGTTTAGTTTTTTTTCAACAAGAAACCTGCAACAAAATATAAAGTAGGGGAAAAGAGGATATTTGTTTGGGTGATTGGTTGTTATGTACCTACCACTAGTTGATGTTAGATACCCTGGTATTTTCTTATTTGGAAAATTTATCAAAGTAAGTCAAGAATTTCTCTCAGACTGAAGAATTAACCAAATAAAAAATTAAAATAAATTTTCAGTGGCCTGGAAAGAACGTATAAAAACCATTTATCATGTCTCTGCTAATAATAACCAAACCCTTAAGACAAAATCTACTACGAGGTCTATTTCTTGTGTATGAGAAATATGTTCTGGTATGAACACCGCTGCATAAGCTTCAGTGGTCAGAAATCACGGACAAAAAATATACTTATTGAAAGTAAGAGACACACAGTGGGGGGCAAAAGCTATTTTAAGTATAAAATAGAACGCAGGACAAGGGAAAACCAGGTGGAAGCAGAAGGGTCCTCCCCCAGCTCCCCCAGGCCTTGCTGCTTGCCAGATTCAATTAGTCCTGAGAAGCAATGTGGGTGAAGCTACCTGGAGAATCATGAAAACAAGCCATATTTTCAGGATGCAGCCTGGCTTTATGGCAACTGTGAAGAATATCTATTTGCACAGTGAAAACCAGCTCAACTAGAATGCTATTTGTCCCCTCCCTACCTACAGGAACCTCTTGCAATTAGCTGGCCAGGAAAACCTAACTCATACCACAATAAGATAAAATTTTCAAAAAGGAAATGGCACAGCATCTAGACAAAAAACAATATAAAAAGAATGAGAAAAAGAAACAGAATTTACTATATTTCATTTTAGTCTTCTTAGTTGTAAAATACAACATACATACTGAAGGGTGCACAAAACAAAGATGTACTGCTCAATGATTTATCACAAAACAAACTCCTATGAAACCATCACCCAGATCGAAAAACAGAATGTTGCTGGACCCTGGAAGTTACCCTCATTTTCCCTCCCAATGATTATCTTTCTTTCCCCACAAAGGTCCATTATCAGGACTTGTACGGTAATTACTTCCTTGTAATCTTGCTATAGTTTTTCAGTCTACACATGAATTCTTAAACACTACAGCATAGTTTTGTGATTTTCTATAGTTGGAATCACACAGCACATATTCTTTTGTACCTGACTTTTTTTCCTCAGCATTATGCTCGTGAGATTCATTCATGTCAGGGCGTGTAGCTCTGGTTTACATATTTTCTTTTTTTGTATTCCATTGTATTTATCCATTCTACTGTTAATGAATGCCTGTTTCCAGTTTGGGACTATTACCAGTAATGCTTCAATGTGCATTCTTATATGAATCTCTTGGTGCATATGTCCACATTTTTTTGTTGGGTTTATACCAAGGAGTTGAATTGCTGGTCAGAGAGTATGTGCATCTTTAGTGGATAATGTCAGACTGTTTTCTACAGTGGTTGTGGTCAATTTACCCTTTCACCAGTGGTATATGAGAGTTCCAGCTTCTTCACATCCTTGCCTTCACTTGGTGTTGTCAGTCTTACTCATTTCAGTCATTCTGGTGGATGGCTAGTGGTATCACATTGTGTTTTAACTGCATTCCCCAAATGATTAACATAGGGAGCCTTGGTGGCACAGTGGTGAAGTGCTCAGCTGCTAACTGAAAGCTCAGAGGTTCGAACCCACCAGACGCTCTGCAGGAGAAAGAAGCCTCCATAAAGACTGCAGCCTCTGAAACTCCATGGAGCAGTTTTACTCTGTCCTATAGGGTCGCTATGAGTTGGAATTGACTCAATGACAATGAGTTTGTTTGGTTTTTTTAATGATTAATGAGGCATTTTGTACGTTTATTGGCCATTTTGTAATCTTCTTTTGCGAAGTACATGTTCAATTCTCTTACTCATTTTTTCTATTGGGTTGTCTCTCTTTTTCTTAATGATTTTTGGTGGCTTTAAAAATACATTCAGGATATGAGCTTTTTGTCAGTTATATTTATTGGAAATATCTTACACAACTCTTTAGCTTGCCTTTTCACTCTCTTAATGCTCTTGGGGAAGCTAGCCACCGTAAAAGAAACCTGAATACCCTGTGAGGGAGCCCAAGGTAACCACATGGAACTACATGGAAATCTATGGAGACAGATGCTTAGCCACCTCAGCGTTCCAGCCATCCCAGCCTAGGCACCAGGTATGTGAATAAAGAAGTCATCTTAGACATTCCAGCTCCAGCAGATGTGATATAAAAAAGAATAAGAAACACAGACAGCAGCCAGAATGGAGATATCAGACATACGGCCCCAGTTGAGCCATCCCAGGCATCTCTTTGAAAATGACTTATCCCTGGTGGGCCTTGCGCAAATTCCTGACCCACAAAATCTTCAGCATATAAAATGTTTGTTATTTGATGCCACCAAGTTTTGGTTGATTGTTAGGCAGTGATAGATAACTGGAACAGAGGCTCCATGTGGGTGGGGATGGATCCAGGCTCTGAAGGCCCTGAGATAAGTGCAGAATAACAGGGGTTCTGTGAGAGAAAAACACATTAGTCAAGTTGGTGAATCCTGAATGCACCTGGAGTCTTTGGATGTCAGTGAGGAAACCATACCAACAAGGTGGAAAGATTATTGGTGGATAAATGTGGCAAGATGTTCTTCATCCTTTGCTGGTTAGATAGAGAATATAAAGGGAGACTTTGTTAGTATAATAGCACATAAAAAATTATGCTCTGATAGTTGTCCATCATGGTGAGAAAAGTTTGATATGGCCTGGGGATGTTTCACTCTGAAAAATCTAAAAGGCACAGCTCTTGGGATGGGCCTAGGACCGTGACAGAGGCCACATTTGGGAAGGAAAAGATAGAGAGGCAGGAGAGAAAATGACCTCCTGGATGTTTATCCCAAGTATGGCTGGTATATATTAAATGGAAAAAGATTTTTGTCGGTTTGCTTATTTGTTTTTTCCTCCCCTGGTAGATTCTGAACTTAATGTATATTCATGATCAGCAGTTAATAGTGAGACTCACTCTCTACAAGCTCTACAAGATTTAGCCAAGTTTATCTATAGTAATTGTGGTGTGGTGGTTAAGAGCTCAGCTGCTAACCAAAAGGCTGGCAGTTCAAATCCACCAGCCACTCCTTGGAAACCCTATGGGGCAGTTTTACTCTGTCCTATAGGGTCGCTATAAGTTGGAATCAACTCAATAGTAACAGGTTTTTTTTTTATGTATAGCAATATATTAACTTAGCTAGTAAGAAGCATCAACTTATGGAAGACCTTGAAATCCTGGAACAGGTGCTTATATGTAATTTTAGAAGGAAATGAGGACTTTCGAATTGTTAAAATAAAATGTATATTACAAACATGGTTTCTGTCTACCTCTGAGAAGAGAAGGAAAGAAAGGAGACAAATGAATTTGCTGAGTGTAGAACTGAGTAGAAGAACGCACGATTGAAGATGGCAGTAGAACAAGACCAAAAACTAGCATAAAGGGACAATGACAATAGGACAGAGTTGCAGTTTCACTGTGTCCCATCTTTTTCATTTCTCATCCTTGAAAGTCACCTTTGAAGCCATAAGTGAAATGAGGTGGTGATTTGAAGGAAAGTGTCCAATAACCGCATGACCCAACTGTGAATAATAGCACAAAAAATTGTGAGGCACAAACTGGACGGATGCATCTTGACTTCTGTTGTCAACATCATCTATGAAAGCTTATCTCATAATGCTGGCATTTTGAACTATAGTAAATAAAAACTTTCCAAACCAGGAAGGCTATATTTTTATCCTTAGTAATACATAACTTCAGGTATCTTTAGAGGAAAGGAGAACATACCGGAGTTCAATAATAAAATGTTTATTATAGTACTGAATGTGAAAATGCCTCAGCAGTAGTTTTAAAAAATGCATGACGAGAATACACGGCCCTTCAATGCAGTGATGATAAATAAATAAATAAAGCCCAGAGGCACAAAAGCCCAACCGGATTCTGCAGTCAAGATTTGAGCAAAGAAATGATTCATGAAATGGAAAGTTAATAGGGAGGCTCTAATTCCTAAATACGTTTTCTGCTCTGAAATTTTCAGTCCTTTCCTTTGATCAAAGTAGACACCTAGATAGTGTTAAGTAGGAAATAAAAGTAAATTATATCTTACACATTCTTTGCTTCATTAATTCTTTGTGGTGATAAGCAGTAGATTTTGTGGATAAGGGGTCGATTCTGAGCTATTATTCTATCTGGTATCAGGAAATCTGGAGCTTCTGAAGTCTGTTTACTCTTTTTCTCTTAAGTGAAAATATAATTATCTGTGCAAATGCACAGTATTTCTGATGCCAGTACTAATACGGGATAATGTAAGAAAGCGTTTGAAGACCACAATTTAGGATGTAAGTCATTAAAATAGTTAACAGCATTCTTGATGATAATAGAGGTAGTTACCAGGTGCACGTCGGCTTGCATGTTAAATGTCACATATTCCTAACTGTTAAGCAGAAAGAAAAATTGCTACTTCTTTCCACTGGAAAAGAAAAACTGAGATTTTCCCTGGCCATGGTCTTTTAACATAGGCTATTTCTTTACAATAGTCTGCCAGTCCATATTTATTGAGATCCACTCTGTATAGAATTCATTTCTTGCTGTTTTGGAGAACTGCAAAAAAAATTGTAGTGAAGTCTCTGCCTAGGAGGAATTTCTTTTCAAATGGGAAAGACAGAACAAACAATTTCATGTACCAAACAAACACATATGTGAATGTATATGTGTGTTAAATTATGCACGTTATCTCATTGCGAATTTCTCACCTACACATCCACTTTTTCAGTGATTTGGAAGGGGGGGGGGTGGTCAGCAAACTGTGACTCAAGGGCCAAATCCAGCCAGCAAGCCTGTTTTTGTACCGCTCTTGAGCTAAGAATGTTTTCTTACATTTGTAAAGGGTTGTAAAAAAGGATAAAGAAAAACAAAGAAGAATGTGTAAAAGAGACAGTATGTGCCCAGCAAAGTCTAAAATATTTACTATCTAGCCCTTTACAGAGAAAGTTCGCTGACCCCTAATTTAGAGTAATCCACAAATTCTGAAGTTCTGCTAAATTAGAGAGACTGGAACTGTCTGAGATTAGTATGAAATCGAGGGCAGGACAATCTCTGAACGCACTGGCCAAACACTTAATAACACCTCACAATGGTACTACACTGGCCTTCAAAGCCCTTCCTCCATGAAAGGCAAAAAAAAAAAAAAAAAACAGTATGGAAGTTATCATTATTACTACCTGAGGTTTATGTCACATGCAGGAGCACAAATCTCTGTCACCTCTGATTAACACCAGACTATTCAAGTCAAGTGAGTAAATCTAGATCTCATCTCTTTCTTCTCTACCACTGAGCTAGTTTCCAATAGTTTTAACGTTCTTTTTATAAAATGTGCCCATAAGGATCTTGGGGTGCTTAGCAGTGAAATTTAACCTTCTATACTCGATTCTGTGGCTAATTGTGGTATTACTGCTGATGGAAGTTGGCATTGGATATGACAGAAAAGATCTATGTTTTCCCAACAGTTCTTTAGTTTGTGTACCAGAAAGATGCCTTTTGATTCAAAACTGCAGCTGGAATTTGCAGTGTGTGGCTCAGCTGTTTGGTTCATGTTCTTTCCAATGCCTTTGCTGGGAAGTGTCATTTCATTCCTACTTCAAAAGCACTCTTCGTGGGAGTTTCTACTTTTTAAATTTTTTTAATTCCCTGCATCTCACTAGCACCCCACCAGTCCTCAGCAGCTCCCAGTTCTGCTATATAATATGAACTTGTCCTCTGGCTCATCATATGAGTGTGTGTGTTTTCATGCAGTATGTTCATGAGTATTCCATTCCCAGTCACTGTGCACAAGTTGCGGGGATAACATTCATCTAATGGAATGATTATCTGGGAAGTCCCATTTCTGACATACTCCCATACATGATTCTTGGTGCAGTGATTAGAATTTATGAAGCTCTTTGATCTCTAGATGACCAAGTAGACTAAAGTATGTATAAACTACATACTACACATCTCTTTAAATTCTCTGTGACTCACTCTCCTCATCTGTTAAATGGGGACAATAATAGAACCTACTCATAGGTGTGTTGGGAGAATTAAATGAGATAATTCATATTTTTTTTAGTTTAGTGCTTGTCACAGAGCAAAGACTTGATAAATGCAAATGCCATGATTGCCACCATCACCTCTTCACTCTGACAAAACATTTCCTAGAGTATTCATTTAGTAACTCCATTTGTCAAAGGAGCTCAGGCACTAACCAAAAGGTTGGCAATTCAAACCCATGCAGTGGCTCCATGGAAGAAAAGACCTGGCAATCTGCTCCCTCAAAGATTTCAGCCTAGGAAACCCTACAGGGCAGTTCTACTCTGTCACATGGGATTGCTATGAGTTGAAAATCTACTCAACGGCACCTAACAACAACAACAACAACCATTTCTCAGGCATAGTCTTAAACACTGGATTATCAAAGACACTATTTGAATCTTCACTGAAAGTATAACAGGTTTGTATTGCACACAGATCCAATCAGGTGCCTGAACCAGTGGCTTGGAAGTCACATCCAGGCCGAGGAGCTGATTTATGTCTAAGTGGCCGTTCTTGTCTCCAATAGCAAACCCATGAGCTGGCTTCCATTGCTTACATTGACCTATTGTTCATCTCTGCCCAGTGAGGAAGCTCATTCCACTGTTTTATATCAGAGCACCACATTCGTCCTGCCTTCACATGTGCTACTCTCTGTCCATGACTACAGAACCACCACACCAGCCTGCCCCAGATACTGGGATAAGCAATCCAGGGATGTGGGGCAAGGACACCTCATATTCCCTTGGGAAGGCTGACATCAGAGGTGGTGCAAGGAACCCCTTGGTGTTCCAGAGAACCACTGCTTCTGACTTACTGAGTGGATAGATGCTGGTTGAAAAGTAACTGCAGAGATATCCATTAGCTTTCCCTTGGCGTGCCCCCTTCCAGGGACTAGAACTGTACATGTTGGTGGCTGCAGCAGAATCCTTTGGTGAAGCTGTGGTTTCTGCTGGTGGCGGTAGTCCTATAAGTGCCTCAGATTTCATATAAGACATAAGGCAGGGAGATAAACGTAAATGAGGAGCTACTTGGAATCTTCCCATTGATGTGGTGGCATCTTTGGGAGGACCTCCACAGCAGCTTCCTTATGACCTTGATCATAGCTATACCAACTGCTTTAAAACCCTTGCCTGCTGGAGATGCTGGCAACCATGTTCCCGCCATATGGAGAAGCCTGAGAAGGAGGAGCCCACCCACAGACACAGACTCAGGAACATGAGACAGACAAAAGGACTCAGGGTCAGTTGAGTCCCTGATTCCAACCCACGGTTTCACTGGCTGCCCTGGCTCCTGTAGCTCTTCCATTCTGTGGGCTCCTTCAAGTATCCTTACTGCAAAATCCCTATTTTGGCTTAAGCTACTTCCGGCTGCATTTCTGTAACTTGAAGAGCGTCCCCACTAAAATCCTCTTTTTAATTGTGGTAAAATATAAAATTTTAACCATTTTTTAGTGTACAATTTAGTGGCATTAATTACATTCTCAATGTGCAGCCATCACCACCATCTATTTCCAAGACCTTTTCATCACCCCCAAACAGAAACTCGTTTCCCATTAAGCAGTAACTCCCCATTCACCCTTCCCCTAAGCCTTTTATAACCTCTAATCTACTTTCTGTCTCTTATTAATTTGACTACTCCATATATTTCATATAAGTGAAATCATACAATATTTGTCCTTTTGTGTCTGGCTTATTTCACTTAGCATATGTTTCCAAGATTCATCTATGTTGTAGTGTGTATCAGAACTTCATTCCTTTTTATGGCTGAATAATATTTCATTGCAGGTATACACCACATTTTATTTATCCATTCACCTATTGACAGGCACTCAGTTTGTTTCCATCTTTTGGCTATTGTGGATAATGCTGCAAGGAACATTGGTGTACATGTGTCTGTTGGAATCCCTGTTTTCAATGTTTTTAAGTATATACCTAGGAGGGGAATTGCTGGATCACATGGTAATTCTATATTCAACTTTTTGTGGAGACACCAAAATGTTTTCCACAGCAGCTGCACCATTTTAAAATCCCACCACTAATGTACAAGGGGCCCAATTTCTCACTAACACTTGCTATTTTCCAGGTTTTTTAAATTATTATTATTATAGCTGTCCCGCTGGTTGTGAAGTGGTACCTCATTGTGGTTTTGATTTGCATTTCCCTAACGACCAATGATGTTGAGCATCTTTTCATGTGCTTCTCAGCTATTTGCATATCTTCTTTGGAGTAATGTTTATTCAAGTCCTTCACTTATTATTTCTTTTTTTTAATTGAGTTGTTTGTCTTTGTTGTTCAGTTGTAGGGGTTCTTTATATATTCTGGATATTAAACATTTTTTCAGATATATGAATATTTTCTCCCATTCTGTGGTTGTCTTTTCACTCTCTTGATAGTGTCCTTTGAAGTACAAGGTTTCTAATTCTGATGAAGTATAAATTATCTATTTTTTCTTTTGTCACCTGTGCTTTTTGTGTCATATCTAAGAAGCCATTGGCAAATCTAAGGTCATGAAGAGTTTCACCTATGTTTTCTTCTAAGAATTTTATAGCTTTAGCTCTTGAATCCATTTTGAGTTAATTTTTGTACTTGGTGCAAGGTAAGGGTCCAACTTCATTTTTTTTTTTTTTTTTTGGTACTTGGATATTCAATTGTCCTAGCACCTTTTGTTAAGAGACTATTCTTTCCCCCATTGAATGGACTTAGCATCCTTGTCGAAAATCACTTGTTTCTGGGCTCTCAATTCTATTCCATTGGTCTGTGTCTATCCTTATGCCAATACCACACTGTTTTGATTACTGTAGCCTTGTAGTTCTCCAGACCATTTTTTTTCCTCTAATTTCCTACAATGGCTGAATTCTTTACTTGCAAAGACAGATTATAAACTTGTAAATGACAATTTCTGCTTTTAAAAAAATAAATACAAAAGGAAACAATTATCACTTCATCAACCATTTGGCCACCCCCACCGATTACCACCAAGCCTGGCCAGAGTCTTTAGACTGTACATCAATGGGAGGAGCTGTGGCTGAAATCCTGGCACCCTCAGTCTGGCTTTGGCTGATGGTTCTTTTATTTCCCTTGTGGGTAAAGTTACAGGGAATAAGTTGCTCACAGCAGAGTCCTGAGTTATACACAAGGGGGTTTGGGGCTTAGTCTGCCTAAAGTGGCAAATTCAGCCACAAGAAGGATCTACTCCCTCCACAGAGGCAACCACACTTCTGAAGATTGCTTGGTGAATTGGGAGCCATGTGCTGAATATGATAGGGCCACATGATGGAAGGAACCTGTGCCACTGAGTCACTGCTAGAGGAGAGTCTCCCCCGTCCAGGAGAACACAGATTGAATGGGGACAAACTGGCTCCACAGAAAATCTATGAAATTTTAAGACATTGCCAGTTCCAATCGATTTCTCCTAAGTTTTTATTATAGAAAACAGGGTCTCTTAGTTAATACCTTTGGTGAGACTTTTCACTCTTCTGCCCCTGCCTGCCTGCACTGACCAAACACAGGAGAGAAGGGGATCCTTCAGGGGAGGGAGATCCCTATAATCTTGGTAGGCAGGATCAGGCTTCCATGCTGCGGAAGGAAATTTTAAATCAGTAGAATGAGCCTCACCCAGGGACGTGGGCATGGGAGTATGCCCCACCACGATGCCCTGATATGTTTGTGTACAGAGAAAGGATTATAGAACAGCATGCTTTGCTTCCTGGAAGGCCAGATGGGGCCTAGAGTGGGCAGAGCTCATGGGCTGGTCTCTTCTGCCTACACTCAAACTTTTTCACTTCTCCAAATGCACTGCACAAATAATATGATTTTCTGTTTGTACTGTGAGCTGAGAGCAAAGTTAGAGAATACTATTTGATAGAACCTAGCTGTCCTCACCTTCCCCTCCCCCAGCCCCACTGATTGTCCTGGTTGCCAGGCACTTGTTTGTGTTAGCAACGGAACACTCCAGAAGGTTCTGTGTGGTCACTTGTGGCCCACAGGATACTGGCAACTAGAGGCAGAGCTGTGGTGCCCTTTGGAGCCATGGGGGGCCTGCTGGCTGTCATACAGAATTCTTCCCATCCGGTCCTGCAGCAGCTGTATGGCGTTCTGGTAATGTGTTCCAAATACTTTAGACAAACTCCATGTATCTATAGGTTTCCCTGGGAGATCTTGGTTTGTGTTGCCCTGATTATTTTGATCGTAAAGAGACGTTATGCTCTGAGGAAGAGAAGAGAGCGAAAGCGAAGAATATTTGCCCAGGTTAACGAATGTTGTGAATTCATTCAGAGGATTAGACTGCTTGTACAACTTTATGATGCTTTGGAGTCACCTCTGCTGGAGAGCAGTCCTCTTGAATTGCAAATCATATATTTAGCAGCACTTAACAGGAAGATGAACAGATTCATCGCTTCACTTGAGGACTTTCTCGAAACAGATCAGACAAGTGAGCAACCTCAAATTACAGTCTACACGGTAATGATGACGCACCTTCTGGTAAAGACAGAGTTACTTAAAAAATCATCAGAATCCCTCCAAATCCAGGTAGCTGAGACCAAAAGCACCTTAAAAGTCTCTTGGGAAGACGTGCAACCAGTTCATAGGGAAATACTGGATGGCTAGGTGAAGACAGCTCATCTTCAGAAACACCTCAAGATGATTTCTCAAAGTACTGTGACATGTGACTGTGACGTGTGTAAAATGGAGGGACAGAAACATAATGCTTTAAAACCTACATCCATGAATAAGAAGGCTGTAAATGATAAAAGAAGCCAATAAAAATATCTGCTTATTACATCTGATTTTGTTGTCAGTCTGCTTTAATTGCCTTTTCTCTTGAGTATGCGTCTTATTTTCCTGTTTCTTCGGGTGCCTAAATATCCTAGATATTATGAATAGTAGGATGTACAGACCCTGGATTCTGTTATGTTCCTCCAGAGGGTATTAATTTTTTGTTTGGTTTTGTTTTAGCAGGTAGTTAACTTGCCTGAACTCAAATTCAACTCTGCATTCCCCGCGGTGAGCAGCAGCTAAATCTTTGTTCAGGTATTTTTGCCTCAGCTGGGTTGCTTGGAGCCTGCCTTGCACTTGTGTAGTTCAGGGGTCAACCAGAGATTTGGACAGAATTTATACACAGATTGTGGAACACGCCTTATTGGGTCTCTCCAATATTTTTCCCTTACTTCCCAGCTGCTGTGGTCACGTAAGCTAGTTTTCTCTTTCTTCAAGTCACTAAGACTACGTGTTTTCTCTTCCAGTTCTAGCCACCCTGCTTAGCACTGACTGCAGCCTACCTTCAGCAAAAAGCTTTAAAAAAGGAGAAGCTTGCCCTAGTCCATTTCCTACTTCCAAGCATACCCAAACCAAACCCGTTGCCGCTGAGTCGATTCCAACTCATAGTGATCCTACAGGACAGAGCAGAACTGCCCCCACAGCGTTACCAAGGAGCGACTGGTGGATTTGAACTGCTGACTTTTGGTTAGTAGCTGAGCCCTTAACCGCTGTGCCATCTCTCCCCGACTTTAGTTCCTCTTCAGTGACTTTGGGTGGCTTTTTTATATTTTGTCCAGAGTTTCAGGTTGTTTTCCGCGGGAAGGTTGGTCCAGTAGGAGCTACTCCTCCACTACCAGAATGAGAACCTCCCCCCACAAGTACTTCTAGTGCAGTAATAGTGATCAATGATGTATGGATTTACTTCACGCTCGTGACTTGTACATCATGTAGCAGGGAGTGGGTAGCGGTCTTCTACTACAGATTAAAGAAACTTGTTGTGAATTAAACTTTTACCATCCCATCAATAAGAGGTCTGCATAAGCTGAAAATGTGTAAGGCAAGAGAAAAATTGTTGTTCTCTTTTAACTCCAAATATACCCATGTGGAGAATGAAGTCTGATCCAAAAAATATCCCTTGAAATCACAGTACTTCTATTCATTCTTAGTAGGTGACTATTTTAAATGAACACCACGGTTTTCTCAGAGCCACTAATAGTCTAGAATGAATGAGACCCATCGGTGGACAGTGATGGAAAGAGAAAATGTAGCTCTCCCAAGGAATGCTTTTTAAAAATTCAAGGCTGATTTCCCTATGATTAGTCCATACACCCACAACCATCAAGGGAAAATTTGCATGAACTTCCCCTTTCCACCTATACTTCTTACCTACTGTGACAATTTTCCTTTCCTTGAGGCACATTGTAACTGGATTTCCTTTATAGAAACATTTCAGTTGAGAGAAAGAGGAGAGAGAAAAGAAGGAGGAAGAGGAGGAGAAAGGAGAAGAAGAAACAGCAGCAGATTAAGAAGAAGGAGGGGAGGAGGGGGAGTAAGGAGCAACCCGCAAGCCTGTGACTGGCTAGAGTGTATCTGTGTGTGTTTGATGTCTGGGGAAGAGATTAGAGACTTGGAAAAATCTTTGCTGGCTGAGACGACATTGGGACAGAACCTGCACACACCCTGCTTGATGTTAATGCTGCCTGAATAAGGGAAATGATCACAAAGTCTTTCTCTTGGTCTCAAAATCATGACATATATACTTAAATACATTCATGAAGTCAGAAATCTTTCCTTCACAAATATTAGAGTACACATATTTTCATTTACCTTCTATAACTTTGACTTCAGTCCTCTGTCTTACATTACGATGTTTGCTTTTGTAGCCGGAGTTGGTTCTTAATTACAAAGAAGCTTTAACTGCATTCCAGCCCTCATTCAACGTGAGTGATACTAACTAAAACAGAACACAAATCACTGTAATCTGTTGGGAAGAGTGAGGGATTATTCAAGGGAAATATCATATTAAAGCCAAGCTGGGTTAGATCGGCTTTCTAATGAGTAGTTTTATGTAAGTCAAAGTAGATTTTGAAAGGACTAACCTTTTCAAAAAAAATTTTTGTCTGGTAGAGAAGAAACCTTTGTTTTTTCCAAATAAATTGAGCTGCTTCTTCTAATTCGTCGATGCTTATTTGTGTGTTTCATCTTATTTTCTGTCTGAAGGATAGATGTGTCTGAAGAATAATAATACAACTTTGTTGGTGCTGTCAAAGGCAGTTGTACCTAGCAGAGAGCTTTGCACATCATGTTTGTCAGTAAATTGTAGTAATTACGGTGATACAGACTTGTCTATAACTTTTAGCAAAGAGGCAGAAATTAAATTACCAATATAGCAATGCATCAGTGGTCCAATGTGGACAATTAGAGGTGCTGAAAATCACGACAAATTGCTCTTGCAATAGGTGTGGTTTTTCCTGACTACTGTCTTTCAAGTCAGTAATTCTAAGTTCCTCATACTTGGGCTTTTCCTAGCTATATGAGAAATGACCATATTCTTAATCACTTTTAGTAGATGAAAATGACAATACTGAGGATTGTTAGGTTTAAGAGATAACTTAGAAACTATCTTTTAGGTGATAACTTCCATCAATCCAAAGAATTCACAGTGTTTTGTCTACAAGAAGGTGAAATATTCTTATTTTCATTTTCAGTGACGCACAGGAAATTATGAATGCATACAATTCTTCTATAAAATATCAAAGTCAGTTAAGGATAATACAATAAATAGAGTCAGAACTACCGAAGTTTTGCAAATTTACCTTTTAGAGACACTTAGCAGAAACTGAAAAGTCAAGGTCACTTGACTATATCTGTTTCATTAAAATAGTGAAGCCAGATTTTTGTCTTGGTAAACAATTTAGAAGTGTGAAATGATGTGTAAAAGCTGAATGAAAGCAATAAACAAAGAGACAACTTTTTCTCAGTATAAAATGTTTAAATCATATTACGGATATGGAATTAGTTACTAATAAAAGGCATGTCTATTTGGAATGAATTTTATACTTATTTGTGTTCATTATCACTTTTTCTCAGTGTAAGTGTATTCCCCATAATCATAAATAAAATGTATTCTCCATAAATAAAAATTTTAACAGATGTATGTCTAGCTGAAAAAGTCTAAAGGCTTGAATAGAACAACAACAAAAAAAAAAGCTTTAAAAAGACTTATGATTTTATAGCGTTAAACCACAGTTTGAAAGATTTACAAAAATGTTTCAAACATGTTTACGTAATTTCACAATTATTAATTATGCAGTATAATCAGCAGATAAAGTCTTTCATATTTAAAAACCCTAAATCTTAGAAAAGATAAGTGGTTTTCTCAGGGTCTAAATGCACTTGGTGGAGGTGAAGTTAAAACAGGATTCATGACTCAATTTTCAGTGCTCTTCTATTAAAGTATTCAACCCATTGTTTTAGATCTATTTATGTGTATGTCTCCTTCTGGCATGAAACAGAGAACTCCTTGAGAGCAGGGATGTCCTATGTGAATCCCTAGTGCTTAGCATAACTCTAGCTCATAGGAGGCATTCACCATATGTTCACTGAGTTAGAATGGATTGAACTAAATTGATAAACTAAAGCTGATAAGAGGAAAGAGAACACTTATTTTATACTCAAATTTATATCAGTTGGAAAGAAGTCCATTATAAATATTTATGTAGCCCTTGGTTGTATCAATACACCCTGACACACAAAAATATGCAGATACAAGCCTCCACTGAGTCATAGTGGTATCAAGTTGGAGATTATTGGCAACGGACGCTTTCTGGTTTTCTTTTCCCCATCCTTCATTTTCTTCCTTTGGTGGGCTGAATTCCCAATTTGTAACCCTCTTTGGAAAAATCCACTTACATACTGTAGCTCAGCTTCTCTTTAACGGGAAACTCAATCTATTATTTTTCCAAGCACATAGGTAAATTACTGCATCTAAATGAGATTCATTACTCTTCTTCCTTGTCAAGCAGCCCCCAAAAAGCCATTTTAACTTCGATCACTAACCATGACATAGCCTTATGATAGTTGAAATTAAAACTCTTTATGTATACCCACATTTACATCACCAAAAAACCCAAAACTCAAACCCACTGACGTCGAGTTGACTCTGACTTGTAGCGACCCTATAAGACAGAGTAGAACTGCCCCATAGTGTTTCTGAGACTGTAAATCTCTGTGGAAGCAGACTGCCACATCTTTCCCCTGAGAAGCCACTGGTGGTTTTGAACTGCTGACCTCCCAGCTAACATTTGATCGCTTTACCCACTGTGCCAGCTTCTCTTATATGGTGGCCTCAGGAGAGTGAAACACAAGCAGGTCCATTTCCAAGGGAAAGAAGTTGCATCTTGAAGACCAAATCATAGTTCTGGCTACTCAGATAGCTGAGTCACAGCACAGTGTGAGGTATTGAAAAATGCCAAAAAATGCTGTGGAAAGTTTTCTTCCCTCAAGGAGATGATGATCTATTTAAGGAATCAAGATTAGCAACACAATTAGCAAGCAATACAGAACTGCACTAAATTATGTGGTACAGAAGTCAAGTGCTACAGGAAATAAGAACAAGGAAAAAATCGCTGCAGACTGGGGAAATCAGAAGAGGGAAGTTTTACATGGCACCAGTTTCTGCAGGTGACCCTCGTTCCAGCTCCAAATTGGGCATCTGCCAGGCTACTTAGAATGTTTTCTCTAACAATTCATCAAGAAATATCTTTCTTCTTGATCTCCTTTTGATGAACTCAATGTGATTGGCATTTCTTTGGCTCCCCATTTTACAACCTGCATTTTTAGTACTCCGAGATGGTATTGTTTGATTATTTAAGTCATATGTATATATATAAAACACAAACCCACTGCCGTCGAGCCAATTCCAACTCATAGCAATGCTATAGGACAGAGTAGAACTACCCTATGGGGTTTCCAAGGCTGTCATCTTTATGGAGGCAGACGGCCACATCTTTCTCCCACAGACTGACTGATGGGTTCGAACAGTCAACCTCTTGGTTAACATTCAAGTGGCTTAAGCACTGCGCCACCAGAACTCCTTAAGTTATATATACCCATTGCCATCGAGTTTATTCCGACTCATAGTGACCCTATAGGACACAGTAGAACTGCTTCATAGTTTCCAAGGAATAGCTGATGGATTTGAACTGCCAACCTTTTGGTTAGCAGCCGAGCACTTTGCTCACCAGGCCTCCTAGATTATATACACATGCATAATAATTTCTATTTCCCTTTTCAACTTGTTTAGGTCAGGGACACAACTTTTTCACATCACAATAGCTCAGCTGCTAGCCATAAGGAAACCAGCTGTCCTATAGAGTCACTATGAGTTGGAACCCACTCCACGGAAACGGGTTTGGTGTGGATATATATACATATATACGTGTGTGTGTGTGTGTGTGTGTGTGTGTGTGTGTGTATACACATATAGGTATGCTTTGCTTAACGTGCATATATATAAAGATATGAGTTGCTTAACATGAACAAAACGTTCTGTGAAATAAGACTGTATGTGATTTGGACTTTGCGTGACCATATTATATACACGCAGTCCCCATACAATCCATAGTTAAAACCTCATAAAGCCTATCATATTAAAACCTTTTGGGAGCCTGATTGACAAAGCCTGAGAGCTGTATCCACTGGATACAGGAGGACGGCCTCACTGGGTGTGCAGCTGGGCCAGGCAGGGTCTCCGCAGGAAGCCGGACTGGGACTTCGTGCAAGTCCAGGTGCAGACAGGGTTGCGGGGGCGGTGGTGGGGGAGGCGGGGGAGGCGGGGAAGGGGGCAGAAAGGTGGCCACAAGGAGCAGGTGTGCAGGTGCCAGGAGCGCTACTGGCAGTGGCGGCCCTGGCTGCTGCTGTCCAGGGCCAGGAACCCACTAGCACCTTGGGGCCTGGCCGGCATCCCTGCCAGTACCTGAAGCAGGAGTGAATGAGTCACAGCAGGCGGGCAGCCCCTGGAGGAAAAGGCTGCACAGCTTTGGGCGGGTGAATGAAGCCAGGAGGAAAGGAGGAGGCGCTGTGGGGATCGGGATGCGCCCTGGAGCCCCACTGCTCATTCAGTCTGGGGGTTTAGGGTCTTTAAAACCATTAGGGAGAAATAATAAACAAAAGGAGAGCTGCTTTCCCTTTAAATAAAACAAGCAAACGAAAAAAAACCTTATGAGACCACGGACATACATGCGGTCAGACGTTGCCCAAACATGTTATACTTCACATGACTGTACACACACACACATACATAAACGGAGTCTCTGGGTGACACAAATGGTTAAGTGCTTGACTACCAGCCAGAAGGTTGTTGGTTTGAACCCACCCCTAGGCACGCTGGAAGATAGGCCTGGCTATCTGCTTCCAAAAGGTCACAGCCTTGAAAACCCTATGGAGCAGTTCTACCCTGCACACAGTTGGTCACTATGAGGCAGATGGACTCAACAGCAACCAACAACAATATAGCTAAACACACTGCCGTACACTGAAGAGTCTGAAATATGTTTCAAGAGCTATATGTTTGTACAGCAATTCTTCATTTTTAGTGTAAATGAGGTTATATAAAGTATTTGCCCTAAAAATTAAACACTACCCAGCCATTTTTGTGTCTCTTTTATTGATTAATTGTCATATTGATTCATCCCTTGCTACATTTAAAAACAAAAGGCAAAAACTGGACTAGGCTTTAGAAAATGCAGTGTAGGAAGCAATCTATTGCAACCACAAAATGTTTACTGTCTATTACACTTATTCTATTGTTAGAGTCTAAAATATGTAGAGTAATGGATTTCGCGGTTAGACTTACATTGAAATCTTGTATCTATCACTTACTAGTTGTGTGAGCTTGGGCTACTTGCTTAATTTCTTTAAGCCTGTTTCCTCATAAGTAAACATTAGGTTATTAATGTGTATCCCCTGACCCAGGGGTTCCACTTCTAGGTGTATCCTTAACATAAATGCATATATATTTTCACCAAAAAAAAATGTGCTAGAAAGTTTATATCGACTCTATTTGTAATAGTCCCAAACAGGAAACTACCTAAGTGCCCATCAACAGTGGAATGAATAAATACATCATGGCATATTCACACAATGGAAAATTGGACAGCAATAAGAATGACCTATCTACAGCTACATTCACTCAGCACCATGCATGAATCTCACAGATCTGGTGTTGAGTGAAAGAATACAGCCATACAAGAGTACATATTATATGATTCTATTGAATCAAAATACTAAACTGGCAAAACTAATATATGCTCTTAGATGTAAGGATATTAGTTTACCCTGAAAGCAGGTGGTTGTAATGGAAAGGAAGAATGAGGGCAGCTACTGCAGTGTTGATCATATTCTGTTTCTTGATATGGCTGTTAGCTTCACAGGGGTATTCAATTATCATATGGACATTTACCTGTATTTTTATTTTAATTCCAAAAAATTTTTAAAAATTAGCTTAATATTTACCTCCTAGGATTAATATAAGGACTAAATCAAGTGGAATTTATGAAAGTGCTCATCAGACCCTGCACTTAATAAACACTCACTAGCATTTGACTGCTGACCAAAAGATCGACAGTTCAAATCCACCAGCCGCTCCTTGGAAACCTTATGGGGCAGTTCTACTCTGTCCTATAGGGTCGCTATGAGTCAGAATCAACTTAATGGCAGCTTTTTTTTTTTTAACATTTCTTGAAGCTCGGGATGCGCAGTGGTTAAGAGCTCAGCTGCTAACCCAAAGGTTGGCAGTTCGAATCTACCAGCTGCTCCTTGGAACCTATGGGGCAGTTCTACTCTGTCCTATGGGGTTGCTATGAGTTGGAATCGACTTGACGGTAATGGGTTTTAAACACTTCTTACTAACATGTTGTCTTAGTCATCTAGTGCTACTATAACAGAAATACTACAAGCGGATGGCTTTAACAAAGAGAAATTTATTTCCTCACAGTAAAGTAGGCTAAAAGTCCAAATTCAGGGCATCAGCTCCAGGGGAAGGCTTTCTCCCTCTGCCAGCTCTGGAGGAAGGCCCTTCTCATCAATCTTCCCCTGGTCAAGGGGCTTCTCAGGTGCAGGGACCCCAGGTCCAAAGGACGTGCTCTGCTCCCGGTGCTGCTTTCTTGGTGGTACGAGGTCCCCAACTCTCTGCTTGCTTCCTTTTCCTTTTATCTCTTGTAAGATAAAAGGTGGTGCAAGCCACACCCCAGAGAAACTCCCTTTACATTGGACCAGGGATGTGAGCTGGGTAAGGGTGATGTTACAATCCCACCCTAATCCTCTTTAACATAAAATTACAATCACAAAATGGAGGACAACCACACAATACTGGGAATCATGGCCCATCCAAAGTGATACACACATTTTTGGGGGTACATAATTCAATCCATGATACATATTTAATGCCTACCCCCAAATATCTTACCAATAAGGTTTTTGTATGATCTCTATCATATCTGTTTTAATACATGACATAATGAGGCAACTCACTACCTTGCAGAACACATTTGCTCTTTCCTCTTCTCCTATCCTCTAGACATTCACAAACAAAAAAGGGTACCCTAATTGAACTATATTGTCAGATTGCTATCCATGAGTTGTTCCTTACTGAAAATGTGTGCACACATAGCAACTGTACAGTAGTACCCATCGTACACTAATAATGAGTGAATAGCAGCAGAATTGAGCTCATAAGAGAACAAAAATAAACTACAATCAGAGCAAAAATCCCTTTTATTTTTTCAACTGGCAGGAAAAATTGCTTGAAATTATGATTTGGCAGTCCATCTCAAAGAAACTAATATTAAATGACTTCCTGCCTCATCAATTTAATGATTAGGACTCAGCAGATATAAACATTGTGCTGGGGAGTTCTTTCTATCTCTTGGACTGAACAGAGAAGTGTGCTGAGGACTGATATAATCATGTTGTTGTTCTTGCTTGCCACTGAGTCATTTCAGACTCATGGCGACCCCATGTGTGCAGAGTAGAACTGCTCCATTGGGTTTCAGTGCTGTGACCTGTCAGAAGCAGATTGCTAGGCCTGTCTTCAGTGGCCTCTAGTTGAATTTGAATCGCCAACCTTTCAGCCAGTAGTCAAGCATCAACCTTTTGGTTAGCAGTTGAGTGCTTAACTGTTTGTGTCACCCAGCTGACTAATCCCTAGGTTCTCTGACTGTATGTTTCCTGAAAATCACCTTAAAGACCAGATGATTTTTAAAGAAAAGAATCAAACATGATTACCGTACTTTACGCAAATAACACAAACCTTATGCATCTGTTTGCCAGCTGCATCCTCTCCCTGACCCAAAAAGGCACCCTCACAAGCACTGTCATGTCAGTCCTCTTCCACATGTTGCTGTAAAAAAATTTAGCGTAGTGTGCTTGTGAAAATACCTTGAAGGGGGTGGGCACTGCTTGCAAACAAACATAGAAGCTGCATGTTATTTGCGTGAAATATGGTACTTTTATTTGCCAGGTATGTCTAACTGTAGTCAGTAGCTTACTCTGGTTTGCTCACTAATGGTAGTCAATATCTTTCTTATCTTATATCATCTACTGTCCAATCTAATTAGCACAATAAAGTTAAGGGATGGCCATGGGGTTGGATTTCACAAGAAAAGCATTATACATTTGAACTAAGCATCCTTAGTAATTATTATCATGCATATGTACTATATGCCTGGGCCTCCATGACTTCATAAAAAAGTTCCTGTGACAAAGGTATTTTATGGTTCCTGGAACTGCTTTGCATTTACTTTTTTATCAACACAATTAACTATATTAAGGTTTGAAGATCAATGTTGAACCTGCTTTCTGAAATCTTAAATAATCAACTTTTCCCTAGTGAAAGCAAAACCAGAAAACCTTAGAGGCCTACTGTAATTTATTTTTCTTAGAACTGCAAAGATGTTTGTGAAGCAGCAAAAGAAACAAAGGAGAAAAAAATGTAAAGCAATTAGATACAACATTTCAGAAGATGAACTTCCTTATCTGGAGACAAAACACCAACTGCAAAATTCTTTTTAACTAACTTTATGACAGCACTCTCCCAAAATCAAGACTACAATTCTCCCCTCTCCCCATGTTTATAAAATGAAAAACATTTCTACTGGTTTAAACTCCAAAATGAGAAAGAAATACTGCTTTTGATGAAGTAAATGGACTGTAATGTACTGGCACTAGTTTCCATGATCCTCACAGACCAGCCTGGCTCACTTATACTTATGTCACGTACTCATCAACTGTGGTTGGTTTTATGGAGTAAACAATGTTATCAGCCAGAGAAGGTACCCAACAACAAGCATGTTTCCCTTCTAAAGACTAATGTTTTTGAGATGCATGACTGTTCTAATGAATAAACCCGATTCTGTCAAGTTGGTCCCGATTCATGGCAACCCTACAGTTCTAATGAATAGAAGAGTTTATTCAAGGCTGTTCTAATGAATAATTGGCATGTACAGCAAGAATTGTGTTTTCCTACAAGTGGATGTGCTACAGATAACATAACTGAAGTCGTGTAGTTTGAAAGTATTTTGGACCTCAGAAATAATTATTCCCCCTAAAAGTCTATAGAATGACAAAAAATGTGGCTAGGGAGATTATAGATATTGTTTGCACTTCCTTGCCTATCTCCTTTCACCAATCAAGAGGGGCCTGAGCTCTTCACTTCACCAGGTGTGTTCTAAGGACAACTGATTTCTGTAGACCACATCCAATTTCTTAACCCTTTTAGTAAGACTGAAAGCTTAAAGCAGTGTTTCTCAACCAGAAGTCTATGAGTAGATTTCAAGGGGAATGTGAAATTGTAACATTGTGTGTGTGTGTGTGTGTGTGTGTGTGTGTGTGTGTACCATTGCACAATTTTTGATCAAGAGCATCTGTAGTTTTATCAGAGTCTCAAAAGAATCTGTGACCCCAGAAAGTTTAAAATCATGGGCTGCGGGGGTTGAAAATACTGGCTAATTTATGCTTCTTGGATTCAAACCTATTAAATTCCCTCTAAATCTTGATTCCCTCTTTTCTCTCTCTTCAAGTCATCTTCTCTGTTTATTTGCTGATAACATTCACTGCTGGATCCTCTTTCTCTGTTTCTTTTTCTCTAGAGAATATGAATTTACCACTTGATCTCTTTCCTATCTGTTCTATTGTTTTGGAAATCCAAAGACAAAAATCATAAATAAAACAACGGAGAAAGGATGAGAAGGCCTTCAAAAGCCAAGCAAGTGGTTTACTCCATCTTATATTATTCGTATTTTTGACTACCAGAGGCCAAAAAGACAAAAATGACTCACATTAAAGTGTAGAATTCCATGGAAAACATAACACCACATTTCTCTTAACAAATATAATCTTTTTATCAACAAAAAGGTTACGTACAGAAACATCATGTGTCTCTGTTGCAATAGTTGCACTGGTTTAAGAAAAATTACTGCTTTCATAAATTGCTTACTTGAAGGGAAATTAACAAAAAAAAAATGTTCCTGGTGGTTCTTCTATTATCAAGTTATTCTAAGAGAAATGTCTCTGCAATTGAGCAAAATATTTTTCACTTTCTGGAACTTGCATAACACAGGATCCAAAATCATAAGTAGAAGTTCACCAGTGGTCAAGTCTATGGTCCCAGAAAAGCCCAGCTCAATTTGGGTAAATGAAGGGATCAACAGATCAAGCACTCTCTGGTTTCACTCTCGTTTCTTGTTAGAATCTCATTTTCACAAGATGATGATGTCATCTTAGCAAATGGCCAGCACACATTCAAAGTGCATATAGAGTATCCTTCTTGAGCAATGAAAAAAACTGGCATGGTTTAGTGGCCAATCTCCTTTAAAAAATCCACTTACTCATTTTAGTCATCTCTACCAATCAGTGAGTCTGATCAACAGCAAAGATTCAATTGAAATTCCTTCCCATGATTCCTTCTATTTACTTAACGTAAATGCAGAGATATTGCAATACATTAATGCATGACAATGTAATTAATCATATATCCACTCACCATTTATGCATTGAATATCTACTATGCATTTATCAACATGCTAGGATCTGGACATACAACTTAAGCTAAACTCAGTCCCTGCCCATAAGTACCTCACACATTCTAGTAGTGGATACAGACAAGAAAACAAATAATGACATATGACCAAAGCATAGATGGGGCAAAATCAAGGAGTCATCTTAATGATATTTTACCAATGATGCTTTTGTGATTCTCTGAGAATACCTCCATCCCCAGTGGAGTTGACCAGCCCCTCCTGAGTTACCCCTCTAAGCTCTGTGCATACCGTCTTTATAAAATTTTCAAGTCTGAACACAACTCTTTTATACTTGTTTTCTACCGTTTGGTTGTAGGCTGTTTGACATCACGATTTGTGTATAATTTAATTGAATACTGCCTGTCACAGAAAAAATTGGAAGAATGAAGAGATGGCCAATCCCTTTATATAATAATAAACATAGTAAACTAAATTCTTAGTAAGTATTTACTATGTGGCAGATGCTGTCTTGAGTTCTTTACATACAGTGAGCTTTGTAGCTTTCACAGAACTCCTTTGAGTTGGGATTACAGCATGCCCATTTTACAGAAAAAAAAACTGAAGATAAGAAAGTTTAAGAAATTTGCCACAAATTTAAGATGTAAATCCATGCACTCTGACTTCAGAGTTCACATACACATCCATCATGCTTTGTAATAATGTTCTATTTAAAGCTTGGGCTAGTATAGAATTGCTTGTAGTTAATCTTTGATTTGATCGGTTGAAGGATTGGGAAGATCCTTTCATATAACAACTAATATTTATTGAAAATACATTTGCCAAGATTCATGGTAAGCACTTTCTAAATATGTATCACTAAATCTTCACAAAAGCCTTATACAAGAGGTACTGTTATTATCCCCACTTTATCAGGCTTAGAGTGGTTGCATAACTTGCCCAAGGATACCTAACTATTAAGTAAGGAATTGAGATTCAAATTCAGATCTCTGTGCCTCCAGAACTTGTACACTTAATTAGAATATTATGATGTCAGTAAAGGAACCATCACATAGGTATCAGTACTTAATTTTGCTCTCAGCAAAAGATTCTATACTGAGATGGATAAACATCCTTATAAAAGAGTCCCTAAAGAGACTAATCCATTACTATAAACTGCAGAAGTAGGCTTATGAAGATATTATAACAGCAAAAGTTTGATATCTATACGTAAGTAGCTCCCTCATCCTTGTATCCATCCATCCATCCATCCATCTTTACATCCTTTGTTTATTTATTCACTAATTCATTCACTCAGTCACCAAATACTTACTGAAATCCCACCATATGTCAAGCACTGTGGAATTAAGTAGCTTTAAAAAAGTTCTCATTTGTGGAAGAAAAATGTGATAACAATTGAGAAAACCCAAAGATTTGAAAGATATGAAGAAAATGAAGAGCTTAGAATTTTTTGTCAAGCAAAGTGTCTTCAACCCCTTCCAAGTACTTTTGTGAGTAGGTGCATTATGGGTTGCTTATACCTTATTTTGGGGTGATTACCAAGGAGCCCTTGTGGTGTGGCACAGTGGTTAAGAGCTACGGCTCTAACTAAAAGGTCAGCAGTTCAAATCAACCAGCCGCTCCCTGGAAACCCTATAGGGCAGTTCTACTCTGTCCTATAGGGTCACTATGAGTTGGAATCTTGACTCAACGGCAACAGGTTTGGTTTGGTTTGGTATCAATAGCATTAATAGTTTCATTTAAGAAGGTGGCATTGCAGTTTTTTATTTTGCATTTCTCCTTTAACACTTAAATAAGTGATATGTTTAAATAATGCAATGTGTAACTAACTACGATATTTTCTATAAGATCCTTCACTCTCTGTTGCCTGCATGATTAGGAGATATTTAAAGTATGATAGTACACCTGGAATGAGAGCATAAAAGTTCTCCTTGAAGCACTGAAAATTCTAGAAGCAACAGAAGAAATTTACTGAGAAATACTACTCAGGTAATGAGCACTTGGGAGTCTGTGGCAGTAGCATCAACAAGGGACTGTGGTAAGTTTGGGCAATGTCAAATATTGCAAAGACCTTTTCTGCACCAGGAAGAATAATAGGAAAGCCAGTTCACAACAGGTAAAGGGTTGTTGTTGTTAGTTACTGCCGAGTCGATTCCAACTCATGACAAGCCCGTTTGTGTCAGAGTAGAACTGCTCCATAGGGCTTTCAAGGCTGTGACCTTTCTGAAGCAGACTGCCAAGGACTGTCTTCCAGGCGCCTCTGGGTGGATTTCAACCACCAACTTTTTGTCTAGTAGTCAAGCACTTAACCGTTTGCACCACCCAAGGACTCCTAGGTAAAGGGTACAGATGTAGATTAAGTGCCTGATTTGCACCACTGGATTCTGTGGGAGGAAATAAAAAGTGTGTAAATAATTAGAAGATATCTTGTTTGGTAAGATCAAGATCTTGAATTTTCTTTTTTTTTTTTTTTTCTCCTCAGAGCTATAGGTACAATTCTAGCTTTCAAGTGAATGACAAAATTCAAATCAATTCTTAAATTAAGAGGCACTATTTAAAGTGGTTTATTTTAAAATCCACATAGAGAATAATCCTCTAACAAATTATCTAAGAACAAGCTAATGATTATCCTGGTTTAGATAAAACTGAACATTCCTTGAGCAGCAAACATGACTTCCCTCCTTGCTGTGTGCATTATGCTCAGGACTCATCTTCATTAGGACTATGATGGGCTGAGGAGGGTTCTAGCGTCCAGGCTTACTGGAGAGGTTTGGTACTCTGACTAGGTGAGAACAGACTGCTGATATTTATTCTTCCTCATTGTCTTATGTTCATGTGTCCTTTTAATAGACATTCCTGCAGCGTTGAAGCTGTAAACCTCCTATCCAGATGGCAGACCACTCACTGAAGGAATATTTGTGAAGGTCCCTGCCCAACTTGCAACAGTTTATTCCTTGTTAATATGCTTATTTGCTGCCATAGAGCAATGGGAGGTGCCTAAATTAGGCAAGATAAACTTGGCAATTCGTGGATAATTGTTGGCTTATCGAGCCAGTGGTATTTTCACTTTTATGACTAAACTAACTTTCATACTTTTGTAAGTTTTCTGGTACCTAACTGTAAGCTCAAACTGCTTCTATGTTCACTGGTCATTGTTCTCACCAAGGAAATCCTTATGCTGTAGCTACGGTGCGCTATGGCTGCTAACCAAAAGGTCAGCAGTTTGAATCCACCAGGCACTCCCTGGAAACCCCATGGGGCAATTCTATTCTGTCCTATAAGGTCACTACGAGTCAGAATCAACTCAATGGTAACAGGTTTTTTGGTGTTTTGGTTTTTCTCATATGCAACATGAACAACAAACAACCGAACCAATGGATATTCAACTCCTGTACTGTCAATTTTAGTTTTTTTTATCAAATGTATAATATATATTCAGAGAAGTGTAAAAATCACAAGCGAATTTTCATAAAGTGAACACAGCTCTGTAACCAGCACTCATACTGAGAAACAGAATATTACCCAAAAGCTTCACTTGTATCCCTTCTAGTCACAATCTCCTTTTCTGGAATAACCACTATCTTGACTTCTAATCCCATAAATTAGTTTTCCTGTATTTGAACTTTATAGAAATGAAATCACTTAAAGTGTACCTTTTTGCGTCAGTCTTCAGTGGCTTATCATTCTGTTTGTGATATTTATCTTTGCACTTGTGGGTAGTTGTAATTTCTTCATTTCACTGTTCTATAGCATTCCATTGTGTGAAAATACGGTGAAACGGTTATTCACTCTAATGTTGATGGGCAATTGGGTGGTTTCCAGTTTGGGGCTATTACACATAGTCCTGTTATGAACTTTCTTGTACATGTCTTTTGGTGAACATAAGTACACACACATTTTTGAGGGTATATACCTAGACATGTCCATTGTTTTTTTGACCTGTCTCCCTCTTGCCGTAATTAGAAGAAAAATTATTAAGGTGAAAGTATCCACCTGAAAAAGATGCCACTGTTATTTGGGAATTGCTATATGACTAACTGTATTTTGAACATAAACAACTCCCTCTGCCACAGTGCTCTGCCCCAGCAACCCAAACTCACTGAGTAATGTAGCAAAATGGCCCCAAGATACTCCTGTTCTCATTTGAAAATCAACCAAATTGCAGTTGGAGATGAAAGCAAAACTTGAGATAAAAATATGCAAGCTTAAAGCCATATAGAACAGCGCAGCCAAAAATACTCATTAAAATTACTCATGGACAAAAGAGATTTGCACTAATTAAAATGCCTAGTCACTGTAGAGTGGGTTAAGAGGGAAGATTGACTTAGTATCAAACGGCTTCATTTTATGGCTTTACATAAAACTTTTGAAATATTTTCAGTTAAGGAAATGAAAGGAAGATGGAAAAAACCTCATAGGGAAACAGATAAAACACCACAGAAGACCTAAGGAGATCCATTATCATCATTATGGTGGCCTTTTCTATCACATTTATGAATTTGGGCGATTTTTATCACGCTTATTGTTAAGGGACAATTGAGCAGGTGCCATTTTATGAGGTACTAATCCTGTAGTGAGTCCCAAGTGGAAGATCCACACACAAGGGTCAATTATTATGAGTCTAATAGAAATGCTCTGACTGGGAAAAATGCAAAGTAGCATTAATCTCCTCCATTGCTCCCTTGAGCAGAGTTCAGCTGTCAATTTTAGTCCTGAGGAGCTTGGAGACCACCAACACGGCCAGAAGGGTTTTGGATTTGTTACATCAAGGACAGAGTGAGCTGAATATTTTTAATCTAATTTTTAAAAACCACTTTCTAATTTTAAAATTACAGGAATATTTAAAGGAAAAGATTAAATGTGAGTACTGTAATTAAAATATAGACTGCATCTTTCAGTATATTATCCTGAGATTTTAACCTTTCAATTCAAAATTATTCCTAATTGATTAAGACCAAAAAGTCCTGATTCTCTGGTTTCTATTTCAGAGTTTATGTGACTAAGCATGAGGGATTTTATTCAGGTGATATGAGATTTATACTCTTATTTCTCATGAAAACCAGAACCACCACAAATTCTTCTAAAAATTGAAACAATAAATGTGAAATACCATCATTACACATTTGGCATTCAAAAAGATTAGATTCTATTTAACATATTTTGAATGATATCCACATATGATTATCATTTGCTATATACAGATAAAACCAAACCAAACCCATTGCTGTCGAGTCAATTCCTACTCATAGCGACCCTATAGGACAGAGTAGAACTGCCCCATAGGGTTTCCAAGGAGCAGCTGGTTGATTCAAACTGCCAACCTTTTGGTTAGCAGCCAAGCTCTTAACCACTGTGCCACGCGGCTGCGGAAATGGGAAGAAACAGGAGGAGAGAAGGAAGGAAATTATTATTTACTGATGGCCTATTATATGCCGGGTAAAAAGCTCAACATTTTATAAGTGGTAGCTCATTTAGTCCTTTCAACAGTGCTGCAAGGTACAATTTATTAAACTTTCTCTACAGATTAGAAAGTTAAAACTTGGCAAGGTTACATATCTTGACCAGTGCCACCCCTTAGTGAATGATGGACTTGGGAATCAGAGCCACATCGGCCTGCCCTCAATACTTTTCCACTACACCACTTGGCCTTCTCATTCTAAGGAATGATTCTCTGGCAGTTAAGCTCCTTAAAATTCTATGGAAAAGCCTGAACTGAAAATGCTTATGGCTTACCTGCCAGTGTACCAAACGATTCTCCAAGTTCCGGGTCATAGTCTCTCATACCAGTTTTGACACTGGCAATGATTTTTGAGGAATCTCAAGAGATGCCTACCAACTCCCAGTTATGGGTGGCAGGACATAAATGAGGACTCAGCCAGCAGCTGTAAGCCACCCCTAAGCCAAGGTCAAGTTGACAAGAAGGATCTAGAGTGTTAAAATTCACCCTCTCCAGACCATCACTGCCTCTCAATTTAGAACAGTTGACATTCTCATTTCCTCATTCTTTTCCTTGCTGTTATTCCTGTATCCAGTCTCCCTCCAACTCCAAACTATCCTCTAAGCTGCTGCCAGCTTTAACAATGCAAACCTGAGCATGTCACCTCCTTCTGAAAAATCCTTTAATGACTCCCCATAGAGTTATGGTAAGTGTTCAAGCTTCTTAAATTAGCACACAAGAATTGGGACCCTGTTTCTCTCTTGGGCCTCGCCTCTCTCCTGTTCTCCCCTAACCCTCACATCTTTCTCTCTGGCCATTCTGAAATATTCAGGGTATTTCAGAATATCCCTGAATATGACAAGTTGCTTCATAGCTCCATGCTTTTGCCCATGCAGTCTTATCTGCCTGAAATGCTCTTCCCTCCCTGTTCTCCTAAGTAAATCCAACTCTGTCTTTCATGGTTCAGCTCCAACATTAACTGTTCTAGACCTCGTTGATTTGTATGATCCTTTATGTACTCAAGTATTATAGAATTACCTTACTGAATTATGATAATTTACTTGACTATGTCTTCTATTACATGGTGAGCTTCTTGAGGATAGGCACTAGGATTTCAGAAATGTTATTCTATGTACATAGCCTGAGAGCATGGATTCAACTCTCAGCTCTACCACTTACTGGTTATCTGACGTTGCCCTTCTAAGCCTCACTTTTCTCATCTATGAAATGGGGCTTTGCCCACCTCTTAGGGTTATTGTTTGAATTAAGTGAGACTAACCCATGTAAATAAAGCTCAGTGCCTGCCACATGGTAAATAATCGACCAATGCTAGCTGTTACTGTGGTGAGAAGAGCAGTAGCCATTTATTCAACAAATAATTTTCTCAAAGAATAATAATAATAATAATAATTCTTACAAATGCAACAACATTTTAATAGTGTTTTGAAGGACTTTCAACTTTGTTACCTCTATCACAAGAACTCTTAACAAAAGTTGAGAATTGTGGTATTCAATAGAGAAAGGAAACTAAGTTATCTTCTACTATCCTTATTCCATTTTACAGATGAAGTAATTGAGGCCCAGTAACTTCAAATGCATCAATTAAGGTTTGATCAGAGAAACAGGATCCTTCTGAGTGACAAGAAATAAGGCATTTATTATGTGGATTGAATTTTGGGCAATTGTGGGAGCTGGTGGAGGAGTCTATGCAAGACTGCTGCCTTATTGTCTAGTGGTAAGACTGAAGTCACTGTAGGTCAGCAGAACTGGATGCAAAGCTGGACATGAAGTCAAGGACAGTAAGGACAAACTGGAACCTTCCAGAACAAACTGGAACCCACCAGAATAAACTGGAGCACATGTTTGACTCCCACTGCCTCCAACCTTGATGATACAAGTACCCTGAAAAAGAAGATGATAAACTTTGCCATAGAGTTACACACGTGCCTAGACCAAGATTTGGAAAAGCTGAAGGAGTTGTGGCCTGGTGGCTGCCTGTGCCAACAAGGTGAGCCAGCAGATGAACAGTAATGTATATGAGCTGCAGCGGTGCTTGGAGCCCTGCACTGACCTTCAGAGCATAATGGCTGCTGCTTCACTTTCACCTTCCAAATCTCACGCAAATTTTCTCTTGTGGCCAGCTCTAACCCAGGACTATACGGGGAAGGGAATTATGGGAAATGCAGTTCCATCTTAGGTAAACTGGCACAGTTTAAAGCCACATCAGGTAACGATGACACAGATACAGAGTTTTAGAACTGGTCCTAGACCCCATGTTCTTTCAATTAGATTACTCTCCCATCTATAATAGTATCAGTTGCAAGGGTAATGAGAATATATATTTTATTTTGGGAAGATTAAAATTTTGAAAATATACATTAAATCACCAGATTTTATCAAAAGCAATAGCAGTCTTTTCAGTAATTCTTATAAAATTTTCTTTTTATTTATTTATTAATTTTATTTATTTTATTAATGGTTCACAAACTCATTTAGGCCCAACCTCTTTACTTGATATGACATCCATGTTGAAAAAATTTGGCTTAACACTGACCTATAGAATACACCAGCTCTCACTAAACAAAGAGGATTGTTTCCAGAGTTCTGATCCTTGTGGGGAGAATTCTGAATGGTTCCATTTTGGTCAAAGCACACAAACCTACTAACCTACTTGGAGGCTTTTGGTCTTAAGAGAGCTGGCCTCTTCTAAGACCACAAAACCACAAGTAGTCATGGGCCTTTTTGTGTTTGATTTTGTGGAAATCCTGCCAATGCTCCAAACTCTGCTAATTAATAGTGCCACCACGTTGAAATAACACAACCTAGATAGTATAAATCAGAGAGGTTTATTAAGGTTTTTTAAAAGGCACTTCAAACTGAGAACAACATAGCCCACAAAAAAGAAACCACAGCGTTGGAAGTAGGGGGGGGGCTTGGGCACAAGCTTATATAGGGCTAAGGTAGTTCTGATTGGTTCTTGATTACATACGTCATTTACCAAGAGTTTACATTGGCTGCTGGGAATAAAATGCAGGCGAAGAATGCAACAAGTGGCAGGCCAGAATAAAATGCAGGCTATTAATACTGGAAATAAAATACTGGCACAGAATGCAGCAAGTGGCAGCTTATTGGCTATATGCAAATTAATGCAAAAAAGTTACATTTTCTTCGAGATGGGATATCAAAAGGCACACACTTCCCAATACATTTTGCACAGAAAAGTTGTGTTATGACTCCTGGGTGGGTACATTTTTTTCACATCCTTAACTCAGCCACAAAAGAAAAATATTTCCTTAGATACTGTAGATTGCTATCCAGTTATACATGTTAAAGGTTACCAAATTTGGGATTTGCTTTTAACTCCAACCATTTCACTTTTGGTCAAAAGCCTTACAAACAATTTTCTTTTCTACAATAGTAAGGAAATTTTTATCTCTAGGAGAACCTTCATTTCTAAGCAACCTTTGTTGTAAGTAACTTCATCCAACTGGTTACATATTGCTAGAAATAGAGTGAACAGAACACTCCACTGAAAGCCCTGTGGCTTTTGAAGGACCACCTGTAGGTGGCCCCAGAACTCTGTTTCTTCTCTAACATTTTTGGGGTCTTATTTTTAAACAAAAATTCTCCATTAACATAGAGACATCATGCTTTCATTGTGATGATTATAAACTTTGTGGCACTGATCAGCATCTATATCCTCTTTCAATTCATTTTACCTTAATCACAACGTCTTGTAAGTGCTCTGTTTGGAAAATAAATTTCTTCAATTCTCCCCACAATCCTGTTTTACATTTTCTATAGAAGATTTAAAGTTTCTGGTGGCACTGCTTGTTTGAGATCGGCTACTAACCTAAAGGTCCACAGTTCAAACCCATCCAGTGGCAACGTGGAAGAAAGCCCTGGTGATTTGCTTCAGTAAAGATTACAGCCAAGAAAGCCCTATGGAGCAGTTCTACTCTGCAATATATGTGGTTGCCATAAGTTGGAATTGACTCGATGGCAACAGGCTTGGTTTTTGGCTTTTTGGTAGACGAATTTGCTCAAAAACTTGAATCAGCTGAGTCTAACAATATTATATACCATATATACTATATTGTCATTGATTGGTACCATCCAGTCAGTTGCAACTCATCACGGCCCTATGTACAACAGAAAGAAACACTGCCCGTGCTGTGCCATCCTCACTATATTTGCTATGTTTGAGCTCATAGTTGCAGCTACTGTGTCAATCCATCCCATTGAGGCTCTTCCTCTTTTTCGATAACCCTCTACTTTACCAAGCATGATGTCTTTCTCCAGGGATTCGTCCCTCCTGATAACATGTCCAAAGTACTTGAGACAAAGTCTTGCCATCCTGGCTTCTAAGGAGCATTCGAGCTGTACTTCTTCTAAGACAAATTGTTCATTCTTCTGGCAGCTCATCGTATATTCAATACTCTTTGTCAACATCATAATTCAAAGGCATCAATTCTTCTTCGGTCTTCCTTATTCATTGTCCAGTTTTCACATGTATATGAGGCAATTGAAAATACCATGGCTTGAGTGAGGCGCACCGTAGTCCTCAAAGTGACCTCTTTGCTTCTCAATACTTTAAAGAGGTCTTTTGCAGCAGATTTGCCCAATGCAATACGTCATTTGATTTCTTGACTGCTACTTCCACGACTGTTAATTGTGGATCCTAGTAAAATGAAATCCTTGACAACTTCAATCTTTTCTCCATATATCATGATGTTGCTTATTGGTCCTGGAGTCCCTGGTGGTGCAGTGGTTAAGAGCCACAGTGAGGTACAGCAGCTAACCAAAAGGTAGGCCGTTCAAATCCACTAGCTGCTCCTTGGAAACCCTATGGGGCAGTTCTACTCTGTCCTATACGGTCACTATGAGTCGGAATCGACTAGTCAGCAACGGGTTTTTGGTTTTGGGTTTTGCTTATTGGTCCAGTTGTGAGGATTTTTGTTTTCTTTATGTTGAGGTGTAATCCATACTGAAGGCTGTGGTCTTTGATCTTCATCAGTAAGGGCTTCAAGTCCTCTTCACTTTCAGCAAGCAAGGTTGCATCATCTGCATAACACAGGTTGTTAATTGAGTCTTCTTCCAATCCTGATGCCATGTTCTTCTTCATATAGTTCAGTTTCTCAGCTTATTTGCTCAGCATGCAGACTAAGTACACCTTTCCTGATTTTAAACCACTCAGTATCCCCTTGTACTGCAGTAACCATTTTTGAATGATCTTCAGCAAAATTTTACTTGTGTGTGATATTAATGATATTGTTTGATATTTTCCACATTCTGTTGGATTACTTGTCCTTGGAATAGACACAAATATGAATCTCTTCAGGATAGGTCTTGAAATGTTCTTTTAGATGAGTAACACGACACCATTCTTCAATTTGTCATTCCCAGCATAGTAGACCACATGATTGTTCCATGCAAAATGGCCAATACCAATCTGTTAGTTTATCGTACTGTGGTGGTTTGCATGTTGCTGTGATGCTGGAACTTATACCATCGGTATTTCAAATACCAGCAGGGTCATCCATGTTGGACAGGTTTCGGCAGAGCTTCCAGATTAAGACAGACTAGAAAGAAGAACCTGGAGGTCTACTTTTGAAAAAAATTGGCCAGTGAAAACTTTATGAATAGCAGTGGAACATTGTCTGATATAGTGCCAGAAGATGATCCCCTCAGGCTGGAGGGCATTCAAAATGAGACTGGGGAAGAGCTGCCTCCTGAAAGTGGAGTTGACCTTAATGACGTGGATGGAGTAAAGCTTTCAGGACCTTCATTTGCTGATGTAGCACAACTCAAATATCCATTAATAATCAGAATGTGGAATGTAGAAAGCATGAATCTAGGAAATTTGGAAGTCATCAAAAATAAAATGGAATGTGGGAGGTCTTTTACAACGAAGACCTGAAAAAACAAGTGATTTGATTATATATGGCAATCTGGGAGCCCTGAACATCAAAGCCTGAGTTGAGGAACCAGACTGAGTGGCAGGTCGAAAGCAGCAAGGAGTTGCCAGGCCTGACCCGATGAGAGCCTGAGCCCTTCAGGCCTGATCAGCTCAGGGGTGAGCAGTGAGGCAGGAAAGCAGGAGGCACGTTTTCCGCACTGGGAGAGACCCAGCACCAGAGAGTCTACGTGGCCAACCAGAACAAGTGAGAAGCAGTCCTCATTGGCGAAAGATAAGTATTTGCATACGGCTTACTGCACGGATCAAAAACACCCCCCTTAGGGAAAAAATCTCTCTCCCATTTATCTCTCCGCTCCCTGCTCTGCACTGGGTCCCGGACCGGCTTCAGCAATTGCCAAGTACCCTGGGCCCGAAGTAGGATATGTCACATGCCCGGAGCCATTCTCCCTGCCTTGGAGAGTGAACAACAAACAGGGGAAAAATAAACTGCCGGCTCCCCTAAGCTAGGAACCCAGGGTGGGCACAGCTCCTTTGCCTAGGCACAGGCATAAGGGATCCACAGACTTGGAGTGCCTTTCCCCCTGCATAGACTTGTGTGGGCCCATCTCAACAGAGTAGGCCCTCATTACCACAGTACAACAGGGTATATACCAGAAGTCTAATTTCAACTGTTTCAGCTGTGAAGTGGTAGGTTTTTCACATTTGACACTGCTCTGCCCATTAAGCAGGGTCTTCACCTACCCACATCAGGGGCCTGAGGACTGGTAGCTCCACCCATGCCACCTAGTCACCTGTGATATGGGCCCATGAATAAGAAGTGACCCCAGTTCTTACAGCCAACAGCATTAGGTGCTCATAGTCTGGCTGCAAAACCCACCAACCTACACACTCTAGGGAACAGGGACATGCCTTCCTTCTGGACACCCAGGGGAGGTGGTCAGGCCCCTGTCTTGCTCAGAGTATGTCCCCCTGCTGCAGCCAGATGCCTGTGCCTACACCAATCACCCATGCCTGTCTAGGACTGTAAGTGAGAGCCTACACCACACACTTGGTGGCTATCTACCTGGGCACCTGAGCTGAATCCATACTGGAGGAGTGGGCAGACTCCTGAGCTCACATACGTAGTAACAGATCTACCCATCTGGTGACAGGACATTAGAGCTTCAAAGGTGCCAATAATCAAACTAGGTCATACGAGCAGCCTATTTGGGCATATCAAGACAAAACAAGAAGCTAGGACACAGTAAGCAAACATAAAATAAACAAATATAATAACTTATTGATGGCTCAGAAACAATGATCAGTATCATTTACTGAAGATGATTTAACCTACTATGTTTCCCGATATTATTTTCATTTAATGTTAATTAATATTAGAATAAAACAGTGGTTAAGACCTTGGGGTTTAGAGTCAAGGAGATGTGGGCTGAGTCATAGTTCTGCCACTTCCTAGCTGTGCTGCCTTGGGAAAATCCGTGCATGTCTCCGAGCTTGGTTTCCGCACAATACAATAAATACAATACCTCACAGCCTTGCTTGTTTCTATCCAGGCATCACCGTTTATGAATTGTGAGACCTTGGGCAAGTTACATAACCTCCTGTGCCTTTGCTTCCTCACCTGAAGAATGCAGAGAATAGCTACGTCTTAGGACCATCGTGAAGATTAAATAAAATAGTACATATAAAGCACTAAGGAAGAGCCTAAAAACCCGTTGCTGTTGAGTTGATTCCAACTCATAGCGATCCTATAGTGTATAACAAATGCACAATAAAGTCTATCCATTATTGTTATTGTCATCATAAGCCTGATACAGCCTTGCCTGCCCCCCTTCTAATCACCCCTCAGAATTAGCACCACAGATATAAAGACAAGTCTGGTTTGAATATGTGCCTTTTAATTTGTTAGAAATTCTTGAGGAAATATCCACTCTGCTTTAGGGGGACTGGCTATGAAGAATTAGCCTCTAAGCAACAAACTAGACAAATTTTGGGAGCCAGACATAGAAAGCGGCTCTTCATGTCTTTCATACACATCTTTCCCAGCTTGCTATTCCTTTAACCCCTACGAGCAAGTTATTGTAGGGGATATGGGCCTTTACATTTAAGTGTCTCTGGATAGCAGGAAAAGGAGAAGTTGAAAGAAGAATTAGAGATTGTCGAGTATGCATCACAATCATGAGAAACTTGTTTTTTAAAAAAAAAAGCCTCAGCATTCATCTCAGAGGGTCTGACTAAATAGACCTAGATCATGCCCAGGAATCAGCATTTTCACAAGCACTCCAGGTGAACCTCCACAGTGAGAATCACAAGAGTAACAGCCTTTAAAAAACAAAACAACCAGTTGCTGTGGAGTTGATTCCAACTCATGGTTGACCCCATGTGTGTCAGACAAAGTAGAAATGTGCTCTATAGGGTTTTCAGTGATGGATTTTTCAAAAATAGATCACCAGGACTTTCTTTCGAGGTGCCTCTGGGTGGACTTGAACCTCCAACCTTTCAGTTAGCAGCCACGTATGTTAACCATTTGTGCCATTAAGAGGAGTAAAATTCCATGTTAAGAGTCACAAGAGTAAGAGCTTTAAAAAGGGATAAAATTCCATTTCTAGAAACTCTGACTCTAAAACCCAAGATTTTAACCACTATTTATTCCGATCTTAAAGAATGTGCCCAAATATTTATGTACAAATGGGTCTGCGAGAATGTTCGCTGTTGATAAAACTGAAAGTTTAGCAGTAGTCTAAATGCTCAACAATAAGGGATTGTTTAAATAAATCTTGTCAGTTCTATCTATATGATGGAATATTATGTGGCTATTAAAATTAAGATTAATTTTTTGCATGTTCAAAATGTAATGGTAAGTGAAAAGAGAAGGTAGTGAAAATATATAGAGTATCAATTCATTTTTGTTGAAAAAATATTATATGCATAGAAAAGAGGCTAAAGGACATATGCCCAAATGCAATCTGTTTAACTTGGGATAGGTTATAGATACTTCTAAAATTCTATTTCTTTGTGCTTTCCAGAACTTTCAAATTGTTCTACATTTAATGCCTGTTACCTCCGTGACTAGAAATTTCAAAATATGGTATTTTTAACATTTAAAAAATCAATACGTATTTACCGCAATGTTTGGTACACACAACTGCCAATAAAACTGTGGTAGGTAGAATAATGGCCCCCCTCCCCAAGATGTCCAAGTCCTAATCCCCAGAACCTGTGATTATGTTACCTTACATGGCAAGAAGGACTTTGCAGAAGTGATTAATGGTATGGTAGGGATCTTGAGATGGAGAAGTTATTCTGTGTTATCAGATAGGCCCAGTCTAATCAAGTCAGGCCTTAAGAGCAGAGAAACTTCTGGGCTGTGGTCTTAGAGAGATGTTACGACAGAAGTCAGAGAGATATGACGTGTCTTAACCTACCTTTGTTGGCTGTGAAAATAGAGGAAGGGGGCCACAAACCAAAGAATGTGGTGGCCACTCTTAGCTGGAAAAGGCAAGGAAGCAGATTCTCCCCCAGAGCCGCCAGAAAGTTTCTGCTGACACCTTGATCTTAGCAGGTAAGGTCTGTATTGAACTTGTAACCTACAGAACTATAAGATAATAAGTGTGTGTTGTTTTAAGCCACTCAGCTTCTGGTGATTTGTTATAGTAGCAATAAAAAACTAATACAAAAGCAAAGTTAAATATTTGCCAAGGTTGAAGCTTTTTGCTCGTGTATAGACCTTCGGCTATAACCAGGAACCAAATTGCTGCCCTTATTAACAGTGCCATTAAAAATCATAAAATTTTAATACCGGAAAGAACTTCTGCAATCATCTAATTCAGAGCTTATACATGAAGAAATTCAGGCCTGGAGAGGTTTGTAATTTAGCCACAGAAAAATTAAAATGCTTTTAGCTGCAAGTAACAGAAAAGTTTGACTCACTCTGACTTACACGATAAGGAATTTTATTATGTCACAAAACAAGAAATCCAGGAACAAGGGTGGACTTTGCCATAAGGTACAGAGCTCTGGCTGCTGGTGATTCTCTTGGCACTGTGCTTTGGCAAGGTGACTGCCCCAGCTCCAAGCCTCCATCCACACATAACAATGTCCAGAAGAAGAGAGGGAATGTTTCCTCCTGTATCTCCTTCTTCACAATGAGGACTATTTTCCCTGACATCTTTCAGCTATGTATGTTGAGATTCTAAGCATGAAGTCTAGAACCAAACTGTTGTTATTATTAGGTGTTGTGGTATCAGCTCTGATTCATGGTGACCTTTATGTATAACAGAACAAAATGTTGCCAAGTCCTGCACCATCCTCACAATCGTTGGTATGTTTGAGCCCACTGTTGCAGCTATTATGTCAGTCTATTTCATGGTGGGTTTCCCTCGTTTTTGCTGACCCTCTACTTTATCAAACATAATGTCATTTTCTAGCAATTGGTCTTTCCAGATGGTAACTCCAAAGTAAGTGAGATGAAGTCTCGCCATCTTTGCATCTAAGGAGCATTCTGGCTGTACTTCCTCCAAGGCTGATTTGTTCTTCTGGCAGTCTGTGGTATATTCAGTATTCTTTGCCAACATCACAATTCAAATGTGTCGATTCTCCTTTGATCTTCCTTTTTCATTGTCCAGCTTTCACATCCATATGAGAGAACCAGACTGACTGGGTCCAAATAACAGCACTGCCACTTTGTAGCTCTGTAACCTTCCTTGGGTAAGTTATTTAACGTCTTTGTGCCTCATTTTCCTCAACTGTAAAATGGAATGAGTACATTTTGCCTACCTCATTGAGTTTTTGTGAGGATTAAATAAATGAGTTGTGTGTAAAGAGCTTAGAACATTGTCTGACATACAGTGAATGTAGTAGATTGTTGCAGTTAATAGCTGCTACCAATTTGTTCGAGCCTCCCTGTATCCACATCCTTGGGTAGTCCTGTCTCACACTGACTCTGAGCTCGGCCATGTGACTTGCTTTGACCAATGAGATGATAGTGGGTGTGACAAAGCAGAGATTTGAAATGCAGTTGCGTATTGAGGCTTGTCTTTTCTTGCTGTTCTTGAACACTGCTGTCATACGAAGCAGCCCAGTGTAGCCTGCTGGAGATGAAAGACATATTGCTTCTGTCACTCTGGCCAAGAACCAGTCATACGAATGAGACCACCCTAGAATAACCAGTCACCAACCATCCCTCCAGCTGACCACAGACACCTGAGCAAGCCCAGCAGTGATCAACCAAGCCAATCCAAACCAGAAGAACCTTGCAGACAACCTACAGAATTGTGAAAGAAGTAAATGGTTGTCGTTTAAAGTCTTACTAAGTTTGGGAGTGGTTTGTTATATAGCAAAGGCTAATGGATACAGTGAGCACTCAGTAAGAATTACTATTGCCTGCTATGAAGTCTCATTGGCCAATCACCAACAATGGGGAGAGGCTGTCTGACAACAATGATTAGTTTAGACAAGAAGCTTTCCACCCAGGCTGTGTATCATTACACGTATGGAAAGCATTAGCAGGAGGCACAGGCGACTGTGTTGTGCAGCCAGGGTTAGGCAATATTTGATTTGGAGTAATCATTGAGAAGGACTGGAAGGTGGGGTGTCAATCATCATGATCATTACACGCATGATCACACAGCTGGTCAGTAGCAGAGCGGTGACATTGACTAGTTCTCAGAAGACCCTGCCTGGTGTTTTTCCTATCATGCCATGCTGTGGGAGACTGTGATACCTTCAGGCATTCACCACAAGTTAATTATTGGGCATATTGTCCAACAGCAGAGGCAAGCTTGTTCACACTGTTTTTCTTTGAGCTGCACATATTCTGAGGCAAAATAGAAAACTTCAGATACCATTATTGAGATTTTTTTTTTCTTTTTTTCCTGCATGCCCAGCAGCTGGTGAGAGTGTTCAGCATCAGATATGAGAAGTGAAGCTGAATAAACTGGAGGAAAACCTTCTAGAGAAAGCAAGCTCAGCTTAAAAAAGAAAATGCTAAGTTTGCCAACTCAAGAGTCCAGGACAGCTTAATAAAATTGAACAGAGGAAAACCAATTAAACACTTTAAACTGCTATTCTGGTGCTCACCAAAACAACACAAATCAAAAGAGGAAATATTCAATTATTAGTAGCAGCTGGATTTTTGTGAACTTTTTTTTTTTTTAACTTAAGTCCTCCCTCTTGCAGCTGCTTCCCAGAGTGCCAAATATTTTTCAGTCTCCAGAAAGTACTTTACTGTGGATTTGCCCACAGGGATATTCAAAGAAACCCCAATGACTTAATGCATACCTCTGAGTATCCTACTTCTCTTTTCAAAAATTTTCAGGGGTTTCCCATGGCTTATCAATATCCTTGACCTGATAGGCAAAGCCTTTTGCAAAATAACCCCTCCCAGTACCTTTTTAGCTTTCTCTACTATTCTTTCCCTACAGGTACCCTGAGTTCTTGACAAACAGTGGGGTTCCTTGTCCCCCAACAAATCCTGTGTTTTCCTGCCTCTTTGTCTGTGTTTATGCCCTGCTCCACACCCACCTTCTCCACATATCCTCACCAGTTAAGTAACCCACTTTTCATGGCCAACCTCAAATGGCAACTTCATGAAGCCTTTCCTTATCTTTCGTCAAAACTCACCTAGAATACAACAGTAGTCAAGGTTTATTTAACTTGTTGTAGCTTGGAGGAACATGTACCAGCGGACCATGAGGATTTGGGCTTGTGTGGGGGGACTCTAAGGAGGGTTTCAGGAAGCAAGGGTCAGTTCTGGATTGGGGGTCACTTGGTGATTGGGTATCTTGATAACTTTTTTTAGAAGGCAGAAGGATTAAACCAATGCTAGAGTTGTTATAGAAGTCCATGGGTGGTGCAAACAGATAAGAGCTCGGCTGCTAACCAAAAGGTTGGAGGTCCTAGTCTACCCAGAGGTGCCTCAGAAGAAAGGTCTGGTGATCTGCTTCTGAAAAATCAACCATTAAAAACCGTACAGAGCCCAGTTCTACTCACATTAGTCAGAGGAGGGGTCGTTTAGTCACTTTGCTGTTGCAGGGTGTCCTCATCTTTGTCTTGTTTCAGATCTGGTCATGAGTGGCCCTGCCTGACCATTGTTTATACACTCTGTGGGTATATATGCTGCTTATATACACTGTGTTTATCTACTATGTTTATAAACTCTGTGTGTTATGTTCTGTTGGGGGCATCCCAGCTCTCAGGACTGTTTTAAATTGTCTTCCTATGCAACTGGTTGTGCCCACCTCAGAATCTCCATATAGAAGAGGTGAGGAAAATGCCCCACATACATAACGTGATTGGCCCTCACAGGCTATTATTATTTTTTTGTTTCAAGTCGACTCTTTCATCTGTTATATTTCACATTAAGAATACAGTTTGTCCCCTGAGACTACGGCCCCCAGACACCTTGCTAACTCCTGAAGTCCATCTTTCAGCCAAAGGTTAGGCAGGCCTATAAAATAAACAATAACACACGTGAGGAACGTGCTTCTTAGTTCAATCAAGTATACGAGACCAAATGGGCAACACTTGCCCAAAAGCAAAGACGAGAAGGCAGGAAGGGACAGGAAAACTGGACAAATAGACACAGGGAACCAGGGGTTTAAAGGGAAACGGGGAGAGTGCTGACACACTGAGGGGGTTGTAACCAATGTCACAAAACAAACTGTGTATAAATTTTTGAATGAGAAACTAATTTGTGTTGTAAACTGTGGGAGTGTGCTGTCACATTATAAGGATTGCAACTAATGTCACATAACAATATGTGTGTAAATTTTTGTATGAGAAATTAACTTGAGCTGTAAACTTTCACCTAAAGCATGATTTAAAAATTTTTCCAAAAAAAACCCATAAAAGGGACAGGGGCACTCAGCTCCTTCCATGCAGATCTGCAGGCCAAGTTCTCTTCTTTTGCAAGACATGCAGCGTTTTTAAACCAAGCTGTATTCTTTTTTTAAAAAAATTTTATTGTGTCTTAGGTGAAAGTTTACAGCTCAAGCTAATTTCTCATATGAAAATTTCCACACATATTGTTATGTGACATTAGTTGCAATCCCTATAATGTGACAGCACACTTCCTCTTTCCACCCTGGGTTTCTTGTCCAGCTGTCCCTTTTAGACGGACATGTTCTCTCTACTTGACCACAGTCCACAGTCCTCACCATCACACAAGGTAGGCTTGTCCATTTACATTGGTGGTGTCACTCATATTCTTTACCTGCTTTGTCTCTAAAGGCATCTGAGTCTGAGACCTCTTCTTATTCATGTTTTACGATTAAATAAGGGACAGTATTGGAGTCCCTGTGTGGTACAAACAGTTAAGCTCTTGGCTGCTAACGGAAAGGTTGGCGATTTGAACCAACCCAGAGATGCCTCAGAAGAAAGGCTTGATGATTTACTACTGTAAAATTACAGCTGTTGAAAATCCTATGGAGCACAGTTCTACTCTGACATACATAGGGTCATCATAAGTCAGAATTGACTCTATGGCAACTGTGTTTTTTTTTTTTTTTTTGAAGGGGGATGGCATAGTGGGAAGGATACTCACTCTGAGGCCCATTTCTGCCATTTGATCCCAAGCCAATGAACATTTCTAAGTTTTGTATCCTCATCTGTAAAATGGCGATAACCATATTTTACATTTGAGATTGAAAATGGGATATTGTTACATGAAAAACCATTAAAAAATATGAAGTACTGTATAATAACAAGGTATTATTAAACCAAAACCAAAACCGAACCCAATGCCATCAAGTACATTTGACTCATGACAACACTGTGTATTAAACGAGTAGAATCGCTCCAGGGTTTTCTTGGCTGTAATCTTTACAAAAGTAGATCACCAACCCTATCTTCTGTGGTGTCACTGGCTGGCTTGGACCTGCCAAATTTTAGGCTAGAAGTCAAGTGTAAACCACTTGTGACATCCAGGGCTTGTGATGTATTTGATGAGACTAACTGTTCATCCTTCAATAGCAAGATTATGGTAGGTGTGCAAATGTGCCACTCAAATCCCCCTTCAAGGAAGGACTTGCTGCCCACTTGTGGGGAATGTGTACAGCAGGTGGCCTCCAGCTGTCATCAGCCTCAGCTGCTGAGAGCCGCCTCACCAAGGCCACACCTTTCCCCCGTGTGCCATGGTGGGACTGAGCAGGACAGAAGTAGAAAGGACCAGCTATTTTAGTCTCAACTCTGACAGAACATACTCACTGCAGAGCTCCTCACCAGGTTGGCCGAGGCTTTGTGGGGCCTGCGTGTCAGTTCAGCTCCTCCCTCTTCCTAATCATTCTTTTTCCCCTTCCCATCACAAGTGTTGATCCCTAGTAAACATCTTGCACCCTAACCTTCATCTCAGGGTTTGCTTCTGGAAAACATAACCTGCCTGTCTTGGTCATCTAGTGCTGCTAAAACAGAAATACCACAAGTGGATGGCTTTAACAAAGAGAAGTTTATTCTCTTACAGTCCAGTAGGTTAGAAGTCTGAATTCAGGGTGCTGGCTCCAGGGGAAGGCTTTGTATCTCTGTCGGTTGAAGAGGAAGGTCCTTGTCATCAGTCTTCCCTTGGTCTGGGAGCATCTCAGTGCAGGAACCTCAGATCCAAAGGACATACTCTGCTCCTGGTGCTGCTTTCTTGGTGGTATGAGGTTCCCCTACTCTCTGCTCGCTTCCCTTTCCTTTTATCTTTTGTAAGATAAAAGGTGGTGCAGGCCACACCCCAGGGAAACTCCCTTTACATTGGGTCAAGGATGTGACCTGAGCAGGGGTGTTACATCCTACCCTTCCTCTTCAACATAATCCAATCTTGCCTCATTAACCACAGGCAGAGATTAGGATTTACAACATATAGGAAAATCAATCACAAAATGGAGGACAACCACACAATACTGGGAATCATGGCCTAGCAAAATTGATACACATATTTTTGGGGGACCCAATTCAATCCACGACACTTCCACAGGGATAATTTACTGAGATACTATTATATGTGTATTGTTCTTTTTGTGTGTTTGTCGTCTCCATTGCAAGGAAATGGCTAGGCTTTGCCTCATGTCCATTTGTGTTCCTTAAAAACAACCCCCCTTTCTAGTCCAAATATCTGAGGGAAATATTATTCAGTATTCTCAGGGTCTAGATTGAGAGAGGAGTCCCTGAGTGGCACAAACGGTTAAGCGTTCAACTACTAACCAAAAGGTTGGTGGTTTGAACCCACCCAGAGGCACCTGAGAAGAAAGGCCTGGTAATCTGCTTCTGAAAGGTCAGAGCCTTGAAAACCCTATGGAGCAGTTCCTACTCTGCACACATGGGGTCACCATGAGTCAGAGTAGACTCCATGTCAACGAGTTTGGTTTTTGTTTGTTTTAAATGGAGAGATGGGCTGAGGGAGAAGTAGTAAACCCTGAGGGAATGGGGTTACTCCCAACCAGTAAGGTGCTCTGTGTGTATTTTTATACTGTTGTTAGTTGCTGTCAAGTTAATTTCAACTCATGGTGACCTCATGTGTTCAGAATAGAACTGTGCTCCATAGGGTTTCCCAGGGTATGACCTTTAAGAAGCAGATTACCAGGCCTGTCTTCCAAGGTACCTCTGGGTAGGTTCAAATCGCCAACCTTTTGGCTAGTTGTCGAGTCCTTAGGTAACCATTTGCATCACCCAGGGACTCCCCTCCAGACTAGGAAGGGATAGTGGTTTGGGTTCTGTGTTCTGTTGTCATCAGGGCCCACCCACCATGTATTCACAACACCCCTGTGAGACCTCAAAGGGAAAGGCAGAATTATGTTCCCAGAGAGGCTGGACCTGAGACTTTAGGGTACTGATGCCAGCAAAATCCCGGAGCCTGCAACAGAACATGACAGCTTGGACCATGAACAGGCCAGCAGTAGGATGAGAGCTGAGTATCAAATTAAACTTTGAAAAGTAAAATAGTGTCATATTTCTTACACACCCTCGCTATTCAGTAAAATCTTATTATATTTATATCCCTTTTGTTTAATATTTTCTGAATTTAAATAAATTCAATGATCCTGAGAGAATCAACAACAAAGATATTCAATCATAGATTGATTTAGCAAATGTATATTAAGCACCTACTACGTGCCTGGCAAGGAACCCTGGTGGCGCAGTGGTTAAGCGGTCGACTACTAACTGAAAATTTGGCAATTTGAACCCACCAGCCACTCCACTGCAGAAAGATGTGGTAGTCTGCTTCTGTAAAGATTACGGCCATGGAAACACTATGGGGCGACTCTACTCTGCCCTATTGGTCGCTATGAGTTGGAATCGACTCAACCGTAAAGGTTTGTTTTTACGTGCACACAGTAATGAACGAGGTAGACATGATCAGAAAGGAGTTCCCACCCACCTTCCCTTCTCACAGCTGTGAGGCATCTGGACGCATGGGAAGCTTACAGGGCCTTCCTTCAGGGACTGAAGGGGTCAGTGTGGCCTTCTGCCACTTCCTAGGAGACTCTGATTCACTTCAATGCAGACTGAGCACCTCAGAGGCTTTTCTTGCTGTGGCCACCTGAATCTCTACCTGAAGACTTTCTCTCACTGCAGGAATATTCTCAACTCATATGCAGGGCAGGCTGTGGGGGATGGTGTGTGTGTATGGTGGGGTTGTGGGTGTGGTGTGGAACCGACGTCTCTAGAAGCAGCCCTCAACCACTGAAGATGGACTTGGTGGATAAACACCTTTGCTTGCTTGCCCCTCACATGGGAAAACTGAGATGTGCTCTACACCATCTCCCAGAGATCCCTAGTGGGATTCTGCCACAGATGGCCACAGACGTAATATTCTCATTAATCCTACCCATCTCGGCTTCCTTCCCTTCCCTGTCTCACTTCTCCACTCCTATTCCAGTGATTCCCAGGATCATCACCTCCCAGATAAACTACTTGCACTTAAAGCCTCATCTCAAACTAGCCTAAACTAAGATACTGACCACCTGCAGGTATGCTTCAGCCTAGGGGAAGGGGCACCATGGCCACTACCATGTCTACCCAGCGCCATGCATGCAGGCAGGCCCCATCTCTGGGGCTCTTACTGATAATTGTGTGTGCATTTAGAGGAAGCAGAACTCTCAGCACTCTAATTGACATATGGCTGAAAGGCAGGCAAATGACCTGCTTCATCTTCCTGCTTACCAGTTAAGCTGCTTGAGGGTGGGTTTTGTGTTATTCATTTTCCCCCCAGCATCAAGAATAGTGTTAAGGCACCAATGAACGAGCTGAATTCCAATAAAACTTTATAGACAAAAACAGGTGGAACTGTTTTTCTTCCCTCCAGGGAGTCAGTCCCCGCTTGTAACTAAGCAGACTCTGTAGGAGACTGCATAGGCCTCTTAATTCACGTTTCTAGTCATAATCTGCAGCCCAAAGGAAGGATCTGTGTGATCTCTTGAACTGGAAGCCCCCAGTACTTCCATGACGTCTTTGGGCATTTCTATGGAAAAATCTCTAAAGTGACACGATCAAGAACAGCCTAGGGCAGGGATCAGCAAACATTTTCTGTAAAGGGGCAGATACTAAACATTTTAGGCTTTGTGAGCCAGATGGTCTCCACTGCAACTACTCAGTTCTGCTGTTGTAGCTCGAAAGCAGCCAGAGACAGTACATAAATGAATAAGCTGAGTTCCAATAAAACTGTATTGACACAAACAGGTGGTGGGCCAGATTTAGCCCACAGGACTTAGTTTTCTGACCCCCGGCCTAGGGCAGTGTTGTCAAACAGAAACTTCTGCAGGATAAAAATATTCTATAATCTGAGCCATCCAATAGGGTAACCAATATGTGGCTACTGAGAATATGAATTTTTAATTTTATTTAGCTTATATTTAAATAGCCACATGTGGCTAGTGGCTACCATATTGGACACTACAGGGTAGTGTTTTGCCAATCTTGTCAAACCTCTGACCACTTAATCATGTTTCTGTCAACATTTCTACCCCAACTGCTTATTCATTGGGAAACAGTGTTGGAAACAGTGAAAGCAAGAACAACATATGCTCTGTCTTCCCAGTGAAACTGACAGCCTCACTTTTGCTTTTGGTGTGGTTGGCTGAGCATAATACATATGGAACAGACAAGCCATTATTTCTCTCTGGGCAAGCCAACACACACGTAAAGCTCTTAGGGATGCAGTTCATGAGCTGCAGTATCCCTGCTGATAATTCAGACATCTTCAGGTGGTCTTGGGTGCTAGTACAAGTCTCATCAAAGTTGGCGCTTATGTTTCTCTCTCAGTGGGCTTTTCCACTTCACGCACACTGTCAGCTCCAAAATTCTGACCTTTTAGCAGTTGATAACTCAGTTTTGGCAAGCTGAATCCCCTCTCCCATTTTTCCTTCTTTAAGTTTGCTTTTCAAAACTAGCCTAAAAGGGACCATTTCCGTGTGTGATGAAGGAGGCACTTATTGAGCAATAAACCTGTGGATTTATGCTCTTGGGTTTCTAGAAGCAACTTTGCCAAATCCTGTGAAATCTTGCTCACAGTTCATTGAGCTCTGACTGGATCTTGAATTATAGTTGATGCTCCAAACAGAAAGTAATATTTGTCACTTCCCATAACTGTATGTTCTATGGCTTTGGAAAACTGGGGATTGCTTTGACAAATTCACTCTACTAGAGCAGAAGTAACTCCTTAGATCCTGGATTGCACTGTTTTAAGGGTCACTGTGTTTTAATTATAATTTATATGCAGAAAAATGCAACACATCTTCACAAGTTGAACACAGTCATGGAACTAGCACGCAGGTCATTCCTACCAAGATTTTTGTGAGATTCAATCATTCATTCATATAGTTACAGATTGTTCATTCTCATTAATGTAAGATATTCCATTGCATGAGTGTATCACAATTTATTTATCCACTCAACTCTAGTTGAATATTTGCGTGGTTTCTAGTTTTGGGCAATTACAAACAGTGCTTCTATGAACATTCTAGTACATGTCTTTGATGCACATGTGCAGCATTTCTTTTGAGCATTTTACTGACAAGTGGAATTGCTGGGTCATCTGGTATGCATATTTTCACTTTCAGAGATCCTGCCAAAAAGTTTCTAAAGTGGTTGAACCATTGCACAATCCCATCTACAATGTGTAGGAATTCCAGTTGCTCTCCGTCCTCACAAATGTATGGTATTTTCTTTTTCATTTTAACCATTCTGGTTGAGATGTGGTACCTTACTGTGGTTTTAATTTACATTCCCCTGAAGACCAATGAAGTCGATCACCTTTTCACATCTTTACTGGCCATTTGGATATCTTTTTTTGTGAAGTGTCTGTTCTTGCCCATTTTTCTGTTGGATTGACTGCTTTTTCCTTATTTAATTTGTGAATTTAGTTTTTAAATAGGTAATATATTTACAAGTTCAATTTCTTTTTTTAACATAAAAAGTTAAAGTAAAAAAATATTCCTCCCACCTTGTCCCAGGTTTGGCCAAGTCCCACTCCTCTCCACCCCCACCCCCCCATGGGAAACTACTTTTTATTAATTAGCTTTATTATTTTATTAGTTTCCTATGCTTCCAGAGCTTCTTTTGGAGGGTGCGACTATTTAAATGCTAAGTAAGTTTCCATGGAAATTAGCAGAAAGTTAGGACAAGGGTCTTACTCTGAACAACCCAAGAGGTAGATTCGTTTTTTTGCACTGCCAAAGCTACTGTTACAGGAGTTAAGATGACAGCTGTTGTATGCAATCATAGACAAGAGCCATAATTTGAAAATCATTCCAGATTAGAAAGACAAGATATGCACATGTTACCTAATGCAGCTATTTTGTCAGGACTAAACAACTGGGTCTATTAAACATAAAGCTTAAAAACCACATCTGCAAGTTATAAGTCAGTCTGATCATCCTCTAAGCTGTAAATTCTCTGCACAGAAAGATTCATTGACATTGTTGGACTTACATAAGCAAGTATGTATGATTTGCTGCAGAAATGCAGACTTAACTAATACTGGGCTCTTTACTCCCCAGTTACTCAGCTACTCACTAGTAGTAAGTTGGACACTTAGGGAGGTACACTAACTTTTGAGTCACCTGGGTAACATTACCGTACAGAAAATCAGTGTAAAGAAGATTGCTTTCATGAGAAACTGACTTGAACTGCAAACTTTCACTTAAAGCACAATTGAAAAAAAAAGACAAAAAAAGCTACAGTTAACCAGTTGCCATTGAGTTGACTCCAACTCATGGCAACCCCACGTGTGTCAGAGTAGAACTGTGTTCCATAGAGTTTTCATGGCTGATTTGTTGGAAGTACATCGCCAGGCCTTTCTTCTGAGGCACCTCTGGGTGGATTCAAACCTCCAGTCTTTCAATCAGCAGCCAAGCGTACTGTTTGTACCACCTAGGGTCTCCTGACAAATGTGAGAGAGCTAGTAAAGACAAGATGTTTTCTTTGACATAAGCAGAAGAATTAAAGATAATTTTTAAAAAAAGAAGAAAATTGCTTTCTCTATAAATGTTCTTTTTTGCAAGCTTGCTGAAGTGCAAAGTTCTACTTTGAAACAGAATCTAGATAGCCTACTCATGAAACTCTGGATTTCTGTGTGTGCACAATGTCACAATGGTCATATGCCAAACTTCAGGAGAGAAGTACCATGTATGCTAGAGGAGTTCATTTACCACAGGTGAACTATTGTAAAAAATGGTGTATAGACAGACCACATACAGTCGCAAGTCGTCATATGTACACATCTCAGATCAATTTTTTTAAAAACATACAAAACCAAATTATCTTGATTGCCCCTCAGTCTTGGCAGACAAGTGGGAAAGCCCTCAGACTTACATCTGATCAGAGGAACCCCAGGTATGGGTGTGCACACTTAGGGAATACTAGTTGGCCTTTGGGGCTTGGGCTCCTACCATGGAGTATGTTTACATTCAGATTGTCCCAGCAAGAGCCTCCAAACAGCCTTCTCCTCTTTCCAGGGAGAAAAAATTCCAGATAGAGCCACTGAAGAATCAGGAAAGCAACTGAATATAGATGTAATCATGCAGTTCCAATGCCAAAGGACATAACACATAAATTGGGGAACAGACAGTCCAGCTAATGCCTGATGCCATACAACAGAAGAAACAATGTCTTGGTAGTTATTTAGGCATCTGAGCTAAGTGCGAAGATTCTTGAAGTACTTCCCCCTGCATTTTAAACAACCACCCTCAATGATTTTAATGAAAACTAAAGGCTGATAATCAGCACTGTCTAGTTGATTCCAACTCACGGCGACCCCACATGTTCCAGAGCAGAATTGCACTCCATAGGGTTTTCAAGGCTGTGATCTTTCAGAAGCAGATTGCTGGGCCTTTCTTCCAAGGCACCTCTGGGTGAGTCTGAACCACCAACCTTTCGGTTTGTAGTTAAGCACTTAACCATTCGTGTCACCCAGGGACTCCACATGTAATAAATATATTAACAAATATTCTTTTCAGCAGCTGAAAAACTTCGTTATATGTGAAATTATATAATAAATGTTATTATTATATAATTTTAGCATATTCAACAGTTTCCAAATTGTAAATCAATTCACAAATATATTTTAACTCTCTATATTAAGCAAGGCACTCTGCTAGGCCAACTGCACCTAAAATTTGTGCGTCTCAGAAAGCTTTGTCAATCTAGCAGAGAATTAAATAATACATGGTTTATCCCTCTACCTTGACCAGTAAAGAGACAGTCCCAGCCTGGCCCCCTTCTCTTCCTTTGACCTTGGCTCTGTCACACAGGGGTTGCATACACAGGCATGTGGACAACCAGCCCACATGTCCAACCTCCATCCTTCATTCACCTCCTCCTCGGCAAAAAGCTAGCCCTTAGCCAATCCTCAGACCTAGACATGCATATACCAGCAGAGTGTACAGCTTCAAATGGATGGAAGGATGGAACCAAGGAAGAGGCCCACACATGCCTTGGAAGCTGATATGTGGTCTACAGTGAGGGCATGGGACTTGAGCTCCAAGCGGACCTTTCATCCCTAGGCAGAAGCACAGCTGGTAGAGGATCAGAGCAGGCCCTCAAAAGTAAAGAAACCAAGGCAAGATGCCCTCTTACTCTGTTCTAACAACAGTCCTACTGCTCAGCTGCTAGGTACAATGCAGAGCATAAGGAAAACAATAACAACAAAGATCCAGCTCTCAAACAGCTTGTAATTTAGTTGACGGTGTAAGTTGCTTATAAGAATGACCACATCTCTCAGACGCATCTTACAAGGAACTTATAAGGAAGAGCTTAAGGCAATCTCTTTCAATATATGGAAGTAGTTCTTCCTTTTAGGAAATACTGGCAGGCAGCTTCTCTGTGAAAATTTCCCTGATGCCCATACCCCTTCATTGCATCTCCAGCCGCCTAGCAGAGTCAGGTACCTCCTCATCAGTGCTTCCACAGGACCCATGCATGCCTCTGTCCCAGTGCATTCTCTCGTGTTAACGCCATGAGTTTCTGCCTGTTATGTACATCAAAGGAGGAACGGCGTCTTCTTTGTGGTTTTATGCCAGTGCCTAACAGAGAATAAAATGAATAAAATTTATCCTTTAGAAATCTCCTTTGGGATCAGTGGCCACCAATAATTCCTGTTCTTAAAATCTCTCGGTAAATCACTCTATTTTCTCAGCTTTGGAAAAGAAGTGAATCCCAGTTTTTCTTACATTGTTTATTTTTTGGCTCTTCCATCACTTTTGCCATCACTTTTGCAAGCACAGAACCTTACATTTTCTCAGAGTAAGTCGCAGTGACAAGGAATATATTTAATCTTACCATTACATGAGCATATTTACATGCTGATTCTCTTTCTAAGGCTTAAATAGCAGTGCCTCTTCCCTCTTGAATCTAGGTCACGCCCACTTGGAGGAATGAGGCTGATATATCAAAGTCAATATATGGAATTTCATCATTTTGGAAAGCATTTAATATCCTTTCTGGTGCTCCTTCCTTTCTTCTCTATTCCGTCCCCATTAGGGCCTCTAAAACAAGGACAGGGAGGATTTTTCAATGGCGTCTCAGATTTACAAATAGTAATAATTGAAGGATAGTTATTTTAGAACAATAAATAAGATAATCTACTCATCCAGGTTAAAGAATAAAGGTCTATCCTAGCATTTTCTAAACAATGGCTTTTGGAACACCATTTCCTGGGGGCATTGGTTAATGTTTAAAAGGTTTGAGAGGGAAGCTATGATTTGCCACCTTTGCAATAACTAAGCTAAAATGGTTTAAACAGATTTCTTTTCTGCAGGACTTGTCAAAGCTCCTCATATGATAATGTATGTTGCAAAGCTCAAAAGTAGTCAAGACTTAAGTTTGCAGAATTTCCCAGACTTATTTGACAGGGGAACTTTTTTCATGAACTGCTCCCATGGAATACGTGTTATGCCTATACCTTGGGAAATAACACATCTATTCAACAACAAAAAACTTGGAAGTATACTTATTACCTACCTCAGGAGTCAGTAATTTTTTTAAGGGCCCGACAGTAAATATTTTAGGCTTTATAAGTCATATCAGATAGTGCCTGTGGCATCTACTTAATTCTGTTTTTGTAGTGCAAAGCCGTCATAGAAGATGTAAACAAATGGGCATGACTATGTTCTAATACAATCCCACGGGCCATAGCTTGCCAATCTTTGATCTATATTATGGCCAGATAAGGAAGAAAGATAGGACTGGAAACAGAAAAAGAAGAAGGGAAAACTCTAAGAAAAGGAAAGTTACAAACTCAAAGGAAGAAATATGTTTTTTAAAAAACAAAGGAACAATGTCATAGAAATACATACTCATGGAATGCTTGAAGATATATGCACATAAGATGTTTACATGGAGAATATCAGTAGAAAGTATAATAATTAAAAAAAAAAAACCATTGCCATCAAGCCATTCCTACTCATAGTGACCCTATAGGACAGAGTATATCTGCCCCCATAGGGTTTCCAAGGAGGGGCTGGTGGATTCAAACTACCCACTTTTTGGTTAGCAGCCAAATGCGTAACCACTACGCCACCATGGAAGTGTAACAGATAGAAGGAGAATCAAAAGTCAACATACTGATCCTATCCTATAACCAAAACCAAACCAGTTGCCATGGAGTCAATTCAGACTCCTGGCGACTCCATGTATCAGAGTAGAACTTCCTTCCATAGGGTTTTCAATGGCTGATTTTTCGGAAGTAGATCAACAGTCCTTTCTTCCAAGGTGCCTCTGGGAGAATTTGAACTGTCAACCTTTTGGTTAGTAGCGCACCCAGGGACTTTTGATCCTGTCCTACAGATGTATTTATATTTTTCATATATGAATATATGGAGAACGTTGCAGTAAGTTGTTTTAAACATTTCAACCAATTTCTAATGCACTAGCTAAATCTTTTGAAATCTTCTCTTTGCCTCATTTTAACACTTAAAAATTCCAATTTCCTATTCTGAAAAGTAGGGTGCGTTACACTTTACTTTGTAGAAAAACAGCTATATTGCTAATAATATCTATTTCATACCACCTAATAGACTTTTGCCATCAAAAATTTGCAATGCCATTTTGAAAATTCAAAATGTAGTTTTAACAGAGATGGCCTCGGGACTTGGCTTAGTTAAACAGAGGGCTAGATTGAGCCCTTGGACCAGAACATCCGCACCCATGATCTAAACATCTTAGACGATCCCATTTCTTCTCTTGAATCAAGGTAAAAATCACAGGGGGCGGAGGGAAGGACATATATTTTGATTGAGGAACATCTTATTTAAACTGGGATCACTTGAGTTTGGGATGCTTTCAATAATTCTCAATTTCAGTCATTGTTTGCTTTGCATTGGTTGGCTCTAGGCAATCAGCCACAGACAAGGTTTTCAAGGACATCTGGACTGTGGAAAACTTCAGCAAATTTATCCTTGACATTTCGGCGGGGGGGAAGATATTTACTAATGTGTGAGCTTCTAACACACTGCATTTTACCTTGAGAAAGTGTTGATTATTTCTGATATGTGGATAGACCTGAAAGTTATATTTGACAATAAAAATTACATTTTAAGTTAGTCCATTACTGGAACAAAAGTGCTTTTCTGTAACTGGGGCAAGAGTGTACTGCCTTTCTACAGTGCTTCCCTAAAAGAGCAGTTATGACTTCACAGACCATCTCCACTAAGTGTATATATACTTGTTTCCCCTTCAGCCTTTTAAGAACTACATATCAGATCATTCTGCTATTCTACTGTCAAAATGTCAATTTATACGTTCATTTGCTGCAGTTGGGTAGATGGAATGTTCGGGCCTCGAGACTAGGGAAAAATCCCACTGCAGGCAAGAAAAACTGACAAAATAAACTGCAAATCAGACCCTCAGCTCTGGGTTCATATTAATATTCAGTCAGTGCTGTTAAATTCATTGTTAGGTTCCCAGATTTCCAAAGTTGAAAGAAACGTAAGAACCATCTAATCCAAATGTCCCCTTTTACATAGAAGAGAAGTGACTTGTACTAGGTCCTATGACTAAGTTGTAGTAGAGGACAAACTTGAATCTTTACAGCCCCAGGACCTTTTCTCCTCTGCTGTTTAACACTGCTCCCATTTTCCATGTTCTTTCTTCCACTGTTAAACCCATTCATTCATTTAACGAGAATTTACTGAGCAACTACGATAGAGCAAACATCCCTACATGCTAGGTATATGGTGATATATATGATGGGTTAGGAGTTCAAAGTCTTGGAGAAAAACAGTCACAAAACTAATGTGAGAATCTTTATAAAATGCTATGTGCTAGGTGTTGTGGGAATGTAAATGAACGGGTAAACATTCTACCAGGATTCATGGATGATAGGAGTTTCTTCAGAGTGACTCAATTCGCCATAAAGGATGAATTCGGCTCTTTAGCTTACTTGGTGCCTGAATGATCTGTATGCACTTTCTACTCTTTATAATCCTCATACGCGCATCCTGTATTTACTGAGTTTGCACAGTTTATACAAGAAGTGGTGGAATTTAAGACATGGACTTTGCAAAGCCTTTAACGTAAGCAACTTACAACTGAAAAGAATACAGACTTCGATGCACCTTAACACAGCCTGTACGAAACATATCCAAATAAAGTAGGGCATGAAGGAGAAGAGAAGATGTGCTGGAATTAAGAAAAGAATTATAAATAAGAATTTTTCCTGGAAAAGTGAACACAACAGAAATTACCTGAATTAAAGAAAAACAACAAGTAGTTGATATTATCAGTGGAAACATATTATTTAAAGAAAATTTGGGACAGACATAATTGAATGAGAGAGAAAATAAAAATCCCCTGTAGCCCTACCATCTAGCAGAAACCGTTAATATCTCGGTATCCTAATATTCTACTGATTTTTCTCAGATACACACAAACACAAATTTATTCTTACAAAAGTTGCATTCATATTGCAGATAGTATTTTGTAATCCAAAGATTGTACTTGATAATATATTGTGACGATATTTTCTCTCCACTTTAATCCTCTTCTAAAATGTGATTTTATATTAGTGTACATCATATAAATAATTTATTAGATTTATTAAATTAATTCCTTATGTTAGTCATTAAAGTTGTTTCCAGTATTTTGCTATTGTAAGTAGCACCATAATGAACACACTTGCGCATAAATCTAGGTTTGGATCTTTGATTCATTCAAATTCCTAGAGCTTGAATCATTAGGCCACACTTTAAGCTGTTCATGCACACAGGCAGACCAACTGCCTCCCAGAAAAGTATACCTGTTTTAATCCCATGAATGATTCACCCTAGGCGATATGGTGTCACTTTTAAAGAAACCCTGTCAGAGGCCCAAATGAGGTATCATTTTAATTGTTCCTTTGGTTTCTAGTTCAGTTTAGTACACGATTATGGTCCATTTGTATTTTTTTTCCATTTGTTAGTTGTTTATTCATGTTCTAGAACCAACAGCCAATTTTTATAGGTAATGCTTTTTTTCTTTTCCTTTTTCTTTCTTTCCTTATTCCTTCCTTCCTTTTTTCTGTCTCTCTTTCTTTCTGTTTTGCAAAGAAACAAAAAAACAAAACAAAAAACCCTGTATACATTAAGGTAGCTGAAACTGTTGCAGATATTTTTTTTCTCTCTTTTTCTGTTAAATTTGTGTATGGTGCTTCACGACATAGAATGTAGAGTTCATTTTTATCCCCCAAATTCTACCCGATTTTCTTAGAACCATTTATGAAGTAGAGGTCCCTTTCCATGCTGTCTTAGTAATCTAGTACTGCTGTAACAGAAATACTGTAAGTGGATGGCTTTAACAAAGAGAAATTTATTCTCTCACAGTCTAGAAGGCTAAAGTCCTAATTCAGGGAGCCAGCTCCAGGAGAAGGCTTTCTCTCTCTGTTGGCTCTGGGGGAAGGCCCTTGTCATCAATCTTCCCCTGGTCAAGGAGCTTCTCAGCACAGGGACCCCAGGTCCAAAGGATGCACTATGCTCCAGGTGCTTCTTTCTTGGTGGTGTGCGGTCATCATGTCTCTCTGATCACTTCTCTCTTTTATATCTCAAAAGAGATTGCTTTAACACACCACCTAATCTCATAGATTGAGTCCTGCCTCATTAACATAACTGCCGCTAGTCCCATCTCATTAACATCATAGAGATAGGATTTACAACACGTAGGAAAATCTCATGACAAAATGGTGGACAATCACACAATACTGGGAATCATGGTCAAGCCATGTTGACAGATATTTTGGGGGGACATAAATCAATCCATGACACACAATGAATAAAATTTTGTGTTTATCATATACTAAATTCTTTTATGTACATGGATTTGTTGCTGAACTTTTTATTTCTTTTAATGGATTATTTTTGCATTCATTTCAATTGTAAATTATTGTGATTTTAAAATGTTTATGTTATTGGGATGAGTCCCTGGGTGGTGCAAACGGTAAAGTGCTAGACTACCAGCCAAAAGGTTGACAGTTTGAACCCAACCAGGGGCACCTCCTAAGACAGGCTTGGAGATCTGCTTTCCAAAGGTCACAGCCCTAGAAAACCCTATGGAGCAGTTCTATCCTGCACACATAGAGTCACCATGAGTTGGAATAGACTTGACGGCAACTAACAACAACATGTTATTGGGAGTGTCAACTTCACCATCCCTCAACATGTCTCTTTCAAAATTATCTTGGCCATTTATTCATTCTACAAATATTTACTCAGTTCCACTATTTGTTATAATCTGTTCGAGGTTCTTGTTGCTGATTCAGCCTTTTTAAAACCTTCTAATAGCATTTAATGTGTTATTATAAAAATATTTTTTCACTGGAGAATTTTAAGAAAATTTAAAAATATATATATTAGAAAATAAAATAAAAATGCTTACAATCTAATTGCCCAGACTTAATGCTTCGGACTATAAATTTAGAGTGGTAATTATTCATGACAGAGGGATAGTTTTTTAAAAAAATGTTTACTTAATATGTAGACTATTTTAATTTTTACTTTAAATATAAATATTTGTCAATGTAATTAAATATTTTTGAAACATTAAATGACTTAGTTGTTTTCCTTAGTAAGAATATACCATAATCTATTTAAATATGTTAGATATTTTCAGATTTTACTATTATAAAGTATGCCATGATTAATATCCTTATACACATCTTAGATCTGAATATTTCTTTAATCTATACTCCAGAAGGTCCCTAAGTGGCACAAATGGTTTACACTCGACTGTGCGCAGTGGTTAAGGGTTCTGCTGCTAACCAAAAGGTTGGCAGTTCGAATTCACCAGCCGCTCCTTGGAAATCCTATGCGGCAGTGCTACTCTGTCCTGTAGGGTTGCTATGAGTCAGAATCAACTCGATGGCAATGAGTTAACCTAAAGGTTGGCGATTTGAACCCACCAGAGGTACTGTGGTAGAAAAGACCTGGCAATCTGCTTCCATTAAGATCACAGACAAGAAAACCCTATGGAGCAGTACTACTCTATAACACATGGGGTCATCATGATTTGTAATTGACTTGACGGCAGCCAACAACAACTTATACTCCTGAAAGGAGCTCATCTATTTGAACCTTTGAGAGGAAATTTAAAACAATTTTGAGAAGTTTCTAAATATCCCATTTATATTTTGATTAAATTTTCATTTAAATTCATAAATTAAATTGTGTCTAGCTGACATCTTTGTTGAATTTTCTCTGCTCTGATATATAATTCTCCATTTGTTCAATTATTCTTGATTTAAAATATTGTACTTTTCCTTTAAACAGATCTTTTATTATAGACATTTTAGTTAGTTTTTAATATTTTTTGTTGCTATTGCAAATGACATCTGTGTTTGGCAATTTTAGGCTGTAAGATATGGTTACACATTCAGATGGCCTTGTGTTTTTACTTCCATTTCCACAGCTAATCCAATCAGAACTCCTTGTATAACAAGGGAAATTGTCTGGGTGGAATGACAAAACAATTCCACCAGTGCACCATATGTGGGCCTCAGTTCCTCCAAGTCCACTTCTCTGCCTGAATCTCCCTCCTCTGCTCTCATTGCCTTCCCTGCTTCTCTGCTACATTTCAAAGCACCTACTGACTTTCAGCTATACTAATTCCCTTCTCCCTGTGTGTGGCTCAGCTTCTGAGATACTCTAATGGCTGTCTTTAAGTGGGTTTCACATTAATAGAGAGAATCTGATTGGTTCAGAGAGTCATTAATAAATACATATCACCTCGTTTGGGCAGCTTAGAGGCTCCTAGATGGCTTATGTGTGACTGCCAGGAGTCACACATAAGGATTGGTCAGGAGCCAATCCTTGATCAAATTTTCTGTGGTCTGAAAAATGAAGTCATGATACTTACTAAGAAGGTGGTTGTGTTGTCAATAAAGAATCTTTTTCTATTATAGTTTAACTGATTATTGTCTTATAGAAGCAGTATTAATTTTTGTATAATTATTTTGCAACCAGCTGCTTTATTAAGATTTATATTCATTCTAATAGTTTTAAGGTTTCCTCTCTTAAGTTTTCGTGTAGATATTTTCTGCAAACAGTGCTTTTCTTTTCCTCCTACCTTTCCAGTATTTTCCTAAACATATAGCATTGGCTGTATCTTCCAGAAGAAAAGTGAATTATAGTAGGAATAGAAGACATCCTTGTACTGTTGCTGACTTTAGTGAGATTGACTCTTTTCGGTTTAAATATGGTACTGGCTTCTGGTTTGAGTTAAATACACTTATAATATTGAGAAAGAATCTTTTTATTCCTAGTTTACAAATAATTATTATGGAAAATAGATGTTGAATTTAATCACATGCCTTTGGGGCATCTAATGACTTGATCTTTTTTTTCTACAATGACTACTTATATTCCATTTTGTCTGACTCTATGGTGGACAGGTTTCAGCGGAGCTTCCAGACTAAGACAGACTAGTAAGAAGGACCTGGCAATCTACTTCTAAAAGAATTAACCAGTGAAAACCTTATGAATAGCAGCAGAACACTGTCTGATATAGTGCCTGAAAATGAACCCCTCGGGTTGAAAGGCACTCAAAATACGACTGGGGAAGAGCTGCCTCCTCAAAGTAGAGTCTACCTTAATGAAGTGGATGGAGTCAGCTTTCAGGACTTTCATTTGCTAATGTGGGCTCAAAATGAGAAAAAACAGCTGCAAACATCCATTAATAATCAGAACATGGAATGTACAAAGTACGAAACTCGGAAAATTAGAAGTCATCAAAAATGAAATGGAAAGCATAAACATCGGTATTAGTGAGCTGAAATGGGCTGGTGTTGCCCATTTTGAATAGGATAATCATAAGGTGGACTATGCTGGGAATGACACAGTGAAGAGGAATGGCATCACATTCATCATCAAAAAGAACATTTCAAGATCTAGCCTGAAGTACCACGCTGTCA